>CM057345.1:54354448-55604448 GCA_030015575.1 Agapanthus africanus
GTCGTAGTCACAAGATCGCTGCAATTAAGAGAGAGAGAGAAGAAAACACTTTTAGCATGATGCTCTTGCAAGTTTAGAGTGGTTTTTAATTTATCTAAACAGGATGGCTCCCACTGTTTCTCGAATCCTTCCTCAAACCATAAAAGAAGAATTAGCCAGGACTATTCTCACCGTACAATACTTGCTTAACCGTTCAGCCAGGCCAGTGTTGATACTTCGAGGGAGGTTTTCCAACGCTTTCGCGAAGTTCCTTAATTAAAGAACCTCTTTTCTTTGGGGGCGTAACCCCGCTGACACCTTTCTAGGCACCTACTTGGTTTATAGCATTGATTGTTAAGTGACGAATCTCCTGATAAGTAGTATATACTCACAGTAGGATCGGGATCCAAAATATCATCGTATGATAATGTTGAAGGAATCCTACCAACATTCATCACACTCCAAAATGGTATGCATCTCTCTGCAAATTTCAGTTTCTTTAGAAATTCCCGATATGGATTTTTGCCCCATGCTCTTATGACCTTGACTTTGGCCAAACAAATCATAAGTCACATGTCAAGTTCTACCCGTCATTTTCCAGGTTAATTTGAACCCACCCGTACATACCCTTGACTTTGGCCAAACAAGGTAGTACGACTGTCCCAAACCAACGCATCTATCTATGCTACATATGAATATCCAACAGCTACCAAACACTGTGCCTTGATTTTGGCCAAACAAACACATCTTGAATACTATTGACTATCCATATGAAAAGACGGAGGGATACGACTGGTTTTGGCAAAACCGTGAACGTAGTGAACTTGATATAATCGAAGGAACCTGATACTTTTCAAAATGAGTGGTTAAAGCTCCACAATTAAAAATTCTGATCTTTTAAAATAACCGAGTGGTTTCTTTTAAATTTGTTCCAACGATTTAACTTTGGTTTATTTTCTTTGCATTATAATAATGCGTCCCATCATTTATCCTATCATTGCAGAAAACAACGAAAATACCACATCCTCTTATGTCATCCGCATTCGCCACGAGGTCTCGTCATCACCCGTTAGGTTACTTAACTAACGACAGAGCGGGGGCTGGGCTAGCGCGGGTGTAAAACATAAGTGACGTCTAATAGCTATCATATATAGATATTGTACATTCGTCAGACGCAATAATAAGCATTCCAGATCACAGATGAACTTTATTGGATATACTAGCAATCCGCATTTGCTTTGAGCCTGCAATAAAAGACGGATTACACAGTTGTGATGAATAGCCATTACCCTACCCTAGACCCCTACGGGTACGGCAAACTACCCGCCAAGTACCCGAAGTGAAGCGGTCTCCCTCAACGACATGAGTAGGCCACTAAACACTTCAACGTACCCGGTAGTTTGTGTACCCCACCTTGGGTCTATCCTAGGAGCAAAAACAGTAAAAAGAAATAATACAACGGTGGCTACAACCGCAACCTGGATGTGCCCCGCAAAAGAATATTACATCATATTACATTTACATCGAATGAATGAATATTAAACCCATCTCAAACCCCGGGTAATCATCACAACACTCCAATCAAGTCCATATACACAAACAGTAAACATTACAGAAATGTGCAACCCCCTGCCAACCGACATACTAGCAGTTAGGGGAGGTTTACGAACACATTAAACATTACAGATAAAAACCCAATTAGCAAATATCTTAGAACATCGATCGAAAACTATTTTCCGTGTCTACCCCAATTGCAAGCCAGCACAGAAGTAACCTAGGCAGAAACAGAATATCCAGGAAAACAAAACTCCAAAAAATATGAATTACTGTGCAAATCCGAGTCAACTCGGGGTTGACTCGGCGGCGGATCCGCGGCCAAAAGCACCATCTTGCCGCGGATCCACGGCCGTATTGCCGAGTTAGGGGCTCGTATTTTCCCAGTATTCTTACATTTCCCTGCTGTGAATTTTAAGGCATATCATATAATTTTCTAGACATGTTTAAAATTAACAGAAACTTAGGGGTCCCGGGGTTTAGTTTTCGTGTTTTCCGTCGATCGAACTTTTAATTAGTTGCTAACAAGCTAGTAATGGTTTAGTTGGCTCTGATACCACTGTAAGTCTATGTCACGCACCCCACAAACTTGCGGGGAGGCGGAATATATGAAAAACGATTATCAAAGCTTCGTAATACGGACTTGAGCGCATGAATCGTATCTAAACCGTTACTAGCAAACTACGAGAGGTTTAACTACTCGGATTCGAAGTTATACCTCACGTCACATGTCCTACGGGTCTTCATCGCTGTCCTCCACTCCTCATAGGCTCCTTGGAACATCGGCACCTCAACGGCCTCCTCGAGTCAAAGAAGATCCACCCGAGAGCTCCTACGCCAAGCTTGATCTCTAACTTGAGATAACTAGGTTGCTCAAAGTGCTAATCTAAGCTACCTAGGGGATATAGAGTGAGGTTATGGATGTATTAGTCTAGCTAACCCTTGATCTCAACACATGAGAGGTTAGGGTTAGGGTTTCAAGAATGAGAGAGCTTGAGGGGAGAGAAGGTGATGATAAGAATGAAATATGATATTGTTTCTCACTTGATATATGAAGCATAATGAATAAATGAATAAAATGAGATTATTCATCATGCTACATAAATGCATTATGAGTGATTCACTATGTGAGTCATTAAGCATTTAATAATGCATTAATGACATGATGAATCACACATAATGAGTCACAATATCATTTAATGCTAATGCCACCTTACCCCCCAAGTCGCCATGCTTCTAGAAGATTCCCGAAAAATTACGAGAACGTCCCTCCAATCCGTGAAAACACAGAAAAACTTTAGACTGTATAAATCCAATAACCTGATACTAGAATCTGGCTTAAACCAAAGCCGACTAGTAAAAACTGTCCGAACGTCGCACGTGCGTTTAAACACGTATGCGTCCGAACCCTTGTCGTAAAACCATACGACCTCTATATCGTTTCGCCTGGAGCAGAGAAACCCTCTGTGTGGGACTCTAAAGACTCAAGACTACACTGGCAGTGGGTTTAACCACAGACCGCAAGCGGCACTAGCTATACGTAACGGTCCCCAGGTAGATGTCGATAAGAAGGCCGATGAGGAAACCCATCCGAACTCCTACCGAGCCTGATGTGACAATCTCCGTACAGTCCGGTCTGTTTGTCTAAGACTATCGCATATCGAGCCTAGGGGGTGGCAAGCGTCAGTCCCCTAATAGCGGTATAAGACGTGTCGGAGTGTATCCCATTACACCCTGAGAAACTACTAGAACCTACCAGTAAATCTCGCTTGCCCTGGCCAGGGACTTTGCGTAATGGCTCTCTGACACAGCGCGATATCAACTCCCAATACCGGGAGAGACGAATCCTGTCTAACCGCCACTGCCTCCAAGTGCTCGGGACTGCACCCAACTGCTACCTGTTTGCACGACTCCTTTGAGCCATGGTAGGGTAGCAATCTAAGAACAGTGGGACACACTCGAGGCGAAGTGGCAGTGTCAAGTCTGCGGACTATGCTGTACTCATGTCACCTGGGAACTGTTAACTGACGACTGGTATAATACCAACCAACAGTTCCCCTGCGAGTCCTGTCCGGTGTACCCGTAACTTAACGAGCACCTGTATACTATCTCCAGTACGACGTACTGATGGCTGCGGGACAGACCATCTCCCCAACTGGGATGAGAAGCGTACACACTAGTCTACTCCTGAGTATCGATGCCCTGTCTCGATAATCCTACGACTAGGGACGAGTATAGGATGTTGCTTATAGACTACCCAGCCCCCACTAGTGTGACTGCCATCATAATGCTGGTAATCAAGCAAAGATCCTATGGGCTCTACTAATATGTATAAGTGATACGTTATAAGAAACATATGCACATATTAAAGTAGACACAAACCAAGTAGCATACTACCATTTTTAGCAAGACTGTATATACAACCGTGAATATCCCAAGCTACCATTAAGTAATATACATGCAAGTATGATACAATAATGGCCCCTAGGGCATATACACTAACAACCTGTGGTATAGCGTGTCATTTACAAACACGTATCGGAGAGCTCTCTTCTTCAGCTGAATACTTGCAGATTTTCCTTCGGGCAGCTTGTCGTATCGGAAGTACTCTATGAAGGGTTCTCTCCAATCGGTCTTATCTTGGATGATCGAAGCTTCTTCGGCAGGATTGTTCTCTTGTTCTACGCTTTCTTCTTCGTGCAAAGAGGCTGGAGGCAGAATTTTCCGGCTTCTGACCGTGATTAGAATTTCTTCCATGTCAGGATCAGCTAGCTCTTTAGCTAGGCGAGCGAGTATGTCGGCTTTTCCGTTCAACGCTTTAGGGACTCTCATTAGTTCATTGTGAGTGAACTGTTTCATGAGTTCCACCACTCGGCTTCTGCACCGAGCTAACTCGGGTTTATATATCTTATAGTCGCCGCTTACTTGGTTGACGACAAACTGGGAGTCACCGTAAACCCGTAGCCGAAGGATTTCCATTTCTATGGCGAGCTCCAGACCAGCTATCAGAGCTTCATACCCAGTCTCATTGTTTGTTCGAGGCTCGGTGAGAGCAAAAGAACGTCGCAGGGTTCCCATCGATGGCATGATGAACACTAATCCTATCCCTGCTTTCATCCGCGGGATGCTTGATTTGCCGGAGCTCCTCATTGATGAGGCTTCATCGAAGTAGAGCTCCCAATATGGCTCATCTTCCTTGAGGTGTAGCACTTGTTCATCGGATAGCTCATAATTAAGCGGTGACCCCTCTGACACGGGATGAGCAGCAAGGAAGTCTGCAAGAGCTTGCCCTTTTACTGCTTTCTGAGGAGTATAAACTATGTCAAACTCAAGCAGCATGACAGCCCATTTCGACATTCTGCCGGCTAGGCTTGCTTTGGTCATTAAGTGTTTGAGCGGGTCGACCTTAGAGATCAGCATAACCCGATGAGCGACCAGATAGTGTCTCAGCTTCTTCACAGCAAACATCAGAGCCAGGCATTGCTTTTCGATCGGGAAATAGTTGTGTTCCGCCCCAACTAAAGTTCGACTGAGGTAGTAAAGGGCATTCTCTTTTCCTTCCTCGTTGTCTTGGGCAAGGAGCAAACCGAGTGACTCATCTAGCGCGGCAGTGTAGAGAATCAGCGGTTTATTTGGAATGGGAGCGGCCAGCACTGGAGGGTGCAACAAGTATTGTTTGATGCTTTCGAACGCTTCTTGACATTCGGCATCCCAGACAAAAGGAGCTCCTTTCTTCATGAGCTTTGAGAAGGGCCTACATCTCCCCGATAAATTTGAGATAAACCTCCGTATATAAGCAAGCTTGCCTTGAAAAGATCTTAGCTGCGTTAGACTCTTCAGAGAGGGTATCTCCATGATGGCCTTTATCTTTGATGGGTCAACTTCGATCCCTCGATGTCGGACTATGAAGCCCAGGAATTTTCCCGATGACATGCCAAAAGCGCACTTCAGAGAATTCATTTTCAGATCGTACTCCCCCAGTCTGGTGAGAACGGTCCTAAGATCTTGGATGTGATCGGCCTTGGCTTTAGTCTTGACGACCAGATCATCAACATAACATTCGACGACCTTATAGATTAGGTCATCAAAGATATCGGTCACTTTCCTTTAATATGTAGCACCTGTGTTCTTCAGTCCGAACGGCATCACCTTGTAGCAGTATGTTTCTCCGAATCAGAGCAAAGCTCTGTTTGAAATTTAAATTTCAAATTGAAGCAACGCTTCAGATGCAGCGCCGAGTGCGCTGCACCCTAAGCAGCGCACCACGTGTAAGACACGGATGCGCTAGCGCTAGGTGCGCTGCGCTCTAGGTAGCGCATCACGTTTAATACACGGATGCGCTAGCGCTAAGTGCGCTGCGCTCTGAGCAGTGCATCACGTGTAGGACACCGATGCGCTAGCGATAGGTGCGCTGCGCTCTAAGCAGCGCACCACGTGCAAAGCACGGGTGCGCTAGCGCTGGAACTAAAAGCTCCTCACCGTTAGATCAAAGATCTAATAATAATGATAAATCATTAATTGATCAGAATTAAATTCTGTTAAGGAAAGATCTCTCAAATCTTTCCAAACTACAAGATTGTGCGTTGTAAATCAGAGCACCGTTGGATCAATGATCCAATGGTGATTAAAAATCACTAAAAATTACAGAATAAATTCTGTTTAGAAGATTTCCCATTTTTTGTTGAAAACAAGAAGATTACCTTCTATAAATCAGAAGTCCTTGGATCAAAGATCCAACGATGGGAAAATTCCCAAATCAATTAGAGAAAAGATCTCTTTAATCGATCGAACTGATCAGCTTGCCCTATATAAAGGCCCCGAGACTTCAAGTTTTGTACAGAGAAACCCCCCTATAAATTTTGAGAAACTCAAAGATAAAGAGCAAGCTCTGGCAAGAAGATCTTTCTTTAAGGTAAAAATGATAATGATGAGCATAGAGATGAAATCATCTCATAAAAAAAAGAATTTACTTCTTTAAAGATCATAGATCTACAAGACCAAGGTCTTTCATAAAAAGGTCAAGAGATCTCATCATAAAATAATAAGAAGAAGAACATAATTCTTCTCACAGATCATGGATCTATAAAGGCAAAACCTTTAATCAATATAAGAGATTGGAAATATCTCCTGCAAAATAAGAACTGTTGTTCTTGGATATTGAGACAAAGTCTCTTTTAAAAGAACATAAATTTGTTTCCCAGATCATAAAATTGATCAAATGCGCTTTGCGCTCTTGAACTGCGCCTCTGCGCTTTCTGGACTGGCGCTCAGCGCCAAATGCGCCACGTGTCAATCACATATGCGCCAATTAACAACTTGCGCTTTGCGCTTCTGAAATAGCACACTGCGCTCACGGGTTGGCGCTCAGCGTCAAGCGCACCACGTGCCACTCACGTATGCGCCACTAAACTGAAAGCGCAATGAGCTCATGGATTAGCGCTCAACGCTCATAGACTGGCATCATGCGCTCATCATTTGGCGCCTGGCGCCAAGTACAACACGTGTCCCTTACATGTGCGCCACGTGGCAGAAGCGCACAGCGCTCTTTGACTGGCGCAAAGCGCCTAACGTGCCACGTGTTGCGCTGACAGAACATAAATTGTTCTTTAATAAGCCCAGAGCTCTGATGAATGCTCTGCATTCAAGAAAAGACAAAAACATTGTCAAGATATAAATCAATGCTTACCATTGTTAAAAGGGCCAAGCCTAAATAAAGGCTCAACAGCCCAAAATAAAATGTTAAACATTTTAACCAGATTGGACTTAGCTCAAGACTGGCCATAAGTCAACTCACATTAATTGAGCTCATCTGCTCATCAATATGCTAACAGATCTTAGCCCCAAATTGGACTACAGATCTTTCAACCAACTCACATCGGTTCGAGGGTATATCTCTTTACTCATCTGTTATTTATCGTTGTAATCCTTCAACGTCTTCAGAAAGGTGACGGGTCCCGCCAACCAGACATTCTATGGACTGTGGAATCCTTAAACTCATGGACTATGATGTCCTTAACCTTGACTGTGAGGTCTTTAAACTCACGGACTATGATGTCCTTAATCTTGACTGTGAGGTCTTTAAACTCACGGACTATGATATCCTTAACCTTGATTGTGAGGTCTTTAAACTCACGGACTATGATGTCCTTAACCTTGGACCGAGATGTCCTTAAACTAACATTGGACCACCACGTCCTTAAACTGGTAATCGACCGCAATGTCCCTAAACTAAATAATAGAGTTCAAATGCTCTTTTGTTGGATCTAAACGATCCCGTTAAGTTGATCTTACTCTGAAATTAGACTAACGTATTCTTAACAAATGTTTAAGTTTATCTTAGTCTCAAATGAGACTAACGTATCCTTAAACCCAACCCCCAAACCCAAATATAAGAAAATACGGATTTGGACTAATCCACGCCCTACTGGCGACAACATAAATTAGTCTCCGTATACAATCCACGGGTAACCAAAAACAAAACAAACACCCACGACACGAAGTGACCATCTAGAGAAGGAGAAAGTGGTTACCGCGATGCGGTATCGTAATTAACTACAGGTGCTTGCGCCTGCAGGGAAGAGCGTCCCCATAATCAAAAACCCCTCAAATGAAGGGGAATCTGACGAAGTCTGCTACATCGGCCGCATCCATTTAAACCTTCGATACACGGTGCCATAAATCAACTTGGCATCTTCGGAGAGCTGGAAGGATAGCACCAATTAGCATCTGCCCCGAAATTCAGGCGAGACGGACCTGCGTGGTCGCGTCTCCGTGTTTCGGCGGCTGGCACGCCCGGTGGGACCTTTTCCTCTTTCCACTCCACACTTCATTTGTCGTGTTCGCGAACGAATCACGGTTTGCTATGGTTGCCCTTGGGTTTGAGGTACTAAGATTTGGTGTCTTACTCGGTGCAGAAAACGAAAGATTAATGGCATCTACCGGCACAAAATGTTCCAGCTGCAACTGCAACTCCCATTCCGCCTCATCTGGAGGTGTAACTTACGGGCCCCAAGCGGCCTCCATCTTCGCTATGCTGATAGAGCAGGTAACGCAGGCTACCACCGGGTTGTTCTTCGGGACCATGCTCCCACCAGTGAGCGTTAATATCCCGCTGCCGCAAGAAGCGCAGAAGAAGTCGGTCTTTGATTGGCTCACTACCACCACGGCCCCTCTCAACGGGTCATCCAATGCCAAGCCGACAGCATCAGTCTTCGATAGGCTGAGCCTGAACTCCAATGGGCTTGTCAAGAAGCCCACGATACCTGAAGCGGCCATCCCAAAACGGATAGCCATTCCTGCTCTCGAGGTCACCAAGGCGGCTTCTCCTGCCAAAAGGTCGGTCTTCACAAGGCTGACTGTTCCGGCTCCTGCTCCAGGCGAAGTCCTCAAAGCTGCTTCCCCTGCCCAGAGGTCTGTCTTTAACAGGTTGGATATTACTTCTCAACGGACACCAGTCTTTAAGAGGCCGACGCCGGTGACAACCCTTCGCCAAGACAGGGGGCATGACGAAGTCATCCCCACAGCTGAACCAACTCCGTCCGTACAACATGCTCGCCGTCGTCACTGGCGTCGAGTAAGGAAGGCCAGGGGCAGCTCCCCTTCTGGACTAACTCCGCCAGCTCCCATGGTGGAAATCAACGATGTTGTTCCAACTGGGAACAGCTTTGAACTGCTTAGGAGGGTTCGCAAGAACTCTCCGACTGTCGTGCTGAAAAGATCTCCTCTACCTGTGGACAATGCTACAGATAAGAAGCTGGAGCAGCCCCCTCAGCGGCTGTCCTCCAAAATTTATAAAGTTTGGCGACAGGTCCAGAAATCGGTGATTGACCAGGACTACTCTCGCCAATCAAAGAAGCTTAAAGCTCGACAAGGAGAAAATCATCCTGTCAAGCCACCAAAGGCAATAGCCGTCTGGGTGTCCACTACAATGGCTCCCTCAACGTCAACCGCTCAAAAGAGAAGGAGGCCGAAGAAAGCCCCTGTGTCCGCGACGAACCGCAAAGACACCGAACCTAAACGCCCCAAGTCTGGAGGCATGATGGTACATACAATTTATATGGCTTCTGGAAAAGAAGAAAGCCGTGCTTCTACGGGTCATCGACCGCTTACCCGATCGATAACGAAGGCTCAGGAATAACAGCAGCAAAAACTTCAGGGGATGCTGACTGCAATGGCCACACTCACTGGGCCGAAAGAAAATCCAAAGACCTCAGAACAGCGTCGGGAACAAGAAACTGATACTGAGTTCCTCCGAAGAACGCTCGAGAGGAAAGAAAAAGAGGCTGCGGAGCAGGTAGCCAATATAAAACGAATAGCTCTATTGTTCCAAGACATGGCTTGGATGATGTTACAGCCGGAACCTCCAGCTGAAGACCCCCCGATCATTGTTGAAGATGATAGAGGGGAGACATCGAACCCTCTGTCACGACCCGAAGGTACGGAACGTGACTGGCACTTAGATTACGAGACGTCTAAAGGCGTACCGTAACCTAAGTCAGCCAAAGCCCAGAAGAATCTAAACCAAAATCAAAAGAGAGTGAAGGAAAACTTTTAATAAAAATGGTTTTTAAAATCATTTAAGTTGCATAGAATCCCTTTTTTTAAAACATCAAAAATTTCTGAAAATTTCGGCAGAGTCTCCCCTGTATTTTCTATCCCCCAAAATGGGTACAACAAGATAATAAACCTGTAATCATAAAATGGCATCCCCAAGCGGGAGCTAGCTTTTTGCCCAAGGCGGATCACAACCACATGCAATATAATAGTAATATCAAGAAAAAGAGCATAAAAGAAACGCAAAATATCAGAAAACACATCGCCGGCTCAAGTGAGCTCGACCCAAAGGAACCACAAATATACAAGTCTCTCAGTCTCATCACTAGGTCGTATATACAATATAAAGTGGTAGATGGAGAATACTAGATACAATGATAAAGTGTGCTCGCAACCCACCTACGGGCGATGTCGCGAGTCTGAGCAAAAGAAGCTGATGATAAGATAGCCCGCCACTACAAGACTGACGGGTCTGACCTGCAAGACACTGTGGCACAACGGGGGTGAGTTGCCAGCTCGTGAGTAAATATAACATCTAATAAGGCAATCGTAAGAATGCACGCAATGCACCACAACATGCATGTCCATATGTGATATAATAGCTCTAGTATGCATGCACATGTATGCAATGTCATTTCTAAATCTTTAAGTGTTTTAAATGCTAAGGATACTGCATTCTTAACTTTAGAAAAGAAATATCTGTATAATAGCTAAATACCATCAAGAAATCATCTGAAAATCCGTGTCAAGTATCGACACCAAATATGAAATCATATATGTCTCAATATCTCACTGTATCAATGTCCCAAATATCGGGCTCCGTCAATCCGGATCGGCTCATGTCATCAAATCTCACGACAACGGTCGGTATCCTCCGGATATCCGCCGCGCCAGACATCACCGGTAGGTAGTCTTCCCCTGCCAAGCTCATCGTCTACAACTCGATCTTCTTGCCCCGGGGTACCATACCGGGCCCACCATGTACCCGAGACGGTTCATCCACTCCTCGAATCGGGTCTCGAAATCCAACAGAAAACATGAAAACTCATGGTGGACGACACATACATCACGAGAAAACCGCAACTTTGTTTTGAAAATGATAAATATAAGGTTTTGTTAAATTCTTGCGGTTTTCCCCAAAAATCCAGAAATCGCAACAATACTGAAATCCTCAAGAAAATCATGATGTCCACATGTTATGTATGATAAATGTCTATGGTATCAATGTGTATGATGTGAATTTTAGCTAGAGTTCTATGTAAATATGATGATGATGCGAGATATATGCATGCGATGCAGTTTCATATATCAAGTATGAATGCAGGTGACGAAATTAAGATAAACAGATTCTATAGTGCACGTGGCATGGCAATCACCAAAGGCGTGTGTGTCACATGAATAGTGCGCGTGCAACAGATGCCAATGGTAAGGTGTTCGTGTCCTACGAAATGATATAGCATAAGTATAGATGAATGTCCATGCAATCTAATATACTGTTCGCTATAAGGGTATGCAGTGTACATGAATGGATAAGCTAGCTAATAATATAAATCTTGCAAAAAGTAGGGTAATCCTAACTAGGGGGCGCATCGCGCCATCCAGACGATCCCCCCGTAGATGAATACATCTACTCACCTAAAATCTCCGCTAATCCGATCCGGCCACCGCCTTGCCTTTTCGCGCCGTGTTCGATGTTTCCCCGATCGATCCTATATTTGCACAATATCAAGCATAAGATTACAAAACCTAAGACGATGCAAGTCACAATATACAATTATCAACGCTCTCGAATTAATCATAGCATGCACTCGGTGCGCGGAAAAACGCACGAAAATCGCTAACCTTTAACTAGAATCGTCATTTCGGGGAAATCGACAAAACTAAAATCCGGCTAGATGAAACCCCACGTTCGCGCACTCTAATAGTCCTATACGAAGCTAATTATATCGCTAACATAACGCATTTCGGTCGCATTCTAATTTTCGTAAAAATCTAGTAAGCAAATTCAATACCGATTCGATGCAAACATCGAAATTTAACGATTTAGCGAGCGTAACCTGACGCAATTAACCACTCTAATCAAATAGGTAACCAAAGCCCTAACTTAATCCTTCAACCATGCTTCAAACCCTAGTTCAAGATCAATCCCATTCTTGATTTTTTTTTATGAACAATTTATTTACAACTAAATTAATACTTCAAAATACTAATCTAGCTTATTTAACTATAAATTTAACAAGTAGTTTAGGATTTATACCTTCCAAGTTATGATCCTCTTGCAATTATCCTCTAAAGATGCCTCTTTTCTCCTTGTATTAGTCCAATTTGGGGTTGAGAAGGAATGGAATAGGGTTTAGGTTTGAATTAGAGAAGAAAAGTGTGAATTTTTGTGGATTTCGGAGGATTTTTTGCAAGAATTTTGAGCTAAACAAAATGGGGAAAATGGGAGGGGGTTTGCTGCAGGTAGAACGACCTGGAGGTGGAGGAGGAGAGTGAGAGAGAATTGTGTGGAAAATTCTACACAAAAAGCTTCTTCAAAGATCAATTAATGAATGTTACATCAACTTTTTACAGAAAAACCCATTTTAATGCATTTTTTTACACCATAAAACCACAAGTTTGCAAGTCATGATACAATTTTTATTAACACCATATTTTAGCTTATAAAGACTCCTAATTATGAAATTTACCTAATTAAATTTGTATTTATCACTAATTTAATGTATTTAAAAAGGCTTAAAATAATAAAAAAAAATAATTAATTATGAAAAAAAAATTATTTAACTAGAAAATTATAAGTGACATTTTAGTGACAAAATTATAGTAATATTTTGTCTAAATTTTGTATAATTAGGTCTACAATGAAAAATACCTATTTTGACTTTTTACGGAAAAAGCCGAAAAATTAGCCGATTACCGAAAAACTGCCTAAACGATTTTCGAAGGGTTACAATCTTCCCCCCTTAAAGAAATTCGGTCCCCGAATTTAGAATTTAACTACGCGTACCTTCAAAAAGATGGGGATATCTCTTCCTCATCTCGACCTCGGTCTCCCAAGTGACCTCCTCGCTGTTCGGGCCACGCCAAAGGACCTTGACGGATGGTATGACCTTCGATCTCAATTTCTTCACCTGCCGATCCAAAATGACAACCGGCTGCTCGGTGAAAGAAAGATCACTCTCTAACTAGATCGTTTGGTGCTGAATCACCTGGAAAGGATCATGAAGGTACTTGCGGAGCATCGAGACATGGAATACGGGGTGAACATCGGGGAAGCTAGGCGGAAGAGCTAACCGATAAGCGACTGGACCAACACGCTCTAGGATCTCGAAAGGACCAACATATCTAGGACTCAGCTTCCCTTTCCGCCCAAATCTCATCACACCTTTCATCGGAGAGACCTTCAGGAAAACATGATCGCCAACAGCGAACTCGAGTCGGCGACGGCGCCTGTCAGCATAAGATTTCTGCCTGCTCTGTGCCGCTCTCATCCTGTCCCGAATCAGCTGTATCTTCTCGGTCGTCTCCTGTACGATCTGAGGCCCCAAAATACTACTCTCCCTAAGCTCTGTCCAACATACAGGCGATCGACATCTCCTCCCATATAAAGCCTCGAAAGGTGCCATCTGAATCGTCTCCTGGAAGCTATTATTGTAGGAAAACTCGATCAAAGGCAAATGACGATCCCAGCTACCACCGAAATCTAAAACACAAGCTCTGAGCATGTCCTCAAGAGTCTGAATAGTACGCTCTGACTGACCGTCAGTCTGCGGATGAAAGGCTGTGCTAAAACTCAATCGGGTGCCCAAAGCTTCCTGGAGTTTCTGCCTCAATCGGCTGGTAAACTGGGTGCCACGGTCGGACACGATGCAAGTCGGAACGCCATGCAGTCGCACTATCTCATCAATATAAACCTGGGCGTACTGAGAAAATCCAAAAGTAGTCTTCACTGGCAGAAAGTGAGCCGCTTTCGTCAGTCGATCCACAATCACCCAAATAGAGTCGTACCCTCGACTGGTCCTGGGTAGACCCATAATGAAGTCCATGGATACCTGCTCCCACTTCCACTCAGGGATGGGCAAAGGCTGTAACTCGCCGGCTGGCCTCTGGTGCTCGGCCTTGACTTGCTGACAAGTCAGGCATCTCGACACAAAGTCTGTAATATCCTTCTTCATCCCGTCCCATAAGTAAACCTCTCTCAAATCACGGTACATCTTGGTGGAACCTGGATGCACGCTGTATGCTGATCTATGAGCCTCCTCGAGGATATCACACCTCAGTCCCTTTGAATCTGGCACGCACAGTCGAGTCCCAAATCGAAGTATCTCCTGATCATCAATCACGAACTCAAAAACTCTGCCCAGCCGAATCTGCTCAATAATCTCTAAGATACGGGCATCGCCGGACTGTGCCTCGCGGATACGGTCAAGTAACTGTGGGCGTGCTCTGAAATAGGCCAGCTGTCCCCCTGTAGGAGTAAACTCGAACTGCACTCTGCTATCACATAACACCTGCCAATCCGCCGTCGACTGCATCTGCACCGCGCTCAAACAAAATAAGCTACCTCCGGGCCTCCTACTCAAAGCATCTGCAATGGGATACGCAAGTGCTTCTCATGCTCCTCCCGGCTCCGAGAATAAGCCAAGATGTCGTCAATGAACACAATGATGAACTGATCGAGATACGGCCTGAATACACGGTTCATCAAGTCCATAAATGCTGCCGGGGCATTGGTGAGCCCGAACGACATCACCAAGAACTCATAATAACCTTAACGAGTACGGAAAGCGGTCTTCGGAATATCCTCCTTCCGAACCCGCAACTGGTGATAACCTGACCGTAAATCAACCTTCGAGAAGAACCCTGCACCCTGGAGCTGATCGAATAAGTCATCAATGCGGGGTAGGGGATATCTGTTCCGCACAGTAACCCGGTTCAGCTAACGATAATCAATGCATAAACGCATACTTTCGTCCTTCTTCTTAACAAACAGGACGGGAGCACCCCAAGGTGACACACTCGGTCGAATAAGCCCTTTGTCCAGCAAGTCCTGTAACTGATCCTTTAGCTCTCTCAGCTCTGCCGGGGCCATCCGATAAGGAGGTATAGAAATAGGCCCCGTGCCGGGGATCAAGTCAATACAGAACTCAATCTCGCGCTCTGGTGGCAGACCAGGCAGCTCGTCAAGGAATACATCAGGAAACTCTCTCACAATAGGGACCTGGTCCAACGGAACCTCTGTGGAACTAGTATCACAAACATAGGCTAAGAATCCCTGACACCCTTTTCTTAAGAGCTGACCAGCGCGAAGAGAAGAAATCAAGCTGGGAAGGGTAGCACTACGATCTCCCCGAATAATAAGAACCGGCTCACCAGGAAAACTGAATCTGACTTCTTTTTCACGGCAGTCCATGGATGCATAGCAGGTGGCTAGCCAGTCCATACCAAGAAGAACGTCAAAGTCGAGCATATCGAGGAGAATCAAATCAACTGAAAAATCTCTCTCCCCGATACGAACGGAACACGATCGGTACACAAAACGGGCAACAAAAGACTCGCCTACCGGGGTAATAACGACAAGCGGCTGATCTAACGGAGAAGACTCTCGGCCCAACCTCGGTGCAAAATACGTGGAAACATAGGAATGTGTGGAGCCTGGATCAAATAATACCCGTGCATCAAAAGAACATACTGGCAGAGTACCTGTCACGACGGCATTGGATGCCTGTGCATCCTGAGGAGTCAACACGAACACTCGGGCCTGTCCACCACTAATAGCTGGCTGTGCTCTGCCTCTACCTCGGCCTCTGCCTCTGCCTCTGTCGCCTCGTCCTCTCTGAACTGGACCGCCACGCCCACGGCCTCTAGAAGCATCTGGCTGGCGTGAAGCATCATCAGGAGTAGGAAGTAAAGCTCTCTGAGAAGGTGGTGAGGGTGGTAAAGTCACATGCGGGACTGTCGCCGCGCCCGGACGTCCCATGGTACAGTCTCTGATATGGTGGTACTAACTCCCGCACCGAAAACATCCTGGAGACGACTGCTGGGTCTGTGGATATGAACCAAATAACTGACCTCGTCTCAATCCTCTGCCCCCACCATCTCCCGGAAATAATCTATAGCGGTGTCTGCCCATCTGCCGCTGAGCTGGCGTATCAGTACGGATCCTCTTCGGCCCAGAAACGACCGGAGTCTCAGAAATACGCTCCTCCAAAAGTAAGGCTGCATCCATCGCGGCTGCGTATGTATCAAAGTGCTGGGTGCCGATGGCAAGGAATAGCGGTGTATCAAGCCCTCGTACAAACCTCTTTATTCTCTTCTCTTCTGTGTCGACTAGGTACGGAGCATATCGAGACAACTGGGTAAACTGTATATCATACTCCGACACTGTCATCCCAGGAGTCTTGCGCAAAGACTCAAAACTACGGGCTCGAGCATCTCGGACACTCTCCGGAAGGAAACGGGCAAGAAATGCAGATGTAAACTCATCCCAGGTCATAGAAGGTAGACCTGCAGCTCGGCCTCTCTCTACTGAATCATACCATGTCTGGGCAAGACCCTCCAGACGAAAACTCGCAAACTCCACCAATCTATCATCAGAACACCTCAACGAACGGCAAATCCGAGCCATCCTATCAAGAAACGCCTGTGGGTCCTCTGTCGCATCTGTACCGGTAAAAGCTGGAGGTCTCAATCTCATGAACTCCTGTAGTGAAACAGGGATAGTTTCCGTAGTAGCAGCAGGAGCGACCATCTGTGAAGCAGGTACGATCGTGGTCTGTGCGGTGGAAGGAACGTCCTCGGATCTCTGTGCCTGGCTGGACTCAACTAAAGATCCCATCATCTGCCGCAACTCTTGCATGCCGGCCTCTAATCTGGCAATACGGTTAGGATAAGGTGGATCAGTATGACCCTGAGGGGTAGGCGTATCCTCCCGCTCGATCCTCGCCTCAGACGAGCCCGCTCTAATCTCATCCCTAGCGGCAACCCGCTGAGCTCTCGTAGTCTTTGGCGGCATCGAAGCTAGAATAAGAAACAGGATCGATAAGGACATTGCAATTGAATCAAGGAATGCATGGAATCAAGAAAGGAAATACAAGCAATTATGTCCTAAGGTTACTTAGGCGGAGTACCGTATCGTAAGTATGCCGCGGATCATACCCACGCTACGCCACTCTGCTTAAGTCACCTACTCCATCTACCAAGGTCGTCCTACACTCAGAAAGGTAAAACCTACGCTCTGATACCAACTTTGTCATGACCCGAAGGTACGGAACGTGACTGGCACTTAGATTACGAGACGTCTAAAGGCGTACCGTAACCTAAGTCAGCCAAAGCCCAGAAGAATCTAAACCAAAATCAAAAGAGAGTGAAGGAAAACCTTTAATAAAAATGGTTTTTAAAATCATTTAAGTTGCATAGATCCCTTTTTTTAAAACATCAAAAATTTCTGAAAATTTCGGCAGAGTCTCCCCTGTATTTTCTATCCCCCAAAATGGGTACAACTAGATAATAAACCTGTAATCATAAAATGGCATCCCCAAGCGGGAGCTAGCTCTTTGCCCAAGGCGGATCACAACCACATGCAATATAATAGTAATATCAAGAAAAAGAGCATAAAAGAAACGCAAAATATCAGAAAACACTTCGCCGGCTCAAGTGAGCTCGACCCAAAGGAACCACAAATATACAAGTCTCTCAGTCTCATCACTAGGTCGTATATACAATATAAAGTGGTAGATGGAGAATACTAGATACAATGATAAAGTGTGCTCGCAACCCACCTACGGGCGATGTCGCGAGTCTGAGCAAAAGAAGCTGATGATAAGATAGCCCGCCGCTACAAGACTGACGGGTCTGACCTGCAAGACACTGTGGCACAACGGGGGTGAGTTGCCAGCTCGTGAGTAAATATAACATCTAATAAGGCAATCGTAAGAATGCACGCAATGCACCACAACATGCATGTCCATATGTGATATAATAGCTCTAGTATGCATGCACATGTATGCAATGTCATTTCTAAATCTTTAAGTGTTTTAAATGCTAAGGATACTGCATTCTTAACTTTAGAAAAGGAATATCTGTATAATAGCTAAATACCATCAAGAAATCATCTGAAAACCCGTGTCAAGCATCGACACCAAATATGAAATCATATATGTCTCAATATCTCACTGTATCAATGTCCCAAATATCGGGCTCCGTCAATCCGGATCGGCCCATGTCATCAAATCTCACGACAACGGTCGGTATCCTCCGGATATCCGCCGCGCCAGACATCACCGGTAGGTAGTCTTCCCCTGCCAGGCTCATCGTCTACAACTCGATCTTCTTGCCCCGGGGTACCATACCGGGCCCACCATGTACCCGAGACGGTTCATCCACTCCTCGAATCGGGTCTCGAAATCCAACAGAAAACATGAAAACTCATGGTGGACGACACATACATCATGAGAAAACCGCAACTTTGTTTTGAAAATGATAAATATAAGGTTTTGTTAAATTCTTGCGGTTTTCCCCAAAAATCCAGAAATCGCAGCAATACTGAAATCCTCAAGAAAATCATGATGTCCACATGTTATGTATGATAAATGTCTATGGTATCAATGTGTATGATGTGAATTTTAGCTAGAGTTCTATGTAAATATGATGATGATGCGAGATATATGCATGCGATGCAGTTTCATATATCAAGTATGAATGCAGGTGACGAAATTAAGATAAACAGGTTCTATAGTGCACGTGGCATGGCAATCACCAAAGGCGTGTGTGTCACATGAATAGTGCGCGTGCAACAGATGCCAATGGTAAGGTGTTCGTGTCCTACGAAATGATATAGCATAAGTATAGATGAATGTCCATGCAATCTAATATACTGTTCGCTATAAGGGTATGCAGTGTACATGAATGGATAAGCTAGCTAACAATATAAATCTTGCAAAAAGTAGGGTAATCCTAACTAGGGGGCGCATCGCGCCATCCAGACGATTCCCCCGTAGATGAATACATCTACTCACCTGAAATCTCCGCTAATCCGATCCGGCCACCGCCTTGCCTTTTCGCGCCGTGTCCGATGTTTCCCCGATCGATCCTATATTTGCACAATATCAAGCATAAGATTACAAAACCTAAGACGATGCAAGTCACAATATACAATTATCAACGCTCTCGAATTAATCATAGCATGCACTCGGTGCGCGGAAAAACGCACGAAAATCGCTAACCTTTAACTAGAATCGTCATTTCGGGGAAATCGACAAAACTAAAATCCGGCTAGATGAAACCCCACGTTCGCGCACTCTAATAGTCCTATACGAAGCTAATTATATCGCTAACATAACGCATTTCGGTCGCATTCTAATTTTCGTAAAAATCTAGTAAGCAAATTCAATACCGATTCGATGCAAACATCGAAATTTAACGATTTAGCGAGCGTAACCTGACGCAATTAACCACTCTAATCAAATAGGTAACCAAAGCCCTAACTTAATCCTTCAACCATGCTTCAAACCCTAGTTCAAGATCAATCCCATTCTTGATTTTTTTTTATGAACAATTTATTTACAACTAAATTAATACTTCAAAATACTAATCTAGCTTATTTAACTATAAATTTAACAAGTAGTTTAGGATTTATACCTTCCAAGTTATGATCCTCTTGCAATTAGCTTCTAAAGATGCCTCTTTTCTCCTTGTATTAGTCCAATTTGGGGTTGAGAAGGAATGGAATAGGGTTTAGGTTTGAATTAGAGAAGAAAAGTGTGAATTTTTGTGGATTTCGGAGGATTTTTTGCAAGAATTTTGAGCTAAAAAAAATGGGGAAAATGGGAGGGGGTTTGCTGCAGGTAGCACGACCTGGAGGTGGAGGAGGAGAGTGAGAGAGAATTGTGTGGAAAATTCTACACAAAAAGCTTCTTCAAAGATCAATTAATGAATGTTACATCAACTTTTTACAAAAAAACCCATTTTAATGCATTTTTTTACACCATAAAACCACAAGTTTGCAAGTCATGATATAATTTTTATTAACACCATATTTTAGCTTATAAAGACTCCTAATTATGAAATTTACCTAATTAAATTTGTATTTATCACTAATTTAATGTATTTAAAAAGGCTTAAAATAATAAAAAATAATAATTAATTATGAAAAAAAAATTATTTAACTAGAAAATTATAAGTGACATTTTAGTGACAAAATTATAGTAATATTTTGTCTAAATTTTGTATAATTAGGTCTCAATGAAAAATACCTATTTTGACATTTTACGGAAAAAGCCGAAAAATTAGCCGATTACCGAAAAACTGCCTAAACGATTTTCGAAGGGTTACACCCTCCTACGGCTCTTTCAGTAGCCAAAGAAGAGACAATCTCTAAGACCGCCTTGGACGACTACTTCGCTCAGCAAATACGAGCTCACCAGGCGAACGAAGTGGCTGGATAAATCGTTAAGACTGGACGACCTTATCCAGGCTGGTATGACCAAATAAGGTACTCGCCGGGATATACGATCCCTAAATTTCATGTATATAAAGGGACGGGGAATCCACATCAGCATGTCGCTCAATTCAGAGCCTTGTGCGGCAACACCGGGGGTGACGATAAACTTCTGCTCTGTCAGTTTGTTGGTAGCTTGTCGGAAACGGCGTTCGAGTGGTATTCGGAGCTTCCAAACGATTCTGTCAAAACCTTTGCAGAGATGGAGCTACTATTCACCCAGCATTTCGCAAGTGCTAGCGAACGCACCCCAATAACGGCATTGATCAATGCCAGGGTGAAACCTGGCGAGACATGGGTTTAATACGCAATACGATGGCGGAATTTTTGGTCGAAATGTGAGCAGTGCATCGAGGAAGCACTGGCAGTGGGCATGTTCGTGGGCACTCTGGACCCTCAGGCAACTATTTCCCAATTCATGATGTTATTCAAGACGACCACGTTCCAGGCCTTGATCGACAAACTGGCCCAAATGGGTCATAGACCGTCTCCTCTAAAGCCGGAGCCGCGAAACGAAAAGGGTAAAGAGAAGGCGACATTCGTTGCGAATACTCAACAGCAGCCCAGTGGTCCAAAATTAACGGATCCCCTAGAGGAAAGACAGTGATACTATAATGAGAAAATGAAACGCCCTTATTCGCTTCCCCGGGACAAAACGAAGAGGTTGTTCGAGCTAGCGGTGCGCAACAGGCTCATCAATCTGCCAAATCCAAAACGACCATTGCAACCCGGCGAGGCTAATAGTCCTAATTATTGCCCCTACCATCAAACGGTAAGCCATCCAATTGAAGATTGCTTCGTCTTCAAGGGCTGGATTGAAGACCAGTATCAACAGGGCAAATTTGCCATGTCCGAGAATTGGAAGGTGAACCCGCCATAGCCATACGCTCCTAAGAAGAAGGATACACCGGGGGCATCATGCTCCTTCATAGAAGAAGCTCCATGGGAGGTCGCTCTTTCAGCCAAGACGAAAAGAATGCTGAAGGATCTCCAAACATGCCCGGCGATCAGGTGGAAAAATCCACTAGAACCCGAGATCATTGAGGGAATGCTGAAACCGCGCCCAACTCCAAAGATTGGTGGCGATAGCCAAAGCACTCACACCCAGCCGTCAAAGTCTTCGAAGAAGAAGAAGACCAAAAAGCTCATGAAGCCTGGTGACAAGCGCACGGACCTGCAAAAATATATCGACGCACTGGAAGAATATAATCAGAAGGCGCAGACTCCAGTCACACTTCAAGAGTTTCTCAGCCACGTCCTTGAGGACGGAGATGACGACAATGGAGAAGACTCGTCGGATGAATCTGAGGATTATGTGGCAAGTTGCCATGTGATCTCTCACTCGTCGATAGACGATGAATAAGCTCCTTAAACAAAGAAACTAGGGGCAACTCCTGAACCGGAACTTCTAGGGCCATCAGACGAAATGATTGATGCATTCCTGAACGAAACTCTTCGTAAAAGCAAAGCTGATCGAGAGCGCGAGATGGCCATATTTGAAAAAGCCAAACGCCGGCGACTGGACGAAAGGGTTGAAACACCCCCGCCAGATCAAAGTAATCCGCCGTAAATAAAAGTAGGTTCAAGATGAGGAAGAGGTTCGCCAAAGCCATATCAATAGGAATGAAGCTGCCACCCTCCGAAGCGAATGCTCTTGGTGAAGCGGAAACACATCCTAGCTACTGCTTATATCATCGAAAGATTGCACACCCCACTGAAGAGTGCAATGCTTTTAAAAGATGGTGGTAGGGATATGTTGCTCACCGGCAACATTTCAAGCGAATGAAACGCAAAACTCGTCGAGAGCAAAGAAATGTGATCGGGGAGCATAAAGGAACTACTGGCAACTGTCATATGGTTGACTGTGGGGGATCGCAAGTTCTTACCTTCGGGAGTGACTCTGATGAAGAAATGACTCTTGGACCTCTCTTCAAAGAATCCACGACGGGAAAAGAGGAAGAACCGAAGAACTGCGAGAACATTCAGCTGCGCAATCGTACGCTGCTCGAAAAGAATCTTGGGTCCTTGAACAGTGGGTCAAATAGAAGAGATAAGGGAAAAGAAAAGGTCCCTGAGGACATCGCCCTAGAAGATCAGGTCGTCAAAGAGCTGACTGCCAAGGACCCGCCAAAGAAAAACAAGGTGGACTACAACATTCTGGCACACTTGAGAAAGCTACCTTCACAGCTAAGCATTCTCGATGCCCTTCTGCTATCCAAAGAGGCGAGAGATTCGCTGATCAAGGCATTACAAGAGCCTGAACAATTCCAAGCTTTCCTCGCCGAAGAAAAAATGAAGGACGAGTTGGAAGAAGTGCACACAGCCGATGTCACCTTCGGCGATGAAGATCTTCTCCTCAGGACGTGTGAGCCTAACCGTCCCCTATATGTCTCCGGATACTGTCATGAAATCAAGATTGGTAAAATCCTGGTCGATAATGGGTCCTCCGTCAATCTTCTTAACATAATAGTATTGAAGGAGATATGTATGAGCGTTCAACACCTCGCTCGGGATAAGATCACTATCTCTGGGTTTGACTCCCAGTCATCACGGACGCTCGGGTCTGTGATACTGACGCTATGCTTTGGGCTGCTCGTCATGGACATTAGGTTTCATGTCATTGATGCCAAGACATGCTACAATGCTTTGCTCGGTAGGCCTTGGTTACACGAGTACAACATCATCCCTTCTACACAACACCAGTGTATGAAGTATTTCAAGGATGGTCTCGAGTATACCGTAACAGGGGAGCTGAACCCATTCTCCGTGAACGAAGTCCGAAAATACGAAGACGCAAAATACTTCTTACCAGATTTTAAGGACACGGAAAGATGTTACAGACCGAAGAACAAAGCCATCACTACCATTCCGGTCTTCGGGAGTGATACTGAGGAAGAAGAAGAAATAACTTATTCAGGTCCGCCCCAGTGCAACAAGCCGGAACCGTCCACTCTTATGTTGATCTTCGGCAGTGACTCGGAAGATGAGGTCAATGCCGTATTCTCTGCTCGGCCATCAATACAAGCCTTCGCTGATGAAGATCAAAGTTTGCAAGTTGCCATGGTTCCGCCAAAGCATCATAAAGAGCTAGACGCGCTTGATACCTACAGTGTGGAAGAACTGCAGACATTCTACGTCCTTCCCAGGCGAAAAGGTGAAAAGGCGATCGTATTCTACCGATCCGGAGAAACCAAAGTGGAGAAAGAAATTTGGCATGGTGCGGATTCTACACTTGACAAGCTCCAGCCCATCCGTTTGCCCAGATATTACACAGAAGGACTAAAAAGACTCTTGAAACGCCAAGGTGTACCCCTTAAGCAAACTGCGCGACAAGCATGGTTCTATAACAGGATCTAGAACATCCCCGGAACTCAACAAAAGTTGCCCAACGGGAGAATGGAAACAATCGGGCTTGGGTATATTCAATCCAAGAAACGGGAGCTATTCCGTGACTATTATATCATATATGACTTTGATGAAGAAGGAGATGCTCTGTGGGAAGATGCTAACCCTGAACCAGAACGAGGTCCCGTCGTGAAAATGCCAAGTCCGTCGTTCGAAGAACAGATGGACAAGCTTATAAAGGAAGCGGGTCAAAAGGTTCGAGACGATCATAATCGTGAAATGGCCATCTATGAGAAAGACAGAACGCAGCGCCTCCTTCAGCAGGTTGCGAAAAATGAAAATGCTCTTCTTTATCAACCTGTCATACAAAAGGACCGACGCAGAGGCAAAAATAAGTCAAAGAGCGGGAAAGGCGTTCGATAGCGACAAAGCGGGACCAAGAAGCCACGCGATCGGGAATCGAGCAATCCGAATTCGTCTAAAGAAGATGGGTCGAGAATATTCTTTTCCCCAAGACAAGACAAAGAAGATATTCAATCTCGCCATAAAACATCAAATGATTACCCTCCCGGAGTCCAAGCACCCCGAGCAAGCGAACGAGGTCTCTCACCCAGACTATTGCTCCTATCACCGAGCAATAGGACATCCTCTCGAAGACTTCTTCATATTCAAAGACTGGGTAGAAGACCAGTATCAGCAAGGTAAATTCGCTCTATCCAGCAGCTGGAGGGTAACCCCGCCGCAAAAGCATGAACCAAAAGCCGCGCCCGTAGCGAGAGTAGAACCAGATCAACATCGGTCTTGGAAGCGATCTCGTACCTGCCACGTGGTAATGCTGTCAGAAGAAGAGCCCGAGAATATGGATGAGCTCCCATGGTGCTTCGAAAACAGTGATGGCGAGGTGATCTCAGAATTTCCACCGGCGCCAAAAGAGCTGGAAGATGGAATACATACTACTGCAGATAACCTCAACAAAATTGATTTGGGGACGACAAGTGACCCGCGGTCGACATTCGTCAGTGAGCTGTTGTCTGAAGAAAGGGTGGCTACGCTTAAAGACGTGCTCATACGTGCTCATACAGCAAAAAGATTGCTTCGCATGGAACTATTCCGAGATGCCAGGACTAGATCCAGAGATTGCTGTACACAAATTGGCAATATCCCCGGACGTCAAGCCGATCAAACAGGCACCGAGAAGAATACGGCTCGAGCTTGAGATGAGCATCAACCCCGAGGTCAAGAAGCTAATCGACTCCGGCTTCGTCCAAGAGGTTCAATATCCTGACTGGATCGCCAACATCATTCCGGTGTTGAAGAAGAATGGGACGGTGCGCATATGTATGGACTTTCGGGATCTCAACAAAGCCTGCCCAAAAGACGACTTCCCAGTGCCAGTTACCGAGCTGATGATAGACAATACATCCACTCATGAAGTTTTCTCCTTCATGGACGGCTCGTCAGGTTACAATCAGATAAAGATGCATCCCGAGGACCAAAAGCATACCGCCTTCCGGACCCCTTTGGGTATATTCTGCTACAAGGTGATGTCTTTTGGTCTAAAGAACGCCAGTGCCACCTATCAGAGGGCCATGACGAAGATTTTCGATGAACTCATATATGAAATTGTCGAATGCTATATCGACGACCTCGTAGTTAAAAGCAAATCATACGAGGAACATTTAGAGCATCTGAAGATCGTGTTTCAGCGTCTTCGAAAATACAACTTGAAGATGAACCCTCTCAAATGCGTGTTCGGTGTGTCCTCAGATAAGTTCCTGGGATTTATCGTCTGACACCGAGGCATCGAGATAGACCCTTCGAAGATCAAGGCGATCATGGAAATGCCCCCACCAAAAACTCTCAAGCAGCTGTGATCTCTCCAAGGAAAGCTCGCATATATCCGGCGATTCATAGCCAATCTCTCCGGCAAGTGTCGTCCTTGCAGTCACCTAATGAAGAAAGGGACTCCTTTCGTCTGGGATCACAAATGCCAAAGTGCACAGGACGAAATCAAGCAATACCTGCAGAATCCGCCAGTACTGGCCGCTCCCGTTAAAGGAAAACCTCTCGTCCTGTACACAAAAGCCCTCGAAGGTTCTTTAGGCGCGTTGTGGGTATAAGAGAACGATCAAGGGAAAGAAAGAGCTCTCTACTATCTGAGTCGAGTTCTCCTGGGGGCAGAAAGCAACTACTCCCCCATTGAAAAACACTGCCTAGCATTGATCTTCACGGTAACGAAGCTCAGACATTACGCATTGGCACATGAGGTCCATCTCATATCAAAGGTGGATCCTCTCAAGTATTTGATGTCGAAAGCCATATTAACAGGACGTCTCGCTAAATGGGCCCTGCTCTTGATGGAGTTCTCGATAACTTATCGACCTCTTAAGGCAGTGAAAGGTCAGGCCATCGCCGACTTCCTCGCTGAGCACCCGATACCCGTCGATTCTCCTTTGAACTGCGAATTGCCAGACGAACATACGTTTGACACATCGACGAGGATGATACCCGGTGGGAACTCTATTTTGATGGAGCGTCTTCCATGAAGAAGCGCAAACAAAGCACGTCCATAATCAAATCAGGGGTAGGCCTCATCTTCGTGACTCCACAAGGAGGGATAATGTGCTTTGCCTTCTCCTTAACAGAGCCGAGGACGAACAATGAAGCCGAATATGAAGCTTTGATAGCATGCCTCGAGATCACTATCGACATGGGAATTGAAAACCTCCTCATATATGGAGACTCCCAACTGGTCGTTAGTAAGTAAACGGCGAATATTAAACGTGCAAGCCTGAGTTGGTGAAGTACGGCGAGAGAGTGCAGCAACTGCTGACTCAAATTCCTTCCTGCGCCCTGGAAAGCATACCACGTGCGGAAAATAGCAAGGCGGATGCGTTAGCCAAGCTCGCTAAAGAACTGGCTGACGAGAGCCTCGATGATGTGAGGATCATTGTGCAAAGCCGTCGGGTTCTTGCACCGGCAGAAATATCTCCGGAGTCGTCCAAAGAAAAGGAAGTGACCGAGCAAATGGCTCTGTAAATAAAAGACCAGGAAAAAGCTGAGGATTGGAGGGAAGTCTTTATAAACTACTTCAAATCTCGTCGAGCACCTGAAGAGGCGTCGTCAAGACATCAGCTCATGAAACGAGCTCTTTCTTTTGCCTTCGTCAATGATACTCTGTATAAAAGATCATTTGATTCTCTGTGGCTAAGATGCCTGGGACCGGAAGAAGCAAAAAGAGTCGTCCAAGAAACTCACGACGGACTTTGCGGTTCTCACCAAGACGGCCCGAAGATGAAGCTGAAGATCAAACGGATGGGCTACTATTGGCCCACGATGATTCAAGACTGTCTCGAATACGCAAAGCAGTGCCACTCATGCCAGATTCACGGAGACTTTATCCATCAGCATCCAAATCCACTGCATCAAACAGTGGCTAGCTGGCCGTTTGAAATGTGGGGAACTGACATAATCGGCCTCATCGAACCGGCATCGTCCAAAGGACATCGTTTCATTTTGGCGACAACTGATTACTTCTCCAAATAGGCAGAAGCAGTACCACTGAGGGAAGTGAACACGGAAAATATACTCCATTTCTTCAAGACACACGTCATTTATCGGTTCGGCACTCCGCGACGGATCATCTCCGATAACGGGCCAGCCTACAGAAGCCACAAGATCAGCCGTTTCGCACAACAGCATAATATAGACTGGAGAAATTCTTCGGTCTATAATCCCCGAGCTAACGGTCTAGCTGAGGCTTTCAACAAGTCCTTGACAAAGATCATGAAAAAGACGGTGTCTCGAAATAAGAAGGACTGGCACGAGAGACTGCATGAAGCTCTATGGGCATATCGAACTACGTTCAAAACGGCTACGAACACAACGCCGAACGCATTGGTATTCGGCACAGAAGCGGTACTCCCCCTTGAGATAGAGTTACCCTCTCTACGAGTGGCGGTTCACTACGAGCTAACAGATGAAGAGAATGCCCACCTTCGGCTTGAGGAGCTTGATGCCCTTGATGAAAACCAGCTCATGGCGCAACAGAGTCTGGAGGCTTATAAAGCAAAGATGACGCGCTCATATGAAAAATTGACTAAGCCGAGAACGTTCCGCCAAGGCGAACTCATGCTAGTGGTTAAAATACCTATGATCCCCAATCGCGCCAAGCGAAGGAAATTCGAGCCGAACTATGAAGGCCCGTATATCATAGACAAAGTTTACCAGGGTGGAGCTTACCTACTCATAGACATGTATGGTGAAAGACCTTTCAGGCCAATAAACGGTCGCTTCCTAAAGAAATACTACGCCTAACGAGTCACGGCCTAGGTCAACGATAGATGACGACGCCTATGTCCGCTCGCTATCTTCCTAAGCCCAAACTCTGTAAGTAGTAGCCGGCTTCCTTAACAATGGACCGAAATGTCCTTAAACTAACAACGGACCGAAATGTCCTAAAACTAACAATGGACCACTATGTCCTAAAACTGGCGTCGGACCGAGACGTCCTTAAAGTAACGATGGACCACTATGTCCTAAAACTAGCTGTTGACCGAGACGTCGATAAACTACTATAGACTGCAGCATCCCAAGGCTGACACAAAAAAAAGAATTAAAAAAAAGAAAGAAAAAGAAAACGGTATGTCTATAAGCAAAATGGGCACGGATGAAAACCCGTAAGGGCTCCGTAAGTAAAAACAGCAGGGCTACCGGCGAGTTTTTGTGAAAACCCGAAAGGGCGCAATCTCGTTAAAAGACACTTGCAAAGTCCTATCGACCTTGTGAAGAGAAACCACATGTGTGAGATCCTTACGACTCACAAGGGAGCAACACACTTAGGGATCCCTACGATTCCTAAGGAGAAATTACACTTACAAGATCCTCACGACTTGTAAGGAGAACCCTCTTATGAAACCCTCACAGCTCATAAGATTCAAAAGTCTTAAGCTACAGGGATCTGAACCTGTTCTTAAGCGGCCACCACAACCTCCAATGCTGCCCTACAAGCGGCTCAATGCTGAACCTTGTATACAATCCACGGGCGCGAATAAACATTTCCCTAACAAAGTCCCATCCGTGACTAGGGATATGTCTACACGGTGAATAGCCCTTGTAAGTCCTCTCGACTTAGAAGGAGAAAATACTCTTGTAAGATCCTTACGACTTACGAGCAGCCATACACTTAGGAGTCCTCACGATTCCTAAGGAGAAAACGCACCTAGGAGATCCTCATGACTCGCAGGAAGAAATACCTTTATGAGACCCTTACGGCTCATGAAGTCAAAAGCCTTAGTCGACAGGATCCTAACCCTGTTCGCTAAGCCACCTTTTTTCAACATCGACAGAGGCATATGATGATTCGCTCTTGGCAATATCCCAGTTGTAGCAGTGCTGATGCCGAAATCGGTGTCTAATTCCAAGCTTGCAGCGAAAAGCCAACGAGCCACACATGCATACAGAATAGCCAAAATGATGGGGCAACTTGCAAACAAAATCAGCAAGTAAAAATATATGCATGCAAAATAACCGAAATGATTGGACAACTCGCAATAAAAAGCAGCGAGTAAAAATAAAACAAATAGCCGAAATGATTGGGCACCGTGAAAAATATCCGAATGATTGGGTAATCGCGACCTTCGCGATATAAAAGCTGAAATGATAGAGCATCGCGGAAAGAAATAAAAAAATGAAATTTATGCCCTACAGGTGATATCACATCAATCCCTGTATACAATCCAGGGGCGCAAACGAAGAAGGAATCACACCTTCCCTCCCCGGGTTCCATAAGAAGAAGAAGCCGGATCTCAACGGTTCACAGACAGCCTGGAGATCATCTCAACATTCGTCTCATTACAACAGATGCAACATCAAGTAAAGCGGAACCGCGGCAATTTCCAGTTCCATGACTCGGCGGTGCATAGATGACCGAGAGTCAAACCCCGACTCCGTGATATGCAGATAAAGTCGACCCTTCCTGGTCATGTGGAACGCGGCTTATATCAATCCCGACCCCATGGGAAATGTCCAGAGCGGAGCCTGGTCCTCGCAGAACACGGCTATAACCCCGTGGGAAGCATCCAAAGCAAACTCCTGATTACGTGGAACGCGGCTTATGTCAATCCTGACCCCGTGGGAAACGTCCAGAGCGGAGCCTGGTCCTCGCAGAACACGGCTATAACCCCGTGGGAAGCATCCAGAGCGAATTCCTGGTCACGTGGAACGCGGCTTATGTCAATCCTGACCCCGTGGAAAACGTCCAGAGCGGAGCGTGGTCCTCGCAGAACACGTCTATGACCCCGTGGGAAGCATCCAGAGCAAATTCCTGGTTATGTGAAACGCAGCTTATATCAATCCTGACCCCGTGGGAAACGTCCAGAGCGGAGCTTGGTCCTCGCAGAACACGGCTATGTCAATCAGACCCCGTGGGAAGCATCCAGAGCAAATTCCTGGTCATGTGGAACACAGCTTATGTCAATCCTGACCCCGTGGGAAACGTCCAGAGCGGATTCTGGTCCTCGCAGAACACGGCTATGACCCCGTGGGAAGCATCTAGAGCAAATTCCTGGTCATGTGGAATACGGCTTATGTCAATCCTGACCCCGTGGGAAACGTCCAAAGCGGAGCCTGGTCCTCGCAGAATACGGCTATGACCCCGTGGGAAGCATCCAGAGCAAATTCCTGGTTATGTGGAACGCGGCTTATGTCAATCCTGACCCTGTGGGAAATGTCCAGAGCGGAGCCTGGTCCTTGTAGAACATGGCTATTACCCTGTGGGAAGCATCCAGAGCAAATTCCTGGTCACGTGGAACGCGGCTTATGTCAATCCTGACTCTATGGGAAACGTCTAGAGCGGAGGCTGGTCCTCGCAGAACACGGCTATGACCCCATGGGAAGCATCAAGAGAAAATTCCTGGTCACGTGGAACACGGCTTATGTCAATCCTGACCCCGTGGGAAACGTCCAGAGCGGATCCTGGTCCTCGTAGAACACGGCTATGACCCCGTGGGAAGCATCCAGAGAAAATTCCTGGTCACGTGGAATGTGGCTTATGTCAATCCTGACCCCGTGGGAAACGTCCAAAGCAGAGCCTGGTCCTCGCAGAACACGGCTATGACCCCGTGGGAAGCATCCAGAGCAAATTCCTGGTCACGTGGAAGACGGCTTATGTCAATCCTGACCCTGTGGGAAACATCCAGAGCGGATCCTGGTCCTCGCAGAACACGGCTATGACCCCGTAGGAAGCATCCAGAGCGGAGCCTGGTCCTCGCAGAACACAGCTATGACCCCGTGGGAAGCATCCAGAGCAAATTCCTGGTTACGTGGAACGCGGCCTATGTCAATCCTGACCCCGTAGGAAGCATCCAGAGCAAATTCCTGGTCACGTGGAACACGGCTTATGTCAATCCTGACCCCGTAGGAAACGTCCAGAGCGGATCCTGGTCCTCGCAGAACACGGCTATGACCCCGTGGGAAGCATCCAGAGCGGAGCCTGGTCCTCGCAGAACACGGCTATGACCCCGTGGGAAGCATCTAGAGCAAATTCCTGGTTACGTGGAACGCGGCTTATGTCAATCCTGACCCCATAGAAAACATCCAGAAAGGAGCCTGGTCCTCGCAGAACATGGCTATGACCCCGTGGGAAGCATCCAGAGCAAATTCCTGGTCCCGTGGAACACGGTTAAAGTCAATCCTGACCCCGTGGGAAACGCCCAGAGCAACTCCTGACTCCGCGAAGTGCGGATAATGGCAATACCATCGATCACTTACAGGTCCTCTCGACCCGTAAGGAAGAAAACTCTCTTGTAAGATCCTTACGATTTACAAGAGAAAACACGCTTAGGAATCCTCACGATTCCTAAGGAGAAAATACACCTACGAGATCCTCTCGAGTCGTAGGGAGAAAAGTCTTTATGAGACCCTCACGGCTCATGAAATTGAAAAGTCTTAGGCAGCAAATCTGAACCTGCTTTCTAAGCCATCACTACCTCTCAAAGAATTCAAAATGGAATGCTCTCTCTATCATCTGCAGGCTATGCTTACTAAAGTGACATACTGATAACAAACAAAAGAAGAAAGCAAAGAGATGACACAAGACATTACGAAAGAAATGTATCTCTTTTATTCATAAATTCAATTGGGTACAAAATACATCTTATGAAAGAATAAAAAAAATGGATACATTTTATTCGAAATTACAAATGGTACAAAAACGATCATTGAGAGGGAAGCGTTTTCAATAGTCCAATTAACCGCTCGCGCACTTCCTTCAGCCATTTTTCTTGGTCAGCTGCCATGGCCAACTCTGCTTCAACCTGAGCTCGTTGCTGCAGATAAGATGAAAGTTGGGCGTCAACGACCCGCTGAGCCACCTCACGACCTTGTGCATCTTGTTCAATGAGGTCAAGTTTCTGCCTCAGCGTTAGCCCGTCAGAAATACACCGTAGAAGGATTTCAAAGATGACTTTCAGCTGTGCAGCGTTTGCATCAACTTGAGCATGCAAATGAGCAGATTCGCTTAAAGTCTCCTTGCACTCCTTACGCCTCAAAGCCGCTTTTTGTTCAAGATGGCGGAAGTAAGGGGTGCTCTCCTCGACCCATGCAACCCGCTGGGAGTTCACAGCCAAGACCTCGGGGGCAGGACGTTTAAACTCAAGCTCATGCAGACAGGCCTCGATTTTCCTGCAATGATTAACCCAGGACTCCACGACACCTTCATTATGAAAGTGTACGAGCATTGCCAGCATGGGATTAACCTCAGCAGCGAAATCTGTAGCAAGGGCAGGAGTCTCCGCATCAAGCTCCTCGAGATGATCGATCAACGTGCGCAGGTTATTCACAGCACCTTTGGAGGAAGGGCGTCGAGAGAAGGGGCATGCTGGCATTATGACTTGAGACTCGAACGGAGCTGAAGTCGGTGTCATAGCTACAAAGCAAATCACAGTCAAATAACGGTTCAAGAAATAAAGGAGGTTCATGAACAACCGAGTTTACTATACCGGCTGTAGCAGGGGGCAAGACTGGGAGTACCGGCAGTGCAACTGTTCTTTCGCCTCCCCCTTCGAGCTGTAGGGCTGTGATTAAAATAAAGAAGAATCAGAAACGATTTGAGTACCCTTAAAAGAAAAGAAGAGACATTAGGTAAAGGCTGTACTCACCAGCACCACTAGATGAGGTAATCTCTGATTGAAAGGAGAAGTGTGGGTGCAGCACCTGATACGGGTGATCAAAAAGGACTTCTGCAAGGATGTAATAATGCAATGTCAGTACATAAAGTATACTGCCTACAATGAAACTGATGGGTCACAAATCCGCACCTTCCAGCATTTGAGATGGTACGAGAGAAGTAGAGGAGCGGTCACCGTTAAAGCAGCAACTGGAGATGCTTCCTCGGGTGGCACAAGCCCAACGCTCATCACACCTGCATTAGGAATAAGAGAAACGCTGTCAAAAAGAAATTAAAAGGGATTGCAGAATAAAGGGGAAAGTAATGACCCAAAATCTACCTGGTGAGTCGCCGGTCGAGACCGCGACAAGGGCGTCACCGGAGGCAGCAAATGCTTCACCCTCCTCCATCGGAATGGTCCCGCCACCCATATCCTCATCCCCCGATTCCACGAGAATCGTCGTGACACTCGCAGCGCCCGGCAATGGCAAGGAGCCGCAAGGGGAAAAAGCGACGATTGGAGCAGTGCCCGACTCTTGAGAAAGAGTGGCTACCTCGGGCTCGGCGATTGTAGCCATCTCACCCACCGCTACCTCGGGCTCGGCAATTGTGGCTGTTTCACCCACGGCTACCTCGGGCTCGGCGATTGTGGCTGTCTCACCTGCCGCTACCTCAGGCTCGGTGGTTGCCGCCACGTCACCTACCACTTCCTCGGCAAGACTCGGCCCTACAGGATAGGATATATGAGAACCTGAAAATTAAAGCTTTGACAAAAGGACCCAATGTCACGTTATCTTGGTTCGGTTTTTCAATTGCCTCCCGAGCCGCACGTGCTGCCTATCTGTGGGCGGTAGACAGGGCATCCGAAGTATCCTCTGAAGGAGTAGGGGCAGGGGTAACAGCGCTTGGACCCGCACCCACATCGAAAGCGGTGGTACGCTCCCTTGCCACGCGCATCCTACGCTTCCTTTCTTCCCGGGCCGTGAGGGCAGATCTTCTAAAGACCTCCTTCAATGGGACCTCATCATCCGCACCAATAGTTACCTCTGGAGCCGTTATGGCATCCGTCATTGGTTGCTTAAGTGAAGCTTCTTTCGGCAATACCGGCGGAACTGGGACTTCGATAGCCGACCCGGGAAGCGTCTCTGAACCGACCTGTGAAGTCGGTGCCACGCCTGGAATAACCTGAGCAGAGGTAGTTCCTGTAATAAGATGAAAAGGAAGGGTCACATTACCCATAAGAAACGGGAGTGGAGACGCGGTAAACCGAAATATACCGATGCCTAAGGATGCTCGAAGTCTTTCCTCTTCCTCAAAAGTCTTAAGAGAAGCCGCAAGAGCTTCTTCGGTGGAAATGCCTGTTAAAAAAAAGGGGGAAAAGTGTCAGTCAAAACATGATGACAAAAATATGATGCAATGACGAAAGATACAGGTAATGGTTACCTGATTGCGCGAGGATAGCCAGTCCCGCTTCGTGGCTTGCCAATTGCTCAGAAGCTGCAATGGCAGCCGCCAGATCAGTATTATCTGGCGGCATGAATAGACCCTCGTTTGTCCCATACTCGCTCAGGCCCTTGCCATAAGGAGCGTGAGGCTTCTGGCCGAGTACAACGTCGACAGAAAGGATCGACTTTTTCTTCCTCTTCTGCGAGCGAGCTCCAGTCGCAGCTAGCACAAGCTTACGCTTGCTAGGCACTTTAGGATGACGAGTCCCGATATTTTAACCCACACCAGAATCGGGGGAAGCTACAGTCACCTTTTCTACAGGAGCCCGGGGTATCGGTAGCTCGGGCCTGTCGTGCGGGACTTCGATCACGGCAGCTTCTCTTAAGGGAGGCAGGACAATGGTCCGTCGCTTCAGAGGGATGTTTCGATCACCAACAGAGGGTGCACCTTTGCGATCGAGTAGTAATCTCTTTTCCTCCCTGATGACAGCGCCCATTGAATGCTGATACCATGCCACGTACACATTAAGGGCCTTTAGGACACAGCTCGGTTCGCTGATAAAGAAGTTGGACCCTGTGTTCAAGCGCATGAAATGATGCAGCGCGCTCCGCATTCCCTCTTCGGTAGCAGCAAGTTCTGCCAAGAAAGCCTTAAGTGGGACGCCCTGATTGTAACTCAGCTGCTGGGCAAAACGATGCGGGTTGTATATCATGAATAACGCCGCATCATTTTGCCTGAATATGAGAAAGCCCGGACTGATGGAGTACAGATGAAGAATCTCTCGAGCTTTCAACACAGAGGCCCCGTCTTTAAAGATGTCTTGCAATGGCAGCACCGCTTTTGAAGTTTCCTGGCCAACGGTCAAGACTTTATCGGTGAAAGACATACCATCTCCAACCGTGCGCGGATGAAGGAGCAAACCCCTAGCTTCCCACGGTGACGGACTCACGATGGAGGCGTCAACCAGCTGCATTATCCAAGGGAACCTACATCTGTCATAAAAAGAAGGTCTTTTGTGGATACCGAAAACCCCAAGCACGTGCAGCTCTAGCCATGAAGTGAAGTAATGCATTGGGAAGTTGGCAGGATGCACCTCTGGTTCAGTGGTATCCGCTGCCAAGATGAGGTCGTGATATAGGTGGGCTAACCCGGTGATCCCGATGGCCACTTGTATTCTGGCAACCATACGATGCGCAGGGTAGAAGACAGAAGGCCTCATATAACGAGGGTGCATAGGAAGCGTGAACCAGCTTAACCATAAACTGAGGAACCCGAGAAAGAATGCTTCCTCATCAATGCCCGGAGCGGCGATTTCTGATAGGGGAACGATCGCGACATCGGGAAGAAAGAAATCCTTTTGATCGGTTTCCAATATTGGCCGACGGTCCAAGCCAAAACCGAAAGGATCATCAAGTTTAGCAAACTTTTCACCTTATCGCGACAAAATTTCTGGGCGAAGAAAACGAGCAATGAAGTCCGCAAAGCTGACCTCCCAGCCTCCGGATTCAAGAAAGAGGCTCTCATACATGTTCAACACCTTTATCAGACTTGGGAACTGGTGCTGAATGGCGTTGTCTGGGGTAAGACCCATTACCACTGATTTGGTGGCAAAAATATACTCATCCGGAGGAAGCAGCTCCTTATAGTGCTCCCCCCTAACTGGTAAACCAGAAACCTCGGCAAATTCCTCCAAGGAAATGGAGACCTCTCTATCCAATAGGAGGAATGTATGAGTCGGAATGTTCCACTGCTCTAAAAATGCCTTGATCCACCATGTGGGAGGTGCAGAATACTGGAACAAGGAAGCGCAGATCGCAGGGTATAAGCCAAGCTTCAGTAGCTGCGATTTCTTTGCCGATAAGATATATCGGGCCCACTGCAAGTATCCGGCCGGATGACGGGGAGTTAGTCCGATGTTGTAGGGCTGTCCCCAAGGGCGCGACTTGCCCTGACATATGCGCCGCCCTAGGGTGTCCAAAGCCACCGGCGGCTGCACGGGTACTGCGGCAATAGAAGGCCGAAGGAGACTTTCTGAAGTCCAATTTACCTCCTCTACAGTATAATTGATTGGGGGTGCATCTGCATAAAGGATAGCAGAGATAGGCTCCGAGGGTATCGCACAAGAAAAGCTCCGGCGACCTCTGATAATTCGATCATACCATCTACCCCATAGGTGAAGATTCTTGTATGCCGGGTCATGGTCTTTGATCAGCGCAAGAACCTCTCGGTCTACGGGCGCTTCAGGAAATCCGCCTTCTGAGCGGATGGACGGAAAAGAAGTGTCGAAAGACATGTCGCTTGCGCGAAAAGGGACAAAAGCCAACTGTCGGTGCTATAATTTAATTTAAGTACCACACTGCAATGCAGTGGAAAGGGACCAAAGGGGGGCCCACAAAATCTAGATGACAGTTCATCATTAATAAAAACAGCCTCATCATTTGATGAGGCTGTCATTAAGTGAGGAAATTCTCATTAAATGAGAGATCTCTCGGTTAGAGGAGTAAATCTCCTTTTGAGAGTAATGCTCTGTGACAGAGTGACACTTGTCAAACTCTGATCATGAAGGAATAAAATTCCTCAAGAGCCTTGCTCTGAAAAAAAATAATGATGAAATAATCCATCAGAAAAATTGAAATCAATTTTTATGAATTAAAAATTATGGGATCTTCAAGATCCATGAATAAACTCTTAAGAGTTCTTCATAAGAGATTAACAAATCTACATGTTATCAAAAGAGCAAAGCTCTGTTAATGAGTTAAGAAACCCTAAAAAAGATCTCTTTAAGATCCATGATTCCAAGAGAGCAAAGCTCTGTCAATGAAGCCCTAAAAGGGTTTTCTTTAGATCAAAGATCTATGAAGAGCAATGCTCTGTTAATGGGTAAAACCCTAGAACTTTAAAAGATTTAATCTTTACCTAAGTTTTGACAGAGTTTTGACTCTTGAAATTTCTTAAGATGGAGAGCTATGCTCTGTGAGAGAATGAAATTTCTCAGAAAAACAAGGAAGACAATGAGCAGTGATCATCCCAGAGGACCAAAGGTCCTATTTATAGGCAATGAATGCCGTTTCAACTTCTTAGTTGATCCAAGGGCGCAGATGCTGCCACCGCTGCACTCACATGTGGGCCACGTAAGCGCAACGGTGGGGGGCCTTTATTTCCCCCAATCAGAGCAAAGCTCTGTTTGAAATTTAAATTTCAAATTGAAACAACGTTTCAGATGCAGCGTCAAGTGCGCTGCACCCTAAGCAGCGCACCACGTGTAAGACACGGATGCGCTAGTGCTAAGTGCGCTGTGCTCTAGGTAGCGCATCACGTGTAAGATACGGATGCGCTAGCGCTAAGTGCGCTGCGCTCTGAGCATTAGCGATAGGTGCGCTGCGCTCTAAGCAGCGCACCACGTGCAAAGCACGGGTGCGCTAGCGCTGGAACTAAAAGCCCCTCACCGTTAGATCAAAAATCTAATAATAATGATAAATCATTAATTGATCAGAATTAAATTCTGTTAAGGAAAGATCTCTCAAATCTTTCTAAACAACAAGATTGTGCGCTGTAAATCAGAGCACCGTTGGATCAATGATCCAATGGTGATTAAAAATCACTAAAAATACAGAATAAATTCTGTTTAGAAGATTTCCCAATTTTTGTTGAAAACAAGAAGATTGCCTTCTGTAAATCAGAAGTTCTTGGATCAAAAATCCAATGATGGGAAAATTCCCAAATCAATTAGAGAAGAGATCTTTTTAACCGATCGAACTGATCAGCTTGCCCTATATAAAGGCCTTGAGACTTCAAGTTTTGTATAGAGAAACCCCCCTATAAACTTTGAGAAACTCAAAGATAAAGAGCAAGCTCTTGCAAGAAGATCTTTTTTCAAGGTAAAAATGATAATGATGAGCATAGAGATTAAATCATCTCATAAAAAGAAGAATATACTTCTTTAAAGATCATAGATCTATAAGACCAAGGTCTTTCACAAAAAGATCAAGAGATCTCATCATAAAATAATAAGAAGAAGAACATAATTCTTCTCACAGATCATAGATCTATAAAGGCAAAGACTTTAATCAATATAAGAGATTGGAATCTTGGATCTTGAGACAAAGTCTCTTTTAAAAGAACATAAATTTGTTTCCCAGATCGTAAAATTGATCAAATGCGCTTTGCGCTCTTGATTGCGCCTTTGCGCTCTCTGGAATGGCGCTCAGCGCCAAATGCGCCACGTGTCAATCATGTATGCGCCAATTAACAACTTGCGCTTTGTGCTTCTGAAATAGCGCACTGCGCTCATGGGTTGGCGCTCGGTGCCAAGCGCACCACGTGTCACTCACGTGTGTGCCACTAAACTGAAAGCGCAATGCGCTCATGGATTAGCGCTCAGCGCTCATAGACTGCCATCATGCGCTCATCATTTGGCGCCTAGCGCCAAGTACAATACGTGTCCCTTACATGTGCGCCACGTGGCAGAAGCGCACTACGCTCTTTGACTGGCGCAAAGTGCCTAGCGCGCCACGTATTGCGCCGACAGAACATAAATTGTTCTTTAATAAGCCCAGAGCTCTGATGAATGCTCTGCATTCAAGAAAAGACAAAAACATTGTCAACATATAAATCAATGCTCACCATTGTTAAAAGGGCCAAGCCCAAATAAAGGCTTAATAGCCCAAAATAAAATGTTAAACATTTTAACCTGATTGGACTTAGCCCAAGACTGGCCATAAGTCCTCAACTCACATTAATTGAGCTCATCTGCTCATAAATATGCTAACAGATCTTAGCCCCAAATTGGACTACAGATCTTTCAACCAACTCACATCGCTTCGAGGGTACATCTTTTTACTCCTCTGATATTTGTCGTTGTAATCCTTCAACGTCTTCAGAGAGGTGACGGGTTCCGACAACCAGACATTCTATGGACTGTGGGGTCCTTAAACTCATGGACTATGATGTCCTTAACCTTGACTGTGAGGTCTTTAAACTCACGAACTATGATGTCCTTAACCTTGACTGTGAGGTCTTTAAACTCACGGACTATGATGTCCTTAACCTTGGACCGAGATGTCCTTAAACTAACATTGGACCACCACGTCCTTAAACCGGTAATCGACCGCAATGTCCCTAAACTAAACAATAGAGTTCAAATGCTCTTTTGTTTGATCTAAACGATCCCGTTAAGTTGATCTTAGTCTGAAATTAGACTAACATATGCTTAACAAACGTTTAAGTTGATTTTAGTCTCAAATGAGACTAACGTATCCTTAAACCCAACCCCCAAACCCAAATCTAAGAAAATATGGATTTGGACTAATCCACGCCCTACAGGCAACAACATAAATTATTCTCCGTATACAATCCACGGGCAACCAAAAACAAAACAAACACCCACGATACGAAATGACCATCTAGAGAAGGAGAAAGTGGTTACCGCGATGCGGTATCGTAATTAACTGCAGGGGCTTGCGCCTGCAGGGAAGAGCGTCCCCACAATCAAAAACCCCTCAAATGAAGGGGAATCTGACGAAGTCTGCTACATCGGCCGCATCCGTTTAAACCTTCGATACACGGTGCCATAAATCAACTTGTCATCTTCGGAGGTGGACGGATAGCACCAATTAGCATCTGCCCCGAAATTCAGGCGAGACGGACCCGCGCGGTCGCGTCTCCGTGTTTCGGAGGGGAACACAGTATATTCCGATCGGGGTTCGAAATGCTGTTTGTTTCTCATCCTCAGGCGACATCTTGATCTGATTATATCCAGAAGAGCCATCAATAAAGGTGAACAGCTCGTAATTTGAGGTGTCATCAACCATCATTTCCATGACCGGTAACGGGAAGTCGTCTTTAGGACATGCCTTGTTGAGGTCCCTGAAATCGACATAAACTCGGATCTGCCCATTTTTCTTCTTCACTGGGACTATGCATGCGATCCAGTCCGCATATTTCTCTTCCCTGATGAAGCCGGCATCGATGAGTTTCTTGGTTTCCTCGATGACTTTTTCTTCCAGTTCCCTTCTCATTCTTCGAGGAGCTTGTTTGACTGGCTTAGCATCAGGAGATATAGCCAGCTTATGCACAGCCACTTCAGGGGAGAGGCCAGGCATTTCTTTGTTCGTCCACGCGAAATAGTCGACGTACTCATGCAGCATGGCGATTATCTGCTCTTTTATTTACTCTGACAAAAGTGAGCTGATGTAGGTTGGCCTTGGATTATCGGGCGTTCCTAAGTCAATTTTGGTTAGCTCGTCAAAGGTTGCTTGTCTGCCATCTTCGAGCTCTTGAGGAGCTTCTTCTGGCTCGGCTAGCTCGTCATCATCATTTGACCTTTCACTGGTTTCACCAACATGGATCATGTAGCATGCTTTGGAATCAGGTTGAATGAAGCCTATGCCCCGTCTCCGTCTATCTGGAATTCGTCCGTTGATGAGTGCTCGGACCTGAGGCAGATGCCATAGCCCTTCATAAAACTTTGCTTCAGACTCCGTTTGATATAACCGGCATCCGCATCTTTTGAAGTATTCCTGCATCTCAGGCACATAATATCTGGGATTGAGGGCGGACTTTGCTGCTAGATGGGCATTCAACATCAGATTCGTCCGTGTCTCTACCGAAAAGAGGGTAAGTTTTACGGAAGGACGGACTTCCAGCATCGGACTCATCAGTGTCACTACCGAAACGCGGGCGCACTTGGGCGTTTTTGCTTTTGAAAGTGACAGCTGGCTCAGATTTTCTTCTGAGTCTTAGGGCCGCTCTGTCCTCAGTCGGTTGGCTTAGCATTTTTGTGGTTCATAAAGTACCGAGAATCCTCATATCGGACTTCATGCACACTGAACGGCTGGATGTCTCCGTGAATGCGTCTTTCTTTGCCATTTCTAGTATACTTCATGCATTGATGGAGAGTTGATGGAACGATGCCGTAATCGTGGAGCCACGGCCGTCCCAGGAGAATTTTATAAGACGTGTCAGCGTCGATCACGTATATATTAGCTTCAGTTTGCAGATCCCCAAATTTGATTGGCAAAGCTATAGACCCCAGAACTTGCTGGCAGTTTTGATTGAAGTCTTAAATAACAATCCTTTCCATTGACCGGTGTCGGACGTCCATCGACAAACTCTTCAGAGTCCGCAAGTTCATGATGTTCAATGAAGACCCCGGATCAATCAATATGCGATTAATCCGATCTCCGTCATTGTACCCGGTCACGTAAAGCGGCCGATTATGCTCAGCCGTTTCCAGTAGCAAGTCTTCATCCTTAAACGTGACTGCGGTGGCATGCAGAGCATACTGGGCTTCTTTCATATTAATTTCCGCAAAGCGAGCCTGATACCGCTCAGGGTTTTGTAGAGCATGAATCAGAACATCTCTAAGCTCTTGAGATAGAACCAAGGCAGCATAGATGCTAAGGAGAGACGGAAGCTTTTGAAGATGAGCCAAGACATTATAGTCAACTGGGTAAGGACTCGAATCTTCATGGGCAAGTTCTCTGCCATCTTCTTCATTAGCGACTTATTTTTCCTTCCCTTTTGGGGCGTTACCCTAATTTGGCGGTAGAGCCCTTCCGCTTCTGAGCTGGATTTTGTTGGCCTTAGTGGCGAGATCTTCGCCCTCTTCGGGAAAACAAAGCTCCTCCTCAGAGTCGCTGCCAAGGTGGATAGCGTAGCAGGTCACTATAGGGATCTCTTCATTGAAGTCTTCTTCTAACTCCTCCAGAATCTCCGCCGCTTCTACAGGGAAGAACTCTTTCAATCTTTTCTTCTGTTCATAGTCTTCAAGGGAATCAATATATTTTTGAATAGTCGATCTCCCTGCAGAATCTTTTCCGTGTCGAGCTGCACTTCTCTTCTTCTTGAGCTTTTTGGATTTTGAGCCTGATTGGGCCAAATTGGCAGCTGGAATGGTGGGCCTCTTCTGCCCTTCCCATTCCGTCCTGGGCTCTTTCTGAAGTAGCTTTAGCATCTTCTTCATCTTGTTAGATATGTGCGTACTCCACGGAGGCTGCGGTGAGTTCGTTTCATTTCTCAAGGCAACGGGTTCGGCTGTCTGCTCCCAGAAGGCTTCAGCTTCTGTCTGTATAAATTTGGTGGTTGCAACTTGATTGTTCACCAACACACTTTTGGACAGCTCGATCTCTCCAGTCTTGTACTACTTCTCGACCCAGTCCTTGAAGATATAGCAATCCTCGATTGCATGGCTCACTACTCGGTGGTACGGGCAATACAGGGGATTGTCGGTCATTTTTGCTTCTTGAGGTCTTTTCGAATCCGGCAATTGTAGACCGTTGTTCAAGGCATCTTTAAATATCTTGCAGACCTTGTCCCTTCTGAAAGAGTAAACCTTGTTCTTTTTCTCCTCTAGGGAAGGCCCATCTCCTCCCAGCAATGGCTTTCGAGACCGGTTTGTTTTGGATTCGCCCGCCCTTCGTTTTTCTTCATTGTCAGACGCATTGAAGACATTGGTACTGTTGGAACTCCCGCTTCTACGGTTGTCATCCCGCTTGCTTTTCCAAGTCTTGTCTCTTTAAGAGTCCGGGGTAAACTCTTGCTTAAAGCGTTCCAGCATTTGGACTTTCTTGGTTAGCTCTTGAAACGTCTTGAGGCCTGCTGTACACAAGAATGGGACCATCCAATTGCTGAGGTTCCCAATGGGAAGACTGACGGACTGGTCCTGCTCCAGCGGCGGTTCGCACTTGACTGTGAGATTACGCCATCGGGCGATAAAGTCGGTGTTACTTTCATTCTTCCCCGGCTTGGTCCTCACAAGGTCAGCAATGGAGATTTTATCACTGACACTCATAAACCTTTGCCGAAACAGAGACTCCATTTAGGAAAAGGTAATAACGGACCCGTCTGGTGTACTCGCGTACCAGTCGAATGCGACACCGGTCAGGCTGTTGAAAAACTGACGAAGAAGGAGCGCATCATTGCCTCCTATATTTCCGCACGATACTTTAAAGTGGACGACGTGCTGATTGGCATTTCCTGTTCCATCAAATCTTCCGAACTTAGGAATGACGTAGCCGCTCGGGAACTCGATCAGATCGTACTGTGTGGGATATGGTGGCCCGCTACTGCCAATTTCTTTCTGAGCTTCAGCTTCAGCCACCAATGTTTTAACCTTGCTGGTGACCAAATCCATTATCCGATCTTATGTTAGCGGGATGGTGTTATCTGGGGACAAGGCGTCCCCAGAAGCGGAATGTGGCCGACTTTCGTGTGGCTCGACGAATCTTGGACCCAGAGGGACACGTATCGGTCGCTTCGGATTGTTATCATCCAGCTCATGAGTAGCGACTTGTGCTTGATGGGGAGGCGCTCGAGCAACTTGAGCCGTAAGCTGCATCACAACGTTCATTAGGTCGTCAATTTTCGAATAGAGCTTGGCCATCTCTTTATCTTTGCTCTTGAGCTGTTTTCGAAGCTCTTGAAGCAGCTCTTACTCCGCGGTCCTGGGGCGGAAAGTCGGCTCTTCCTCGCTGTCCGAGCTTGACTCTGCCTGGACCGAAGAGTCCTTCTGCTTATCGTCCTCATCGAGAGGGTTTTCATCATCCAGCGGAGGCGACTGTTCTTGGGAAGCGGCAGCCATATTCAAGCCAGATTGGGCTTGGGATGTGGTGGCCCCATACTTGCTTTTGCTGCGAAGGTTGTCGCTGGGGCGCCCGCCTGCCATATAGACCGTATGGATAACATATCCATCCATCTTTTTATTATCGGCGACTGATTTCTCGGATCGCTGTCTTGACCCTCCTGTTTTGGTAACGGGCAGTCGACTGAAGGCAGCTGGCCTGGCCGGATTCTTGAATGGTGCTGACGCGTCCTTTTCGGTTTTGCCCCACTGCTTTCGCGCAGCACAGAGCGCCTGATAGACTCTTGAAGAGACAGTGTCAAACGTTTTCTGTTGGGGCCGGGACACGTCTCTTTGTAGCGACTTTCGGACCGCCGTCTTCTTGATTCTGGCGATCATAACATTTTTCTGAACCCAATTCAGAGGCTTGAAGGAATTGCTGATTTTTACGGCCGACTCAGCCGTCGTCGCGGTGTAACCCTGCTCGCGGAAGCTTATAAGATTCCAATTGGCCGAAGTCCTGGCCCTCTTGTTAGCTCGATACCTGAGCCGCTTCTGCCTTAACTTTTCTGTTTTAAGCACTTAGCAGTATCACGTACGATACAATATAAATATTATGACATCCTCGAGTCAAGAGTGAGGATCTAATATCATAATCATATCTCGTACGGTAAATCTATCGTACGGCATCCCAAATCTGGGTACGGATCAAATATCATATTTATCTCATTACTCATCTGATATCCTTATCATCACATATCGTGAACAGGGGAGTACTAATCTAAGTCTAGTACACTACTAATATCATCAACAATATCATGATCTGGCTACTGATCTAAAGTCTCATACAATCCGATGTCATCAACACATATTATCATATAGAAGTATACATCGCCCAAGCGATCCATTATGAATACCATAACATATCTCATCTCATATCTCGATCATATGTCAACTATATATATATATATATATATATATATATATATATATATATATATATATATATATATCATAATCCACCAGGTATCGTCGTCTAACGATCCGCTATAGTATCATGACATATCTCGATCACCTATTAAATATCTCACGGCATCATGCCCGATCATATCGACTCATTCCCAAGCATCATATAACATCTTCAATCATCCGTGTATATGTGTTTATATATATATATATATATATATATATATATATATATATATCAACCCACGCATCCACATCTATCTATAAACATATAACACATACACCCAAAACCCTATCCCGTGCGTGTATGTGCATGTGTAACAACTTTACTCTAGGTTTCGTGACTATGAAATCTGCTAAATCATTTTCCTCAAATCTCGCTAACACTAACTCATGATCTCCTAACCTTTTCTTGCTAAGTGTTCAAATCTCTCCATAACATATAAATGTATATCTATATCACACCAAATCAATTCTCACAACTTTGCGGGGGTGCTATACGCCATCCACCCGACTTCCCCCGTAGATATAATCTACTCACCTGATCTTCGTTTGCCGATGCCGACGTCGCCACGCGCTTGCTTGTCGTCTCGAAGTCTTCGCGAGGGTACCTACACATCATGACGTATCGTGCCGCATTAAAATCCAATTCAAAACCAAAACGACGCACGAAAATCACATAGGTCAAAACCTATGGTTTGCCCTCGCAAAACAACCCGATATCACTCGATATAGACGTACAAACGTCATGTGATCGAGATAAAGCACAAATACAAAAATCCAGAATTTAAAATACGCAAAACCATAACTCGAATCAAAACAGCAACACATGTATTCAACCCCAGATTTTGATTAAGGTGAAAACAATGCTCCAAAACAACATTGGGGTGTTATATAGTGTGTCTATGACCTACTGAAGCAACCTGGGCCCTAACCCCCACCCTATGGCCGGCCACATGCCCAGAGAAACCGGCCTCCTCGGTTTTAGTGTCGGGGATTTGGTTCGTTTTGGTTGGGTGGTCTCGTGGTGCTCTAATTAGGTCTCTGAAGTTGGTTGCTAGTTTTGAAAATACTCCATGTTAGTGTTTATGCCCTAGAAGGCCATTACTGTATTATACTAGCTTGTATATTACTTAATGGAAGCTTGGGATATTCACATGTATATAACAGTCTTGCTAAACATGGTAGTATGCTACTTGGTTTTTCTATCTTAATATGTGAGTATACGTATTGATAGAGCTCTTAGGATCTTGCTTGACTACCAGCGTTGTGATGGCAGTCACACTAGTGGGGGCTGGGTAGTCTACAAGCACATCCTTATTCAGGTCCCTGGTCGTTGGATTATCGAGACAGAGCATCGATACTCCGGAGTAGACTAGTGTGTACGCTTCTCATCCCAGTTGGGGAGATGGTCTGTCCCACAGCCGTCAGTACGTCGTACTGGAGATAGTATACAGGTGCTCGTTAGGTTACGGGTACACCGGACAGGACTCACAGGGAACTGTTGGTTGGTTTGATACCAGTCGTCAGTGAACAGTTCCCAGGTGACATGAGTACAGCGTAGTCCGCAGACTTGACACTGCTACTTCGCCTCGAGTGTGTCCCACTGTTCTTAGATTGCTACCCTACCACGGCTCTATGGAGTCGTGCAAACAGGTAGCAGTTGGGTGCAGTCCCGAGCACTTGGAGGCAGTGGCGGTTAGACAGGATTCGTCCCTCCCGGTATTGGGAGTAGATATCGTGCTGTGTCAGAGAGCCATTACGCAAAGTCCCTGGCCAGGGCAAGCGAGATTTGCTGGTAGGTTCCAGCAGTTTCTCAGGGTGTAATGGGCTTCACTCCGACACGACTTATACCGCTATTAGGGGACTGACGCTTGCCGCCCCCTTAGGCCCGATATGCGATAGTCATGGACGAACGGACCGGACTGTATGGAGATTGTCACATCAGACTCAGTAGGAGTTCGGATGGGTTTACTCATCGGCCTTCTTATCGACAACTACCTGGGGACCGTTACGTACAGCTAGTGCCGCTTGCGGTCTGTGGTTAAACCCACTGCCAGCGTAGTAGTCGAGTCTCTAGAGTCCCACACAGAGAGTTTCCTACTCCAGGCGAAACGATATAGAGGTTGCATGGTTTTGCGACAAAGGGTTCGGACGCATACGTGCGTTTACGCGCGTACGACTTTCGGACAGTTTTTACCAGTCGGCTTTGGTTTAAGCCAGTTACTGGTATCCGGTTATTGGATTTTTACAGTCTAAAGTTTTTCCGTATTTTTACGGATCGGAGGGGCGTTCTCGTAATTACTCGAGAAGCTTCTAGAAGATGTGACTAAGGAGGTTTGTTTTGGAAAGAGAGTGAGTCATAGTGGTGATTCATTCACTTCATTAATGCACATTTATTGCTTAATGACTCATGTTAATGAATCATCACAAGATATTTTGTGAAGCATGCTTATTCATTTCTTTTATTCATTTGTTGAAAATAAGAATGCTTCATAATATTATGATACACTCTCTCTCTTCTCTCATTATCATATCACACATTCTCTCTCCTCAAGCTCTCATCTTCTAACCCTAATCCTTAATCCTCATGTGTTGAGATCAAAGGATTAGTTAGACTAAACAATCCATAACCTTCACTCTTTATCATCCTATCATCTTTGATTAGCAATCAAAGTTGATTAGTTACCTCAAGTTAGAGGTTTAGCTTGGAGTTTCGCTCTCGGGTGGATCGTCTACTACCTAGAGAAGGCCGAGGAGAACAAAGGAGGACGTAAAGAAGAAGGACCGGTTCATTAGGTATAATCCCTAATCTTTTGTGAAATGAAACTTTAGAATACGGTTATTTAGAGTTTAGCTTCGATTCAAGCGGTTAGTCGATGTTCGTTGTTTAAACTTGATAAGTTTTTGTAAATTCCGCCTCCCCATAAGTACTGGGGTGTACTACATCGACTTACAGTGGTATCAGAGCCTCGCTAAACACTAAATAACTTAATCGCAAATTTGTACGAATTTCGAACGAAAAAACGAACCCGGAAAACCCTAGTTCTGTTAAGTTTCTGTCGAACCTAAAATTTTTTTGGTGTGTTCAGAGAGCTTGACATGAGTACAGGAGAACACCCAAGAAATTCGAACCCATGATTCGACTAAAGCGCCGCGGAAGCGCCGCGGATCCCACCGATCCGCCGCGCTTCCGCGGCCGAGTTGCCGAGTCATGGGCTCAATTTTTTTGGGTGGGTTCCCTGTGACATTTGGGGTTTTCTGGAATATTTAATTATTGCTCAGGTTACTGTTTAACAGAGCAGATTTTGGAGCAATTTTGAAGTTGTTTATTCGATCGAAAAATACAGTATTTGCGTATTGGATTATATCTGTGATTGTTTGATGTGTTCGTAAACCTCCCCCAACTGCTAGTATGTCGGTTGGCAGGGGGTTGCACATTTCTGAAATGGTTATATCTGTTTGTGCATATAAACTGTATTGGACTGTTGTGGTGTATAGCCGGGGTTAACAATGGTTTATTGATTTATTCATTTGTTGTAAATGTAATTTGTTGTAATATTATTTTCGCGGGGCACTTCCAGGTTGCGGTTGTAGCCACCGTTGTATTATTTCATTTTACTGTTTTTGCTCCTAGGACTGACCCAAGGTGGGGTACACAAACTGCCGGGTGGGTAGTTTGCCGTACCCGTAGGGGTCGAGGGTGGGGTAAACGGCTATTCATCACAACTGTGTAATCTGTCTTTTCTTGCAGGCTCAAAAGAAATACAGATTGCTTGCAAATCCAATATTGTTTATCTGTGTTCTGGAATGAATATCATTGCGTCAGACGAATGTAAAATATCTATATTTATTATAGCTATTTAGACGTCACTTATGTTTTACACCCGCGCTAGCCCAGCCCCCGCTCTGTCGTTAGTTAAGTAACCTAACGGGTGATGACGGGACCCCGTGGCGAATGCGGATGGCATAAGAGGACGTTATATTTTCGTTGTTTTCTGCAATGATAGGTTAATGATGGGACGCATTATCTATAATGCAAAGTAAAACAAACCAAAGTTTAAATCGTTGGAACAATTTAAAAGAAACCACTCGGTTATTTTTAAAACAGATAATTTTAAATGCGGAGATTTAACCACTCCTTTTAAAAGCTATCAAGGTTCCTTCGATTATATCAAGTTCACTACGTTCACGGTTTCGCCAAAACCAGTCGTAGCCCTCCGTCATTTCTTATGGATAGTCAGTAGTATTCAAGCTATGTTTGTTGGCTTTCGTCAAGACATAGTGTTTGGTAGCTGCTGGGGTATTCATTTGTTACATAGATAGATGTGTTGGTTTGGGACAGTCGCATTACCTTGTTGGCTTTCGTCAAGGGTATATACGGGTGGGTTCAAACTAACAAGATAATGATGGGCAGAACTTGACATGTGACTTATGATTTGTTGGCTTTCGTCAAGGTCATAAGAGCATGGGGCAAAAACATATATCGGGAATTTCTAAAGAAACTGAAATTTGCAAAGAGATGCATACCATTTGGAGTTTGATGAATGTTGGTAGGATTCCTTCAACATTATCATATGATGATATTTGGATCCCGATCCTACTGTGAGTATATGCTACTTATCAGGATATTCGTCGCTTAACGATCAATGCTATAAACCTAGTAGGTGTCCAGAAAAGTGTCAGCGGGGTTACGCCCCCAGAGAAAAGAGGTTATTTAATTAAGGAACTTCGCGAAAGCGTTGGAAAACCTCCCTCGAAGTATCGACACCGGCCTGGCTGAACGGTTAAGCAAGTATTGTACGGTGGGAATAGTCTTGGCTAATTCTTCTTTTATGGTTTGAGGAAGGATTCGAGAAACAGTGGGAGCCATCCAGTTTAGATAAACTAAAAACCACTCTAAACTTGCAAGAGCATCATGCTAAAGAGTTTTCTTCTCTCTCTCCTAATTGCAGCGACCCTGAAAATGACTGGACTTAAGTTACTTTTAGAGAAAAATATACTGACAGGGCCAAACTATAAAGATTGGCTGCGGAATGTCAAGATGGCTTTGACCTATGACAAACTGGGGTACGTCCTCACCGCTACAGCACCTGCTGTCCTTGGTCCCAAATCCAGCAATGCGGATAAGGAAATCCGCAAAACCTGGGATTTAGATTGCGCGAAAGCCAAGTGCATCGTGCTTGCCTCGATGAACAATGAACATCAGAGGAGGCACGAGGATATGTCCTTAGATGGCATATTTCTCCATACAAAGGAACTTTATGGAGAGCAATCTCGTATAGCAAGATACGAGACCTCTAAGAAATTATTTCGAGCGAGGTTGGCTGTCGGGTCATCGGTAGGTGAACATGTCCTACAGATGATCGGCTATATTGAAGAGCTCGCGGACCTTGGGACGACTTTGGATAATGAGCTCTATACAGACCTTGTTCTCCAGTCCCTTCCTCCCACCTACGCCCAGTTTATCCTCAACTTCAATCTTCAAGGAAAAGAAGTTGAACTTGCGGAACTCCTGAACATGTTAAGGAGTGCAGAGGGCACCTTGCAGAAGGCAAGGGAAACACCCGCTATGTTTGTTGGCGGTTCATCTTCTTCCGGGTCCAAGGCTAGGACCAAAGGAAGGAAGAAGAAGGCCGCACCCAGACCTAGAGGAGGTGTTAGTAAGGTGGGAAAGAAGGGAAAGAAAAAGTTTTCAGCACCGGTAGTTGGCCTGGATGAGTGCTTCCATTGTCACAGGAAAGGGCACTGGAAGAAGGATTGCAAGGCGTGGAACGCCAAGAACCAGGAACCGAAGCAAGCTGTGGCTTCGACTTCAGGTGTGTTTGTAATTGAGAATTGTCTGTCGATCAACTCTACTTCCTGGGTATTGGATACCGGGTCAGGATCTCATATTTGCAATTCATTGCAGGCACTGAGAAACCGTAGAGTGCTGAAGGAAGGTGATATGATCCTCAGGGTTGCTAACGGAGCTAGCGTGGGAGCTGCGTCCGTCGGGGATTATCACCTAGGATTGACGAGTGGACACATTTTGGTTTTACATAACTGTTATTTTGTACCCAGCTTAACGTGTAATATCATATCAGTTTCCTTGTTATCAAATAAAGGTTATGATTTCACGTTTGTAAGAGATGTTGTCAACATCCACCTTAATCATGGTTTGATTGGGTCTGGTACTCTAAATAACGGCATATATGTGTTAAACCAACTCCAAATTTTCAATGTCCAGAACACACTAAAAAGAAAGTCTCCAGATTTAAATAAAGCTTTCTTATGGCATTGTAGACTGGGTCACATCAATGAGAGAAGGTTGACTAAGTTGCATAGAGAAGGATATTTGGACACGTTCGAATATCAAACTTATGACACTTGTCAATCTTGTCTCAAAGGAAAGATGACAAAGACTCCATTCACTGGACAAGGAGTAAGAGCGAGCGAGCTCTTAGGACTCATACACAGTGACGTATGCGGTCCAATGTCTACACATGCAAGAGGTGGTTATTCCTACTTCATTACTTTTACAGATGATTTCTCTAGGTATGGACATGTTTTCTTAATGAAGCATAAATCCGAGGCCTTTGAGAAATTCAAGGAATACAAGAGTGAAGTGGAAAACCAAACAGGCAAAAGTATTAAGACACTAAGATCTGATCGAGGTGGAGAATACTTAAGTGCCGAGTTCCTAGGTTACCTAAAAGAGAAAGGAATTCTCTCTCAACTTACTCCTCCGTACACTCCACAGCATAATGGTGTATCGGAGAGACGGAATCGAACCCTATTGGATATGGTACGATCCATGATGAGTAATGCTGAGTTACCGCGATCTTTCTGGGGTTATGCGCTAGAATCGGCGGCATATCTTTTGAACAAAGTTCCAACCAAAACTGTGCCTACCACACCATATCAGATATGGAGTGGGAAGAAACCCTGTCTTCAGTACCTGAAAACATGGGGGTGTCCAGCTTTTGTTAAAAAGCAGCATGTGGACAAGCTCGAGGCACGCTCAGTAGAGTGTAAGTTTGTGGGATATCCAAAGAACTCTATGGGATATTATTTCTATTACGCAGAGGAACAAAAGGTTTTTGTTTCTCGTCATGCCCGCTTCTTAGAAACTGAATTTTTGGAAAATCAGAAGAGTGGGAGCGAAATAGAACGGGAAGAAATTCCAGAACCACAAACTACTACTGAAAGTTTGGTAGAACCAGAGGTTCAAGAAGAACAGAACATTCCCGCACCCCTCCGCAGGAGTAGTAGGCCGTCTCGTCCGCCTGAGAGATACTACGGTTTTCTCATTGACGGGGATAGAGAGGATTGCATCATAGATGATGATGAACCTACTGACTTCCAGCAGGCCATCCAGAGCGGCGACTCGGTACGATGGCTAGATGCAATGCGGACCGAGATGGAGTCCATGTACACCAACAAAGTATGGACTTTGGACTTTGCTCCAGATGGGGTAAAACCCATAGGATGCAAATGGATCTTCAAGAAAAAGATTGGTGTAGATGGACAGGTGGAAACCTATAAGGCTAGACTTGTTGCAAAGGGTTTTCGTCAAAGACCTGGTTTGGACTATGACGAAACTTTTTCTCCAGTGGCTATGCTCAAATCCATTCGGGTCCTTCTTGCTATTGCTGCCTTCCATGATTATGAAATCTGGCAGATGGACGTAAAGACGGCTTTTCTGAATGGAAATTTAGAAGAGAGCGTCTATATGGATCAGCCAGAGGGTTTCAATCAGAGTGGGAGCAGCGGGAAAGTATGCAAGCTGCTTAAGTCCATTTATGGACTAAAGCAGGCATCGCGGAGTTGGAACATCTGTTTTGATGAGACAGTCAAAGAATATGACTTTATCAAAAATCCAGATGAACCGTGCATATATAGTAAAGTTGTGGCCAGAAGTGTCGTATTCCTCGTCTTGTACGTGGATGACATTCTATTGATAGGAAATGACATTCCTATGCTACAATCTGTCAAAGGATTCTTGTCACACAGGTTCTCCATGAAAGACCTGGGTGATGCCTCTTACATTCTGGGGATCCGGATCTATCGTGATAGATCCAAGAGGATGTTGGGACTTTCGCAGTCCAGGTATATCGACACTGTACTGAAAAGATTCAGTATGGAAGATTCTAAGCGCGGTAATCTACCGGCTTGTCACGGAATCACCCTCTCCAAAGAGATGTCTCCCAAGACTGATTTGGAAAGGGAACGCATGTCTATTATACCCTACGCTTCTGCGGTAGGCTCTATAATGTATGCGATGTTGTGTACCAGACCAGATGTAGCTTATGCACTGAGCGTGGTAAGCCGGTATCAGTCAGACCCAGGGGAGAAACACTGGATAGCAGTAAAGAACATTCTCAAGTACCTGAGGAGGACTAAGGAGATGTTCTTGGTTTACGGCGGAAAAGACCTCAGGTTGGAGGCCTTTGCTGATTCCGGCTTCCAGAGTGATAAGGACGATTCCAAGTCCATGTCAGGTTATGTCTTTACCCTCAATGGAGGGGCGGTGTGCTGGAAGAGCTCCAAGCAGGACACCGTTGCTGACTCGACGATGGAAGCGGAGTATATAGCTGCTTGCGATGCCGCAAAAGAAGCAGTCTGGATGAAGAAGTTCCTAACAGAACTTCAGGTGGTTCCTACCATAGTTGATCCAATACCTCTGTATTGCGACAACAACGGAGCTATAGCTTTAGCGAAGGAACCAAGGTCCCATCAGAAGTCCAGACACATCTTGAGGCGGTATCACCTGATCAGGGAGATCATTGATCGTCAGGAGATCGAGGTTCGGAGAGTTGCTTCAGAAGAGAACATTGCTGATCCATTCACGAAGGCCCTTCCTCAGATTCAGTTCGAGAGGCTGCTCGAGATCATTGGTCTGCGATATGCCAGTACATGGCCCTAGTGCAAGTGGGAGATTGTTAGTGTTTATGCCCTAGAAGGCCATTACTGTATTATACTAGCTTGTATATTACTTAATGGAAGCTTGGGATATTCACATGTATATAACAGTCTTGCTAAACATGGTAGTATGCTACTTGGTTTTTCTATCTTAATATGTGAGTATACGTATTGATAGAGCTCTTAGGATCTTGCTTGACTACCAGCGTTGTGATGGCAGTCACACTAGTGGGGGCTGGGTAGTCTACAAGCACATCCTTATTCAGGTCCCTGGTCGTTGGATTATCGAGACAGAGCATCGATACTCCGGAGTAGACTAGTGTGTACGCTTCTCATCCCAGTTGGGGAGATGGTCTGTCCCACAGCCGTCAGTACGTCGTACTGGAGATAGTATACAGGTGCTCGTTAGGTTACGGGTACACCGGACAGGACTCACAGGGAACTGTTGGTTGGTTTGATACCAGTCGTCAGTGAACAGTTCCCAGGTGACATGAGTACAGCGTAGTCCGCAGACTTGACACTGCTACTTCGCCTCGAGTGTGTCCCACTGTTCTTAGATTGCTACCCTACCACGGCTCTATGGAGTCGTGCAAACAGGTAGCAGTTGGGTGCAGTCCCGAGCACTTGGAGGCAGTGGCGGTTAGACAGGATTCGTCCCTCCCGGTATTGGGAGTAGATATCGTGCTGTGTCAGAGAGCCATTACGCAAAGTCCCTGGCCAGGGCAAGCGAGATTTGCTGGTAGGTTCCAGCAGTTTCTCAGGGTGTAATGGGCTTCACTCCGACACGACTTATACCGCTATTAGGGGACTGACGCTTGCCGCCCCCCTAGGCCCGATATGCGATAGTCATGGACGAACGGACCGGACTGTATGGAGATTGTCACATCAGACTCAGTAGGAGTTCGGATGGGTTTACTCATCGGCCTTCTTATCGACAACTACCTGGGGACCGTTACGTACAGCTAGTGCCGCTTGCGGTCTGTGGTTAAACCCACTGCCAGCGTAGTAGTCGAGTCTCTAGAGTCCCACACAGAGAGTTTCCTACTCCAGGCGAAACGATATAGAGGTTGCATGGTTTTGCGACAAAGGGTTCGGACGCATACGTGCGTTTACGCGCGTACGACTTTCGGACAGTTTTTACCAGTCGGCTTTGGTTTAAGCCAGTTACTGGTATCCGGTTATTGGATTTTTACAGTCTAAAGTTTTTCCGTATTTTTACGGATCGGAGGGGCGTTCTCCTAATTACTCGAGAAGCTTCTAGAAGATGTGACTAAGGAGGTTTGTTTTGGAAAGAGAGTGAGTCATAGTGGTGATTCATTCACTTCATTAATGCACATTTATTGCTTAATGACTCATGTTAATGAATCATCACAAGATATTTTGTGAAGCATGCTTATTCATTTCTTTTATTCATTTGTTGAAAATAAGAATGCTTCATAATATTATGATACACTCTCTCTCTTCTCTCATTATCATATCACACATTCTCTCTCCTCAAGCTCTCATCTTCTAACCCTAATCCTTAATCCTCATGTGTTGAGATCAAAGGATTAGTTAGACTAAACAATCCATAACCTTCACTCTTTATCATCCTATCATCTTTGATTAGCAATCAAAGTTGATTAGTTACCTCAAGTTAGAGGTTTAGCTTGGAGTTTCGCTCTCGGGTGGATCGTCTACTACCTAGAGAAGGCCGAGGAGAACAAAGGAGGACGTAAAGAAGAAGGACCGGTTCATTAGGTATAATCCCTAATCTTTTGTGAAATGAAACTTTAGAATACGGTTATTTAGAGTTTAGCTTCGATTCAAGCGGTTAGTCGATGTTCGTTGTTTAAACTTGATAAGTTTTTGTAAATTCCGCCTCCCCATAAGTACTGGGGTGTACTACATCGACTTACACTCCAGGTCATCCCAGATTTCCCTGCACACCCTAAGTTCTCGCAAAACCCGAAAATTGAAGTTTCTGTTTTTCATTTCAGGTTTGGTATTGTGTTTGGTTCTGGGTTTCTAACATCTAAGGGGGTTTAAGGTCATCTGTAGAGTCCCATTACACAATCTCTATTCAAATCAAACCTCAATTCCCAACATGAGATTTCAACGTTCACTAAACTTCGCCAAATCGATTTTAAACTTGAATAGATGCATAAGCAAATGAAATACTACACTAATTGTGAAGGGATTACCTCATTTGATATTCATGAATCCTCTACAGTGCCAAAATGCAAACTTTCTTGGTCCAAAGGTTAGCTTGAGAGCTTGTGCACAATTTTTGTGAAGAGGAGATGGGGTTTTGGTGAACTTTTTGTGATGAAATGAAGGTTGAAGAGGGGGAGGGAGAAGGTGCTTCCATGATGAAGGAGAAGAAGAAGAAGATCAAGAGAATGAAGTGGAGAGAATGGCCCAAGTCAAATAAACCCCTCTCACTCTCTCTCTCTCTTGCCCATACCTCCCATACTCTTTTGTTTATTCATTTTCCATTTTCCTTTTTCTTTTCTTTTCTTTTCTTTTCTTTTCTTCTCTTTGCAATAGTAAACCCAAAACAATTAACCATACACCCAAAATCATGTAGGAAAAATGTAACAAGTGTTAAAATAACATGTGCATGTCATGTGCACAAAACACGCTTAAAGCCCGATTAGCGATTTTTAATCGCGATTAGCACAAAATTAGTGTATAATAAATCGTAAAATTTTATAATTTGCATAAAGCACCCTCTTTTTAGTAATTTCCATAATTTTCTAAATTTTTCCCAATTTATCAGTATTTAATTATACCGCCTTATTAAAATATTCAATATTTTATTATTTAATTACAAAATTCCTAAAAATAATATTTTTTTTTGAAATGTTACAATCTTCCCCCTTAAAGAAATTCGGTCCCCGAATTTAAATTTAAACCCCTCAATACTAAAACATTTCAGTAAAAGCCTAAGCCGTTGGGGTCCCGAGATCATAAATACATAAAGCACATCGTAGCGCAATGCGTGTGCATGAAAGATGAGCAGATAATTCAAAATCAAAACTCCGTCAAGCATTCCGCAATCATCGGAGTCATGGGGAATACATCAATGTCTAAATCCAATACGAAAACCAATATGATATACATCAACACTATACATATAAACACCTGAAGGAAATGCATGCCAAACCGTTTTAAGTCGTTGTGCGATGCGCATAACACTGCACAGTGGCGGACGTCTTTAGTAAGAAAATAACTATATATATATATATATATATATATATATATATATATATATATATATATATATATATATATATATATCCTTTGTTTACATGCACGTACCGCCGTTTTGAAAACAATTTAAAAGGGTTTCCTTTTCGTAAAAGTTTCGTGTCATCTCAGACACATAAGTAAATACTGAGACTATAGCTCTTTCTTTGGAAATCCCTTCGATAACTATCAAAGCATGCAAAATATATCCAGGTAATGTCCTCTGACTAGTCCTGCTCAGTACGAAAACAAATAGCAATATCATAAAAACGTACTGCTCCATAAGGAATCAATCCCAAAACGTGCATATGAAAGCTACGTGCGTCTGGTGCGCACGGAGATCAAAATCTATGAATGTGCCATACATGTGCACAAAAACAACATCTGAGTGCAACGGGTGTGCACGAAACACCTGTCAGAGGCAACGTAGGTGCCTGACAGCAAAATCGGGTGCATCTAATATGCACGAATAATCTCGATTTAGTGCATCTGGTGTGCACCAATATCGCATCAAGCGCCCAAATATGCGCAAGAATCCAAATCCAGTGCACAAAAAAAATATCGAATATCGCAATCGAAATCGACGGTATACAACACATCTCAATCAAAATCCAAATCAGGTATACCGTAGTATATAATCTCACAACCATGTGCATCAGCGTGCACAAAAGCAAATCAAAATACTAAAAGTGCATGAAAACTATGCCGAAAGCATAAGTCAAATCACACGCATACCCTAGGCATGAAATCACACTCAATATCTCAAATGACATCAAAACGAAGTCAGGTGCAACTGTGGTGCACAAAATCTCAATCATGCAAATAAATCGCTCGAAATATCAGGCATGGAATCAAAATCAACCTCAAGTGCAATAAATACGCACAACTCATAAATCAACACGACGGTGTATGAAAACACATCTCAAGTGCAATAACTATGCACCAAAACGTAAATGCCCAGTAAGTGCAACCATGGTGCACGAAAATAAATATCATGAAACTCGGTCATCAAGACTAAATCATGTGAATAGATCGCCAAAAATACCGAAATCCAAGGTGACGGATACGTGATAATCGAATCACTAAATCACAAATCATAAATACCGTCGTCGATATTTCCTCCTTCAAGGTCGAGAAGGTGTCGGTGCATCCAATGCTAGCAAAATAAGATATCTACTTTCCTCCTGTTCATGGTCTGGCACCTGGTGCTTTTAGGCTCTTGTGTCTCACTGTGCATGCTAGATATGCAGCTCCTCGACTCAATGGCCTAATATGGAATGACGACGGAAACAGTCCCGCTCTGGTACATCCTCTACAGATCTCTGGCCAACTATCTCGTCGACGATGCTGAACTCTGGCTTGCTGGGTGTGCGCAATATGGCCGCTCATGGGTCTAAGTCTTCTCGTAATTTATTCCAGAAAAGTCCTGTCGAGGTCTTTCCCCAATTCTCGTTTCTGCCGAACTGTCCGAAAATCATCATCATTACTAAATTTATTTCTTGTTCCGGAACGGCTGCATACTCATCACGACTCCTCCTGGAAGATATATCCATAGTCAACGTCTCTGCTTGCGTATCACATCTCTGATGTTAGCGGAGTGGAACATCATCTTATCAAAATCTCGTACGAACCTCTTACTCCACTTTTATCTAATGTCGACTGCTCCGGACTCGTCTCTTCGTGGCTGCATGGACTGTGCTCCAACGGCTATACTCGTATCTGGAGCTCCCAAAAAATGCATCTCACCACATATCATCCGAATGAAGTCGAACCATTCGATCGATTCATCAAAACCTCATAATCCCCTAAGAGCTCAACATCTTGGGTACGGTTTAATAGTATTGAGTACATACCACAACATAGGTGGACCAGCCTTAGAAGGGCAAACCCAAGCCTCACTAATGGTACCGCGGAACTGCCGCAAACCCTAAGGTTCAAAGGCTTTCACATGGTCATTATGTCGAGTTAGGGTTTCATTCTTCTAGAGGGTCCATAGAATTGCTTGCATGTCTTTCCGAATACTTTAAACTTGGAATATGGGTTTCTGACATTCGATCGCCTCTATCGACTCTCAACATACCAGCGTGAAGTCGTCTCTAGCTGAAATCAATCTATCTGATGACCTCGCATCGGGGTAAGCGAACGAACCACATGTCCTAGTCGTTCATCCTCAGATGACTAGCGATCTTCTTTCATATCTCTAAGTACAACGCGTACTGCAATAGCTCTAACATCTGGGGCAATATCTCATCATTCGCAGCAGCAACTGGCTTATTCATCTGCACACTGAACAGTGCATCAATCATCATGAATAAGCAACACATCAATGGTCATCACATTCTAGCTGGCCTCTATCAGTGGCTCAATCCTCTGGTGCAAATCTGCACGCCCGAGAAATCTCATAACAGCGATCCATCAAATGCTCATGGCGCGAAAACACAATAACACGGCGCATCTATCCAAATCGTATGTCCCTGGAATCACGCCCTGGTCAGTCCTCATCCGTGACGAGCTCGTGCTGACCGCAACTCTAGCCTTAGCTCTCTCTGCTCGTAATCGTGGCAGCAAAACCATAAACTGGTACCGATGAGGATAGATCATAGGAATGAATATAATACTTTGCAAAGAAATGTACATCCTAAGGCTTCTTAAGCGGAGTAGCGTATCGTAAGTATGCCGCGGAACATACGTATGGTACGTCACTCTACTCAAGCTACCTACTCCATCAACTAAGGGTCATCCTACACTCCGAAGGTAAAACCTAACGCTCTGATACCAACTTTGTCACGACCCGAAAAGTACGGAGCATGACCGACACTTAAATTACGAAACGTCTCGAGGCGTACGTAATCTAAGTAAGCCAAACCCCAAAAATCAAAACCAAGTAAAGCAGTAGAGTGAAGGAAAAACCAATTTAAATCAAGTAGTTTAGCAACATATGCCGAAATATGCATTTTTAAAATCACCAGTCTTTTCTAAAAATTTCGACGGAGTTTCCTTCGTAAATGCAGGCCCCGAACGGGGTACAACATGGTAAATGTATACAAAATGATAAAAAGGCATCCCCAAGCGGGAGCTAGCTCTTCGTCAATTGACAGCCACAACCACGCAAACATATAATATACAACGCCAAAGGGCGAGGATCAAACTCAAAATGAAACTCAAAACAGCAAGAAATCCATAATAATACAAGCGCGACTCTAAGGTCGAAATAATAAACATCACTGGTCTGCTAAGTCAATAAAATATACATGTCTGGTTGATGGAGTTTTACTAGATACAACTAAAATAACCAATATACAATGATGGTCCTGATACAAAAGAACCCACCTACCAAAGCAATCACCCGGAAGGAACAGTGTGCCAGCAAAACCGCAACGAAACCTGTGCGGCGAAACCTGTGCAGCAAAACCTGCAAGAAACTGTGGCACAACGGGGGTGAGTTGCCAGCTCGTGAGTAGAAAACATCTACGAGTAGAAATCGCATGCATAACCCTATCCTAGGTCATATCAAGTAATATCCTCAAATAATTATCCGGGTCCATCTATGTATAAGTGTAATACTACATGCTCGAGTCAGTACCTCAGATAGCAACATATCAGATATATGATGTATGAATACATTACAAATGAAACAGAATACATCAAGAATGAGACAACTGTTTTTCTTTATTTTATGAGATTTCTGTATATATATAAATCGCGTATCATCAATGAAATCGACAGATAAAACAGTGTCTAGCATCGACACAAAATATAAATCTCAGTATCTCAATATCTCAAGCTCCGGGTAGCCGGACTGGCCTGTATCATCAAATCTCAATATCTCAGTAACTCGGGCTCCGCCTGTCCGGATCGGCCCATATCATCAATCACACGACCACGAACGGTATCCTCCGGATATCCACCGCACCAGGTAAAATCATCGGTAGGCAGTCTGCCCTTGCCAGGCTCATCATCTACACCTCGAGCTTCTTGCCCCGGGATAACTTACTGTAGGGTTCCTAGGCACTCTTATGAAGGATCATAAGGCATCAAACATGCCCGGATAAAAATTTAGACGTGCCGAACAACCCAAAGACGGGATCTTTGCTAGATTATTAGGGTTAAGCATGCAAGATAACAACTTTTTATCTAAGTGTGAGGGATTACAACCTTTGTAGTCCGCTCCTTCGCTTTACAAGCTCCGAGTAGAAGTCCCTTCGCCGCGATTCTCGATCTCCCGGACTCAAGAGAGGCTCCACGACTCGAACGATCCATCCTAGCTTGAAGTGTTCCAAATCTCCGATGATCTACGTCGAAGTTTCAATAACTCAAGCTTTCTCACTCTAAAGAGATGAACACACTAATCTCATGGGCTAGATGAGATGAGGATAAAGGAGTAGTATTTATGCTTTCTTTTTAATTCACTTTCTCACAATTTATCATCACAAATGGAATTTCTAGTGAGCTCAAAATCAAGAGAGAAGAAGAAGATGATAATGGAAAAAGATAATGATAATTCCTTTTGTGATGAATAGAAAAGAAAAGCATATGATTGATATATCAACCATGGTCAAGGATGAGTGGCTAAGAGTTTGTAGAGAATAAACTAGAGTTAGGGTTTGGTTAGGTTAAGTTATGAGTCATGCAAAAATATCAACCATAATATCTTAAGCATGACAAAAACAAAGCTTCTAGAAGGTGCAAGAAGAAGCTAACCCTAATCAAACCCTAATCCCTTTTAATCATCCTTAAACATGTTTAATAATAAATCATATCATGTCACAATAATATATATCACATATATATATTATATATTTGCAACAAAAGAAAATAATACAATTAACATATATCGCATATATATCAATGTATCATCCAGTGAGAAAATGAAATAGTAAAGCGAGCCAATATTAGATAATGTAATACAATATATCATATATATTATTATACATTAAATCATCGAATCAACACTTGATCCGACGATCCGGCTATATCGAATATTACCGACTAATATATCATGTACCGATCCATCGAATCAACACTTGATCCGATGACCCGGTTCATATCTAAATATCGCGAGAATATAATACGGTATCTCATATCGCATTATTCTCGGTCCTGCACATATCACATATGTACCTCTACTCCGTTTCGCATGAGCCAAGAAACCTCTGTGTAGGACTCTAAAGAATCGTCAATACGCCGGTAGCAGGTGATGATCATATCAAACACCCACAAGCTGCAAGCGGTCAGCTAAACGTAACAGCCACCCAGGTATTGAGCGATCAGAAGATCAACAAGCTAGCCTGTGCGTTCTCCTGTGAATCCAATCAGTAACACTCCCGTACAGTCCGGTCTGTTCGTCTGATATGTCGCATATCAAGTCTAGGGGTGGTAAACGTCAGACCCCAATAACCGATAAGTCGTGTCGATGTATGGCTCATAACGGGTCGAGAAACTACTAGTAATACTTACCAGTAAATCTCTATATCAGCCCTGGCCAGGGACTTCCAGTTATAGCCAATCGAACACAGCACAACATCAACTCCCTATACCGGGAGAGACGAATCCCCTCCTATCGCTCATTGCCTCCATGTGATTCGGGACTGTACCCAAAAGCCACCGTTTTGCACGCCCTCTTGGACGTGGTAAGGTGGAAATCAAAGCACAGTGGGAATCACACAAGACTCTATGACGATCTCGGGTCTACAGACTACCCTGTACCAGTGTCACCAAAGAACTGCCATCTGACGTGTGGTATATCACCATCTGGGAGTTCTCGGCGAGTCCGTCCAGTATACCCAGTCTCCACTGAGCACCCGTACACCATCTTTGATGTCTAACACCGATGGATATGGGATCATCCATCGCCCATCATATGGGTCAAGATGCGTATACGCTAGTCTACTATGGTGTATCGATGCCCTGTCTCGATATACCTTCGACTAGGAACAGTTATAGGATGTACTCATCGACTACTATGGACCCACTAGTATGATCTCATCATAATCCCAGTAGTCGAGTACAGATCCTAAGGGCTTTATCAACATGTGAGAGAAAAACAGTAAACCAATACAAGTCAATATGTTAAGATAAAGTGAAACCAAATAGCATACTATCATGACGAGCAAGAAAGTTCTCTCTGTATATATCCAAGCATCCATTATAATATACATCATATGTACAACAATGGCCTCTAGGGCATATACATAACTAACAATCTCCCACTTGCACTAAGGCCAGCTGCTGTAGTATCTCATACCTAGCATCCCGAATAATCTCTCAAACCGTATCTGGGGAATAGCCTTCGTGAATGGATCCGCAGTGTTGTCCTTCGTATCTACTCTCCTGACCTCGATCTCCCGGCGATCAACTATCTCCCTGATCAGGTGATACCGCCTAAGAATATGTCTGGACTTTTGATGGGACCTGGGTTCCTTGGCCAAAGCCACAGCTCCATTGTTATCGCAATACAGAGGTATTGGATGCTCAATGGATGGAACCACACCAAGTTCACTAATGAACTTCTTTACCCAGACAGCCTCCTTGGCAGCATCGTTGGCAGCGATGTATTCAGCCTCCATCGTCGAGTCTGCAACGGTATCCTGTTTGGAACTCTTCCAACATACCGCCCCTCCATTGAGGGTAAAGACAAATCCCGAGTGCGACTTAGAGTCGTCCTTATCACTTTGGAAGCTGGAATCGGTAAAGGACTCCACCTGGAGTTCTCCATTACCATACACCAAGAACATCTCCTTAGTCCTTCGTAAGTACTTGAGAATGTTCTTCACAGCTGTCCAGTGACTCTCTCCAGGATCTGCTTGATACCGACTCACTACACTTAGTGAGTATGCTACATCGGGTCTGGTACATAGCATCGCATACATGATAGAGCCTACTGCCGAAGCATAGGGTATCCCTTGCATGCGAGCTCTCTCCAAATCAGTCTTGGGAGACATCTCTTTGGAGAGAGTGAGTCCAGAGATCGTGGGTTGGTTCCCACGCTTGGATTCTTCCATACTAAACCTCTTTAGTATGGTGTCAATGTACCTGGATTGGGACAATCCCAATATCCGTTTAGATCTATCTCTATAGATCATGATTCCCAATATGCAGGAGGCATCACCTAGATCTTTTATTGAGAATCTCTGTGATAAGAAGAGCTTGACTGATTACACCATAGGAATATCATTTCCTATCAAGAGTATGTCATCCACGTACAATACGAGGAAGACAACCTTACCCTCTGCTACCGTCTTATAGATACAAGGTTCATCTATATTTTTAATGAAGTCAAACTCTTTGACTACAACATCAAAACAGATGTTCCAACTCCGCGATGCTTGCTTTAACCCATAAATGGATTTAAGCAGCTTGCATACCTTTCCGCTGCTCCCACTATCTACGAAGCCCTCTGGCTGAGTCATGTACACGCTCTCTTCTAAATCACCGTTTAGAAAGGCGGTCTTAACATCCATTTGTCAGATTTCGTAGTCATGGTATGCAGCAATGGCAAGTAAGATCCGGATGGACTTAAGCATAGCCACTTGAGAAAAGGTTTCGTCATAATCCACACCTGGTCGTTGACGAAATCCCTTTGCTACAAGTCTAGCTTTGAAAGTCTCAACTTTTCCATCTACACCAAATTTCTTTTTAAAGATCCACTTGCTCCCAATGGGTTTTACCCCTTCAGGAGCATTTTCCAAAGTCCATACTTTGTTGGTGTACATGGATTCCATCTCAGACCGCATTGCATCCAGCCAATTCACAGAGTCACCACTCGTGATGGCCTGCTCGAAACTAGTCGGTTCATCATCATCCATGATGCAATCCTCGCTACCACCATCAATGAGAAAACCGTAGTATCTCTCAGGTGGACGAGAAACCCTACTAGATCAGCGGAGAGGCTGGGGTTCGTCGGGTACTACTGAATCCTCTGGTTCTACTAAATCTTCAGTTGCAATTTGTGTTTCTGGAACCTCGTCCAGCTCTACCTCTTTGCCACTAATTTCTTTTGCAAGAAATTCCTTTTCCAAAAAGGTGGCATATTGAGAAAAAAATACTTTTTGTTCTTCAGCGTGGTAGAAAAAATATCCTTGGGAATTCTTAGGATATCCCACAAATTTGCAAAGAACTGATCGTGCCTCGAGTTTGTCCGGATTTTGTCTTTTGACATAGGCCGAACAACCCCATATCTTAACTCGTTTAAAATATGGTTTCTTCCCACTCCATATCTCATATGGTGTGGTAGGCACAGATTTAGACGGAACTTGATTCAATAGGTATGCTGCTGTTTCAAGCGCATAACCCCAGAAGGAAATAGGCAACTCAGCCTCGCTCATCATAGAGCGCACCATATCTAATAGGGTGCGATTCCTCCGCTCAGATACACCGTTGTGCTGTGGTGTATAAGGAGGAGTAAGCTGAGAGAGAATCCCATTCTCTTTTAGATAATCTAGGAACTCATTGCTTAAGTATTCACCTCCTCGATCAGATCGAAGAATCTTAATACTTTTGCCCGTTTGATTCTCTACTTCGTGCTTATATTCTCTGAATTTCTCAAAAGCTTCAGACTTGTGTTTCATCAGGAACACATGTCCGAATCTAGAGAGATCGTCAGTGAATGTAATGAAGTAGGAAGAACCGTTCCTGGCATGCGTAGACATGGGACCGCATACATCACTATGTACCAGTCCTAAAAGTTCAGTAACTCTTTCTCCGTGTCTACTAAACGGAGCTTTGGTCATTTTTCCTTTGAGACATGAATGGCAAGTATCATAAGATGATAATTCGAACGGATTCAAATAACCATCTTTATGTAACTTAGCCAGTCGTGTTGCATTGATATGACCAAGTTTATAATGCCACAAGTAGGATTCGTTCATTTCTGAACTTTTCCTCTTGTGTGTGTTTTGTATATTGAGGACTGTATTTTGATTGAGAATGAATATGCCATTATGTAACGAGCCTGATACAATCAACTTTTGATTTAGGAAGATGTTCATAACATTATCCTTTACTACAAAATTATATCCTTCTTTACTTAATAAAGAAACTGATATAATGTTGCACATCATGTTCGGTATATAATAGCACTCATTTAGAATCAGTGTATTACGACTTGGCAATACAAGGTGATATTCGCCAACTGCTTTGGCTACAATACTTGCACCGTTCCCTACTTGAACGGAATGATCACCTTTTCCCAGTTCTCTACCTTTCCGTAGCCCATGTAACAATTTACATATGTGGGATCCTGATCCGGTATCTAATACCCAGGACGTAGGGTGAACTGAGAAACAGTTCTCAATAACTAACACACCCGAAGAAGATGCATCAACATGCATGTTCTTTTGGGCGGCTTGAGAATCCAGATATTCTCCTGTTTCCTGTCCAGTCTTATAACTCTTATAAGAAAGAACGGGTCCAACGTTCCCCTGCTCAGTATAATAAGCGGGTTCAGTCAATACATCCATATTATTATCTTGATTATGGCCTGACATGGTCGCTACCTGGAGAGAGAGAGAAGAAAACACTTTAGTGTATGCTCTTGCAAGATTAGATTGGTTATTATCTTATCTAATCAGGATATCTCCCACTGTTTTTATCAAATCTACCTTCAAACCCTAAAAGGTAAGATTAGCCGGGATTAATTACACCCAACAATTTCGTCAATCTTTCAGCCAGATCAGTGTCGGTACTTTGAGGGAGGTTCCCCGTGCTTTCGCACCGACCTAATTAAAGTAAACCTCGTTTTCCCAGAGGCGTAAACCCGTTAACACTTTTCTAGACACCTACTTGATTGACTAATTGTCCTGTGTAAAACTCTCCCAGGAGTAACACTTACTCGCAGTGGGTATCGGGATCCAACTATCTCATAGGAGGTATGCAATCTCATTGCAAATTTCAATACTTGAAATTCCCGATAATATTTTTGCCCCTAGCAATTTATGACCTTAACATAGTCAACAAATCATAATTGCTAGCCAAGTTCAACCCGTCATTTTCCGATTGAATTAAATCCACCTGCACGACCCTTAACATAGTCAACAAAGTCATACAACTACCCTAATCCAATCACATCTCATGTTTTAGCAGATAGGTACTAATTAGCTACCGCACACTACGCCTTAACATAGTCAACAAATGTAGCACGAATACTAACTAGTCTTTATCTGAAATAACGGAGGGCTACGCAGGTTTTTCAGAAAACCATGAGCGTAATGAACTTGATATCGTCGTAGAATCGAGTAGTTTTTGAAAAGGAGTGTTTTTGAGGCTTTTCTTAGTTTCGCTAAAGGGGTCACTCCCGGTGAAGGGATCGTCGGCCCTTTCCTCATCGAATAAGGTGCAGGATATATCATATATACCACTGTGCAAAGCAAAACACTAAAAGCAATCAAAAGACAAACCGAGTTTTGTAGCATCTGCCAGTTTCGCTAAAGAGGTCACTCCCGGTGAAGGGATCGTCGGCTCTTTCCTCATCGAATAAGGTGCAGGATATATCATATATATCACTGTGCAAAGCAAAACTGTAGCTACCCTTTTTATAAAGTTTTGATTCTACAACATCTTTAGGTTTCTTTTCTTTTTATTAATCTCATTAATAAAAAATCCCATCAGCTTATGCTTCCTAAGCATCACAAAAGAAACGAAAGCAGTAATATTTATATATCAGCATATATATATATATAGTATAAGCATTCGTCTCAGGCAGTAATATGATCTCATCACAGAACATTGCAGCAGAAGAACATATATGAAATATTGGATATACTAGGACGTCCGTGTTTTTAATACGAGCCTGTATAAAACACGGATTCCACGGTCGCGACGAATAGCCAAACCCACATCCCAAGACCCCTACGAGAGCGGCAAGTAACACTGCCAATTCTAGGGTTAGGAGACCCGGTCTCGACTCCTCGAGATGGCATCCCACTGGACCCTAGAACCCGGTTACTTGTGCTCCCCACCTTGGGTCTACCTAATGCGGAAAAGTAAATAATATACAAGGGTGACATCAATCTCAACCTGGAAGTGCCCCAAATAAAAGAATATTACATTACAAATGAATTTTACATGAATGAAAATAAAAACCCTCATCTCACATAAAACCCCCGGCTATTCAGAACGCGACGATCCAATATAACATATCACAGCAACACATAATATCACATATCATCAACGTAAGTAAATATGCGCATCCCAATTATCGTTGACATATAGCAACGAAACCGGCGATATCACATATTACACTTACGGTCACAGAAAAGAAAGTGTAAAACTACAATATTTGGAATCCACAATCACTTTAGACATCGTAAATTCGAACTATCACATACTTCGCATTTTATGCCTAACTCTATGAATTCCACATATTGTATCACATTCCAGATAAATAGACAGTATTAAACTTTCCGAACAGATAATCAAATACCCAAAATTTTCTAAAGTTCTCAACACTTGAGCGGAGTTCAAATAATACCAGAATATGTCACAGTACCAGTGATCCAGCCGTAGAAGGGTCAAGCCAACGCCTCACATGTGGCACGTCGTACTGCCCCAAACCCGAAGGTTCAAAATGCAGTTCAAGACGGTCATATAATCGAGTTAAGGTTTGTTGTCTTCTAGAGGGTCCACCGCTTAACTTGTACAATTTTTCCGAAAGATTTAAACCCGATAAAAATTCAACACTTGAAAGTTTGTCGTGCCAGGAAAAAGTGAGTTAATGATATCCGTTCAAACAGTTTAACAGTTTCTAAATATCCGGAAATAAAAACGAATTTAAATATTCCGATCGAATCTACGATTACAAAGCAAACCCCAGATCACTCAACCTTTGAGTCAATATAAAAATACCAGAAACTATAAAAGCACAAATAAAGAATTACTGTAAACAAAAAATGTCAAATCGAACAGTACGGCCGCGGAACCGCGGCACAAGCAGGGAATTACCGCGGTTCCGCGGTCGTGTGTACGGATCAGTGGCTCAAAATCCACAGTAATTCTTATTTTTATCTGCTGTATTTTTCAGGTATTTTTAATTCAGAAAACATCCAGATTTTAAAAAATTTCCAGAGAGGGGGTTAACTTTGTCGGTTCGGGTTCGATCGGAGTTTTAACTTCGTAAATACGTCGCCTAATGCTCTAGCTAGGCTCTGATACCACTGTAGGGTTCCTAGGCACTCTTGTGAAGGTTCATAAGGCATCAAACATGCCCGGATAAAAATTTAGACGTACCGAACAACCTAAAGACGGGATCTTTGCTAGATTATTAGGGTTAAGCATGCAAGATAACAACTTTTTATCTAAGTGTGAGGGACCTTTGTAGTCCACTCCTTTGCTTCACAAGCTCCGAGTAGAAATCCCTTCGCCGCGATCCTCGATCTCCCAGACTCAAGAGAGGCTCCACGACTCGAACGATCCATGCTAGCTTGAAGTGTTCCAAATCTCCGATGATCTACGTCGAAGTTTCAATAACTCAAGCTTTCTCACTCTAAAGAGATGAACACACTAATCGCATGGGCTAGATGAGATGAGGATGAAGGAGTAGTATTTATGCTTTCTTTTTAATTCACTTTCTCACAATTTATCATCACAAATGGAATTTCTAGAGAGCTCAAAATCAAGAGAGAAGAAGATGATAATGGAAAAAGATAATGATAATTCCTTTTGTGATGAATAGAAAAGAAAAGCATATGATTGATATATCAACCATGGTCAAGGATGAGTGGCTAAGAGTTTGTAGAAAATAAACTAGAGTTAGGGTTTGGTTAGGTTAAGTTATGAGTCATGCAAAAATATCAACCATAATATCTTAAGCATGACAAAAACAAAGCTTCTAGAAGGTGCAAGAAGAAGCTAACCCTAATCAAACCCTAATCCCTTTTAATCATCCTTAAACATGTTTAATAATAAATCATATCATGTCACAATAATATATATCACATATATATATTATATATTTGCAACAAAAGAAAATAATACAATTAACATATATCGCATATATATCAATGTATCATCCAGTGAGAAAATGAAATAGTAAAGCGAGCCAATATTAGATAATGTAATACAATATATCATATATATTATTATACATTAAATCATCGAATCAACACTTGATCCGACGATCCGGCTATATCGAATATTACCGACTAATATATCATGTACCGATTCATCGAATCAACACTTGATCCGATGACCCGGTTCATATCTAAATATCGCGAGAATATAATACGGTATCTCATATCGTATTATTCTCAGTCCTGCACATATCACATATGTGCCTCTACTCCGTTTCGCCTGAGACAAGAAACCTCTGTGTAGGACTCTAAAGAATCGTCAATACGCCGGTAGCAGGTGATGATCATATCAAACACCCACAACCTGCAAGCGGTCAGCTAAACGTAACAGCCACCCAGGTATTGAGTGATCAGAAGATCAACAAGCTAGCCTGTGCGTTCTCCTGTGAATCCAATCAGTAACACTCCCGTACAGTCCGGTATGTTCGTCTGATATGTCGCATATCAAGTCTAGGGGTGGAAAACGTCAGACCACAATAACCGATAAGTCGTGTCGATGTATGGCTCATAACGGGTCGAGAAACTACAAGTAACACTTACCAGTAAATCTCTATATCAGCCCTGGCCAGGGACTTCCGGTTATAGCCAATCGAACACAGCACAACATCAACTCCCTATACCGGGAGAGACGAATCCCCTCCTATCGCTCATTGCCTCCATGTGATTCGGGACTGTACCCAAAAGCCACCGTTTTGCACGCCCTCTTGGACGTGGTAAGGTGGAAATCAAAGCACAGTGGGAATCACACAAGACTCTATGACGATCTCGGGTCTACAGACTACCCTGTACCAGTGTCACCAGAGAACTGCCATATGACGTGTGGTATATCACCATCTGGGAGTTCTCGGCGAGTCCGTCCAGTGTACCCAGTCTCCACTGAGCACCCATACACCATCTTTGATGTCAAACACTGATGGATATGGGATCATCCATCGCCCATCATATGGGTCAAGATGCGTATACGCTAGTCTACTCTGGTGTATCGATGCCCTGTCTCGATATACCCTCGACTAGGAACAGTTATAGGATGTACTCATCGACTACTATGGACCCACTAGTATGATCTCATCATAATCCCAGTAGTCGAGTACAGATCCTAAGAGCTTTATCAACATGTGAGAGAAAAACAGTAAACCAATACAAGTCAACATGTTAAGATAAAGTGAAACCAAATAGCATACTATCATGACGAGCAAGAAAGTCCTCTCTGTATATATCCAAGCATCCATTATAATATACATCATATGTACAACAATGGCCTCTAGGGCATATACATAACTAACACTTACCGGGTCCACCATGTACCCGCAGACGGTTCATCCAACTCCTCGAATCGGGTCTCGAAATCCATCTCATAACCGAGAAAACATCATGGTGGACGACTCATACATCACGAGAAAACCGCACTTTTCATTTTAAAATGAGAGAGAGGGAGAAAAAGAAGTTTATATATATATTCTTGCGGTTTTCTCTCAAATCCAAGAAATCTCATGAAAATTCGAAATCCAATCATCAATAGCAAGTAAACAGTGAATATCGGCATAAAACTCCATAATACTGCATAATCAATGAATACATGAATGCATCTGATATCATGCAATGAATGCAGTAGTTAAACTAGCATCTGAAAGCTATAACATATTGCAACTATCAACTTAGCAAGCTATGTCAAGGAATAGTAGTTTCTAAAGTATACGTGACATGGCAATTACCGATGAAGATGTGTGTGAGCCGGCAAGCAAGTGTATGTGGAGTATACGCATTATCGGTAATGGTGCTGGTGTCCTGATAGCATAGTTTTATAATAATTACAGATAACATGTGTATAAGCATGCAATGCGATGAAACATCATGAATATACAGAAAGCGATATAATAACAGCAACACTGAAGAAATAATCCTACCCAATGTACGAGTCATACAATTTGGTATTTAAAATACTCCCAATCTTCCACTTTTGAAAACTAGTGTGACTCGAGCCCAGTCAAAAGGGTAAGGAAATCCACCTAAGTCCGAGTCGATCTATATATTTCTAGTAGTCGGTGATCTCGCCTCCATAGTATCACGTACGATACAATATAAATATTATGACATCCTCGAGTTAAGAGTGCGGATCTAACATCATAATTATATCTCGTACGGTAAATCTATCGTACGGCATCCCAAATCTGGGTACGGGTCCAATATCATATTTATCTCATTACTCATCTGATATCCTTATCATCACATATCGTGAATAGGGGGTACTGATCTAAGTCTAGTACACTACTAATATCATCAACAATATCATGATCTGGCTACTGATCTAAAGTCGCATACAATCCGATGTCATCAACACATATTATCATATAGAAGTATACATCGCTCAAGCGATCCATTATGAATACCATAATATATCCCATCTCATATCTCGATCATATGTCAACTATCATATATATATCATCATCCACCAGGTATCGTCATCTAATGATCCACTATAATATCATGACATATCTCGATCACCTATTAAATATCTCACGGCATCATGCCCGATCATATCGACTCATTCCCAAGCATCATATAACATCCTCAATCATCCGTGTATATGTATGTGTGTGTATCAACCCAAGCATCCACATCTATCTATAAACATATAACACATACACCCAAAACCCTATCCCGTGCGTGTATGTGTATGTGTAACAACTTTCGCGACTATGAAATCAGCTAAATCATTTTCCTCAAATCTCGCTAACACTAACTCATGATCTCCTAACCTTTTCTTGCTAAGTGTTCAAATCTCTCCACAACATATAAATGTATATCTATATCACACCAAATCAATTCTCACAACTTTGCGGGGGTGTTATACGCCATCCACCCAACTTCCCCCGTAGATATAATCTACTCACCTGATCTTCGTTTGCCGATGCCGACGTCGCCACGCGCTTGCTTGTCATCTCGAAGTCTTCGTGAGGGTACCTACACATCATGACGTATCTTGCCGCATTAAATCCAATTCAAAACCAAAACGACGCACGAAACACACATAGGTCAAAACCTATGGTTTACTCTCGCAAAACAACCCGATATCACTCGATATAGACGTACAAACGTCATGTGATCGAAATAAAGCACAAATAAAAAAATCCAGAATTTAAAATATGCAAAACTATAACTCGAATCAAAACAGCAACACATGTATTCAGTCCCAGATTTTGATTAAGGTGAAAACAATGCTCCAAAACAACAATAGGGTGTTATATAGTGTGTCTATGACCTACTGAAGCAACCTGGGCCCTAACCCCCACCCCATGGCTGGCCACATGCCCAGAGAAACCGGCCTCCTCGTTTTTAGTGTCAGGGATTTGGTTCGTTTTGGTTGGGTGGTCTCGTGGTGCTCTAATTAGGTCTCTGAACTTGTTTGCTAGTTTTGAAAATACTCCAGGTCATTCCAGATTTCCCTGCACACCCTAAGTTCTCGCAAAACCCGACATTTGAAGTTTCTGTTTTTCATTTCAGGTTTGGTATTGTGTTTGGTTCTGGGTTTCTAACATCTAAGGGGGTTTAAGGTCATCTCTAGAGTCCCATTACACAATCTCTATTCAAATCAAACCCTAATTCCCAACATGAGATTCCAAAGTTCACTAAACTTCGCCAAATCGATTTTAAACTTGAATAGATGCATAAGAAAATAAAATACTACACTAATTGTGAAGGGATTGCCTCATTTGACACTCATGAATCCTCTACAGCGCCAAAATGCAAACTTTCTTGGTCCAAAGGGTAGCTTGAGAGCTTGTGCATAATTTTTGTGAAGAGGAGATGGGGTTTTGGTGAACTTTTTATGATGAAATGAAGGTTGAAGAGGGGGAGGGAGGAGGTGCTGCCATGATGAAGGAGAAGGAGAAGAAGATGAAGAGAATGAAGTAGAGAGAATGGCCCAAGTCAAAGAAACCCCTCTCACTCTCTCTCTCTTGCCCATACCTCCCATACTCTTTTGTTTATTCATTTTCCATTTTCCTTTTTCTTTTCTTTTCTTTTTTTTCTTCTCTTTGCAATAGTAAACCCAAAACAATTAACCATACACCCAAAATCATGTAGGAAAAATGTAACAAGTGTTAAAATGACATGTGCATGTCATGTGCACAAAACACGCTTAAAACCCGATTAGCGATTTTTAATCGCAATTAGCACAAAATTAGTGTATAATAAATCGTAAAATTTCATAATTTGCATAAATCACATAAAGCACTCTCTTTTTAGTAATTTCCATAATTTTCCAAATTTTTCCCAATTTATCGGTATTTAATTATACCGCCTTATTAAAATATTCAATATTTTATTATTTAATTACAAAATTCCCAAAAATAATATTTTATATTTTTTGAAATGTTACACGTTAATAAAGTATAATAAGGAGGGAGGGGATATATGCAGAAAACTGTAAATGAAGTATACCGGATTCCACAATAGAGACCAACGCTGCTTCTTCACGGGCCAGTCATTTGGAAGCGTCAATGGCAGCCTGAAGGTCAGTATTGGTCACAGGCGCATTAAATAAACCCTCGTTGGTGCCATATTTGCACAAGCCCTTGCTATAAGGGGCGTGAGGCTTCTGGCCGAATAGGACATCAGCAGAAAATAATGACTTCTTCCTTTTCTGCAAAACGACGCCCGCCGCCGACAATTTCGCTTAACAGGCTTTTTCGGACGACGGGTCCCGATCTCTGAACCGATGCCCGAGTCCGGAGACGCCATGGTTACCACGATGATGGGGACATCTGGTTAAGGCCTACTAAGAAAAGCACGCGGGGCTATAATCGGGGCGGTCTTTTTTAAAGAAGAGAGCACGACTGCCCGTCACTTCAAAGGGACCGCTGGATTACCGGCTGGGATGGCATCCTTATGGTCAAGTAGCAGCTGCCTCTCCTCCCTGATAACAGCACCTGTCGCATGCTGGTACCACGCAACGTAAGCATTCAAGGCTTTTAGCACATAGCTTGGCTCGCTGACAAGGAAATGGGACCCCGAATTTAATCGCATAAAATGATGCGCTGAGCTGCAAATACCCTCCTCCATAGCAACCGGCTCAACTAAGAACGCCTCAAGAGGAACACCTTGGTTATAACCCAATTGTTGCGTAAAACGATGTGGGTTGTACCTCATAAACAGCACCGAGGCGTTCTGTCTAAATACTAGGAAGTCCGGCCTGATAGAATACAGATGCATAACCTCCCGAGCCCTCAACGCAGAAGCCCCGTCCTTTAAAGTATCATGCAACGGTTGGACCGCCTTGGAAGATTCTTTGCCTATAGTATGGACTCTATCGACAAAGGTCATACTGTCCCCAACTATGCATAGGCGAAGGAGCAATCGCCGAGCCTCTCACTGTGATGGGTCTGGAGCGGAAGCGTCAACTAGATACATAACCCGGGGGAAGTTGTAGCCTTCATGGAATCGGGGTCGTTTATGAACACCAAAGGTGCCCAGCACGTGCATCTCGATCCATGATGTGAAGTAGTGCAATAGGAAATACACGGGCTTTACCCCCGGTTGAGTGGTGTCAGCTGCTAAGCTCAGGCCGTGATATAAATGAGCCAACCCCGCGATCCCTACGGCCACGCGCGTCCCCGCGACGATGCGATGAGCCGGATAAAAAAAATGGCCTCATGTATCGGGGATGCGTCAGAAGCGCAAACCAACTCAGCCATAAGCCAATAAACCCCAGAAAGAACGTCTCTTTGTCAACATCCGGGGCAGCAATCTCTGCAAAGAGGACGACTGGAATATCCAGAATAAAGAATTTCTTTAAATCCGCCACCGCAGTCGACAAGTTATCCGAACCAAACCTGAACGGGTCATCAAGTTTGGCGAATTTCGCAGCCTGTTTAGACAGAACTTCCAGACGAAAAAAGTGGGCGATGAAATCTGCGAAGCCAACTCCGTGCCCGCCAGACTCCAGGTATAAACTCTCGTACATGTTCAACACCTTAATTAAGCTTGGGAACTGATGTTGAACGGCGTTCTCCGAAGTAAGGCCCATTACTACTGATTTGGTAGCGAAGACATACTCATCAGGGGGAAGTATCTCCTCATAGTGCTCCCCTCTGACGGATAAGCCGGATATTTCCGCAAACTCCTCCAATGAAATCGAAACCTCCCGATCTGATAAGAGAAAGGTATGAATCGGGATGTTCAATTGTTCCAAGAAAGATTTGACCCACCACACATGAGGCATGGGGTAGTGAAAGAAGGACGCGTAGATTGCGGGATACGGCCCGATCTTTAACAGCAGCAACTTTTTCGCCGACAGGATATATCGGGCCCACTGTAGATAGCCGGCCAAATGACGGGGAGTCAACCCTAGCATGTAAACTTGCCCCCAAGGACGCGACTCTACTTGGCATATGTGTCGCCCTAAAATTTCTAAGGCCATCGGTGGTTGCACGGGTATCGACACCAAGAAAGGCTGAAGACGATCTTCCGAGGTCCAGTTGACCTCTTCTACGGCGTAAGTCACTTGAGGCGGGTCAGCATAATGGACCGCCGGGATCGGCTCCGAATGCGCTACGTAAGAAAAACTGCGCCGGCCCTGGATAATCTAACTATACCATGACCCCCACAGATGAAGAGATTTTTGCTCTGGATCATGATCCTTAATAAGTGCGAAGACTTCCCGATCTACAGGCGCGTTGGCAAAAGCGCTCTCCGAACGTACAAAGGAAAAGGAGGAATCAAAAGCTATAGTACCTGCACAAAAGGGGAAGGGTTAGCTATCGACACAATGTTCAAGGCTTTAACATTCTAAAACTGTACTGCACCGCAGTTCAAAAAGAAAGGGACAGGGGGCCCCACAAAATCAAGGTAACGCCCCATCAATGATGGGGCAACCACTCGTTAAAAATAAAATCCAAAAGGATTCTCACTTAATGAGAAAACATCATTAAACTCTGAAGTTAAACTCCCTCGAGAACTGTGTTCTGCAAACATATTTCAAATTTGTCAAGAAAATTATGAAGGGAATAAAATTCCCAAAAGAATTTCTTTAAAAAATATATATATAAAAAACTCTTCAGAGCCAAGCTCTGTAGAACAATAGGATAACATCCTAGAACTCCGCTCAAGAAAGGGAATTAAATTCTAAATAACCTTCAAAAAAAAAGTTTCTAACATGGTAAAACCCTAAAGTTCTTTAAGATCTACGATTTACTCAAGTAAAAAAAAATTAGATCTCTAGGAGATCATTGCAAAAGAAGAGCAAAACTCTGTTAATGGGTTAAAAACCCTAAAACATGAAGAGATTCCTTCGAGAGTTTCCTCAGACATTAAGATATGATCATGATTCATACCAAATTTTGACAGAATTTTGACTCTAAAAGAGTTTCTTTGAACAGAGATCTGAGCTCTGAAACGAGAATTAAACTCTCAAGAAAAGAAGAAGGCTAAAAAGAAGATGAACAGCAGCCATCTCAAGGGGCAAAGGCCTTTTTTATAAAACTTTAAGAGACGATTCAACTCCCCAGGAGATCGAACGGTGGAAAAGATGCCACCGCTGCACTCACGTGCGAGCCACGTGAGCGCAACAGTGGGGGGCATTTGTTTCTCCAATAAAAGAGCAAAGCTCTGTTTAAAAATCAATGAGGCAGCGCCTCACGTGCTTCCCACGAGGACTCCAGAGCCAAGACCAATCTGATAGGAATTAATCCTATGGTGGTGCCTCACATGCTCCTCACGCGGGCGCTAACTCTAAGACTAATCTGATAGGAATTAACCCTAAGGTGGCGCCTCACGTGCTCCTCATGCGGGCACCAATGTGCAAAGCACATGAATACCCATTAAAAGAATTAAAATCTTGAGTAGCACCCACGTGCACAACACGTGAGCGTCAGCGCCCAGATAGAATTAAATTCTACTCTCTGTTAAACAGTGTCGTTGTATCAAAGATCCAACGGAGATGATAAATCATCAAAAATACAGAATTAAATTCTGTCGGGAGAAAACTTCCTCCAAATTAGATTATAGAATAAAATTCTATTTTGGAATATATTCCCTCAATCTTTCTAAATAAAAAAGATTGCCCTCTGTAAAACAGAGAACTGGTGGATTAAAAATCCAACGGTGATTAAAAAATCACCGTTTTACAGAATAAATTATGTGCAAGGGAAAATATTTCCCCAATCTTGTTAGAAACAAAAAAAATATGTTCTGTAAAACAGAAACCCTTGGATCAAAGATCCAATGGTGGGTAAAAATTCCCAAATCAATTAGGATCTCTTAATGAGAGATTTCTTCAAAAACTAATTAACAAACTTGCCTCTACTATATAAAGGACCCAAAACTTCAAGTCTGAAAAGGAGGAACCCCCCCCCCCATAAGCTTCTAAAAAAACCTAAAGCAGAAAACTTCAGAAAGGAACAGAGAAGAAGATCTCCTTCTTCAAGAAACTCTAGGTAAATAAAAAAGAGAGAGATCAAAACATCTCATTTACCTATTGAAGGGTTTAACCCTTTTAAAAGAACTTAGTTCTTTCTCTGGATCTGAGATCCACAAGACAGGTCCCCCACAAGTTGAGAATTTAATTCTCATCGGGAAGAACTTGTTCTTGAGAATCAAAGATTCAGAAAAGAACTAGGAATCGAATTCCTTAAAACAAAGCATATAAGGAAAAACCTAGCGCCCAGCGCCTCACGTGTCCCTCACGTGGGCGCCACAGAAGAAAAAAGTGTTTAGCACTCATTGGGCAGCGCCTAGCGTCCAGCGCCTCACGTGGGCACCACAGAAGAAAAGAGTGCTTATCACTCATTAGGCAGCGCCCAGAGCCTCACGTGTCCCTCATGTGGGCGCTACAGAAGAAAAGAGTGCTTAGCACTCATTAGGCAGCGTCTAGCGCCTCACGCGCTCCCCACATGGATGCCATAAAGAGCGCCTAGCACTCCATATAAAAACAAAAGGAGTAAAGTGTTTTACACTTATTGGGTAACTCCCCATGCCTGAAAGCTTCACATGATCATACGTGGGTGTCAGAACTTATATAAGTGCTCAGCACTGTTTGCATAAAAAGGGGACTGATTGAACAGAGCCCAAGCAAGTGCTTAGCACTTTTCAATAAAAAAAAAAGACCACTCAGCAGATCAAGCCCAAAATTGGCTAGGCCCTCTGAGGAAAGAACTTTCTTGATTCAAATCAACCGAGCCCGTATGCTCATGTTGCCCAAACTCATCCTAGTCTCACATATGACTATTGATCTTTCAATTGATGATATCCCAAATGATATTCATCTTATATCTCCTAAGATAATTTTAATCTCAAATATAACTGACGACTCCTAGGGTCACCATAACCCGTTTTCCTCAAATACGGGATTTGGTTTAAGGGTACATCTCTCCACACCTCTGATATACGTCGTTGTAATTCTTCAACGTCTTCAGAGAGATGGCAAGTCCTGACAACCAACAATTCTTCAATGCATTCCCAAATCGTCCAAACCGACATGCACACCTTAAATCAGACCGCACCCCAAACTGGGTGCATCCCATATCACCCTTGTTCATTCCGTCACGTAACAAATACACGTGCACGCAAGATGAACACAATGGACCACTACGTTCTTAAACTGGCAATGGACTAAAATGTCCCTAAACTAATATTCGCCTCCAAAATGGCGATAACGGACTGAAATGTCCCTAAACTAATATTCGCCTCCAAAATGGCGATAATGGACCGAAACGTTCTTAAACTAAAACAATAGAGCCCAAACGTTCTTTTGTTGGATCTGAAATATAAATGATCCTAAAACCTTGTTAAGTGGATCTTAGTATCAAATTGGACTAATGTATCCTTAACAAAAACAAATCGAGCCCCAAATGCTCACATACATTTAAGTCGATCTTAATCTCAAAATAGATTAACGATCCTTAAATAAAAAAACCCAAATCTAAGATATACGGATTTGGACTAATCCACGCCCTACGGGCGACAACATAAATTAATCTCCATATACAATCCACGGGAAACCAAAATAAAACAAACAAAAACACACACGAAACGAAGTGAACTTCCGAAGCAGGAGAAAGTGGTTATCGCGATGCGGTAACGTAATTAACTGCAAGGGCTTGCGCCTGTAGGGAAGAGCGTCCCCACAATCAAAAACCCTCGCATAAATGAGGGGGAATCTGACGAAGTCTGCTACAATGGCCGCATCCGTCCAAACCTCCGATATACAGCACCACAAATCAACTTGGTATTTTCAGAGAGGTGGACGGATAAATCCAAATAGCATCTGCCCCTAAATTCAGGCAGGACGATCCATCCCGGTTTCGTCCCAGTTTTCGGCGGTGAACAGTCCTGAATGCCGTCTTCGGGATATCGGACTCTTTGAACTTCATCTGATGATAACCTGAACGATGATCTAGCTTTGAGAATATACAAGACCCACTTAGCCGATCGAACAGATTATCGATACGCGGTAGTGGATACTTGTTCTTGATCATCACTTCGTTCAAAGCTCGGCAGTCTACACACATCCTGTATGAACCTTCTTTCTTCATCACGAGCAAAACTGGAGATCCCTAACTTGAAGTACTGGGACGAATCCAACCTTTCTTCAGGAGTTCATCCAACTGAGTACGGATCACCTTCAATCCTTCTGGACTTAACCGATACGGAGCTTTGATCACTGGTTGCGCACCAGCTATTAAGTCAATGTTGAATTCAAGAGCTCGATCGGGAGGCAAACATGTTATATCTTCAGGGAATACATTCTCGAACTCTTGAACTACCTCTAGCTTTTCTTCTTCCGCCGGTAGAGTAAACACTTCTGTATTCTTTAGTTTAGCACAGAAGATTCCTGGCTCCCACGTTCTGTCTCCACTCTTGAAGTAAAAGATCGGATGATCTAGTATTTCAAATACTACCCTCCTTTGACGGCAATCAATCGTAGTATAGAAAACTCGTAGCCAGTCCATTCCCAACACAACATCGAAGTTTGGGACGTCCAGTACTTTGAAATTCGCATAGAATTCTCGTCCGCAAACTACAACTGGACACTGATCAAATCCCAAAGTTACCTTCAATACTCCATTCTCGGAACTGACATTCCAGTTTGAAATGAATGGCTTCACGGGAATCGCATACGTTCTCACAAATCGTTGAGGCATGAAGCAGTATGACGCTCCAATGTCGAATAGTATGAGTACAAGAAGGGTGGCTACTAGTATAGTACCTAAGTTGTGTGAGGTTGGTTTTAGATATAGGAAAAATATAGCGATGTATAAGGATTGAATAGATGAAAGGATTGGGAATTACCAGTGATAACTTGGCTAGTTGCTTCAGCTTCCTCAACAGTCATTGTGAAAGCCTGACGCCTTGGGACATTTCTCCTTGTTGGAGGCGCATTCCTCTGTCCTTGGGGTACGTTTCTCTGCCCTTGAAGCATGTTCCTCTATGCCTGATGGAATTGACGAGGAGGCTATGCAGGAGGTCCACATGGAGGTAGAGCAGGGCGAGATGCAAGAGCCTAAATGGCTGGCTGCTGCGGAAAGGTGATTGCGGGTTTAGGTGCTGGAGTTGGGTTGAGTCGATATGGACATGCTCCAATGGCATGAGTGGATGTGCCACAAACTAAGCATAGGCCATTTGCATGCCTGCAGTCCTTCGCCATATGTCCATTCCTCTTGCAATAGAAGAAAAAGTCTGGACTGGGCCGGTTAAATGATCCTCCCGGTCTCCTGGGTGCAAAAGTTGTCCTGGAAGAGGCTCCTCCTGCCATCTGCGTAGCAGGACGTTTCACACCGCCAGTCTGAGGTCTGCCCTTCTTCTTCACTACTGCCTCATAACGTCGGGCAGCCTTCAGAGCAAGATCATGGGTTGGGAAATCCCCTGTAGCGAGTGCAGCTTGGATTTTCGGGTCCAACCCTTATTGAAATCTTCGTGCCCGGATCTCAGCAGTCGGGATCAGGTGTGCCGCGAACCTGTTACGGTCTTGTGTTAGCAGTGTAATAAGTGATATCAGGAAATTGAATATTGATACATATCTTACCTGCTAAGCATGGTAAACTCAGCATCATATTCATCCACAGACTTGCTCCACATCGAGCCTTATTGTAAGTGGATGAACTGTTGTTCCATGTCGAAACGGGCAGTCTCAGGGAAGTATTTCGCATCATACATATCGAGAAAGGTTTTCCATTCAATCGGTTGGGCGAGTCGGTTTTCATCGGCCTTCCACCAAACTCTGGCGTTATCTGTTAGTTGCAGCTTCGCAATTCTTACCCAAGCAATCTCTGGCACCTGCGCTACTGCCAGATCATCTTTTATAGATTGAGCCCATTTTTCTGCCTCCAGTGGGCTCTCTTTCCCAGAGAAATGTTTCGGGTGCAATGCCTGGAATTGCTTAACTCCGGGTGCCTCAGCATTTGGGCAGTGCATGAGGATAGCAGTCTGATACTGCTGACCCTCCAAGAGGCTCTTGTAGCCTTAAGCAGTATCGTTTACTCGTTGATGGGAGCTGCAATGGTAGGTGGTGGTGGTAGAGTAGGCGGTGGCGTGTTACCATTGATGTTGATACTCGTGTTGTTCGGTGAATCCATGACCTTGATAGAAAAGAAAAGTTAGGATAGATTCAAGGAATTAGAAATATAAGGAATGTATAGTTGCTAATTCTTATAATTCTTATGATATATTGCTTAAGATTTCATGCAGAACTGACATGCATGGGCTGCCAACAAAACCTGTCACACCCCGCTTCCCAGTATACAGAAACGGAGACGTGGCAGGCCCGCGACGTATTTACTAAGAAATTAATACGTTAAGCGTAATTAAGCAATATATGAAAAATGCACAAGAATGACAAGAGCTAAAATAAACAGCAACTTTTATTAACATTCATCTTTATATTACAACTGCTTTAAAAAGGAAAGATACAATGATATAAAGCAATGCCTAAACAGTGGCATATAAACTGAAAGTAAGTACAAGATGAGCTAGAAGTCCGGCTGGGCAGTGAATTGGTCCAAGTCCTCCTGGCTCGGCTCGATCTCCTGAGAATCCGGTCCTCCTGACGAACATTCCAAAAAAAGAAATAGACAGAAATGTCGTCAGCGAACTAGCGCTCGGTAAGTCCCAAAAGAAAGAATGGAATAGAATAAGTAATATTAAATGGAAATGATAAGTTGTACAGGTATAAAATTGTTATTCTAACGTGGTTGTTTCTAGCTTGGTACAGAAGGTATTTGTGTATACAAGAGGAGTCCATCTTACTTCATGGACTATGGTAACATATAGTACAAGGCCCCATCAAAACCCACGGGACAGTGGCATGGGAGTTCATGTAGATGTCTTTTAAGTGACCATCTCATGCCACGTTAATATATTCCGTATGAATCTACCCCATTAACCCCACGTAATGTATTGTATAGAGTTATATTACAAGTCTTGCCGAGACCATGAATACAAGTTGTTCAAGTAGTCAGGTTCATGATGTAAGCAAGTAGTCAAGTCAAGTTATAGCCATGGTTCGGTCAGGTCAAGTCATGTGTTCACATTTGATATTTGTGTTTGAATTCGAGTATTTAGGTTCATATTCAAATATGCATGTTAGACTTTGGATTCATGTTTGAGTTGGATTCTGACTTGAGTTAGACTCAGAATGAGTCAGACACTTGTAACTGATTTAGATCCTGAATTAGGTTCAGGAGTCTTGGTAACTGCTGCACATGGACGGTAGGATTTGTGTATTTTTCCAAGACAATTGACAGTAATAACTCCATTAGGCTTTCTACCTTAAATAGGCAAGCACTCACTATCTCCGGCTCCCTGGGGCTCAAGAGAATTGATCCCGCTTAAACCTATATTTACTAAAGTCCTTAATATTGTTTTATATAACTCGAGAGGGTTTTATGAAAAGTATTTTAATATAGTTTCAAAATAACCTCGAGAATTTATTTATTTTATTTAGGTTTTCATGGATGTGAATTTTAAGGATTTAAGATATTTTAATGATAATTACTTAACTTGAATAGTTCATGATATTTTAGTATAAAACTTGTCTTTTATTGATATCTTGATAGTATTTTGGTGAAACTTATAAATTTTCATCTTTAGAAAAAAATGAGTTTGTTATATTTGAAAATATATGGATTTGTAATATTTATATAATTATTAAAAATTAAATTTTATTAAATTAGAAAATGCGTTTTTCTTAAAAACCGTATTTAAAACCTTTCGAGATCGAATGCTCCGTGAGGAGGTCCGCATCTCGCTCTACTAGCCCAAGGATGTGCGATAATCCACACTATCCAATAGCAGGTCCCCTAAAAAAAGTTGTAGAGGTATATTTTCAAAGGAAATTAAAATACAATTTAAAAGAAAACCGGTTTTTATAGTAAAGGGTATTTTCTTGTAATATTATATTCGTCACAAAAATTCATACAAGAATATATCGTGCTTGGGAACCATGTGTGTATGTGAGAAGTAAGTCATTACCTCGTGAATTTTCCTAAAAGTATGTTTAAGCAAGACAAATAAAAATGATATATAGAAACTTCAAGGTATTTTAATGTAAATGTTAATTTAAAGTTATTTTGTATGATATTCTTGATTAAAAGTTGGTTCTAAACATTAGTTTTATGATTATAAATATGGTGTAAGAATATTAATGAAGAATATGTAAGAAAAAGTGGAATTATAGAGTTTTAGAAGAAGATGTCGGTTTTAACTCCACTTCCGACATATGTTTTGAAAAGAGATGTTTCAAGAAAGAAGAAGAGGGATTGGGAGGAACTTACAAGTAAGTTAGATGAAGAGAAGGTAGATGGAGGGAGGGTTGTTGTCATGGCGTCGTGGGGTCGCCGGAATTTGCTTCGATCCTCGCCGGAAATTGCTCACTTGCTAACTCCTCTTCTACTCCTCTTGTACTTAGAAAATTTTAAGAATTTTGGCTATAATTTTCAGAATGATGAAGAGATAGAGCATGGGGTAGTATTTATACTGTGGAATTAAGATTTTAGAATTAAAAGAGTGAATTAAAATGCATTAAAATTTAGTTTAAAGGTGAAATTAAAAGTCTCTGTTTGATTGCAGAGCAATCAAACAGTGCAGAGGAGTTAGGGGTAGGGGAAGGATCGTGTGTGCAAAGCCCATGACTCATTGGGCTCGGGGGGACCGTCGGTGCCGGCCATGGAGGAAGATCCGCTGGTCGAATGAGGGGGTGGAGCCGTCGGATTTTTGCCACGTGTTCAAGTCAGTATTAACTCCCTTTTGCACATGTTTGATTTCTTCAGACTTTTAATTTTTATGTGCACGTGTAAACATTTGGGCTTCCAAATTTTTTTTTAAAAATCAGAAAAAATATAATGTGTCTGATGGAATTCAAACACAGAGGCTACGTCACAGCAATACAAGGCTTTACCAGTGAGCTACAAGTTATTTCTTTCTATTCTTAAACAAAATTTACTTATAACTTGTACTCAAGCTTGTAAGATCCTTTCTATACATTAAACTGAAAAATTTTGTACAGTAAATATAGAGTCGTTACAGCCGACAAAGGTAAGGTGTGCATAGGGGAAGATGAATCGACTTCGGAGTCGATCGCATGGTCGATAGGGACAAGCATAATGCGGAATAATCAGGCACTAGTGTCTCAGGTCCAAGCGCACATACACTAAACACGTTTAGTGTTGTCAAAGCGTGTTGGTAGAATGTGAGGGTAAGAAAACAATTATGAGAAATGTAGGTGAAAGGTAGGTAGAATGAAAATTTGGTGGCAAATGGTAAGTTTTATGAAAGTTTTTGGGTTTTTTTTTTATTTTTTTAGAGGGTTTCGAAAAAAATATATATACGGAATTAAGGACACAACTTTAAACAATCACAGTCACAATATGCACAATCACACCTAGAACTATGGTCCTCAAAATCCAACTAGACTGCTCCAAACTGTTCCAAAGCGACAAGCTGTAAGATAACCGTCGAATCGTCTCTTCACTGCCAATTGTGGCCAGGTAAGCACAAGTGAGGTAAGGAGGATTCTGCTCACGAATCACCGTGAGACGAGCCTTCTAAAATTACCTCCTCGCTTGTCTAGTCTAGGTACCACAAAGTCAAGTTTAGATAAACGACCAAATGCCCACAACCTTCCTTTGTTCTATTAAGCACGACGAGTCCTTAATTGGCTGAGTCTAAATATTTTTTAATTAAGCTCAATGGTAATACGTATACTTTTTATGATTTTTGGGGTCTTAGGAAGGGTGATGAAATCCCCACCCAATCTGAATTGGTATTAAAGCCCCTTAAAATCCGTATTATTTATGCAAAACAATAACAAACAAAATCTAAAACACTTAGAAAAAAATTTATTTTGCGGCGGCGCAAAAAATCTTGCACAAAAAAATTTATTGGAAAGGGTGAGAGAGTTTGCGCAAAGAATACTACAGAAAAAGTAATTCAGTAAAGTTAAGAGGGGGTTTCTAGAAGAAACAAGGACTCACCAAAAAATGCAGGCCGTGAAGCTAACTTGTGACTGCGGAACCGCGGTCAAACCCTTTGCTTGGCCGCGGAAGGGCGGTGGAGTAGAAGACCTGGACCTTCAAAATTCTTCTGTGCACTAAATTTGATCTCCTCTTTTGGTTTTTGGCCTCTGGATCTTGATGTGGTCACTGAATTTGCTCCAGATTTTGGTACGGTTAGCCGCGGGGTCGTCTTGATCCGCCGTGGTGTGGCTGCGAGATGTAGGTCTATCTTCCTATGACTGTGGCACTGAACTTGCTCTTCTCTCTATCCTACACACTCACACAAAAGGAATCAAAGAATAACAAGATGATTTTTATGGGTTTTTTTTATATATATTCACAAATTAACCCGAAGCTACAAAAAGAAATAAACTACCATCTCCCCGGCAAAGGTGTCATTTGATTGTTAATTTTGTGATATGCATTCTATATGTTCCTAGTTACCGCAATCAGGATGGTTTCACTTATAGCTAGCCCGTTAAGTACGGGTCGATCCACGGAGAGATGGGATTTTTTTTCTTAATGTTTTAACGAGTTAAGTCAAATTTGTCCAAGTTTGTTCGAGGCTAACTATGTGTATTGATATGTAAGTTAATGGAAGCTTGTTAGGGTTAGGATTAGTTTAGTTTGAGTTAAGAGTTCACTCACTTCTTTCATTTGCCTCTTTTGATATTTTTGTTACGGTGATCAGCAACAACGGGGATTACAACGAGTAGAAAGGATACCTGTGAGTATAAGTTAGGCTTTCCAACGCTTAGTTCCTTCCTTTTGGTTTTTGTCCGTCCGTTCTTGGCTCTTAGCCATAACCCCCGGTCAATCCAACCACAACCGGTTTCACTAGGGCGTCACCACTATCATAGAGGATAAGATACCGTAGGGAGCGGATTGTGGATGGATTGACGGGGGTTCAATTCAAGCTGTTGGGCAAAGCAAAGAGTGAAGGAGATTTCCTTCTCTCAAACTTCCATTATCCTACTCTAACAAGTGAAAAAACTACTCACTCATTATATAAAAATAAAAAATAAAAATAAATAGAGAAGATAGAAAGAAATAAGGTAGAAGACGACGGCAACTGACTACTTGGGATCTCGCCTAAACAAGAATCACATTTGAGTATCATGGTTGCAATAATAAAAAAAATAGAAAAAGAAGAAAAGAAAAACCAATAAATAACAAGTTATACTGCTAAGAAAAATAAAAGTAAGTAAAACTAGTTAACAATTGAGCAAGATATGCACATAAACACTCTCAACTTCATTAATCATCTACTCAAAAAACTCTCACACAATTTTTAATAGAAGAAAGATGAAGTAGAAGAAGAAGTTACACTAAATTATAACAAGAACTAGGTAAAAATATACATCATTTGCTTGGCTTTGATCTAGAGTATTTATAGGCAGTGAAGTGAAGCCCTAGGGTCTTTTTCTGAACCCATGTATAATGACCAAAACACCCATGAAATCTTGTCGCGAGAAAGCATGATGCGGCCGCGGATCCACCGCCTATAGGACCTATATTTCGCGCATCCACGGTCATTTGTTGGAATTGGAGCCTTATTTTTTATTGGGTTATCTCATGCTACTTTATTATTCTGTTTGGTATACTTGTATTTGCAGAATCATTCCAATTTACTCCCAGATTTACAACGGTCCCAAAAATGAAAATGAATGGACTTTTGCCTTGATCTTCCTCGAGCTCGGCGTTTTCTTCTTGATCCTTGTGTGGCTACCATCGTGCTTTGTGCTTGTCTAAGGCACGAATGACCATCGCTTGATCTTGTCTCCTGAACTGGTAAGTGGCACCTGACGGATGGTGAGCGAAACCTGTATTTTTATCCGTCTGTTGGCAGTTGTCATGAATTTGTTGTGATTGTTCGTGATTTGCATTGTTTTGGACTGAGAACCTGTAATCTACAATTATGTAGTAAATACGAATCAAAAGCACCTACCTATATATAATGCGATCAAGAATAAGTGGTACAAAAGTGCAAAATTCTGATATGAACAATATGTTTAAAGATTTCCGAAATTTTCGCTATATTCGTATGCTATAACAGCCAAAATATTGATAACTACAAGAAACAAATGTATGATTTTAGAGAATTTTGTTATTTTGTGTGCTACGCAAGCAAAATATTGATAAACATAATTTTGGAATTTCATAAAATTTTCGATTTTCATATGTTAACAAGTAAAATATTGAAAAAAAAAATAGGATTCATAAAAACTTCACGATTTTTGTGGACTATAGCAAACAAAATATTGGAAACCCCAAACTAAAATTCAGAATTTTTGAAAATTTCACAATTTTTGTATGCTATATAGCAAAAAAATACATTGATAACCTAAACAAAATAATTTTTTTGAATTTTCTGAAGTTTTCATGATTTTCGTGTGTCTATAATATTGAAAAGACAAAGAAAATTGAAACTTTCACTGTCTTCATGTACTATATCAAAGTAAAATATTGAAAAACCCAAAAAAACTAAAACTTTTACGATTTCTAAATTTTTTGCAATAATCATATGCTAGCAATCAAAATATACATTAACCGAAGAAAACTGAACTTTTTGGATTTCTAAAAGTTTCGTGACTTTCGTGTGCTATAAATGTCGGGTTGCTAGGCTCGTCTAGTAGGGTTTTAAAGCTCGGCGGAAGCCATAATTTTAAAAAACTAGATAGTTATAGCAACCACAGCCAAGATAACAACCCAAAAGACTAAATTTGTAACAAACTAGTAAGCTAAAAAGAGAATTGGCAGACTACAACCTTTGTAGCGCGTTATACATCTCTCCTTGAACTCCGGCTAGTCTCCACTAGGTCCAGAACAAGCTTGCTCGGTGATTTCCTTACCGAAAATGATCCACCTTGAAGGAACTCCAACACAAGCTCTAAATCCACAAACTAGATGTATATAGATTTAACTAATAACACCAGTTTGCTAAAAAAGTGTTAAAAGAAGATGTAGGATATGTAGGATATTAGCTCTCTAATTTTCTTCTCTTTTACATTTCTGCTCTCAAGAATAGAAACTTACGAAAGATAGTGAAGTGATGAGAATGGCTTAGAATTATGATGAGATCAAAACTTATAGTTTTAAGTAAAACAAAAAATGAGTCATGCATTCTACACACAACCATAGAAATGGCTCATTCTTTTATCCTAAAAATAAATAAATAAATCCTTTGATTTTATCTTGTTCTCAACGTAATTCTTATACGCACAGCAATCATGTATTAGCTAAACTTTTGTATGCATCTCATACACACAACTTACATGTATTAACCAACATGATACATATATTTATATCATATATAAATATATATAAAGAGAAGAAATAATAAAGTGAATATGATATTAGTTTAATATATATCTATATCATATATAAATATATATTTAATTATTAAATCAACACTAGATTTAATAATCCGATTATATCATATATAATCCGGCTAATATCATTAAACGCCCGATTATTAAACGTGTATCACATATCCGTGTATAATCGAACTCCTGCACGTATCCCTATACGTGTCCTACATCATTTTGCCTGTGCTGGGAAATCTCTGTGTCGGACTCTAAAGACTCATCAATCCGCTGGCAGTAGATTAGGATCATATCTATTGCCCATGAGTACGTCAGCGGTACTAGTTGCACGTAATAGCTACCCAAATATTGAGCGAAAGAAGCTCAATGAGCAAGCTCGTCACAGTGACAATTACCGTACAACCCGATCACTTCATGTAAGAGTGTCACATACCGAGTCTGAGAGGTGGAAATCGTGAGACTCCTAACAATCCGATAAGTCATGCATATGAACTCATAACCACCCAAGAAACTACTGATAATACTTATCAGTAAAACTCAACTGTCTTGGCCAAGAACTTATGGTTATAATTAATATGGCACAGCACAACCTCGACTCCCTATACCGAAAGAGACAAAATCCCTTTGATCGCTCACTGCCTCCATGTGCTTCGGGACTGTACAAAACTAAAACTTGTTTGCACGACTCTTTAAAGTCGTGGTAGGGTAGTAATTAAAATATAGTGGGAACACACACAAAACACTATAATGATTTTCGGTCTACAAACTACCTTGTACTCATATCACAAGAGAACTGTTATCTGACGATATGTATAATACAATATAAGAATTCTCAGGTGAGTCCGTCCAGTGAAACTCCTTCATATAATGAGCACCTATATACAATCTTTGGCGTCAAACACCAATGACTAAGGGATCTACCATCGTCCCGATCGGGGTCAAGAAACGTATACACCGGTCTACTCTAGAGTATCGATATCCAGTCTCAATACTCTCTCGATTAGGGATCTTTAAAGACGTACTTATAGACTACTCATGACTCACTAATATGATCCCTATCATAATCCTGGTAGTCAAGCAAAAATTCTACAGGCTTTATCATTATGTATGAGCGATACGTGATAACGAGTAAAACGTATTCACATGAATCATAAAGACAAACCAGATAGCATACTATTATCTCGAGTAAGATTGATCTCTCATATAGGTCCTCCTTCAATTACAATAATTGTCTTGAGGGCACATATATCCAACAATAAATAGCTAGCAAAATATTGAAAACCAAATAAATCTGAATATTTTGCTATATTCTTGGCTATAGTAAACAGAATATTCAGAAATTTAAAAAACCAAAAAAAATAGGATTTTTGCAATTTTCATAATTTTCATGTACTATAGGATGTAAGATATTTGAAAAAGAAATAAAACTAAGAATTTTAAGATTTTGATATATTCATGTGCCATAGCAACCCAAATAATGATAAACCAAAGAAAAATAGAAATTTTAGAATTTTAGAGAATTTTGCTATTTTTGTGTGCTAAACATGCAGGCTATCGATAAACATAGGAAAACTTAAAAATAAAATCACGATTTTCATGAGTAGCCAGCAAAATATTGAAATTTTGATGAAAATTTTGGGATTTTAAAATTTTATGATTTTCATGTTTATTATAGAGAACAAAATATTAAAATATCAAAAAATATTTGAAAATTGCACAATTTTCGTGTGCTTCACAAGTAATAATACATAAATAAATCGAACAAAACAGAAAATTTCTAAAATTTTAAAAAAAGTTCATGATTTCCGTATGTTATATCACGCAAAATATTTAAAAGGTTAAGAAAACTGAAGCTTTCATAATTTTTGTGTTGTAGCAAAACAAAAAACTGAGAAAACCAAAGAAAAACTAGAAATTTTAAGATTTCTATAAAATTTTAGAATATTCATGTGCAAAATATTTATTAACCGAAAAAAACTGGAAACTTCATAATTTTTGTGTACTATATATATAGCAGGCAAATTATTAAGAATGAAGATATTTGAAAATTTTAAGATTTCTGAAAATTTCGTTATATTCACGTGTGCTATATAGCAAGCAAAATGTTGATAAACCGAAAAAACTAAAATTTAAGAATTTTCAAAAAAAAAAATCGATTGCATGTGCTAAGCAAAATATTTAGAAGCCGAATAATTTCAGCATTTCTGAACTTTTCGTAATTTTCATATGCTATAATAAGTAAAATATTTAAAAACGAAAGAAAACTAAAAATTTCGTTATATTCATGTGTTGCGATTTTCATGTGTTATAGCAAACAAAATATTAAAAAACCAAATAGATATAAAAATTCAGGATTTCAGAAAATTCTGCCATTTTCGTGTATAACAAGGAATACATTGATAAACCGAATAAAATATAAATTTTCTGAATTTTCGAAAATTTTAATGATTTTTGTGAGTTAAAAAGCAAAGTATTGAAAAGGCCAAAAAAACTAAAATTCTAAGATTTCTAAATATTTCACCGCGAAATATGATAAATCAAATAAAACAAAATAATTTATGATTTTAGAGAAATATACGATTTTTTGGTGCTATAGCAAGCAAAACTTCACGATCTTAGAGAATTTTCAAAACTTTATGTTCTGCAGCAAGCAAAATATTGAAAAATCGAAGAAAAATATAGAATTCCTAAAAGATTCATAATTTTTATTTATTACAAGCAAAATATTGAAAAACTAAAGAAAATAGAAAAAATCATGATTTATAAGAATTTTGCGATTTTCGTCTATTAGCAAGCAAAACATTGATAAACCTATTAAAACAAAAAAATTCTGAATTTTTGAAATATTCATTATTTTCATATGTTATAACAATTTATTGAAAAAATTATGAAAACTAGAAATTTCGTTAATTTCATGTCATAAAGAAAGTAGAATATTGAAAACCCCAAGTAAACTAAAACTTACAGGATTATTGAAAATTTTGCAACATTCGTATGCTATGGCAATTTTGTGATTTTAGTGTGTTATAGGAAGCAATATATTGAAAAATTGAAGAAAACTGGATATTTTATGATATTCATGTGCTATAATAAGCAAAATATTGATGGACTAAACAAAACTAAAATATTTAGAATTTATGAAAATTTCACGATTATTATATTCTAAAGCAAGTGAAACTGAAGAAAACTAAAAATTTTAGAATTTTTATAAGTCTCGTGATATCCATGTGCAAATATTGAAAAACTGGAGAAAATATAAAATTTAAGGATTTCCCAAAAATTTCATGATATTTTTATTTTTTTAGCAAGTAAAATATTGAAAAAACCGAATAAAACGGAAAATTTGAGGGTTTCTTAAAATTTCACGATTTTGTGTGTTTTAACAGGTAGCATCTTGGAAAAACAAAGAAAACTAAAAATTCCGGAATTTCTGAAAATTTTATGATTTTACTGTGCTTCAGTAAGCAAAATATTGTAGAACGATTTTATTGTTATAGAAAGCAAATATTGGAAAACCAAAGAAAACTATAAATTCTGGGATTTTTTAAAATTTTGCGATATTATTAATAAGCAAAATATTGATAAACCGAGAAAACAAAAAATTAGGATTTTGAAATATTTTCAAATTTCGTCTGCTATTGCAAGTGAAACATTAAGGAAAAAAAAGAAGTAAACAAAAATTTTTGAGACCTTTTAAAATTTAGAGTTTTTCGTGTGTTATAAATGGAATAATATTTAAAAAACATAAAACATTGGGATATTTTCAAATAATTTTCTGTTTTTTGAAAATTCTGCGGTCTTCATGTGCGTAAGCAAAATAACCTATAGATCAAAGAAAATTGAAAATATTGGGATTTCTAAGAACTTCATGAATTTCGTCATCTATGGTAAAGAAAATATTGAAAAGCCAAAGAAAATTAAAAAAAATAGATTTTTAATTTCGGGATTTTCTTGTCTTAACAACGAAAATATTGGAAAATCGAAAAAAAAAACGGGAAAAATTAGAATATTTTCAAATTTCGAGATTTTGATGTGTTATAGAAAACACAATATTAATAAATCGAAGATAACAGAAAATATTTTGATTTCTGAAAATTTTATGATTTTTCATATTCTATGGAGACGAAATATTAAAAAGGCAAAATAAAAAAGAAATTGGGATTTTTTTTGTGTGTTATGCGAGCAAAATATTAAGAAAATGGAAAATTTTAGGATTTCTAAAAAATTTTGTGACTTTCGTGTGATTAGCAAGCAAAATATCAATTAACCGAACAAAACAAAAAAATTCTGATTTTTCGAACAGTTCCATGATTTTCATGTGTTAGGAAGTAAAATATTGAAAAAACGAAGCAAGCTGAAAATTCCATGTTTTTTCGTTTGATATTAAAAACAAAATATTTGAAAATAAATGAAAATTAAAACTTTTAGATTTTTTAAAATTTCGTAATATTCATGTGCTATAATAGCAAGCAAAATATTGATAACTCGATTAAAACTGAAAACTTTCGGGTTTTTGAAAATTTCTCAAGTTTGTGTGTGCTAGATAGCAAGCAAAATATTGATCAAAGAAAACTGAAAATTTTGCTATATTCGTGTGCTAGTAAGCAAATATTAATAAATCAATGATGACTAAAAAATTGAGAATTTTCAAACTTTTTTGGATTTCGTGTACGATATAACAAGCAAAATATTGGAACACCGAAAAAGATGAATTTTATTTTTGGATTTTCGAAAACTATATGATTTTCGCGAGCAAGCATAATAAAGTTAAACGGAAAAAAACTAAAATTTTAGGTTTTCTTAAAATTTTGCGGTTTTCATGTTTTATAACAAGCAAATTATAAAAAACCGAAGAAAACTAAAATATTTAATATTTCTGAAATCTTTGTTATATTCAATTGCAATATAGCAAACAAAATATTGATAAAATGTAATTTAAATTTTAGAGTTCTTAGAAATTTTACGAATCCCGTGTGCTATATAGAAAGGGAAAATATTGATAATCCCAAAAAGATCAATAATTTTAGTATGTATGAAATATCACAATTTTCGTGTGTTATAACAAGTAAAATATTGAAAAACTGAATAACGCTGAAAATTTAAAGATTTTTGTAAATTGTGCTATATCCATGTGCTGCCGAAACACAAAATCACAAAGCATGCCTCGTCACAGAGTAAGGTAAGCAGCTCCCCCATAAAACTTGAAACAAAGAGCTTCAACATTCGATCACAGAGTAAGGTAAGCAGCTCCCCCATAAAACTTGAAACAAAGAGCTTCAACATTCGATCGGATGTTTATCACTCATCAGTCAGACGAGCAAGCGCCGTAACTTTAGGCATACAGAAACTACCAACACCCTTTCGCGTCGATGATGCTGTGACAAACATACTTATACTGCAACAATTTATGCAAGTGATAGTAGAGCTATGATTCATATATCTTCAATTGCTAAAACTAAAGATGGGGCAAATACTGCTCTGTAATGGCTTCAGCCATTTTACCCAGAAAAACGAGAGAAATTTATGAACGCCTGATAGCAAAAATTCATGTATGCCAACTACTTAATTGTTGAAACCAAGAATATAACTTAAAAAAACACGCATTCTATAAAAAGTAATTGAGTGAAACAGATACAGGTAAACAAAGTCTCACAATCTAAAGCACTCCATCCAAGTTTACAAAACTCATAAACTGGTGTTTCTGTATCATAGAAGTTTTACCACTACAAGTGCACTACATAAACTTTCTCAAAACCCTTACAATGACAAAGACCAGTTCAAAATTGATGAGCCTCTAATAATGACATGTTTCATTTCGATAACAACTCGGTGAAGCCACCCTTGGGATAATACAAATAGCTAATAAGACCTTCACAGTTTCCTCATTGCCATCATGTGAGCATTTACAGCTCAATAAATCAAGCCTTTTAACTCTCATCAGTTTCAAGGTCAGATAGGCAAGCTTGTTAGTATTAGCTGCTCTTTGCGATGAGAATTTTGATCAAACCCTTCCAATAAATGGTATAGGCTTCAACCCAGGACTGTCCCCATTTAATCTGCAGCATCAACATCCGAAAAACTTATGAAACAACTCTCCAAGAGCCATACAACAAAGCCAGTCCAAAGTCTCTATTAAACTATCCGATGAAACATGCCATAGCCTACAGGGGTTCACATAACAAAACAAAATTATGTATTATAAAGTTAATCTATCAAAGAAAACTGGCATCATGCATCAAAATAGGAGGATACTGAAGATCTTTATATGAATTGATTACTGCAGCAAAAGCAACAGATAGAGTAACAAGGGAAAGCAACTCATGAAGCAACAGACTTTGATAAACTATCCCATGAAACAAGCCACAGCTAACTGGAGTTCAGATGACATAACAAAGTTATGTATCAAGGAAACTGGCATTCAAGATAATGAGTGACTTTAAAGGATTACTGCTGCAAAAGTGACAGATGGAATATATACTCCTTGCAACAAGGGAAAGCAATTCGCAATGTATGTCTGCCTTGCTAAAGGCCTCTTGAGGAAATAGTCAAATTTGCAATTTGCACGTATTATCCGAACTCATTATGTTTGATCCACTGTGAAAATGCGACAGTTACTAATGTAGCTTGATATGATAGTCGTGAAATAGTCTAATAAGATAATTATGGTTAATCCTATACATGTGAGGTTAGATGCAACGAGCTATGTAAGTTAAAAACGGTAGAGCAAGGTGAAGTGGACAGTACTAAGCTTTAATGTAAAGCACTAAACACTTTGGAGTAGATGCTAAATTTAAACATCGAACTTTATTATTAATTGATGAAAGACTTGATACGAGACTTGATGCTCATAAGAGGGGGAGGAGGCTATTTATAGTAATGAGCCTTCTCCTTGAAGCAAACACACATACATGACTTAATACATTAATCATTACACTAGATTCCACACGTCACAAGTCTAAACATATCATGCCTACCCTAAACATAGCATGCCTACCCTAAATACATTACTCGTTACTTTGGAAACATAAACTAAATTAAACATAAAATAAAATTCTTCCACCTCCAAAAAGTAGTCTGCTGCTGCAAAAGCATGTGTGCTTTTATTAAAAGGCAATGTCGGTCTTCATTCTGAGTTATCAACCGCTCCAAGGTCTCATGCAACAGATCTAACTAAAGATATTGTCACTGGGATCTACAGGCCTTTTTCATAAAAAATAATAATAATAATAATAATAATAATAATAATAATAATAATAATAATAATAATAATAATAATAATCTCTTGCCCTTGTACGTAGGGGTCCGAAATTATCATTCTCTAGTATGGAGATGATAAATTCTTTTTGAGATCTTTTTTGCTTAATAGTGGATTCCTCCTTTAAAGTGAAGTTTAAGAGAACAGTCTTGTCTTCTACTTCTATAAAATTTACTTCATCCCATTTGTCCCACAGTTCTTGGCAATACGCTAATGTTGTGTTCAATTTTTCTCCATACCACAAAACTTTCAAGTCTTTTGAACTTTATGAAGCTCTTGAACTTTTTGAAGTTCTCATAACTGGAACAATTTATGAATCTTGAGGAAATGCCTTTCCTCCTATATTAACTATATTCTGAACATAAAAATTTTATGAATTCTGATAGAATATTGATTTAGAGCTTGCAGTTCAAGAATATAATCTTTATAATCCTTGGTTTGTCTTTATTGACATATATGTCATGTCAATGCCTGTTTTGATTGCTTTAGAACCTGCCTGAATTCAGAGTCCCAAAGAACCAATCTTGGTCTCTTATTTTTATTAAGGATGATGAAACTAGCCTCTGTGGGTGATTCTTCGGTTTTATCATTTTAAACTTCCTTAAGAAATTTCACAAATGTTTGTTGGTTTTAATTGTTGTAGATAGAGATCTACTCTTGTAAAATGTCCTTCTCTCCTTAATTTTTCGATTTTATTCATCTTTGAATAGAAAGAGGTCATAAACTTTTATGAAATCTTCCATCCTTACTTGAACTAAATCAGAAATTTCTAGCCCTTCAACCAATTCTTTTAGTGTTTTTTCATCTGGAAACATACCATTTCCTAGTCATATCAATCTTGTCGATCTGAGGCATGCTTGAAGTCATCATAGAATGTTTTAATTTCTTGTTATTCATTTACGGGCTAAGGTAGAAAACGAAATAGCTCCATGCTTGCTAACTATGAAACGACAGTTTAAGCCTAGTGGTCACTTGTAGGTGTAGAGGGCTTAATCCCACCGAGAAGACCATCGTAAACTATGTCTACTCGTAGTTAGTTAGGTAAAAAAAATATAAATAATAAGAAAGCAAAACATATAGATGAAAAAAGATGCATGTCTAGAATATAGAAGCAATGAAATATATGACGATATAATTTTTGCCCAAAAAAACCTAAATCTATCAATCTTTCCATGACTGAACACGCCCCCAATAAAAACACACATGCTTTTGCAACAGCAGCCTGTCTTTTGGAGGTTGAAGATTTTATTTTATATTTCTAAAATGATGAATAATGTATTTAGGATAGACATGTATGTTTAGGATTAGGTATATTATACTTAGGCTTGTGATGTGTGGGAATCTAAAGTAATGATTAATGTACTAAGTCATGTGAGTGTATGCTTAAGAGAAAATGCTCGCTACTATAAATAGCTTCCTCCTCCCCTCTTGTGAGCATCAAGTCTTTTATCAATCAATAATAAAGTTCTATATTTAGATCTATCATCTCTTTCAAAGTATTTAGTGCTTTACTTTAAAACCCAGTGTCGTCCACTTCATCTTGATCCACCGTTTTTCTTTAATTTTTCCTTGAACCACATGATACCCACATCTTAATTTTTCTCTTTAAATTGTGCTTTGCATTTATTTTTACCCACGAGCCTAAAAAATGAGACACTATAAAAGTAATTGTCTCCTTTAAACTCATGGCGTATCATACAGTTGGGGTTTAGATGAAATCTGCATGCAACAAATTAATGATACTCATGCATATAGCAAGGCAGACCAACGCCTTGAGTGGCTATCCCTTGTCATAAGACAAACAACCACGAGTCTTTCACTAATCGATATTTTACCTAAACCATGAGTCACCTTTCGCTACTTGATTATAGTGCCAAGGAGAGAGCGTTGTGATTATCTATGTTGTTTTATACCAAGATCGAGAAAATGTAGCAAGTTTGGATTAAGATTGACGAAATGATTAACAAGGAAAGAATAAAGGACAATGGGTGCACTGTCAAGTGTGTGGTGCTAAAGTTAGGGTGACGTCAATTTTCAATGTCTAGAACATAGAAGTAGTGATTACATTGCCGCGTCATGGTGGATCTATGAAACCAAAAATTAAAAAGCAAATGATAATAGTACCCATAAGATAAAAATATAAGGAAAAAGGCGAAAATAGAGCAAACTTAAGAAACAAAGTGAAATTTAGCTTAAAAGTTAAAGATATTATACCTTGGTGAATCAATGAAACATCTGTTCTTTTCTCTTTCATTAGAAGTTCAATTGGGTCAATTATAAAAGTCCTATACATATCCTTGTCAAAGATAGTTTAAATAGAATTAAGAAGGATAATCTAAAATTTAACTTTTGTTTGATATTCTCATCCCCCTTATTATAGAAAAGAGATAATTTTAAGCACTTCCTACTCAACTTATGATATACCACATCAAACTAGAGGAGAAAAGTTTTTGGCATTGGACCTCAAATCTTGTGTATCTCTAAATATAACCACCAAAATCTTCATATTTAGAAGTCAAGCCCTCAAATATCTATAAAAAACTATTTATGTCCACATGGTTAAAATAAGTAGAATCTTCAGGGTATATTATGCTAACTTTGTTAATTGAGATGGTTGACTAGATCGAATGAAATCTTTGTTCTCTTCTTCCTGCCAAACCCTAAGTATCCATTATTTCCTTGCTCCAACTTCTAACCATCCTCTTCATCCACAAATTCAGCACCAAATCCTGAGCACCAACCTTCTCATCCGACAGTCAAAGCCAAAAAATCACTTAACAGCTCATCCTTCATCTATAGGGCTTTTAAGCCCTAATGGTTAACCTTCTTAGTTTGGGAATAAGATGAGATGGTCCTTAAAATGAAAGGAAAGGTGAATTTAGTTTGAGAATAGAACGTGATGAAGGAGGTAAATTTGGGTTCTTTGTAAAACTAACTATCATTAACCTACTCAAGCCAAGAAAACATCCAAACCCAAAGGAGGGGCATATTTAGGAAATGGAGAAGATTTGAGGGTCTTTTTAATATTCAAAGATTTAAGTGTTGTATTAAGAATATAAAAGATTCGGAAGTCCTATAGGCTATATCAAAAAAAACTCTGGAAAAAAAGTGAAACTAGCTTCAATTTAAATTCAAATTATGGCCAGGATTTTTTTTTAAATACAACAATTTCTATTCAAATTCAACTAAAGAACATCCAAATTTTATGATATTCTAGTTTCTCTTCAAGATCTTCTTTCCTGATTGCTCAAGATATATTTTGAATAATCAATGCATTCATCATTATAGGCGGAAAAAAAAGGTGTAGACAATATCTATCGAATATTAGGAAACAATCATGTTCTGATTTCTTAACACCTACTATGGTACATATAGAGAAATTATAAAGGAAGAAGAAAACGTATTAGCACAGGTTTGTAAGTTTTTATACTTCAACATGTTCATGTTCTCTTCCAATACTTTGCTTTCTGTAATTTGTATTACAATAAAATGGAAATTCCTTCAAATGTCCAAATTAGAAAGGGTTACAAGAGAGCAAACTAGGCTTTGTCATTAAATTTTTCACTGGATTATATGTTGGAATAGCAAAGAGAAGTAAAAAAGAATTTTTCTCCCAAATAGTAAATTACGATTTTAGTTCTTTAATTTATAAGACTTTTCATAGTTATTCTTGTATTTTTTGTTAACATGCAAGAATACTTTGTATGATGTATTTGTTCTATCAAATGAGCCCTTATAAATCATTCTGTAGCTCCCGTACATTGGGTTCACCACTAGAATCCACTATATGTCCACGTGCATCGAACATGCAAAAATCTATTGAAATATGTAGAGCGGGAGAATGCATGACAAAACCTATAACAAATAAGAAACATCCACAAGTAATAGAAATCATGGCTATAAATTAGGGAGTAACATATAACAGTTACTAATTAGGATGAGAAACAGATAAAATAATTACTTGATGAAATCATTTGGAAACAAACCTTCCCTCCGCAAAAAGAAAGGAAAAAAGAAGAGAGAGAACAATTACCAAAGTGATGATGCCGTTTAGAGAAAATTAACCTGCCAATTTATCGACTTGAGTGTTATCCACATTAATCAGTCCTCCATTACTCTCTTGGAAGCGAAAATCAGGGTAGTTACGGTGATTCAAGGAGTGAAGCCATAATGCGACAGCTCCTTCTTTGTGCTCCATAGATGCAATGTGAGAGTATATATGCTTCATTTTAAATTCCTCAGCCTGTTCAGCATAAGTTTCCATGGATAGCTTCTCATGTGAATCCTTCCACTTCTGGTTATAAGAAGTGAAGAGGCATTCTTCTAGATACAACCCAACCTCAGGTGCAGTCGGTACATTGATGTTTATATCCCTGTACAGAAAAATCGCAAACAGCTCAAATTAAGAAATCCAGAAGTAACAAAGAATCTAGAACTCTTTTATTTTACCAACTTGATCATATTGGCATCAGTCGCATCACAACTTCAAGTTTGTCATTTAGCTACATAAGCTAAGAGCTAATGCTCAGACCTCAGAATATCGGAGCGATTACAGAAAATTTATGCTAAAATATTTTAACTGAATCTACATAATAGAACAAAGACATGCATTGTTTTTAATAAAGAAAAATTTTATTGCAAAAAACAGTATCATAGCAATCAATCACTAATTTATTATCTATAATTAAACAATTATGGCTATTTGAGGTGTGCAATACAAATTTAGAGATCATTCACGAAAACTAATTTGCCTGATTAGCTAGGAGGAATTGAAGGAGTATTTGATCTATTTCAAATAATTTCATCTTAAAAGAATGGGTTTTTTTCATGTCACCCCCAACAAAGCATAGGTAAATTCATATTTCACCCCAAAAGTTTGAAATTTCATATTTCTCCCCCAAAAGTTTTAAGTTACCCAAAATTATCCTCTTGGTTACTTTTACTCGGAATCCGTTAGAGATATACCGTTAGTAGAGTTTAGAACCCTTAAGAAGGCTAGTAAATGATGGATATGCCCTCCAAAGGTCTTCTTCTTCCCGTTTAAACTTTATAAGCTATAGCTATGGCTAGGCTTTATCACAATTCCGAAATTAATGGTTTTCTTAAGAGCTATAATTAAAGAAATTCTTTTTCACTCAAAGCTTGTCCCCTTAAATAGATGAAATTGCGCTCTTTTCTGGAAAAAGATTTTGTAAAAATTGCCTAAGAGATCTTTTATTAACAAGACAAGGAAGATGGAGCCATGGTAAATCTTTGTAGAAGGTATGAGTTGTTTGAGTAAAGGACACTTCTTAGAGGAGGGAACACAAGTCCTAACTTATTACTACGTTACTACGTAACCCTCATTAAAAAATTCTAACTCGAGTTGAATTTTGACGAAGAGTACATAACACGGGTATATTTGATTAAGAGGGTACTTTTGGGGGTGAAATTTGAAATTTCAAACTTGTGGGAGTGAAATATGGAAATACCTAAGTTTTGGGGCGTGACATATGGGAAAAAAACCCTAAAATAATAGCAATACAATTCTTACTGTCTTAGAGCAATATCCATCAAGGACTCAGGGCAGCAATTTCTCATCATGGCAACTGCAAGACCAATCAACTTTCGTATCTGATGAAGCATAAAGCTTTGGCCAACAACCTCACACCTCACAAACTCAATCCCTTCAATGCTAACGACACGATCTGCTTTGAAGGAGATTATATATCTCCGAGCTGCTGGGTCTTCTGCCTTTGTCCTTGTTGTGAAGTTATGAAAGTTGTGAGTCCCTTCATATCGCTTTAAAATGCCATTAAACCTCTCCCTCTCTTTATCCCCATACTCGAACTTGCTCATACTCTCAACCACTACTTGCTCTCCACTAGTCAAATCTTCTTCAGTTAATCTACTAGATTCATCACAAGGTTCCAATTCAAAGTCACCAATTTCACCTTTTTCTTTTACAACTTCAGCATCCAAATTGGAGTGGCGAAGATCGTTCATTTCTTCACCAAGCTTCAATTCCCCACTGCCATTTTCGATCATTTCATCACCACCGCCATTTCCAACTACAAGCTCACCTGTTTCTTCCTCTTTCGAAACCCTAGATTGCTTCCCCATGACCCCAACGACCTTCCTCCCTCTCTCCGAGCACTCGACACACTTTTCAAGCTCGTTCCCCGACCCAACACTCGCCATCACGGTCTCTCGATCCGGATGCGAATTCGGATCCAAAGCAAACACAGGCAGCAGATAAACGTACCGCCTCCTATCGCAGAACTTCTTGGCATTGAAGGAGTTGGTCACCCTCGAGAACCCAAAAACCCTAATTTGATCCGAGAGGTTGGAATTCATCCTCTCGACGAAACCGGGCGGGTCGACGTAGAACCGACCCGAAACGACCTGGCCGGCGGCGCTGACGCCCTTGTCGGTTCGGGCGGAGCGGGCCCAGTCGTAGCGTTTCGGGCAGGACTTATCGGATTCGGGCACGGCGCCGGAGAGGAAGAGGGCTTCCTCGAGATCCGATTCAATGGTGCGGGCGCCTGGGTTCTTTTGCATGCCTTGGTACCCGAATCCGCAGTAGGCCACAAAGATGGCGACTTTGCGGCGTTTGTAGCGGCGCTTTGGCTCCGCGGCGGCGGCGGCGGCGGCGGCGATTGCGGATTCTGGTGCGGGTTCGGGTTCGGAGGAGGAAGTGGAGGACATTTTGTGCTTCTTGGGGTGTGGAGGTGAAGGATGGGGAGAGGCCATGGGGGTTAGGGTTTTGAAGGGGAATTATTTTAGGGTTTGAGTTTGGGGAGAGAGGAGAGAGGGAGTGAGGTTTGGAGTTGGTGAAACCCTAGGGCTGGAAGCGGGCCGGGTTTGGATTCGTTCGGATCTGAAACCTGATAACAGGCGGGTTGCAGGATTTCTGCTGCGGGTGGGAATTGAACCACGGGCCTCTTGCTCGTCCGCAATATGCTTTACCACATTATGGCTCTGGCTAAATTAGTTTTAATTTGATTATAACAAATAATCAAGGATCGTTTTATGCCTTAAATATTTCGAAAAAGTTTGGACAAATAAAATTTATCACGAAAAAGTTGACGAATGAAGAAAAGGGGTGAGCTCTGGAGGGGGTATCCAGAGATTCTTCAATAAAAACCACATACAGAAAGCAGAATTTAAGATGTATAAGCTTAGCAATTTGTCTTTGGGTTAAATGAAAGAATTTTTTACCCCCTCCCCCCCTCCACAGTAGGCCATAACATATTGCTAGTGGGTTTATACGTTTGAACCCCTTGCTAATGCTTTAGTTAAGATTTTTTGTAGGATAAATTGTCAAAATGCTTCCGGCCCCGCTTCAAACTTGTGCAAAAACTTCCGGGCCTTTTGCGCTCGTTAAAAGACACCCTCGGCACAATTAAAACCCCTTCATACTGGTTGCCTGTAATATCTAAAAAGGTGTTTGCCTTTGTAACGGTCGTGTTTTACTATACTGCTTTTAAATAATAAAAAAGTCTCTTTGTTTCGAAATAATTCATTTTGTTAAAAAGAGGGTTTTGAAATATTATTTTAAAAGATTTTTTTGTTGTTTTTGAATAAAAAAATTATTGGAATTTGTTTTGAAAGGAAAAATTTTGAAGAGAGAAGAATTTAATCTTCCTAATGTTTATTTTTAAATGACTCTGATAACTTACATAAGTTGCATTTGTGTTCAAGATCAACCCCCGGATATTGCAATTATTTTTATATATATATTTTTCAAAACTCTCTCATAACTTATAAATAACTTTTCAATTTCTTTTTTCAAACCCTCCAAAGTGAATGCACATAATAATTAGAATGGTTATGAATAATTATTATGACCATAATATTTTTTATAGGCGTCCACCGCCGGCGGGTCACGTATTGTATCATGCATCTTTAGGAGGCTCCTCATCCTCTTTTTTTTACATGCTCCACACTCAAAACGCATCTTTCGTTAGAAAAAATTTCCAACGGGACGCCGCCTCGTATCTCGTAAGGAGGCTGCTAACCCCCTTAACCCCCAGCCCGTTATCCAGATAGCGAGACCCCCGTAAACTCTGCGAGGCTCCCGATACGTCCAAAACATAACATACGCATACCGCACATTGAGTTCTCATGACTAGTTTTACCCTCCAATCGGAGATTTCCTCACTCCAAAAGCGAGAGGTAATTAACGGCAGCTTAGTCCGCGGCTGCCGGAGATTCGGATCCCCACAATCAATAAACCCCGGCCTATTCCAGGTAGGGGGAATCTGTAATACGCCTGACAACCGATATGTATTCTTATCTTAATAGGGTGACGAAAAACACTCTACAGATTCCGGCACGTCCGGTGGGGCTTTGATTTGATTTATTTGATTTCTGTCTCATCTGGCGGGACTTTTGAATTTGAGTGGGATTTGAAATTTGGATTTTGTTTGGTATCAGCATCGCTGCACTGGAACAATACCAGGAGCGACTCATCATTTGCCCTGAGAGAACTTGGGATTTGGTTTTTGAGTCGGCATCAACACCACTAACAATGAAGTGTAATGACATCATTTGCCCTGCGGGGACTTGGGATTTGTGTTTTGGGTCGGTATCAGCACCGCTAATACTGAAGCATAATGCCTGGAGTGACTATTATAACAATAATATTCTTATATATTCTCTCCCACCTCCTTCAAACCCCTACTTCAAATCTCCATACAAGGCTATCCAAGCCTACTTGAAGGTCTCCGATACCCCAAGTCGTCGAAAGTCTCTCGATCGAGACTTTTTCTCACAAATCAGTAATACAGTTGTCATACTGCATTGCGAGAACCTTAAGTCCCATCCTCCCTCTTGTTAAATCCTCATTCTCTCGTCTGGTCACCTTTCTGAACGATTCTTGCGGTACTCCGATTAACCCAAGTTTGAATAGCATGTATAATAATAATGATAGATTATTACATAGGTTAAATATTTTGTTACCATGTTCTTCTTTTAAAGCATGTTAAGTAGTAGGCTATATTTTTTTACATGATCATGATGGAACGTTGACACTAGTAGATGGAGAGTAATGGAACACATCATAATATATATCTTACATAACAACTTATAAATCCGGTTGTTATTAAAATAGATAATCCATGTTGTTGTATAAAGCACCCACAATTACTTCCGCTAATGATATTGTATGTTCATGATGTTATTCACTAGCTCGTCCCATATGCATCACCTTTCACTATTTGGTCGTTGCAGAGCTTCACACACAAACTTTACCGTATTCCTTTTTAGAATTTCTAAATCATACTCATATTTTGAATAAAAATCCATATGTTCTTAAAACCGGCTTTTTAAAATACTTGACGATCTCGGATGGATTCGGAGCATACTTTTAAATTCTGGATTTTAAGGAATCTTATTTTAAGATGGCATATATTTTTACGCGCTACGAAAATTTCAGATCGAACCAAATTGCGATTTATGTTGTATTTAACTTTTAGTCGATGTTTTCGTTAAATCTGAAAACTGTTTTTAAAAGCTCTCTTTAAAAATTCATAACTCCATATTTAGAGACCTAAATTGAATGAAATCAAATTGGTTCGACAACTAGATCGAAAAATCTAACTTTTTTTAATTCAACCTTGCTTCTGAAAGCCGACGAAAATATTTTATTTCTGTCTTTTATAACTTATGTGTCGATTCTGGATAGATTCTATCCTGATCTGCGTACTGTTTTACAAAATATCATATCTAGCACTACAGAACTCGTTTTGAGACAAATTTTAGATGTACGGATGCCAATTTGACAACGCTACAACTTTCCTGTAGAACCCTGGTGTCACGATCCGGAAAAAACACGTGACCGACACTTGAATCACGTGAAATCTATACGATCCCACCATAACCCAAGTAAACCAAAAACCAGAAATCGAAACCTTTTTATAAGAAAATAGTGGAGGTGAAGTTTTAAAACGGTTACTAAATGAAATCAAGTCCCTTTTGAAAGTATGGGTAAAGTTTATTCGAAAATACTTTCGTCGTTTAAATATCGGGCAGCACCTCCTTTGTAAATTTTAAATAAAATCACATACAAGCATAAAAATAATATAAGCATCCCCAACGGGAGCTAGTTTCCACATCCAAACGGCGGAGCAACCATACAGTTAATATACGACACTCAAGATGAAGATCAACACGAGAACAAGTAAGAAAAAATACTATAAGTATCAACAAGTCAACTATATCCAAGCTCGACATCCAAATGAATAATCGTACAAATCTCGTCTTTAAGTCCAAAACTATACAAATGTTCGATGGAGTTTTTAATTAGATCCAAAAGAATATACATATACCAGAGGCAGTTACTATGAGACTATGTAACCCACCTACCAAAGCAATCATCCGAACGAAGAAATGTGCCGGCAAGACGCTACTGATCCGAACGATCAGCCCTATAAGAAACTAAGGCACAACGTGGGTGAATTGCCAACTCGGTAAATAAAAATATAACACAAGGTAGAAATCGAAATGCATAACGATCTACCTGGGTCATACAATAATATACTATCGTATTATGTGATAACAAATACACACACATCACATCACATCAGTATTTATAAGCGCATCATATTGGATCGCGTATACCAAACATGATATACAAGATCGCCATCATATGGAAATATATCATACATAACATCTATATCATCAATAAAATTATCACGAAATCCATGTCAATCATTACCAATCAGAATCTCATCATATCACCCTGGTATATCCGAATCGATCTCTCCCTCTTCCTTGATTACCGGATCACACCACACATAACTACCACACAAGAAAATCGTGATATCTGTACTGGTCACTCCCCTTTCCTCGATATCCGGATATCATCACATATAAAACAAGCTTTACAATTATTATACAATAATAATGATGTATCATATATATACATATATTAGTGTCCCATGCCACTGATACACACACATAATACATACACACACGCATACATATCAGTGTCCCATACCACTGATATATATCATCGTCAATAAAGACCGCAATCTCACAAGATCAACCATATATAACGCATAACAAAATCAGGGTAAGCAGCAATTAATACTTACTAAAAGTATGGCAGTTTCTAAGTGTCATGGCAGTACCAACGATGTATAGTGGAGCATACGCGTCTGTGATCGTGCAACATGGCAATCGTTGGTGGTGGTGCAGTGTTCTATCGAGTGGTGGTGCAGTGATATATATCATCGTCAATAAAGATCGTAATCTCATATGATCAAGCATATATAATGCATAACGAAATCAGGGTAAGCAGCAATTAATACTTTCTAATAGCATGGTAGTTTCTAGGTGTCATGGCAGTACCAACGATGTATAGTGGAGCATACGCGTCTGTGATTGTGTAATATGGCAATCGTTGGTAGTGGTGCAGTGCTTTATCGAGTGCGTTCCTATAGCATGGCAATCGGAATATGGAACATAGCAAGTTTAGCGAGTGTACCAATATGGCAATTCTAGCACATATATATTTATACATTAAAGATGTCAGGGCACCCAAATGTAATAATAGTAGTATATTAGTTCACGAGTGTCGCGAGCAGGGTTAAAAATAGCGACATGAAGTTTTATACAAAATTTCTGGTAGTCGGGAGTGCTATACGCCATCCGCCCGATTTCCCACTTGTAGATTCTATTTTACTCACAGGATGTGATCGCGCTAGTCGTATCCTACGACCGTCTTGCGCTTCTTTGCCGCCTCAGAGGTCTTCGCAATAGAACTTAGCATTCATATAACCACGCAATACATAAGAAACCAAATCGACAATGATATAACAAGTAAAGGTCCATAGGTTAGAATTTATTACCAACATAAGCTAGGTGGGTGCTAACTACAAAGAATTACACCCCGGCATCGCTGTTAAAACATAAACGATCGTATCTAGAATTAGAAATATGAATCCACAAGTTTAAAAACCACAAAACATCGTCGAAAAACCAAGTAAAATACTCCCAGATTTTGCCTAGGAGTATCTAGGGAAAAACAAGGTATCACAGGGGCTTAATTGTCAAAAGAACATGCAGTGGACCAAAACCCAAACCCTTGTAACGACTTTGTTTTTATTATACAAAAAAGTTCAAGTTAATATATATAATGGAGTTTGCAAGCCTGAGTATACTTTAAATGTTGTTTTTATTTAAGAACAATAAGAAAGCACTTGTAGCTCATTGGTAAAGCCTTGCAATGCTGTGACATAGCCAATGTGTTTGAATCCCATCAGCCACATATATTTTTACTGATTTTTCTTTTAAACTTTTTGGAAGTCCAAAAGTTTACACGTGCTCTGCACATAAAATGAAAAGTCTGAAAAAATCAAACATGTGCACAATAGAGTTAATACAAATAGGTACACGTGGCCAAAATCCGGAGCATGAAAGCCCCCACACGACCGGCGAGGTCAATCCCCAGACCGGCACCGACGACTTGATTTGGCCCAAATGACCCTGGGCTTTGCACACTTGTTGTTTCCCCTACCCCCACTACCCCTGTTCTGTTTGATTTCTCTGCAATTATCCAGAGAACTTTAAACCACCCTTTAATCCAATTTTTAATGCATTTTAATTCTTTCTTCAATTCCAAAACCCTAATTTTACACTATAAATACAATCTCATACCCTAGCTCTCTTCATTCTGAAATCTATTGTCAAAATTCTAAAAAAAATATAAGTCTAAGAAGAGTGCAAGTGGAGTTAGCCCTATGTCAAATTCCGGCGAGGATTCGAGGCAATTCCGGCGACCCCGCGACTACACGAAGCTACCTTTCTCTTTCTCTACCTCCCCTCTATTCTTTTAGCAAGTAAGTCCCATCTCCCATCTTCTCTTTCTACCTTAAAAAGATGTCACGCCCCGCTTCCCAAAGTACGGAATATGAGGGGTAGACAAGGCCAGCCATTCTCCTACGGTCAAGGAAAAGTCCTGCCGTAGTCACACTTCGGCTTCTAGTTTATCATGGTAAACAGTAAACGATGCGCAGGTAATGAGAAATGCAGTAACTGAAAGATACAATAATGTAAACTGACCTGAAGTGGAACAAACGGATGTAACTAGGAACGGCAAGTCAGGAAGTCTGTAATGCACTGGTCCAGGCTAAATCGTCTTCTCACACTGAGCATGCATACTCAGGTCGTCAGAGCGACACAATAGCAATAATATATATATAAAATCAAGTGATAGTTCTAACAGTGGTAATGAAAATGAATAACAGTAAATCAATGACAGTATAAATATGGATGTGCAGTAATCAATGCAGCGGAAACAGTAAATCAGTATCACGATATATCACGTATGCCACACAGTATATAAGGAATAAAATGCCAGTATCCCTATCAGTCTCTAAGTCTCACTGTACAGGTCACTAAGCCTATCGTCAGTCTAAGTGTGAGAGTCAACCACTCGTGAGTGTCCTCCACCCAAGGGTAGAACCCAAGGGCAAGGGACCACGGGCCCAACATGTAACAAGAATATCACGGTGTATATATCACGTACCCTGTAAATCTCCATATAACTCCCTAAATATATAAGCCGGCACAGGACTCCCGAGATTCTGTTGAACTCACACTTAAACTACCCCACACCCCGTGGTCTACATCAAACGCTAACCATCACCCTAAATAATAATCGATCCGTGACAAGTCTGCACGAGAACTGGAGGCAGGACCTCCATCAAGCACGTCCCGACTAATACCTAAGATAAATGGCAGTGTTGGATGCCTTATCTGTGACACATTCCATAAGTGTCCCATACCACTTATAGCCACACGTACACGCATCCCACAGACGTCGACAATGCAATAGAACAATAGGGTCACTGATTGTGCACAAGTACTCATCACTTTCACTTAATCACGAATGCACGAACACTGACGTACTTGCCACAATCATCACTAAAATCTAACACTGGGTAAGTGCACGATGTCACTAGGTTATCACTACAATGATATGGGTATGATGTGATGCATGAACAGTATAAGAAGCACAATTAAGGTGTCATAAAAACAACAGTCTATCACTTGCACGATTTATCATGAAACATATGTATATAATTTAGCGAAATGATAAACAGGTAGTAATTAATATGTTCAATTATCCATCCATAGAATTTTGTTTCAAGCCAATCGGGTTCCAGGATCATTAGTTATAACCATTTCATTTTAAGCGCACGCGGCTGAAAATCCGGTTTCAGAATCAGGAATACCTTTCGCAATGCATTTTAACCCCAGTTGGGATCATAATTTAGCGACACTACAGTTGAATGAATTCTAGGGTTATCAGTAAAGTTTTCAACGCAACAAACGGATCTTCAATCGCGTCTGTACGTTAGGAGTTATAATCTGTTTAATATCAACATGTCAATTCTGATTCTGCTGGGACTGTTATGTGTCCCGATCTTCTAAATTACAGATTAAATATCAAACGGTAACGAAACAGGATGAAATCAATTGTGTTGTCTAGCTAACAGATTTATCTATAATAAACAGTAGAGTTCCGCAACCTACTAGTTAAGGAACACCTGTGGTATCCAATACGGATCAGCAAGTCATAACTGGAGTCGCTCTGGACTGCAGTCCAGAGTCGCACTCCGATACAATTATCATCACGATTTAAGTACAGGAATGTCTGGAAACTAGCATAGGGTTAAAGTTCGTCGAGTTAGCTTCGATTTGAGCCCTCGAACGTACCATTCTAATATGTATAAGATTTATGGTGAATTTAACGATTTTCAGGTACAATATAATTTCAGTTTTGCAATTAAACTTGGGGGTAATTGTTTTAGTCATTATCGATTACATCATCCAACAAAATTCACACACTATGTTCACAGCCCTACGGGCCAACCTACACCATTGAGTTCCGTCAAATTTGGTAATGTTTTCCTAAGGGAACAAGCATCGAACAGTTACGGCACATAATAGTTTTAAACTTGTAACATTATAATTCATGTATTTAACGATTGTAACTTAGATAAATAGCATGTAAGCAAGTAGAATACTTGCCTGGGAACTCCTCTGTGTCGCACGGTAGCAGCGGCGTCACGAACGCGTGACGAACGGCGTGAATTGGCTTGCACGACTTAGGCTCGAGTTTCAGTTTCGTCGTCGGATTTGTCCGGGGACGACTCGTGAATGTTGGAAGCGGGGAGGTGCTTTGTGGATCTCTTGGGTGTGCTGGGATCGTTGACAGTCGGTGGCGCTCCGATGATGGCAGCAGTGGCTCGCAGTTTGGTGGTCGGTGCTTGACTGTGGAGCTTGGGCCTTGCACTTCAATGGGCTCGACGATGGGTGATGATGACGATGATGATCGAAGGCGGCGCTGGGGTATCGTTGGTGAGGGATTTGCAGAGGAATATATATATTGAGAGAGAGCGTTAGCGAGAGAGAAAAGGATTTGAATAGATGAGAGAGAGAGCACAGAGGAAGAGGGAGTTGAGAGAGAGAGAGATCACAGAGTGAGAGAGAGAGTTAGAGAGAGAGATTGGGAGGGAGGGAGAGTGTTAGGCAGAGAGAGGGAGAAGGGATTAGAGGGGGAGAGAGAGACACAGAGAGAGGGAACTCGGGAAGAGAGAGAGTGAGATGTAGAGTGAGAACGAGGGGGAGAGTGAGAGAGTGAGAGGGAGCCAGAGAGTGGGTGAGGGCAGAGGAGGAGAGAGGAGCAGGGGAGAGAGGTGGTTGACGACGGTGCAGCGGAGAACTCGCCGGCGTCGTGGGTGCGGGAGTTGAAGCTAGGTGTGCAGGGACCGTCTCGAGCTCAGGTGATGGTGAGGGGGTGATGCTCGGCAATAGGAAGCTCGTCGGCAAGGCTGGTAGAGACTCGTCGGCGATGGATCGGCGACGACGAGAGGCAGTGGGGAGCTAGGATGGGTGCTGTGAGGAAATCTCGATAAGGGTGACGAGGTAGTTGAAAGAGGTGGAGTGGAGTAGGGTCTGAAGAGGAGGGAGATGCGAGGGAGAAGAACTAGGGGGTCCTAGTTGTCGTCGTCGACGGCGGAAATACGGTTGCAGGAGAGTTGTAGGTGGTGGTGGAGTCTTCAGTTGAGGATGGGAGAACGAGAGGAGAGTGATGGCGAGCTCGAGGGGTCGAGAGAGGTTGGAAGTGCGAGCGTTGGGGAGCGAGTTGGGGGAAACGTGCGCTGCGACGTGGGCGTGGGCGGAGGAAGCGGGTCGCGCGCGCGAAAGAAGGAAGGAGCCGTTGAGGTGAGGGAGATGAACAGGAGCGGGCTTCTGGGCCGAGAAAGGAATAAAGAAATTTAAATTGGGGAGAGATTGAAACGGGCCGGGCTGAAACATATTAAAGGATTATTTAAAAGAATTTGAATGGGCTTAGATAAACAGGTCGGGAAAATATAAGGAATTCATTTAAAAAATTTAAGAGTGGGCTGAGGGGAAAGAGAATGGGCTAAGGGTTAAATTTATGAAGGAATTTTATTAAGTAAAGTGTGTGTGGGCTGAAACTTAGGGTTCTAAAATATAGGGTTAGGATTTAAGATTAATAAAGAAGATGAAGTTTATTAACTGGGGAAAAATGGGTTGGGTTTAATTTAAATAAACGAAATGAGCTGAGTGAAATAAAATATAGCTTGGTTTAGAATTTGGGTTTATAAAAGAGGTTATAATAAATAAATAATTTTCTAAATAAAAGACATAGATTTATAAATAAAATAAATGGAATTCTAAAGTAACAAAATACGGACTTGGTATAAAAAGGGGCCGGATGTTACATCATACCACCCTTACAAAAATTTCGTCCTCGAAATTTAAAAGAAACAACTAGCTATAAATAATAAGCGAAGGATTATCATATCGAAAACTAATACGTGTTGATTCATTTAAAACGGGTAGATAAAGTTTTGAAGGTACATATATATATATATACAAGAACCACATACAAAAGTTAGGACTAAAAGCACAATACAGGAACACTATAAGGGCAACTACAAATATACAAGAATATAGGTAACAATTAACGAATAATGTTAATCAAAGTGTGCTCGATAAACGTCGAAACCAAATGTGTGCACATCTAAGTATATCGAAGTAGTAAACAGAAACAATAAGTATAAGGCTCAACCACTTATAATAGTAAGTATAGACACAGTTCTTGAAAATAGAGTAACGACAATAAAGTAGTGAAAATTAGTCGGTAGATTAAAACATTTTAGGACGATATATCGATCAGATAGTTTTCAAAATAACTTAGAAAACTCGTATCGTGAAAATAAGGAACATGGAACAAAATATGCGCGGTGTAAGGTTGCGCTACTGAAAATGAGAATACTAATAGTGTACTTAAAACACGTAAAATAGAGTAATCAATAACACACACTCTTTAATAAATTTAAAATAATGAAAACTAAATCTTGAATGATAATGTTTCTAAATATATATGGGGTAATAGAGAAATCATCAATATAAATAGGGCTAGCTAGGGTATGTGATTACAAGAAGGTGTGGCTCAATCCGAAGGTCGGAGTGTGGCGGCTTTAGGCTGAATGTTAAGGAGATTGGGATAGGGTCAGCATAGGAAGCAAGCATGAGTAACAAAGGAATACAAAAGGAAAAGTGTGGGGGAAACAACAGTCGGTACAACACACGAATCAAAATTTGAAGAGTTAGTGAACTCGGAAATTTCACAGGAACTGTTCTCCTCCCAGAGGGATCTCAACGGGGCACAGGCGAGGGATGGAGGGTGGCTCATTCCAAGGATCAGGGTGCGGCACTTTCTAATCGAACGGGGTGAAAACTATACAATGAGTAGGGGTGGACAGTCAGGGAACTCAGCAGAAAAATAAATGGATATGGGAAATAAACAAGTATCAAGCGAACCAATAACCAAAAGGTTTACGAATTCGGAAGATTTATTTCATTCAAGAAAATCTGAAACAAAGCATTCTCGAAGACGGAAAGTGGCCCTAAACTATACACATTTTTTTTTGGCCAGAAAGACAACATCAAAAGGTATCCCATCAGTCGCGGTTGTGGAGATTCAGCAGGTTGCGGCAGGCTCGTGCACTCAGGTAGGGGCGTCCATTTCCATAGCGCCTCGTAGGTACCTCTATTGGAAGTCCTTCCACCACAGGATCTTGATCTTCTGGCCCTCCTTCCTCGGATAGAGCTTCTTCATCGAGATCCAATTCCATGTGATTTTCTTCTTCTGGATTTTCTTCCACGGGGTTTTTCCTCCACTGGATTTTCTTCTATCGGTTCTTCCTCGGGGTCTTCCTCTATCGGGTCCTCCCCTATAGGGTTCTCTTCAGGATCTCCTTCTTCTTCGTCAGAATCAGCTAACACGTTAAACCCTGGGGCGGCTACTTCTTCGTCCTCTGAATCGTTGTTTCCGAAGTTGACCTGAGGACCATTGACCTCATCATCGGAACTCGTCAGTGTGTGATCTAAGAAAACGCATGACTGTGCATCCTCATATAGATGCGGCGCTGCTCCAGGATGGGCCATGGTCTGCAAAGAAAAGTCATGATTAAATAGTGGGATACATCAAGGAAGAAGCTCAAGGTACGAAGTATATGAAAATATGCGGTTGCAGGAACTGAAAGATCAGAATGAAAATACTGTGATAATGATTAGAATTTGACATAGAGAAAGCATGAGAATAATACATATATTATGATGTCACGCCCCGCTTCCCAAAGTACGGAATACGAGGGGTAGACAAGGCCAGCCATGCTCCTACGGTCAAGGAAAAGTCCTGCCGTAGTCACACTTCGGCTTCTAGTTTATCATGGTAAACAGTAAACGATGCGCAGGTAATGAGAAATGCAGTAACTGAAAGATACAATAATGTAAACTGACCTGCAGTGGAACAAACGGATGTAACTAGGAACGGCAAGTCAGGAAGTCTGTAATGCACTGGTCCAGGCTAAATCGTCTTCTCACACCGAGCATGCATACTCAGGTCGTCAGAGCGACACAATAGCAATAATATATATATAAAATCAAGTGATAGTTCTAACAGTGGTAATGAAAATGAATAACAGTAAATCAATGACAGTATAAATATGGATGTGCAGTAATCAATGCAGCGGAAACAGTAAATCAGTATCACGATATATCACGTATGCCACACAGTATATAAGGAATAAAATGCCAGTATCCCTATCAGTCTCTAAGTCTCACTGTACAGGTCACTAAGCCTATTGTCAGTCTAAGTGTGAGAGTCAACCACTCGTGAGTGTCCTCCACCCAAGGGTAGAACCCAAGGGCAAGGGACCACGGGCCCAACATGTAACAAGAATATCACGGTGTATATATCACGTACCCTGTAAATCTCCATATAACTCCCTAAATATATAAGCCGGCACGGGACTCCCGAGATTCTGTTGAACTCACACTTAAACTACTCCACACCCCGTGGTCTACATCAAACGCTAACCATCATCCTAAATAATAATCGATCTGTGACAAGTCTGCACGAGAACTGGTGGCAGGACCTCCATCAAGCACGTCCCGACTAATACCTAAGATAAATGGCAGTGTCGGATGCCTTATCTGTGACACCTTCCATAAGTGTCCCATACCACTTATAGCCACACGTACACGCATCCCACAGACGTCGACAATGCAATAGAACAATAGGGTCACTGATTGTGCACAAGTACTCATCACTTTCACTTAATCACGAATGCACGAACACTGACGTACTTGCCACAATCATCACTAAAATCTAACACTGGGTAAGTGCACGATGTCACTAGGTTATCACTACAATGATATGGGTATGATGTGATGCATGAACAGTATAAGAAGCACAATTAAGGTGTCATAAAAACAACAGTCTATCACTTGCACGATTTATCATGAAACATATGTATACAATTTAGCGAAATGATAAACAGGTAGTAATTAATATGTTCAGTTATCCATCCATAGAATTTTGTTTCAAGCCAATCGGGTTCCAGGATCATTAGTTATAACCATTTCATTTTAAGCGCACGCGGCTGAAAATCCGGTTTCAGAATCAGGAATCCATTTCGCAATGCATTTTAACCCCAGTTGGGATCATAATTTAGCGACTCTACAGTTGAATGAATTCTAGGGTTATCAGTAAAGTTTTCAACGCAACAAACTGATCTTCAATCGCGTCTGTACGTTAGGAGTTATAATCTGTTTAATATCAACATGTCAATTCTGATTCTGCTGGGACTGTTATGTGTCCCGATCTTCTAAATTACAGATTAAATATCAAACGGTAACGAAACAGGATGAAATCAATTGTGTTGTCTAGCTAACAGATTTATCTATAATAAACAGTAGAGTTCCACAACCTACTAGTTAAGGAACACCTGTGGTATCCAATACGGATCAGCAAGTCATAACTGGAGTCGCTCTGGACTGCAGTCCAGAGTCGCACTCCGATACAATTATCATCACGATTTAAGTATAGGAATGTCTGGAAACTAGCATAGGATTAAAGTTTGTCGAGTTAGCTTCGATTTGAGCCCTCGAACGTACCATTCTAATATGTATAAGATTTATGGTGAATTTAACGATTTTCAGGTACAATATAATTTCAGTTTTGCAATTAAACTTGGGGGTAATTGTTTTAGTCATTATCGATTACATCATCCAACAAAATTCACACACTATGTTCACAGCCCTACGGGCCAACCTACACCATTGAGTTCCGTCAAATTTGGTAATGTTTTCCTAAGGGAACAAGCATCGAACAGTTACGGCACATAATAGTTTTAAACTTGTAACATTATAATTCATGTATTTAACGATTGTAACTTAGATAAATAGCATGTAAGCAAGTAGAATACTTGCCTGGGAACTCCTCGGTGTCGCACGGTAGCAGCGGCGTCACGAACGTGCGACGAACGGCGTGAATTGGCTTGCACGACTTAGGCTCGAGTTTCAGTTTCGTCGTCGGATTTGTCCGGGGACGACTCGTGAATGTTGGAAGCGGGGAGGTGCTCTGTGGATCTCTTGGGTGTGCTGGGATCGTTGACAGTCGGTGGCGCTCCGATGATGGCAGCAGTGGCTCGCAGTTTGGTGGTCGGTGCTTGACTGTGGAGCTTGGGCCTTGCACTTCAATGGGCTCGACGATGGGTGATGTCACGCCCCGCTTCCAGAGTACGCAAAATTAGGCACGTGACATAGCCAACCATGCTACCTGTGGGTAGGATGTATCCATCCACAGTCACATTACGGTTGTAGGGGATATCAAGAACAATAAAATAAACTAATCTAATACATATCCCAATCCATAATAACAAGAATCAATAAACAATAAGTGCGGAAGCAAATGATCCCATACAATAAATAAACAGTACGTCCCATAATGCGGGCTCACATCTGGAAATGAAAATGAAAATAGGTAAACTAAACCCTAAGGAACTAGCACAAGAGGGATAACCTTGTTCTTAAGAACCTTTTCTCTTCGATCCTTGATTTCAACTGGTCGCTCCTCAAAGGTTAGGTCCTTCCATATAGTCAACTCCGAATGATCCAAGACATGAGTCTCATCACTAACATACCTCCGTAGTTGAGACACATGAAACACATCGTGCACTCCTGCCAATGGCTGTGGTAACGCCAACGGTACGCTACCGCTCCAACACGCTCCAATATCTCGAAGGGTCCAACGAATCGAGGACTAAGCTTTCCCCGACTTCCAAAGCGAATCACCCCTCTAGTCGGTGATATCTTCAGGAATACCAAATCACCCACGGCGAACTCTAGAGGTCTTCTTGACGTGTCGGCCCAACTTTTCTGTCTGTCTTGAGCTGCCTTCATATGCTTCCTGATTGTATTCACCTTCTCGACTGTCTGTACCACCAAATCTGGTCCTAGTAACCTTCGTTCACCAACATCATCCCAACAAACCGGTGAACGGCACTTACGACCATACAACGCTTCAAACGGAGCCATCTGAATTGTCGCTTGGAAGCTATTGTTGTACGAAAACTCCACCAGGTTTAGATGATCCTCCCAAGAACCTTTGAAGTCTAATATGCAAGCCCTCAACATATCTTCAAGGGTCTGGATCGTTCTCTCCGATTGTCCATCAGTTTGAGATGATAAGCTGTGCTAAACTTTAATCGAGTCCCCAAACTTTCTTGTAAACTCCTCCAAAAGTGCGACAAGAATCGAGTGTCTCGGTCGGACACGATGCTTACCGGTACTCCATGCAATCTCACAATCTCCTGCATGTACCGCTCTGCCAAAGTCTCTGTCGATTGACCAACCCGAAAAGGAATAAAGTGAGCTGCCTTGGTCAACCGATCGACAACCACCCATACTGCATTGTTGCCCTTTGGACTCCGCGGTAAAGCCGTCACGAAATCCATGGTTATATGTTCCCACTTCCACTGAGGGATCGGAAGTGGTTGCAACAAACCAGCAACCTTTTGATGTTCAGCCTTGACTTGCTGACACACCAAGCACTTAGCCACGAAGTGAGCAATTTCCCATTTCATACCTTCCCACCAGAAATGATGTCGAATATCTCGGTACATCTTTGTCCCTCCTGGATGTACAGAGTAAGCAGAACTGTGTGCCTCCCTCATAAGCTCTTCACGCACATCTCCTTTTGGCACACACACACGGCTACTATATCTCAACGAACCGTCTTCATGGATCAGTAAATCGGTTCGTAGTCCGGTTTCAACCTGCTCTCGAAACTTTTGTAGTCTAGGATCCTGCGATTGTGCCGCTTTAACCTTCTCAACTAAGGACGACTGTACTTGCAACTGCATCAACTGTCCCGTAGCATGTGGTAGCACAACCTCCAAGTCAAACCTCTGAAAATCCGCAATGATCTCCCTTTGTGCGGTCAATACCTGAATTGTTGGTAACCGACTCAGCGCATCCGGCACGACGTTGACTTTTCCCGGATGGTACTTAAGATCAAGGTCATAGTCGGCCATCAGCTCCAACCATCTGCGTTGCCTCATGTTCAACTCCTTCTGAGTGAACACATACTTTAAACTCTTGTGATCTGTAAAGACTTCAACTCTCTCGCCCAAAAGGTAGTGTCTCCAAATCTTCAGGGCGAAGATCACGGCTGCAAGCTCTAAGTCATGAGTCGGATAGTTTTTCTCATGAGTCTTCAGTTGTCTCGATGCGTAAGCGACGACTTTCCCATTCTGCATCAACACACATCCCAATCCCTTTCCGGATGCGTCGCTATGAATCACCAGTCCTCCTGAATTATCTGGTACGGTCAGGATAGGAGCGGTTATCAACTTCTGCTTCAACGTCTCGAAAGCCAATGCACATCCCTCTGTCCAAACAAACGGTACCTCCTTGCGCGTAAGCTTGGTTAACGGCTCGGCTAAACGAGCGAAGTTCTCCACAAATCTTCTGTAGTATCCGGCGAGTCCAAGAAAACTTCTTATCTCCGCAACATTCTTTGGAGTTGGCCAATCTCGAACTGCTGCAGTCTTCTCGGGATCAACGGCGATTCCATCGCCCGACACGACATGCCCCAGAAACTTCACTTCTTCCAGCCAGAATTTGCACTTACTCATCCTCGCGAATAATTTCTCCCGCCTCAGCGTCTGCAGTGCGATCTTTAGATGCTCAGCATGCTCCTCCGGAACCTTCGAGCATACCAGCATATCATCAAATACATCCACAAAGTCGCGAACCACTGCCGGCTCTTCATTACTACCCACTACCATAGCCACAAGAACATTGTTCGTCGGCCTAGCCCCAAACTCGACTGGCCCGACAGAACTGCTTCCTCCAGTGAAAGTAAACTCAGGGTGTCCGGGAATCTGGAAAATTACCTTCCTTGCCCTACAGTCAATATGGGCGTGGAAAGTGCCAAGGAAATCCATTCCCATGACAACTTCATAACTGCTCGTATCAATCACCAAAAAATCCGCAAAAGAACTCCCGCCCGCAAACAACGACTGTACAATCTCTGCACTCCTTACTAGCTATGATTTTCCCATTCCCAGTGCGTATGTCCCCAAAACTAGACAGGGTCGTGCAGGTAATCGAGTGTGTAGTTATAAATTTGGATGACACAAAACAGTGGGATGCTCCGAAATTAAATAATGCCAATGTGGAAAACCATGAACGAGTAAATTACCTGAAACCCCTTCTCCTGATGCCTTAGCTTCCTCAGCTGTCAGCGTGAAAGCTCGAGCCTGATTAGATCCTTGAGTCAACTGTCTCTGCCCTTGGAACGGTCTCTGCGGAGGCTTCTGAATATCATCCCTTGTACGAAGCTTCGACGGACAAGCACTAACGGCGTGATCTGCCGCTCCACATCTAAAACAGAGTCCCAGCCTCTTACGACACTCCTTTCGCACATGTCCGGGTATATGGCAGTAGTTACAAATCACGCTCCCTTTCCGATCACCCACACTAGTTTTCTTCATTGGTGCTACGCTGCGCCTGTTCACCGGAATATTTCTACGTACAGACGTTTGGTTCAGTGCAAATGCCGGTTCCAGTTCGGTCTGTTCCTTCAGATGCTCCAGCAATCCCCTTATCACTCTACGCCTGGCGGCTAAGACCGCACGTCTTTGGTCCATCTTCAAATTCTGATCGGCCATAGTCCTGGAAATCAAAGTACCCAATATTAGCATGATGATAGATTCTGAGTTTAGATCAAGGCTAGAACTCCAAGATACTTAAATAGAGTACTGCATTGTAGCTATGCCGCGGTATCATAGCCCCAATTACTTAACTCCACCCAAGTCGCCTAAGTCCTAGAGATAACAAGAAATTAGGTTTTCGAGTTGACAATGCAAAGTAAGTTTGCATGTCAACATGATCCGGAAGAATGATTCAAGGATGGTAAAACGGTCAAGGTGGCAGGACATGTTTCCTAATCACGGGTATTATGATTTGTGTATCGGGTGCAATACCCAACTACAAAGAATCAACCCAATTAACCTATGGCTCTGATACCAAAAGAACCATGTCACGCCCCGCTTCCCAGAGTACGCAAAATTGGGCACGTGACATAGCCAACCATGCTACCTGTGGGTAGGATGTATCCATCCACAGTCACATTACGGTTGTAGGGGATATCAAGAACAATAAAATAAACTAATCTAATACATGTCCCAATCCATAATAACAAGAATCAATAAACAATAAGTGCGGAAGCAGATGATCCCATACAATAAATAAACAGTACGTCCCATAATGCGGGCTCACATCTGGAAATGAAATGAAAATAGGTAAACTAAACCCTAAGGAACTCACAGTTCAGCCTGCTGGCTGAAGTACTCCTGCTCGGTCGTCGACAGTGGTACGGAATCTGGGCCATGCAAAACCCAGACGTCAGCGCGTCATGACATCAAGTATATAGTATAAACATGGTAATGAATAATGCAGGTATGAACATGAATAAAACAACACTAAGAAATGACAGAGCAGGGTAGTGTGCATTGGTGACTAAACTGTCCTATCAGGTTTCTACTCTACAGTCTTTGAAATCAATTGATGAATCGTCGATGTAACTCAATAGTATCCCGTGCGTGCCCGGGACTACGGTCAAGGTCCTCGGGGCTGAATCCGAGACGTGCCGCTAAGCAGTAATAGGTAGTAGGATGGATGAGTGATGTCAGAATCATCACTCCCGGACTGGCCAAGCCCGTAAGACTGATCAGAACAAGTATCGAACTGTTGAGTTACAAGTCGGTTTCACCTTTGATTTCCCCATACCCCCAAGTTATGTATGTCAGGTCAGGTATTCGGTAGTCAAGGACTAATGCCAACACAAGATCAGGTAAAGTAGGTCTGTCTGGATAGACAGCAGGAATGGTCCGGTTGGTCTGCATTAGGCATGAAATCAGGTAACAGGTCAGGTCACGTTTCAACAGGTTGAGTCGATATATATACAGGGTGTCATGTCCGGTGTATCAGTATATGTGTCAGGTGTATCAAGATCGGTCAATATGTAATGCAATCAAGTGTATGCTGATAACAGGTATAGTAACGAATAAGGAACAACAGCAGGGACAACAAATAACCATATTATTCCATGTAAACACAGTGATGCTTTGTATTCTCTTATTAACAGGTTCAAGCACCCTTAGGGTGCAGTAGTCTCAAAGTGAAACAATATCAACAACATACGTAATGAAGCTACCTGAATTTAAACTAAAACATAATAATTGTCTCATAGGTGATTTAACAAATGAAGTGAGAACGATCTACTTGGTTTAGTTAGTTAAAGTGTGAATTAGTAGCAGACCGATTAATTACAAGCAACTACTATATTGATTTAATATTACGGATAATTGTGACCATCAATTCTAAGTTATAAAAGATATCGATGTTACCAAAAGCTGTGTGGTTATAGTAAATAATATGATGATTAAGTTCGTAACAAGACTTGATCTTGTGTACGAGCATGTTAAAGCAAGTATTCGGATACTTGCCTCGACGGTTTCGCAAACCGGAAAGCACGGATGCAAAGTCGGCAGAAAACACGAGACGGGTGTACGGGCCACGGATCGAGTCCCAACAGCGAACAGCGGGATCATACGGACCAGGGTACTTTGCTGGAGCGTCGGGTCCAAACGACGGCACGGTCGGATTCCGCCAAAAGTCATCGGCAACGAGCAACATGATATACGTAATTAGATCAGCGGGGGGGGGGATTTTGCACAAAAGGAAGGATGAGTGGTGCTTACAGGGAGACACCAGGGGCAACCACGTGGGCTCGACGGCGCTGGAACGCCGGCGAGGCAGCGACGGCGGCTGCGAAGGCTGGACAGCCTCGGGTTCGCTGGAGAGGGTAGTGCGACGAGTAGAGGAGGGTGGTGGTCGGCTCTGGTGATCGAGGGGGAAAGGAGGTGGTCGGAGGTGGCGCGGGTGACGTCGACGAGGGTCGACGGCACGTTCTCCGGCGACCCGGGGATTGGTGCAGGGTCGGGCTCGGGTCTGATGGTGGTCCGGCGAGGGGAGGAGGAAGGCGACGACGAGGTCGGGACGAGGAGGAAGAGAGGGAGTCGCAGGCGTCGTCGGTGGCGGGAGGCGGCGTCGACGGCGAGATCTGCGGCCGGGTGACGTCGTCGGGGTTGGGTTGCAGGTTCGGGAAGAGACGGAGGAAGGAGGTAGGAGGGTGCGGCTAGGTTGAGGAGGTGTTGACGGCGACGGCGAGGTCGCGGTGGGACCGGCGGCGAGGTCACGAGGAGGCTAGGGTTAGGGTTCGAGGTTCTCGTAGGTTATCTCGTGATTGGGAAGATGAATAGGGGCGGCTGCAAATATATATATATATATATATAGGAGGAGAGAGAGAGTTTGTTAGAGGGAGAGAGAGAGAGAGAATAGAGAGGGATAGAGAGAGACAGAGAGAGAGAGAGGGGCCCACGAGAAGAAATGGGCTCGTGATTGGCCAGGGAAAGATTTGGAGAAGGGTTTAAAGGATTTAATTGGTTAAAGAATGCAACAGTTAAGGTTGAAGTATATATATATTATAGTTTATAATATTTAATTAAATTGGGATTTTGGCGCTAAATGAAACATTTCCAAATCGCATCCGGGTTGCGTCCAAATATTCCAAATTCAAATTATAGGATTTTAAGCGAGTTTCAAAGTTTGAAAAGAGGTGTTTAATGATTAAAATGCATGCCCCCAAGTCGGACACTTGTACGCGTGCGTAGGCGTCCAAACTTGCCCGTTTAACCGAACGGAAAGAAATCTCGACACGCGGACGCTACCACGCGACTAGTGGCGACGGGTAGGCCAACATGGATACTTTTAATTTCATTTTAGGTGTTAAAATTTGTTATGTGCCAAAATGACTTAACCGGTTAAAATTTAGCAATAAACACCAGAAAATCAGGATAATTGGAAATGAGCAATATATAACCCTCAACTAGTAATAGAGATAGTATTATTGGGCTCGGGTGTTACAGGTGATGATGACGATGATGATCGAAGGCGGCGCTGGGGTATCGTTGGTGAGGGATTTGCAGAGGAATATATATATTGAGAGAGAGCGTTAGCGAGAGAGAAAAGGATTTGAATAGATGAGAGAGAGAGCACAGAGGAAGAGGGAGTTGAGAGAGAGAGATCACAGAGTGAGAGAGAGAGTTAGAGAGAGAGACTGGGAGGGAGAGAGAGTGTTAGGCAGAGAGAGGGAGAAGGGATTAGAGGGGGAGAGAGAGACACAGAGAGAGGGAACTCGGGGAGAGAGAGAGTGAGATGCAGAGTGAGAACGAGGGGGAGAGTGAGAGAGTGAGAGGGAGCCAGAGAGTGGGTGAGGGCAGAGGAGGAGAGAGGAGCAGGGGAGAGAGGTGGTTGACGACGGTGCAGCGGAGAACTCGCCGGCGTCGTGGGTGCGGGAGTTGAAGCTAGGTGTGCAGGGACCGTCTCGAGCTCAGGTGATGGTGAGGGGGTGATTCTCGGCAATAGGAAGCTCGTCGGCAAGGCTGGTAGAGACTCGTCGGCGATGGATCATCGACGGCGAGAGGCAGTGGGGAGCTAGGATGGGTGCTGTGAGGAAATCTCGATAAGGGTGATGAGGTAGTTGAAAGAGGTGGAGTGGAGTAGGGTCTGAAGAGGAGGGAGATGCGAGGGAGAAGAACTAGGGGGTCCTAGTTGTCGTCGTCGACGGCGGAAATACGGTTGCAGGAGAGTTGTAGGTGGTGGTTGAGTCTTCAGTTGAGGATGGGAGAACGAGAGGAGAGTGATGGCGAGCTCGAGGGGTCGAGAGAGGTTGGAAGTGCGAGCGTTGGGGAGCGAGTTGGGGGAAACGTGCGCTGCGACGTGGGCGTGGGCGGAGGAAGCGGGTCGCGCGCGCGAAAGAAGGAAGGAGCCGTTGAGGTGAGGGAGATGAACAGGAGCGGGCTTCTGGGCCGAGAAAGGAATAAAGGAATTTAAATTGGGGAGAGATTGAAATGGGCCGGGCTGAAACATATTAAAGGATTATTTAAAAGAATTTGAATGGGCTTAGATAAACAGGCCGGGAAAATATAAGGAATTCATTTAAAAAATTTAAGAGTGGGCTGAGGGAAAAGAGAATGGGCTAAGGGTTAAATTTATGAAGGAATTTTATTAAGTAAAGTGTGTGTGGGCTGAAACTTAGGGTTTTAAAATATAGGGTTGGGATTTAAGATTAATAAAGAAGATGAAGTTTATTAACTGGGGAAAAATGGGTTGGGTTTAATTTAAATAAACGAAATGAGCTGAGTGAAATAAAATATAGCTTGGTTTAGAATTTGGGTTTATAAAAGAGGTTATAATAAATAAATAATTTTCTAAATAAAAGACATAGATTTATAAATAAAATAAATGGAATTCTAAAGTAACAAAATACGGACTTGGTATAAAAAGGGGCCGGATGTTACAAAAGATCTCTTTTCAAAACATGTCGGTAGATGGAGTTATACCGACATTTGTTACTAAAACGTTTGAAAAATATAATTCTTTTTAGAATCACTTGTTCTCATGTATATACCTTACTTATAATCATTAAACTAATATTTAGAAACCAATTTCACTTTAAAAAACTCCATGTTAAATAACTTTAGTTAAGCTTTTTCTTTAAAATACTATGAAGTTTACATACGACATCTTTAGTTGTTTTGATAACTATTACTTTTAGAAAACTCACGAGATAATGACCTACCTCTCACATACACACATCTTGATATAGCACGATTCTCTTGAAACATATTTTTGTGGCAAATACGATATTTCACTATAATACCATGAATTATATAAAACCCGGTTTTCTTTAAATAGTATTATTTAATTCTTTGCAATTATATCTCTACAACCCATTTTGGGGAACCCGGTTTGGATGGTGTGAATTATTGCACATCCTAAGAACTAGTAGAGCGAGATGCAGAGCTCCTCACAGAGCATACGACCTCAAAAGAATTTTAATACGATTTGTAAGAAAAACGAGAATTTCTATTTAATAATAAAAATTAATTTTTAATAATTATATAAATATTATCAAACCATCTATTTTTAATATATAATAAAATTCCGTGTTTTCTGGAATATAAAGAATGACAAGCTTCATGAAAATACCATCAAGAATCAATACAAGTCAAACTTTGCACTAAAATACCTTGAATTATTCAAGTTTCACTAATATACTTCATTCTTTAAAAATTTATATTCATGAAAACCCTAAATAATATAAATAAATACTTGAGATTTATTTTGAAAGTATACTAAAAATATTTTTCATAAGAACCCCTCAATTTATATTAAATTACAATAAGGACCCTAGTAAATATAGATTTAAGCGGGACCAATTTTCTTGAGCCTCAGAGAGCCAGAGAAAGCGGGTGCTTGCCTGTTTAAGGTAGAAAAACTTAACGGAGTTATCAATGGTAATTGTCTTGGGAAAAGACACAAATCCTGTCGTCCATGTGCAGCAGTTACCGATAACACCCTAACCTAATTCAGGATCCAAATTCTGTTTTAAGTGTCTGACTCAATCTGAATCTCGGTATAATCTGAATACAATCTAAACATGAATCCAATCCAAACTTAACTCCAATACAACATGAATCCAATCCAAACCTAACTCCAATACAACATGAATCCAATATACCAAACATGAAAAATTGAACTTGAACATGAATACCAGAACAATATCAACATGACTTGACTTGACCGAACCATGGCTATATCTTGAACTTGATTACATGAATACCGTTTAAATTCTGAATCAGTTTACATGAACAACTTATACTATGGTCTCGGCAAATCTGATAACTATAAATCAATATAATCAATACAACATATATTACGGGTTTTAACGGGGTAGATTGGTACGGGATGCACTAGAAGTGGAACGATGCGGTCACTAAAAGACACCTACATGAACATCATGTGCCGTTGTCCCATGGGTTTTGACGGGGCCTTGTACTTACAAATTACCATAGTCCACGAAGCAAGTTGGACTCCTCTCGTATACACTGGTATATTCTGTACCAACCTACAAACAACTATGTTAGCATAACAAACATATACTTTAACCACTGTATCAATTCTATTCTCCTTACTTGTCTATTTCATTCTATCTTTTGGGACTTACCGAGCGCTAGTTCGCCGACGATATTCATGTCTCTTCTATCTTTGGAATGTTGTCAGGAGGACCCGATTCTCAGAAGATCGAGCCCAGCCAGGACGATTTGGAGCAGTTTACAGAGGAGCCAGAGTTCTAGTTCCTAATTGTACTTACTTTTCTTTCAGTTCATATACCATTGTTTAGGCATCGCTTTCTTTCATTGTACTTTATTTTTCAGTTGTATGTAAAGAATGGTTATCAATAAAAAGTTGATGTTTATTTATATCTATTGTTATTTCTTGTGTTTTTTACTTATATTGCTTATTTACGCTTAACATGTTTACTTCTGAGTAAATACGTCGCGTCCCTCATCACGTCTTCTTCTCCGTACACTAGGAAGCGGGGCGTGACACCCTAATTCTATAAGATGGCCGCCAATAAATTCGTTTTGGCCGAAAACAGCGGCCAGGATAGAGAGTTGGGGCCTCGTGCTCCAGGTGTGGTCTCCTAGTGGTCCAGTTAGGTTAAAATCATACTTCTTTATTTTACAAAGGTCACAATTCAACCCAGCAACGACATGAACACAAAAATCCATATGAAATCCTTGTTTTTGAAATCTTAAAACCATATAGCAACTTTAAACACTTGATAAACTTGGTAAAATTGATAAAAGGGGGATTTTACCTAGTTGGGTGAAGAAAGAAGGAGATTCAAGCTCTTGAGATGTCTACTTAAAGCACTTTAAGGTTGTAATGGCCTAATTGGATGTCTCAATGGATCTAGTAAGTAAACTTAGTAAGATTCATGGTTCAATAGAGGGAAAGTTAGGGTTTTTGGTTTAGGGTTAAAGAGATGAGAGATATTTTTGGGTAAGAAGATATTTAGGAGGAGAGAGAAATGTTATGAGAGAATGAAAAGAAACTTGTCATAATATGAGGCTATATGAGAGGATATTTGTATTATGATATGGGTAAGGGTGTAACAAGCTTAACCTATGCTCTCTCTCTCTCTAAAAACGAAACATTTTAAAACCAAATACCAATATAACTCTAAATTCAAAACCCACAATGCAAAGAAATATTAATACCCAATTCTATAATTGGTATCATTTTAATAAAACATATTATATTATTATTTAAATTCTAAAATAATCTTTGCAAATTTTCTGAAATGTTATACCTAGGCTCATAAATGTACATATCGACACGATATATGCTATGCAAATTGCCCCCTCTTTGTTGTCCCGAAAAAATAAAATTTGTTTATTATCCTTAGATTAAAATAAACATGACTATAGTTTCAGAGACCCAAATCTCGTAAACTCAAATTGTTTCGATAGCTAGACTGAAAGACCTACCTTTTTATTGTTCAATCCTATACTTGAAAACCGACATAAAATATCATAAACTGTGATTCTAAAACATGCGACTATGCTGGACAGAGTCTGTCATGCCCTGCGTAACGATACCAAACACGATTATCACCTAAACCAGTAGTAGGAATTAGACGAGACTTAAACTCATATCTGCATAACATTTAAGACTACATTTCTCGTGTTGATATTATTTTTATATATACGAGTTGAATTGCTGTTAGTTTACAGCACTTTTTTATGCTACTGTTTTTTGGATTGTACTGTTTTGGATAAATCGGTTTATTGTTATTTCATCACATTCGAACATGTGTACCCTTATTTCTTGATCTCTGAATTGTTGCATGTATATGATAGTATGATTAGATATTATATGTTTGACACTAACCTTACCTGAACCATGAATACGTGTATACATGGATATTTAAATACTTGACCTCGCGAACTCATGAACTTGAACTCATGAAAATTAACATGAACTTGAATTTGAATGATATGGGCATCGTGTATGGAACTAAGTACCACGTAGAATAAAGTACCACACCCTGGCCAGGCGGGGGTCATCTCTTGAATCCACGGGGGCTATCTCTAGAATCCATACACAAGTATGAAATGAAATATGGGTCGTGTGTGGAACAAAGTGACACACTGAGCAAAGTGCACACCATGAAGATAGTGGGAGTTACCTCTTGAGTCCATGGGGGCTATCTTTTGAACCTATGGGGTCCATCTTTTGAATCTGCATACGACGTGGGATCTACTGGGAGATGTCTGTGGGTACCATATAAGCATGACATGAAAGATAACTTGACTTGACCACCGGCCGGTAGAAAATGGATATCCTGACGAGTTAATAGGCGATAAAAGAAAATGTGTGTTGTGATATTTGTTTTGCATGCCGTATTCTTGCATTGTATCACATGTGCACCACCCTTGCTAAATTAGAACACACAATGACACGTTAATACCTTGCCACGCTTATATTCTATAAGCATGTTAATATTATTTGACTTATATTATGACATTGCCTGTATCTGTATTTTATTGTCACATGCTTATTAATTCATATACATTGCTTCTTTTCATGTCCTTCTTTATCATTCTTACATGTTTTACATTAATTATACTTTTTGTTTAAATATAAGTTCTTAAATGTAGAATTTACCGGACGCAAGATTGCTGACGAACATTCCGTTTTTTGTTTCTTCTTTTGAGAATCTTCGTCATGTGATTTAGGGACAAGCGGGGCAATAAGAGGACAGGTCGAACCCTCTGAGGAGGATTACTTGCAGCTGTCCTCTCAGGTGGAGTATTAATCGCTTATCAGTCTTTATCTTTTCAGTATGCCTACTTGTTAAGGATTTCATTTATTTCTATTTTTCAGTTGTATCGAATATTCAAACTCTTGTCAGTTGTTTTCAATATTGTGGAATCTTGAAATGTAAGAATGTAGTTGGATTTTGTTTCTTGCAAAATTCTTGTTGTAATTAAACTGCTTACTTTAACGCTCAACGTACTTATTTCGAGAAGCGGGGTGTGACAGCCTCTTGGCCCAATTAAAACCACTTCATACTAGTTGCCTGCAATATCTAAAGAGTTGCATGTAATACCTAAACGGTTGGATGGAATAAATGTCTAAATGAAATGCGGACCAATGGTTTTTCCACAAAGATTTTTAACAGTAGGCATTTCGCAACAATTTTGAAAATATTAAGGGTTTTATACAACTCTGGAGCGAGCTTCAGGATTTTTGACAATTTGCCTTTTTTTTTGAAGGACCAACCATATTGGATCTGTCCTATGCATTATTTATGAGTTTTGGCCATTATGGGTTCATGGCTCATCTAAGAAATAAAAATACTTATCCTACCGTATTTATTTCGATCCGTATGTATCTATAAGAGATAAATATGATGGTCTCATGTATGACATTAATATCCGGATGATGTGAGCTCCATTTTTTTTTATCTTTTGGATTGATACATTTAGGTAATTAAAATGAGTAGATAAGTTTCTCTTTAAATAAGCCTGATTGGAATCAGACAACATCACTCCTATATTTTCTTGCAACCCACCGAAACAAACACTTAAAATTACAAAACAAAACTTTTTGAAATAATTTTAAACTAATAATTGTTAGAAGCATACTAACAAATTCACGATTCGTGATTAATTCGGCGAGTGCGAAAATTCGGATTCGGAGAACTATTCGGAAAAAATCGGCAGGTATTCGGAAAAGATTCGGCAGGTATTCAGGAAATATTCGGTAAGGATTTCGAGAAAGAAATTAATATATGAGACACTGGGTTTTGATATTGTTAATTATTCACTGTTTTTATGAATTATTCGCTGATTTTTTGAATTATTCATGAATAATAATACGGAGCGTTCTTCAACGGCGATTAAATCGGAGAATTAATCGGCCGATTAAAATTCACGAATTATGTAACTATGGTTATAAGTCCAAGATTATTCTCAGTTAATCATCCAGATAATTTGTAGTTGCAAATTGGGGTGTAATCAATGACAAGGAAAAATACAACAGAATAAATTGAATCGAGACACGTTTGACGCTTTCTTTAAAACAATATTCGTCCCTACAACACAACTGGAATTGATGCGATTTGTTTGCAGGATACAATAACCCAACCTTGTGTTTACAATCTCCCGTGTTGCACCCGCTGAGAATTATTCTAAAGAACTTATTTTTATGAGTACCAGAGAAGAGAAGAGAAGAGAACTAGTTGTTTAAAACAATAAAAGGAAGTTGATATAAATAGAAGTTGAAGGATTGCATCTAAATTGTGAAAAGTTACGAGCTAGCTGTTGCATCCAAACTATTTAAAATTTCAAAACTTGAAATCCAAACAAATGAATTAAGTGGCAACCAACAACCGCGTTCAGTGAAAGCTTGAAATTAGCAACTATAGCCTTTTGGGAAGCAATGAGCCATTGTTGGTTCCAACCGGAACTCTCTATTTTTGCTTTTTCATTAAGACTTGTATCTCATCACTTAAGCAGCTTTTTCATTAAGACTTGTATCTCATCACTTAAGCATATAATCATGTACTCTCATTTAAAACCAAGAACATAAAACACATTCCTTAAAAAATAAACATTTAATTTATTGAAACTATACAAATATTATAACAAATAATAAAACATTTCCCACCAATTTCAAAAAATTCAAAAACAAATAAAAGTTGGTACTAAATATACATACGTACCATAAAGATGTCTTCTGAACTTGAATCTTCAGTTAGTACATTTACGTCCAAATCCAATCAAGATGCACAGTAATTGAAGTTTTGAACCGAGGACCCTTTTACGAAATTTCTGGATATAAAGCACATATATACATTTAAATGATCAAGTAATTCATAAGTTTGGACCATTATGGTCATATGCAAGTCCTGATTTCATGAACGCTTCTAAGAAAATCTTTTGATCTCATAGAAGGCGGCCGCATCCTCATATTCATATAGGTAGGAAATTTAGTGTGTCTTGTAATCACACTTTATCACCCATTAAGAAATAATTTATTCTCTTTCTTTATATATAATATCCAAACATGATCATTTCAAGGATAAGTAAAAGTTTTCATGCTTTTACAATCAATCGTAATATCTACTCTTTCTTTAAACTCTCAATACTTGGAGCATAAGTATCAAGTAGGATTTTAATGATAGTTGATCTAAGTGTAAGGTTTTCACCTTATCCCCAATGATATTTTCCGTCGCAAATCTTCTGACAAGCCTTTAATAAAAGGATCAACATGATTCCGATTTGTACACATACAGTTTATCCTAATTACTCAATTATTGTCGAACAATTGTCAGATATAATAATATCTTAGATTAAAGTATCTAGAGTTTCAACGCTATTAATTTAGTATCATCACGGTCGCAGTTAATTGCAATCAGTGACTTAGACGTAGACCACAAAGGAAGGAAAGAAGATTTCTTGACCACTCTGTTTTCTTTCTGTAATTGGATGAAATAATAAATTTTTTATAGGATGAGGAAGCCTAACAAGAGCATGATATCGCTATACATAAAAATGACTTAGAGTATATTTTCTTTTCTTTTCTAAAGTTTATACGATGTCATAATTTTTCACTTAATCTAAATATATGTTGTAGGATTCCCTAGTGCTCGCGGCGCAGCGGAAGCATGAACAAAAATTTCAAGCTAACACGAAAAAACCCCGAACCTAGAATCGATCCAAACGCTTAAACTAGCAAACCAAGCATGCAAAAATATGGAAAACCACCTTTGACGCATGTCCATCCAATCGTGAAAGACTCCTCCATGCTCTGTGTATGCTGTCTGGATCGAGCTTGAGTGGCGACCGCCCTTGTCGAAGATGATCCACTTGAGAAAAACCAATCCAAACTCCGGCTTCACCTAGTGAAACGACCGACGCTCCAAGCTCGCTACGAATGAAGGGTGGGGATGTAGGAATATTTTCACTTTCTTTTCACTTTTCTAAGCTCAAGTGAGCTACTTAGAAGAAGGAGGTGGCGAAGAATAAGAAACCATCCATAAAATGGCTTAAGTGTTTTATGAAGAACAAGTAGCAAACATGGAAAAGAGAATGGCTTAATTATTTAGCAACCATCCAAAAATAGCATTTACAAATGAAAATAGTATATAATAATCAACTCATACCTCTCTACCATGCTACAAAACACCTCATCCACCACCTCATTTTTGATTTTCTATAAATAAAAAATTAAGAAATGAAGTGTCCATCTTCTAGAACAAATTCCGTATAAATACGGAAAACAACCCGGTATACGGATCAAAATACATATACGCGTATTCATACAAAAATACGAATAGCCAAGAGAGAGAAAATAAATAGTGAACAATAATACTAGAATATACATATTAATATATATATATATATAAATCAAAACCTGATGTAATAATCCGGCTTAATCCTAAACCGCCAGTATCATCAACCGTTCGATTAAAGTCCGTGTAGCATGTACACGTATTTAATCGGACATCTTGTATGCACCAACATACGTCATCTACATCATATCGTCTGAACCGGAAAAACCCTCTGTGTAGAACTCTAAAGGCTCGACAATACGCTAGCAGTGATTTATTGGATAAATCCAAAAACCACAAACACGTCAGCGACACTAGCTGTACGTAACGGCTGCCCAGGTACTGTCGAAAGGGAGGTTGACAATCAAGTCCATTTAAACCCTACTTTACCTAAATGTGACAATTTCCATACACTCCGGTCTTTTCGTCTGAGAGTATCGCATACTGGGTCCAGGGGATGGATACCTCGGACCCCTAATAACTCGATAAGTCGTGTCGGAGTCAAGTTCATCACCAACCGAGAAACTACTGAACTCATATCAGTAAATATCATCTACCGTGGCCACGTATTTGAGGTGATAGCCTACTGAACACAGCACGACATCGATTCCTAATACCAGGAGAGACGAATCCCCGATAATCGCTCACTGCCTCCATGTGGCTCGGAATTGTACCCAACTAAAACATGTTTGCACGAATCCTTTGAGCCATGGCAGGATAGTAATCAAAGTAAAGTGGGAACTCACATGAGACAAATGACGATCTCAGGTCAAAAGACTAACCTGTACTAATGCCACTCGATAACTTTCATCTGATGATAGATATAATACCATCTAGAAGTTCTCGGCGAGTCTGTCCAGTGTACTCACCTCCAGTAAGCACTTGTATACTATTTTAGGTGACATAACACCAAAGGCTTGTAAGTGTTAGTGATATGTATGCCCTAGAGGCAATTATTGTACATACGATGTATATTGTGGTGGATGCTTGGACATATATAGTGAGGACTTTCTTACTCGACATGATAGTATGCTATCTGGTTGCTCTTTATCTTAACATGTACTCTGAATGTCTCTATGATATATGTTGATAAAACCCTTAGGATGAGCACTTGACTACCAGGACTATGGTGTAGATCATACTAGTGGGGACTGTTTCCTGATTTAAAATCAGGAAAGCTTACGAAGGAGGTATCACGTGCTAGCACGTGACCAGCAGTCACGTGTTGGCACGTGACATTTGAAAGCAGCGGCAAAGGCACACCAGTTCCCTGATCAAATTAAAGAAAAGGCTTCAGAAAAGGTCACGTGCCCACACGTGACCAAGGGTCACGTGGTGGCACGTGACGGCTAAGCAGCGGCCAGAAGGCAGAGCGCAAAAAGAAGAAAAAAGCTCGTTCCAGGGGGTCACGTGCTTACACGTGACCAAGGGTCATGTGGCCACACGTGACCATGGGTCACGTGGCCACACGTGACCGGCTTTCAAAGCCTATTTATTTAACAGAATCAAATTCTGAAGAGATCATTCAAATCTTTCCAAAGGAAAATGATTATTTGGAACCGATTGAACTAAAGATTTAAAGGTGATTAAATATCACCTATCTATGGAAAAATCTTGAACTTAGAAAGATTTCCCCTTAAAATCTAATCGAAATAATAAAGGAAAATCTTTGGATTTAAAATCCAATGGTGAATAAAATTCACCTAATAATTCAAAGGTCCAAACGAATGGTGAGTAAAAATCAAATCTCTCAATGAAAGATTCATCAAAACTAATTGATTCTGCTTCTTCTCCTATAAATAGGAGCCAGGAGATAGACAGAGATATACAGAGATCGATAGATAGAGAGAGAGAAAAATAGAGCCTGGAGACTTTGGAGGAATTTGGATCTTCTGCAAAAGAAAACCCTAGGTAAGAAAGGGGAGGCTTTCAAGAAAAAAGAGAATTTAATTCTCGAAAGAGTTTAACTTTGATATTAAAAAGAAGAACTTAGTTCTCTCTTTAGCAGAGGATCTGCAAAGTGCACATCTCCCCATGAATTGAGAATTTGATTCTTATTGGGTTGAGATCCTGCCATGCAGATCCAAAGCATAGAGAGCGAATGGATGTTTGAGAATTTAATTCTCATAGAATTATAGGAATTTAATTCCTTCAAATTAAAATTAGGGTTTAACCCTATGTCAAAGGAATTTAATTCCTTCAAAATGAACAGAATCAGGGTTTAACCCTAGTTAAGAACTTAGTTCTGTTAAAATAACAGGAATTCAATTCCCTTAAGAAAGAAGAAATTAGGGTTTCACCCTATGACAGAATCTAATCCCTCAGAATATAAATTAGGGTTTAACCCTATCTAAGAGTAATTCTCTAAAGAAAGAAGGAATTTAGTTCTTTTAAAGTTATTATTAGGGTTTAACCCTATGACAGAACTCAATTCTTCGCATATATGAGGAATTTAATTCCTACAGGAAAATCAGAGTTCAACTCTATCAGAGAATATAATTCTGCAGAAGACAATGGGGATTTAATAAAGAATTTAATCAGAAATTGCAAAGAGGCAGGGTCACGTGCTACCACGTGACCCCTGGAAAGATCTATAGAGAAGGGCTTTCGAGGCAATGCCTCACGTGACCCACGTGACCCTTGGCAGGAGCTTTAACACACAAACAATTAAATGCCCATCACGTGACAGCACGTGATGTTCCAAAGTATTCACCACTCTCGGCAGGACAAATAGAGGGGAGGGCGCCCTCACGTGCTACCACGTGACCCCTCTTACCTTAGTGCTTAACGCTAAATTGGACCCTCTGAATCCAGTGTTTAACACTGTTTTGCCTTAGTGTTCAACACTAACCGAAGAGCCTTTCTTGCAGTGTTTAACACTGAATTTCTTAGTGTTTAACACTAAATTAAATCTCTGTTAACGGAGTTTAACATTAATTTTCTTAGTGTTCGACACTAAATTAAAATCTCTGTCACCAGTGTTTAACACTGATTATCTTAGTGTTTGACACTAATTTGAGATCTTTGTTGCTAGTGTTTAACACCGATTTGTTTTAGTGTTTAACACTAATTTGAACCCCCTGTTGCTGGTGTTTAACACTAACTTTAGCCCAATTGGCTAAGTGTCTAGAGGTAAAGCCTCTCCTCTAATGGACCGACAGAGGGCCAATATCCTAAACATGATTGGACTTAGCCCAAGCTGGCCATAAGTCCTCAATTCAAATTCAACTGAGCCAATGGACTCATAATATAATTAATTGGTCTTGATTCCAAATTGGGTCAAAGATTATTTAATCTACCTCGGTTTAAGGGTACATCTCTTCACTCCTTTGATACTCGGCATTGTAATTCCTCAACGTCTTCAAAGAGGTGACGGGTCCCGATGACCACATATTGATACGGACTGTGGGGTCCTTAAACTCATGGACTATGAGGTCCTTAACCTTGACCGAGATGTCTTAAAACTAACTTTGGACTGTGGGGTCCTTAAATCCATGGACTATGAGGTCCTTAACCTTGACCGAGATGTTTTAAAACTAACTGTGGACTGTGGAGTCCTTAAACCCATGGACTATGACGTCCTTAACCTTGACCGAGATGTTTTAAAACTAACTTTGGACTGTGGAGTCCTTAAATCCACGGACTATGAGGTCCTTAACCTTGACCGCAACGTCTTAAAACTAACATTGGACCGCAATGTCCTTAAACTACCTATGGACCGCAACGTCCTTAAACTACCTACCGACCGTGATGTCACTAAACTAAACAACAGTGCTTCCTTAATTGCTCTATTGTTGGATCTAAACGATCCCGTTAAGTTGATCTTAGTCTGAAAATTAGACTAACGTATCCTTAACAAATGTTTAAGTCGATCTTAGTCTCGAATGAGGCTAATGTGTCCTTAAACCCAAACCCCCAAACCCAAATCTAAGATAATACGGATTTGGACTAGTCCACGCCCTACGGGCGACGACATTACTCAGTCTCCGTATACAATCCATGGGCAACCAAACATAAAATAAACACACACGACACGAAGTGACCTGCTGGAGAAGGAGAAAGTGGTTACCGCGATGCGGTAGCGTAATTAACTGCAGGGGCTTGCGCCTGCAGGGAAGAGCGTCCCCACAATCAAAAACCCCTCAAGCGAGGGGGAATCTGACGAAGTCTGCTACATCGGACGCATCCGTTTAAACCTTCGATATACGGTGCCATAAATCAACTTGGCATCTTCGGAGAGGTAGACGGATAGAACCAATTAGCATCTGCCCCGAGCCTCAGGCGAGACGACCACGCGTCGCGCCGTCGTTCGGAGGGGAACAGATTCTGGCACGCCCGGTGGGATCTTTTCCTCTTTCCACTCCACACTTCGTGTGTCGTGATTCGCGAACCAATCGCGGTTCGCTAATGGTTACCCTTGGGTTTCGAAGTACTAAGATTTGGTGTTTCGTTTGCTGCAGAAAGCAAAGAATCGATGGCTTCCACTTGTGCGACATGCTCGGACTGCAATTGCAACCAACGCTCTGCCTCGCCAGGGAGTATAGCCTACGGACCCCAAGCTGCTTCGCTATTCACAATGCCCGTGGAAAAGGTAACTCGAGCCACCACAGGATTGTTTTTTGGGACCATGCTCCCGCCGACAAGCTTCACCGTTCCGGTGCTGACAACGGAAGCTCCCAAGAAGTCGGTCTTTGATCGTCTTACCCCTGCCGCGGCCCCTCACAACGGGCCGCCCAACACCAGCGCCTCGGTCTTCTCCAGACTGGGCCAGAGCTCCTGTGGAACCGCAACGGGGCCTGCAATCCCAGAGAAGGCTGCTCCTAAGAAAATAACCAGTCTCGCTCCTGAAGTCGTCAAGGCGGCTTCTCCTTCCAAAAATTCGGTCCTTACAAGATTGACTGTTCCAGCTCCCACTCCTGCTACCCAAAGGACATCAGTCTTTAACAGTCTGGCACCGGCAATGACCCCCCACCTACACAGGGGGCAAGACGAGACTATCGCCCTCACCAAGCCGGTTCCATCAGCACGATGCGCTCGACGTTGTTACTGGCGCCGAGTGAGGAAGGCCGGAGGCAGCTCCCCTTCTGGGCTAACTCCTCCAGCCCCGATGGCAGAAGTTAATGCTGCTGTTCCAACTGGGAACAGCTTTGAGATGCTAAATAAGGTGCGTAGGAATTCTCCTACCGCGGCGCTAAAGAAGTCTCCTTATCCGCTGAAAAGGGCTATAGAGGTGAAGCCAGAACAGCCCCAATATCCTCAACGGCTGTCCGCCCGAATCTATAGAGTCTGGCGGCAGGCCCGAGACTCGATGATCGATCCAAATTTCTCCCGCCAGCACAAGAAGCTGAAAATCCAACAGGAAGCCAGTCACCAGGCTAAGCCACGAAAAGCTGTCTGGGTGCCCACCTCAACGGCCCCCTCAACTTCCACTGCTCATAAAAAGAGGAGGTCGAAGAAGATCCCCGGGCCTGCAACGAGAGCTAAAAGCGCTGAACCCAGACGTCCTAAAGCTGGGGGCAGGATGGTCCACACTATATACATGGCGTTGGGGAATGAAGACAGCCGTGCGTCTACAGGTCATAGACCGCTTACACGATCAGTAACCAAAGCTCAGGAGCAACAGCAAAAGCTCCAGGAAATGATGATTACAATGGCCGCGTTTACTGGACCGAAAGAAAGCCCCGAAGCGTCCTCGGATCAGCAACAAGAATAGGAAACTGACGCTGAGTTCCTTCGGAGAATATTGGAAAAGAAAGATAAAGAGGCTGCGGAACAAGCGGCCAATATAAAGCAGATAGCCCACTTATTCCAGGACATGGTGGGAATGATGATCCAACAAGACCCACCTGCTGAGGATCCTCCGATCGTCCTTGAAGACGACAAGGGAGAAACGTCAAATCTGCTACCGGCTCTCTCAACGACCAAGGAGGAGACAATCTCCAAGGCTGACTTGGACGACTACATAGCCCAGCAAATCCGGGTTCATCATGCAACTGAGGCAGCTGGTCAAGTCGTAAAAACGGGGCGACCATATCCGAGCTGGTACGACCAAATCAAATATCCGCCGGGTTATACAATACCAAAATTCCACGTGTATAAGGGGACCGGCAATCCCCATCAACATGTTGCCCAGTTCAGGGCCCTTTGCGGTAACACCGGCGGTGATGATAAACTGTTGCTTCGCCAGTTCATGGGTAGCTTATCAGAAACAGCGTTCGAATGGTATTCGAAACTCCCGAACGATTCTATCAAGACGTTCGCTGAAATGGAGTTGCTATTCACTCAGCGATTCGCGAGCGCCAGCGAACGCACTCCAATAACGGCATTGATTAATGCCAGGGTAAAATCAGGCGAGACGTGGATCCAGTACGCCATACGTTAGCGAAACTTATGGTCGAAATGCGAGCAACGTATTGAGGAAGCGCCCGCGGTGGGCATGTTCGTGGGAACCCTAGACCCTCATGCGACTATCTCCCAGTTTATGATGTTCTTTAAGCCAACCACATTCCAGGCTCTAATCGACAAGTTGGCCCAGATGGACCAGATGGGTCATAGGCCGTCTCCCCCGAAGCCCGAGCCTCGGAGTGACAAGGGTAAAGGAAAGGCAACCTTCGTCGCGAATGCTCAGCAGCAACCTAGTGCCCCGAAGCTGGCGGATCAACTGGAAGAAAGACGCCGGTATTATAATGAGAAGATGAAGCACCCCTACTCGTTCCCGCGGGATAAGACAAAACGGCTATTCGAGCTGGCAGTACGCAACAGACTTATAAACTTGCCGAATCCAAGGCGACCGCCACAACCCACTGAGGTGAACAACCTCAACTATTGCCCTTACCATCAAACGGTAAGCCATCCGATCGAGGACTGCTTCGTCTTCAAAGGATGGATTGAAGATCAATACCTCCAGGGGAAGTTCGCACTATCCGAAAAATGGAAGGTGAACCTACTACAGCCACATACTCCTAAGAAAGCAGATACACCGGGGGCAACCTGTTCCTTTATTGAAGAAGCTCCATGGGAAATCATGCTTTCAGCAAAAACCAAGAGGATGCTGAGTGATCTTGATACATGCCCGGCGGTCGAATGGAAGAACCCGCTCGAACCTCAAATCATCGAAGGGATGTTGAAGCCGCGCCCAACTACAAAGATCGGTGGTGATGGCCCAAGTACTCATACCCAACCGTCAAAATCTTCGAAGAAAAAGAAGAAGAAATCCAAGAAGCCCGTGAAGCCTGGAAACAAGCGCACGAACTTGCAGAAGCAAATCGACGCGCTGGAAGAGTACAATCAAAAGGCACGGACTCCCGTCACGCTGCAAGAGTTCCTCAACCACGTCTTTCAGGAGGAAGATGATGGAGAGAGCTCATCGGATGAATCCGAGGGATATGTGGCGAGTTGTCATGTGATCTCCCACTCGGAAGGCGAGAAAACTCCTGGCACTGAGAAACTGGGGGCACAGCCTAAGCCAGAACTTATATGGCCAACAGAGGAAATGATTGACGCATTTCTAGACGAGATTCGTTTGAAGAGTAAAGCCGATCAGGAGCGTGAGATGGCTGCATCGGAAGGAGCCAAGCGCAGGCAACTAAACGAAAGAATCGAAGCACTCCCGCCAGATCGAAAGACATCCGATGCGAATAAAAACGTGTTCAAGACGAGGAAAAGATTCGCTAAAGCCATATCAATGGGAATGAAGCTACCACCCTCAGAAGAAAACGCGTTCGATGGGGCGGAGGGACACCCTAATTATTGCGCATATCATTGGAAGATTTCGCACCCCACCGAGGAGTGCGACGCTTTTAGGATATGGTGGCAGGGATATGTTGCTCACCAGCAACATTTTAAGCGCATGAAACGCAGAACTCGTCGGGAGCAGAGAAGTACAACCGACAGGCACAAAAGAACTACCGGCAGCTGTCACATGGTCGACGCCGGAGGATCACAAGTTCTCACCTTCGGGAGCGACTCCGATGAGGAAATGGCTTTGGGCCCTATCTTTAAAGAATCCGTTTTAGGGAAAGAGGAAGAACCGGAGGCCCGCGAGAACATTCAGCTGCGCAATCGCACGCTCCCGGAAAAGAATCTCGGGCCCGCAAATAGAAAAGATAAGGGAAAGGAAAAGGTCACTGGGGATATCGCCCTAGATGACCAAGTCATGAAAAAGCTGACTGCCAAGGACCCTCCCAGGAAGGGTAAGGTGGACTACAACATCCTAGCGCACCTAAGGAAGCTACCTTCTCAGCTCAGCATTCTCGATGCCCTCTTATTATCCAAAGAAGCGCGAGATTCATTAATCAAGGCGTTACAAGAACCCGAGCAATTCCAAGCCTTCCTCGCCGCAGAAAGGATGAAGGATGAACTGGAAGAAGTGTACACGGCCGACATCACGTTCGGTGACGAAGACCTTCTCCTCGGGACGAGCGACCACAACCGTCCCCTATATATCTCTGGATACTGCCATGATATCAAGATAGGCAAGATCCTGGTAGATAATGGATCCTCCGTCAATCTCCTTAATGTTCGGGTGTTGAAGGAAATCTGCATGAGCGTACAGCATCTCGCTCGTGACAAAATTACCATCTCCGGATTCGACTCCCAGTCATCACGGACTCTCGGATCTGTAATACTAACATTACGCTTCGGACTACTCGTCACGGACATCATGTTTCACGTCATTGACGCCAAGACCTGCTACAACGCCTTGCTCGGTCGTCCTTGGTTACATGAGTACAACATCATCCCTTCTACACAGCATCAGTGTATGAAGTACTTCAAGAATGGTTTTGAGTATACCGTAACAGGTGAGCTGAACCCATTTTCCGTGAACGAAGTCCGCAAGTATGAAGATGCAAAGTACTTTTTGCCAGACTTCGAGGATACAGAAAAGTGTCGCAAGCTGGAGAACAAAGTCGTCGCCACCATCCCTGTTTTCGGGAGCGATACCGAAGAAGAAGAAGAGAGAGTTTATGCTGGGCTGTCTCGACGCAATAACCCGGGAACGTCCGCCCCCATGTTGATCTTCGGAAGTGACTCGGAAGATGAGGTTAATGCCGTGTTCTCCAGTCGGCCGTCAATACAAGCATCCCCTAGCGATGATCAGAGTTTGCAAATCACCATGGTGCCGCGAAAACACTACAAGGAGCTCGATGCACTTCAAGCTTACAATGTGCAGGACCTGCAGACGTTTTACGTCCCTCCCAGGCGAAAGGGTGAAAAGGTGATCCTATTCTACCAATCCACAGAAACGAGAGTGGAGAAAGAAATCTGGCATGGCGCGGATTCTACACTTGTAACATTTCGAAATAATAAAATATTAATTGTTGGGAATTTTTATAATTTAATATTATTTTATTGAATATTTGATATTTAGGTATTTTTAAATACAAATAAATAGGAAAAATATGAGAAAAATTATGGAAAATTCTAAAATAGGGTAAATTAGTGAATTATGACATTTTTTAGTTGTTGTGATCATTTTGACACTAATTTAGTGCTAATCGCGATTAAAAATCGCTAATCGGGTTTTTAGCAAATTTTGAGCAAAACATGCACACACTACTTTTTCTCACCCTTGTGCATTTTCTTCCATGATATTTGGGGTTTCTATTTATGTGAGAAGGGTTTTGATTAGAAAAGAAAAGAAAAAGAGAAAAGGAAAAAGAAAAAGAAATGAGAGTAGGTGAGAGAGAGAGAGAGAGGCATGGGCTTCATTGACTTCAACCCTTAGCCACTTCTTCCCTTCATTTTCCCCCACTCCTTCTTCAGTTGCTGCTGCTGCTGCCCTAGCCCATTCCTCCCCTCTTCAATTCCTCTTTTTCATCTCAAAAACAACACCAAAACCCCAATCTCCTTTCATTAAAATTGTGCACAAACCCGAGATCTTCGCGATGGACTATGAAAGCATGGATTTTGGCCACTAGGGGCAACTCAAGAAAATTCTTGAGTTGCCAATTGAGGTAATTTCTGAACCATTCTACTAGTTTTAGCAATTCCTATACCCCTATGCAAGTTTTGTATCGATATTGTGTGATATAATGGACATGATGAAAACCTAGTTAGGGTTTGAGTGAAACTTGAGTTGTAATGTGAAATTGAGTTCAATTGAGGTTATATAAACACCCTAGTGCATGAATTGGAACCCAAAACCTGAAGCTAGAACTAGAAATACGGATTTTAGAAACCGATGTCGGGGAAAATGTGAAGTCTGTGCATGTTAACTTGAATCTGCTATCACCCCGAGAACCCTAAAATAATTCTTTTCTGGAAATTGAGATGTGCAGGCACCATAGAGGCAACACCCCAAACCCCAGCCCCCAACTCATCCGTACGGCCGCCAAATTCCTCCTTTTGGCCGCCAATTGCGGCCTGGGTTCCACCTCCTTGGCTCGTTTTGGTTCTGTAGCTCCTACATTGTTAGTTTAGGCCCCTGGTATATATAGTTTTGTATAAAGTGACCTAGGGTGAAATCTGGGACATATTTCAAGAGTTGCTGTTTTGGATTTTAGTTTCCGTATTCCGTATTTTCATTTCTGCATTGGTTTGTTTCGTTTTACCTCGACTATTTGGCGTTTATACGACGATATAGAGGATTTATTAATGGTTTTGAAGGCGTGCCATAGGTTTTCACCTATAGGCCCCTTATCGTGTCGTTTTGGACTTCGTATGCCGTTTTAGCTTTGATTTGGTTTTGATGCGATGCGATACGTGTGTTATGTGTAGGTACACCGCGACGATCCGAGACGATGCGGAGGATGACAGTGACGTCGACACCGACACGCAGGACACAGGTGAGTAGATTATATCTACAGGGGGAAGTCGGGTGGATGGCGTATAGCACCCCCGCAGTCCGTAGTTAGTATACTATATTTATAGTGGATATATGATAGTTTAGTGTGTTGTAGCTTTGTGATAGGTGTTTTATGGATAGTGTGGGGTAGAAGTGACTAGTGTAGTTCATAGTCGCGAACCCTAGGATAGAATTACACCTACACACACACCCTTGCATATTACTTGTACTTACACGGTGTTTGATGATATGGATTGACTTTGGAGATGAGTCGATGATGTGGGCTTGATGACGTGAGATCGGTGATTGGATACGATTCAATATGTGGGATATGAATTGTGTTTCTTGCGGGCTTGGGATATGTGTTACCCCGCATGCTTACTTCATTGATGGTATCGATTGTACTAGGCATAGAGTAGTACCCCAGACTGTTTGATCTGATGATAGTGATACCTATTATGTGACGAGATAGTGAGATGTTGACCCTACCCAGCTAGTGGGGATGCCGTACGATGATTTACCGTACGAGCCGATATTGATGATAGATCCGCACTCATAACTCGAGGATACCTTACGATATGACATTGAGGCGGGATCACCGACTATATATATATATATATATATATATCGACTCAGAGATTAGGCGGTTCCCTTACCTGTAGTTCAGCCGTATAGTTAGTATAGTTGTTAGAGTAGATGAGACTTCTTACCTATTTCAAAAACTAACGAATCGTGGGTATTTTAAAGACAGCTCAAGGGAATCTACGGATATTTCAAAAACGACGTATCTTTTCATAAAAACACCGTAGCCCCTATCTTCAAAAGCCCATGATTCGAGTTATTTCAAAAGGCACCAATGGTAGGACTTATGTTAGATCAATGCAGATTAGTGTTGGTTACGTCTAGTTTGAGCTCCCACTCCCTTTCTGTGGTTCGCTTTGCATCGCATTTTCATACTATGTTGCATGCTCCAGTATTCATATCATGCTGCTAGGACACCAGCACCATTATCGATGATGCATCTGTTCCACGTACACTTGTTGCCGGCTCACACACTCATCATCGATAATTGCCATGTCACTACACTGTAGTACCATTACATTCATTATATGATTCTTACATGACATGATGATGTACATACCTTCTTTACATGTAGCATACATCATGGATTGATTGCATAACACATCGTATTGGATTTATTTCTTGATGTTGGATGTTCATGTGATTTCTGGATTTGGGAACCGAGGATGTCTTTAAAAGAGAATACATTATTGCTTTAAAAACCCGGTTACCCTTGATATGATATTTGGTGCGTCCACCATGTGTTTTCTCGGTGCTGAGAGCGACATGTAAAACCCGAGTCGAGGAGGCGGATGAGGCCGATTGCGGGTACATGGTGGACCCGGTAAGGTACCCCGGGGCAAGAAGACGTGGTGATGACGATGAGCCTGACAGGGGGAGATTGCCTACCGGTGACTTTACCCGACGCGTCGGATATCCAGAGGATACCGTCGTGGTCTGAGATTTATGGTAGGGGCCGGTCTGGACTGACGGCGCCCTAGATATGATGGTTGAGACTTTGAGATATCAGGATATTGGGATTTCGTTTGTGCCGATGCTAGGCACAGTTTTATGCTGATTTCATTATGGTACCTCATCTTTTAAAATACAGGGAAATCTCACTAAAGTATGAAAACTGTTGCTTCATGTAGATGTATTCTGTTTTCTCGCATTCATATCTCATTCTTTTGCTATATTGTTATCTGAGGCACTGACACAGACACATTGAGCTGGCACTCGGGTTAGATATTTACCCTAGCCTTGCTATAGGCTGCATGCTTTATATTGAGGATTTTTATACCGATCGTTGACTTAGGATTATGTCTTGCATTCGGTTTCTGCTTGTAGATGTTTCTATTCACGAGTTGGCAACTCACCCCCCGTTGTGCCACAGTTCTTGCAGGTTTTGCCGTACAGGTTCCATTGCGGTATTTCTGGCACACTTCCTTCTTGCGGGTGATTTGCTTCTGGTAGGTGGATTCTTTCGTATCAAGAACCACCATTGTATTTATTTATTTCATTGTATCTAGAAATTGTCCATCAACCAAAACTGTATATTCTTTCAGACTCAGAGACAGTGTTGTTTTATTCGACCTTAGAGTCGCGCTTAGTAGTATTGCGGTTTTCTGTTGCTTTTGAGCTTTCTTGATTTTGATCCTCGCCACTTGGCGTTGTATATTATTATATCATTGCGTGGTTGTGGCCGTCGATTGACGAAGAGCTAGCTCCCGCTTGGGGATGCCTTTATCATGTTATATCTTGTTATTATCGTTTTACCCCATTCGGGGCCAGTTTTACAAAAGAAACTCTGCCGAAATTTCTAGAAAAGACTGTACCGTTTTTAAAATGCACATTCGGCTTAGTTATTTTGAAACCTTGATTTCAACGTGTTTTCTTCACTTCTTTAAACCAGTTTTCCCTACTTTTTTATTTAAAATGGTTTTAGATTTCTGGGCTTTTGGCTTACTTGGATCAGATGGAGTCCTATAGGCTTCATATGGTTCAAGGGCCAGTCACGTGCTCTTTCGGGTCGTGACAAAGTTGGTATCAGAGCGCTAGGTTGACCTTGGTTCGAGTCTGAGTTTGACTATGTGGAGCCTAGGGCGTTGTTTATATACGGAACTTAGGCTTGACCTTACGGAACTTAGACTTGGTCGAGGGGGTGTAAACCCGAACTTTCGTCGTTTTAGGATGACCCTTGGTTGATGGATTAGGTGACTAAAGTAGAGTGACGTACCGTTGGTATGTTCCGCGGCATACTTACGACACGCCACTCCGCTTAAGGAACCTTAGGATGTGCATATTTCTTGAGATCAGTGATTCTTTTCATATCCAGGATTATTCATCCATTTGAGATCCCCGATTCTATTAGTTTCATGATCATACCTTCATTGATGCTGTTCCTCCCTATGATCATGTATCCACTCTGGATCTGTTGTTTCCTTTCTTGCTACTGATGTGCTCTCTTTGATACTCGATTGAGATTCCTGTCACCATGGTTGAGCGCAGTTGGGACTGCTGCTAGGGTTACGGCCGGTGTGAGCTCGTTTGGTACGGGGGCCGACCGTTGTGTTTTCTGGTGACATGGGAATGTCTCGAGTTAGTGTTGGTGATTGTGACCTCTAGTGGAGGCGAGTGCTTGGTTTTGCACCGGATGATCGGGCCATTGTTAGAGCTGCCAGTTGAGAGAGGACTGTTGATGTACAGCGTACCTCAGAGGTTGTGATGTCGCCTACCGTGCAGACAGATGGACCAGCTGTTGCTGAGATTGACAGGATGTTGCTTTCGGAGCTTACGAGCTGAGATTGCCGGAGCATTCAGGCGGATATGCGACAGATGATAGCTAGTCTACCCGATTTGAGAGACGAAGGTGATCCGTCCGATTTTGCGCCAGAGCGGGCCCAGTTGAGTTGAAGATTTCCAGTATGGAGAATCTTACTCAGATCTAGAGCAGGCTGATTCAGAGACGACCGCCATTGTGTTGCCCTTTCATGGAGGATTAAGACGCTGTTCGGCGTACAGGCGTATGAGCCAGTTGTTGCTGCGAATGATGAGATATCGCCCAGGTGATTGGAGCTACTGCAGCATGAGCATGTTCTTAGAGAGATGATAGCGAGTCGCTAGTCACCGAGGATGAATGACTAGGACGTGTGGTGAGTTTGCGTACCCCGATGCGAGGGCACTAGATAGATTGTTTCCAGCTAGAGACGACTTCACGCAGGTTCGTTGAGAGTCGATAGCGACGATCGAAGGTCAGGAACCCATTTTCCAAGTTTAAAGTATACGGAAAGACATGCAGGTGATTCTATGGACCCTCTAGAAGAATGAAACCCTAACTCGACTTAATGACCGTGTGACAGCCTTTGAACCTTAGGGTTTACGGCGGTTCCGCGGCGCCATTAGTGAGGCTTGGGTTTGCCCTTCTACGGCTGGACCACCGACGCTGTGGCATGTACTCGATACTATTAAACTGTACCCGAGATGTGAGCTCTTGGGGGATTATGAGGTTCTGACGAGTCGATCGGATGATTCGACATCTTTCGGATATCGTGATGGGATACTGCTTGGGAGACTCCAGAGACGAGGATAGCCGTCGGAGCGCAGTTCGTGTAGCCACGATGAGACGAGTCCGGATCAGTCGACATTTTTAGCAGAGTGAAGAAAAGAGTTCGCACGAGATTTCGATGGGATGACATTCCACTCCGCTGACATCAGAGATGTGATATGCACCCCGAGGCGTGGTATATGGATATATCTTTCGGAAAGAAGCGCGACAAGTATGCAGCCGTTCCGGAATAAGCTTTAGCTTCAGTAATGGATGACGACTTCCCGGCAATTCGGCAGGATTGAGATTTAAGAAAGGAACCTCGACAGGACTTTTCCGGAATACGACACGAGAAGACCTAGACCCAGGAGTGGTCATGATTGCGCACACCTAGCAGGCCAGAGTTCGGCATTGTCGACAAGGTAGTTGACCAGGATCGGATAAAGGAACTTACCAGATGCTTTGCGAATTGATCAAGGACGGACGAGTGATGAGTATTTCTCCGATGGTTGGAACGTGTTCCCGAAGACCAGTTCAGCCTGACATCTGCTACAGAATGATGAAGCTACAGAGTACGCGATTTCGAGTCCGTGCGAGAGACTTCAGATCGACCGGTTTCCGAGAAATGTTGTGCTGAGGACACAGATGCCCTTTGAGCGAGAAGAGGTAGTACAAGAGAGCCAGCATCTGTACAGATCGGCATAGGCTTGATTGGAAGAGACCTTGAGCTGGATTCCTTCCAGGACATTGCTGCAATGATGTTTACACCAGGATCAGATGTGTGACGTGCATTCAGAGAGTCAGAGGCCGACGCCAGTGATATGCGGCCTTACGAGTGGTCGTGAGGTTTGACCGAGAGGTGACCAGAGAAGTACCAGAACGGAATCGTCCCCGTTAGCACACCTGACAGGGCCGATGAGCCGATTGACCGCGAGATAGGAAATCCGCAAAGAAGATAAGGACCCAGAGTCAGAGGACGCCAGACCGTGAGCAAGAGGCAAGTAGATATCCTGCGCTGCTAGCAGTGGATTGCACCGACTCCTTCTCGACCTCGAAGGAGGAACTACCGACGACGGTATTTATGATTTGTGATTTTGTGATTCGATTATCACGTATCCGTCATTATTGGATTTCGGTATTTTTGGGCGTTCTGTTTGCATGATTTAGTTTTGATGATTGAGTTTCCTGATATTTGTTTCATGCACCCACTGGATATTCATATATTTTGCGCTGAGTTATTACATTTGAGATATTGATTGAGATTTCATGCCTGCTGTATTCAGTGATTTGATTTACACTTCCAGCGTAGCTTTCATGCACCTTTAGTGTTTTGACATACGATTCTAGTGCACACCAGATGCACTGAATCGGGATTCTTCGTGCATGTTATATGCACCTGATTTGGTTGCTGTCAGGCATGCACGTTGCCTACGGCAGATGTTTCGTGCACACCCGTTGCACATAGTTGTTGTTCTATACACCTGTTTGACACATATTTGGATTTTGATTCCTTGCGCACCAGACGCATAGGATATTCCTATATATGCATTTTGAGGATGGATTTCTAGTATGGCAGTACATTTTATGATATTCTCTCTGTATTGATATTTTCGGAGCCCCGACAAAATTGGAGTTTTCTGAAATGTTTTGGAAATTGGGGGGGATTAAATTTAAATTCGGGGACCGAATTTCTTTAAGGGGGGTAGATTGTAACATTTCGAAATAATAAAATATTAATTGTTGGGAATTTTTATAATTTAATATTATTTTATTGAATATTTGATATTTAGGTATTTTTAAATACAAATAAATAGGAAAAATATGAGAAAAATTATGGAAAATTCTAAAATAGGGTAAATTAGTGAATTATGACATTTTTTAGTTGTTGTGATCATTTCGACACTAATTTAGTGCTAATCGCGATTAAAAATCGCTAATCGGGTTTTTAGCAAATTTTGAGCAAAACATGCACACACTACTTTTTCTCACCCTTGTGCATTTTCTTCCATGATATTTGGGGTTTCTATTTATGTGAGAAGGGTTTTGATTAGAAAAGAAAAGAAAAAGAGAAAAGGAAAAAGAAAAAGAAATGAGAGTAGGTGAGAGAGAGAGAGAGAGAGGCATGGGCTTCATTGACTTCAACCCTTAGCCACTTCTTCCCTTCATTTTCCCCCACTCCTTCTTCAGTTGCTGCTGCTGCTGCCCTAGCCCATTCCTCCCCTCTTCAATTCCTCTTTTTCATCTCAAAAACAACACCAAAACCCCAATCTCCTTTCATTAAAATTGTGCACAAACCCGAGATCTTCGCGATGGACTATGAAAGCATGGATTTTGGCCACTAGGGGCAACTCAAGAAAATTCTTGAGTTGCCAATTGAGGTAATTTCTGAACCATTCTACTAGTTTTAGCAATTCCTATACCCCTATGCAAGTTTTGTATCGATATTGTGTGATATAATGGACATGATGAAAACCTAGTTAGGGTTTGAGTGAAACTTGAGTTGTAATGTGAAATTGAGTTCAATTGAGGTTATATAAACACCCTAGTGCATGAATTGGAACCCAAAACCTGAAGCTAGAACTAGAAATACGGATTTTAGAAACCGATGTCGGGGAAAATGTGAAGTCTGTGCATGTTAACTTGAATCTGCTATCACCCCGAGAACCCTAAAATAATTCTTTTCTGGAAATTGAGATGTGCAGGCACCATAGAGGCAACACCCCAAACCCCAGCCCCCAACTCATCCGTACGGCCGCCAAATTCCTCCTTTTGGCCGCCAATTGCGGCCTGGGTTCCACCTCCTTGGCTCGTTTTGGTTCTGTAGCTCCTACATTGTTAGTTTAGGCCCCTGGTATATATAGTTTTGTATAAAGTGACCTAGGGTGAAATCTGGGACATATTTCAAGAGTTGCTGTTTTGGATTTTAGTTTCCGTATTCCGTATTTTCATTTCTGCATTGGTTTGTTTCGTTTTACCTCGACTATTTGGCGTTTATACGACGATATAGAGGATTTATTGATGGTTTTGAAGGCGTGCCATAGGTTTTCACCTATAGGCCCCTTATCGTGTCGTTTTGGACTTCGTATGCCGTTTTAGCTTTGATTTGGTTTTGATGCGATGCGATACGTGTGTTATGTGTAGGTACACCGCGACGATCCGAGACGATGCGGAGGATGACAGTGACGTCGACACCGACACGCAGGACACAGGTGAGTAGATTATATCTACAGGGGAAAGTCGGGTGGATGGCGTATAGTACCCCCGCAGTCCGTAGTTAGTATACTATATTTATAGTGGATATATGATAGTTTAGTGTGTTGTAGCTTTGTGATAGGTGTTTTATGGATAGTGTGGGGTAGAAGTGACTAGTGTAGTTCATAGTCGCGAACCCTAGGATAGAATTACACCTACACACACACCCTTGCATATTACTTGTACTTACACGGTGTTTGATGATATGGATTGACTTTGGAGATGAGTCGATGATGTGGGCTTGATGACGTGAGATCGGTGATTGGATACGATTCAATATGTGGGATATGAATTGTGTTTCTTGCGGGCTTGGGATATGTGTTACCCCGCATGCTTACTTCATTGATGGTATCGATTGTACTAGGCATAGAGTAGTACCCCAGACTGTTTGATCTGATGATAGTGATACCTATTATGTGACGAGATAGTGAGATGTTGACCCTACCCAGCTAGTGGGGATGCCGTACGATGATTTACCGTACGAGCCGATATTGATGATAGATCCGCACTCATAACTCGAGGATACCTTACGATATGACATTGAGGCGGGATCACCGACTATATATATATATATATATATATCGACTCAGAGATTAGGCGGTTCCCTTACCTGTAGTTCAGCCGTATAGTTAGTATAGTTGTTAGAGTAGATGAGACTTCTTACCTATTTCAAAAACTAACGAATCGTGGGTATTTTAAAGACAGCTCAAGGGAATCTACGGATATTTCAAAAACGACGTATCTTTTCATAAAAACACCGTAGCCCCTATCTTCAAAACCCCATGATTCGAGTTATTTCAAAAGGCACCAATGGTAGGACTTATGTTAGATCAATGCAGATTAGTGTTGGTTACGTCTAGTTTGAGCTCCCACTCCCTTTCTGTGGTTCGCTTTGCATCGCATTTTCATACTATGTTGCATGCTCCAGTATTCATATCATGCTGCTAGGACACCAGCACCATTATCGATGATGCATCTGTTCCACGTACACTTGTTGCCGGCTCACACACTCATCATCGATAATTGCCATGTCACTACACTGTAGTACCATTACATTCATTATATGATTCTTACATGACATGATGATGTACATACCTTCTTTACATGTAGCATACATCATGGATTGATTGCATAACACATCGTATTGGATTTATTTCTTGATGTTGGATGTTCATGTGATTTCTGGATTTGGGAACCGAGGATGTCTTTAAAAGAGAATACATTATTGCTTTAAAAACCCGGTTACCCTTGATATGATATTTGGTGCGTCCACCATGTGTTTTCTCGGTGCTGAGAGCGACATGTAAAACCCGAGTCAAGGAGGCGGATGAGGCCGATTGCGGGTACATGGTGGACCCGGTAAGGTACCCCGGGGCAAGAAGACGTGGTGATGACGATGAGCCTGACAGGGGGAGATTGCCTACCGGTGACTTTACCCGACGCGTCGGATATCCGGAGGATACCGTCGTGGTCTGAGATTTATGGTAGGGGCCGGTCTGGACTGACGGCGCCCTAGATATGATGGTTGAGACTTTGAGATATCAGGATATTGGGATTTCGTTTGTGCCGATGCTAGGCACAGTTTTATGCTGATTTCATTATGGTACCTCATCTTTTAAAATACAGGGAAATCTCACTAAAGTATGAAAACTGTTGCTTCATGTAGATGTATTCTGTTTTCTCGCATTCATATCTCATTCTTTTGCTATATTGTTATCTGAGGCACTGACACAGACACATTGAGCTGGCACTCGGGTTAGATATTTACCCTAGCCTTGCTATAGGCTGCATGCTTTATATTGAGGATTTTTATACCGATCGTTGACTTAGGATTATGTCTTGCATTCGGTTTCTGCTTGTAGATGTTTCTATTCACGAGTTGGCAACTCACCCCCCGTTGTGCCACAGTTCTTGCAGGTTTTGCCGTACAGGTTCCATTGCGGTATTTCTGGCACACTTCCTTCTTGCGGGTGATTTGCTTCTGGTAGGTGGATTCTTTCGTATCAAGAACCACCATTGTATTTATTTATTTCATTGTATCTAGAAATTGTCCATCAACCAAAACTGTATATTCTTTCAGACTCAGAGACAGTGTTGTTTTATTCGACCTTAGAGTCGCGCTTAGTAGTATTGCGGTTTTCTGTTGCTTTTGAGCTTTCTTGATTTTGATCCTCGCCACTTGGCGTTGTATATTATTATATCATTGCGTGGTTGTGGCCGTCGATTGACGAAGAGCTAGCTCCCGCTTGGGGATGCCTTTATCATGTTATATCTTGTTATTATCGTTTTACCCCATTCGGGGCCAGTTTTACAAAAGAAACTCTGCCGAAATTTCTAGAAAAGACTGTACCGTTTTTAAAATGCACATTCGGCTTAGTTATTTTGAAACCTTGATTTCAACGTGTTTTCTTCACTTCTTTAAACCAGTTTTCCCTACTTTTTTATTTAAAATGGTTTTAGATTTCTGGGCTTTTGGCTTACTTGGATCAGATGGAGTCCTATAGGCTTCATATGGTTCAAGGGCCAGTCACGTGCTCTTTCGGGTCGTGACAACACTCGACAGGCTCCGACCCATCCGTTTGCCTAGATATTACACAAATGGACTAAAGAGGCTATTGAAACGCCAAGGAGTACCCTTAAAACAGACTGTTCGACAAGTTCGGTTCTACAACAGGATTTGGGAGGTCCCTGGGACTCAGCACAAATTGCCCAACGGAAGAATGGAAACACTTGGGCTTGGATATGTGAGATCCAGGAAACGGGAGCGAGTCCATGACAGCTACGCCATATATAACTTCGATGAGGAAGAGGACACCCTGTCGGGGAATGCTAACCCCTCGTCAAAACTGGATCCCGCGAGTGAAGTGCCGAGTCCGTCATTTGAAGAACAAGTGGACAAGCTTATCAGGAAAGCAGGTCAAAAGGCTCGGGAAGACCACAACCGCGAGATGGCCATCTACGAAAAAGCCAGGACGCAACGTCTGTTTCAACAGGCTGCAAAAGATGAAGATGCTCATCCCCGTCAATCCGTTGTACAAAAGGCCCGACGCAGAGGCAGAAGTAAGTCAAGAAGCGGAAAAAGGAGCCGACAACAACGACGCAGGATTAGAGAGTCACGTGAGCGGCCATTGCGCGGTCCGGATTTATCCCTCATGAAGAAGATGAGTCGAGCGTATTCCTTCCCTCGAGACAAGACGGAGAAGTTACTCGAGCTCGCTATAAAAAATCAAATGATCGCGCTTCCGGAGTCTAAGCACCCTGAGCAAGCTAACAAAGTTCCTCATCCGGGTTATTGCTCTTATCACCGAGCCGTAGGACACCCTATCGAAAACTGCTTCACCTTCAAGAACTGGGTCGAAGACCAGTACCAGCAAGGCAGATTTGCTTTATCCAGCAGCTGGAGGGTAACGCCGCCACAAAAGCACGAACTCAAAGCCGCAAGAGCAGAGCCAGATCCACATCGGTCTTGGAAGCGAGCCCGTCCTTGTCATATGATAACAATGTTAAAAGAAGAGCCCGATGACATAGATGAGCTCCCTTGGTGCTTCGAAAACAATGAAAATGAGGCAATCTCAGAATTTCCACCGGCTCCGAAAGAACTGGAAGATGGCATACATACTACTGCAGATAACCTCAAGAAAATTGAGTTGGGATCGGCAGACGATCCGCGACCGACATTCGTCAGCGAGCTGCTATCGGAAGAAAGGGTGGTTGTGTTAAAAGACGTGCTTATGTAGCACAGAGATTGCTTCGCGTGGAACTATTCCGAGATGCCAGGATTAGATCCAGAGGTTGCTGTGCATAAATTAGCAATATCCCCATATATCAAGCCAGTCAAACAGGCACCGAGAAGGATGCGGCTCGAGCTTGAAATGAGCATTAACGCCGAAGTTAAGAAACTGATTGATTCTGGGTTTATCCAGGAGGTACAGTATCCTGACTGGGTCGCCAACATCATCCCGGTAATGAAGAAAAACGGGACAGTGCGCATATGTGTGGACTTCCGAGATCTCAATAAAGCCTGCCCGAAGGACGATTTCCTAGTACCGGTCACCGAACTGATGATAGACAATACGTCCACTCATGAGGTTTTCTCCTTTATGGACGGTTCATCAGGGTACAATCAGATAAAGATGCATCCCGACGACCAGAAGCATACCGCTTTCCGGACCCCTTTGGGTATATTCTGCTACAAGGTTATGCCCTTCGGTCTAAAGAACGCCGGTGCTACCTATCAAAGGGCCATGACAAAGATCTTCGATGATCTCATACATGAAATCGTCGAGTGCTATATCGATGACCTCGTAGTGAAGAACATGTCATACGAAGAGCATTTAGAGCATCTGAAGACCGTATTTCAACGCCTTCGGCAATATAATTTGAAGATGAATCCCCTCAAATGCGCGTTTGGAGTCTCCTCGGGTAAATTCTTGGGATTCATAATTCGACACCGAGGTATCGAAATAGATCCATCTAAGATCAAGGCGATTATGGAGATGCCACCCCCAAGGACTCTCAAACAGCTACGGTCTCTCCAAGGAAAGCTCGCGTACATCCGGCGGTTTATCGCCAATCTTTCAGGCAAGTGCCGTCCTTACAGCCACCTGACGAAGAAGGGAACTCCGTTCGTCTGGGACCGAAAATGCCAAAGCGCGCTAGATGAAATCAAGCAATACCTGCAGAACCCGCCGGTGCTGGCTGCTCCAGTCAAGGGGAAGCCTCTCATTCTTTATACAACCGCCCTCGAAGGTTCTTTAGGCGCCTTATGGGCGCAAGAGAACTACCAGGGGAAAGAAAGAGCGCTCTACTATTTAAGCTGAGTTTTTCTGGGGGCAGAAAGCAATTACTCCCCTATCGAAAAACATTATCTGGCGTTAATTTTTGCAATAACAAAACTCCGGCACTATGCATTGGCATATGAAGTCCGTCTTATATCAAAGGTGGACCCCCTAAAATATCTAATGTCAAAGGCCATATTGACGGGGAGACTCGCTAAATGGGCCTTACTCCTGATGGAGTTTTCAATAACCTATCAGCCTCTTAAAGCAGTGAAAGGCCAAGCCATTGCCGACTTCCTTGCTGAGCATCCAGTACCTGCCGGTTCTCCTCTAAATTGCGATTTGCCGGACGAACATGCATTTGATGCGATCGACGGTGGTGATACCCAATGGGAACTTTATTTCGATGGAGCATCTTCCATGAAAAAGCGCAAACAAAGTACCCCTATAGTCAAGTCGGGAGTAGGCCTTATCTTCGTGACCCCACAAGGAGGGATAATGCGCTTTGCTTTCTCCTTAACGGAATCGAGGACGAACAATGAAGCCGAATACGAAGATTTGATAGCGGGCCTCGAGATCGCCATTGACATGGGAATTGAAAACCTCCTTATATACCGGGATTCTCAACTGGTCGTTAGTCAAGTAAATGGTGACTACCAAACGTGCAAACCGGAGTTGGTGAAGTACGGCGAAAAGGTGCAACAACTGTTGAACTAAATTCCCTCCTATACTCTGGAAAGCATACCATGCGCGGAAAACAGCAAAGCAGACGTGTTGGCCAAGCTCGCTAAAGAACTGGCTGACGAGAACCTTGATGACGTCAGAATCGTGATACAAAGCCGTCAAATGCTCGCCCCAGCAGAAATATCTCCGGAATCATACGGAGAAAAGGGAGCGACTGAGCAGATGACCCTATAAATAAAAGATCGTGAGAAGGCTGAGGACTGGAGGGAAGTCTTCATAGACTACTTTAAGTCCCACCGAATGCCCGAAGAAGCGTCCTCAAGATATCAGCTCATGAAACGAGCTCTATCTTTCGCTTTCGTCAACGATACTCTATACAAGAGATCGTTTGATTCTCTGTGGCTGAGATGCTTAGGACCTGACGAAGCAGAAAGAGTCGTTCAGGAAGTTCATGACGGAACCTGTGGTTCTCATCAAGCAGGCCCGAAGATGAAGTTAAAAATTAAACGGATGGGTTACTACTGGCCCACGATGATCCAGGACTGCCTCGAATATGCGAAGCGGTGCCACTCATGCCAAATTCATGGGGACTTTATCCACCAGCATCCAAATCCACTCCATCCAACGGTGGCTAGCTGGCCATTCGAAATGTGGGGAACTGACATAGTCGGCCCCATCGAACCAGTATTGTCCAAGGGACATCGTTTCATCCTGGCGACGACCGATTACTTCTCCAAATGGGCGGAAGCGGTACCGCTGAGGGAAGTGAGGACGGAGAATATCCTCCACTTTTTCAAAACGCACGTCATTTATCGGTTTGGAACTCCACGGCGGATTATCTCCGATAACGGGCCAGCCTACAGAAGCCATAAGATTAGCCATTTCGCGCAACAACATAATATAGACTGGAGATACTCCTCAGTTTATAATCCACGAGCTAACGGTCTGGCCGAGGCCTTCAATAAGACCTTGACAAAGATCATAAAAAAGACGGTGTCCCAAAATAAGAAGGACTGGCACGAGAGACTGCAAGAGGCTCTTTGGGCCTATCGAACTACGTTCAAGACGGCCACGAACACGACGCCATACGCACTGGTATTCGGTATGGAAGCGGTACTCCCCCTCGAGATAGAGCTGCCTTCTCTACGAGTGGCAGTCCACCACGAATTGACAAACGAAGAAAATGCTCACCTTCGGCTTGAGGAGCTTGATGCCCTCGATGAAACCCGGCTCATAGCGCAACAAAATCTGGAAGCTTATAAAGCAAAGATGACGCGCTCATACGAAAGATTGACCCGACCGAGGACATTCAGCCAAGGCGAACTCGTGCTAGTGGTCAAAAGGCCTATGATCCCCAATCGCGCCAAGCGGGGAAAATTCGAGCCGAACTATGAAGGCCCGTACATCATAGACAAGGTCTATCAGGGTGGAGCCTATTTACTCATAGATATGCACGGTGAAAGGCCTTTCAGGCAAATAAACGACCGCTTCATAAAGAAATACTACGCTTAATGAGCCACAGCCTAGGTCAATGATAGACGACGACGACTATGTCCGCTCGCTATCTTCTTAAGCTCAAGCTCTACAAGTAGTAGCTGTCCCTCTCAACGATGGACCGAAACGTCCTTAAACTAACGACGGACCGAAACGTCCTTAAACTAACGACGGACCGAAACGTCCTTAAACTACTACCGCAGTATCCTTAGGCTGACGAGATGAATAAAAAAAAAGAGAGAAAAAGAAAAAATATATAAATAAAAAAAAATATAATAAATAAAAACGGTATGTCTATCAGCAAAAAGGGCACGGATGAAAACCCGAAAGGGCTCCGTGAGTAAAAACAGCAGGGCTACCGGCGAGTGTTCGTGAAAACCCGAAAGGGCTCCGTGAGTAAAAACAGCAGGGCTACCGGCGAGTGTTCGTGAAAACCCGAAAGGGCGTGACCTTATAAAAAAAAGAGAGAAAAAGAATAAAAAAAAATGGTATGTCCATAAGAAAAATGGGCACGGATGAAAACCCGAAAGGGCTCCGTGAGTAAAAACAGCAGGACTACCGGCGAGTGTTTGTGAAAACCCGAAAGGGCGCAACCTCGCTAAAAGAAACTTACAAGATCCTCTCGACCTTGTAAGGAGAAACCACCCGCGTGGGATCCTTACGACTCACAAGGGAGCGACACACTTAGGGATCCCCACGATTCCTAAGGAGAAATACACTTACGAGATCCTCACGACTCGTAAGGAGAACTCTCTTATGGGACCCTCACGGCTCATAAGACTTGAAAGTCTTAAGTTACAGAAACCTAAACCTGTTCTTAAGCAAATCCCCCACAACCTTCGATATTGCCCTACAAGCGGCTCATACTGACCCTTGTATACAATCCACGAGCGCGAATAAGCATTTCCCCAGCAAAGTCCCACCCGTGACTAGGGGTATGTCCCTATGGTGAACAACCCTTATGAGTCCTCTCGACTTATGAGGAGAAGACCCTTTTGTAAGATCCTTATGACTTGCAAGAGGACACGCACTTAGGAATCCTCACGATTCTGTCACAACCCGCAAGGTACGGAACGTGACTGGCACTTAAGTTTACGAAACGTCTCAAGACGTCCGTAAAATAAGTAAGCCAAAGCCCAGAAAACCAAAACCAAATAAGCAAAAGAGTGAAGAAAACCCAATCAGTTGAAAGCGAGTTTTATCAAATAAGTCATGTAAAACCCTTTTTAAAACAATACAAATTTTTCCGAAAATTTCGGCAGTCTCTTTTGTAAATACTGGCCCCCAAAATGGGTACAACAAGAATATATATGAATCCAACAAATAAGGCATCCCCAAGCTGGAGCTAGCTCTTCGCCACAAGTCGGTCACAAATCCCACGCAATATAAAGCAACAACATGCGAAATAATCATAAGGAAGCATGAGAAAAACAGCATGTCGACTCAAGTGAGCTCGACCCCAAAATACAGCATAAAAGTCCACAAATCTCACAGTCTCATCTCTAGGTCAATATACAACAATACTGGTAGATACAGTAGATGGAGTACACTAGATACAAAGAATATACAAGGTGGTACAAAAATAATGATATAACCCACCTAAGAGCAAAACCTCGAGTCCAGGCAAAGGAGGAAAAAGAAGCAAGTGCGCCCGCCGCTACTGTACTGACGGAGCGGACCTGAAAAAGGCTGTGGCACAACGGGGGTGAGTTGCCAACTCGTGAGTAATAAATAACATCTACACAGGCTATCGCAAGTATGCACACAAGCATCCTAGCATCTAAAATACAGGTATGGCAGGATATAATAGCAGGTATGTATGCAATATGACTATACTAGCAAGTATGTATGCAATATAAATATACTCGTGATCCGTATATGTAAGTGTAAGAAATCATCTTTTTTCCTTTAGGCATCTCTTTTGAAATATCAGCACAATACCAATAGAATCAACCAGAATCCGTGTCCAGCAACGACACCTCAAAACTGTCTCAAATCTCATATCAATGTATCTCTGGCCTCAGCCGTCCGGCTGACCCATCTCAAATATCAATATCTCATCATCTCGCGGCCACGGTCGGTATCCTCTCGATATCCGCCGTGCCAAAACAGTCACCGGTAGGTAGTCCATCCCCTGCCAGACTCAACGTCAACAACACATTCCTTTTGCCCCGGGGTACCTTACCGGGCCCACCATGTACCCGTGACGGTTCCTCCACTCCTCGACACGGATCTCGAAAACCACAGCAAACTCATGGTGGACGACACTTTACATCACTAGAAAACCGCAGTTTTGCATATTTTAAAAAGGGTAATAAGTTTTAGAAATTTTGCGGCTTTCCCCCGAAATAGAGAAATATCATAAATCTCAAGAAATCATCATGAATGCATACGTCAATGATAATGAATGCATATGGTATCAATAATCAAGTTGCGATGTATGATTAATAGACTAGGCATGAACAAATAATATGATGAGGTACATGCACATGAATAGCAATCCTACGATTTCATTTTAAGGAATTAAAGGCAATAGCACATGTTTAAGTATCAATTATAGTAAAAGGTTTAAATTTAAAGGTTATCTAGTGTGGTGGCATGGCAATTACCAGGGTGTGTGTGTAAGCATGAATAGTGCTCGTGCTGCATATAAAAACCCTGGCAATGGTGCAGGTGTCCTATAGAATGGGTTCGTATATGTATGTCAATATAAGGCATGAATGTAGCAAATAATCATACAAGTATTACACCCCTAATTACTATCATTAATAAGAATCTTTTTAAGGTACTAAAACTATCGGGCGACTTGCGCCATCCAACGATAGTCCCCCGTAGATGTTACATCTACTCACCGGAATCCCTAGCTAGTCACGTCCAATCACCGCTTTCCCCTTTCGTGCCGCGTCTGACGTCTCCGCGACCGAACCTGAAATTTACATCAATACCAAACATAAGGTTACATATCAAGAACGACGCAAAACCCAAACGAAAATACTAACGCTCACAAGTTAGGTACAACGTGCTCAGGTGCGCGGAACGCACGCGAAAATCGCAAAACTAACTAAAACGTCGATTGGTCGCCCGGCAAAACTAAAACCCGAACACTCAAAAATCCGCACTCACACATCCTAAAAGTCATAGGATACGCTAAAAATGTCATCAAGACATCGCAATTAATTCATCACAATATTTTAATAAAAACTAGTAAGCTAGAATTTGCAATTTGGTGCAAATATCGACAATTAGCGACAAAGTTAACACAATCCAACACAACAATCCAAACTAACTCACTAGATAGCCACTACACTAATTTTAAACCATTAACTATGCTTCAAAACATATTTTCCACAATCAACCCTTCTCTTGATTTTGGTAATTAGCAAAACAAGGAAAATATCACACAAGATTAACTTGGATTAGCATAACATCAAGCCATTTAAGCAAAGTAACCTTATAGATTGGTTAAGTAAACAACTAGATAGCTAATTAGCTTTAATTAACTAAATAATGGTTTTTAAACCCTAGTTTAACTCTAACCATAAACCTTTAAAAACTAGATTAGAAACTAACACTAAATTAACACTAGATTTTAGCCCAATTAGCAAGTTAACCACTTAGATTAAGCTAACAAAATAACTAGGTAACAAAATAGCTTAATTAATCTCTTAATGGTGTTCTAAATCCTAAATTAATTTCAAACCACAAACTTTTAAAAAAAACTAGTATGCAAATAGCACTAAAATTAACACTAAAACAATTTTCAAAGTTCTAATTAGCACACTTTAAACTACAATTTAACCCAAGATTGAAATTATACCTCACAAGCCCAAACCCTATGTTGCTAAAGCCTTCCAAGATGCCATCTTTCACCAAGATTTGAACCAATTTGGGTTTGAGAAGAGAGGGAATAAGGTTTTGCTTTGAAATTGTGAAGGATTTGTTGATTTTTATTGAATTTTGATGCAATTTTTTGAAGAAAATGAGAGAAAAGAGAAGGAAAATAATGGAAATGGGGGGGGGGGAGCTGGTCTCGGCCAGAAGAGGGAGAGGGGAGTGGTGTGGGCTTGCTAAATCTTTCACAAGTCAAAACCATTTCATATCCAAAGTACACCATACATTAATTACAATATTTAATCCTTTTCAAAACAAATCATTCACCACAATAGTTAAAGTCAAATGGTGGGGGATGGGGCTGCTGCAGGAGTGGTGGGGCCGGCCTTGGGGTGTGGGGGTGAGTGGGAGAGGTTACAAAAAGAATTCCATGCAAAAAGACCCCCCACAAGTCCTAAATTGCAAGTTTTAGCTTAAAATTCAATAAATTTCGTTTTCCATAATAAAAATTAGTTAAAACTTGAAATAAAATATTAAAAATTTATGTTACAACTAGATTTTAATTAACATGATTTTAAAGCTTAAATTTAGCCCATTTAAATTTGTATTTATCACTAATTTAATGTATTTTCTTACCGGCTTAAAATAATATTGAAAAATTAGGGAAAATTTTTAAACGACCAGAATTTCATAATCAACTCATTTTCTACTAAAAACTAGCAATTACCTATCCAAATTAGGTATACTTAGTCATAAACTGCAAAATAACAAAAAGGACGGTTTTTGGAAAAATACCGAATTTTCACCGATTTTCAGGAAAACACCAAAACGACTTTTCAAGGCGTTACAATCTTCCCCCCTTAAAGAAATTCGGTCCCTGAATTTTAAAATAATTACGCGTACCTTCAAAGAGATGGGGATATTTCTTCCTCATCTCGCCCTCGGTCTCCCAGATAACCTCTTCGCTGCTCGGGCTACGCCAAAGGACCTTGACGGTCGGTATAACTTTCGATCTCAACTTCTTCACCTGTCGATCCAGGATGGCCACCGGCTGCTCTGCTAAAGAAAGGTCACGCTCTAGCTGGACTGTCGGGTGCTGAATCGCATGCGAAGGGTCGTGAAGGTACTTGCGAAGCATCGAAACATGGAAGACGGGGTGAACATCGGGAAAGCTGGGTGGAAGGGCCAAACGATATGCAACAGCGCCGACACGCTCGAGGATCTCGAAGGGACCTACGAATCTGGGGCTAAGCTTCGCCTTTCGCCCAAAACGCATCACGCCCTTCATCGGAGAGACTCTCAGAAAAACATGGTCGCCAACTGCGAACTCTAATCTGCGACGGCGCCTGTCCGCATACGATTTCTTCCTGCTCTGAGCCGCTCTAATCCGGTCTCGGATCAACTGTATCTTCGCTGTCGTCTCCTCAACAAGCTGCGGCCCCAAAATACTGCTCTCGCTGAGCTCTGTCCAACAGACGGGCAATCTGCATCTCCTCCCATACAATGCCTCGAAAGGTGCCATCTGAATAGTATCCTGGAAGCTGTTGTTGTAGAAGAACTCCACTAGAGGTAAATGACGATCCCAGCTACCGCCGAAGTCTAAAATGCACGCTCTGAGCATGTCCTCGAGAGTCTGAATGGTCCGCTCTGACTGTCCGTCGGTCTGCGGATGAAACGCTGTGCTGAAGCTCAAACGAGTGCCCAAAGCCTCCTGAAGTCTCTGCCAAAGTCGGCTGGTGAACTGGGTGCCTCGATCTGACACGATACAAGTCTGTACGCCATGCAACCGCACGATCTCGTCGATGTAAAGCTGGGCATACTGAGCGAAGCTGAAGGTCGTCTTCACTGGCAGGAAGTGAGCCGCTTTCATCAATCGATCTACGATCACCCAGATGGAGTCGTACCCTCAACTGGTCCTGGGTAGACCCACAACGAAATCCATCGAAATCTACTCCCATTTCCACTCCGGAATGGGTAACGGCTGTAGCTCTCCTGTGGGCCTCTGGGGTTCAGCCTTGACTTGTTGACAAGTCAGGCATCTCGATACAAACTCCGCAATGTCCCTCTTCATCTCGTCCTACCAGTAGGTCTCTCTCATATCATGGTACATCTTGGTGAAACCGGGGTGGACACTATACACTGATCGGTGTGCCTCCTTAAGAATGTCGCGCCGCAATCCATCAGCATCTGGTATGCACAGTCTAGATCCATATCATAAAATCCCCTGATCGTCAATCACGAACTCGGAAAATCTGCCCTGTCCCATCTGTGCCATGATCTCTGAGCAACGGTCGTCACTGCGCTGTGCCTCATATATACGGTCAAGCAACTGTGGGCGTGCACGAACATGCGCGAGTTGTCCCCCTGTCTGAGTGAACTCGAACTCAACTCGGCTGTCGCATAAAAGCTGCCAATCTGATGACTGCCTCTGCACTGCGGGCAAAAAGGATAGACTACCCCCGGGCCTCCTGCTCAAAGCATCTGCCACTACATTCGCCTTGCCCGGGTGATATAAGATCTCGCAGTCGTAGTCTTTCACCAACTCCATCCAACGACGCTGTCTGAGGTTCAGGTCTCGCTGCTGAAATATGTACTTTAAGCTCTTGTGATCAGTGAATATCTGACACGACTCGCCGTATAGGTAATGTCGCCAAATCTTCAGTGCAAAGACCACTGCAGCCATCTCCAAATCGTGAGTGGGGTAGTTCTGTTCATGCTTCTTCAACTGCCGAGAAGCATATGCGATCACCCGGCCATGCTGCATCAATACGCATCCTAATCCCACTCGCGAAGCATCACAGTAGACCACAAATCCGCCTGATCCCGAAGGCAAAGATAATACCGGCGCCGTAGTCAAACAAGTCCGTAGCTGCTGAAAACTGTGCTCGCACTCCTCTGTCCAAACGAAAGGAACTCCCTTCCGGGTCAAACCGGTCAAAGGTGCAGCTATACGGGAGAAGTCCTGAACAAAACGCCTGTAGTAGCCCGCCAAGCCTAGAAAACTACGGATCTCAGTAACCGATGTAGGTCGGGGCCACTGCTGAACAGCCTCAATCTTCTTTGGGTCCACAAAAATGCCGTCTCTCGTAACCACGTGACCCAAGAATCCGACGCTGTCCAGCCAGAATGCACACTTGGAGAACTTTGCGAACAGCTGGTGCTCCCTCAGAGTCTGTAACGTAATCTGCAAGTGCTGCTCGTGCTCCTCTCTGCTCCGGGAGTACACCAAGATATCGTCGATAAACACGATGATGAACAAGTCAAGATACGGCCTGAATGTACGGTTCATCAAATCCATGAATGCTGCTGGGGCGTTGGTGAGTCCGAACGACATCACCAAAAACTCATAGTGGCTATAGCGCGTGCGGAAAGCTGTCCTCGGTATATCCTCCTGTCGAACTCGCAGCTGATGGTATCCTGATCGCAAGTCGATCCTCGAAAAATATCCCGCACCCTGAAGCTGGTCGAACAAATCATCAATGCGTGGCAACGGATATCTGTTCCGAACGGTAACTTTGTTCAGCTGGCGGTAGTCGATGCATAAGCGCAAACTTCCATCCTTCTTCTTGACAAACAGGACCGGAGCACCCCACGGAGAAACACTAGGTCGAATAAGCCCCTTCTCTAACAAATCCTGCAACTGATCCTTCAGCTCTCGAAGCTCTGCCGGGGCCATCCGATAAGGCGGTATAGAAATAGGCCCCGAGCCGGGAATCAAATCGATGCAGAACTCAACATCGCGCTCAGGCGGTAGCCCAGGCAGCTCATCAGGGAAAACATCAGGGAACTCACAAACAACCGGAACCTGGTCCAACGGAACCTCTGCAGCTCGAGTATCACAAATACACGCTAAGAATCCCTGACATCCCTTTCGCAAGAGCTGACCAGCACGAAGAGACGAAATCAAGCTGGGAAGGGTGACGCTGCGGTCTCCCTGAATAACAAGGACTGGCTCTCCCGGAAAGCTAAATCTGACTGCCTTCTCACGGCAGTCCACCGAAGCATAAAAAGTGGCCAGCCAGTCCATGCCCAGAAGCACATCAAAGTCCAACATATTGAGGAGAATCAAATCAACTGATGAATCCCTCTCCCCGATACGAACGGAACACAATCGAAATACAAAACGAGCGACAAACGACTCGCCTACCGAAGTACTAACAACAAGCGGATGATCTAACGACGATGACTCACGGCCCAACATCGGTGCAAAGTGTGTAGAGACGTACGAATGTGTGGAACCTGGGTCGAATAATACCCGTGCGTCGAAAGAACAAACTGGCAAGGTACCTGTCACAACGGCATTGGATGCCTGCGCATCCTGCGGTGTCAAAGCAAATACTCGGGCCTGTCCTCCACCGATAGCAGGCTGACCTCGACCTCGGCCTCCTCGTCCTCTCTGAACAGGACCGCCGCGTCCACGGCCTCTGGGTGCACCTAACTGGCGTGGAGCATCGCCTGTGGTAGGAAGTAGGGCTCTCTGAGGAGGGGGTGGCGATGGTGGTAGGGTCACATGCGGAACTGTCGCTGCTCCCTGTCGTCTCGCCGGACAGTCTCTGACAAGATGGTGCGGACTCCCGCACCTAAAACACCCTGGCGACGGCTGCTGTCTCTGAAGATAAGAACCATATAACTGTTCCCGTCTAAATCCTCTGCCAGGCCTATCTCTCGGAAAAAATCTGGCGCGCTGCCTCTGAGACGGTACATCGGTGCGAATCCTCTTCGGCCCAGAAACGGCCGAAGTCTGTGATATGCGTGCCTTCATCCGTAATGCCGTATCCATAGCAGCTGAATACGTGTCGTAGTGCTGGGCGCCAATGGCAAGATACAGCTGGGCATCAAGTCCCTGTACGAACCTCTTCACCATCTTCTCTTCGGTATCCACCAAATACGGAGCATATCGGGATAACTGTGTAAACTGGACGTCATACTCAGACACCGTCATCCCAGGTGCCTTGACTAAGGCCTCGAAGCTACGAGCTCTGGCGTCACGAACGCTCTCTGGGAGGAAACGAGCTAGATAGACCACTGTAAACTCAGCCCAAGTCATAGGCGGTAGACCTGCAGCTCGACTTCTCAAGACTGACTCCCACCATGTCTGCGCGAGACCCTCTAGTCGGAAACTCGCAAGCTCTACCCATCGATCATCCGAACATCTCAGCGAACGACAGATCCTGGCTAAACTGTCAAGGAACGTCTGTGGGTCCTCCGCTGCCTCGGTGCCGGTGAATACTGGAGGTCTCAGCCTCATGAAATCCTGTAGTGAAACCGGGATGGTCATGGCGGTAGTAGTAGAAGCAGGTATCATAGCAGTCGGGGATGTAGTAGGTGCGTCATCCGGCCTCGGTGTACGACTGGCTGCAACTAGGGATCCTACCATCTGACGTAGCTCCTGCATGCCCCCCATCATCTGTCGCAACTCCTCCATACCAGTCTCGAGCCTATCCATACGGCCTGGGGAAGGTGGATCGGTCTGTCCCTGCGGCGTAGGCATACCACCTTGCTTAGTCCTAGTCTCGGACGAGCCAGCTCGAATCTCGTCTCGGGCGGCAGCCCTCTGTGCCCTCGTAGCCTTCAGCGGCATAGTGGCTGTTACAGGAAAATGGATAATAAGAACAGTGCAATAGAATCATAGGATACACGGAATTGAAGAAGGAATTTTCAAGCAAGTATATCCTAAAGTCACTTAGGCGGAGTACCGTATCGCAAGTATGTCGCGGACATACACACGCTACGTTACCCTACTTAAGTCACTTACTCCATCTACCAAGGGTCATCCTACACTAAAAAAGGTAAAACCTATCGCTCTGATACCAACTTTGTCACGACCCGCAAGGTACGGAACGTGACTGGCATTTAAGTTTACGAAACGTCTCAAGACGTTCGTAAAATAAGTAAGCCAAAGCCCAGAAAACCAAAACCAAATAAGCAAAAGAGTGAAGAAAACCCAATCAGTTGAAAGCGAGTTTTATTAAATAAGTCATGTAAAACCCTTTTTAAAACAATACAAATTTTTCCGAAAATTTCGGCAGAGTCTCCTTTGTAAATACTGGCCCCCAAAATGGGTACAACAAGAATATATATGAATCCAACAAATAAGGCATCCCCAAGCGGGAGCTAGCTCTTCGCCACAAGGCGGTCACAAATCCCACGCAATATAAAGCAACAACATGCGAAATAATCATAAGGAAGCATGAGAAAAACAGCATGTCGACTCAAGTGAGCTCGACCCCAAAATACAGCATAAAAGTCCACAAATCTCACAGTCTCATCTCTAGGTCAATATACAACAATACTGGTAGATACAGTAGATGGAGTACACTAGATACAAAGAATATACAAGGTGGTACAAAAATAATGATATAACCCATCTAAGAGCAAAACCTCGAGTCCAGGCAAAGGAGGCAAAAGAAGTAAGTGCGCCCGCCGCTACTGTACTGACAGAGCGGACCTGAAAAAGGCTGTGGCACAACGGGGGTGAGTTACCAACTCGTGAGTAATAAATAACATCTACACAGGCTATCGCAAGTATGCACACAAGCATCCTAGCATCTAAAATACAGGTATGGCAGGATATAATAGCAGGCATGTATGCAATATGACTATACTAGCAAGTATGTATGCAATATAAATATACTCGTGATCCGTATATGTAAGTGTAAGAAATCATCTTTTTTCCTTTAGGCATCTCTTTTAAAATATCAGCACAATACCAATAGAATCAACCAGAATCCGTGTCCAGCAACGACACCTTAAAACTGTCTCAAATCTCATATCAATGTATCTCTGGCCTCAGCCGTCCGGCTGACCCATCTCAAATATCAATATCTCATCATCTCGCGGCCACGGTCGGTATCCTCTCGATATCCGCCGTGCCAAAACAGTCACCGGTAGGTAGTCCATCCCCTGCCAGGCTCAACGTCAACAGCACATTCCTTTTGCCCCGGGGTACCTTACCGGGCCCACCATGTACCCGTGACGGTTCCTCCACTCCTCGACACGGATCTCGAAAACCACAGCAAACTCATGGTGGACGACACTTTACATCACTAGAAAACCGCAGTTTTGCATATTTTAAAAAGGGTAATAAGTTTTAGAATTTTTGCGGCTTTCCCCCGAAATACAGAAATATCATAAATCTCAAGAAATCATCATGAATGCATACGTCAATGATAATGAATGCATATGGTATCAATAATCAAGTTGCGATGTATGATTAATAGACTAGGCATGAACAAATAATATGATGAGGTACATGCACATGAATAGCAATCCTACGATTTCATTTTAAGGAATTAAAGGCAATAGCACATGTTTAAGTATCAATTATAATAAAAGGTTTTAATTTAAAGGTTATCTAGTATGGTGGCATGGCAATTACCAGGGTGTGTGTGTAAGCATGAATAGTGCTCGTGCTGCATATAAAAACCCTGGCAATGGTGCAGGTGTCCTATAGAATGGGTTCGTATATGTATGTCAATATAAGGCATGAATGTAGCAAATAATCATACAAGTATTACACCCCTAATTACTATCATTACTAAGAATCTTTTTAAGCTACTAAAACTATCGGGCGACTTGCGCCATCCAACGATAGTCCCCCGTAGATGTTACATTTACTCACCGGAATCCCTAGCTAGTCACGTCCAATCACCGCTTTCCCCTTTCGTGCCGCGTCTGACGTCTCCGCGACCGAACCTGGAATTTACATCAATACCAAACATAAGGTTGAATATCAAGAACGACGTAAAAGCCAAACGAAAATACTAACGCTCACAAGCTAGGTACAACGTGCACAGGTGCGCGGAACGCACGCGAAAATCGCAAAACTAACTAAAACGTCGATTGGTCACCCGGCAAAACTAAAACCCGAACACTCAAAAATCCGCACTCACACATCCTAAAAGTCATAGGATATGCTAAAAATGTCATCAAGACATCGCAATTAATTCATCACAATATTTTAATAAAAACTAGTAAGCTAGAATTTGCAATTTGGTGCAAATATCGACAATTAGCGACAAAGTTAACACAATCCAACACAACAATCCAAACTAACTCACTAGATAGCCACTACACTAATTTTAAACCATTAACTATGCTTCAAAACATATTTTCCACAATCAACCCTTCTCTTGATTTTGGTAATTAGCAAAACAAGGAAAATATCACACAAGATTAACTTGGATTGGCATAACATCAAGCCATTTAAGCAAAGTAACCTTATAGATTGGTTAAGTAAACAACTAGATAGCTAATTAGCTTTAATTAACTAAATAATGGTTTCTAAAAACCCTAGTTTAACTCTAACCATAAACCTTTAAAAACTAGATTAGAAACTAACACTAAATTAACACTAGATTTTAGCCCAATTAGCAAGTTAACCACTTAGATTAAGCTAAAAAAATAACTAGGTAACAAAATAGCTTAATTAATCTCTTAATGGTGTTCTAAATCCTAAATTAATTTCAAACCACAAACTTTTAAAAAAAACTAGTATGCAAATAGCACTAAAATTAACACTAAAACAATTTTCAAAGTTCTAATTAGCACACTTTAAACTACAATTTAACCCAAGATTGAAATTATAACTCACAAGCCCAAACCCTATGTTGCTAAAGCCTTCCAAGATGCCATCTTTCACCAAGATTTGAACCAATTTGGGTTTGAGAAGAGAGGGAATAAGGTTTTGCTTTGAAATTGTGAAGGATTTGTTGATTTTTATTGAATTTTGATGCAATTTTTTGAAGAAAATGAGAGAAAAGAGAAGGAAAATAATGGAAATGGGGGGGGGGGGGAGCTGGTCTCGGCCAGAAGAGGGAGAGGGGAGTGGTGTGGGCTTGCTAAATTTTTCACAAGTCAAAGCCATTTCATATCCAAAGTACACCATACCTTAATTACAATATTTAATCCTTTTCAAAACAAATCATTCACCATAATAGTTAAAGTCAAATGGAGGGGGATGGGGCTGCTGCAGGAGTGGTGGGGCCGGCCTTGGGGTGTGGGGGTGAGTGGGAGAGGTTACAAAAAGAATTCCATGCAAAAAGACCCCCCACAAGTCCAAAATTGCAAGTTTTAGCTTAAAATTCAATAAATTTCGTTTTCCATAATAAAAATTAGTTAAAACTTGAAATAAAATACTAAAAATTTATGTTACAACTAGATTTTAATTAACATGATTTTAAAGCTTAAATTTAGCCCATTTAAATTTGTATTTATCGCTAATTTAATATATTTTCTTACCGGCTTAAAATAATATTGAAAAATTAGGGAAAATTAGGGAAATTTTTTAAACGACCAGAATTTCATAATTAACTCATTTTCTACTAAAAACTAGCAATTACCTATCCAAATTGGGTATAATTAGTCCTAAACTGCAAAATAACAAAAATGACGGTTTTCGGAAAAATACCGAATTTTCACCGATTTTCAGGAAAACACCAAAACGACTTTTCAAGGCGTTACAGATTCCCAAGGAGAAAACACACCTACAAGATCCTCACGACTTGTAGGGAGAAATGCCTTTGTGAGACCCCTACGGCTCATGAAGTCAAAAGCCTTGGTCGACAGGACCCTTAACCCTGTTTACTAAGCCACCTTTGTTCAACATCGACAGAGGCAAATGATGATTCGCTCCTGGCAACATCCCAGTTGTAGCGGTGCTGATGCCGAAATCGGCGTCTAAAATCCAAGCTTGCGGCGAAAAAGTTAGCGAGCCACACATGCATACGAAATAGCCGAAATGATGGGGCAACTTGAAATAAAAAGCAGCAAGTAAAAATGTATGCATGACAGATAGCCGAAATGATTGGGCAACTCGCAATAAAAAGCAGCGAGTAAAAATAAAATAAATAGCCGAAATGATTGGGCATCGCGAAAAATGGCCGAAATGATAGGGCAATCGCGACCTCCGCGATATAAAAGCTGAAATGATAGAGCATCGCGGAAAAAGAAATAAAATAAAAAAAAAGTTTTAATTTATGCCCTACAGGTGATGTTCCATCACACCCTGTATACAATCCAAGGACGTAAACAAAAAAGGGATCATACTTCTCCCCCAGGTTTCATCATAAGAAGAAGCAAAATCTCGACGGGCTGCGAATGACTTAGAGATCATCTCAACACTCGTCTCGTAACGACGGAAACAACTTCAAACAAAGCGGAGCAGCGGCAACCCCTAGTTCCATGGCTCGGCGATATACCTATCACCAACAGTCAAATCTCCATTCCGTGAAATGCGGATACAATCAGCAAAATTCCTGGTTACGTGGAACGCGGATAACGTCACTCTTTGACCCCGCGGAAAACGCCCAGAGCGGAGCCTGGTTCTCGCCAAGCACGGCAGTGAACCCGTGTGAAGCATCCAGAGCAAATACCGGACTGTGGAGTCCTTAAAATCCACGGACTATGATGTCCTTAACCTCGACCGTAATGTCTTAAAACTAACAATCAACCACTCTGATTCTGTACTGATTCTACCTTGTTTTAAGGGTACATCTCTTCACTCCTTTGATGCCTGACGTTGTAATTCCTCAACGTCTTCAAAGAGGTGACGGGTCCCTGCAACCAAACATCGGACTGTGGAGTCCCTAAATCCACGGACTATGAGGTCCTTAACCTTGACCGTGATGTCTTAAAACTAACATCGGACTGTGGAGTCCCTAAATCCACGGACTATGAGGTCCTTAACCTTGACCGTGATGTCTTAAAACTAACATCGGACTGTGGAGTCCCTAAATCCACGGACTATGAGGTCCTTAACCTTGACCGTGATGTCTTAAAACTAACATCGGACCGTGGAGTCATTAAATCCACGGATTATAAGGTCCTTAACCTTGACCGTGATGTCTTAAAACTAACATCGGACTATGGAGTCCCTAAATCCACAGACTATGAGGTCCTTAACCTTGACCGTGATGTCTTAAAACTAACATCGGACTGTGGAGTCCCTAAATCCACGGACTATGAGGTCCTTAACCTTGACCGTGAAGTTTTAAAACTAACATCGGACCGTGGAGTCCCTAAATCCACGAACTATGAGGTCCTTAACCTTGACCGTGATGTCTTAAAACTAACATCGGACTGTGGAGTCCTTAAATCCACGGACCATGATGTCATTAACCTTGACCGCGACGTCTTTAAACTACGACGCCTTGAGCAACCCCTGACCCCGTGAAACACGGATAAAGGTGACCACATCCAGCACTTGCATGTCCTCACGACCTGTAAGGAAGAAAAACTCTCTGGTGAGATCCTTACGACTCTCAAGGGAAAACCTGCTTAAGAATCCTCACGATTCTTAAGAAGAACTTACACCTATGGGATCCTTTTGACCCATGGAGAGAAAAACTCTTTATGAGACCCTCGTGGCTCATAAAGCGCAAAAGTCTTAGGAAGCAGATCTTAACCCTGAATCCTAAGCTATCGCTGCCCTGCAAGGAGATCAAGATAAATTGTCCGCAAAACACATTCAACAAAGAGGAGACGCACCATTGAGAAGAAAAATGTATCTTTTATTCATAAACCAAAATGGATACAAACTACAATTCGTGAAAGAACAAAAGAAGATACTCTCATCCATGAGTATGTACAAAAAGAAAGGAAAAGATATAAGTCTTTAAGCCGGTGGGCGATTTAGCAGCTTGGTCAGCTCATCCTGCTTTTGTTGGGCCACGGCCTTATGATTTAAGATCGCCAAAAGACGGGCCTCCGCCTGAGCCTGCTGGGCCTGATACAAAGCGAGCCGGCCTTCAAGCTCTTTCTCGGTGGCCTTATGAGCCTCGACCTTCTCACGAGTGAATGTAGCAGCTTTATCAAGAGTCACCACCTCCCTGATAGACTCTTGAAGCACCCACCAGAGTTCATACGCTTTGTTGGCCTTGGCAGTAAGAATCGCGTGAAGCTCGCTCAGCGCTTTAGAAGCCAGCTCCCTCCCCGAGAAGTTACGGCCGAACCCTTTTCTCGCACGACAATATGTTCGCCACGTGTCGCCCTATCAGGCCACGTAAGCTCACTTTCGCGACCGCAACCTTGGAAACAGGACATACACGCTCAAGACCGTATAAATGGGCGTCCAGTCGACAACAATAATCGACTTAAAACGCGCTCACATTACCTGGTATGAAAAGCAACGAGAAAATTTCCGACGAGCATGCGTTCGTAATTATATGAACATCAAAAAAGGAAATAATATTCGGGGCTTTAATGTGCATGCGACACGATGATAGTGTTGATAATTAAAGAAAGCTCTTATAAGGAGAACACAAAGTCTATTTATGCAAGCGAAAACATACATACGATAAGGAGAACACAAAGTTTATTTATGCAAGCGAAGACATACGTACGAGCACCGAGCCTACATGAAAGTTCAGCATAAAGCATACAAAAAAGGGACTAATTTAAATATGCTACGCTAGCGGGAAAAGGTCACCAAACACGGGATCAATAGCACAAGGGTTAACAAAACAGAGAACAAAATTCTCCATCTCCCTCTCTGCTTTCTCCAGCACATCAAAACGACGGTTCTCGCTAGGAGTCTCTCCCCATCGATTGGCGCCATGTTCGTCCGCGAAAGCAGACATAATAGATCGCCGGGCCTTTATCTGGCTCAGCAGATGAATTGAGCAATCCTTCAAAGCCTGAGTAATCAGGCACGCTTCGTGAAAGCCCTCGAGCTTTTCTTCAGCCGCGTCGAGCATCGCCAGGGTCATATCCGCCGGGTGAGGAGGGATGTCGGCAAGCACGGCCGCGAGAATCATCCGGAGCCAGAGAGACCCCATCGGGAGGGGGGACCCCCTACGGATCGAGAGTTCATACATTGCCGAGTCGCATTCGTCGTCGGTAAGGAGTGGATCCACCAATCGGGTAGCAAAGAGGGGGATCATCTCCTCAATAGGAACTTCCCATGGCTGTCGACGAGCATGAGGGCGATTGCAGGCCATGGCGCTCGGTTGTTTCTCAAGACAAATTACACCAAAATAAAAAAAATCTCTCTGTGAAGGGAAAAGAAGGCTATAGCCTCAGATATAAAGGGGTGCATTAAGTGTTAAGCGAGGAAAATCTTGCATGATGAAGCTATTTCCAAGGCCCAAAAAAGGAAAGGCATCGAAAATCAGGGGGATGGAACTATTTCCAAGGCTCCTTTTCTGCATTTGATATTGTGCACTAAAAATGTGGCATGGAAATTTTTTGAACAGTCCCATCAAAGGACCCCACGTGCAGAACACGTGAGCCCCAAACTTGACGTGCACTAAAAAATGGAATAGCACCATGCATCAGCAACAACAATAGTAAAATGATAAAATCCCACAGAAAGGCATGCAAACACGCAAAGACATAATAAAACTTATCATTCATACTTCAAGAAGGTCATACAAAACAAAGAGAAACACGTTTACAATGGCAAGACCTCGGACGCAGGGCATGGATTGAGAAACTCAAACTTGACTTTGTCCAAGATCTTCCAGGCACTTCGAACCATCCTGGTATGTTTCCTCTCGCGGTCGCAAGCGTCGGGGTCCTCACGGATGTCCTACACCCTCCGATAGGCAGCAAGTATGGCTGACTGCTGAAAGGCCTGGTGCAAGAGATCCATGAGGCGATCTCGCCTCCTCTTTGAAATCAAGCTCATCAGGTACACCGAATGTACCTTATCCTCAGCAGTGTCCAAGGCCCTGAGCGGTACGCTGGTACAAAAGAGAGGGAGTTCCTCCCAGATAGCCAGCACGATCAGTCTCAGAAGAGAAGAGCGACAGGGGAGTAGCCGATGGTTGTACTCGCCGAAGCGGCTCATGATCTCGGCGCATTGAGCGTTGGTGAACTCCTGGTTCTGACTGCGACCCAATGCACGAATGTTCCCGTAGGAAATGATTTCGTCAAGACAATACAAATGAGCATCCATGATACCTGAAATAAAGATCATGATAATTATTACAAAGCTTCTGTTCCATTAATTACAGAAGGACAACCTAGGGCAAAGAGACCCTGGGAAGCCTTCATGCGAAGAAACTGAGTTCCTCATAGGAATTAAATTCCTTATTGAGAGAAAGGGAATTAAACTCCCAGAAACATGTTTTCTGAGAACGGGGTTAAACTCCATGGATTATCACCATCATCCCCTAAAGGATCATCTAAACCCTAAGGGATCTACTGTTGGAGGTTAAGTGGTCTCAAATTTTGGTTAAAGAACTTGAAGATGGGTTCTTTATTAAAAAGGGGTGAATCCCTTGAAGTGGATTTAAAATCCAGAGAATTTCGTGTATAAAAGTTCTTCTTTCGCTCAAGATGATTACCTGAGGAAGAGGAATCGGTCAAACAGAGTTAAACTCTGGAAAGTTTTTGAGGCAGAGAGCTGAGCTCTAGAAGAAGAGAATTAAATTCTCAGAAAAGTTTGCAAGAGAAGAAGATGAGCAAAGTGGAGGCTCTTCTGAAGGGACATGGGCATTTATAGGATGCGATGGAGACGCTTCATCTCCCTAAATCCCTAAAGGAATCCAACGGTCACAAAAAGTGACAGCGTTGCACTCACGCGCAAACACGTGAGAACAACGTTGTGGGGGAATTTGTTTCCTGATTTAAAATCAGGAAAGCTTACGAAGGAGGTATCACGTGCTAGCACGTGACCAGCAGTCACGTGTTGGCACGTGACATTTGAAAGCAGCGGACTCATTCTCTAATTAAATCAAGAAAAAGGCTCCAGACCAGGGTCACGTGCTCACACGTGACCAGGGGTCACGTGGTGGCACGTGACGGCTAAGCAGCGGCCAGAAGGCAGAGCGCAAAAAGAAGAAAAAAGCTCGTTCCAAGGGTCACGTGCCTACACGTGACCAAGGGTCACGTGCCTACACGTGACCAAGGGTCACGTGCCTACACGTGACCATGGGTCACGTGGCCACACGTGACCGGCTTTCAAAGCCTATTTATTTAACAGAATCAAATTCTGAAGAGATCATTCAAATCTTTCCAAAGGAAAATGATTATTTGGAACCGATTGAACTAAAAATTTAAAGGTGATTGATTAGTCGAAAATATTGTATATTTTAACCGACAATTTCCTCATCATTTGCATTCATATAGGAGTGTTCGGCATTCATATTCTACATATTAGCAAATCTATCACAGATTATCAGATTACATGTATTAGACCTTAAAACCGGCATTTCTAGGGAAATTGACTGCATTGCATGGCATCGCAATATTTCTATATGTTGCAACCCGTGTTTCTAAGCCTGTGCAGGAAAAGGAGAAGCTCGCTCAAATTTACACCGCTCAAAGATACGTCAACTCACTAACTTCAAATCTGGTGTCATTACAAAGGAGCAATTACAATTCAAGATATCCTAAAAAGCTCCACATGTCAGCTCAAGCCTGTACCAGAGAGCCGAAGGCCCAAGCCCCCTAAAGAGCCGCGGATCCGCGGCAGGAGCCTGCTTGCGCCGCGGATCCGCGGTGGGTCCAAGGAATCAGCCTCTAAATTTTAGTGCAAAACTCCTGTCTCAGCTCCTACAGTTCAGAAAGACACTCCAAGTTCTAGAAGACTCCAGAGGTTTCTGCCAGATCAGCAAACAAGGGTTTCCAAGCCTAAGTAAACCTAGCTTAAACCCTAAGCTAGCTCCTAACAAACTACCTTCTAGAAGACTCAACAAACTTTTGGAGGGAACTACCATTTCAAACCTAAACCTAGGGTTTGGGAAGTCTATAAATAGAAGCCTAGACCTAGGGTGAGGGAATAATAATAGATCATCATATATCATACATCCAAGAGAGGGTGTGATTCATTTTAGTTCATTTTTAGCCATTCTTTTTCTTCTTCTTCTTCCACAAGTTTAGTGAGAGGGCTTGTGGGAAACCCTAACCTAATTCCAATTAAAATCAAGATCCCGAGTACCCATTAAGCAAAAAGCCCTACAACCTTTAGGAGCGGAGCCGATCTTCAACGGAGCAAGCGATCCGAGCCGATCCACGACTCACGAAGCCGAGCGACGCCCGATCAACAATTTAGATTCTTCCTCTTGTAGTTCTTGAAGCGAATGTAATCAAAATTGTTGAGATAAATAAAGGTGATATTCTTTTATCTTGTTTTCTTTAAATTCTGCATCTTGATATCTTTACAATTCGTGAATATTTTCTGTGTGGTGATGTGTGAATAAAACTCCGCTCGTCGAGGAGTCGAGACGGTCAATAGAAAGATGATGTAACATAGCTTTAATCGATTCTTGAGTCCTACGTTTTTGAAAACCCTAGCAAGTTCAAAAAACGACGACCCATTTTGTTTCGATGCTTTCTTGATTGATATCGTTCAAAATTGGGGAGTTACGATCATTTCTTGAATTTGGTAGAGGCTAGAAAAGGAATGATATCGACGAAAGAACAAGGGTTAAAAGATGAAACCCTAGTTTCATCAAGAAAGCCCTAACTCTCGTCGATGATCATCGATCTAGTATCAATCCTTCGAAGGACAAGAACACGAAATCTTAAGATTACATCACGTCTATAGATCCGATCGATTCCTACGAGCCTCTTTTAGATTCTTGATTGTTGATTGGAAATATCATCGATACACCGATTCTTGACTGTTTATCTTTTTCTTGATTCTTGAATAGAATAGTGACACTTGAAAATCAAAACTCTTGAATCATGTTTTCGTTTATCTTAGCTTAACTTTTCAATTCAAGCATATCATAATACAAACGAATCGTGCAATCCCTGTGGACGATCTGCACTCATTCATGAACTACAATTGACACCGTAGTTTGATTGCGGTCAATATAATTTTTGGTTGTGATGTCTTTACAATTTTCTTAAATCGACACAACAAGATTTTACATCAATCAAATGGCGCCGTTGCCAGGGACTATTTGATTCGATATTACACAAACAAGAATCTGCATCAATCAAATGGCGCCGTTGCCGGGGACTATTTGATTCAATTTACACAAACGAGAATTTCTTATCAATCAAATGGCGCCGTTGCCGGGGATTACGCGCTAATTCGTTTCATATTATAGTTTGAATTGAAAGAATTATTCCATTGTTATTTTGAGATCAAAATTCGTGCAAACCCTAAACAATTTGTTGTGTTTCATTGCAAGGAGATCTGGAGCTTGCTGGGAATTGATAAAATTTTTGGAGAGTACCAGAGAACAGAGGGAAGCAACAGCAAGCAGCTGTTGAAATCTTGTGAAGTGAACCCACAATTGAAGCGTGGAAGCGCGGCATATATGAGGTTATTGCGGCGGAACCGCGGTTCCACAGAGGGTTCTCTGTACCAACTTTCTGCAGGTGATTTCTTTACTCCTCCCCTCTCTTCTTCTTAGCTCCAACTAATACTTTTCTGCAGGATTCTTTGCAAAGAATAGCAGCTAGCAAATTGCAAATTAAAATTGTGCGTGATTTTGTTTCTTGGTTGTTTGCATTATAAATACGGAAATTAAGGGGCATGGCCAAATCCAAATTAGGTGGGGATTTCATTACCCTTCCTAGGCCCCGAAAACCACCAAACTTGCATCCGCATTGACCCACATTAACTAAAAGAAATTTAGAGATGACTCTAAGGACTGTCGCGCTCAATTAGGACAGAAGAAGGCCGTGGGTAATTCATTGCTTATCCGCGTTTTCCTGTGGTGCCTAAGGCGAGTGTGTCTAAGGCTAGTGGTTATTAATTAGGCCCACTACTTACGTAGTGGAGTACCTTCCCACTTACCTGGCACTTATCCGGCCACAGGGGGACAAAGAGGCAGTGGAGGATTCTATCCCGCGACTTGTCTTTTGGCAGTTAGGAGCGGTCTAGAGCCGGACCTAGGTGACCACTAGATTCTAGGGTTTGTGTGCTGCATTTGTTGTGTTGCATCATATTTTTCAAAAATCCGTCCCTTTTTCAAAAGCAAACACCGCATTCATTTACCCCTAATTATAAGCCAACGCTGCCACTTGTACTAACCCTTTTTAGTACAAGATAGGCTAGACACGGGATTCTAGTGCCCGTTTAGTCCGCGTACCTTTTATCGACTCCGAAGTCGATAATTCTCCATTTACCTTTCCTTTACCTACTACCACACCCACACCGATGGACCCGAATCCATCAAACTTCTTTAACCCTAATCTGCCGCCGTCCGTTGGTGCGCAGAATCCACCCCGCATCTCTCTCCAGGAGAGGTGCTATCCACTTAGAGGTCCTCTTTCGACCTGCTTATCCACACCACCAGCCAATGGGGATAACTTTGAGATTAAGCCCCAGTATATCAATCTTTTACCCAAATACCACGGACTCGAGACTGAGGACGCTTACGTTTTCATTACCAAATTTGAAAACGTGTGCGCAATGATGGGTACGTCACAACTTTCAGTGGATGCGATGCGTCTACGACTTCTTCCATTTACATTGTGCGATATAGCCAAGAAGTGGCTATATAACACTACCGCACACTCTATTACGAATTGGGAAGAATTCGTCGCTGCATTCCTTAAGAAATTTTACCCAATCCAAAAGACAGCTCGAATCCGTAGCGAACTGAATCAATTTGCCCAGCTCCCTACCGAACCATTTTCAAAATGCTTTGAACGTTTCAAGGATCTATTGGTTCAGTGTCCTCATCACGGCATCCCGAGATGGGAGCTTTGCCGAATCATTTATGAGGGCATTAACTCAAATACTAAACAGAGCCTTGAAAACATGTGTCAAGGTATATTTATGACTAAGGATGATGGGGAAGCTTGGAAGTATTTAGAAGAGTTCGCTGAAAAATCACCACAGTGGGAGAGTGGAACCCAACCATTGAATATGGGTGGCGTACACCAAATAGATGTATCCATAGGTGTTCGAGCTGAAATGGCAGCAATGCAAAAGAAGCTCGACGCTATGGAACACAAATTTTCTGCAGCCTCCCAAAACCCAATGTCTCTCCCCAAAACTGTGTGTGGGTGCTGTTCTGATCCGTCACATTTAACGGAAGAATGTCCATTAAACTCTGCATTTCAAGGTCACGAGCATTCTAATGCCGCATTTCAAAGACCTAGAAACGATCCATATTCTTCCACGTACAATCAGGGTTGGAGGAATCACCCTAATTTCGCTTGGAACCAAAATCAATCTCAAAACACGGTTCCAAACACGAATCAATTTCAAAGGGCTCTTCCTCCACCACAACAGCAACCCCTTCAACTCACTCAGCACCCCTACCAGTCACAAAATTTCCAAAACCAGGGCAACAATCCTGCACAGTCTAATCCTATGCAGTTGTCCAGTTCTGACGAATTCTCTCAATTCACTCAAACCATGAAATCACTTTTATCAAATTTCATAGAGGTTTCGACTGAGGTTAGATCATCCGTCAGTGAGATAAAGAAAAACTCAGCGTCCCAAGCTGAGAGTATCAGATCGATGGAAGCTGAAATCGCACGCCTAAAAGCCGAAATGAGTGCGAGAGAAAAAGGGAAACTTCCCTCTCAACCCCTACAGAATCCTGGGCATTACAATGTAAATGCCATCACAACGTTGAGATTGGGAAGAGTGCTGAATAATAATGTCGGGGAAAGTATTGATGATACTGAAAATCATATCAACACCCCGGCTGAGACCTTTCCACACACACACACTTCTCCTTCTGATCCTTCTTCTTCTACCATACCACCTTCTCGAGAGCCTATTCTCCATTTCCCATTAGGCTCGACACCTTCTCCCAACCCTTATAGTTCTCCACAGACGGTCCCCACACCTCTTTTGGGACCTCGTCTACCCCCTCTTCCTTCTCCTGTGATAGACCCTGCGCTTATTGCGAAAGCTCCTTACCCGAACCGGTTAAGGGGTAACAGAACGAGTCCTCATATGGAGAAAATTATAGAAATGTTCAAACATGTTAACATCAATATCCCTCTCCTAGATGCAATTCAACAATTCCCCGCTTATGCAAAAATTCTTAAGGACTTGTGCACTAGGAAGAGGAAGACTCAAGTGCCGAAGAAGGTCTTTATGTCTAATAATATCAGCACTGCTTTTATTCCCCAGCTACCAAAGAAACGAAAGGACCCAGGATGTCCTACAATATCAATTTCTATTGGGGATAAAAACATAAATCGTGCTCTTTTAGACCTTGGCGCAAGTGTTAACCTGCTCCCTTATTCTGTCTATGAGCAACTAGGGATTGGAGAGCTGAAACCTGCTCACTGCACTCTCCAGATGGCGGACCGATCTATCACCAAACCAAGGGGTGAATTAGAGGATGTGTTGATAAAGGTCGGAGAATTTGTTTTCCCTGTAGACTTCATTGTGCTCGACACACATCCTGTAGCAAACCCCCGGGGCCAAATTCCGGTGATTTTAGGTCGTCCTTTTCTTGCCACTTCCAACGCTGTTATAAACTGTAGAAACGGTTCAATGAACTTATCATTTGGAAATATGACCATTGAACTAAATATCTACAAAGTTGGAAGTCAGCCATCAGAACCCTCTGCTCATATTTTAGATGTGTGCTCTGTCCATGAGATCGCTCCCGATAGTTGTGGAGCTGAGGAACTTTGCTTTACTGATCTCGATGACATTACCACATCTCTGTTTGACTTTACACAAGATCTTAGTGAGGACACTTTACCTACACTTGAGTCCTGCACTTCTGACTTTTCTCCACCCGAGTCTGTATCTTTCACAGGCTCTGAGCTTCTTTGTAAATCCAAAAATCATTCAATGATACCTCCTTCTATCATTTCTCTGCCTGAATTAGATCTCAAAATTTTACCGTCTCATCTGAAATATGCTTATTTAGGTGAGAAGGAGTCTTTACCGGTTATAATTTCCGCTTCTCTAGCATTAGAGCAAGAGAATGCACTTTTATCGGTATTGAGATCTAACAAAGAGGCGTTTGGTTGGAGTATGGCGGACATCAAAGGGATTAGTCCCTTGATAGTTGAACATCATATACATGTGATGGATGATGCCAGACCAACCCGAGAACCACAGAGACGGTTGAATCCCGTCATGAAGGAAGCGGTCATGAAAGAGATCGTCAAATGCTTAGATAATGGTATTATATACCCCATCTCCGATAGCCAGTGGGTGAGTCCTATACATGTCGTTCCTAAGAAATCCGGCATCACAGTTATAACCAATGAGGTGAATGAGTTGATTCAGACACGCACCCAAACTGGGTGGCGTGTATGTATCGATTATAGAAAACTCAACGCTGCCACGAGGAAAGACCATTTTCCTCTACCATTCATTGATCAGATGCTGGAACGCTTAGCGGGACGAGAGTACTATTGTTTTATGGACGGATACTCAGGCTATAATCAGGTCCCCATCGCCAAAAAGGATCAAGATAAAACCACTTTTACTTGTCCTTTTGGTACCTTTGCTTACAGTCGCATGCCCTTCGGGTTATGCAATGCTCCCGCTACCTTTCAGCGGTGTATGATGGGGATATTCTCTGATATGGTAGAGAATTTCCTGGAGATCTTTATGGACGACTTCTCGATTTTTGGAGACTCTTTTTCCGATTGCCTAGCAAATCTTGACGCTATTCTTACTCGTTGCAAAGAGAAGAACTTGACTTTGAACTGGAAAAAAATGCCATTTTATGGTCCAAGAAGGAATTGTTCTTGGACATGTCATTTCACAGAAAGGCATTGAGGTTGACAGAGCCAAAATAGATGTCATTCAAAACCTCCTTCATCCTAAAAGCGTCAAAGATATTCGCTCTTTCCTTGGCCATGCGGGCTTTTATAGGAGATTCATTAAGGACTTTAGCAAAATTGCTAGACCTTTAACTCTTCTCCTGGCCAAGGATACGACCTTCCATTTTGACTCGGATTGCGAGACAGCTTTCGACTCACTTAAACACTCACTCACTTCAGCCCCCGTTTTATCATCACCAAACTGGGATTACCCCTTTGAGCTGATGTGTGACGCATCTGATTTTGCAGTAGGTGCAGTCTTAGGACAGCACATCGAAAAGATGCCACACGTGATTTACTATGCTAGTAAGACCCTGAATGATGCGCAAATCAATTATACAACCACAGAAAAAGAACTTTTAGCGGTTGTATTTGCATTAGAAAAATTCAGGCCTTACTTAATCGGCTCACCCATAGTTGTGTATACTGACCATTCCGCTTTAAAACATCTTCTGGCGAAGAAAGATGAAAAAGGTCGACTAATACGTTGGATCCTACTGTTACAAGAATTTGATCTTGTTATCAAAGATAAGAAAGGATGTGAAAACGTAGTAGCTGACCACCTTTCACGCATCATTTCTTCCCCTGTGACCCTGCCGATCAATGACTCGTTTCCTGACGAGCAACTCTTGAGCATATCCAATGAACCATGGTTCAGGGATATTGTGAACTATCATGCCACGGGACTGATACCCAGCGATTGGTCAAAACAGGATAAATACCGTTTTCTATCCCAAGTAAAACATTTTTACTGGGACGAGCCCTATTTGTTTAAATATTGTCCTGATCAGATCATTCGCCGGTGTGTCCCGAATGAAGAATTCAAGAGTGTTCTTTCTTTTTGTCATGATCAGGCCCGTGGGGGTCACTTTGGTCCTAGAAAGACAGCGGAAAAGGTTTTGCAATGTGGATTTTATTGGCCGACCTTATTCAAGGACGCATTTGAGCATTGCAAAACCTGTACACAATGTCAGTATACGGGTAGAATATCCCAGAGGAATGAAATGCCTCAGCAACCCATTCTGGTTGTTGAAATGTTCGATGTTTGGATCATAGATTTTATGGGTCCTTTTCCCAACTCCTTTGGGAATCTGTACATACTGCTGGCGGTTGATTATGTCTCAAAGTGGGTAGAAGCCATTCCAAGTCGCACTGATGACAAGAAAATTGTTATTAAGTTCTTAAAAGAGAATATCTTCTCGCGATTTGGACACCCACACGCTATTATTAGCGATAATGGGACACACTTCTGCAATAGGTCTTTCGAGACTCTGATGCGGAAATATTCAATCAACCACCGACTTTCTACACCCTATCACCCCCAAACAAGCGGGCAGGCTGAAATCTCAAACAGACAAATCAAACTTATCTTGGAGAAAACTGTTGCTAAAAATAGAAAAGACTGGTCGACCAAACTGACGGATGCTCTTTGGGCATTCCGAACTGCATATAAGACCGACCTAGGGATGTCTCCATATAGGATAGTGTTTGGAAAAGCATGTCATTTACCCGTCGAGATAGAACATAAAGCATTGTGGGCTATTAAAGAAATAAATTTTGATTTAAACCTTGCTTGCAACTTTCGGAAGCTGCAACTTAACGAGCTAAGCGAACTCCGCGATGAAGCTTATGATAACGCTTTAATCACAAAGAATAGGACTAAGGTTTTTCACGATAAAAACATTTTGAGGAAAACATTTTCACCTGGTCAATAAGTCCTTCTTTATGATTCACGATTACACCTTCATGCGGGTAAGCTCCGATCTCATTGGAAGGGACCTTTTGTTGTGCGGTTTGTATATCCACACGGGGCAGTAGAAGTTGAAAATGTTAAAAACGGCACTGTTTTCAAAGTAAATGGACATAGATTAAAGCCGTATTTTTCCACTGACCCCACGGAGGAGCTCTTGTTCTTACAAGAGCCAGTTTATTTGGACTAAAATTCCTCCGTCTCACTTTCATGTCCAGTATATCATTGCATCATTTTTTGAATGAAGGTGAGTGAAAAGAATAAGTTTGGGGGAAGTTCTTCACTTATATATTTTCCCCCCACTAATAATTCCTCCCAGACTTACAGGTTTTGTAGATATAACTGTCGGCAACAGTGAGGACACTATTGAAAACAAGTTTGGGGGAGGTTTGTGCTTATTTTCGCATCATTTGCATATCATTTGCATAAGCACAAAACATTTCTTTTAAAAATCTATAAAAATTGAAAAATTTTCAAATTCCATAAAAATTTAAAAAATTTCAAGTATAAAAATAATTTTAATATTTACACTTTTTTGTATATAAATAAGATAATGAAAGTTTAGATAGTGAAAAATTACATCCATGAGATTGGAAAAATTTAAGAAAACTAAGAAAATTAGAAGTTTTTCTTATACGAACTAGTAATAAGTAGTTATGAGCCTTTGTCCCAAGGGTTAGTAAGATGAAAGACGTCACTAATCTGAGGATAAAAATAAGTCTGAAAAATAGTTTCAATTCTGGAAGCCAAACATTTTGAACGTTGATACCCTGCTATTCGCACTTACACACGTCTTAAAGCCTGAGATAGTAGAGGATACCTTGAAATGCTCTTGTCTTAAAGCCAAAAGTATGAAGGAAATAAAAAAAAATGATGAAAAAATATAAAGTGGTGAGAATAATGGACACTGGTTTTGTTATCACTAAGGGCAATAAAAAAAAATATATAGCGAGGGTGCTTCTTCACCTAGTGCCCTAAGGCCAACTGGTCTGGGAGTCACTGCTATGCCTGAGGTGGTGCAAGACGAGGAAAATACACCAAGTAAGCAAGCACAGGAGTAATCGGTCGGTTAGTACCTCAAGAAGTATTAACGGTCGCATGAAAATGTGTGAGCAATCTCGTTTAAATATTCATTAATTAAAAAGTACTGAGGCTGATGGGCAAGAGTATGATAGCTTGAATTGAATTCTCCGGGTGTAGGGATGTCTTTACACACACGCAGGGTGATATGATCGATGTTTTGGAAGAAAGATAGAAATGAAGAATAAGACGATGTTTTATTGAGGGAGGACGCGATTTCTGACATCTTTTCATGACCATTAAGATAGGGCTCATGACAACCGAAAAGCTAGCTTAGTTGGAAACCCTAAATTTCAAAGTTTTTCTTTTACAATTCTTGTCTTTAAATGTAATATTCATGATCTTTCTTTTATTATTGGATTTTGTGGGTGCGATCCGCTGAAAACCCTCAGGAGACAACACTCCTCCTACTAGGGACACCTAGAGGTTTAAAGGCTTGTTGCACATGCTCAGTGCAATCGTGTTGCCTACGAAAGTGTGCTAGTTAGTTTTTTCTCTTTTTTTATTTTCTCTTTCTCTTTTTAATAAAACATTCGCTCGAGACGATCGAAATTAAGTTTGGGGGAATTTGATTAGTTGAAAATATTGTATATTTTAACCGGCAATTTCCTCATCATTTGCATTCATATAGGAGTGTTCGGCATTCATATTCTACATATTAGCAAATCTATCACAGATTATCAGATTACATGTATTAGACCTTAAAAACGGCATTTCTAGGGAAATTGACTGCATTGCATGGCATCGCAATATTTCTATATGTCGCAACCCGTGTTTCTAAGCCTGTGCAGGAAAAGGAGAAGCTCGCTCAAATTTACACCGCTCAAAGATACGTCAACTCACTAACTTCAAATCTGGTGTCATTACAAAGGAGCAATTACAATTCAAGATATCCTAAAAAGCTCCACATGTCAGCTCAAGCCTGTACCAGAGAGCCCAAGGCCCAAGCCCCCTAAAGAGCCGCGGATCCGCGGCAGGAGCCTGCTTGCGCCGCGGATCCGCGGTGGGTCCAAGGAATCAGCCTCTAAATTTTAGTGCAAAACTCCTGTCTCAGCTCCTACAGTTCAGAAAGACACTCCAAGTTCTAGAAGACTCCAGAGGTTTCTGCCAGATCAGCAAACAAGGGTTTCCAAGCCTAAGTAAACTTAGCTTAAACCCTAAGCTAGCTCCTAACAAACTACCTTCTAGAAGACTCAACAAACTTTTGGAGGGAACTACCATTTCAAACCTAAACCTAGGGTTTGGGGAGTCTATAAATAGAAGCCTAGACCTAGGGTGAGGGAATAATCATAGATCATCATATATCATACATCCAAGAGAGGGTGTGATTCATTTTAGTTCATTTTTAGCCATTCTCTTTCTTCTTCTTCTTCCACAAGTTTAGTGAGAGGGCTTGTGGGAAACCCTAACCCTAATTCCAATTAAAATCAAGATCCCGAGTACCCATTAAGCAAGAAGCCCTACAACCTTTAGGAGCGGAGCCGATCTTCAACGGAGCAAGCGATCCGAGCCAATCCACGACTCACGAAGCCGAGCGACGCCCGATCAACAATTTAGATTCTTCCTCTTGTAGTTCTTGAAGCGAATGTAATCAAAATTGTTGAGATAAATAAAGGTGATATTCTTTTATCTTGTTTTCTTTAAATTCTGCATCATGATATCTTTACAATTCGTGAATATTTTCTGTGTGGTGATGTGTGAATAAAACTCCGCTCGTCGAGGAGTCGAGACGGTCAATAGAAAGATGATGTAACATAGCTTTAATCGATTCTTGAGTCCTACGTGTTTTGAAAACCCTAGCAAGTTCAAGAAACGACGACCCATTTTGTTTCGATGCTTTCTTGATTGATATCGTTCAAAATTGGGGAGTTACGATCATTTCTTGAATTTGGTAGAGGCTAGAAAAGGAATGATATCGACGAAAGAACAAGGGTTAAAAGATGAAACCCTAGTTTTATCAAGAAAGCCCTAACTCTCGTCGATGATCATCGATCTAGTATCAATCCTTCGAAGGACAAGAACACGAAATCTTAAGATTACATCACGTCTATAGATCCGATCGATTCCTACGAGCCTCTTTTAGATTCTTGATTGGAAATATCATCGATACACCGATTCTTGACTGTTTATCTTTTTCTTGATTCTTGAATAGAATAGTGACACTTGAAAATCAAAACTCTTGAATCATGTTTTCGTTTATCTTAGCTTAACTTTTCAATTCAAGCATATCATAATACAAACGAATCGTGCAATCCCTGTGGACGATCCACACTCATTCATGAACTACAATTGACACCGTAGTTTGATTGCGGTCAATATAATTTTTGGTTGTGATGTCTTTACAATTTTCTTAAATCGACACAACAAGATTTTACATCAATCAAATGGCGCCGTTGCCGGGGACTATTTGATTCGATATTACACAAACAAGAATCTGCATCAATCAAATGGCGCCGTTGCCGGGGACTATTTGATTTGATTTACACAAACGAGAATTTCTTATCAATCAGTGATTAAATATCACCTATCTATGGAAAAATCTTGAACTTGGAAAGATTTCCCCTTAAAATCTAATCGAAATAACAAAGGAAAATCTTTGGATTTAAAATCCAATGGTGAATAAAATTCACCTAATAATCCAAAGGTCCAAACGAATGGTGAGTACAAATGAAATCTCTCAATGAAAGATTCATCAAAACTAATTGATTCTGCTTCTTCTCCTATAAATAGGAGCCAGGAGATAGACAGAGATATACAGAAATCGATAGATAGAGAGAGAGAAAAATAGAGCCTTGAGACTTTGGAGGAATTTGGATCTTCTGCAAAAGAAAACCCTAGGTAAGAAGGGGGAGGCTTTCAAGAAAAAAGAGAATTTAATTCTCGAAAGAGTTTAACTCTGATATTAAAAAGAAGAACTTAGTTCTCTCTTTAGCAGAGGATCTGCAAAGTGCACATCTCCCCATGAATTGAGAATTTAATTCTCATTGGGTTGAGATCCTGCCATGCAGATCCAAAGCATAGAGAGGGAATGGATGTTTGAGAATTTGATTCTCATAAAATTATAGGAATTTAATTCCTTCAAATTAAAATTAGGGTTTAACCCTATGTCAAAGGAATTTAATTCCTTCAAAATGAACAGAATTAGGGTTTAACCCTAGTTAAGAACTTAGTTCTGTTAAAATAACAGGAATTCAATTCCCTTAAGAAAGAAGAAATTAGGGTTTCACCCTATGACATAATCTAATCCCTCAGAATATAAATTAGGGTTTAACCCTATCTAAGAGTAATTCTCTAAAGAAAGAAGGAATTTAGTTCTTTTAAAGTTATTATTAGGGTTTAACCCTATGACAGAACTCAATTCTTCGCATATATGAGGAATTTAATTCCTACAGGAAAATCAGAGTTCAACTCTATCAGAGAATATAATTCTGCAGAAGACAATGGGGATTTAATGAAGAATTTAATCAGATTTTGCAAAGAGGCAGGGTCACGTGCTACCACGTGACCCCTGGAAAGATCCACAGAGAAGGGCTTTCAAGGCAATGCCTCACGTGACCCACGTGACCCTTGGCAGAAGCTTTAACACACAAACAATTAAATGCCCATCACGTGACAGCACGTGATGTTCCGAAGTATTCACCACTCTCGGCAGAACAAATAGAGGGGAGGGCGCCCTCACGTGCTACCACGTGACCCCTCTTACCTTAGTGCTTAACTCTAAATTGGACCCTCTGAATCCGGTGTTTAACAATGTTTTGCCTTAGTGTTCAACACTAACCGAAGAGCTTTTCTTGCAGTGTTTAACACTGAATTTCTTAGTGTTTAACACTAAATCAAATCTCTGTTAACAGAGTTTAACATTAATTTTCTTAGTGTTCGACACTAAATTAAAATCTCTGTCACCAGTGTTTAACACTGATTATCTTAGTGTTTGACACTAATTTGAGATCTCTGTTGCTAGTGTTTAACACCGATTTGTTTTAGTGTTTAACACTAATTTGAACCCCCTATTGCTGGTGTTTAACACTAACTTTAGCCCAATTGGCTAAGTGCCTAGAGGCAAAGCCTTTCCTCTAATGGACCAACAGAGGGCCAATATCCTAAACATGATTGGACTTAGCCCAAGCTGGCCATAAGTCCTCAATTCAAATTCAACTGAGCCAATGAGCTCATAATATAATTAATTGGTCTTGATTCCAAATTGGGTCAAAGATTATTTAATATACCTCGGTTTAAGGGTACATCTCTTCACTCCTTTGATACTCGGCGTTGTAATTCCTCAACGTCTTCAAAGAGGTGACGGGTCCCGATGACCACATATTGATACGGACTGTGGGGTCCTTAAACTCTTGGACTATGAGGTCCTTAACCTTGACCGAGATGTCTTAAAACTAACTTTGGACTGTGGGGTCCTTAAATCCATGGACTATGAGGTCCTTAACCTTGACCGAGATGTCTTAAAACTAACTGTGGACTGTGGAGTCCTTAAACCCATGGACTATGACGTCCTTAACCTTGACCGAGATGTCTTAAAACTAACTTTGGACTGTGGAGTCCTTAAATCCACGGACTATGAGGTCCTTAACCTTGACCGCAACGTCTTAAAACTAACATTGGACCGCAATGTCCTTAAACTACCTATGGACCGCAACGTCCTTAAACTACCTACTGACCGTGATGTCACTAAACTAAACAACAGGGCTCCCTTAATTGCTCTATTGTTGGATCTAAACGATCCCGTTAAGTTGATCTTAGTCTGAAAATTAGACTAACGTATCCGTAACAAATGTTTAAGTCGATCTTAGTCTTGAATGAGGCTAATGTGTCCTTAAACCCAAACCCCCAAACCCAAATCTAAGATAATATGGATTTGGACTAGTCCACGCCCTACGGGCGACGACATAACTCAGTCTCCGTATACAATCCACGGGCAACCAAACATAAAATAAACACACACGACACGAAGTGACCATCTGGAGAAAGAGAAAGTGGTTACCGCGATGCGGTAGCGTAATTAACTGCAGGGGCTTGCGCCTGCAGGGAAGAGCGTCCCCACAATCAAAAACCCCTCAAGCGAGGGGGAATCTGACGAAGTATGCTACATCGGACGCATCCGTTTAAACCTTCGATATATTGTGCCATAAATCAACTTGGCATCTTCGAAGAGGTAGACGGATAGCACCAATTAGCATCTGCCCCGAGCCTCAGGCGAGACGACCACGCGTCGCGCCGTCGTTCGGAGGGGAACAGGGACAATGTAGTCGCTAAGTACATCCTTCAAATGTTCCTAGTCATAGGTGTATCGAGACAGGGCATCGATATACCAGAGTAGACTAGCGTATGCTTCTCGACCCATGTTGATGGGCGATGGATGATCCCATATCCATTGGTGTTTGACATCAGAGATAGTATACGGGTGCTCAGTGGAGACTGTTAGGTTTACCTAGCACCCTATGAGAGGTTTGGAAGCATCACATGTCACAAAGATCAAATTTTTATGGTGCTAAGTAAGCATACAAAGGATCTATCCTAGAAAATTAGGGTTTCAAATCTTTAACCAACATCATAAGTAACAAAGGCTAGGGTTTTGAGAGTACAACCTTTGTAGCTCCCTTTTATAGACTCCTTGGCCACTTGAGAGTTGAAAAATGATTAGCTTGAGGTCTTCTAACGTCCACGACGATCCACCCGAAGCTCCTTTGTCCAAGCTAGCAACTTCACTTTATCAAGAGAAAGAAATGAAGCTAACACTCTAAACAAGTGGGCAAGACTTGTGTAGAATGGTGTTGTGGTTCTCTTTCTCACTTCAAAATCCTATCTTGTTGAGTATTTTGCTCACTTAAAAAATCTAGAGAGCAAAAGAGCAAGGTTGAAGAAGATGATGGCTTTTTTAAGAAGAAGAGAAAAGATAATCTCATCAAAGGAAAAAGAAAATATATGTATATATATTTATTTCTTCTCATCTCAAACCATGGTTAAATGATAAAGATATTATTTAATTTGAGTTAAAACATGAAAGGAAAGTTTAATCCATGGTTAAGAGTAGGTGAGCATGGTTAGGTCAAAAAAGAGTATAGAAACAAACCATGAATTATCCTTTCCTTTTTCATTTTGTTTTAAAACAAATAGAAGTAATAATCCATATAAATAACCAAGGTGTGAGTCTTATATTGCCACCATTTTCTATGTATAAACAACCATGATAGAATGATGTATGTATGTGTTCATGCACATCCATATGTGCATGAACAAGAATGAATGCATACATGCATGCATACATCCAAAAAGAACAAGAAAGGATTTCTAGTGAGAAGCTAATGGTTAAATGATAAATCAACACTTGATTTATCAATCCGGCCATATCACATACGACCTAACCAAAAGCAAGCCGCCCGATTAATATACGGTATCTCATACGCGCATTTTAACCGGGTCCATGCGCATATCGCATACGCGCACCACAACATTTCGCCTGGACTAGGTAACTCCTTTGTGGGACTCTAAGACTCGTCAATACGCCGACAGTGGGTGATGATCATATCTAACACCCCCTTGCCGCAAGCGGTCAGCTAAACGTAACGGCCACCCGGGTATTGAGCGATCAGAAGAAAACAAGCGAACCTGCTACAACTCCCGTCGAGCCAACCGGCAACACTACCGTACAGTCCGGTCTCTTCGTCAGATATGCTGCATTTCGAGCCTAGGGATGGTCACGTCGACCCCAATAACTCAATAAGTCATGCCGGTGAATGGTCTATAACAGATCGAGAAACTACTAATAACACTTATCAGTAAATCTCAGCAGCCCTGGCCAGGGACTTACTGATATAACCAGTCGAGCACAGCACAGCATCAACTCCCAATACCGGGAGAGATGAAACCCCTCCTATCGCTCATCGCCTTCGTGTGTCTCGGGACTGTACCCAACGGCCACCTGTTTGCACGACTCAGTAGAGCCGTGGTAGGGTGGTAATCAAAGTACAGTGGGAGAGCACACAAGACTCTATGACGATCTCGGGTCTACAGACTAACCTGTACCAGTGTCACCTGAGAACTGCTATCCGACGATAGATATAATTCCATATAGGAGTTCTCGGTGAGTCCGTCCAGTGTACCCAGTCACCACTGAGCACCCGTATATGATCTTGATGTCAAACATCGATGAATGTGGGAACATCCATCGCCCATCATATGGGTCTAGTATCATATACGCTAGTCTACTCTGGTATATCAATGCCCCGTCTCGATACACCTACGACTAGGGACATTTCAGGATATGCTTATAAACTACAGATGTCCCACTAGTATGATCTCTATCATAATCACCGTAGTCAAGCCAATATCCTCAGGGCTTTATCAACATGTATGAATGAATAAAAGCATGATCAAATCAACATGTCAGATAAAGAAGAACCAGATAGCATACTATCATGTCGAGCAAGAATGTACACTGAATATATATATATATATATATATACACACACACACACACACACATGTATAAATACATCCACTATCACATAATGGCCTCTAGGGCATACATATATCCAACAATCTTCCACTTGCACTAAGGCTAGTGATTGGCGTATCTCATACCCAACGTCTCAAAAAGTCTCTCATGCTGCGGATGAGGGAGGGCCTTGGTGAGTGGATCCGGGGCATTATTCTTTGTGTCTACTCTCTTAATCTCGATCTCGCGGCGATCTATAATCTCCGGGATCAAATGAAAGCGCCTCAGGATGTGTCTGGACCGCTGATGGGACCTGGGCTCTTTGGCTAACGACATAGCCCCATTATTATCACAATACAACGGTATTGGATCAATAATGGTTGGAACTACTCCTAGCTCCGAAACGAACTTTCTCATCCAGACGGCTTCCTTGGCGGCATCATTCGCAGCAATGTACTCAACTTCCATCGTAGAGTCTGCAACGGTATCCTGTATGGAACTCTTCCAACTTACCGCCCCTCCGTTGAGGGTAAATACAAACCTAGAAATAGATTTGCTGTCGTCCTTATCGCTCTGGAAGCTCAAATCGGTAAAGGCCTCCATTTGGAGATCTCCATTACCATACACCAAGAACAATTCTTTAGTCCTTCGCAAGTACTTAAGAATGTTCTTCACAGCTATCCAGTGATTCTCCCCTGGGTTGGATTGATACCTGCTTACAACACTAAGTGCATAAGCTACATCTGGGCGTGCGCATAACATCGCATACATTATAAATCCTACTGCCGAAGCATAGGGTATAATGCTCATGCGAGCTCTCTCTTCATCGGTCTTTGGATAAGAATCCTTGGAGAGAGTGACCCCATGGCAAGCGGGTAAGGCACCCCGCTTGGAGTCTTCCATACTAAACCTTTTTAGGATGGTGTTGATGTACCTGGTTGGGACAATCCCAATAACTTTTTGGATCTATCCCTATAGATCCTTATGCCCAGGATGTATGTGGCATCACCCAGGTCCTTCATGGATAACCTTAGTGATAAGAAAGATTTGACCGACTGTAGCATAGGAATATCATTTCCTATCAGAAGAATTTCATCCACGGACAATACGAGGAATGTGACAGCTCTTCCTACAGCCTTCTTATAAACACAAGGTTCATCTGGATTTTTGATGAAATCAAACTCTTTGATAACATCATCGAAACAGATATTCCAACTCCATGATGCCTGCTTTAACCCATATATGGATTTAAGCAATCTACATGCTTTCCCGCTGCTCCCACTGTCAGTGAAGCCCTCCGGCTGATCCATATAAACGCATTCTTCTAAATCTCCATTTAGAAATGCCGTTTTAACGTCCATTTGCCAGATTTCATAGTCATAGTGAGCAGCAATAGAAAGTAGGATCCGAATGGATTTAAGCATGGCTACGGGCGAAAAAGTCTCGTCATAGTCCAAACCTGGTCTTTGACGAAAACCCTTCGCCACAAGTCTTGCCTTGTAGGTCTCTACCTGCCCATCTACACCAATCTTTCTTTTAAAGATCCATTTGCATCCCACAGGTTTTACCCCAGGGGGTACAACGTCCAAAGTCCAAACTTTGTTGGTGTACATAGACTCCATTTCGGATCTCATGGCATCTAGCCACTTCACAGAGTCACCACTCGTGATAGCTTGCTGAAAACTGGTAGGATCATCATCCTCCATGATGCAGTCTTCTCTGTCACCATCAATGAGGAAACCGTAGTACCTCTCCGGTGGGCGAGAAGTCCTACCAGACCTATGGAGTGGCCGAGGTTCCTCAGTTTCTATTGCAACAGCCGGTTCAACCAAGTCGTCATTTGTAGTTTGTGTCTCTAGAACCTCTTCTAGATCCACCACATTGCTATCATCTTTATCTGTAAAAAACTCTTTTTCCAAGAATGTGGCATGCTGAGAAACAAACACCTTTTGTTCCTCCTTGTGGTAGAATAGATATCCATATGAGTTCTTTGGATATCCTACAAAGTTACACATGACCGACCATGTCTCGAGTTTGTCCGGATTCTGCTTTTTAACATAGGCCGGGCAACCCCAAATCTTAATCCTCTTAAGAGATGGTCTCTTCCCATGCCATATCTCATATGGCGTAGTAGACACGGTTTTGGTTGGAACTCTGTCAAAAGAAACGCTGCAGTCTCCAATGCATGCCCCCAAAATGAGACAAGTAACTAAGCATCACTCATCATCGATCGGACCATATCTAATAGTGTCCTATTCCGTCGTTCAGACACACCGTTGTGCTGTGGTGTGTAAGGAGGAGTGAGCTGAGAGAGAATCCCATTCTCTTTTAGGAAGTTTGCAAATTCCGTACTGAGATACTCTCCACCTCGATCTGATCGAAGCATCTTGATACTCAAGCCGGCTTGTTTTTCTACTTCTTGTTTATATTCAATGAATTTCTCGAAAGTTTCGGACTTGTGCTTTAATAAAAATACATGACCGAATCTTGAGAAATCGTCGGTGAAAGTAATGAAGTATGAAAAACCGTCTCTAGCCTGTGTAGACATTGGCCCGCATACATCACTATGTATGAGGCCTAGGAACTCAGTAGCTCTTTCTCCGTGTCCGGTAAACGGAGTTTTGGTCATTTTACCCTTGATACAAGAATGACAAGTCGCATAAGATTTATATTCAAAAGAGTTTAAATATTCATATTTGTGTAACTTGTTTAGTCTTGTTTCGTTAATATGACCAAGTCTACAGTGCCAAAGAAAAGCTTCATTTAATTCTGAAAGTTTTCTTTTATTAGTATGTTGTATACTGAAAACTGTGTGTTAATTTAGGACGTATATCCCGTTATTAAGTGTACCATACCCAACCAACATTTGATTCAGGTGAATGTTCATAACATTGTTCTGCAATATAAAGTTATATCCTTCATTGTCTAACAAAGAAACTGATATTATATTACATAGCATACTTGGTACAAAATAACATGGGTTCAAAACCAATATACACCCAGATGGCCATCCTAAGTGATACTCTCCCACTGCGACTGTATGTATATTGGAACCATTTCCAACGCGGAGAGTATGGTCACCTGTCTTCAAAACTTTGCTATTTCTCAGTCCCTGCATAGAATTTCAAATGTGAGAACCTGAACTGGTATCTAATACCCAGGAAGCAGAGTTTATTGAAAAATAGTTTTCTGTCACAAACACACCTGAAGCGGAAGCATCCCCATGCTTCTTCTTGAGGTTCAAGTACTCCGTACAGTTGCGCTTCCAATGTCCTGTCTTGTGGCAATGAAAACATTCACCTTTCCCCGAGTCTCCAGCTTTGGACTTTTCCTTTCCCTTCACCTTTTTAACTTGATCGCACGCTTTTGGCGTGTCGGATGTTCAAAGAATTAAAGTATAACTGCGATCAGGACGGTGTCGCTATGCAGCTAGCCGGTTGAGCACGGGTCGGTCCACAGGGAGATGGTGGTATTTTACCTTCTTGTCTTAGACGAGTCAATAAAGAATCTGTATGAGTTTGATTCTAACCTATGTGTTTATTTGCAAGTATAAAGTTGTTAAGAAAAGATACGAGATTATAAGCTAAAGAAATCCGTACTCGAAACCTTTGAGCCGAGTCTTGACCAATTGAAGCTAGAGCAATCGGCAACAACGTGGATTAGGGGATTTAAGCGCGGTATTCGTGGAATCCGGCTTATTTACCCTTGTCCTTCCGTTCTTGTCTTTTGCTTTCGCCTCCGGCCAAACCGAACGCAACCGGTCGCGGTTAGGAATCACCGTTACCTTGTCAGGATACGGTGCCTAACGGAGCGCTTGCGTATGGTTTGGGCGGAGTTCAATGGAAAATAACGGGAAAAGGAAAAGAGAAAAGAAAATCTTTAACTTATAATATCGTATTTCTTCTTAACAATAATAATTACATTCATTCACAAAAGAGAACCAAAAAGAGAGAACAAAAAGAAAAGAACAAAGAAAAGAAAAGATTACAAGAATATAAGTGCATGGAATTTAAGTGCATGAAATAAATTGCAAGTAATAAAAAGCGAGTAATAAAAAGCAAGTAAAAAGAACAAGGAACTAGGACTCAAGACAAGCATGTGATCAATAGCCAACCCTTAAACTTGCAAGCTCAATCAAGAGGTTGCAAGATCAAGGGAAGGGTAGAGAACGCATGTGAAATGAAGCGCTAATTCCGCAAGAAAATACGACCCTTGAGATCAATAACTAACCCTTAACCATTCAAGCTCAATGAAGAGGTTGAATGATCAAGAGAAAGCAAGAATCTCAAGGGGAAGAAGAAACAAAAGAGAATGAACAAAAGCCCTCATCTTCATTGATGTTCCACTCAAAAAGCTCTCACTACAAGTTTCATGGAAAAAGAATGAAGAAGAAGAAGGAAAAAGACTAAATCCTACAAAAGAATGAAGAACAAAGAATGACCTTTGGCTTGGCTCAGATCTGCTGTATTTATAGGCAGGGAAATGAAACCCTAGGGGCAAATTCTGACATAAAATGAAGTACCCAAAGTGCCCATGAAAAACGACAGAATGAAGACCCCACATGGCCGCGGATCCGCGGCCAATACCCCCTATTGGCCGCGGATCCGCGGCCGTATAGAGGAATTGGGCGCTCCGTTTTTCTGTGCTTCCCTGGTCTGCTGTCCCATGTTGTCTGGTACATATATTTTCTGAAAATACTTTCACATTTCTTCCAGAATTTCTGTTGAGGAAAGGTGGAATTTTTGTGGATGCTTTTGTCATGATTGCCTCGAGCTCCGCGTAGATTTCTTGGAACTTGTTGTTGCCATTGAGCCTTGTGCATGAAAACGATATTGATTTGACATTTCGTCTCCCTAAACTGGTATCTGGCAACATACGGATGAAGAGCGGAGACCGTGTTTTATCTGTGGTTGGCAGGAACCCGGATTTTGTCGTGTTTTCCATGAATTTCACCGTTTTAGAACCAAGAACCTGTATCCTGCAAATATGTAACAAACACGGATTAAAAGCACCTACCTATAAACAACCAAGCGTAAGAATGGGCGGTATAAAATGCAGTATTCTGTGATGAGCAAATACCCCCAAACTTAACTTTTGCTCGTCCCGAGCAAAACCAATTATTCACAAAAAATAAAATCCTAACCGCACTTTCGCAGGGAACGCGATTGCACTGAGCACGTGCAACAAGCCGTTAAACCTCTAGGTGTCCCTAGTAGGAGGAGTGTTGTCTCCTGAGGGTTTTCAGCGGATTACACCCACAAAATCCCGTCAAGCTAGTGTCATAAGTTAACATAGATTCTACTCCTACAGTTCAGTATTTACGTTAGAAACTCTATTATCCTAAGTTAGAAATATCCAACCCTAATGCTTCACACCTCCTATCTATTTAACTTTAGAACATATACGTTCCAAAAAAAGTTTAGAAAGATGTTGGTTCTCCTGAGTTTTCCTTCTAAAAGCGTGGTCTCAAATCAGGGATTTTTATTAACTTTACAGAAAACACAAGTCTTATTCTTCATTTCTATCTTTTATTCAAACATCGATTGTATACCCCTACGTGTGTGTATATTTGCACCCCTACACTCAAGAATTCAATTCAAGCTATAATACCCTTGCCCTAATACCTAATACTACTTCTTTTCATTAAGGATGGACGGATTTGCTCACACACCTTTCATGCGATTATTAATGCTTCTTGAGGCACTAACGGCCGATTACTGAATGTGTGAACATTAAAGCGTAAATAGCAGTTTCCAGGTCTTGACTTTATTCTATTTTTTCTTTTTTTCTTTTCCTTTTTCTTTTTCTTTTTTCTTTTTTCAAGACCGGATATATTTTCCAACATGCTCTTTTGGTGTTTAGCTTTAAATACCGTTTTTTTTTCTTTCATACTAGGCTTTCAGGCAAGAGTATTTCTAGGTATCCTCTACTATCCCAAGTTTCAAGGTGCGTGTAAGTGCAGTTGTAGGGTATATACTTTCTAAATTTGAACTCAAGAAAAGAAACTATTTTTCAGACTTATCCTCCAGTAAAGCTTCAATACTTTTCCTTCATCTTGACTTAACTCAAGAACTGAACTCAAGATTACCTATTTCTCAAAAAAAACTGTAAGGACGTATACTTACCAAAGTTAGACAGAATGAGGGTTATTTTTAGGGTTTTCAAATCCTAAGCCTAGAATTTAGTCATTTCTATCATATCAACTAATCTTTCGGAATAAAGATCAAAGTTACCCTATTAGCTAACTTGACGACAAAGTTTTTATATTTTTTGGAAATTTTTTCGATTTTTATGGGTTTTTAAATAAGGTATGCAAATGCAAAATATACAAATGAATGCGAAGGAAGAAGGCTTACCGAGCACACCCCCAAACTTAAACTTGACAGTGCCCTCACTGTCAGGCTACACCAAGAGGGTCAAAATTGTCGGCGCTCCCTAGAAACAAATTATATACAAAACAAAAAAGGAAAACAAAAAATATATACAAAAAAGGTGTCCCCCCAAACTTAAGTAAAACAGTGTTTCCACTGTTAAGCGTTGAAATTCAGGATTTAGGGGGGGAAAGAGAACAATATCAAGCTATACAAGGCCTTACACAGGCCAAAAGTTAACACCAACCATTCAAAGATTTTATCGCTATAATGTACAGGTTGGTGGAAGAAGGCGTAGAGAAAAGAGATGGAGAATACGCGAGATCATATGCGGAGAGAAGCGGGATATGGTCTCGGTATATGAGAGGAAGAAGAATGGCGGAAGGGAAAAAGAAGTGGAATACGAACTTGAGGATGCAAATGGAGTAAATAGATTAGCACAATTTGTGATGACCGATGTGTGAAAAGCGATTGTGCTAATATATTTACCCGTCGAGAAATGGGGTCAAATCCCTCAAGATTCGTGAGAAACCATAGGTATGCCGAACTTGGTAAACCGGACATACGAAATGAAAGTGAGACGGTTTCTTGCAAGGTCGGAACGATGGAAAGAATGGAGGGAAGTGATCAAGGAGGGGTATCGGTTAAAGGTTCAGGAGGGTGTACACAGTCAATGACAGGGACAGGATGAATGGGAAAATCCGACTCATCAATTAAAACTGGTTCATCCTCAAAACTATCCTCAATATTCTCCTCAAAAGTTAGCACATCCATGCACTTCTCTTCAAAATCCAGACGCATATGGGGTTCGGAAAAAACATTTAATGACTCGGGATGATGATTTGAAAAAAACTCAGCCAAATCTATGGGTTCATCATCCAAAATATTCCCAGCGTCGATATCCTCAATCAAGTGAAAATCAATATTCTCAGACACCTCAACAAAAGCATGGATTTCAATCGATTCAGGTTCTAGAGTGGAGGTGTAGAGGTCAAAAGGTTTGGGATTGGTTTCACTTGGAAGGGACCCTTCACAATCAGGTAAATCAAACACTACAAAGTCGCACAACTCATTAATCATTCTATCTTCAATTGATAAAGCATGTGGGACACTTGATAGACTTTCAAAACAATAGTTGTGGGATTCAACTTGGGACGGGTAGGTTTGATTTGGAAGGGGGTACATCTCACTCTCTCCACTCAAATTCACAGCCTGTCCTACCGCCTCTTCATACATTGGAAAATTTGGAGCTAGCTGGAAACTAGCTACCGAGTCAGTAGGTTGTATGAGAGCGGCCATGGACGCATTCAAATCCATCATCTGTTGGCTTGACGCTACCCTAAAGTCTTCCAACGACTGTTCCAGACTAGACATGGGTTGTGAAGGGGTTTCAGTAAAAGATTCAAAGTTGTTTGGATACTGAAAACTCCCAAATGGCGGTTCTGATGCAATGTCTAGGGAAGGTGCAAAAGTAGGGTAGGATTGGTAGGAATTGAATGGCTGGACAGGAGAAGGATCAGCATTTGGATAAGAAGGTGAATGGAATTGTTGATCCCAAGAATTTGAAGTGGTGAAAGGAGTGAAAGATCGGCTACGGGATTGCTCAATACGTTCAGCGATGGAAAAAGGACGACTTGCGAAAGGGGTATCAACATAAGTGGGTGCGGGAGGTTGAAAAGGTTGATACAAAGTGGAATGAGGAGTGCAAGTGTTTGTCCTAGACGCTGCTATGCGATCTTTCAGTGAAACTTTGGGCATGGAGGGATCGTTCGATGTTCGGCCAAAGCAAGAACCGTAAGAAGTAATGTCTGGTTGTGGGTACCAAAGTTCGGCAAGAGTTTTGCGAGGTGGAGTACCCATGATATGAAGAGAGAAAGAAAGAAAGGCAGAGAAAAGGAGGGGAAAAAGAATGTGATATTTTTTTTATATTAACAAAAGAATGAAGTATACACAAAAAGAATAAAAACAATCACGACACAAAAATACCACACACCTAATCGTTCTAGGGTTCACCTAGGTCAACTAGACCTGCTCCAGAACTTAATTGTCGAAGTAAAACTGTGTCGAGAAACAGGCTCAAGATACACTGATCACGAGGCCAGGTAAGTGCAAAGATAAGGGGAGGTTTTCCAACGCTTTCGCGAAGTTCCTTAATTAAATAACCCTTTCTCTTTTGACGGTTTCGCCGTTAACACTTTCCTAGACACCCCGTAAACAATATACCGTTAAGCAAGGTTCTAAACACAGTTAACTTCTCCTAGTGAGCGCGAAGTCCTTAAGGCTTAAAGTCTAGTTTCTTTTAAATTTTGTGCGGGTAAACGTTATGCTCAAGTTCGTGATTTGTGGGCCACGGAAAAGGTGATGAAATCCTTTACCGTATGTTGTGGAGTTCGCTTGCCCTTAAGTCCGTATTAATTGATGCAATGCACAATTCAATAAAAATTCTATAAAGAATTAAAAAATTGTTTTTTTTAGTTTAAGCGCGGCACTGCAACAAATACGGGTTAGTCAATTTTTAGCGTTTGCTAGCGAACTTGCAAAGAATCCTGCAAAGAATAGTATATTGGATGCGTCGGATTTGAGAAGAAGGTGTTAGTAAAGTACGTACCGTTAAGTTTTGGGTTAGGAAACCCCCGTTGAATCAAATCCGGTAAGCTTGAAAGGTTCGCTTGCGCGGGTCAAACTACCCGGATCTTTGGCACTGTACTTCGTAATCACCTTTGCCTTGAATGCACACTTTGCTCCCCGCAATCGCAGTTTGCAAATACGCAAAAATCTGCACACTTGCCCACAAAAATTATAAAAAAAAACAAAAAGATTTTTTTTTAATAAATATATACAAAAAAGAATATTAACCCGAATAACAAGAAAGAAAATACGCTACCGTCTCCCCGGCAACGGCGCCATTTGATCGCACGCTTTTGGCGTGTCGGATGTTCAAAGAATTAAAGTATAACCGCGATCAGGACGGTGTCGCTATGCAGCTAGCTGGTTGAGCACGGGTCGGTCCACAGGGAGATGGTGGTATTTTACCTTCTTGTCTTAGACGAGTCAATAAAGAATCTGTATGAGTTTGATTCTAACCTATGTGTTTATTTGCAAGTATAAAGTTGTTAAGAAAAGATACGAGATTATAAGCTAAAGAAATCTGTACTCGAAACCTTTGAGCCGAGTCTTGACCAATTGAAGCTAGAGCAATCGGCAACAACGTGGATTAGGGGATTTAAGCGCGGTATTCGTGGAATCCGGCTTATTTACCCTTGTCCTTCCGTTCTTGTCTTTTGCTTTCGCCTCCGGCCAAACCGAACGCAACCGGTCGCGGTTAGGAATCACCGTTACCTTGTCAGGGTACGGTGCCTAACGGAGCGCTTGCGTATGGTTTGGGCGGAGTTCAATGGAAAATAACGGGAAAAGGAAAAGAGAAAAGAAAATCTTTAACTTATAATATCGTATTTCTTCTTAACAATAATAATTACATTCATTCACAAAAGAGAACCAAAAAGAGAGAACAAAAAGAAAAGAACAAAGAAAAGAAAAGATTACAAGAATATAAGTGCATGGAATTTAAGTGCATGAAATAAATTGCAAGTAATAAAAAGCGAGTAATAAAAAGCGAGTAAAAAGAGCAAGGAACTAGGACTCAAGACAAGCATGTGATCAATAGCCAACCCTTAAACTTGCAAGCTCAATCAAGAGGTTGCAAGATCAAGGGAAGGGTAGAGAACGCATGTGAAATGAAGCGCTAATTCCGCAAGAAAATACGACCCTTGAGATCAATAACTAACCCTTAACCATTCAAGCTCAATGAAGAGGTTGAATGATCAAGAGAAAGCAAGAATCTCAAGGGGAAGAAGAAACAAAAGAGAATGAACAAAAGCCCTCATCTTCATTGATGTTCCACTCAAAAAGCTCTCACTACAAGTTTCATGGAAAAAGAATGAAGAAGAAGAAGGAAAAAGACTAAATCCTACAAAAGAATGAAGAACAAAGAATGACCTTTGGCTTGGCTCAGATCTGCTGTATTTATAGGCAGGGAAATGAAACCCTAGGGGAAAATTCTGACATAAAATGAAGTACCCAAAGTGCCCATGAAAAACGACAGGATGAAGACCCCACATGGCCGCGGATCCGCGGCCAATACCCCCTATTAGCCGCGGATCCGCGGCCGTATAGAGGAATTGGGCGCTCCGTTTTTCTGTGCTTCTCTGGTCTGCTGTCCCCTGTTGTCTGGTACATATATTTTCTGAAAATACTTTCACATTTCTTCCAGAATTTCTGTTGAGGAAAGGTGGACTTTTTGTGGATGCTTTTGTCATGATTGCCTCGAGCTCCGCGTAGATTTCTTGGAACTTGTTGTTGCCATTGAGCCTTGTGCATGAAAACGACATTGATTTGACATTTCGTCTCCCTAAACTGGTATCTGGCAACATACGGATGAAGAGCGGAGACCGTGTTTTATCTGTGGTTGGCAGGAACCCGGATTTTATCGTGTTTTCCATGAATTTCACCGTTTTAGAACCGAGAACCTGTATCCTGCAAATATGTAACAAACACGGATTAAAAGCACCTACCTATAAACAACCGAGCGTAAGAATGGACGGTATAAAATACAGTATTCTGTGATGAACATAACTCCACCCTTCCTTTGGCCTTAGCCTTTGGGCGGGAAGATGAAGATTGCCCAATAGTCATAACGGGAGTTTTCATTGATTTCATAGTGCTCTCTGCACTCCTTAACATATTAAAGAGTTCAGGTAGTTCCTTCTCCATGCCGTGCATGTTGAAGTTAACTATGAATTGAGCAAAGGTAGAGGGGAGGGACTGCAGAATAATATCCGTATATTGTTCATTGTCCATTGTCCATCCAAGGTCCTCAAGCTATTCTATAAGAGCTATCATCTTCAGAACATGGTCTCCTACCGGTGTGCCAGGGGCCATTCGCATCTGAAACAATTTCTTTGATGCTTCGTATCGTAATACGCGGGATTGCTCTCCATACAACTCCTTTGTATGGAGGAATATGGTTTGAATGTCCATATTCTCGTGCTGCTTTTGATGTGTATTATCCATCGATGCAAGCGCGAGGCATTTGGCCGTGGCACAGTCAGCGTCCCATGTCTTGCGGACTTCAATGTCCGCAACTGAGGATTTTGGAGCTGGGGTGGGCGGGGCTGAAGCCGTGAGGACATATGATACTTTATCATAAGTCAAGGCTATTTTCAGATTCCTCAGCCAGTCTTTATAATTGGTCCCATTCAGTTTGTTTTTATCTAGTAAAAGCTTGAGTCCAGTCATTGGTATCTGCCATTAAGAGAGAGAAAAGAATACACTCAGCGAAAGCTCTTGCATAGATCAGATTGGTTATTATCTTGTCTAATCGATGTCTCCCACTGCTGTAATCAAGTTTTTCTTTCAAACCTTAAAAAGAAAACTAGCCAGGATTAATTACAGTCTACAACTTCGCTAACCGTTCAGCCAGGCCAGTGTCGGTACTTGAGGGAGGTTCCCCGTGCTTTCGCATGGACCTAATTAAAGTAAACCTCGTTTTCCCAGAGGCGTGGCCCCGCTAACACCTTTCTAGACACCTAATGAGTTAGTTAATTGTAAACTGCAAAACTCTCCTGGGAGCAACTATTGCCCACAGTGGGATCGGGATCCAACCATCATATGGAAGGTATGCAATCTCATTGCAAATCTCAACACTTGAAATTCCTGATATGATTTTTACCCCTAGTACCTATGACCTTGGCTATAGTCAACAAATCACAAGTACTAGTCAAGTTCAGACCGTCATTTCTTGATTAATCAGACCCGTTTATATGACCCTTGGCTAAGGTCAACAAAGTCATATATCCGTTCTAATTAATCTGCATCATATGCATTGTAGGAAGACATCACTTAGCTACCGTACACTACGCCTTGGCTAAGGTCAACAAACGTAGCACGAATACTAAGTACTCTACTTCCTAAAATGACGGAGGGTTGCGGATGATTTTTAAGAAAATCTTTAACGCTTTGAACTTGATATCATCGTAGAATCAAATGGTTTTGAAAAGGAGTGGCTTGTGCTCCGCGGTTTTTGAAATACAGCTTTTTCATAAAGAGCCGAGTGGTTTTCAAATCCGATTCTACAACATCTTTTTAGGTTTATTTTCTTTACATTAATCATATTAATGTAATCCCATCATTTAAGTCCTTAAGCCAATCACAGAAAAGAAACGAAAATAACACATACGCTTATGCCATCCGCATTCGCCGCAATGTTCCGTTATGCACCGTTAGGTTACTTAACTAACGGCATACCGGGACGGGACTAGCGCGGGTGTAAAACATAAGCAACGTCTACTATATATCTCATATATAATATGTCATTCGTCTCAGATATCTCAGAACACAGGCAGCAGAAACATATATATAATGTGGGATATACTAGGACGTCCGTATTTAGTATTAGCCAACAATAGAAAATACGGATTCCACAGTCGCGATGAATAGCCAAGCCCACATCCCTATACCCCTACGAGAGCGGCAAGCGACCCTACCAATCCTGGAGTTTAGGGGACCCGGTCTTGACTCCTCAAGATGGCCTCCCACTGAACCCCAGAACCCGGTCACTTGTGCTCCCCTCCTTGGGTCTATGCTAATGCGGAAAAGTAAATAATATACAACACTGGTGGCATCAACCTCAACCCGGAAGTGCCCCAAATAAAAGAATATTACATTACATTTGAATTTTACATGAATGGAAAAATAAAACTCTCATCTCACATAAAACCCTCCCGGCTATTCAATCGCGACAATCTTGTACATCATATCTCAGCAACACATAATATCATATATCATCAACGTAAGTAAGTATGCGTACCCCAATTGTCGTTGATGTATAGCAACGAAACCGGCGATATCGACATACTACACTTACGGTCACAGAAAAGAAAGTGTAAAACTACAATATTTGGAATCCACATTCTCTTTAGACATCATAAATGCGACATATCACATACTTCGTACTTCATGCCTAAACTATATGAATTCCACATATTGTATCAGATTCTAGATAAATAGACAGTATTAAAGTTTTTGAACGAATAATACAATACCCAAAATTCCCTAAAACTCAACACTTGAGCGGAGTTCAAAAACCCGGAGTGTGACACAGTAGTAGCGGTCCAGCCGTAGAAGGGTCAAGCCAACGCCTCACATGTGGCACGCCGTACTGCCCCAAACCCTAAGGTTCAAAGGGAAGTTCAAGACGGTCACATAATCGAGTTAAGGTTTGTTGTCTTCTAGAGGGTCCACCACAAAACTTGCATGTATTTCCGTAAGATTTGAATCCCGTGAAAAGTGAGCAAATGATACTCGTTCGAACAATTAAATACTTTCTAATTTACCCGGAAAAAACACGAAATCAAAATTCCGATCAAATCACCGACTCCAAAACAATCTCCAGAACAAACAGCACAAAATTCAGATTAAAAATACCCCAAAAAATATACAAGCAGACATAAGCTTTACTGTATAAAACTCATGCATTGATTCATGTGTACGGCCGCGGAACCGCGGCCCAAGCAAGCTTTGGCCGCGTTTCCGCGGCAAGAATGACTGTTCACTGCATCGTTTTTAACAGTTTTTCTTATATTTACCTGCTGAATTTTTTACATATTTTTAATTCTGAAAATAACCAGATTTTAAAAATTGTCCAGAGAGTGTCCGAAAAGTTCGTATTTTGGTTCGATCGGAGTTTTAACTTCGCTAAAGTGTCGCCTAATATTCTAGGTCGGCTCTGATACCAATGTTAGGTTTACCTAGCACCCTATGAGAGGTTTAGAAGCATCACATGTCACAAAGATCAAATTTTTATGGTGCTAAGTAAGCATACAAAGGATCTATCCTAAAAAATTAGGGTTTCAAATCTTTAACCAACATCATAAGTAACAAAGGCTAGGGTTTTGAGAGTACAACCTTTGTAGCTCCCTTTTATAGACTCCTTGGCCACTTGAGAGTTGGAAAACGATTAGCTTGAGGTCTTCTAACGTCCACGACGATCCACCGGAAGCTCCTTTGTCCAAGCTAGCAACTTCACTTTATCAAGAGAAAGAAATGAAGCTAACACTCTAAACAAGTGGGCAAGACTTGTGTAGAATGGTGTTGTGGTTCTCTTTCTCACTTCAAAATCCTATCTTGTCGAGTATTTTGCTCACTTGAAAAATCTAGAGAGCAAAAGAGCAAGGTTGAAGAAGATGATGGCTTTTTTAAGAAGAAGAGAAAATATAATCTCATCAAAGGAAAAAGAAAATATATGTATATATATTTATTTCTTCTCATCTCAAACCATGGTTAAATGATAAAGATATTATTTAATTTGAGTAAAAACATGAAAGGAAAGTTTAATCCATGGTTAAGAGTAGGTGAGCATAGTTAGGTCAAAGAAGAGTGTAGAAACAAACCATGAATTATCCTTTCCTTTTTCATTTTGTTTTAAAACAAATAGAAGTAATAATCCATATAAATAACCAAGGTGTGAGTCTTATATTGCCACCATTTTCTATGTATAAACAACCATGATAGAATGATGTATGTATGCATGTGTGCATGCACATCCATATGTGCATGAACAAGAATGAATGCATACATGCATGCATACATCCAAAAAGAACAAGAAAGGATTTCTAGTAAGAAGCTAATGGTTAAATGATAAATCAACACTTGATTTATCAATCCGGCCATATCACATACGACCTAACCAAAAGCAAGCCGTCCGATTAATATACGGTATCTCATATGCGCATTTTAACCGGGTCCATGCGCATATTGCATACGCGCACCACAACATTTCGCCTGGACTAGGTAACTCCTTTGTGGGACTCTAAGAATCGTCAATACACCGGCAGTGGATGATGATCATATCAAACACCCCCAAGCCGCAAGCGGTCAGCTAAACGTAACGGCCACCCGGGTATTGAGCGATCAGAAGAAAACAAGCGAACCTGCTACAACTCCCGTCGAGCCAACCGGCAACACTACCGTACAGTCCGGTCTCTTTTTCAGATATGCTGCATATCGAGCCTAGGGATGGTCACGTCAACCCCAATAACTCAATAAGTCGTGCCGGTGAATGGTCTATAACAGATCGAGAAACTACTGATAACACTTATCAGTAAATCTCAGTAGCCCTGGCCAGGGACTTACTGATATAACCAGTCGAGCACAGCACAGCATCAACTCCCAATACCGGGAGAGATGAAACCCCTCCTATCGCTCATCGTCTTCGTGTGTCTCGGGACTGTACCCAACGGCCACCTGTTTGCACGACTCAGTAGAGCCGTGGTAGGGTGGTAATCAAAGTACAGTGGGAGAGCACACAAGACTCTATGACGATCTCGGGTATACAGACTAACCTGTACCAGTTTCACCTGAGAACTGCTATCCGACGATAGATATAATTCCATATAGGAGTTCTCGGTGAGTCCGTCCAGTGTACCCAGTCACCACTGAGCACCCGTATATGATCTTGATGTCAAACATCGATGAATGTGGGAACATCCATCGCCCATCATATGGGTCTAGTATCATATACGCTAGTCTACTCTGGTATATCGATGCCCCGTCTCGATACACCTACGACTAGGGACATTTCAGGATATGCTTATAAACTACAGATGTCCCACTAGTATGATCTCTATCATAATCACTGTAGTAAAGCCAATATCCTCAGGGCTTTATCAACATGTATGAATGAATAAAAGCATGATCAAATCAACATGTCAGATAAAGAAGAACCAGATAACATACTATCATGTCGAGCAAGAATGTACACTGAATATATATATATATATACATGTATAAATACATCCACTATCACATAATGGCCTCTAGGGCATACATATATCCAACAGAGACTGGGTACACTGGACGGACTCGCCGAGAACTCCCAGATGGTATTATACCTCACGTCAGATGGCAGTTCTCTGGTGACACTGGTACAAGTTAGTCTGTAGACCCGAGATCGTCATAGAGTCTTGTGTGATTCCCACTGTGCTTTGATTTCCACCTTACCACGTTCAAGAGAACGTGCAAAACGGTGGCTTTTGGATACAGTCCCGAATCACATGGAGACAATGAGCGATATGAAGGGTTTCGACTCTCCCGGTATTGGGAGTTGATGTTGCGCTGTGTTCGATTGGCTATAACTGGAAATCCCTGGCCAGGGTTGCTGTGATTTACTGCTAAGTGTTATCAGTAGTTTCTCGAACTGTTATGGAACTCATATCGACACGACTTATCGGTTACTGGGGTCTGACGTTTACCACCACTAGACTGGATATGCGACATATCAGACGAATAGACTGGACTGTACGGGAGTGTTACTGATTTGATTCACAGGAGAATGTACAGGCTTGCTTGTTGATCTTCTGATCGCTCAATACCTGGGTGGATGTTACGTTTAGCTGACCGCTTGCAGCTTGTGGGTGTTTGATATGATCATCACATACTGCCGGCGTATTGACGATTCTTTAGAGTCCTACACAGAGGTTTTCTGGCTCAGGCAAAACGGAGTAGGAGCATATATGTGATATGTGCGGGACCGAGAACAATACGTGTATGTGATACCGTATTAGATTCTCGCGATATGTGATATCGGCCGGGTATATGTGATATAGCCGGGTCATCGGATCAAGTGTTGATTCGATGAACTGATACTTGTTATATTAGTCGGTTATTTGTGAAATAGCCGGATTATCGGATCAAGTGTTGATTCGATAATTTAATGTATAATTATATATTTGATATATTATATTACATTAACTAATATAAGCTCACTTAAAGATTCTTTTTCTTACTTGATAATACATTGATGTATATGCGATATATGTTAATTGTATTATTTTATTTTGTTACTATATATATTATATATGTGATATATAATATTGTAACATGTTAGGGTTACAAATGCAACATGCTTTGTAGAGTTTAAACATGGTTAGGGTTTGGATTAGGGTTAAGCTTGGATGAAGCTTCCATGAAGCTTTGACTTTTGTCACTTGCTTTGATTTTTTGTGTAGATGTTTCTTAACCTAACCCAAACCCTTTACCCTAGTTTATTCTCTACAAAGGTTAAGCCTTCATGCTTAACTCATGGTTGATTTGTAAGCACAACAATAATTCATTATTCATCACAAAAGGATTTGCTTCATCTTTTTCTTTCTTCTTTAATGAAAACCTTCACTAGGTTTTTGATAAGTGATGATAATGAGTGAGAATATGAAAACAAAAGAGAGCAAAATTCGTACTTCATCATCCTCATCTATTCTAGCTACTTAGATTAGGGTGTTTGCTTTGCTAATACTTGATTAGTGAAGCAAGAGCTTGGGTTTGAGTTTTTTCAAGGTAGATCATCTTAGTTGTTGAAGATTGGAAGCAAGCTTGCATCTTTCTCTTCATGGAGCCTCTCTAGAGTCCGGGTACTTGATGATCGCAGCGAAGGGACCTCAACACGGAGCTTATGAAGCGAAGGAACAGACTACAAAGGTTCTAATCCCTAACTCTTAGATGTTAAAGTGTTAACATGCTTGTTTGGTTTGATTCTCTAGTTAAAGTTCCTAGGTTTAGGGTTATCTTCAATGGCAAAATTTTAACTTGACATGGATGATGCCTCCCGAAACCTTGCTGCCGTTGTAGGTAACCCAACAGTGGTATCAAAGCCTAGCTAGAGAATTAGATGGATAAGTGTAGAATTACGAAACCGAAACCACTCCGAAACACCCGATGCCAAACCCTTGTTTCTGTCGAATTTAAAATGAGCTCTAAAAATTTTTCAAACAGTTGCAGAATATATTATGGGATACAATATGAAAACCGCCCAAAACCCACCCCCCTGCTCGGTTTTTGGCCGGCCAGAAGGCCCAAAAATCCGGCCTGCTTGGATTTTTTGGAGAGCTGGGGTTTGAGTTTTGGGTGGTGTTCTAGTCTCTGTGGTTTGGTACTTCTGGTGTTGTTTATTTTGGCTAAATTTGCATGAGATGTTTATTTACTCAAAAGGTAATTCTGAGTGTTTTGTATTCGCAATTTTAGCTTGGTTTCATGATTGTTTAGACAGTGTTAAAAAGTTCGAACGGATATCAATAACTCATTTTTTCCCCTGCTAGAAAATTTCCAAGTGTTGGATTTTTCCTTAGTTAAAGAACATTCAAAGTCGTGCAAGTAACGCGGTGGACCCTCTAGAAGAACGAAACTTTAACTCAATTTTGTGATCGTCAAAACTGTCACTAAACCCTAGGATTTATGATGGTTTAGCGGTACCACAAGTGAGGCGTTGGTTTGACCCTTCTACGGCTGGACCATTGGTACTGTGGCATGTGATGGATGCTTTTAAACTAAGTTTAAGTGTTGAGCAAAAAGGGAAATTTTGGGTGTTTGTTGACTCGATCGGAATGTTTAACATCGTCTAACTTTTTCTGTAATGTGATACAATATTTGGAATCCACATATAGTTATGAGATAACTAATTTGAATGTTATAAATCTAGCAGTTTAGTCTCGTTTGATCGGTTGCCATGGGATTTTGATGCGATCAAAAGTCCGTCGCAATCACGTAGCTTACGCGGATACTCGCCGGGTAAACTTAATAGATAGCCATACCCCATAGCCCCAACCAAGTAACTGTAGGAGAACCCCGTCGCCAAAAGCATCCGTTCGGGTGCTCGCGGCAGCGGTATTCCGCCTTAGTGCACTTGGTCGACGGCATCGGGGGTGCGGCCGTCTACTAAAGTTTCCGATGAGCATTCGATCTGGATATCGGGAATCTTGTTGAATTTTCCGACTAGATATTGAAAAGTGTTTTCGATATTGAGACTAAAATGCGGGGTTTATAATTGTTAGGCATGCGATGTCTATGGAATTCATTTGGTTAGGCATGCGATGTCTAAGGAGATTGCGGATTCCAACTGTTGTAGTTTTACACTTTTTTTTCTACGACCGTAAGTGTAATATGTGGTGTATCGCCGGTTTCGTTACTATACATCAACGACAATTGGGATACGCATATTTACTTACGTTGATGACATGTGATGTTATGTGTTGCTGTGATATGTTATATTGGATCGTCGTGTTTTGAATAGCCGGGGGTTTTATGTGAGATGAGAGTTTTTATTTTCATTCATGTAAAATTCATTGTATGTAATATTCTTTTATTGGGGTACTTCCGGTTTGAGGATGATGTCACCATTGTATATTATTTACTTTTCCGCATTAGGATAGACCCAAGGCAGGGAGCATAAGTAACCGGGTTCTAGGGTCCAGTGAGAGACTATCTCGAGGAGTCGAGACCGGGTCTCCTAACTCTAGAACTGGTAGGGTTACTTGCCGCTCTCGTAGGGGTCTAAGGGTGTGGGATTGGCTATTCATCACGACCGTGGAATCCGTATTTTATACAGGCTCGCAATAAAACACAGACCTCCTAGTATATCCAATATTTCATATGTTTCTTCTGCTGCGATATCTGTGATGTGATCATTTGATATGTTGAGATGAATACAGGATATAGTATATGTGATATATTATATAGACGCTGCTTATGTTTTACACCCGCGCTAGCACTGCCCCGCTCTGCCGTTAGTTATCTAACCTAACGGTACACGAGGGGATATCGAGGCGAATGCGGATGTCATAAGCGTACGTTGTATTTATGTGTGATGTTTAGGTAAACTTAAATGATGGGACTTCATTAATGAGATTAATGAAATAAAAGAAACCTAAAGATGTTGTGGAATCTAATTTTCAAAAACAGGTAGCTCTAGTTGTTGCTTTGCATAGCGGTGTTCCTTATAGGACATCCAGCACCTTATTCGATAAGGAAAGAGCCGAGATCCCTTCACCGGGAGTGACCTCTTTAGCAATAACTGGCAGATGCTACAACCATCGGTTTTGTCTTTTGATTGCTTTTCTAGTTCTTGCTTTGCATAGTGGTATTTGTGAAATATCCTGCACCTCATTCGATGAGGAAAGAGCCGAGATCCCTTCACCGGGAGTGACCTCTTTAGCAAAACTAGTAAAAGCCTAAAAAACACTCCATTTTAAATCATTTGATTCTACAACGATATCAAGTTCATTGCGCAAAGAGTTTTCTTAAAAACCCGTCGTAGCCCTCCGTCATTTCAGATAAATACTTCATAGTATTCGTGCTGCGTTTGTTGGCTTTCGTCAAGGCGTAGTGTGCCGTAGCTATTTATGCTTATCTACATAAGCATATGATGCGATTGAGTTAGGGTAGTCATACGACTTTGTTCGCTTTCGTCAAGGGTCGTGCGGGTGGGTTTAAATCAATCGGGAAATGAACGGGTTGAACTTGACTAGTAGCGTATGGTTTGTTGGCTTTCGTCAAGGTCATAGGATGCTAGGGGTAAAATATTATCGGGAATTTCAAGCGTTGAAATTTGCAATGAGATTGCATACTTTCTATGAGATAATTGGATCCCGATACCTGCTGCGAGTAAGAGTTACTCCTGGGAGAGTTTTACACATTACAATTAGCCGATCAAGTAGGTGTCTAGAAAGGTGTTAACGAGGTTATGCCTCTGGGAAAACGAGGTTTATTTTAATTAGGTCCGTGCGAAAGTACGAAAAACCTCTCTCAAAGTACCGGCACTGGCCTGACTGAAAGATTGGCGAACTTGTAGGGTGTAATTAATCCCAGCTAGTCTTTCCTTTTAGGGTTTGAAGGAAGATTTGACTAAAATGGTGGGAGCCATCCTGATTAGATATATTAATAACCAATCTAATCTTGCAAGAACATACGCTGAGTATTTTCTTCTCTCTCTCTCTCCATGTAGTGACCATGTCACGCCTTAATCATGATAATAATATAGATTTATTGACCGAACCCGCTTGTTATACCGCGCTAGGGAACGTTGGTCCCGCTCTAACTTATAATTGTTATAAGATCGAGCAGGAAATAGGGGATTACCAGAATTCCCGTGCCGCCCAAACGAAGAAAGTACATGTTGATGCATCTTCTTCGGGTGTGTTCATTACCGAGAACTGTTTCTCAGTATCCTTTACGTCCTGGATATGAGATACTGGATCAGGATCCCGCAAATGTAATCTGTTACATGGGGTACAGATAGGTAGAGAATTGAGAAAGGGTGATAAGTTTTAAAGAGTTAAAAATGGTGCAAATATTGCAGCCAAGTCTGTTGGCAGTTATCACCCTGTATTACCAAATACATTGATTCTGAACGAATGTTATTAGATACCGAACCTGATATACAACATCATATCGGTATCTTTATTTAGTAAAGAAGGATATAATTTTGTATAGTTGGATAATGTTTTGACCATTTCCTATATTAAGAGTTGATCGGTTCAGACACGTTATCTAAAAGCATATACGTTCTAAATCAAACCACAGTTCTTAACGTACAGAACACACACAAGAGGAAGAGTTCAGAAATGAACGAATCCTTCTTGAGGTATTGTAGACTAGGTCATATCAATGCGACCCGACTGGCTAAGTTACATTAAGATGCATATTTAAATCAGTTTAAACTTACATCTTATGAAACTTGCCAGTCATGTTACAAAGATAAGATGACCACAGCTCCGTTTATTAGAAACAGAGAAAGAGTTTGTGAACTCTTGAGATTGATACAAGATGATGTATGTAAGGTCCCCTGTCTACACATACCAGGACCGGTTCTTTATACTGCATTACATTCACTGATTATCTCTCAAGATTCGAACATATGTTCCTGTTGAAACACAAGTCTGAACCTTTTGAGAAATTCAGTGAATATAAGTTAGAAGTAGAGAACCAAAACGGGTATAAGTATTATGTCCTTTGATGTGATCAAGGAGGAGAATACTTGAGCACGGAATTCCTGGACTATTCTAAACGAGAATGAGATTCTCTTTCAACATTACTCCTCCGTATACACCACAGCTTGTCGGTGTATCGGGGCGGAGCAATCGCACCCTATGTGATATGGTGTGCTCTATGATGAGTACTACTGAGTTGCTTATTTCCTTTTGGGTGTTATGCACTTGTGAAGCTGCATACCTATTGAATATGGTTCAAATAAAATCAGGTCCCTACTACTCCATATGTGATATGGTATGGGAAGAGCCCATCTCTTAAGGATGTTAAGATTTGAGATTGTCCGGCCTATGTCTAAAAGCAAAATCCGGACAAGCTCGAGGCAAGGTCAGATTCTGTGGAAGTTTGTTGGATATCCCAAGCATTCGCAAGGGAATATCCTCTACCACACTGAGGAACAAAAGGTGTTTTGTTTCTCAGCATGCCACCTTTTGAAAAGGGAATTTCTTGTGAAGAAATTAGTGGTCATGAGGTAGAACTGGAAGGAGTTCCAGCTATACAAACTGTAGCTGATGTTTTGATAGAACCGGAGGATTCAATAGTTTCTAACGAACCTCAGCCTCTCCGCCGATCTGGTAGGGTTCCTCATCCACCTGAGAGATACTTAGGTTTCTCTATGACAGTGGGAGAGAGGATTGCATCATGAGATGATGACCTAACTAGTTTCGAGCTGGCCATCAAGAGTGGGGACTCTGTGAGTATGGCTGGATGCTTAGCGATCTGAGATGGAATCCATATACACCAACAAAATATGGACTTTGGTTGCTTTATCTGAAGGGTTAAATCCCCATCAGGAGCAAGTATATCTTGAGAAGATTACTTGGTGTACATGGAAAAGTTGAGACTTTCAAAGCTAGGCTTAAGTCCATCCAGATCCTACTTGCCACTGCTACATACCATGACTACGATATCTGGCGGTTGGGTGTCATGACTGCTTTTCTAAATGATGATTTAGAAAAGAGCGTCTATGAGTACACAGCCAGAGGGCTTCGTAGACAGTGGGAGCAGCGGAAACGTGTGCAAGTTGTTTTATGGGACAAATCAGGCATCGCGGAGTTGGAACGTCTGTTTTGATGTGATAATCAAAGAGTTTGACTTCATCAAAATGGTAGATGAACCTAGTATACACAAAAAGGTAGTAGGGAGTATGGTGGTGATCCTCGTATAGTACGTCGATGACATACTCTTGATAGAGAAAAGTTTCCTATGCTACGCTTGGTCAATCTCCTCTTATCACATGGATTCTCCATATAGGATCAAAGTGATACCTCCTGAATCCTGGATTTTGGATCTATGAGATAGATCTAATTGGATGTTAGGATTCTCACTAGGTGTAGTGAGATGGTATCAATCGATCCTGGGGAGAATCACTGGAAAGCTTGCAGGGTGGTAAGGTCGACTGAATGTCAGTCACAGGCATTGTCTTTACCCTCGGTGGAGGGATGGTATGTTGGAAGAGTTCCAAGCTAGATACCGTGACATACTAGACGATAAAGGCAAGATACATCGTTACTAAGGATGCGACCAAAGAGGCAGTCTGGATATATATATATATATATATATATATATATATATATATATATATATATATATATATAAGTTCATGAGATGAACTTCGTTCCTACCATTGTGTGACAATGGAGTTGCGGCTTATGCCTAGGAACCCCCGTCCTATCAGAGATCCAGACATATTCTTAGAAAGTATCACCTGATCATGGAGATGGTTGATCTCCAGGGAGATCGAGGATAGGAGAGTAGATACAGAGGACAATAGTGCGGATCCACTCACAAAGGCCTATTTCCCAGTAGAGACTTTTATGGGATGGTTGAGTATGAGATACTTCAACCACAGCTAATTGTTGGGTATGAGATACCACAACAGATGGCCCTAGTGCAAGTGGGAGATTGTTAGTGATATGTATACCCTGGAGGCCATTACTGTACATACGATGTATATTGTAGTGGATGCTTGAGCATATATAGTGAGGACTTTCTTGCTCGACATGATAGTATGCTATCTGGTTGCTCTTTATCTTAACATGTACTCTCAATGTCTCTATGATACATGTTGATAAAGCCCTTAGGATGAGTACTTGACTACCAGGACTATGATGTAGATCATACTAGTGGGGACAGTATAGTCGTAAGTACATCCTTCAAATGTTCCTAGTCGTAGGTGTATCGAGACAGGGCATCGATATACCAGAGTAGACTAGCGTATGCTTCTCGACCCATGTAGATAGGCGATGGATGATCCCATATCCATTGGTGTTTGACATCAGAGATAGTATACGGGTGCTCAGTGGAGACTGGGTACACTGGACGGACTCACCGAGAACCCCCAGATGGTATTATACCTCATGTCAGATGGCAGTTCTCTGGTGACACTGGTACATATTAGTTTGTAGACCCGAGATCGTCATAGAGTCTTGTGTGATTCTCACTGTGCTTTGATTTCCACCTTACCACGTTCAAGAGAACGTGCAAAACGGTGGCTTTTGGGTACAGTCCCGAATCACATGGAGACAATTAGCGATAGGAGGGGTTTCGTCTCTCCCGGTATTGGGAGTTGATGTTGCGCTGTGTTCGATTGGCTATAACTGGAAATCCCTGGCCAGGGTTGCTAAGATTTACTGGTAAGTGTTATCAGTAGTCTCTCGAACTGTTATGGACCTCATATCGACACGACTTATCGGTTACTGGGGTCTGACGTTTACCACCCCTAGACTGGATATGCGACATATCAGACGAAGAAACCGGACTGTACGGGAATGTTACTGATTGGATTCGCAGGAGAATGTACGGGCTTAATTGTTGATCTTCTGATCGCTCAATACCTGGGTGGCTGTTACGTTTAGCTGACCGCTTGCAGCTTGTGGGTGTTTGATATGATCATCACATACTGCCGGCGTATTGACGATTCTTTAGAGTCCTACACAGAGGTTTCCTGGCTCAGGCAAAACGGAGTAGGAGCACATATGTGATATGTGCGGGACCGAGAACAATACGTGTATGTGATACCGTATTAGATTCTCACGATATGTGATATCGGCCGGGTATATGTGATATAGCCGGGTCATCGGATCAAGTGTTGTTTCGATGAACTGATACTTGTTATATTAGTCGGTTATTTGTGAAATAGCCGGATTATCGGATCAAGTGTTGATTCGATAATTTAATGTATAATTATATATTTGATATATTATATTACATTAACTAATATAAGCTCACTTAAAGATTCTTTTTCTCACTTGATAATACATTGATGTATATGCGATATATGTTAATTGTATTATTTTATTTTGTTACTATATTTATTATATATGTGATATATAATATTGTAACATATTAGGGTTACAAATGCAACATGCTTTGTAGAGTTTAAACATGGTTAGGGTTTGGATTAGGGTTAAGCTTGGATGAAGCTTCCATGAAGCTTTGACTTTTGTCACTTGCTTTGATTTTTTGTGTATATATTTCTTAACCCAACCCAAACCCTTTACCCTAGTTTATTCTCTACAAGGTTTAAGCCTTCATGCTTAACTCATGGTTGATTTGTAAGCACAACAATAATTCATTATTCATCACAAAAGGATTTGCTTCATCTTCTTCTTTCTTCTTTAATGAAAACCTTCACTAGGTTTTTATAAGTGATGATAATGAGTGAGAATATGAAAACAAAAGAGAGCAAAATTCCTACTTCATCATCCTCATCTATTCTAGCCACTTAGATTAGGGTGTTTGCTTTGCTAATACTTGATTAGTGAAGCAAGAGCTTGGATTTGAGTTTCTTCAAGGTAGATCATCTTAGTTGTTGAAGATTGGAAGCAAGCTTGCATCTTTCTCTTCATGGAGCCTCTCTAGAGTCCGGGTACTTGATGATCGCAGCGAAGGGACCTCAACACGGAGCTTATAAAGCGAAGGAACGGACTACAAAGGTTGTAATCCCTAACTCTTAGATGTTAAAGTGTTAACATGCTTGTTTGGTTTGATTCTCTAGTTAAAGTTCCTAGGTTTAGGGTCATCTTCAATGGAAATTTTTTAACTTGGCATGGATGATGCCTTCCGAAACCTTGCTGCCGTTGTAGGTAACCCAACAGTAAGACCGGCCACTGTCTCTCGTCGGGGTCTCGAAATGTATACACTAGTCTACTCTGGAATATCGATGCCCGGTCTTGATACTCCCACGACTAGGGACTATTCCCCTCCGAAAGACGTGGCGAAGACGCGATGTACGTCTTGCCTAAAGTTCGGGGCAGATGCTATTTGGTTTTATCCGTTCACCTCTCCGAAGATGCCAAGTTGATTTATGGCGCCGTGTATCGGAGGTTTAGAATGATGCGGCCGATGTAGCAGACTTCGTCAGATTCCCCCTCGCTTGAGGAGTTTTTGATTGTGGGGACGCTCTTCCCTGCAGGCGCAAGCCCCTGCAGTTAATTACGCTACCGCATCGCGGTTACAACTTTCTCCTTCTCCAGAATTTCACTTCGTGTCGTGGGTGTTTGTTTTGTTTGTGGTTGCCCGTGGATTGTATACGGAGACTAATTTACGTCGTCTCCCGTAGGACGTGGATTAGTCCAAATCCGTATTTACTTAGATTTGGGTTTGGGGTTTTAGGTTAAGAATACGTTAGCCGTGTTTGAGGCTAAGATCAACTTAAATGTTCGTTAAGGATACGTTAGTCCAATTTGAGACTAAGATCAACTTAACATGATTGTTTAGATCCGACAAAAGAGCATTTGGAGGCTCTATTATTCCAGTTTAGGGACATAGTGGTCCGTTTCATGTATGGCCGTCGGGACCCATCACCTCTCTGACGACGTTGAAGAATTACAACGACAGATGTCAGAGGAGTTCAGAGATGTACCCTTGAACCAAAGTTGATTGGGGGATCTATAGTCCAATTTGGGACTAAAGTCTGTTTGAAGGTTTAAGGATACGTTAGCCGTATTTGAGGCTAAGATCAACTTAAACGGGATCATTTAGATCCGACAAAAGAGCATTTCGGGGCTCTATTGTTCCAGTTTAGGGACATAGTGGTCCATCGCCAGTTTAGGGACATGGTGGTCCATCGGCTTAAGTCCATGAGTTTAAGGACGCTTGAGTCCGGGGGTTTAAGGACGCTTGAGTCCGGGGGTTTAAGGACGCTTGAGTCCAGGAGTTATGAGTGGTTGTCGGGACCCGTCACCTCTCTGACGTCGTTGAAAGATTACAACGATAGGTGTCAGAGGAGTTCGGAGATGTACCCTTGAACCGGATATAAATTGATTTAAGGGAGCAGTCGTGCTCGGTCAATTTAATTTGAGGATTTACGGCCATGATTGGGCTAAGTCCAATTGAAGATGTTCAACATTTTCATTTGTCTTCGGCCTATTAGGCCTATGCTAGGGCTTTTCCCCTGTTTAATAATGCACTGCATTTTATTTTGGCCTGTAAGACCTATTTGATTTGGGCTCTGTCCCTTTATTTTTATGATGCAGAGCATCTGTTTTGGTCCGACAGACCTTTGTTTGGGCTCTGCCCTTTTTAAAAATAATGCATTGCATTTTATTAGGCCTGTTAGGCCTTTTTTAATTGGGCTCAGCCCTTCTTTAAATAATGCAGAGCATTGATTACACTGACAGAGTGCCATGTGGGCTGTCAGGCGCTCTGCGCCAATTAATGAGCGCAAGCGCATGTGGAGGTGACACATGTCACGCTCTGGTGAGCGCAAGCGCAGTGCGCTGCGCTGTTGCGCTGCTGACACGTGGCGCGCTCTGGTGAGTTGCCCCAATTTCAGAGAGCAATGCTCTATTTTAAAAGCGCATAGCGCAAGTGGTTCTGGAGCTGACACGTGGCGCTCTCTGGTGGCTTGCGCCAACCCGAGAGCGCAACAGTGCAGATTTACAAGTGCAAGGCACTGTTTTAATATCTTGATCCAATTTTAGATTCAAGAAAAGAATCTTTTAAGATTCCAGAACCAATGGTTCATAAAAAAAAATCAATGCCTTTATTATTATTATCTTTTTTATTGAAGATCTTTGATCTTGTTCTTAGATCAATGATCTTTTTAGAAGAAACTCTTCTTTTATTCAAAGGGTTTTTACCTTTTCCTCTTTCTGAGTTCTTCTCAAAATTCTTTAGAGGAGTTCTCTTAATTTTCTCTCTGTTTTCTGTGTATTTTAGACTTGGGGTCTAGGGGCCTTTATATAGTGCCAATTAGTTTGTTAAATTAATTAAAGAGATCCTTCTCTGAGTGATTTAGGGATTTTTCCCTACCGTTGGATCTTTAATCCAAGGGCTTCCGTTTTACAGAAAGCAATCTTCTTGTTTTTAACAAGATCGAGAAAGATCTTACTGGAATTTTAATTCTGTTTGGCGCAAACGCACCTGCGCTTGACACGTGTCGCGCAGCGCAGAGCGCAGCGCAACTGCGCTGACACGTGTCGCGCAGCGCAGAGCGCAAGTCAGCTGAAGCGTTGCTTCTTTTATTAAAATTTAAATTTTCAAAGTAGAGCTTTGCTCTGATTGGGGGAATCAGAAGCGTTGCTTCATTTCCCGTCTTGGAATTTGAACAGAGCTTTGCTCTGATTGGGGCAAACAAATGCCCCCCCCACCGTTGCGCTTACGTGGCCCCTGAACGTGAGCGCAACGGTGGCAGAATCCCAATCGTTGGGAAGTTGAAACGGCACTTGTTGCCTATAAATAGGACCTTTGGTCCCTCAACAGATGATTATCATCTTCAAAATTTTTACTTTCAGAATCTCAGAGCCCTGCTCTTTATTTTCAAGAACTCCAAGAGTTAAACTTTTAAAACTTTTTAGGTAATTTTTTTAATTTAAATCAAATTAAATTAAATTAATTTTCATTGACAGAGCCTTGCTCTCAATAGATCCCTGATCTAAAGAAAACCCATTTAGGGTTTCACTTAGCAGAGCTTTGCTCTATAGGTCTAAAAGGATCTAAAGAGAACTAAAGGGGACCCTATTAGGGTTCCATTAATAGAGCTCTGCTCTCTAAAAGAATCTTCTTGTATTTTCTTAATTCATTAATGGAGCTTTGCTCCTTCCAAATCATATAGAAGAACTCTTAAGAGTTGTTCATGAATCTTGGAAGTTAAAGATGACATTTTATATTATTATTATTATATCATCTTTTCAGAGCAAAGCTCTCAATGTTCTTCGGGGATTTTATTCAAATTCTCCTCATAACTGATTTTTGACAGGTGTCACTCCCGTCTGCAGAGCATCGCTCTCGAGGAGTTTAACTTCCTGTGTCCCTTCTTTATTTTTTCATCGCTAATCTTCCATTGATGTTTCCTTTAGACATTATGGCTGTTCATCTATACAGTCTGCACGAATTCATCACCTACGAGGATATCCGCGTACAGGGCCGTCATTAAAACCAGGAGTTTACAGATGCCTAGTGTGCGGAGGTTATAGGTCGCTTGAACGCACGCGTTGGTTGGCTGCTCCCTCACCGTTCCGCTCTCTTGAAAGTCATGCTAGGAGCAATTTGGAGAGCACTCCCGGGGTTCCACGAGGCCATGCCGCTCAATGCGCTGGATGATGCCGAAGACAAGGTGCATTTAGTGTACCTGTCGGGGCTGATCTTGAAGAAACGGCGAGATAGCCTCATCGACATTCTGCATCAAATTTTCCAGCAGACGACGATAATTGATCAGTCGAAAATACTGCATTTTTAACACGGCATTTTCCTTATCATTTGCACTCATCTAGAAGTGTTCGGCATTCATATAGCACATATTAGCAAATCGGTCGTTAAATATCAGATTGCATGTGTTAGACTCTAAAACCGGCACTATAAAGGAAATTGACTGCATTTTATGGCATCGCATCATCCCTGTATTGCGCAACACTTGTTTCGAGATTTGTGCAGGGAATTACAGGAACAAAGCCAAAAGAAGCTGATCAAAAATACGCCAACTAAAAGGTTAAAGATCTGGAAATGATACAGAAAGCCAAATACAATTTAACATATCATACAAAGGCCCAATTGTCAGCCCAAGACCACAGTAGAAAATTCAAGCCCCAAGGCCCATAAAGAGCCGCGGATCCGCGGCAGGAGCCTGCTTGCGCCGCGGATCCGCGGCGGTTCCAAGGCTTCAGCTCCCCATTTTTAGTTCAAAATTCATCTCTCAGGGCCCACATTACTTTCGTATACTTCAAACTCCAGAAAACCCTCGAAGCTTCTGCCAGATCAGCAAAGATCATTAAGCAACCTAATCTTGATTAAGCTAATCAAGCTCCTAACAAACTATTTCTAGAAGCTTCTCCTCAACAAACTTTTGGAGGGAAATTCAAATTTCCTCAACAAACTTTTGGAGGGAAACTTAAAATTCAAATCCTAGATCTAGGGTTTTGATGTCTATAAATAGGAGCCTAGATCTAAGGGTTGGGTTGTTCTTCCTTAGTTGTTCATTCTTCATCTCTCCATCTTCTTCCACAAGTTGAGTGACACGACTTGTGCGAAACCCTAACCCTAATTCCAATCCAAATTCAAGATCCTGAGTACCAATCAAGCGAGAAGCCCTTCAACCTTTTAGGAGCGGAGCCGATCTCCAATCGAGCAAGTGATCCAAGCCGATCCGCGACTCACGGAGACGAGCGAAGCCAAATCGACGATCGAGTTCTTCCTCTTGTAGTTCTTGAGCGATTGTAATGAAATTGTTGATATAAATAAAAGATGAAATTCTTTAATCTTGCTTTCTTTAAATTCTTGCATCATGATTCGATTTCAATTTGTAATTGTAGTTCTTGTTGTGATGTTTGAGTAAAACTCCGCTCGTCAAGGAGTCGGGACGATCAATAGAATGATGATGTAAAAAATCTTAATACGATTCTTAAGTCCTACGAGTTTTGTAAACCCTAGCAAGTTCAAGAATCGATGACCTAGTTTCGTTGCGATGCTTTCTTGATTGTGATCGCTCGAAATTAGGGATCCACGATCGATTCTTGAATTTACTAGAGGTTAGAATATGAATGATATCGACGAAGGAACAAGGGATAAATGATGAAACCCTAGTTTCACTAGAAATCCCTAATTCTCGTCGATCATCATCGATCTAGTATCAATTCATCAAAGGATAAGAATACGTCATCGTGAGATTGCATCACATCTATAGATCCGATCGATTCCTACGAGCCTCATTTAGATTCTTGATATTTGGTTGGAAAAATCATCACAAATTACCACTTCTTGATTTTAATGCTTTCTTAGATCTAGATTTTTCTCTTTCTTGAAATGCAATTTTAAATCATGAATTGTTTTGTTTTCTTTTCTTTAAAGTTTCGACTCATCTAATTCAAAAGACGAACTATTACACTTTCCCTGTGGACGATCCGCACTCGCTAACGATCTACATCCGACACCGTAGTTGATTGCGGTCAAATAATTTTTGGTTGTGATTTCTATACAATTTACATACTACACAATCCGAAATCGTATTCAATCAAATGACGCCATTGCCGGGGATCATTTGATTTACTTACACAACAAGAAATTCATTCAATCAAATGGCGCCGTTGCCGGGGATAGTGCGCTAATTGTTCGTATTATGAAATTTGAGTTGAAAAATTTATTCCATTACAATTTTTTTTAAGATCTAAACTCGCACAAACCCTAATACGAGTTGTTGTGATTTGTGCGAGAAAATCTGGAATCATTGGAGCTGTGGAAAAAAATTTCAGATAATTCCAGAGAGCTAAGGGGAGCAATAGAAGCAGTCTCCTAAAATTTTGTGCAGGGATCCTATCATTAGACCGCGTTTCCACGGCATTAGCGTGCATTTGCCGCGGATCCGCGGTGGGCTTACTTCCTCTCTGTGCAAAAATTCTCAGGTGATCTTAATCTTTCTTATCTCCTTCTTAAATCTGCTCCAATTAACATTTTGTGCAGGTTTCTTTGCAAAAATCGCAGCGCCGCGCAAAAAGCAAAAATTAAATTGTGCTTGTTTTGATCTTTGTGGTTGTTTGCATAATTAATACGGACATTAAGGGGTAAAGACCAAATCCAGATTAGGTGGGGAGTTCATTACCCTTCCTAAGCCCCAAAAATCGCAAAATTGCATCCGCATTGACCCTCATTAACTAAAAAATATCTAGAGATGACTCTAAAGACCGTCACGCTCACTTAGGACAGAAGAAGGCCGTGGGTAATTCATTGCTTATCCGCGTTTCTCTTGTGGTGTCTAAGGCAAGTGTGTCGAAGGCTAGTGGTTACTTAATTAGGCCTACTACTTACGTAGTGGAGAACCTCCCACTTACCTGGCCACACGAGAGACAAAGAGGCAGTGGAGGATTTATCCTGCGACTTATCTTTTGGCAGTTAGGAGCGGTCTAGAGTTTGACCTAGGTGACCACTAGAATTAGGGTTTTGTGTGTTGCATTTGTTGTGTTGCATCATTTTTTCAAAAATCCGTCCAATTTTCAAAACAAACACCGCATTCATTCATCATTCCCCTAATTATAAATTCACGCTGCCACTTGTACTAACCCTTTTTAGTGCAAGATAGGCTGGACACGGGATTCTAGTGCCCGTTAAGTCCACGTTTCCTTGATCGACCCTAAAGTCGGTATTTTTACATTTACCCTTTCTTTTACCCACCACCACACCCACTTCGATGGATCCATCTCCATCGAACTTCTTTTCCACTAATCTGCCGCCGTGCGTTGGTGCGCAGAATCCACCTCGCATCTCTCTCCAAGAGAGGTGCTATCCTACACGAGGTCCCCTTTCCACCTGTCTTTCCATTCCACTAGCCAACGGGGATAATTTTCAGATTAAACCCCAATACATCAACTTTCTACCAAAATTTCACGGTCTCGAGTCTGAAGACGCATATGCCTTTATCACCGAATTTGAAAATGTATGCGCAATGATGGGTGCCTCACAGCTTTCTATGGATGCTATGCGTCTACGTCTTCTCCCATTCACCTTGTGTGATATAGCCGAGAAGTGGCTGTATAACACTACCGCACATTCCATCTCAAACTGGGAAGAATTCGTCAAAGCATTCCTTAAGAAATTCTACCCACATCATAAAACAGCTCGAGTCCGTAGCGAAATAAATCAATTCACCCAACTTCCAAATGAAACATTTTCACAATGTCTTGAACGCTTCAAGGATCTGTTAGTCCAATGTCCACATCACGGCATCCCGAGATGGGAACTGTGCCGAATCATTTATGAGGGCATTAATCCTAACACAAGACAAACCATTGAATCCATGTGTCAAGGCAACTTCATGACCAAAGATGATGGGGAAGCCTGGAATTTTCTAGAAAATTTCACTGAAAAATCTTTACAGTGGGAGGGTGTGAGTCAATCGTCTAGGGATGGCAATAATATTTCCATAGGAGTTAGAGCTGACATTTCAGCTATGCAAAAGAAACTTGAGACTATGGAAAACAAATTTTTAGCCGCCCTAAGTCAAATATCACTCTTCAAAACTGTATGTGGATGCTGTTCTGATCCTTCTCACTTGACGGAAGAATGTCTACGAAATTCTCTGTTTCAAGGTCATGAGCATACCAATGCCGCATTTCAAAGACCTAGGAACGATCCATATTCTTCCACATATAATCAGAGTTGGAGGAATCACCCTAACTTTGCTTGGAACCAATCACAATCTCAAAACACGGTTCCAACCCAAAACAATTTCCAAAGAGTCCCTCCACCACAACAACAACCACTTCAATTGAGTCAGCACCCCTTCCAATCGCAAAACTTCCAAAATCCGGCCAACACTTTTGCACCACATGAAAACTCTTTGCAATTGACTGGTACAGATAATACCTCTGCACTAGCACAACCTTGGATACTTTCATGAAACAATCTATCCAAGGGACGGCAAGTTTGCAATCTTCCGTCGAGAATGTGATGAAGATCATTATCTCTCAAAATGAGAACATCAAATCGATGGAAGAACAAATTGCACAACTAAAAGCCGAAATGCGTGCAAGAGAGAAAGGGAAACTTCCAGCTCAACCTTTACCAAATCCTAGCTATTCACGTCATGTGAATGCAATCACGTTGAGATCTGGAAGAGTGCTTGACAATAACCTTGGGGAAGAGTTTGATGATACTGATAAATCAATCAATAATACCCCAGCTGAGACCTTTCCTCACACACACACTTCTACTTCTGATCCTTGTTCTTCTACCCCACCTTCTTGCGAGCCTATTCTTCGTTTCCCACAAGGCTCGCCACTTCAGCCCACCTCTTCTACTCCTCCACGGACGATCCCCAATTCTATTTTGGGATCGGGTCTACACACACTTCCTTCTCCTATGATGGACCCAGCGCTTATTGCTAAAGCACTTTATCCTAATCGGTTAAGGGCTAACACATCGAGTCCACATATGGAGAAGATTATGGACATTTTTAAGCAAGTTAACATCAACATCCCTCTCCTAGATGCTATCCAACAAGTTCCGTCCTATGCGAAAACTCTTAAGAACTTGTGCACTAGGAAGAGGAAGACTCAAGTGCCCAAGAAGATATTCATGGCAAATACAGTAGACACGGCTTTCCCCCAACAAATACCGAGGAAACGTAAGGACCCTGGCTGTCCTACTATTTCCATTTCTATTGGGGAAAAACACATCAACCGTGCTCTACTAGACCTTGGCGCTAGTGTTAACTTGCTTCCATATTCGGTTTATGAGCAACTAGGAATCGGAGAGTTGAAACCAGCCCATTGCACTCTCCAGATGGATGACCGATCTATCACCAAACCTAGGGGTGAACTGGAGGATGTGTTAATAAAAATCGGGGAATTTATATTCCCTGTGGATTTTATTGTAATTGATACACAACCTGTAGTGAACCCACGGAACCAAATTCCGGTGATTTTAGGTCGCCCCTTTTTGGCCACTTCCAATGCTATTATCAACTGTCATAACGGTTCTATGACCCTATCCTTCAGGAATAGGTCAATAGAGCTGAACATTTATAAGTTGGGAAGTGTACCCTCCGAACCTACTGCTCGTGTATGTTCTGTCGACTTAATGGATGTCGACAGCAGCGAATTTGATGATCCTCTTAATACTGATCTTGACTCTTTTCATACGTTATTGTTTGACCCAACTATGTATCATACACATATGGACTCTTCCACCGAGATGTCCGGGTCAACAATTAACACCGATTATGAAATTCTTTTAGAGTCTGAAGATCACCCCGCGATTTGTGATGACATTATTCATCGGGGTATGGATGGAACTTTTGAGGAAATCTTCGCTGATGAACTCACATTTTTAAATAACACGGGTGTTGAGATGAATCATCTCCCAATCAATGAAATTGAACCTCCACCCTTTCTTCTGAACTGTAAAAAGAATGCGAGTAATCCATCACATTCACTGCATCGTCTCTCCAAAATGAGACGCACACACATTCTATTCCACCACTTACCCTTTCCCCACTTCTTCTTCCACCAACCAGAGCACTGCATTGATAAAATTTTTGAATGGTTGGTGTTAACTTTCGGTCTTTGCAAAGCTTGGCATCGACCAATGATTTTTGACCCCCTCATGTGATTTTCAAAAGATTAACATTGCATAACTCAAGTTTGGGGGGCATTTCTTTCTGGCTCTTGAAAAGAAAATTTTTACAAAATGATAAGCCAAGAATAAGTTTGGGGGAGGATCTTCACTTAAAATTTTTGCCCCCATTAATAAATTTCCTCTCAAGCTTATAGGTTTTCGAGATTTAGCAGAAGGCAACAGTGAGGACACTGTTGAAAACAAGTTTGGGGGAGGTTTGTGCTTATTTTCGCATCATTTGCATATCACTTTGCATAAGCACAAAACATTTCAAAACCTATAAAAATTAAAAAATTTCAAAAGATAAAAATATTTTTGTACATAAATAAGATAATAAAATTTTAGATAGTGAAAAATTACATCCATGAGATTAGAAAAATTTAAGAAAACTAAGAAAATTAGAAGTTTTCTTAAACGAACTACTAATAAGTAGTTATGAGCCGTTGTCCCAAGGGTTAGTAAAATGAAGGAAGTCACTAATCTGAGGATAAAAATAATTCTGTAAAATAGTTTCTATTCTGGAAGCCAAACATTTTAAACGTTGATACCCTGCTATTCGCACTTACACATGTCTTGAAACTCGGGATAGTAGAGGATACCTTGAAATGCTCCTGTCTAAAAGCCGATGTATGAAAAAAATTGAAGAAAATATAAAGTAGTGAGAAAAATGAACACTGGTTTTGTTATCGCCGAGGGCAATAAAAAAATATATAGTGAGGGTGCCTCTTCACCTAGTGCCCTAAGGCCAACTGGTCTGGGAGTCACTGCTATGCCTGAGGTGGTGCAAGGCGAGGAAAAAACACCAAATAAGAAAGCACATGAGTAATCGGTCGGTTAGTACCTCAAGAAGTATTAACGGTCGCATGAAAGTGTGTGAGAAATCTCATCTAAATATTCATTAATTAAAAAGTACTGAGGCTGATGGGCAAGAGTGATAGCTTGAATTGAATTCTCCGGGTGTAGGGATGTCTTTACACACACGCAGGGTTATATGATCGATATTTGGAAGAAAGATAGGAATGAAGAATAAGACGATGTTTTATTGAGGGAGGACGTGATTTCTGACATCTTTTCATGATCATTAAGATAGGGCTCATGACAACCGAAAAGCTAGCTTAGTTGGAAACCCTAATTTTCAAGGCTTTTCTTTTACAATTCTTATCTTTAAATGTAATATTCATGATCTTCCTTTTATTATTGGATTTTGTGGGTGCAATCCGCTGAAAACCCTTAGGAGACAACACTCCTCCTACTAGGGACACCTAGAGGTTTAAAGGCTTGTTGCACGTGCTCAGTGCAATCGTGTTGCCTACGAAAGTGTGCTAGTTAGTTTTTCTCTTTCTTTATTTTCTCCTTCTCTTTTTAATAAACAGTTCGCTCGAGACAATCGAAAATAAGTTTGGGGGAATTTAATCAGTCGAAAATACTGCATTTTTAACACGGCAATTTCCCTATCATTTGCACTCATCTAGAAGTGTTCGGCATTCATATAGCACATATTAGCAAATCAGTCGTTAAATATCAGATTGCATGTGTTAGACTCTAAAACCGGCACTATAAAGGAAATTGACTGCATTTTATGGCATCGCATCATCCCTGTATTGCGCAACACTTGTTTCGAGATTTGTGCAGGGAATTGCAGGAACAAAGCCAAAAGAAGCTGATCAAAAATACACCAACTAAAAGGCTAAAGATCTGGAAATGATACAGAAAGCCAAATACAATTTAACATATCATACAAAGGCCCAATTGTTAGCCCAAGACCACAGTAGAAAATTCAAGCCCCAAGGCCTATAAAGAGCCGCGGATCCGCGGCAGGAGCCTGCTTGTGCCGCGGATCCGCGGCGGTTCCAAGGCTTCAGCTCCCCATTTTCAGTTCAAAATTCATCTCTCAGGGCCCACATTACTTTCGTATACTTCAAACTCCAGAAAACCCTCGAAGCTTCTGCCAGATCAGCAAAGATCATTAAGCAACCTAATCTTGATTAAGCTAATCAAGCTCCTAACAAACTATTTCTAGAACCTTCTCCTCAACAAAATTTTGGAGGGAAATTCAAATTTCCTCAACAAACTTTTGGAGGGAAACTTAAAATTCAAATCCTAGATTTAGGGTTTTGATGTCTATAAATAGGAGCCTAGATCTAAGGGTTGGGTTGTTCTTCCTTAGTTGTTCATTCTTCATCTCTCCATATTCTTCCACAAGTTGAGTGTAACGTTTTAGAAATCGTTTTGCGAATTTTCCCGTTTTAGGGCAAAATTGTCGGTTTTTACCGTTTTAACCCGATTTCGATCAAACGACCGTATAAGCTTACCGACACCTAGTTTGGCTAAAATAAAGCTTGTGCGCGAACTTTGGGAGTATTTGGTTCAGATAGATTTTTTCCCAAATAAAATATTATTTTAAGCGGTATTTTGTGCACGTAAATCGAGAAAATTTTTCTTTTGTGAATAAATTAATTTTGTCACTAGAATTATTTTAGAAGGTTCTTTTTAAATATCTAGATTTTTTTTGGTGACTAATGGTTTCTTTTTAAAAAGAAAAGAAAAGAGAGAAAAGATGGCAATTTGCTTTAATTAGCATTTATTACCCTTTTTCCTAGCAATTTCCTCACACAAATTTCACAAAACTACCCCTATTCCTCCTTGGCCGAAACCCCTCCCCATTTCTGCCCTCTTGATTTTCTTTGCTCAATTTCTTCATTCCAAGATCAATAATTCATCAAAATTCCTTAAAAAATTCCACAAAACTCATAAACAATCAATAACCAATCTTTTTTCCTTCACTAATCCTTCATGGATCTTCATCAAAGCTTGATTTTTGGAGGCTAAAATGATGGATCTAATTTCATTTTGGTGTTCTTGAGGAGGTATAATTTCTTACCTTAATTCATAATTAATTGCTTTAATCTTAAACTAGCTAATTTAGTTAGCTATTTACGTGCTTAGTTTAGCTTTTAAGTCATGATTAATTCATTATATTTGGTTCAAGAAATTCATGTTAGGGTTAAATTTTGATTAAGTGATTAGTGTTTATTTGAAGTGTTAAATTGTGTTTTGGAAAATATTAATCTAGTAGAAAATGTTAAAATTTGCTAATAAGCATTTTGTTTAATTAAGCAAAGTTGCTTACTAAATTTTTGCTAAAACATAATTAGCGAGTATTAAAAATATAGGATTGGTTTAGATAGCTTAGTTAAGCTATTTTAAGGTATTTTTAATTGTTAGATTTGCGTTATCTTGAATCTAGTGCGATATATTGCGATAGGTTGCTTACTAGATTTCGGGGTTTTTCCGACGTAGGGTTCGTTCGGTAGTTGCGAGGTTATATCTAGTGTATTCCTCGTAATTTTTGTGTTGTGTTGCGCGATCGGGGTCTAGAATTGGTGTTTAGCAGTTTAGCGACCCCAATTAGGGTTTTAGCCGGTATCGTGCGCGATAGATGCGCTAAGCGCGCAGTGTAATTTTCGGGGCGTTTTCTTCGCGTTTCGTTGTCTTTTCGTCATTATAGGATATTTAGCTTATGTGTTGTATTTATGAAATTTTAGGTTCGCACGCAGGGACTTCGGGTGCTGCGGACAAGGGGAAGCAGGTGGTCGGATTTTCATAGCTCGAGACCATCGGTGAGTAGATTTAACATCTACGGGGAAAATCGCCCGTATGTCGTTATGCGTCGGGGCGAATATGATATGATAGCTGCATGTATTTGCATATTAGTTACTTTCATATGAATGTCATTGCATAGCATTATCTGTTGTACTTGACTCGTACCTTTAGATATAACATATTACTGACGGTTCATGTTGCACGAGCACTAAATTGTATACTACACCCACACCGTCTGTAATTGCCATGACACGCACAAACACCTACATATGTGATATGATAGTGGATAGGAATGATTGGAGTAGTAACTCTTATTCTATTGTGCATATGAAATACTGTGGACACATACATACGTGATATTGCATTGGGCAGGAATAGTTAAGGTAGTGAACCTTATTCCACTTCACTTATATCTTGCTATATTTACTTATACATCATGCATACATATTGACATGTACACCCTCGTACTTGATTACATGTAGATACTTAAACCTTGCTACACTTACATGTACACTTCATATGATACTGCATTTATTTTCGAAGGAATTGGGAACAACATGATATGTTTTAAAGCTAGATTCAATTTAAAGAGCCGTTTTCCCTTTATATGCTCATATTGATGTTTTATGCTGCATATATCAGCTTTATATGGATTTTACGCATTGAGATATGGATTTCATATGATTTATGGATTTGAGAACCGTGGGGGATATTTTCAAGAAAACTATGTATTGTTTGAAAACCCGGTTTCTCTTGATATGATATTTGATGCGTCCACCATGTGATTTCTCGGTTCTAAGATTTGGCTTGTGATACCCGATTCGAGGAGCGGGACGCACCGTCTGTGGGTACATGGTAGACCCGGTATGGTACCCCGGGGTGAGTGGTGATTTCGTGGTGTAGATGATAAGCCTGACGGTGGGACCACTACCTACCGGTGATTGTATTTGGACTCGGCGGTTATCATGGAGATACCGACCGGAGTGAGGTATGACATATCGTCAGGGCCAGTCATGGTGACAGCGCCTGAGTTATGAGGATTTACGTGTCGATGCTAGACACGGGTTTCATGATGTTTCGAGTGTCGGTGTTTGACACTCAGGTTTTCGTGAGACATACAGGATGTGAGGGCCGATCTGAGGATGCGGTGCCTGAGGATTTAGGATTTGATGTGTCAGTGAGGGACACTGGTGTTTTTCCATGCTGATGATTTTTGCATGAGATTTCATATTATATCATCCCACACTCAGGATTATGTTGATATGCATTGTTTCATGTAGTTGTAGTACCCTGATGATGTACCTTTACATGATTGTTGCATATTCACCTATCATACTTATGCTATCGGATTACTTGTGATAGATAGATCGCTGTTCGTGCATACTTGCGATTACTGTATGATGTTATTTACTATTCACGAGTTGGCAATTCACCCCCGTTGTGCCACAGTGTTGTGCAGGACTTACCCTCTGAGTAGTCGCGGCAGGGCATCTTTTCATCTCTACTTTTGCGGATACCTCTACGGTTGCTGTGAAGCCTTGCTTTTAGGTGGGTTGCGGTTATCTGTTTGTACTTTGTATATTTTTTGTTGGATCTAGTATTCTCCATCTACCACTATGTTGTATATGACTTAGAGACGACTTGTGAGGATTCAGTGTTATATTTGTGGTGACTTTGGGTGCCGTGCTCGTGGGAGCCGGTTTTGTTGAAAAGTTTTACTTCTTTATGCAGTTTAGTTTTATATTTCTTCGCTTCGGCGTCGTATATATGTTGTGGTGGTTGTCTCCGCCGTTGGGCGTGATTTGCTCCCGTTTGGGATGCTTTTTATTATTATCTATGTTGTACCAGTTTTCGGGGTTAGTTTTTACAAAGGAGGTGCTGCCGAAATTTTTAAGAACGAAAACTAAACTTAAAGATTTTTACTTGAAAAATTCCGAATGTTTAAATCTATGTTTTCTCCGTTGATCCAGTTTTGGGTGGTTTAGATTTCCGGGTTTTGGCTTACTTAAGTTGCGTACGCCTTTAGACGTTACGTAGTTTAAGTGCCGGTTACGGGCCAAATTTGGGTCGTGACATTGAGTGACACGACTTGTGCGAAACCCTAACCCTAATTCCAATCCAAATTCAAGATCCCGAGTACCAATTAAGCGAGAAGCCGTTCAACTTTTTAGGAGCGGAGCCGATCTCCAATCGAGCAAGTGATCCAAGCCGATCCGCGACTCACGGAGACGAGCGAAGCCAAATCGACGATCGAGTTCTTCCTCTTGTAGTTCTTGAGCGATTGTAATGAAATTGTTGATATAAATAAAAGGTGAAATTCTTTAATCTTGCTTTCTTTAAATTCTTGCATCATGATTCGATTTCAATTTGTAATTGTAGTTCTTGTTGTGATGTTTGAGTAAAACTCCGCTCGTCAAGGAGTCGGGACGATCAATAGAATGATGATGCAACAAATCTTAATACGATTCTTAAGTCCTACGAGTTTTGTAAACCCTAGCAAGTTCAAGAATCGATGACCTAGTTTCGTTGCGATGCTTTCTTGATTGTGATCGCTCGAAATTGGGGATCCACGATCGATTCTTGAATTTACTAGAGGCTAGAATATGAATGATATCGACGAAGGAACAAGGGATAAATGATGAAACCCTAGTTTCACTAGAAATCCATAATTCTCGTCGATCATCATCGATCTAGTATCAATTCATCGAAGGATAAGAATACTCATCGTGAGATTGCATCACATCTATAGATCCGATCGATTCCTACGAGCCTCATTTAGATTCTTGATATTTGGTTGGAAAAATCATCACAAATTACCACTTCTTGATTTTAATGCTTTCTTAGACCTAGATTTTTCTCTTTCTTGAAATGCAATTTTAAATCATGAATTGTTTTGTTTTCTTTTCTTTAAAGTTTTGACTCATCTAATTCAAAAAACGAACTATTACACTTTCCCTGTGGACGATCCGCACTCGCTAACGATCTACATCCGACACCGTAGTTGATTGCGGTCAAATAATTTTTGGTTGTGATTTCTATACAATTTACATACCACACAATCCGAAATCGTATTCATTCAAATGACGCCGTTGCCGGGGATCATTTGATTTACTCACACAACGAGAAATTCATTCAATCAATAATCGCTGCTTATCGAAGGATGAGGGGCCTTGCCTAAGATCTTGACATACGTGAGCGCGAGAGGCTGCGCACGAGAATAATCAGAAAGGCCAGAAGAACTCTAGATGGCCTTACTTTTGAATTCCTTAATCCGTGCTCTGGATCTGAGGTTATACCGTTGTAATCATTTGATGATGTTCTTCGTTTATTGTTTTCATGATTGTAAGAATTTTTGGCAATATGAATGGAAAATTTTTATTCCAGCTTGTCTTATTTCTCGTTCTGAGTCTTTTGCCCATGCATGAATGAGTGTGTCTCGAACGCTTGATCAAATGCAAATCGGATGTTTTTTCTGTCGCTTTCTTCTTTCTTTTATTATCAGTATGCTGCCTTAGTACACATAGTCGATAGATGGTAGAACGAGCATCCTGTCTTGGTTTCTTCAAGAGGTTGCGATGGCTTAGGCCACAGGTTTAAATCTGCTGCCTAATACTTTTCAACTCTATGAGCCGTGAGGGTCTCATAGAGACTTTTCTCCCTACGGATCTAGAGGATCTCGTAGGTGTATTTTCTCCTTAGGAATCGTGAGGATTCCTAAGTGTGTTTTCTCTTATAAGTCGTAAGGATCCTATAAGAGAATTTTCCCCTCTTACGAGTCGAGAGGACCCGTAAGCGGTTGTTTCCCTCCTTGTCGAGATTCAAGTTTGGAGAGTGTGACCCGTGAATAGTATGCAAGAGTCCGTTTTGGACCAACTTGCAGGGCCCCAGTGCTTAGGAAACAGTTTTTTTTTAAATCCCCGCTGCCTAAGGCTTTGCCTCATGAGTCGAAATGAATCGAGCATTTCTCGCAAGGATGTCCTAACGTCACAGTTAACCTCTGCTCTTTACGACAGAAGTCCGTTAGGGTCTGTGGTACTTAGGGTTTTGGCCGTCGTACCGTCGCGTTGGCTGATATATTCTTCGATATGCAATCTTGCTGTTCGAGTAGCCTTACGATTGTCGTGTCTCTAATCCCTTCGGGGGCTGGACAAGACGTCTTCAAGTAATCTTCCAGGTAATATTACCGTTGAAAGGGCAAGCGTAGGGATATTCCATGTCGCTTTTTACTTGAGGTTAGGCTCATTTTGGAGAGCCCCGATGAGTCATAAACACTCCGTGCTGGTGTGGGATGATCTCCGATAGTCTTTCAGGCTTTATATGACTTGCCGTCAAGACCCTGAAGCTAGGAATTTGGCCTTTGCTTCGTTTGCTGGCATTGCCTCTGCTGTGTCGAGACGAATGTCGCGGTTGTCTCTGGGTTGTTGGTGAACCGTCGAGGTTTGGAACTAGGGACTTTGCCGTGGCTCCGCTGTTTGATTGTCGCGTCTGATTCCTGTTGGAGGAAGAACGCTGGGGTGACATCTCGTCTGCTGTATCGAGAAGAACGTCGAGGTGGTTCCTAGGTTGCCTGTGAACCATTAGGACCTGGAACTAGGGACTTTGCCGTGGCTCCTCTTGGTGATGTTGTGTCTGCTGTGTCGATACGAACGTCGAGGTGGTGACCACTCCGCACTGGTGGCGAGATGATCTCCGATTGTCTTTCAGGCTTTATATGACTTGTCGTTAAGACCCTGAAGCTAGGAATTTGGCCTTTGCTTCGTTTGCTTTGTCACGTCCGGCTCCTGTTGGAGGAAGAACGCTGGGGTGACATCTCGTCTGCTGTATCGAGACGAACGTCGAGGTGGTGACCACTCCGCGCTGATGTGGGATGATCTCCGATAGTCTTTCAGGCTTTATATGACCTGCCATTAAGACCTTGAAGCCAGGAATTTGGCCTTCGCTTCATTTGCTGGCATCGCGTCTGCTGTATCGAGACGAATGTCGCGGTTGTCTCTAGGTTTTTGGTGAACCGTCGAGGTTTGGAACTAGGGACTTTGCCGTGGCTCCGCTGTTTGATGATGTTGCGTCTGCTGTGTCGAGACGAACATCGAGGTGGTGACCATTCCGCACTGGCGTGAGATGATCTCCGGTTGTCTTTCAGGCTTTATATGACTTGCTGTTAAGACCTTGAAGCTAGGAATTTGGCCTTCGCTTCGTTTGATTTGTCACGTCCGAATCCTGTTGGAGGAAGAACGCTGGGGTGACATCTCGTCTGCTGTATCGAGACGAACGTCGAGGTGGTGACCACTCCGCACTGGTGTGAGATGATCTCCGATAGTCTTTCAGGATTTTTATGAGCTGCCTTCAAGACCCTGAAGCTAGGAATTTGGCCTTCGCTTCGTTTGCTTTGGCGCGTCCAAATCCTGTTGGAGGAAGAACACTGTGGTGACATCGCGTCTACTGTATCGAGACGAACGTCGAGGTGGTGACCGCTCCGCGCTGATGTGGGATGATCTCCGATAGTCTTTCAGGTTTTATATGAGTTACCGTCAAGACCCTGAAGCTAGGAGTATGGCCTTCGCTTCGTTTGCTTTTACTGCGTCTGCTGTATCGAGACGAATGCTGAGATGGAACTGGGATTTTGCCATGGCTCCGTTTTGTTTCGACCGTGAGGTCTTTTGTTGACGTTGCATCTGCATCCTGCTGGACTGCGAAGGAACGCCATTGTTGACATTTCGTCTGCTGTATCGAGATGAATGCTGAGGGGGAGCTGGGATTTTGCCGTCGCTCCGCTTTGTTCCGACCGTGAGGTCTTTTGTTGGCGTTGTATCTGCATCTTGCTGGACTGAGGAGAAACGCCGTTGGTGATATCTAAGTTGTCGATGTTGACATCGAGACCCTGAAGTTAGGGATCTTCCTTTGCTTCACTTGTTGATATTGCGTCAGCAATATTGCGACAAATGTCAAGGTTGCCTTTAGGTTGTCTATGAACCGTCGAGATTTGGCTTCGCTTTCTGATGGAGCCTGGAGGGGGAAGATGTGTTTCCTTCTTTGTTTGTGCCCCTGGATTATATACAGGGATCGATGTGATCTCACCTGTAGGGCAAAAGTTTCATTCATTTTTTTTATTATTATTATATTTCTGCGATGCTCTATCATTTCAGCTTTTATATCGCGAAGGTCGCGATTGCCCAATCATTTCGGCTATTTTTCGCGGCGCCCAATCATTTCGGCTATTTATTTCATCTTCACTCGCTGCTTTTTATTGCGAGTTGCCCAATCATTTCGGCTATTTTGCATGCATATATTTTTACTTGCTGATTTTTATTGCAAGCTGCTCCATCATTTCGGCTATTTCGTATGCATGTATGGCTCGCTGATTTTTTTTATCGCGAGTGTGGAATTTGGAATCTGACGTCAATCTCAGCATCGGCATCGCTACAACTGGAATATTGCCAGGAGCGAATCATCATTTGCCATGAAAGGACTTGGAATTTGATACCGGTTTAGGCATCAACATCGCTACAACTGGGATATTGCCAGGAGCGAATCATCACTTGCCATGAAAGGACTTGGAATTTAATACCGGTTCAGGCATCAGCATCGCTACAACTGGGATATTGCCAGGAGCGAATCATCATTTGCCTCTGTTGATATTTGAACAAAGGTGGCTTAGTAAACAGGGTTAGGATTCCGTCGACTAAGGCTTTTGACTTTATGAGCCGTAAGGGTCTCATAAAGGTATTTCTCCCTGCGAGTCGTGAGGATCTCGTAGGTGTGTTTTCTCCTTAGGAATCGTGAGGATTCCTAAGTGCATGTTCTCCTTATAAGTCGAGAGGGCTTACAAGGGGTGTTCACCATTCGAACATATCCCTAGTCACGGATGGGACTTTGTTAGGGAAATGTTTATTCACGCCCGTGGATTGTATGCAAGGGTCAGCATTGAGCCACTTGTAGGGCAATATCGAAGGCTGTGGGAGTTGCTTAAGAACAGGTTCAGGTCTCTGTAACTTAAGACTTTCAAATCTTATGAGCCGTGAGGGTCCCATAAGAGAGTTCTCCTTACGAGTCGTGAGGATCTCGTAAATGTAATTTCTCCTCAGGAATCGTGAGGATCCCTAAGTGTGTTGCTCCCTTGTGAGTCATAAGGATCTCACGCGGGTGGTTTTTCCTTACAAGGTCGAGAGAACCCTGTAAGTGTCTTTTAACGAGGTTGCACCCTTTCCGGTTTTCCCAAACACTCGCCGGCAGCCCTGCTGTTTTTACTCACGGAGCCCTTTCGGGTTTTCATCCGTGCCCATTTTACTTATGGACATACCGTTTTTTTTTATTCTTTTTATTCTTTTTTCTAACGAGGTCGCGTCCTTTTGGGTTTTCATGAACACTCGCCGGTAGCCCTGCTGTTTTTACTCACGGAGCCCTTTCGAGTTTTCATCCGTGCCCGTTTTGCTTATGGACATACCGTTTATTATTATTATTATTATTATTATATATATATATATATATATTTTATTTATTATTTTTTTTATCTCGTCAGCCTGAGGATGCCGCGGTAGTAGTTTAAAGACGTTTCGGTCGTTAGCTAGTTTTAGGACGTAGTGGTCCGTCATTAGTTTAAGGACGTTTCGGTCCGCCGTCGCCGTATTTGAGGCTAATCTCTAGTTTACTGACTTTTCGGTCTATGGTTCTTTCCCTATGAATGAGCATGATGCCCCCGGCGTATCCATCTTTCTCGGAGCGTGCGGTTGTGGCGGGCTCACCTTCCAATTTTCGGAGATGACGAACTTGCCCTGTTGGTATTGGTCTTCAACCCAGTTTTTGAAGACGTAGCAGTTTTCAATCGGATGGCTCAATACTTGGTGGTAAGGGAAGTAATTAGGAGTGTTGATATCATTCAATTATGGTTGGCATTTCGGCTCCGGTAGAGTGATAAGCCTGTTGCGCACTGCCACTTCGAACAGCCTCCTTGTTTCATCCTGGGAAAATGAGTAAGGACGTTTCAACCTCTCATAGAGGGGCTGCCGCTTGTTGTTTTGGAGAATAATCGGTCTAAGGCTACTCGATTGCTGTTGAGTGTTGGCGACAAAGGCCATTTTTCCTTTTCCTTTATCCTTTTTGTTCGCTCCGTTGTTTGTGAGTCCGAGATCCTCTCCGGATATCGTGCAATTGTGCGGCTGAACGTTCTCACAACTCCTCAATACTTCAGAGATGGACTCCTTGAAGAGAGGGCCAAGGGCTACTTTTTCGTCTGAATCGCTCCTGAAGGTGAGAACTCGTGATCCCCCGGGCTCATCCTTACGACAATTGCCGACAACTCTTTTATGCTCATCCGTCGTATTCTTCCGCTGTCTACGAGCTTCACGCTTTGTTCTGTTGACGTATTGCCTGTGGGCGACATACCCTTGCCACCAACACTTAAAGGAGTCGCAGTCTTCAGTAGGATGTGCGATCTTCCGATGGTATAAGCAGAAGTTAGGATTCTTCTCTACTCCACCGAGAGTATTTTCTTCAGAGGGTGGTAGCTTCATCCCCATCGATATGGCTTTAGCGAACCTTTTCTTCATCTTGAATTTGTTTTTATCCGCAGCGGATGACTTTTGATTTGACGGGAGTGCCTCGACTCTTTCGTCTAGTCACCGGTGTTTAGCTCCTTCCAATATGGCCATCTCACGCTCTTGATTGGCTTTAACTTTCAGACGAATCTCATTCAGGAAGGTATCGATCATCTCGTCTGACGGCCACAGAAGTTCCAGTTTAAAATCCGCCCTCGTTTTCTCGGCGCAAGGAGCCTCTTTATCGTCTATTAATGAGTGAGAGATCACGTGACAAGTTTCCCCAGGTGCGTCCATCTTCTTTGGAGTGTGCGGCTGTGGTGGGTTTACCTTCCACTTTTCAGACAACGCAAACTTGCCTTGTAGGTATTGGTTTTCAATCCAGTTTTTGAAGACGTAGCAATCCTTAATCGGATGACCCAACACTCGTTGGTAGGGACAGTAATTGGGATCATTGACGTTTTTTGGCTGCAATGGGCGTCTTGGATCTGGCAGATTGATGAGCCTGTTGCGCAGTACCAGCTCAAACAGTCTTCTCGTTTTATTTTGAGGAACGAGTAAGGATGTCCTAGCTTCTCCTGAAGGGATACGCGTGGACACATATTGTTTTGACGGACAACCGGCTTCAAGTGGCTTGGCTGTTGTTGAGCATTGGCGACGACGATCGCTTTTCCTTTCCCCTTCTCATTTCGAGAGTCCGGTTTTGGAGGAGAGGGTCCATGGCCCATCTGGTCCATTTGGGCTAATTTGTCAATCAAGGCCTGGAAGGTGGTCGGCCTGAAGAACATCATGAATTGCGAGATGGTTTCTTGCGGATCAAGAGTACCCACGAACATGCCTACCGCAGTTGCTTCTTCGATGCGTTGTTCGCATTTCGACCATAGGTTCCGCCATCGTGTTGCATATTGGACCCACGTTTCGCTTGGCCTTATCCTGGCATTGATCAGTGCTGTTATCGGGGTGCGTCCACTAGCACTCGCAAATCTTTGTGTAAACAGTAGCTCCATCTCCGCAAATGTTTTGACAGAGTCGTTAGGTAGCTCCGAATACCATTCAAAGGCTGTTTCTGCTAAGCTGCCGACGAATTGGCGAAGCAATAATTTGTCATCGCCTCCAGTATTGCCGCATAAGGCCCTGAATTGAGCGACATGCTGATGTGGATTCCCTGTCCCTTTATATACATGGAACTTAGGGATCGTATATCCCGGCGGGTAACTAATTTGGTCATACCAGCTCGGATAGGGTCGTCCGGTCCTAACAATTTGCCCAGCCGCTTCACTCGCCTGATGAGCTCGTATTTGCTGAGCTATATAGTCATCCAGTGCGGCCTTGGAAATGGTTTCTTCCTTGGCTGCTGAAAGAGCCGGAGGAGGATTCGATGTCTCTCCTTTGTCATCTTCAAGGACAATCGGAGGATCTTGCTGGATCATCATCCCTACCATATCTTGGAAGAGAAGCGCCATTTGTTTTATGTTAGCCGCTTGCTCTGCGGCTTCTTTGTCTTTCTTTTCGAGGACTCTGCGTAGGTAGTCAGAGTCAGTTTCTTGTTCATGACGCTGCTCTGATGATGCCTCCGAGCTTTCTTTTGGCACGGTAAGCGCGGCCATCCTATTTCCCGGATGCCATGTAGACGGTATGCACCACCATGCCCCCAGACTTAGGGCGTTTGGGCTCAGCGTCTTTACGATTTGCCGCAGTTGCAGAGGCTTTCTTTGGCTTCCTCCCCTTTTGAGCAGTTGAAGTCGAGGGGGCCATTGCAATGGGCACCCAAGTAGCTGTTGTCCTTTATGGCTTGACATGACGGTTCTCTTCCTGTTGAACCCTCACATTTTTCTGTCGGCGAGAGTAATCTTGATCGACCACTGACTCTTGGACACGTCGCCAAACTTTGTAAATTTCAGAGGATAGCCGTTGAAGAGGTTGCTCCGGCTTTTTTTCTGTATCATTCTCTACAGGTGAAGGAGTTCTCTTCAGCAATGCAGTAGGAGAGTTTCTGCGCACTTTATTGAGCAGTTCAAAGCTGTTCTCGGTTAGAACAGCAACCTCGATCCCCATCATCGGAGCTGGTGAAGTGAATCCAGAGGGGGAGTTGCTCCCAGCCTTCCTCACTCGACGCCAGTGGCGACGTCGAGCGTGTCGTGCGGATAGAGTTGGTTTAGCCGTAGGGGTGACCTCCTCATGCCCCCTGTGTTGGTCAGAATTCGCTGGTACCAGCCTTTTAAAGACCGACGTCCGTTGAATGGGGACGGCCAACCTGTTAAAAGCAGACTTCCGAGTAGGGGAAGCAACCTTGGTGATTTCGCCTGGAACAGGAGCAGGGATGGCTATCCGCTTCGGGATAACGCATTCTGGTATCGCATGCTTGTAAACATTCTGGCCCAGTCTCTTGAAAACTGAGGCAGTGGAATTGGGCGACCCGTTGAGAGGGGCCGCGGCAGTGGTAAGTCGATCAAAGACCGACTTTTTTGGGGCTTCTTGCAACATCATCAGGACATTGAAGCTTATTGGTGGGGGCATGGTCCCGAAGAATAGTCCAGTGGTGGTTTGAGTCACCTGCTCCACTGGCATCTTGAAAAGGGAGGCCGCCTGGGGCCCGTAAGTCACTCCTTCAGCAGGGACGGAGCGAGAGTTGCAGTTGCAGGTAGTGCAGTTTGAAGGCATTGATCTTCTGTTTTCTGCACGGAGCAAGACACCAAATCTAAGTACCTTGAATCCACAGGCAACCACAGCAAATCGTGATTTGTTCGTGAACACGACACACGAAGTGTGGAGTGGAAAGAGGAAAAGGTCCCACCGGGCGTGCCAGAATCTGTTCCCCTCTGAAAGACGCGGCGGAGACGCGATGTACGTCTTGCCTGAAGTTCGGGGCAGATGCTATTTGGTTTTATCCGTTCACCTTTCCGAAGATGCCAAGTTGATTTATGGCGCCGTGTATCGGAGGTTTAGACGGTTGCGGCCGATGTAGCAGACTTCGTCAGATTCCCCCTCGCTTGAGGAGTTTTTGATTGTGGGGACGCTCTTCCCTGCAGGCGCAAGCCCCTGTAGTTAATTACGCTACCGTATCGCTGTAACAACTTTCTCCTTCTCCAGAATTTCACTTCGTGTCGTGGGTGTTTGTTTTGTTTGTGATTGCCCGTGGATTGTATACGGAGACTAATTTATGTCGTCGCCCGTAGGACGTGGATTAGTCCAAATCCGTATTTACTTAGATTTGGGTTTGGGGTTTTAGTTTAAGGATACGTTAGCCGTGTTTGAGGCTAAGATCAACTTAAACGTTCGTTAAGGATACGTTAGTCCAATTTAAGACTAAGATCAACTTAACATGATCGTTTAGATCCGACAAAAGAGCATTTGGAGGCTCTATTATTCCAGTTTAGGGACATAGTGGTCTGTTTCATGTATAGCCGTCGGGACCCATCACCTCTCTGACGACGTTGAAGGATTACAACGACAGATGTCAGAGGAGTTCAAAGATGTACCCTTGAACCAAAGTTGATTGGGGGATCTATAGTCCAATTTGGGACTAAAGTCTGTTTGAAGGTTTAAGGATACGTTAGCCGTATTTGAGGCTAAGATCAACTTAAACGGGATCGTTTAGATCCGACAAAAGAGCATTTCGGGGCTCTATTGTTCCAGTTTAGGGACATATTGGTCCATCGCCAGTTTAGGGACATGGTGGTCCATCGGCTTAAGTCCGTGAGTTTAAGGACGCTTGAGTCCGGGAGTTTAAGGACGCTTGAGTCTGGGGGTTTAAGGATGCTTGAGTCCGGGGGTTTAAGGACACTTGAGTCCAGGGGTTATGAGTGGTTGTCGGGACTCGTCACCTCTCTGACATCGTTGAAGGATTACAACGATAGGTGTCAGAGGAGTTCGGAGATGTACCCTTGAACCGGATGTAAATTGATTTAAGGGAGCAGTCATGCTCGGTCAATTTAATTTGAGGACTTACGGCCATGATTGGGCTAAGTCCAGTTGAAGATGTTCAACATTTTCATTTGTCTTCGGCCTATGCTAGGGCTTTTCCCCTGTTTAATAATGCACTGCATTTTATTTTGGCCTGTAAGGCCTATTTGATTTGGGCTCTGTCCCTTTATTTTTATGACGCAGAGCATCTGTTTTGATCTGACAGACCTTTGTTTGGGCTCTGCCCTTTTTTAAAATAATGCATTGCATTTTATTAGGCCTGTTAGGCCTTTTTTAATTGGGCTCAGCCCTTCTTTAAATAATGCAGAGCATTGATTACACTGAAAGAGTGCCACGTGGCCTGTTAGACGCTCTGCGCCAATTAATGAGCGCAAGCGCATGTGGAGGTGACACGTGTCACGCTCTGGTGAGCGCAAGCGCAGTGCGCTGTGCTGTTGCGCTGCTGACACGTGGCGCGCTCTGGTGAGTTGCGCCAATTTCAGAGAGCAATGCTCTATTTTAAAAGCGCATAGCGCAAGTGGTTCTGGAGCTGACACGTGGCGCTCTCTGGTGGCTTGCGCCAACCCGAGAGCGCAACAGTGCAGATTTACAAGTGCAAGGCACTGTTTTAATATCTTGATCCAATTTTCAAGAAAAGAATCTTTTAAGATTCCAGAACCAATGGTTCATAAAAAAAAATCAATGCCTTTATTATTATTATTTTTTTATTGAAGATCTTTGATCTTGTTCTTAGATCAATGATCTTTTTAGAAGAAACTCTTCTTTTATTCAAAGGGTTTTTACCTTTTCCTCTTTCTGAGTTCTTCTCAAAATTTTTTAGAGGAGTTCTCTTAATTTTCTCTCTGTTTTCTGTGTGTTTTAGACTTGGGGTCTTGGGGCCTTTATATAGTGCCAATTAGTTTGTTAAATTAGTTAAAGAGATCCTTCTCTGAGTGATTTAGAGATTTTTCCCTACCGTTGGATCTTTGATCCAAGGGCTTCCGTTTTACTGAAGGAAATCTTCTTGTTTTTAACAAGATCGAGAAAGATCTTACTGGAATTTTAATTCTGTTTGGCGCAAATGCACCTGCGCTTGACACGTGTCGCGCAGCGCAGAGCGCAGCGCAACTGCACTAACACGTGCAGCGCAGCGTCACTGCGCCGATGCGTGTCGCGCAGCGCAGAGCGCAGCGCAACTGCGCTGATACGTGTCGCGCAGCGCAACTGCGCTGACACGTGTCGCGCAGCGCAGAGCGCAAGTCAGCTGAAGCGTTGCTTCTTTTATTAAAATTTAAATTTTCAAAGTAGAGCTTTGCTCTGATTAGGGGAATCAGAAGCGTTGCTTCATTTCCCGCCTTGGAATTTGAACAGAGCTTTGCTCTGATTGGGGTAAACAGGGACAATTAAGGATGTGCTTGTGGACTGCCCAACTCTCACGTATATGATCGCCATCATAATACTGGTGGTCAAGTAAGAATCTTACGGGCTTCATCATTATGTATTAGCGAGACGTAATAACAAGTAAAGCGTGTACACATCAATGATAAAGACAAACCAGATAGCATACTATTATCTCGAGTAAAATTGTTCTACATGTATAGGTCTTCACTCAATTATCATAATCGCGTGCCTGCAATTACAATAATTGCCTTGAGGGCACTATATCCAACAATCTTCCACTTGCACTTAAGGCTAATTATTACGGTATCGCATACCCACATTTCGTGTTCTATCGAATACCGAATTTCTCTACTAATAAGTTTCTCAAATCTCGTTTGAGGAATATCTGTGTTCGAGAAATAGTCTCAGTGAGTGAATCCGCTACAATGTTTCAACTTCCTCTCTCTATATCTCAACTACGCGGAGATCAACAATCTCGCGAACTGAGTGATACCCCGCCACAAGAATTTGTCTGGATATATGACGGGACCAAGTTCATAAATGAACAATTTTATCCTACAAACTTCTTGGGCTATATTCTCCGTTGAGTCATAACCAGCATTCTGAACCATACTTACCTCAGTATCCCTATTGGAACCCTATCCAATATACTGATCCTCAGAAGAGACAAAACTCAAAACTCTGACAACATCTCTGTTATCTAGGTCATCTTGGAAGTCTAAACTGATAACCGCTTCCCGGAAGAGGCTGCCGTTATCATATACCACGAACATCCTCTAATGTTCATAACCGTTTCCCTTTGTTTCTCCAAGATTGGATTAATTTCTGCTTATTACAGCTAGTGTATAAGCAATATCTGGTTTTGTACAAGACATTGCATAATTGACTCAATTGCCTAAGCAAATGATACGCCATTCATGCCAGTCCCTCTCCTCATCGGTCTAGAAGACATCTGTTTAGAGAGGGTGACTCCATCACTTGCGGGTACACCACCATGCCAGGAGTCGTCCATTCTAAAATACCTTTAGAATGCTGTCTAAGTACCCGGATTGGGACAACTCCTAAATTTAGATCGAAAACTATAGATCTAGTCACCATAATCCCTGATATATTATCCATATCCAACTTGGAGAAAACAATATGTGACAACTAAAATTTGACCGATTATAGTATATGAACATCACTTCCTATCTAGAGTATGTCATCCAAATCTCAGGACAGTACTCCCTGCACCCTTCTTACTAGGTTCATCTATTATTTTGATGAAGTCAATCATCTTGACTGTTACATCAAAATAGACGATCCTTCTCCGCTATCCATACTTTAGTTTATAGATAGACATAAGTAACTTGCACACTTTCCGTTGCTCTCACTAACTACGATAACCCTCTGGCAGAGTCATATACACGTGCACTTCCAAATTTCCATTTGGAAAGACGTTATAGTCATCCTTTTGCCAGATATCATAGCCTAGAGCAGCAGCAATACCAAGTCATGTCCGTATGGACCTTAGCGTAGACACTGAAGTAAAAGTCTCATCACAATACACAACGGGTAGTTGATGAGAATATTTACAACAAGTCTAGCCTTATTAAGTTAATACCTTTCCACCTGCATAGATCTGGAAAGATCTACTTACTCCTAATGGGTTTTATCCCTTCAGGAGCACCCAGCAAAGTCCAAAATGTTAGTTATATGTATGCCCTAGAGGCCATTACTATACATAGGATGTATATTGTAGTGGATGCTTGGACATATATAGGGATGACTTTCTTGCTCGATATGATAGTATGCTGTCTGGTTACTCTTTACCTTAACGTATACACTGATTGTCTCTCTGTTACATGTTGGTAAAGCCCTTAGGATGTGTACTTGACTACCTGGACTATGATGCGGATCATACTAGTGGGGACGTGGTAGTCCATAAGTACATCCTTCAAAGTCCCTAGTCGTGGGTGTATCGAGACGGGGCATCGATATACCAGAGTAGACTAGCGTATACCTTCTCGACCCATACAGATGGGCGATGGATGATCCCATATCCATTGGTGTTTGACATCATAAATGATATACGGGTGCTCAGTGGAGACTGGGTACACTGGACGGACTCGCCGAGAACTCCCAGATGGTATTATACCTTACGTCAGATGGCAGTTCTCTGGTGACACTAGTACAGGTTAGTCTGTATACCCGAGATCGTCATAGAGTCTTGTGTGATTCCCACTGTGCTTTGGTTTCCACCTTACCACGTCCAAGAGGGCGTGCAAAACGGTAGTTTTTGGGTACAGTCCCGAATCACATGGAGGCAATGAGCGATAGGAGGGGTTTCGTCTCTCCCGGTATAGGGAGTTGATGTTGCGCTGTGCTCGATTGGCTATAACAGGAAGTACTTGGCCAAGGCTGCTTTAGGGATTTACTGGTAAGTGTTACCAGTAGTTTCTCGACCCGTTATGAGCCTCATATCGACACGACTTATCGAGTTATTGGGGTCTGACGTTTACCACCCCTAGACGAGATATGCGACATATCAGACGAAGAGACTGGACTGTACGGTAGTGTTACTGGTTGGATTCACAGGAGTGTGAGCGGGCTTGCTCGTTGATCTTCTGATCGCTCAATACCCGGGTGGCCGTTACGTTTAGCAGACCGCTTGTGGCTTGTGGGTGTTTGATATGATCATCACCTACTGCCGGCGTATTGACGAGTCTTTAGAGTCCTACACAGGGGTTTCCTGGCTCAAGCGAAACGAAATAGGAGCGCATATGAGATATGTGCGGGACCGAGAATAATACCAGTATGTGATACTATATTCTATTCTCGCGATTTGTGACATCGATCGGTTTTATGTGATATAGCCGGGTTATCGGATCAAGTGTTGATTAGATAAGTTGTTACTATATGATATTAGTCGGTTATATACAATATGACTGGATCGTTAAATCAAGTGTTGATTTAATGATTTAATGTATAATTATATATTTGATATATTACTTTACATTAACTAGTATTGGTTCATTTAAGATTGATTTTCTCACTTGAATGTGCACATTGTTTATATGTGATATATGCAAGTGTACATGTTTGTATCATGCTTGATGATACAAACAAGTTGTGTGTATGAGACTTGAACCAACTCAAGGTTAAATTAAGGTTTACTATTTTCCTAACAAATAACAAAAGAGTGAGACTTTGGTCAAAGTTATCAAGCTTCATGAAGCTTGATAAACATTGACAAAGTCAACTCTTTTGTCATTTGTTCAAGATATTAGTTAACCCAACCCTTAACCTAATGCTTTGGTTAATTCTCTACAAGAGTTAAGCATGAGGGCTTAACTCAACCATGGTGCCATGATTAAAAGGATAAGTTTCATATTATTCTTTTAATTCTTTTCTTCTTCTTCTCCTTCATCAAGCTCACAAAAGCTTGCTAGCTCCAATGGTGCCATGAGAAAAAGAGTGAGAAATCCAATTCTAAAGTGAACTCACTTCCTATTTCTTCATCCTCTACTACTTTCCATGTAGTATAGGGTGTTCTCTTCACAAAGTTTTTGACCAAGTGAAGGAATAGCTTGAGTTTGAGTCTCCCCGACGTAGATCATCTTCGGCCTCGAAGTCAATGATCTAGCCCGATCATTTCTCCGACGAAACCATCGCTAGAGTCCGGGATCCGATGATCGCAGCGGAGGGATGTCAACACGGAGCTGTAGAAGTGGAGAACCGGATCTACAAAGGTTGTATTTCCATTCACTTAGTAGCAAAGTTGTTTGCTAGCTTTTATTTTCGCCTATCCTCTAGTTAACGATCTATATTAGGGTTTCTCGGCACCTAAAAATTTGAATTTGGTATGGTTGATGCCTTGTGGAGCTTCCAGAGTGTGCCTAGTAACCCTACAGTGGTATCAGAGCCTAGCTAGAGCATTAGGCGATGTGTTTACGGAGTTAAAACCCCGGTCGAAACCCGAAACGCAAAATCAACCCCCTCTCTGGAAATTTTTTGAAATCTGGGATTTTTCTGTATTAAAAATATCTAAAAAATTCAGCAGGCTTTTCTAAGAATTACCATGAAAAACGAGCCCCTAAGTCCTCCACATGGCCGCGGAACCGCGGCAGAGTAATGGAATTAGCGACAGGTTTTTGCACAGTAATTCTTGCCTCTGTTGTTTATATTTTCTGGGTATTTTTAACCGTGACTCAAGTGTTGTGTATTTTGGGGTTTATTTTGTAGTCGTTGTTTCAATCGGAATTTTTAATTTCGTTGGGTTTTCCGGATATTTATAGAACATGTTAAAAAGTTCGATCGGATATAAATACCCAATTTTTCCCCTGTCGGGAAATTTCCAAGTGTTAGATTTTTCCGTAGTTTGAAAACGTTCTAAGTAGTGCAAGTAACGCGATGGACCCTCTAGAAGACAACAAACCATAACTCGATTATGTGACCGTCTTGAACTGCCCTTTGAACCTTAGGGTTTGGGACAGTACGGCGTGCCACATGTGAGGCGTTGGCTTAACCCTTCTACGGCTGGACCGTTGGTACTGTGGCATGAAGTGAATGTTTTTTAAACTTATTTCATGTGTTTAGCTATTTCGGGAAAACTTGGGTGTTTGATTGTTCGATCGGAAAGTTTACCATTTTTTATTTATCTGGAATGCGATACAATATTTGGAATCTACAAGTAGTTATGAGATAACTGATTTGGATGTTATAAATCTATCACTTTAATCTCACTTGATCGGTTGCCACGGAATTTTGATGCGATCAAAAGTCCGTCGCAATCACGTAGCGTACGCGGATACTCGCCGGGTAAACTTAATAGACAGCCATGCCCCAAAGCCCCGACCAAGTGACTGTAGGAGAACCCCGTCGCCAAAAGCATCCGTTCGGGTGCTCACACAGCGGTGTTCCGCCTTAGTGCACTTCGTCGACGGCATCCGGGGGTGCGGCCATCTACTAAAGTTTGCGACGAGCATTCGATCAGGATGTCGGGAATCTTGTTGAATTGCCCGACCAGATATTGAAAAGTGTTTTCGATAAAGAGACTAAAATGCGGAGTTTATAATTGTTAGGCATGCGATGTCTAAGGAGGTTGCGGATTCTAACTGTTGTAGTTTTACACTTTCTTTTCTGTGACCGTAAGTGTAATATGTGATATCGCCGGTTTCGTTGCTATATGTCAACGACAATTGGGATGCGCACATTTACTTACGTTGATGACATGTGATGTTATGTGTTGCTGGATATGTTATATTGGATCGTCGCGTTTTGAATAGCCGGGGGTTTTATGTGAGATGAGAGTTTTTTCATTTTCATTCATGTAAAATTTGTTGTATGTAATATTCTTTTATTGGGAAACTTCCGGGTTGAGGTTGCTGTCACCATTTGTATATTATTTACTTTTCCGCACTAGGATAGACCCAAGGAGGAGAGCACAAGTAACCGGGTTCTGGAGTCCAGTGGGAGACCAACTCGAGGAGTCGAGTCCCGGTCTCCTAACTCTATAATTGGTAGGGTTGCTTTCCGCTCTCGTAGGGGTCTAGAGGTGTGGGTTTGCCTATTCATCGCGACCGTGGAATCCGTGTTTTATACAGGCTCGTATTGAAAACACGGACGTCCTAGTATATCTAATGTTTCATATGTTTCTTCTGCTGCGATATCTGTGATGTGATCATTTGATATGTGATGATAGATACTATATATGATATATATGATATATTATTAGACGTTGCTTATGTTTTACACCCGCGCCATCCCTGCCCCGCTCTGTTGTTAGTTACCTAACCTAACGGTACACGAGGGGACATCGAGGCGAATGCGGATGGCATAAGTGTACGTCGTATTTATCTGTGATGTTTAGGTGATTTATATGATGGGACTTCAATAATATGATTAATGAAAGAAAAAGAAACCTAAAAGATGTTGTAGAATCGAATTTTCAAAAACAGGTATCGACAGTTCTTGCTTTGCATCGCGGTGTTCCTTGTAGAACATCCTGCACCTTATTCAATAAGGAAATGGCCGAGATCCCTTCACCGGGAGTGACCCCTTTAGCAATAACTGGCAGATACTACACCCCTCGGTATGTCTTTTGATTGCTCCTATAGTTCTTGCTTTGCACAACGGTATATATGATATATCCTGCACCTTATTCAATGACGAAAGGGCCGACGATCCCTTCACCGGGAGTGACCCCTTTAGCAAGACTAGAAAAGCCTCAAAAACACTCCATTTTAAAATCAATTTGATTCTACAACGATATCAAGTTCATTACGCAATAGGTTTTCTGAAAAACCTGTCTTAGCCCTCCGTCATTTCAGATAAGTCCTACTTAGTATTCGTGCTACGTTTGTTGACCTCCGTCAAGGCGTAGTGTGCGGTAGCTAACTAGTATTTATCTGCTTATGCATATGATGCAGATTGGATTAGGGTAGTCGTACGGCCTTGTTGACCTCCGTCAAGGGTCGTGCGGGTGGGTTTGATTCAATCAAGAAATGACGGGTTGAACTTGACTAGTAGCCTATGGTTTGTTGACCTCCGTCAAGGTCATAGGGTGCTAGGGGCAAAATTATCGGGAATTTCAAGTGTTGAAATTTGCAATGAGATTGCATACCTTCTATGAGATAGTTGGATCTCGATACCCACTGCGAGTAATTGTTACTCCTAGGAGAGTTTTACACATTACAATTAGCCGATCAAGTAGGTGTCTAGAAAGGTGTCAACGGGGTTACGCCTCTGGGAAAATGAGGTTTACTTTAATTAGGTCCGTGCGAAAGCACGGGGAACCTCCCTCAAAGTACCGACACTGGCCTGGCTGAAAGATTGGCGAACTTGTAGTGTGTAATTAATCCCGGCCAGTCTTTCCTTTTAGGGTTTGAAGGAAGATTTGATAAAAACAGTGGGAGCCATCCTGATTAGATAAAATAATAACCAATCTGATCTTGTAAGAGCGCACGCAGAATGTTTTCTTCTCTCTCTCTCCTGGTAGCAACCATGTCACGCCTTAATCAAGATAATAAAACGGATATATTTACCGAACCCGCTTGTTATACCGAGCTGGGGAACATTGGTCCCGCTCCAACTTATAATTGTTATAAGACAGAGCAGGAAATTGGGGATTACCAGAATTCCCGTGCCGCCCAAACGAAGAAAGTGCATACCGATGCATCATCTTCAGGTGTGTTCATTACAGAGAACTGTTTTTCAATGTCCTTTACGTCCTGAGTATATGATACCGGATTAGGATCCCACATATGTAATATATTACATGGGCTACAGAAAGGTAGAGAACTGAGGACGGGTGATAAGTTTCATGAGGCAGAAAACGGTGCAAGTGTTGCAGCCAGGTCTGTTGGTCACTGTCACCTTGTATTACCTGAATACATTGATTATGAACAAATGTCATTAGATACCGAACCTGATATACAAAATCATATCAGTCTCTTTACTAGTAAAGAAGGATATAATATTGTATTGATTGGATAATGTTTTGAACATTTCCTATATCAAGAGTTGATCGGTTCAGGCACGTTATCTAAAAGCATTGACGTTCTAAATCAAACCAATGTTCTTAGTATATAGAACGCACACAAGAGGAAGAGTTCAAAAATGAACGAATCCTTCTTGAGGCATTGTAGACTAGGTCATATCAATGTGACCCGACTAGCTGAAGTTACATTAAGATGCATATTGAAATTAGTTTGAATTTACATCTTATGAAACTTGCCAGTCATGTCACAGAGATAAGATGACCATAGCTCTGTTTATTGGAAACAGAGAAAGAGTTAGTGAACTCTTGGGATTGATACATGCTGATGTATGAAGGTCCCCTATCTACACATGCCACGGCCGGTTCTTTGTACTTCATTACATTCTCTGATGATCTCTCAAGATTCAGACATATGTTCCTGTTGAAACACAAGTCTGAACCTTTTGAGATATTCACAGAATATAAGTTAGAAGTAGAGAACTAAAACGGGTAAAAGTATTATTTCCTTTGATGTGATCAAGGAGGAGAATATTTGAGCACGGGATTCCTGGACTATTCTAAGAATGATATTCTCTCTCAGCATTACTCCTCCGTATACACCTCAGCACCTCGGTGTATCGGGGCGGAGCAATAGCACCATATGTGATATGGTGTGCTCTATGTTGAGTACTACTAAGTTTCCTATTTCCTTTTAGGGAGTTATGCACTTATGAAGTTGCATACCTATTGAATTGGGTTCCGATCAAATCAGTTGCCTACCACTTCATATGAGATATGGAAAGGGAAGAGCCCATATCTTAAGTTTGTTAAGATTTGGGGTTGTCCGGCCTATGTCTAAAAAGCATAATCCGGACAAGCTCGAGGCAAAGTCAGTTCTGTGGAAGTTTGTTGGATATCCCAAGCATTCGCAAGGGAATATCTTCTACCTAACCGAGGAAAAAAAGAAGTTTTGTTACTCAGCATGCCACCTTTATGAAAGGGAATTTCTTGTGAAGAAATTAGTGGTCATGAGGTAGAACTGGAAAGAGTTCCAGCTATACAAACTGCAGCTGATGATTTGGTAGAACCAAAGGATTCAATAGAATCTAACGAACCTCAGCCTCTCCGCCGATCTAGTAGGGTTCCTCACCCACCTGAGAGATACTTCGGTTTCTCTATGACAGTGGGAGCGAGGAATGCATCATGAGATGATGACCCAACTAGTTTCAAGCTGGCCATCAGGAGTGGGACTCTGTAAGAATGGCTGGATGCTTAGCGATCTGAGATGGAATCCTTATACACCAACAAAGTATGGACTTTGGTTGCTTTATCTGAAGGGTTAAATCCCCATCAGGAGCAAGTATATCTTGAGAAGATTACTTGGTGTACATGGAAAAGTTGAGACTTTCAAAGCTAGAGTTGTTAAAAGTTTGCATCATTGACCAGGTATGGATTATGATGAAACCTTTTCTAAGTAGCTATGCTTAAGTCAATCCAGATCCTACTTGCCACGGCTACATACCATGACTACGATATATGACGGTTGGGTGCCATGAATGCTTTTCTAAATGATGTTTTAGAAGAGTGCGTCTATAAATACACAGCCAGAGGGCCTCGTAGACAGTGGGAGTAGCGGAAACGTGTGCAAGATGTTTTATGTGATAAAGCAGGCATCGCGGAGTTGGAACATCTGTTTTGATGTCGTAGTCAAAGAGTTTGACTTCATCAAAATGGTAGATGGACCTTGAATATACAAAAAGGTAGTAGGGAGTATAGTGATGATCCTCGTAGAGTACGTGGATGACATACTCTTGATAGGGAAGGAGTTTCCTATGATACGCTCGGTCAATCTCCGCTTATCACAAGGATTCTCCATAAAGGATCAAAGTGATACCTCCTAAATCCTGAGTTCTGATCTATGAGATAGAAGTAATTGGATGTTAGGATTCTCACTAGTTGTAGTGAGATGGTATCAATCGATCCTGGGGAGAATCACTGGAAAGGTTCCAGGGTGATAAGGACGACTGAATGTCAGTCGCAGGCATTGGCTTTACCCTCATTAAAGGGACGGTATGTTGGAAGAGTTCCAAGCTAGATACCGTGGCATACTAGACGATAAAGACTTGATACATCGCTACCAAAGATGCTACCAAAGAGACAGTCTGGGTGTATATTAGTTCATGAGATGAACTTCGTTCCTCCCATTGTGTGACAATGGAGTTGTGGCTTATGCCAAGGAACGCCCGTCCCATCAGTGATCCAGACATATTCTTAGGCAGTATCACCTGATCGTGGAGATGGTTGATCTCCAGGGGATCGAGGTTAGGAGAGTAGACTCAGAGGAAAACACGGCGGATCCACTCACAAAGGCCTTTTCCCAGAGAGAGACTTTTATGGGATGGTTGAGTATTAGATACTACAACCACTACTATCAGATGGCCCTAGTGCAAGTGGGAGATTGTTAGTTATATGTATGCCCTAGAGGCCATTACTATACATAGGATGTATATTATAGTGGATGCTTGGACATATATAGGGATGAATTTCTTGCTCGATATGATAGTATGCTGTCTGGTTACTCTTTACCTTAACGTGTACACTGATTGTCTCTCTGTTACATGTTGGTAAAGCCCTTAGGATGTGTACTTGACTACCTGGACTATGATGCGGATCATACTAATGGGGACGTGGTAGTCCATAAGTACATCCTTCAAAATCCCTAGTCGTGGGTGTATCGAGACGGGGGATCAATATACCAGAGTAGACTAGCGTATACATTCTCGACCCATACAGATGGGCGATGGATGATCCCATATCAATTGGTGTTTGACATCAGAGATGATATACGGGTGCTCAGTGGAGACTGGGTACACTGGACGGACTCGCCGAGAACTCCCAGATGGTATTATACCTTACGTCAGATGGCAGTTCTCTGGTGACACTGGTACAGGTTAGTCTGTATACCCGAGATCGTCATAGAGTCTTGTGTGATTCCCACTGTGCTTTGATTTCCACCTTACCACGTCCAAGAGGGCATGCAAAACGGTGGTTTTTGGGTACAGTCCCGAATCACATGGAGGCAATGAGCGATAGGAGGGGTTTCGTCTCTCCCGGTATAGGGAGTTGATGTTGCGCTGTGCTCGATTGGCTATAACAGGAAGTCCTTGGCCAAGGCTGCTTTAGGGATTTACTGGTAAGTGTTACCAGTAGTTTCTCTACCCGTTATGAGCCTCATATTGACACGACTTATCGAGTTATTGGGGTCTGACGTTTACCACCCCTAGACGAGATATGCGACATATCAGAAGAAGAGACCGGACTGTACGGTAGTGTTACTGGTTGGATTCACAGGAGTGTGAGTGGGCTTGCTCGTTGATCTTCTGATCGCTCAATACCCGGGTGGCCGTTACGTTTAGCAGACCGCTTGCGGCTTGTGGGTGTTTGATATGATCATCACCTACTGCCGGCGTATTGACGAGTCTTTAGAGTCCTACACAGGGGTTTCCTGGCTCAAGCGAAACGAAATAGGAGCGCATATGAGATATGTGCGGGACCGAGAATAATACCAGTATGTGATACTATATTCTATTCTCGCGATTTGTGACATTGATCGGTTGTATGCGATATAGCCGGGTTATCGGATCAAGTGTTGATTCGATAAGTTGTTACTATATGATATTAGTCGGTTATATCCAATATGACTGGATCGTTAAATCAAGTGTTGATTTAATGATTTAATGTATAATTATATATTTGATATATTACTTTACATTAACTAGTATTGGTTCATTTAAGATTGATTTTCTCACTTGAATGTGCACATTGTTTATATGTGATATATGCAAGTGTACATGTTTGTATCATGCTTGATGATACAAACAAGTTGTGTGTATGAGACTTGAACCAACTCAAGGTTAAATTAGGGTTTACTATTTTCCTAACAAATAACAAAAGAGTGAGACTTTGGTCAAAGTTATCAAGCTTCATGAAACTTGATAAATATTGACAAAGTCAACTCTTTTGTCATTTGTTCAAGATATTAGATAACCCAACCCTTAACCTAATGCTTTGGTTAATTTTCTACAAGAGTTAAGCATGAGGGCTTAACTAAACCATGGTGCCATGATTAAAAGGATAAGTTTCATATTATTCTTTTAATTCTTTTCTTCTTCTTCTCCTTCATCAAGCTCACAAAAGCTTGCTAGCTCCAATGGTGCCATGAGAAAAAGAGTGAGAAATCCAATTCTAAAGTGAACCCACTTCCTATTTCTTCATCCTCTACTACTTGCCATGTAGTATAGGGTGTTCTCTTCATAAATTTTTTGACCAAGTGAAGGAATAGCTTGAGTTTGAGTCTCCCCGACGTAGATCATCTTCGGCCTCGAAGTCAATGACCTAGCCCGATCATTTCTCCGACGAAACCATCGCTAGAGTCCGGGATCCAATGATCGCAGCGGAGGGACGTCAACACGGAGCTTTAGAAGTGGAGGACCGGATCTACAAAGGTTGTATTTCCATTCACTTAGTAGCAAAGTTGTTTGCTAGCTTTTATTTTCGCCTATCCTCTAGTTAACGATCTATATTAGGGTTTCTCGGCACCTAAAAATTTGAATTTGGCATGGTTGATGCCTTGTGGAACCTCCAGAGTGTGCCTAGTAACCCTACACAAAATCCATAATTTGCTAAAGTGCATGGAGTCCATCTTGGATATAAAGTATTTGGTCAGATGGAAGTGTTAGGATGGGCACGTTCCGCGCGTGCGCGCAGCAGAAGCGGGAACGGACGGAATACAAAAATTCCTCTAGGGCGCGATCGACCAAACGCCAAAATCTTCCAAATACTAGTTTCTAGCTAAACTCAAGAGTATAAAGAGAGAGTTCAAAGGCGCTACAACCTTTGTAGCGTGTCCGGTTGATCCCGGAAGACCCCGTCTAAATTTCGTGTGCTCCCAAATGCGTCTGCACACCGACTGCCTCGCCTTAGATGATCCGCGTTGAAAGAGGGTTGCCCGAGCTCCAACTCCGTCACTGGTCGGAGGAACTTCCTCCAGAGGTTTGCTGAGCGTGGAGGAAGGCGATGCGAACAATGAATACTCTCTACTTTTTGCAAACCCTCACTATGGCAAGACTTGCCATTTTTCTTGTGAGCTCAAGCTTATGTTGTTGAGGAAGAAGAAGATGGCTTGATAAAAAATGGCTTGTGAAAAATTGTTAATATTTTAATCTTTTCCACCATGGCATATATATGACACATACCCTCACTCTCCGCTCTCTCTCATGTGTGTGCCAACACATAAGAGAGAGGGTTGGCCCCACCACCTAATTAAATATATAATAATATATATACATTAATATATATAAAGATATATATATATATATATATTTGTATATTTATTTATACTTAATATATAATGGTAGGAATTAATATATATATTAATATATATATCAAATATATATATATATATATATATATATATTAAATAGGTATTAGTATATGTATCCTATACACGTACACATCATGTATCATATACACGAAATGCCATCAATATCTTCCCAGTATCATATACTGTAGAGAGTGTGTGTATCATATACACTATACTAGAAACCATATCATTAATACGGTTATCAAGTCAACACTTGACTTGGTATTCCGGCTTTGAAACCGGCTAGTATAACAGTCATCCGATTGAACACGTATATCCAATATACATGTTTTATCGAACTCATGTACGTATCCCTATATGTATGTCACATCACGTTTTCCCCGGGCAGGCACTTTCGTTGCGGGACTCCAATGACCTGTCAATACGCAGTCAGTATGTTATACATGATCGTATCCAATTGAATCTGAAACACTTTCAGATTCAACCCCCTTTCGGGTTAACCCACAAGCTCGTCAGTGGCACTAGATATACGTAACGACTACCCAGGTATGAGCAAGATAAAGGCAGGTCGATGAGAGAACTCATCCGGACCCAACAAAATCTATAAGTGACAGTTACCGTACAGTCCGGTCTCTTCGTCAATGAGTATCACATTCCGAGTCTGGGAAGTGGAAACGGTCAGACCCCCAATAACCCGATAAGTCGTGCTGACAGAGAACTCATAACCAAAGAGATACAACTGGTAACACTTACCAGTTTATCTTTACTGCCGTGGCCACGGACTTTTGGCTATAGTCGTGTCCTGCACAATGCGATATCGACTCCCAATACCGGGGGTGACGAATTCTCTCGACCGCTCACTGCCTCCATATGCTTCGGGACTGTACCCAACCAAAATATGTTTGCATTACTTAGTAGAGTCATGGTAGGGTAGTAATCAAAGTACAGTGGTAACACATATGAGACACTGTGGCGATTTAAGGTCTAGGGACTGCCTTATACTCATGTCACAAGAGAACTGCTATCTAGCATTGGTATAATACCAACTAGGAGTTCTCGGCGAGTCCGTCCAGTGTAACTCATCCAATGAGCACCTGTATACAATCATCAGTGTCAAACACCAATGGTTATGGGATCAGCCATTGCCTCATACAGGGTCATGAAACGTATACACTAGTCTAAACTGGAGTACTGATGCCCTGTCTCGATAATCCTACGACTAGGGATATTTAAGGACGTGCTTATAAACTACCAGGCCCCACTAGTATGATCCTTATCACAATCCTGGTAGTCAAGCAAAGATCCTATAAGCTTTATCTTATGTATTTGCGATACACGATAACTAGTAACACGCATTCACATGACAGATAAAGACAAACCAGATAGCTCATTGTCATCTCGAGTAAGACTGTTCTTGGTATAAGCCCTCCGCGAATTCAGTAATTGCATTCCCGCAATTACGATAATTTCCTTGAGGGCATAAATATCCAACAATCTCCCACTTTCACTCAAGGCCAATTATTGCGGTATTGCAGGCACACATCTCATGTGCTACTGCATACCCAACTTCTGTACTAACAATTTCGCATACTGTGTTCAAGAAATAGCCTTAGTGAGTGGATCCTCTATAATGTTTCTAATTGTATCTCTCTGAATCTCAACTTCACGGAGATCGACTATCTCCCGTAATGAGCGATACTTGCCCTAGAATATTGTTTGGATAGCTGATGGGACCTAGTTCACAAATGAACGTATTTATCCAAACAAATACTTAGGATGTATTCTCTGTCGATTCATAATCAACATCTAGTGCTTTGACTACCCCAGTAGCTCGATTGGAACTCTTCCAATACACCGCTCCTCATAAGAGGGTAAACTAATGACTCATGACAGATATTCTGTCACCCTTGTCACTACGGAAGCTGGAATCAGTAATTGCCTCCCAAAAGAGTCTGGTATTACCATACACCAAGAACATCGCATATTCTCTTCACCTCTTCCTATGTTTCTCCAGGATTGGATTAATGTCTGCTTACTACACCTAGTGTAAAAGAAATATTTGGTCCGGTATATAACATTGCATGATTGACCTCACTGCCATAGCATGTCGAATGTTATTCATGCGAGTCTCTCTCTACATCAATCCTGAAAGACATTATTTTAGAGAGAGTGACCTCATTACCTGCGGGTACATTACCTCACTAGGAGTCCTCCATTCTAAACTACTTTAGAATGGTGTCATTATACCTGAATTGGGATAATCCCAAAACCCCTACCGGGTCTAACTCTATAGACCTAGTCACCAGAATCATTGACATATATGTATAATCCACAAAAAGAGAAACAAAATTGACTATCAATGTTTGACTGAATCGTAGTATAGGAATATCACCTCCTATCAAGAGTATGTTATCTACATCATTATGCAGAATCTGACAGTAATCTCTACAGCTTTCTTACAAATACCTGGTTCATCTCTTATTTTGATGAAGTCAAACACTTTTACCGTTACATCAAAAGCTGATGATCCACCTCTGCTATGCCTGCTTTTGTCTGCAAATAGACTTAAGCAATTCTGCACACTTTCCGCTGCTCCCACCGACTAAGACAGTTCTCTGGTAGAGTCATATACACGTGCACTTCTAAATCTAATTTAGAAAGACGTTATAATCATACTCATACCAGATATCATAGTCATGAAAACAACAGTTGGCAAATTTTATTTGTATGGACTTCAACACAGACTTTGAAGTAACAGTATCACCACGATCCACATCAGGTATTTGATGAATACATGTTAACTATAAGGCTGACCTTATTAGGTTGATACATTTACATTTTCACTGATCTCAAAAGATCTGCTTGCTTCTTATGGGTTTTACCCCTTTCAAGAACACACAACAAAGTCTATAATTTGTTGTGGTGCATGGAGTCCAACTTGGATAACTAGGCATTTAGCCATCAGTCGGAAGTCATCACCTCCTATGGCCTACTGATACTAGTAGGGTCATCATCATATGATGCAAACCTTCTAGTCACCGTCTATGAGAAAACCGAAGTATCTCTCGGGTGGCTGAGATCACCTACTAGATCTGCGGAGTAGCTATGGTCTGTCAGGGCCAATTGGATCATCGGGTTCTACTAAATTTTCGGTAACTGTTTGTGGTTCTAGAACCATTTACAGTTCTACCATGCCCCACTAATTTCTTTTGTAAGAAATTCCTTAACCAAGAAGGCGTCGAGTCAAGAACAAAACACTTCTGAACTTGAAAAGTGGTAGAAGCTATCCCTTGTGAAATCTTGGGATAACCCACAGACCGTTATTACCGGAACGTACCTTGAGTTTGTCCGGATTATGGTTTTAAACACAAACCGGATAACCCCATATCTTAACAATTTTAAGATGAACACTATTCTATATCACATATAGAAAAGAGACACTTGTTCAGGTAGAACCAGTGTCAATTGATATGCATTTATTTCTAATGCATCCCCAGAATTGAGGAAGGCAACTCAACATTACTCATCATGGAGCGCACCCGCGGATGAGCAATCTGAGAAAGAATCACATTCTCAATATGGAATACCTAGTACCAACCTCCTGTCCGTATGGACATTGGACAACATACATCAATATGTACAAGTCTCTAGAGTTCATTAACTCATTTTCCGTGTGCTGTTAATCGAAAAACATTCTTTTAGTTAAAAGAAACCAAAAGTTTGCTGTTTAGGCAAAACTTGATGATTTTCCTCAATAGAACAATTGCTCTGAAACCGACTTCGAGGGAAAAATCATCCATTCTCAGTTCTTTGCTCCTTCTCAGCATCTGTAATGCCCTATAGATGTTGGATTCTAATCCGGTATCTATATACTCAGGAATTAGAGTTTATTGAGAACGGTTTTTCAAAACAGAGACGCACGGGAAATCCGAAACATCAAAAAAAATGTTTCATTGGGGTTAGTCGGGTATTCACAGTATTGCCTTTTTCATTGCCCAGGCTTATGATAGTAGTCGCAATTTCCTTTTCTCACTTCAACCCCTATTGATGTCTTTCCATCTTACCATCTTGTATACCGAACTTATGCTGGTTGGTTTTCTCCTTTCCATTCCTTCAGCACCAGCCTCGGGATTGGAAGAAGACTATCCAATAAGCATAACTGGTATACACTCCTTATATGTAAGGAGCTATCGAGCTCGAGATAAGGTAGGAAGGATAGACAAACGAACAATTCATCTAATCCAGAATCAGTGGCCATCCTCAGACTGAAACAGTTTCATCGAGTTCGTATCTAACTATATGATGGCTTTCCAAACAATATGGATCTCTGTACTGAATTCAGAGGGTTTTAGGAGTTAGCAGAAGGGGAAGTAGGATATGTGAGGACATATATGACTATATCGTGGATTAGGGCAATGCGGACATTCCAAAGCTGTCGATTTGGAAGAACGGTCGGTCAACTTGGTTAATGGGTCTTAGTTAAAGGTCAGTCTAGGGTCGCTGCCAGAGAGAGAGAAAAGAAAACTCTGCATGCATTCTAACCTAGATTATATTGGTGTATTTATCTAATCAGGATGGCTCCCACTGTTCTGTCAAATTCTTCTTCAAACCCCAAAATGAGAACTAGCCGGGATTTCGTATAGAAAATCTTCCGGGAGTAATGTTCAGTTGATAAAACTGCACATTTGCATTATATTTTTCCTACCATTTTCATATTAAAGAAGGACTTTATTACAATATATCATACATATGAGGGTTTATGTGTAAAAATACTATTTTCCATGTGTTGATATATTATAATTAGCATTTGGTAAGAAAATGTATGCAAATAAATTCATTGACCAAATCCTAGTAGAACAAAGTCTACTAAAGATTATTTGAGTTGTTGTGCAAAAGATTTCCAAGTGTGCAGAATTTTTCAAAGACTAGAATCAAGCAAATCAAGTTGTTGAAGAAGACTTGCCTAATTAAGAAGCAAAACTTGGAGACCAAGTCTGGAAGCAACCACGAAAAGATTTCCAAATTCTGAGGGTTCCAAGGATCGCCAAATTTCACTACGAGACATCCCCAGAAGTTTTACCAACGGCTGTGATCATCAAGCCGCGGATCCGCGGCAATAGCCCCTTTATGCCGCGGATCCGCCGCAGGTATAGTGAGTTGGGAGTTGAGGATTTTTTGGGAAAATCTTTTCTACATTTTACCTAATATGGAAGCAAATGATTCTGGTTTTGCACTATAAAAAGGCACCGAGAGCCTCTTGGAAAATTTATCAAGCCGACGCGATCACGAAGCCCCAGACACTCACGCATCTAGGCTGATCATCAACTGTTTGTAGGGTTCCTAGGCACTCTTGTGAAGGTTCATAAGGCATCAAACATGCCCGGATTAAATTTTAGACGTGCCGAACAACCCAAAGCCGGGATCTTTGCTAGATTATTAGGGTTTAACATGCAAGATGATAACTTTTATCTAAGTGTGAGGGATTACAACCTTTGTAGCCCGCTCCTTCACTTCACAAGCTCCGAGTAGAAGTCCCTTTGCCGCGATCCACGATCTCCCGGACTCATGAGAGGCTCCACGACTCGAACGATCCATGCTAGCTCGAAGTATTCCAAATCTCCGATGATCTACCTTGAAGTTGCAACGACTCAAGCTTTCTCACTCTAAAGATATGAACACACTAATCTCATGGGCTAGATGAGATGAGGATGAGAGAGTATTATTTTTGCTTTCCTTTTAAATCATTTTCTCATATTTATTCATCACTTAAGGATTTTCTAGCATGCTTTTCAAGAGAGAAGAAGATGATGATGGAAAATGAATAATCATATTAATCCTTTTGTGATGAATAGAATAAAGTGTATATGATTGATATATAAACCATGGTTAAGGATGAGTGGATAAGAATGTGTAGAGAATAAACTAGAGTTAGGGTTTGGTTAGGTTAAGAATGTGTCATCACAAAATATCTAAACCATGACAAAAGAAATAGTTTCTAGAAGGTGCATGAAACAACTAACCCTAATCAAACCCTAACCTCAATTAATCATCCTTAAACATGTTTAACAATTAATCATATCATGTCACAATAATATATATCACATATATATTATATATTTGCAACAAAAGAAAATAATACAATTAACATATATCACATATATATCAATGTATCATCCAGTGAGAAAATGAAATAATAAAGCGAGCCAATATTAGATAATGTAATACAATATATCATATATATTATTATACATTAAATCATCGAATCAACACTTGATCCGACGATCCGGCTATATCGAATATTACCGACTAATATCTCATGTACCGATTCATCGAATCAACACTTGATCTGATGACCCGGTCCATCAACTTAATATCCTGAGAATATAAAACGGTATCCCATATCGCATTATTCTCGGTCCTGCGCATATCACATATGTGCCACTACTCCGTTTCGCCTGAGCCAAGAAACCTCTGTGTAGGACTCTAAAGAATCGTCAATACGCCGGTAGCAGGTGATGATCATATCAAACACCCACAAGCTGCAAGCGATCAGCTAAACGTAACAGCTACCCGGGTATTGAGCGATCAGAAGATCAACAAGCTAGCCTGTGCGTTCTCCTGTGAATCCGATCAGTAACACTCCCGTACAGTCCGGTCTGTTCGTCTGATATGTCGCATATCAAGTCTAGGGGTGGTATACGTCAGACCCCAGTAACCGATAAGTCGTGTCGATGAGTGGCTCATAACGGTCGAGAAACTACTAGTAACACTTACCAGTAAATCTCTATATCAGCCCTGGCCAGGGATTTCCAGTTATAGCCAATCGAACACAGCACAACATCAACTCCCTATACCGGGAGAGACGAATCTCCTCCTATCGCTCATTGCCTCCATGTGATTCGGGACTGTACCCAAAAGCCACCGTTTTCCATGCCCTCTTGGACGTGGTAAGGTGGAAATCAAAGCACAGTGGGAATCACACAAGACTCCATGACGATCTCGGGTCTACAGACTACCCTGTACCAGTGTCACCGGAGAACTGCCATCTGACGTGTGGTATATCACCATCTGGGAGTTCTCGGCGAGTCCGTCCAGTGTACCCAGTCTCCACTGAGCACCCGTACACCATCTCTGATGTCAAACACCGATGGATATGGGATCATCCATCGCCCATCATATGGGTCAAGATGCGTATACGCTAGTCTACTCTGGTGTATCGATGCCCTGTCTCGATATACCCTCGACTAGGAACAGTTATAGGATGTACTCATCGACTACCGTGGCCCCACTAGTATGATCTCATCATAGTCCCAGTAGTCGAGTACAAATCCTAAAGGCTTTATCAACATGTGAGAGTAAAACAGTAAACCAATACAAGTCAACATCTAAAGATAAAGTGAAACCAAATAGCATACTATCTTGACGAGCAAGAAAGTCCTCTCTGTATATATCTAAGCATCCATCATAATATACATCATATGTACAACAATGGCCTCTAGGGCATATACATAACTAACAATCTCCCACTTGCACTAAGGCCAGCTGCTGTAGTATCTCATACCTAGCATCCCGAATAATCTCTCAAACTGTATCTGGGGAATAGCCTTCGTGAATGGATCCGCAGTGTTGTCCTTCGTATCTACTCTCCTGACCTCGATCTCCCGGCGATCAACTATCTCCCTGATCAGGTGATACCGCCTCAGAATATGTCTGGACTTCTGATGGGACCTGGGTTCCTTGGCCAAAGCCACAGCTCCATTGTTATCGCAATACAGAGGTATTGGATGCTCAATGGATGGAACCACACCAAGTTCACTAATGAACTTCTTGATCCAGACAGCCTCTTTGGCAGCATCGTTGGCAGCGATGTATTCAGCCTCCATCGTCGAGTCTGCAACGGTATCCTGTTTGGAACTCTTCCAACATACCGCCCCTCCATTTAGGGTAAAGACAAAACCCGAATGCGACTTAGAGTCGTCCTTATCACTTTGGAAGCTGGAATCGGTAAAGGACTCCATCTGGAGTTCTCCGTTACCATACACCAAGAACATCTCCTTAGTCCTTCGTAAGTACTTGAGAATGTTCTTCACTGCTGTCCAATGACTCTCTCCAGGATCTGCTTGATACCGACTCACTACACTTAGTGAGTATGCTACATCGGGTCTGGTACACAGCATCGCATACATGATAGAGCCTACTGCCGAAGCATAGGGTATCCCTTGCATGCGAGCTCTCTCCAAATCAGTCTTGGGAGACATCTCTTTGGAGAGAGTGAGTCCAGAGATCGTGGGTTGGTTCCCACGCTTGGATTCTTCCATACTAAACCTCTTTAGTATGGTGTCAATGTACCTGGATTGGGACAATCCCAGTATCCGTTTAGATCTATCTCTATAGATCATGATTCCCAATATGCAGGAGGCATCACCTAGATCTTTCATTGAGAATCTCTGTGATAAGAAGAGCTTGACTGATTGCAGCATAGGAATATCATTTCCTACCAAGAGTATGTCATCCACGTACAATACGAGGAAGACAACCTTACCCTCTGCTACCTTCTTATAGATACAAGGTTCATCTATATTTTTGATGAAGTCAAACTCTTTGACTACAACATCAAAACAGATGTTCCAACTCCGCGATGCTTGCTTTAACCCATAAATGGATTTAAGCAGCTTGCACACCTTTCCGTTGCTCCCACTATCTATGAAGCCCTCTGGCTGAGTCATGTACACGCACTCTTCTAAATCACCGTTTAGAAAGGCGGTCTTAACATCCATTTGCCAGATTTCGTAGTCATGATATGCAGCAATGGCAAGTAAGATCCGGATGGACTTAAGCATAGCCACTGGAGAAAAGGTTTCGTCATAATCCACACCTGGTCGTTGACGAAAACCCTTTGCTACAAGTCTAGCTTTGAAAGTCTCAACTTTTCCATCTACACCAAATTTCTTTTTAAAGATCCACTTGCTCCCAATGGGTTTTACCCCTTCAGGAGCATTTTCCAAAGTCCATACTTTGTTGGTGTACATGGATTCCATCTCAGATCGCATAGCATCCAGCCATTTCACAGAGTCACCACTCGTGATGGCCTGCTCGAAACTAGTCGGTTCATCATCATCCATGATGCAATCCTCGCTTCCACCATCAATGAGAAAACCGTAGTATCTCTCAGGTGGACGAGAAACCCTACTAGATCGGCGGAGAGGCTGGGGTTCGTCGGGTACTAGTGAATCCTCTGGTTCTACTAAATCTTCAGTTGCAATTTGTGTTTCTGGAACCTCTTCCAGCTCTACCTCTTTGCCACTAATTTCTTTTGCAAGAAATTCCTTTTCTAAAAAGGTGGCATATTGAGAAACAAACACTTTTTGTTCCTCAGCGTGATAGAAAATATATCCTTGAGAATTCTTAGGATATCCCACAAATTTGCAAAGAACTGATCGTGCCTCGAGTTTGTCTGGATTTTGTCTTTTGACATAGGCCGGACAACCCCATATCTTAACTCGTTTAAAATATGGTCTCTTCCCACTCCATATCTCATATGGTGTGGTAGGTACAGATTTAGACGGAACTAGATTCAATATGTATATGGTTGTCTCAAGCGCATATCCCCAAAATGAAATAGGTAACTCAGCATCGCTCATCATAGATCGCACCATATCTAATAGGGTCCGATTCCTTCATTCCGATACACCGTTGTGCTGTGGTGTATAAGGAGGAGTAAGCTGAGAGAGAATCCCATTCTCTTTTAGATAATCTAAAAACTCACCGCTTAAGTATTCACCTCCTCGATCAGATCGAAGAATCTTAATACTTTTGCCCGTTTGGTTCTCTACTTCGTGCTTATATTCTCTGAATTTCTCAAAAGCTTCAGACTTGTGTTTCATCAGAAACACATGTCCGTATCTAGAGAGATCGTCAGTGAATGTAATAAAGTAGGAAGAACCGTTCCTGGCATGCGTAGACATGGGACCGCATACATCACTATGTATTAGTCCTAAGAGTTCAGTAACTCTTTCTCCGTGTCCACTAAACGGAGCTTTGGTCATTTTTCCTTTGAGACATGAATGGCAAGTATCATAAGATGATAATTCGAACGGATTCAAATAACCATCTTTATGTAACTTAGCTAGTCGTGTCGCATTGATATGACCAAGTCTACAATGCCACAAGTAGGATTCGTTCACATCTGAACTTTTCCTCTTGTGTGTGTTTTGTATATTCAGGACTGTATTCTGATTTAGAATGAATATGCCATTATGTAACGAGCCTGATGCAATCAAATTTTGATCTAGGAATATGTTCATAACATTATCCTTTACTACAAAATTATATCCTTCTTTACTTAATAAAGAAACTGATATAATGTTGCACATCATGTTCGGTATATAATAGCATTCATTTAGAATCAGTGTATTACGACTTGGTAATACAAGGTGACGTAGGGTGAACTGAGAAACAGTTCTCAATAACTAACACACCTGAAGAAGATGCATCAACATGCACGTTCTTTTGGGCGGTGCGAGAATCCAGATATTCTCATGTTTCCTGTTCAGTCTTATAACTCTTATAAGAAAAAACGGGTCCAACGTTCCCTTGCTCAGTACAATAATCGGGTTCAGTCAATACATCAATATTATTATCTTGATTATGGCCTGACATGGTCGCTACCTGGAGAGAGAGAGAAGAAAACACTTTAGCGTATGCTCTTGCAAGATTAGATTGGTTATTATCTTATCTAATCAGGATGTCTCCCACTGTTTTTATCAAATCTACCTTCAAACCCTAAAAGGTAAGATTAGCCGGGATTAATTACACCCTACAATTTCGTCAATCTTTCAGCCAGATCAGTGTCGGTACTTTGAGGGAGGTTCCCCGTGCTTTCGCACGGACCTAATTAAAGTAAACCTCGTTTTCCCAGAGGCGTAACCTCGTTAACACTTTTCTAGACACCTACTTGATCGGCTAATTGTCATGTGTAAAACTCTCCCAGGAGTAACACTTACTCGCAGTGGGTATCGGGATCCAACTATCTCATAGGAGGTATGCAATCTCATTGCAAATTTCAACGCCGAAATTCCCGATAATATTTTTCCCCTAGCGATCTATGACCTTAACTAAGTCAACAAACCATAAATCGCAAGTCAAGTTCAACCCGTACATTTCCTGATTGAATTAAACCCACCCGCACAACCCTTAACTGAGTCAACAAAGCCGTATGAATACCCTAATCCAATCGCATCTCATGTTTTAGCAGATAAACATTACTTAGCTACCGTACACTATGCCTTAACTAAGTCAACAAACATAGCACGAATACTAAATAATATCTATCTGAAATGACGGAGGGCTACGCAGGTTTTTCAGAAAACCCTAAGCGTAATGAACTTGATATCGTCGTAGAATCATGTAGTTTTTGAAAAGGAGTGTTTGAGGCTTTTCTTAGTTTCGCTAAAGGGGTCACTCCCGGTGAAGGGATCGTCGGCCCTTTCCTCATCGAATAAGGTGCAGGATATATCATATATACCGCTGTGCAAAGCAAAACACTAAAAGCAATCAAAAGACAAACCGCGTTTTGTAGCATCTGCCAGTTTTGTTAAAGGGGTCACTCCCGGTGAAGGGATCGTCGGCCCTTTCCTCATCGAATAAGGTGCAGGATATATCATATATATCACTGTGCAAAACAAAACTGTAGCTACCCTTTTTATAAAGTTTTGATTCTACAACATCTTTAGGTTTCTTTTCTTTTTATTAATCTCATTAATAAAAATCCCATCAGCTTATGCTTCCTAAGCATCACAGAAGAAACGAAAGCAGTAATATTTATATATCAGCATATATATATAGTATAAGCATTCGTCTCAGGCAGTAATACGATCTCATCACAGAACATTGCAGCAGAAGAACATATATGAAATATTGGATATACTAGGACGTCCGTGTTTTCAATACGAGCCTGTATAAAACACGGATTCCACGGTCGCGACGAATAGCCAAACCCACATCCCAAGACCCCTACGAGAGCGGCAAGTAACACTGTCAATTCTAGGGTTAGGAGACCCGGTCTCGACTCCTCGAGATGGTCTCCCACTGGACCCTAGAACCCGGTTACTTGTGCTCCCCTCCTTGGGTCTACCTAATGCGGAAAAGTAAATAATATACACTGGTGACATCAACCGCAACCTGGAAGTGCCCCAAATAAAAGAATATTACATTACAAATGAATTTTACATGAATGAAAATAAAAACCCTCATCTCACATAAAACCCCGGCTATTCTGATCGCGACGATCCAATATAACATATCACAGCAACACATAATATCTCATATCATCAACGTAAGTAAATATGCGCATCCCAATTGTCGTTGACATATAGCAACGAAACCGGCGATATCACATATTACACTTACGGTCACAGAAAAGAAAGTGTAAAACTACAATATTTGGAATCCACAATCACTTTAGACATCGTAAATCTGAAATATCACATACTCCGCATTTCATGCCTAACTCTATGAATTCCACATATTGTATCACATTCCAGATAAATAGACAGTATTAAACTTACCGAACAGATAATCAAACACCCAAAATTTCCCAAAGTGCTCAACTCTTGAGCGGAGTTCAAATAATCCCAGAATACGTCACAGTACCGGTGATCCAGCCGTAGAAGGGTCAAGCCAACGCCTCACATGTGGCACGCCGTACTGCCCCAAACCCGAAGGTTCAAAAGGCAGTTCAAGACGGTCACATAATCGAGTTAAGGTTTGTTGTCTTCTAGAGGGTCCACCGCTTAACTTGTACAATTTTTCCGAAAGATTTAAACCCATTAAAAATTCAACGCTTGAAAGTTTGCCGTACCGGGAAATAGTAAGTTAATGATATCCGTTCAAATAATTTAACAGTTTCTAAATATCCGGAAAGAAATACGAACTTAAAAATTCCGATCGAATCTACTATTACAAAATAAACCCCAGATTTAAACAATACTGGAATCACTGTTAAAAATATCCAGAAGCCTCAACAAGTACCTACGGTCATTACCAGAAAAGCCACGTGTCACAATCCTATCAATCCGCCGCGGAACCGCCGCGTAAGCATGCTTACGCCGCGGTTCCGCCGCCGTTTGATCGAATTGGGGGCTCGGGTTTTATGGTAATTCTTAGAATTCCCTGCTGATTTTTTTACATATTTTTAATTCAGAAAAATCCCAAAATTTAAAAAATTTCCAAAGAGAGGTCTAGTTTCGTCGTTTCGGGTTCGATCGGAGTTTTAACTTCGTAAACACATCGCCTAATGCTCTAGCTAGGCTCTGATACCACTGTAGGGTTCCTAGGCACTCTTGTGAAGGTTCATAAGGCATCAAACATGCCCGGATAAAATTTTAGACGTGCCGAACAACCCAAAGCCGGGATCTTTGCTAGATTATTAGGGTTTAACATGCAAGATGATAACTTTTATCTAAGTGTGAGGGATTACAACCTTTGTAGTCCGCTCCTTCACTTCACAAGCTCCGAGTAGAAGTCCCTTTGCCGCGATCCACGATCTCCCGGACTCATGAGAGGCTCCACGACTCGAACGATCCATGCTAGCTCGAAGTATTCCAAATCTCCGATGATCTACCTTGAAGTTGCAACGACTCAAGTTTTCTCACTCTGAAGAGATGAACACACTAATCTCATGGGCTAGATGAGATGAGGATGAGAGAGTAGTGTTTTTGCTTTCCTTTTAAATCATTTTCTCATATTTATTCATCACTTAAGGATTTTCTAGCAAGCTTTTCAAGAGAGAAGAAGAAGATGATGGAAAATGAATAATCATATTAATCCTTTTGTGATGATAGAATAAAGTGTATATGATTGATATATAAACCATGGTTAAGGATGAGTGGATAAGAATATGTAGAGAATAAACTAGAGTTAGGGTTTGGTTGGGTTAAGATTGTGTCATCACAAAATATCTAAACCATGACAAAAGAAATAGCTTCTAGAAGGTGCATGAAGCAACTAACCCTAATCAAACCCTAACCTCAATTAATCATCCTTAAACATGTTTAACAATTAATCATATCATGTCACAATAATATATATCACATATATATTATATATTTGCAACAAAAGAAAATAATACAATTAACATATATCGCATATATATCAATGTATCATCCAGTGAGAAAATGAAATAATAAAGCGAGCCAATATTAGATAATGTAATACAATATATCATATATATTATTATACATTAAATCATCGAATCAACACTTGATCCAACGATCCGGCTATATCGAATATTACCGACTAATATCTCATGTACCGATTCATCGAATCAACACTTGATCTGATGACCCGGTTCATCAACTTAATATCCTGAGAATATAATACGGTATCCCATATCGCATTATTCTCGGTCCTGCGCATATCACATATGTGCCACTACTCCGTTTCGCCTGAGCCAAGAAACCTCTGTGTAGGACTCTAAAGAATCGTCAATACGCCGGTAGCAGGTGATGATCATATCAAACACCCATAAGCTGCAAGAGGTCAGCTAAACGTAACAGCCACCCAGGTATTGAGCGATCAGAAGATCAACAAGCTAGCCTGTGCGTTCTCCTGTGAATCCGATCAGTAACACTCCCGTACAGTCCGGTCTGTTCGTCTGATATGTCGCATATCAAGTCTAAGGGTGGTATACGTCAGACCCCAGTAACCGATAAGTCGTGTCGATGTGTGGCTCATAACGGATCGAGAAACTACTAGTAACACTTACCAGTAAATCTCTATATCAGCCCTGGCCAGGGACTTCCAGTTATAGCCAATCGAACACAGCACAACATCAACTCCCTATACCGGGAGAGACGAATCCCCTCCTATCGCTCATTGCCTCCATGTGATTCGGGACTGTACCCAAAAGCCACCGTTTTGCACGCCCTCTTGGACGTGGTAAGGTGGAAATCAAAGCACAGTGGGAATCACACAAGACTCCATGACGATCTCGGGTCTACAGACTACCCTGTACCAGTGTCACCGGAGAACTGCCATCTGACGTGTGGTATATCACCATCTGGGAGTTCTCGGCGAGTCCGTCCAGTGTACCCAGTCTCCACTGAGCACCCGTACACCATCTCTGATGTCAAACACCGATGGATATGGGATCATCCATCGCCCATCATATGGGTCAAGATGCGTATACGCTAGTCTACTCTGGTGTATCGATGCCCTGTCTCGATATACCCTCGACTAGGAACAGTTATAGGATGTACTCATCGACTACCATGGCCCCACTAGTATGATCTCATCATAGTCCCAGTAGTCGAGTGCAAATCCTAAGGGCTTTATCAACATGTGAGAGTAAAACAGTAAACCAATACAAGTCAACATGTAAAGATAAAGTGAAACCAATTAGCATACTATCATGACGAGCAAGAAAGTCCTCTCTGTATATATCTAAGCATCCATCATAATATACATCATATGTACAACAATGGCCTCTAGGGCATATACATAACTAACAATGTTCGTCTACCTCCTTAGGAAAGATCGAGAAGCAACTAGTTTGTAATCATTTTCTTCGGAATAAAGTGTAGATTGTTTAAGTTGATTAATAAAGGTAGTTATTTTATTTAATTCTTTTGCATTTTACATTATGTTTCCCCTCTCTGTCTTTTCATCTTTGTCTCCCAACATGCACGAGTAATTCTCCGCTTGTTAGGGTTCGCAGGATTAGGGGAGGCTAATGGATGATGAACATCCTTAAACCCTTTTTAAGTCCTATAAAGTTTATGAACTTTATCAAAAGAATCATTAACATCCTAATCGGGTCCGACCGCGATTAGAGATTAGATTAATGATTGTTTTGGTAAAGACTAGATTTGAACGGAGTTCCGTGTCGAGATAAGGGTTAAGAGTGGGATTCCTTTTCCCTCCAGAAACCCTAATCTACACGCATCACCGTCGTTCTAGTTCTAAATCTATTAAAGGATAAAAATAGTAACTTTTAATTAATCGTCCATGACTACTAAATCCTAACAAACCATACAAGCCCTCTTATTATATTAACTATATTCCTAAAATAATCTAGACCTATAAATTTGCACTCTTGCTTAAATTAGATCTAGAAACTTTTCACAAAATTCTTTATTCCTCCTCTCTTTCTCAACACATCTAAAGTAAGAGTAAAACATTCAACGTTTCCCTGAGGACGACCCGTACTCACCTCGGTCTAGCTACACGCGACACTGTTCTGATTGCGGTTAACTACTACAAACACTTTTTCACATCAATCAAATGGCGCCGTTGCCGGGGATACGTGCGTAATTTTTTATTCTTACTATTTGTGTTGAATTCTTAGACGATTCATATCATTATTAAAACAAAACTGCAAATTGCATATTTAACGATTTGTGTGTGAATTTTGCGAGGGAATCTGGAGTCACGGACTTGAGGAAACAGGAGATCTAGGGTTTCACACTTCTCTGGTATCTTTCTTAACTCTTTCTCTCTCCTCTAAAATCCAATAAAATCTATTTTCTGTAGGATTCTTTGCAAAATAGCGCCGCTCAAAAATCTTTTTGCAAAAGTTTTATGATTGGTTTTGTTTTGCATATTTTAATACGGACTTTAAGGGACAAAGACCAAATCAAGATTAGGTGGGGATTTCATCACCCTTCCTAAGCCCCACAAATCATAAACCGAGTATCTGAATCAACCCTACAATAATTTTAAAAATATCTAGACCAGACTCTAAGGACTGTCGCGCTCATTAAGGACAGAGGAAGGTCGTGGGTAATCTATCGTTTATCCGCATTACTTTTGTAGTGCCTAGACAAGTGTGTCAAAGACTAGTGGTTTTTAATTAGGCCCACTACTATGGTTCCTTCCCACTTACCTGGCACTTATCTGGCTACAAGGGTAGTACGGAGGCGGTAGAGGATTGATCCTGCGGCTTGTCCTTTGGAAGTCTAAGAGCGGTCTAGAGACTGGACCTAGGTGACCTTAGTTCTAGGGTTGCTTGTGCATTTTAGAGTGATTTGTCTTGAGTCCCACTTTTTCAAAAAAAAAAGCCAATTTTTAAATCACACACACGCTGCCACTTGCACTAAACCCGCTTAGTGCATGCTCGGCTGGACACGGGATCCTAGTGCCCGTCTTGTCCGCGTTCCTGCTATCGACGCCGAAGTCGGTACTTCTTCATCTTCTTTTCCCCCACCACACACGACCGAGATGGACGGCATTCCATCAAATTATAACACCACGCTGCCACCGCCCGAAGGTGCGCAGAACCTACCGCGCATCTCTCTCCAAGAGAGATGCTATCCTATCCGTGGTCCTCTTCCCACTTGTCTATCTCTTCCACCACCTAACGGGGACAATTTCGAAATTAAACCCCACTACATCAATCTGCTGCTCAAATTTCACGGGCTTGAGTCGGAAGACGCGTACGTTTTCATCACCAAATTCAAAAACGTATGCGCAATGATGGGTACTTCACAATTGACTTTAGATGCTATGCGCTTACGTCTTCTCCCATTCACACTGTGCGACTTGGCAAAAAAATGGCTTTACAATACTACCGCACACTCCATCACTAATTGGGATGAATCATCATAGCATTTCTTAAGAAGTTTTACCCAAACCATAAGACTGCATGTGTTAGGAGCGAGATCAACCAGTTCACCCAGCTTCCCAATGAACCATTTTGGAAGTGCTTTGAACGTTTCAAAGATCTTCTTGTCCAATGTCCTCATCATGGAATCAATAGATGGGATTTATATCGGATTATATATGAGGGCATTAATCTAGCGACAAAGCAAATGCTTGAAACAATGTGTCAATGCAATTTCATGTCTAAAGATGACGGTGAAGCTTGGAAGTATCTGGAAGACCTCGCTGAACACACTTTGCAGTGGGAAAGCGTAAGACCACCTTCATCTAGGGGAGGTATTCACCAGATCGAGGTTTCCATCGCAGTGAAAGCCGAAATGGCAGCGATGCAGAAGAAACTCGATGCTATTGAGAACAAACTTTCATCGGTCTCCCTAAATCAGGTCACGCTTCCTAAGACCGTCTGTGGTTGCTGTTCGGATCCTTCACACTTAACGGAAGAATATCCTATGAATGCATCGTTTCAAGCTAATGCTGCTTTTCAGCAGCAACCTAAAAACGACCCTTATTCTTCCACGTACAATCAAGGATGGAGGAATCATCCTAACTTTGCTTGGAATCAAAACCAACAAAGCAATTATCAAAGATTTCCTCCACAGCAACCACAACCACAGAATCAGCCCCCCTTTCAGTCACAGAATTTCCAAAATCCGGCCAACATTTCTACACCACAAGTGGCCGGTACTGACAACTCACTTGCACAAACTTTGGATATGTTCATGAAACAATCCATGCAATTGTCGGCTGAGATGAAGTCTTCTATTGATACCATAAAGAAAAACTCCACCTCCTATGGTGAGAGTATTAAATCAATAGAAAACCAAATCGCACAGTTAAACGCCGCAATGAGTGCGAGAGAGAAAGGGAAACTCCCATCTCAACCCATACCTAATCCTGGCCACTCACAAAGTTATAATGTGAGTGTTGTTACCACGTTGAGATCGAGAAAAGTGCTGAATAACCTAGTGGGTGAGCAATGTGATGATAGTGACACCAATGATACCCCAGCTTCTTCTTCTTTCCCTAATTCGTCTAATCTCCCACCTTCACCCGAGCCTATTCTCCGTTTTCCCCAAGGCTCGAACATTTCGCCGAATCTATCTAAGTCGATTCCCACTCCAATTTTGGGATCAAATCCATCCCCACAGTCTTCTCCACAAACGTTGGACCCAAAACTTATTGATCAAGCACCTTATCCAAACAGGTTAAGGGGCAACAGACCAAGTCCACAAATGGAGAAGATTGTGGAAATTTTTAAGCAAGTTAACATAAACATTCCTCTCCTAGATGCTATTCAACAAGTTCCGTCATATGCGAAAATCCTAAAGGACTTGTGCACTAGGAAGAGAAAAGTTCAAGTACCTAAAAAAGTTTTTCTTGCGAGTAATGTGAGCACAACTTTTACACAACAACTTCCCAAGAAACGAAAGGACCCCGGAAGTCCTACAATTTCAATTTCTATTGGGGGTAAAAATATCAATCGTGCTCTACTCGATTTAGGTGCTAGTGTTAACTTGCTTCCGTATTCTGTTTATGAGCAATTAGGGATCGGAGAGTTAAAGCCGGCGAATTGCACTCTTCAGATGGCCGATCGATCTATCACCCAACCTAGGGGTGAGCTAGAGAATGTGTTAATCAAAGTCGGGGAATTCATATTTCCTGTGGACTTTATCGTTATTGATACACAACCTATGGCAAACCCACGCAATCAAATCCCCGTGATACTCGATCGACCCTTTTTGGCCACTTCCAACGCAGTAATCAATTGTAGAAATGGCTCTATGACCCTATCCTTTGGAAAGAAGTCAATTGAGCTTAACATTTACAAGTTGGGAAGTGAACCCTCCGAACCCTATGCTCATGTGTGTTCTGTCGAATTAATGGATGTCGACAGCAGCGAATTTGATCAACCTCATAATTCTGACTCTTTTCATATGTTGTTGCTTGACACGGACTCTTCCACCGAGTTGTCCGGGTCAACATCTAACGTTGATGAGGAATTTTTTATAGAGTCTGACGATCACCCTGTTTTTCCTGATGACGTTATTCTTCGGGGTATCGATAAAAGCTTTGAGGAAATTTTCCCTGATGAACTCGCATATTTAAAAGACACGGGTGTTGAGATGAATCAACTCCAAGATAAAGAAATTGAACCTCCACCCCTTCTTCTTGACAATCACGATAATGCGAGTAATCCATCATCACTATCATTGTGTTGTCTTTCCAAATTGAGACGCAATCCTTTTCCATTACACCTCTTATCACCTCCCCACTTCTTCACGTCGAAAGGTGACATGTTCTTCCACCAACCTTGGTGCTTCATCGATAAAATTTTTGAATGGTTGGTGTTGACTTTTGGTCTTTGTAAGGCTTTACTTTGACCAATAACCTTGATCCCCTTGTATGATTTTAAAAGATTAAAATTGTTTAACTCAAGTTTGGAGGGGTGGTATATTTTGGCTCTTGAAAGAAAATGATTTTTACAAAATTGTGAGCCAAAAATAAATTTGGGGGAGGATTTCACTTGCATATATTCTTGCCCCCATTAATAATTTCCTCCCAAGTATACAGGTTTTTGAGCTTAACGGATGACATCAATGAGGATACTGCTGTAAACAGGTTTTGGGGAGGTTTGTGCTTATTTACGCATCAATTTGCATCATACTTTGCATAAGCACAACATTTTCAAAAAATTCAAAAATTTTCTTTTATAACAAAAGAGTCGAAAGTGAAAAATTACATCCAAAAGATAGGAATAGTTTAAGAAAACCAAGAAAATTAGAAGTTTTCTTAAACGAACTAGTAATAAGTAGTTATGAGCTGTTGTCCCAAGGGTTGGTAAGATGAAGGAAGTCACTAATCTGAGGATAAAAATAAGTTTGAAAAATAGTTTCTATTCTGGAAGCCAAACATTTGAATGTTGATACCCTACTATATGCACTTACACACATCTTGAAACTCGGGATAGTAGAGGATACCTTGAAATGCTCTTGTCTAAAAGCCAAAGTATGAAGGAAATAAAAAAAAATGAAGAAAATATAAAGATGGTGAAAAGAAAAATGAACACTGGTTTTGTATCGCCAAGGCAGCAATAAAAAAACATAGCGAGGGTGCCTCTTCACCTAGTGCCCTAAGGCCAACTGGTCTGGGAGTCACTGCTAAGCCTTAGGTGGTGCAAGACGAGGAAAATATTATCACCTAATCAGCAAGCACTTAAGTAATCAGTCGGTTAGTACCTCAAGAAGTATTAACGGTCGCATGAAAAGGTGTGAGCAAACCTAAGTATTCATCAAATTAAAAAGTACTAAGGTAGATGGACAAGAGTATGATAGCTTGAATTGAATTCTCCGAGTGTAGGGATATTCTATACACACACGTAGGGGTATATGATCAATGTTTGGACGAAAGGTAGGAATGAAGAATAAAGACGATGTTTTATTGAGCGATAATGTGATTTCTAACATCTTTTCATGACTATTAAGACAGGGCTCATGACAACTGAAAAGCTAGTGTAGTTGGAAACTCTTATTTTCAAAGTATTTCTTTTATGGTTCTTATCTTTATATGTAAATTTCACCATCTCTCTTTTGTTATTGGATTTTATGGGTGTAATCCGCTGAAAACCCTCAGGAGACAACACTCCTACTAGGGACACCTAGAGGTTTAACGGCTTGTTGCACGTGCTCGGTGCAATCGTGTTTGCCTACGAAAGTGTACTTAGTTTTCTCCTTTCTTTTTTCTCCTTCTCTTGAATAAACTAGTTTGCTCGGGACGATCAAAGATAAGTTTGGGGGTATTTGTTCAGTTGATAAAACTGCATATTTGTATTACATTTTTCCTACCATTTTCATATTAAAGAAGGACTTTATTATAATATATCATACATATGAGGGTTTATGTGTAAAAATACTATTTTCCATGTGTTGATATATTATAATTAGCATTTGGTAGGAAAATGTATGAAAATAAATTCATTGACCAAATCCTAGTAGAACAAAGTCTACTAAAGATTATTTGAGTTGTTGTGCAAAAGATTTCCAAGTGTGCAGAATTTTTCGAAGACTAAAATCAAACAAATCAAGTTGTTGAAGAAGACTTGCCTAATTAAGAAGCAAAACTTGGAGACCAAGTCTGGAAGCAACCACGAAAAGATTTCCAAATTCTGAGGGTTCCAAGGATCGCCAAATGTCACTACGAGACATCCCCAGAAGTTTTACCAACGGCTGTGATCATCAAGCCGCGGATCCGCGGCAATAGCCCCTTTATGCCGCGGATCCGCCGCAGGTATAGTAAGTTGGGAGTTGAGGATTTTTTGGGAAAATCTTTTCTACATTTTACCTAATATGGAAGCAAATGATTCTGGCTTTGTACTATAAAAAGGCACCGAGAGCCTATTGGAAAATTTATCAAGCCGACGCGATCACGAAGCTCCAGACGCTCACGCATCCAGGCTGATCATCAACTGTTCATCTACCTCCTTAGGAAAGATCGAGAAGCAACTAGTTTGTAATCATTTTCTTCGGAATAAAGTGTAGATTGTTCAAGTTGATTAGGGTAAGCTAATGGATGATGAACATCCTTAAACCCTTTTTAAGTCCTATAAAGTTTATGAACTTTATCAAAAGAATCATTAACATCCTAATCGGGCGCGCCAGTAATTCTTTGCTAGTTCCGACCGCGATTAGAGATTAGATTAATGATTGTTTTGGTAAAGGCTAGATTTGAACGGAGTTCCGTGTCGAGATAAGGGTTAAGAGTGGGATTCCTTTTCCCTCCAGAAACCCTAATCTACACGCATCACCGTCGTTCTAGTTCTAAATCTATTAAAGGATAAAAATGGTAACTTTTAATTAATCGCCCATGACTACTAAATCCTAACGAACCCTACAAGCCCTCTTATTATATTAACTATATTCCTAAAATAATCTAGACCTATAAATTTGCACTCTTTCTTAAATTAGATCTAGAAACTTTTCACAAAATTCTTTATTCCTCCTCTCTTTCTCAACACATCTAAAGTAAGAGTAAAACATTTAACGTTTCCCTGAGGACGACCCGTACTCACCTCGGTCTAGCTACACGCGACCCCGTTCTGATTGCGGCTAACTACTACAAACACTTTTTCACATCAATCAAGTAACAATTACTCACAGTAGGAATCGGGATCCAAACTATCATGGGGCGGTAACCTTGACACAGTCAACAAGTCACCCCCACCATAGAAGGTATACAATCTCATTGCAAGTTTCAATACTTGAAACTCTCGATATTAGTTTTTACCCCTAGCGGCTTATGACCTTGACACGGTCAACAAATCATAAGCTACCGGTCAAGTTCAACCCGTTATTTCATGATTTATTTAGACCCACCCACATAACCCTTGACACAGTCAACAAGGTTACACGACTGTCCTAACCTATCGCATCAATATGCAAACAGGAAGACATCACTTAGCTACCGTACACTACGCCTTGACACAGTCAACAAATGCAGCATGAATACTAAGTACTCTACTTCTTGAAATGACAGAAGGTTACGGCTGATTTTGAAGAAAACCATCAACATAATGAACTTGATCCCATCGTAGGAACCGAGTGGTTTTAAAAGTTTATAGTCTCGTAGACCTTTGCTTAAGAGTGAACTCCCCGTGAAGGGATCTAAACTCTTTTCCTCATTGAATGAGTTGCGGATATTCATAATCGAATAGCATGACACAAAGCAAAATAATACGGCTACAAAAACAATTTTAGCAACACAAACTTTTGCTCAAGAGCGAACTCCCAGTAATGGGATTAGGGCTCTTTCCTTATCGAATGAAGCGCAGGACATTCCTAACCGAATGTCTCAATGCAAAGCAAAAGAATCGACTAAAATTTCCTCTTTATAAAAAAATTGGTTCCTACAACGTATAGGTTTATTTTACTTTGTATTCATGCAATTAATACAATCCCATCATTTAGATAATCTTATTATCAGGTATTATCCTTCTCACACAAACATTACAGAAAAGTATGAAAATGAAAAAAATAATGCACATATACGCCATCCGAATTTTCCATGGGGCTCCGTCATGCACCGTCAGGTTACTTAACTATGGCAGAGCGGGGGCAGGGCTAGTGTAGATGCAAAACGTATATAGTATTAATATATATATACTATATATAATACATATAAATATACCATCACACGCAAATAATCCCATTACAGCATGAGGAAAAACAGCATCACAGAGTTTGGAATGGTCAGATCACCTAGGAATCCCACGTTTCGTTCGAGCCACAAACGAAGCACGAAATACCCCGGTCGCATGAACAGCCCGTGCGTAGCCAAAAGCAGACCCCTACGAGTGTGGCAAGTCATCCGCTAACTCGAGAAATGAGGCAACCCGACATCATCACCATGATGGGGCCACCCAACACTTTCTTGAATCCGATGACAGGAGCACTCGGTCTATCCTAACCCCTACAAGCGCGGCAAGCAATCCGCCAATCCTAGAATCGAGTGGCCCAGTCTCAGCTCCTTGAAATGGCCACCCACTGTAATCTAGAATCCGACTGCTAGTGCACTTCTCTGTGGGGTAATCCCAATACCTGTATTAATACAACGGTGACATAGATCGCAACCTGATCGAGCCCCGACAAATAATAATAAAATAAGCGGAAATGACGGCTACATATCGACCGCTCGTCCCGAATAAAAGAATATACATTTTTTGCTACAACATGAATGGAAAGAAATAGATAACATCGCAACATCCAAATACGCAAAAGGCTATTCATTTCGCGTCGATCCAATCCACACCAAACAAACTTAACATAGAACATCACAGACTCACAAATACATATCAACAAGTATGCATCATCGTATCCTCTGAGTTAAACACTTTAACATCATGAATACGGAAATGACGATGTTACAGTTTTGATCGATAATGTAACACCTTAGAATGCGATTAGTGTTAATTAAGCGATAATGCGGGTTTTTAATAAAAAGTTAACCAAAATAGTTTTCACATATTTTATAAAAATTAATTAATATTTTATTATTATTTATTTCGAGCTTGCACACACTTGTGCATGTTAACCTAGGGTTAATTAGTGTTAACCATGCTTAAGTAGTCATAGCACATTAACCCTCATTCCATTAAGTTTTATGTAATTATTTAAACTATTTAGTTTTTAAAACCAGGATTTGTTTTTGGGTTGACTTGAGAGAGAGAGAGGGAGGGTTGACAATGGAAATAATGAGGAATGGGCAAGCATGGGGTGCATTTAATGAGGAGAGAGAAGAGGGCATGGCTCACTCTAACCTCACACCCTCATTTCCCTCTTCCTTCACTCACACACTCCCTCATCCTCACCTCACTTTCTCATTCACACATTATTTTCTCCTTCTCATTTTCCTCATCCGCTCAACTGAAACCCTCACCAATCCATCACAAAACCAAGCAAAATCACCACTAAAACTCACTAAAACCCTTCACAAGCCTAGCTAAACCCCATAAGATGACTTGGAGCATGGAAAGCTAGGATTTTGAGCAAGTGTGGATAGGTAATGATCTCTAACTGTTAATTAAGTGTTTATATTGTTGTGTTGCCTAGTAGTTGTTGTTTAGAACACTAAAGGTATAGTTTTGTGCACATATCATATTTTTAGTGTTATTTTAGAGTGTCTGTGATCTGCTATCACAACGATTTGTTACTGTGAAATCTAGCAGTGTAGTAGTGTTGTGTTAGAGGCCCTGAGTGTTCACCTGAAACCCGAACCCAATCCAACCTGTTTTGGCCGGCGACATTTGATGATTTTCCGAGCTCGCCGGATTTTTGGTGGCCTGGGAAGTTGTGGTTTGGAGGGTAGCTGTCTGTAGGTATTTTGGGGTGTTTGGTACTGTTTGATTTTTCTGTGTTGACTGTAGTCAAAATCTGGGAACAATTTGCTAGTTTTTAGTGTTTGGATTATGCGTGTTACGATGTCCGACACGGTTCGCGTTGTTTGTGTAGCTTGCTGCACTTAGGGTTGTTTTAGAATGTCGCTACACTCGTTAGCCACTAGACGAACACTTGAGAGTTTGTTGGAGTCGGTGCGTCGATCAAAACCTATTTTGTATGTATTATTGAACGGTTTCTAAATTGCACTTGTTATGTTTTGTGTGATATTAGGGGCAAGTGCGGGGACTTCAGACGCTACGAAGAAAGGGAAGCAAGTGTTTGGATTTACCTAGCTCGAGATCATCGGTGAGTAGATTTAATATCTACGGGGAAATCTCCCGTATGGCGTTAAGCATCAGGGCTAGATATGGTATTATAGCCACATGTTATATGCATATGAGTTGATTGTGTGTGAGCATCATTGCATACCATTACTTGTTGTGCCTCGACTTAGTACCCATTGGACACTGCACCATCACTGACGGTTCATGTTGCACGATGTCATGCCCCGCTTCCCGGTGTACGAGCAGAGGGCGCGACGAGGCCGCTATGTATTTACTCTGAAGTAAACACGCTAAGCGTATCTAAGCAATATAAATAAAAATGCACAAGAGACAAATGTAATGATTGAACATCAACTTTATTTATTAACATTCTTTTTACAATACATGGAAAAGTAAATACAGCTGAATGAAAACAATGCCTAAACAGTGGCATAACAGAAATGAAAAGTACTGAAATAAAAGTGTGTACAATGAAGCTAGAGCTCTGGGTCATAGGAAAGCTGGTCCAAGTCCTCACTAGTAGGCTCGATCTCCTGAGTGTCCAGATCACCTGACAACATTCTAAAGAAGAAAGAGAAGGAATGTCGTCAACGAACAATCGCTCGGTAAGTCCCAAAGATAAGGGAGAAGTAGAAAAGACAGAAAGAGAGGGAGTGTGGCTTTTAAAGTTGTCTTATATTGTTATAATGTTGTATTTAGTATTAACGTTGTTGTTTGTAGCTTGGTACAAAAGGATGCGAGTGTATACAAGAGGAGTCTCTATATGCCAGAGACTAGAGACAAATGGAACTACAAGGCTCCATTATACAACCCAAAACAACGGCAATTGGATTCAGGTTAGGTGTCTTAATCTTGCAGTCTCGTGCCACTTTTAACACTTTCCGTTCCAATCTACCCCTTAAACCCCGCGATATCTTGTTTGTATTGTATTACAACTTGTAATTGAATTGTAATATAGATTATATATTTGGATGACTTGCCGAAACCATGATATCAGTAAAATGGATGTACTGGAGAATCATGGATGTAACTAGAGAATCATGTAAATGGAAGTATATCCATGGTTCGGTTCAGTCAATACAGATTGAATAGATTGAATATATGGATTCATGGATTCATGTTGGATTGTAGATTGTACTTGAATTATATTCAAGTCAGCTTATTATAATGAGACTCAGTCTGAGTCAGAACAATTAGAAAGAGAAATTGAAGTCATGAATTAAGTTTTGATGTTATCGGTAACCGCTCCACATGGGCGGCAGGATTTGTGTCTTTTTCAAAAATGATTACCGTGTTGATAACACCGTTTGTTAAGTTGTCTACCTTAAATAGGCAAGCACCCATGTTGGAGTAAAAATTTACACCCCGGTTGACCAAGTCAAAATCAAAGTCAACCCCAAGCCAGCTGGGTCCAAGCCCAGGTCAAGCGGGCCCATGCCCAGGTCGAGCCCGCGGCCAGCCTCCCCGTGCCAACAACAAAATCATGTAATAAATAATTTTTATGTTATGTTTATGCATGAATGTAAACAAAATGGGCATAAAGCCAATATTTTGTAAGCCCATGGCTTATGTGCAAAAATGAAATGGCACATGAGCCATGGGATGGCTAAAATGCCATTTTTGTAAAGCCCAAAGGGCTATATGTAAATATGTAGGCCTATAAAGGCAACATGATGATGAATAAAGGAACACTTTTCATTCCCCAAAAAACTAGGGTTCTTTGTGCCTCCTGCTCCTTCTCCAAGGTTCTAAACCTTCTCATTTCTTTTAAATTAAATCAAGAGTTTTACTCTTTCTTTTCCAAAACTAAGTAGCTTTCCACCACAAAACCCACAAAGGGGAACTCAGATCTCCCATCAGATCTCAAAAAGGAGTGATTTTTAAAATCTCCTACTTCTTGATCTTCAAGATCCGGCCAAACAACGGGAGGAAGAAGAAGAACCCCCCTTCATCAGCTTCAAAACATCCTAGGAGTTTAACTCCATATATATATATATAATAAATATTTCCTTTTTTTGAAGCATAGCTTCCGGTTCTAGGCTAAAAGCCTCCTTTTCTCGCCGGAGCTCAAGCGCAGAGCGCCCGCGTGCCGACACGTGGCGCGCTTGCGCCCAAGCGCTCCGCGCTCGAGCGCAAAGCGCCCACGTGCCGACATATGGCGTGTTTGCACTACAGCGCCCTATGCTCAAGCGCAAAGCGCCCACGTGCCGACACGTGGCGCGTTTGCGCTCGAGCGCAAACGCTCGAGCGCAAGTCACCCCGGTGCCGACACGTGGCGCGCTTGCGCTCAAGCGCAAGCGCTCAAGCGCAAGTCGCCCCGGTGCCGTCACGTGGCGCGCTGGCGCTTGAGCGCAAGTCGCCCCCGTGCCGACACGTGGTGCGCTTGCGCTCAAGCGCAAGCGCTCAGGCGCAAGTCGCCCCCGTGCCGACACGTGGCACGTTTTTGCTCAAGCGCCCAGCGCTCAAGCGCAAGTCGCTCCCGTGCCGACACGTGGCGCGCTTGCGCTCGAGCGTCAGGCGCTGAAGCGCAAAGCGCCCACATACCGACGCGTGGCGCGCTTGGCTCAAGCGCCCAGCGCTCAAGCGCCCAGCGCTCAAGCGCAGAGCGCCCACGTGGCACTCTAGTGCATGAGCGCACAGCGCTCGAGGCGCTGGCCCCACGCATCCTTTGGATGTCTTTTCCCCTTTTTTTTATATATATATACATATATATATACATATGCATACATATGTACACATACACATACTCCACGACACTGCCCCTGTTAGAAAAAAAATCTAACGGGGCGCTGCTAGCCCCCTTGACCCCCAGCCCGCTATCCGGGTAGCGGGACCCCCGTAAAAACTCTGTGTGGCTCCCGATATATCCAAACCCCCCTTTCAAAACACAACACACATACACTGCACATTGAGTTCGCATGACCAGTTTAACCCGTCAATCGGAGGTTCCCTCGCTCCAAAGGCGAGGGGTAATTAACGGCAGCTTAGTTCGCGGCTGCCGGAGATTCGGATCCCCACAATCATTAAACCCCGGCCTACCCCAGGCAAGGGGAATCTGTAGTACGCCTGACAAGCGCTCACGTATTCCTATCTTAATGGGGTGATGAAAAACACCCTACAGATTCTGGCACGCCCGGTGGGACCAATCTCTCCTCCCATATTTCGGGTTAAGCATTCATGCGGACTCAATCAATATACATACCTATATTTAAACTAAAATAATGCTTTTTCATGCAAGTTTCCAAGCAATCACTCTCCAACAATGTCTCGAAGGACGATCTCAGCTCTCAGCACGACTCCCGTCTCCTACACGATGAAGATGGACTCCAGGACGGTCCTTCCGGCCAGTCTCGGGCGACAATGGGAGGAGGAGCCGCTACCATTCAGCTCTATCATGTTCGTGTCAGCTAATGCCATCCCGGCTCCTCAAGATCCAGCTACAGACAGACCGGCCTCGAAAGGCAAAAGGCCAAATGTGGTGGTTTCGAAGGTATCCCAACCCAAACGCAAATCGGTGTCTAGACGGCTTTCCATGGCCCCAACTGGGGGTAAAGCCATCGGAACAAAAGAAGTTGCCAGACGTCGTGGGCAAGCCCAGGCGATACCTTCGACGGAAACGCGGGCAGATGTCTTCACAAGCATCCCCATCACTCGGCCTATGGCGACTTCTCGAAGAGCAGAAGCCTGCCAAGCGCTTAAGGCAGAGAAGCTGAGGCAGAAGCGGCTCAGATATAGAGCCAACAAAAGGGCTAGGGCTCTGGCCATGTTAAAATTTATGAATTTCCAAAGCCCGGACCGCTCCGCGAAATCAGCTGCCAGTGATGAAAGAATGGCTGAATGTGTTATCCACACTGTCTACATGGCCGGACATGAAGAAACGAACCCTCCTCTTCTTCACAGCCATGGCGATGATATGGTTGACGCTACCCAGCATCGGCTCGACCTAAATGATGAAGAGCCCGCTCAGTCCGATAAGCCAGAGGAGCCCATGGTTCCTACGGAATTGAGCTCAGGCAATAAAGACTACCCAGTTGTCATAGCCGGAACAACAGAACAAGCATTATTCCAATGGCTTCAAAGGAAATTTCAGGACAGGGATGAGAAGATGGCCGGAGTCTATTCCAAAGTCGACGAGCTGGCAAACGTCGTGGAAGATCTCGTGACCCAAGTCGCCTGATTGCAATTACAGCAGAATCAAATTTTGGCTCATGAGCTAGGGATTGATACCCGGGGGCAGCCAACTGATATCCCTTCCAACCTAAAAGCGGAGTGCCTTCGTGAAAAACGGCCGTAATCAGCCTCCAGTCCCTCCGATACATACGCCGGGGGGAATCGCCTCTGAAAGAGAAGCTGGAAAAGGTCTATTCCTTCAAAAGGGAAAAAGTCCACAAGATACTCAAGGACGCCCTAAGAAACGGTCTACAACTGCCGGAATCAAAGAGACCGCAAGAAGCGAATATGACCGACGACCCAGAATATTGCCCCTATCACAGGGTGATAGGTCATGCCATTGAGGACTTCTTCATCTTCAAAGATTGGGTCGAAAGGCAATACAAGACGGGAGAGATAGAACTTTCTAAAGGCGCGTTAGCAAACAGTCAAGCTACCACCGCCGATTTCATGCAAATGGAGACCGGAGCCTTTCGGGAACCTAATCCTCCCAGACATGTGCCATTATCTGAAAAGGGCGAACCAAAGACCGATCGGCCTCGAAGACCAGCATCAGTAAAGGCACCTACTCCAATGGAGAGAAAGAAGAAGGTATACTCCTTCAGGAGGGATGAAGTCCGCAAAATATTCATGGACGCCTTGAACAACGGTCTGCAACTGCCTGTTCCAAAGAGGCCACAGGAAATAAACATGACCGGCAATCCCATATACTGCCCATATTATAGAGTGGTGGGTCATACCATCGAAGACTGCAATATTTTCAAAGATTGGGCAGAGGACCAATATAAGCTTGGAAAAACCTCACAATCCTCGGATGTATCGGCAAGCCGCGGAGCTAGGTCATTAACACAGCTCCGCCAAGATCAAAGTTCAAGGAGCTGGGATAAGCAAAGATGACCCCCACGTCGTTAAACTGGGAACCGTCGACCTCTAAGTCGTTAAACTGGGAATGTAAAAAAATATATATGTATGTAAATAAACAAGAAATGTGTAAATAAAAGAAAAATAAAGAAAAGCCGAAATGATGGGGCAACTCGCAAAAAAAAATCAGCGAATAAAGATAAACATGAAAATAAAGCCGAAATGATGGGGCAACCGCGAATAAATAGCCGAAATGATAGGGCAATCGCGAACTTCGCGATAAGAAAAGCTGAAATGATAGAGCAATCGCGGTAAAACAAAAAAAAACAACTGGCGAATGATGAGTTGCTCCTGGTACCATATTCCAGTGCAGCGATGCAGACGCCAACAAAAATCCATTTTTTTCAAAATTCTTCCGGCCCTACGGCCAGTCCCCAAATTGACTGTCGTATACAATCCACGGGCTTAAATAATTCTCATCATACCCATGCCCCACCATAATCACCAGTTACGCGGCTGGTCTCCGCCTTTGGAGTTAAGCTCCATTGAGAAGACCCACTCATGTGTCCTCACGATACATGAGAAGAACAAACCTTTGTGGGATCCTTGCGACTCACAAAGGAAAAACACGCTTAGGAGTCCTCACGACTCCTAAGGAGAAAATACACCTGCTGGATCCTCACGACTCGCAGGGAGAAAATGCTTTTATGGGACCCTCACGGCCCATAAAATTGAAAAGCCTTAGGCGATAGGGACCTAAACCCGTCTCCTAAGCCATCGCTCCGCCAACAAGAGTAGGCAAATGATGAATTGCTCCTGGCACCTCTGCTTCAGTGTTAGCAACACGGACGCCGGCCCTTACCCCAAAATTCCAAGCTTGCCATCAATAGACCCCTAAGTCTTTAAACTGGAAACAGATGACCTCCAAGTCGTTAAATTGGAAACATATGACCACCAAGTCGTTAAACTGGAAACAGATGACCTCTGTGTCGTTAAACTGGAAACAGATGACCTCTAAGTCGTTAAAATGGAAACAATAGACCTCCAAGTCTCTAAACTGGAAACAAATGACCACCAAGTCGTTAAACTGGAAACAGATAGACCCCTAAGTCTTTAAATTGGAAACAGATGACCTCTAAGTTGTTAAACTGGAAACAGATGACCGCTAAGTCGTTAAACTGGAAACAGATGACCACTATGTCGTTAAACTGAAAACAGATGACCGCTAAGTCGTTAAACTGGGCACCATAGACCCTAAGTCTTTAAACTGGAAACAGATGACCGCTAAGTCGTTAAACTGGAAACAGTTGACCTCTAAGTCATTAAACTGGGAACGAGGGAAATCCACTCATGTGTCCTCACGATACATGAAGACAACAAACCTTTGTGGGATCCTTATGACTCATAAAGGAAAAACACACTTAGGAGTCCCCATGACTCCTAAGGAGAAAATACACCTATGGGATCCTTACGACCCGTAGGGAGAATTTGCCTTTATGGGACCCTCACGGCCCATAAAATTGAAAAGATTTAGGTGATAGGGATCTAAACCTGTCTCCTAATCCATCGCTCCCCAATCCCCAAGTGGCGAATGATGAGTCGCTCCTGGTACCATATTCCAGTGTAGCGATGCAGACGCCAACCAAATTCCAAATTCCAATCCCCAAGTGGCGAATGATGAGTCGCTCCTGGTACCATATTCCAGTGTAGCGATGCAGACGCCAACCAAATTCAAAATCCAATACCCCAATGGCGAATGATGAGTCGCTCCTGGTACCATATTCCAGTGCAGCGATGCAGACGCCAACAAAGTCCCGAAAGTTTTCCGGCCCTACGGTCCGGATCATACATCCTGTAAAACCGTATACAATCCACGGGCGTAAGACGATCCCAATCTCTCCCAGTCCTACCGGTGAGACCACATTCAGAGTCCCACCAAAAAATATATATATAAAAAAAATGGTATGTCCACAAGCAAAATGGGTACGGATGAAAACCCGAAAGGGCGCCCTGAGTAAAACAGCAGGACTGCCGGCGAGTTTGTGAAAACCCAAAAGGGCACAAACTCGTAAAAAAAGATATGAAATGCACTCGCAAAGTCCTCTCGACTTTGTGAGGAGAAAATTCCCGCGTGAGATCCTTACGACTCACAAAGGAGCAACACACTTGGGGGTCCTCACGACTCCTAAGGAGAAAACACACCAACGGGATCCTTACGACCCGTAAGAAGAAAATGCATTGTGAGACCCTTACGGCTCACAAAATTGAAAATCCTTAGGTGATAGGGATCTAAACCTGTCTCCTAAGCCATCAATTTCCAAATCCTCCCGGGGCAAATGATGAGTTGCTCCTGGCATTATTCCAGTGCAGCAATGCAGATGCCAAACAAAAACCCCAATTCCCAAATCCTCTCGGGGCAAATGATGAGTTGCTCCTGGCATTATTCCAGTGCAGCAATGCAGATGCCAAACAAAAACCCCAATTCCCAAATCCTCTCAAAGACAGATGGTGATCCGCTCCTGGTACCATATTCCAGTGTAGCGATGCTGATGTCAACTCAAATCAAACCAACAGTCCCTGCGGCAGAATCATGCTTCGTCTCAGAATGTGCACCCCGTGTCGAAATCATGCTTCGCCTCGGTGTATCTGCCTTCTTGCCGGAATTATGCTCTGCCTCGGAATCAAGTCAACTAGCAAGCTCTGAGTCGGAATCATGCTTCGTCTTAGAATGTGCACCCCGTGTCGAAATCATGCTTCGCCTCGGTGTATCTGCCTTCCTGCCGGAATTATGCTCCGCCTCGGGATCAAGTCAACCCGACACTCCGCGCCGGGGAAAAGTCAACCCGACACTCCGCGCCGGGGAAAAGTCGATCAGCGACACTCCGCGCCGGGGAAAAGTCAACCAACGACACTCCGTGCCGGGGAAAAGTCGATCAGCAACACTCCGTGCCGGGGAATAGTCAACCCGACACTCCGCGCCGGGGAAAAGTCGATCAGCGACACTCCGTGCCGGGGAAAAGTCAACCCGACACTCCGCGCCGGGGAAAAGTCGATCAGCGACACTCCGTGCCGGGGAAAGGTCAACCCGACACTCCGCGCCGGGGAAAAGTCGACCAGCGACACTCCGCGCCGGGGAAAAGTCGATCAGCGACACTCCGTGCCGGGGAAAAGTCAACCAACGACACTCCGCGCCGGGGAAAAGTCGATCAGCGACACTCCGTGCCGGGGAAAAGTCAACCCGACACTCCGTGCCGGGGAAAAGTCAACCCGACACTCTGCGCCTGGGAAAAGTCGATCAGCGACACTCCGTGCCGGGGAAAAGTCAACCCGACACTCCGCGCCGGGGAAAAGTCGATCAGCGACACTCCGTGCCAGGGAAAAGTCAACCCGACACTCCGCGCCGGGGAAAAGTCGATCAGCAACACTCCGCGTTGGGGAAAACTAGATCAGCGACACTCTGTGCCGGGGAAAAGTCAACCCGACACTTCGCGCCGGGGAAAGGTTGATCAGCGACACTCCGTGCCGGGGAAAAGTCAACCCGACACTCCGTGCCGGGGAAAAGTCGATCAGCGACACTCCGTGCCGGGGAAAAGTCGATCAGCGACACTCCGCGCCGGGGAAAAGTCGACCAGCGACACTCCGTGTCGGGGAAAAGTCGATCAGCGAAACTCCGTGCCGGGGAAAAGTCAACCCGACACTCCGCGCCGGGGAAAAGTCGATCAGCGACACTCCGTGCCGGGGGAAAGTTAACCCGACACTCCGCGCCGGGGAAAAGTCGATCAGCGACACTCCGCGCCGGGGAAAAGTCAACCAGCGACACTCCGCGCCGGGGAAAAGTCGATCAGCGACACTCCGCGCCGGGGGAAAAGTCGATCAGCGACACTCCGCGCCGGGGAAAAGTCGATCAGCGACACTCCGCACCGGGGAAAAGTCAACCCGACACTCCGCGCCGGGGAAAGGTCGATCAGCGACACTCCATGCCGGGGAAAAGTCAACCCGACACTCCGCGCCGGGGAAAAGTAGTTCGGCGATACTCCGTGCCGGGAAAAAGTCAACCCGACACTCCCGCCGGGGAAAAGTCGGTCAGCGACACTCCGTGACGGGGGAAAGTCAACCCGACACTCCGCACCGGGGAAAAGTCGATCAGCGACACTCCGTGCCGGGGAAAAGTTAACCAGCGACACTCCGTCTCGGGGAAACGTCCAACAGCAGACACTCAGTGCCGGGGGCACGTCAGCCAGCAGACACTCCGTCTCAGGGAAACGTCCAACACAGACACTCCGTAACGTGGAAACGTCCAACAGCAGGCACTCCGTCTCGGGGAAACGTCCAACACAGACACTCCGGGTGAGAGAAACTTCTACCACGGACACTCCGTCTCGGAGACGCGTCAAGCACCGACCGTCCAAGTCGCAAAAAGGGCAGAACCGACCGTCCATGTCGTAAAAAGGGCAGTGAATCCCAAAAAGTGGGAACCAAAGCAAGTCGCCTCCACGCAAAAGAAGATCCATCAATTTCATGCACACGGCCCACATATGTTGTGTGCATTTATTGATGGGGGGCAATTTGTTAGGGTAAAAATTTACACCCCGGTTGACCAAGTCAAAATCAAAGTCAACCCCAAGCCAGGTGGGCCCAAGCCCAGGTCAAGCGGGCCCATGCCCAAGTCGAGCCCGCGGCCAACCTCCCCGTGCCAACAACAAAATCATGTAATAAATAATTTTTATGTAATTGTTTATGCATGAATATAAACAAAATGGGCATAAAGCCAATATTTTGTAAGCCCATGGCTTATGTGCAAAAATGAAATGGCACGTGAGCCATGGGATGGCTAAAATGCCATTTTTGTAAAGCCCAAGGGGCTATATGTAAATATGTAGGCCTATAAAAGGCAACATGATGATGAATAAATGAACACTTTTCATTCCCCCAAAAACTAGGGTTCTTTGTGCCTCCTGCTCCTTCTCCAAGGTTCTAAACCTTCTCATTTCTTTTAAATTAAATCAAGAGTTTTACTCTTTCTTTTCCAAAACTAAGTAGCTTTCCACCACAAAACCCACAAAAGGGAACTCAGATCTGCCATCAGATCTCAAAAAGGAATGATTTTTAAAATCTCATACTTCTTGATCTTCAAGATCCGGCCAAACAACAGGAGGAAGAAGAAGAACCCCCCTTCATCAGCTTCAAAACATCCTAGGAGTTTAACTCCATATATATATATATATATATATATATATATATATATATATATATATATATAAAATAAATATTTCCTTTTTTTGAAGCATAGCTTCTGGTTCTAGGCTAAAAGCCTCCTTTTCTCACCGGCGCTCAAGCGCAGAGCGCCCGTGTGCCGACACGTGGCGCGCTTGCGCCCAAGCGCTCAGCACTCAAGCGCAAAGCACCCACGTGCCGACACGTGGCGCGTTTGCACTAAAGCGCCCTGCGCTCAAGCGCAAAGCGCCCACGTGCCGACACGTGGCGCGTTTGCGCTCAAGCTCAAATGCTCGAGCGCAAGTCGTCCCGGTGCCGACACGTGGCGCGCTTGCGCTCGAGCGCAAGTCGCCCCGGTGCCGACACGTGGCGCGCTTGCGCTCGAGCGCAAGTCGCCCCGGTGCCGACACGTGGCGCGCTGGCGCTCGAGCGCAAGTCGCCCCCGTGCCGACACGTGGCGCGCTTGCGCTCAGGTGCAAGTTGCCCCTGTTAGTTATGTATATGCCCTAGAGGCCATTGTTGTACATATGATGTATATTATGATGGATGCTTGGATATATACAGATAGGACTTTCTTGCTCGTCATGATAGTATGCTATTTGGTTTCACTTTATCTTAACATGTTGACTTGTATTGGTTTACTGTCTTTCTCTCACATGTTGATAAAGCCCTTAGGATCAGTACTCGGCTACTGGGATTATGATGAGATCATACTAGTGGGGCCACGGTAGTCGATGAGTACATCCTATAAATGTTCCTAGTCGAGGGTATATCGAGACAGGGCATCGATACACCAGAGTAGACTAGCGTATACGCATCTTGACCCATATGATGGGCGATGGATGATCCCATATCCATCGGTGTTTGACATCAAGGATGGTGTATGGGTGCTCAGTGGAGACTGGGTACACTGGACGGACTCGCCAAGAACTCCCAGTTGGTGCACGTCAGATGGCAGTTCTCCGGTGACACTGGTACAGGGTAGTCTGTAGACCCGAGATCGTCATAGAGTCTTGTGTGATTCCCACTGTGCTTTGATTTCCACCTTACCACGTCCAAGAGGGCGTGCAAAACGGTGGCTTTTGGGTACAGTCCCGAATCACATGGAGGCAATGAGCGATAGGAGGGGATTTGTCTCTCCCGGTATAGGGAGTTGATATTGTGCTGTGTTCGATTGGCTATAACTAGAAGTCCCTGGCCATGGCTGATATAGAGATATACTAGTAAGTGTTACCAGTAGTTTCTCGACCTGTTATGAGCCTCACATCGACACGACTTATCGGTTATTGGGGTCTGACGTATACCACCTCTAGACTTGATATGTGACATATCAGACGAACAGACCGGACTGTACGGGAGTGTTACTGATTGGATTCACAGGAGAACGGACAGGCTAGCTTGTTGATCTTCTGATCGCTCAATACCTGGGTAGCTGTTACGTTTAGCTGACCGCTTGCAGCTTGTGAGTGTTTGATATGATCATCACCTGCTACCGGCGTATTGACGATTCTTTAGAGTCCTACACAGAGGTTTCTTGGCTCAAGCAAAACGGAGTAGAGGCACATATGTGATATGTGCAGGACCGAGGATAATGCGATATGAGATACCGTATTATATTCTCGCAATATTTAGATATGAACCGGGTCATCGGATCAAGTGTTGATTCGATGAATCGGTACATGATATATTAGTCGGTTATATTCGATATAGCCGGATCGTTGGATCAAGTGTTGATTCGATGATTTAATGTATAATGATATATATGATATATTGTAATACATTATCTAATATTGGCTCGCTTTATTATTTCATTTTCTCACCGGATTAATACATTGATATATATGCGATATATATTAATTGTATTATTTTCTTTTGTTGCAAATATATAATATATATGTGATATATATTATTGTGACATGATATGATTTATTATAAAACATGTTTAAGGATGATAAAAAGGGATTAGGGTTTGATTAGGGTTAGCTTTTTCTTGCACTTTCTAGAAAGATTCTCTTTTGTCTTGGTTAAGATATTATGGTTGATCCTTATCCTTAACCTAACCAAACCCTAATTCTTGTTTATTCTCTACAAAGTTTAAGCCTCTCATCCTTGACCATGGTTTAATAATCAATCATATATTCTTGACTACTATTCATCACAAAAGGATTATTCTTTTCATTCTTCATCTTCTTCTCTCTTGAGTTTTGAGAGAGGGCTCACTAGAAATTCCTTTTATGATGATTTATTGTGAGAAAGTGAATTAAAAAGATAGCATAAATACTACTCTATCATCCTCATCTAATCTAGCCCATTAGATTAGGGTGTTCATCTCTTTAGAGTGAGAAAGCTTGGGTTATAGCAACTTCGACGTAGATCATCGGAGAAGCGGAACACTTCAAGCTAGCATGGATCGTTCGAGTCGTGGAGCCTCTCTTGAGTCCGAGAGATCGTGGATCGCGGCGAAGGGACTTCTACTCGGAGCTTGTGAAGCGAAGGAGCGGACTACAAAGGTTGTAATCCCTCACACTTAGGTTTAAAGTTGTTATATTGCATGTTAAATCCTAATAATCTAGCAAAGATCCCGTCTTTGGGTTGTTCGGCACATGTAAAATTTTATTCGGGCATGTTTGATGCTTTATGAACCTTCACAAGAGTGCCTAGGAACCCTACAGTGGTATCAGAGCTACTAGGCATTGGATGTCGACCTATGGGGGGTTCTCACTGTGTGACAGTGTGGCGAAGCATAGGCTCTTACCCCCAGGGTGTCCCGAGACCAGAAGGTGTTCCGGCGGGTTGTAGTTCTCGCGAGGGGGCATGCGTAAAAAGTAGCGGCTGAGGGACCCGTTGGTGCCACGGTGACCCTATTGGAGGTGGCTGCCTGACCTACAGTGGTATCAGAGCCTAGCTAGAGCATTAAGCGACGTGTTTACGAAGTTAAAACTCCGATCGAACCCGAACCGACAAAGTTAACCCCCTCTCTGGATATTTTTCAAAATCTGGGATTTTTCTGAATTAAAAATACCTAAAAATATCATCAGGGAAACATAAGCACTTCTGTGAAAAATGAGCCCCTGTTCCGTACAAACCGCCGCGGAACCGCGGCCGTACCTCGCTTGGGCCGCGGAACCGCGGCAGTATTGAGGAATCAAGGACTAGTTTTTGCACAGTTATTCATCTTTCTGTGATTTAATTTTTATGGGTATTTTTAATCTGACTCAAGTGTTGAGAATTCTGGGGTTTATTTTGTAATCATAGATTCGATCGGAAAATTTAAATTCGTTATTATTTCCGGATATTTAGAATCTTTTAAAATGTTCGAACGGATATCATTGACTCAATTTTTCCCGACACGAAAAATTTTCAAGTGTTGAATCTTTTCTCGAGTTTAAATCTTTCGCAAATGTGTGCAAGTTTTGTGGTGGACCCTCTAGAAGACAACAAACCTTAACTCGATTATGTGACCGTCTTGAACTGCCTTTTGAACCTTCGGGTTTGGGGCAGTACGGCGTGCCACATGTGAGGCGTTGGCTTGACCCTTCTACGGCTGGACCGCTACTACTGTGACACATTCCGGATTATTTGAACTCCGCTCAAGTGTTGAGAAATTTAGGAAATTTTGGGTATTTGATTATCTGTTCGGAAAGTTTAATACTGTCTATTTATTTGGAATGTGATACAATATGTGGAATTCATTGTGTTAGGCATGAAATGCGAAGTATGTGATATTTCGGATTTACGATGTCTAAAATGATTGTGGATTCCAAATATTGTAGTTTTACAATTTCTTTTCTATGACCGTAAGTGTAGTATGTAGTTGTATTGCCGGTTGTCGTTGCTATACATCGACGATGATCGGTGTATGCATATTTACTTACGTTGATGATATGAGATATTATGTGTTGCTGAGATATGATGTGCAGGATTGTCGCGATTGAATAGCCGGGGGTTTTATGTGAGATGAGAGTTTTATATTTTCATTCATGTAAATTCAAATGTAATGTAATATTCTTTTATTTGGGGCACTTCCGGGTTGAGGTTGATGCCACCAGTGTTGTATATTATTTACTTTTCCGCATTAGGATGGACCCAAGGAGGGGAGCACAGGTGACCGGGTTCTGGGGTTCAGTGGGAGGCCATCTCGAGGAGTCGAGACCGGGTCTCCTAAACTCCAGAATTGGTAGGGTCGCTTGCCGCTCTCGTAGGGGTCCAGGGTGTGGGCTTGGCTATTCATCGCGACTGTGGAATCCGTATTTTCTATTGTTGGCTAAATACTAAATACGGACGTCCTAGTATATCCCACATTATATCTATGTTTCTGCTACGATATCTGTGATGTGATCATTTGATATGTTGTGATGGATACAGTATATAGTATATATGATATATTATATAGACGTTACTTATGTTTTACACCCGCACTAGCCCTACCCTGCTCTGTCGTTAGTTACCTAACCTAACGGTGCACGAGGGGACATCGAGGCGAATGCGGATGGCATAAGTGTACGTCGTATTTATCTGTGATGCTTAGGAAGCATAAGCTGATGGGATTTTTTATTAATGAGATTAATAAAAAGAAAAGAAACCTAAAAGATGTTGTAGAATCAAAACTTTATAAAAAGGGTAGCTACAGTTTTGCTTTGCATAGTGGTATATATGATATACCCTGCACCTTATTCGATGAGGAAAGAGCCGAGATCCCTTCACCGGGAGTGACCTCTTTAGCGAAACTGGCAGATGCTACAAAACTCGGTTTGTCTTTTGATTGCTTTTAGAGTTTTTGCTTTGCACAGTGATATATATGATATGTCCTGCACCTTATTCGATGAGGAAAGAGCCGAGATCCCCTCACCGGGAGTGACCGCTTTAGCAAAACTAATGAAAGCCTAAAAAACACTCCATTTCAAAATTTCACATAATTCTACGACGATATCAAGTTCATTACACTCATGGTTTTCTGAAAAACCTGCGTAGCCCTCCGTCATTTCAGATAAGTACTACTTAGTATTCATGCTGCGGTAGTTTGGCCTCCGTCAAGGCGTAGTGTACGGTAGCTAATTAGTATTTATCTGCTTATGCATATGATGCAGATTGGATTAGGGTATTCGTACGGCGTAGTTTGCCCTCCGTCAAGGGTCGTACGGGTGGGTTTAATTCAATCAAGAAATGACGGGTTGAACTTCACTAGCGCCCTATGGGTAGTTTGGCCTCCGTCAAGGTCATGGGACGCTATAGGTAAAAGCATTATCGGGAATTTCAAGTGTTGAAATTTGCAATAAGATTGCATACCTCCTATGAGATAGTTGGATCCCGATACCTACTGCGAGTAAGAGTTACTCCTGGGAGAGTTTTACACAGGACAATTAGTCGATCAAGTAGGTGTCTAGAAAAGTGTTAACGGGGTTACGCCTCGGGGAAAACGAGGTTTACTTTAATTAGGTCCGTGCGAAAGCACGGGGAACCTCCCTCAAAGTACCGACACTGATCTGGCTGAAAGATTGACGAAATTGTAGGGTGTAATTAATCCCGGCTAATCTTACCTTTTAGGGTTTGAAGGTAGATTTGATAAAAACAGTGGGAGACATCCTGATTAGATAAGATAATAACCAATCTAATCTTGCAAGAGCATACGCTAAAGTGTTTTCTTCTCTCTCTCTAGGTAGCGACCATGTCAGGCCATAATCAAGATAATAATATGGATGTATTGACTGAACCCGCTTATTATACTGAGCAGGGGAACGTTGGACCCGTTTTTTCTTATAAGAGTTATAAGACTGAACAGGGAATAGAAGAATATCTGGATTCTCAAGCCGCTCAAAAGAACATGCATGTTGATGCATCTTCTTCAGGTGTGTTAGTTATTGAGAACTGTTTCTCAGTTCACCCTACGTCCTGGGTATTGGATACCGGATCAGAATCCCATATATGTAAATTGTTACATGGGCTACGTAAAGGTAGAGAACTGGGAAAATGTGATCATTCCGTTCAAGTAGGGAACGGTGCAAATGTTGCAGCCAAAGCAGTTGGCGAATATCATCTAGTATTACCAAGTGGTGATACACTGATTTTGAATGAGTGCTATTATATACCAAACATGATGTGCAACATTATATCAGTTTCTTTATTAAGTAAAGAAGGATATAATTTTGTAGTACACGATAATGTTATGAACATATTCCTAGATCAAAAGTTGATTGCATCAGGCTCGTTACATAATGGCATATTCATTCTAAATCAAAATACAGTCCTCAATATACAAAACACACACAAGAGGAAGAGTTCAGAAATGAACGAATCCTTCTTGTGGCATTGTAGACTTGGTCATATCAATGCGACACGACTGGCTAAGTTACATAAAGATGGATATTTGAATCCGTTCGAATTATCATCTTATGATACTTGCCATTCATGTCTCAAAGGAAAAATGACCAAAGCTCCGTTTAGTGGACACGGAGAAAGAGTTACGGAACTCTTAGGACTGGTACATAGTGATGTATGCGGTCCCATGTCTATGAATGCCAGGAACGGTTCTTCCTACTTCATTACATTCACTGACGATCTCTCAAGATTCGGATATGTATTCCTGATGAAACATAAGTCTGAAGCTTTTGAGAAATTCAGAGAATATAAGCACGAAGTAGAGAATCAAACGGGCAAAAGTATTAAGATTCTTCGATCTGATCGAGGAGGTGAATACTTAAGCAATGAGTTCCTAGATTATCTAAAAGAGAATGGGATTCTCTCTCAGCTTACTCCTCCTTATACACCACAGCACAACGGTGTATCGGAACGAAGAAATCGCACTCTATTAGATATGGTGTGATCTATGATGAGCACTGCTGAGTTACCTATTTCCTTCTGGGGATATGCACTGGAGACAGCTGCATACCTATTGAATAGAGTTCCAACCAAATCAGTGCCTACCACTTCATATCAGATATGGAATGGTAAGAGACCATGTCTTAATTTTATTCAGATATGGGGTTGTCCGGCCTATGTTAAAACACAAAATCCGGACAAGCTCGAGGCAAGGTCTGTTCTATGTAAGTTTATTGGATATCCCAAACATTCACGAGGGTATATCTTCTACCACTCCGAGGAACAAAAGGTGTTTGTTTCTCGACATGCTACTTTCTTAGAAAAAGGTTTTCTTATGAAACAGATTAGTGGCATTGAGGTAGAACCGGAAGAAGTTCCAGCAGAACAAACTACAACAGATGATTTGGTAGAACCAGAGGATTCAGTAGTACCCGACGAACCCCAGCCTCTCCGCCGATCTAGCAGGGTTTCTCATCCACCTGAGAGATACTACGGTTTTCTCATTGATGGTGGAAGTGAGGATTGCATCATGGAAGATGATGACCCAACTAGTTTCGAGCAGGCCATCACGAGTGGTGACTCTGTGAAATGGCTGGATGCAATGCGATCTGAGATGGAATCCATGTACACCAATAAAGTATGGATTTTGGAAAATGCTCCTGAAGGGGTAAAACCCATTGGGAGCAAGTGGATTTTTAAAAGAAAATTTGGTGTAGATGGAAAAGTTAAGACTTTCAAAGCTAGACTTGTAGCAAAGGGTTTTCGTCAACGACCAGGTGTGGATTATGACGAAACCTTTTCTCCAGTGGCTATGCTTAAGTCCATCCGGATCTTACTTGCTATTGCTGCATACCATGACTACGAAATCTGGCAAATGGATATTAAGACCGCGTTTCTAAATGGAGATTTAGAAGAGTGCATGTACATGACTCAGCCAGAGGGCTTCGTAGATAGTGGGAGCAGCGGAAAGGTGTGCAAACTGCTTAAATCCATTTATGGGTTAAAGCAAGTATCGCGGAGTTGGAACATCTGTTTTGATGTAGTAGTCAAAGAGTTTGACTTCATCAAAACATAAATGAACATTGTATCTATAAGAAGATAGCAGAGAGTAAGGTAGTCTTCCTCGTATTGTACGTGGATGACATACTCTTGATAGGAAATGATATTCTTATGCTGCAATCAGTCAAGCTCTTCTTATCACAAAGATTCTCAATGAAAGATCTAGGTGATTCCTCCTGCATATTGGGGATTAGGATCTATAGAGATAGATCCAAAAGGATACTGGGATTGTCCCAATCCAGGTATATTGACACCATACTAAAGAGGTTTAGTATGGAAGAATCCAAGCGTGGGAACCAACCCACGATCTCTGGACTCACTCTCTCCAAAGAGATGTCTCCCAAGACTGATTTGGAGAGAGCTCGCATGCAAGGGATACCCTATGCTTCGGCAGTAGACACTATCATGTATGCGATGCTATGTACCAGACCCGATATAGCATACTCACTAAGTGTAGTGAGTCGGTATCAAGCAGATCCTGGAGAGAGTTACTGGACAGCTGTGAAGAACATTCTCAAGTACTTGCGAAGGACTAGAGACATGTTCTTAGTGTATGGTAACGGAGAACTCCGGGTGGAGTCCTTTACCGATTCCAGTTTCCAAAGTGATAAGGACGACTCTAAGTCGCACTCGGGATTTTTCTTTACCCTCAATGGAGGGGCGGTATGTTGGAAGAGTTCCAAACAGGATACCGTTGCAGACTCGACGATGGAGGCTGAATACATCGCTGCCAACGATGCTGCCAAAGAGGCTGTCTGGATGAAGAAGTTCATCACTGAACTTGGTGTGGTTCCATCCATTGAACATCTAATACCTCTGTATTGCGATAACAATGGAGCTGTGGCTTTGGCCAAGGAACCCAGGTCCCATCAGAAGTCCAGACATATTCTGAGGCGGTATCACCTGATCAGGGAGATAGTTGATCGCCGGGAGATCGAGGTCAGGAGAGTAGATACGAAGGACAACACTGCGGATCCACTCACGAAGGCCATTCCCCAGATACAGTTTGAGAGATTATTCGGGATGCTAGGTATGAGATACTACAGCAGCTGGCCTTAGTGCAAGTGGGAGATTGTTAGTTATGTATATACCCTAGAGGCCATTGTTGTACATATGATATATATTATGATGGACTCTTGGATATATACAGAGAGGACTTTCTTGCTCGTCATGATAATATGCTATTTGGTTTCACTTTATCTTAATATGTTGACTTGTATTGGTTTATTGTCTTTCTCTCACATGTTGATAAAGCCCTTAGGATCAGTACTCAACTACTGGGATTATGATGAGATCATACTAGTGGGGCCACGGTAGTCGATGAGTACATCCTATAAATGTTCCTAGTCGAGGGTATATCGAGACAGGGCATCGATACACCAGAGTAGACTAGCGTATACGCATCTTGACCCATATGATGGGCGATGGATGATCCCATATCCATCGGTGTTTGACATCAAGGATGGTTTATGGGTGCTCAGTGGAGACTGGGTACACTGGACGGACTCGCCGAGAACTCCCAGTTGGTGCACGTCAGATGGCAGTTCTCCGGTGACACTGGTACAGGGTAGTCTATAGACCCAAGATCGTCATAGAGTCTTGTGTGATTCCCACTGTGCTTTGATTTCCACCTTACCACGTCCAAGAGGGCGTGCAAAACGGTGGCTTTTGGGTACAGTCCCGAATCACATAGAGGCAATGAGCGATAGGAGGGGATTCGTCTCTCCCGGTATAGGGAGTTGATGTTGTGCTGTGTTCGATTGGCTATAACTGGAAGTCCCTGGCCAGGGCTGATATAGAGATATACTAGTAAGTGTTACCAGTAGTTTCTCGACCTGTTATGAGCCTCACATCGACACGACTTATCGGTTACTGGGGTCTGACCTATACCACCCCTAAACTTGATATGCGACATATCAGACGAACAAACCGGACTGTACGGGAGTGTTACTGATTGGATTCACAGGAGAACGGACATGCTAGCTTGTTGATCTTCTGATCGCTCAATACCTGGGTAGCTGTTACGTTTAGCTGACCGCTTGCAGCTTGTGAGTGTTTGATATGATCACCACCTGCTACCGGCGTATTGACGATTCTTTAGAGTCATACACAGAGGTTTCTTGGCTCAGGCAAAACAGAGTAGAGGCACATATATGATATGTGCAGGACCGAGGATAATGCGATATGAGATACCGTATTATATTCTCACGATATTTAGATATGAACCGGGTCATCGGATCAAGTGTTGATTCGATGAATCGGTACATGATATATTAGTCGGTTATATTCGATATAGCCGGATCGTTGGATCAAGTGTTGATTCGACAATTTAATGTATAATGATATATATGATATATTGTATTACATTATCTAATATTGACTCGCTTTATTATTTCATTTTCTCACCGGATTAATACATTGATATATATGCGATATATGTTAATTGTATTATTTTCTTTTGTTGCAAATATATAATATATATGTGATATATATTATTGTGACATGATATGATTTATTATAAAACATGTTTAAGGATGATAAAAAGGGATTAGGGTTTGATTAGGGTTAACTCTTTCTTGCACTTTCTAGAAAGATTCTCTTTTGTCTTGGTTAAGATATTATGGTTGATCCTTATCCTTAACCTAACCAAACCCTAACTCTAGTTTATTCTCTACAAAGTTTAAGCCTCTCATCCTTGACCATGGTTTAATAATCAATCATATATTCTTGACTACTATTCATCACAAAAGGATTATTCTTTTCATTCTCCATCTTCTTCTCTCTTGAGTTTTGAGAGAGAGCTCATTAGAAATTCCTTTTGTGATGATTTATTGTGAGAAAGTGAATTAAAAAGATAGCATAAATACTACTCCATCATCCTCATCTAATCTAGCCCATTAGATTAGGGTGTTCATCTCTTTAGAGTGAGAAAGCTTGGGTTATAGCAATTTCAACGTAGATCATCGGAGAAGCGGAACACTTCAAGCTAGCATGGATCGTTCGAGTCGTGGAGCCTCTCTTGAGTCCGGGAGATCATGGATCGCGGCGAAGGGACTTCTACTCGGAGCTTGTGAAGCGAAGGAGCGGACTACAAAGGTTGTAATCCCTCACACTTAGGTTTAAAGTTGTTATCTTGCATGTTAAACCCTAATAATCTAGCAAAGATCCCGTCTTTGGGTTGTTCGGCACATGTAAAATTTTATTCGGGCATGTTTGATACTTTATGAACCTTCACAAGAGTGCCTAGGAATGCTACAGACCCCGTGCCGACACGTGGCACGCTTGCGCTCAAGCGTCCATCGCTCAAGCGCAAGTCGCTCCCGTGCTGACACGTGGCGCGCTTGCGCTCGAGCGTCAGGCGCTGAAGGGCAAAGCGCCCACGTACCGACGCGTGGCGCGCTTGCGCTCAAGCGCCCAGCGCAGAGCGCCCACGTGCCGACACGTGGCACTCTAACGCCTGAGCGCACAGCACCTAAGCACACAGTGCTTAAGGCGCTGGCCCCACGCATCCTTTGGATGTCTTTTCCCCCTTTATATATATATATACATATATATATACATATATATATATATACATATATGCATACATATATATATACATATGCATACATATGTACACATACACATACTCCACGACACTGCCCCTGTTAGAAAAAAATTTCTAACGGGGCGCTGCCCCGCACCCCACAAGGGGGCTGCTAGCCCCCCGAAAAAACTCTGTGTGGCTCCCGATATATCCAAACCCCCCTTTCAAAACACAACACACGTACACTGCATATTGAGTTCGCATGACCAGTTTAACCCGTCAATCGGAGGTTCCCTCGCTCCAAAGGCGAGGGGTAATTAACGGCAGCTTAGTTCGCGGCTGCCGGAGATTCGGATCCCCACAATCATTAAACCCCGGCCTACCCCAGACAGGGAGAATCTGTAGTATGCCTGACAAGCGTGCGTGTATTCCCATCTCAATGGGGTGACGAAAAACACCCCACAACCCATATCTCCGGCTCTCTGAGGCTCAAGAGATTGGTCCCGCTTAAACATATATTTACTATGGTCCTTAGGGTAATTTATAGAACTTGAGAGGGTTTTATGTAAAAATAATTTTGTATAATTTTCAAAATACAACTCAATTATTTAATTATCGTCTTTATGTACATACAACAATTTAATGATCAAGATAAATATGTATACATGTTCGAATAGCATAAAATGAGTCAAGTATATTATTTGAGTAACTACCATAAACAATGCTGTAAAGAAATATTATGTATGACTAATCAATCAAGTCAACTAATTTCTGAATATAAACAAAAATATAGATCTATGTATTGTGCACATGTGAACTCCAGTCGTGCCTAAATACGACTACCGGTTTGGAAGATATACCTATTTTCGTTTTGTCGTGCAGAACAGATCAGAATCTGTCCAGCACCGTCACATATTTTTAAAACATAGTTTGAGTTAATTTTCATCTGATTTCAGGTTATGATGATTATTAGAAAATTTTAGTTATTTCGATATAATTATCCAAAACACCAAGATTCGCACGATTTGGATTTCTTAAACTCTAGTTATGATCATTTTAACATCAGCGTTTAAAACAGAAATTCAGATTTCTAGACAGCAATTATATGTTATATTGCAAAGCCTATATCGGGGTGTTTCGTGCATTTCTAAGTAATCTAATATACATAAAATTATAGATTTATCATTTATGCATCTACACATCTAAATTTTGTCATGAACGTATATCGGGATTTCGAGTTATGTCCTATTTAAAAACAGTGTGCGAATCAGGACATATTCTGTCCAGATCCGTCGCTTAATATTGTAACGCGGTTTTCTTTATCTTACGTTGGTTTTCAATAAAAACTTAAATCTAATAAAATATATATTATTCGATGTAGATATCTAAAACACCTGAGTTTGCTCAATTTGGATATCGGTATACCAAGTTATGTGTTCTAAAAGTTGACCAATAACTGCAGTTTTCTATTTTAAGAACAGTGAATAAAAATGATATAATTCCTAAACCGTTAAGTGATTCTATCTAAAATTTTTACAGCATGTAAAAAATAATATAATCTATCATATGTAAATTTCCTGAAATTTTCAGAAGTAAAAATTAATTTCTAAAAATTATTTTAAAGCTAAAGGTATTGATGTGTATACTAAAATCGGCAAAAAGATTAACTAGTATTTTATGCATGCTTCTATTTTTCTTTCAATAAACAAACCGATTTTATGAGAGATTATAGATATACCTTGGCATGAAATTTTTGTTCTCACAACTTGTAATAAACATTCATAGTCATGAACAAAGAATTAAAAACACTTTAATTTGAACAGGAGGTAATAAGGTATTATTAAACCATATAGAACCATATATGTCTAAACTTATATATATGTATATGTTTATCTTCTCTAATGGATTATGATATGAAATAAATAGCGGGTTCACGAGATATGACAAGAGGAGAATAAAGAGATGGAGGGAGGGAGAGAGAAGATACTTACATACACAAGCCGGTATTGTCACCGGGCTTGTCTATCCGCCGTTAGCCTCACGTTACTAGCGAGACTTTCTTGAAGACTTCTTCATGTTCTTCCTCTTGGACTCTAGGTGAAGAGGGAGAAGTGAGAGATAGAAAATGTGAGGAAGGAAAAGATAGAGGAGGACAAATAAAGATGGTGTAATGGTGAATTATGTATAATAATATATGCATTGAACATGGGAATTAAAAAAAATGAAATGTCACCATTCATTTTGAAAATGAAATGTCTCATTTGTAAGTTATGAGAAGAATAAAAAATTGATAAAAAAAAATAATTGTAAGAATGGGGATTTGAACATGTGATCTATGGAATAACAATGCAAAGACTTAACCAATAAGCTACAAGGTTATTCATATATATATTTAATAAGAATTAAATATATGATGTTGCTTAAAAAGAAAGTGGGCTTTTGGGCTCATAGATTTATTAAAGAAAAATAAAAATGAAATTGGATATGAGTTATGAGCTGGGTTAGGTTTTATGTTTAATTTGAAAAAAGGTTAAAATTTAGTATTAAAGAAATGTGTTTGGGAAAAATAGATAGAAGAATAAAATAATATATTTATAAAAAAACAAAATATACAGAAAATATTAAGAATAAATTGTAAGGTGTTTTTCGTCACCCCATTGAGATGGGAATACGCGCACGCTTGTCAGGCGTACTACAGATTCCCCCTGCCTAGGGTAGACTGGGGTTTAATGATTGTGGGGATCCGAATCTCCGGCAGCCGCGGACTAAGCTGCCGTTAATTACCCCTCGCCTTTGGGGCGAGGGAACCTCCGATTAATGGGTTAAACTGGTCATGCGAACTCAATATGCGGTGTGCGTGTGTTTTGTTTGAAAAGGGGGGTTTGGATATATCGGGAGCCACGCAGAGTTTTTATGGGGGTCCCGCTACCCGGATAGCGGGCTGGGGGTCAAGGGGGCTAGCAGCCCCCTTGCGGGGTTCGGGGCAGCGCCCCGGCCCGAAAAATTTTTTGGAGGGTGAGAATGTTACGGAGTATGTGTGTGTATAAATTTGTATACACATGTATATATGTATGTATGTACACAAAAAGAGGGGGAAAAGGTTGTTGGGATATTTCATTATCCTTGCCTTTATAGGCCATACATTTTACACATAGCCCCTTGGGCTTCACAAAATGGCATTTTGCCTATCCCATGGCTCATGTGCCATTTCTTTTTGCACATAAGCCATGGGCTTTACAAAAATTTGGCTTTATGCCTATTTTTCTTATATTTATCCGAAAATAAAATAAAAGAAATACAACAATATTATTTATTACAAAATTTTTATCTTGGCATGGGGGAAGGTCGGCCGCTTCATGTTCGGGCTCGACCCGGGCATGGGCCCACTGGATCTGGGCTTGGGCCCACTTGGTTTGGGGTTGACTTTGATTTTGAATTGGTCAACCGGGGTGTAAATTTTTACCCCAACAAATTGCCCCCCATCAATAAATGCACACCACATATGTGGGTCGTGTGCATGAAATTGATGGATCTTCTTTTACTTGGAGGCGACCTGATTTGGTTCCCGCTTTTTGGGAAGCTGGCACTGCCCTTTTTACGACATGGACGGTCGTTGCTTGACATGACTCCGAGATGGAGTGTCCGTGATAGACGTTTCCCCTAGCCCGGAGTGATCCGGTTCCCGCTTTGTTGGAATCCTGCGCTGCCCTTTTTGCGACGTGGACGGTCGGTGCTGCCATTTTAGCGACTTGGACGGTCGGTACTGCCCTTTTTGCGACTTGGACGGTCGATGCTGCCCTTTTTTCGACGTGGACGGTCGATGCTGCCCTTTTTGCGACTTGGACGGTCGATGCTGCCATTTTAGCGACTTGGACGGTCGGTACCGCCCTTTTAGCGACGTGGACGGTCGGTTCTGCCCTTTTTGCGACTTGGACGGTCGGTACTGCTCTTTTAGTGACGTGGACAGTCGGTTCTGCCCTTTTTGCGACTTGGACGGTCGGTACTGCCCTTTTAGCGACGTGGACGGTCGGTTCTGCCCTTTTTGCGACTTGGACGGTCGGTACTGCCTTTTTAGCGACGTGGACGGTCGGTTCTGCCCTTTTTGCGACTTGGACGGTCGATGTTGCCCTTTTAGCGACTTGGACGGTCGGTGCTGCCCTTTTAGCGACGTGGACGGTCGGTGCTGCCCTTTTAGCGACGTGGACAGTCGGTTCTGTCCTTTTTGCGACTTGGACGGTCGATGTTGCCCTTTTAGCGACTTGGACGGTCGGTTCTGCCCTTTTTGCGACTTGGACGGTCGATGTTGCCCTTTTAGCGACTTGGACGGTCGGTGCTGCCCTTTTAGCGACGTGGACGGTCGGTGCTGCCCTTTTAGCGACGTGGACGGTCGGTGCTTGATTTGACTTGCTCTGCTTCTTGCAATGTCAGGGGTAGACTTGACTTGCTCCGCTTCTTGCGGTGTCGGAGTGGAAGTTGACTTGTTGATTTTGATTTGGGTTGACATCGGCATCGCTATACTGGAATATGGTACCAGGAGCGAATCATCATCTGTCATGGAGAGGATTTTGGGATTTTGGTTTTTGTTTGGCATCTGCATTGCTGCACTGGAACAATGCCAGGAGCAACTCATCATTTGCCCCGAGAGGATTTGGGAGAAATTGGGATTGTTTTACGCCCGTGGATTGTATACGGTTTTGTAGGATGTATGATCCAGACCGTAGGGCCGGAAAAAATTCGGGACTTTGTCGGCGTCTGCATCGCTGCACTGGAATATGGTACCAGGAGCAACTCATCATTCGCCGTTAGGGTATGGGATTTGGAATTTGGTTGGCGTCTGCATCGCTGCACTGGAATATGGTACCAGGAGCGACTCATCATTCGCCATTTGGGGATTGGGGAGCGATGGCTTAGGAGACAGGTTTAGATCCCTATCGCCTAAGGCTTTTCAATTTTATGGGCCGTGAGGGTCCTATAAAAGCATTTCCTCCCTACGAGTCGTAAGGATCCCGCAGGTGTACTTTCTCCTTAAGAGTCATGAGGACTCTTAAGTGTGTCTTTCCTTTATGAGTCGTAAGGATCCCACAAATGTTTGTTCTCCTCATGTATCATGAGGACACATGAGTGGGTCTTCTCAGTGGAGCATAATTCCAAAGGCGGAGACCAGCCGCGTAACTGGTAATTGTGGTGGGGCATGGGTATGACGAGAATTATTTGAGCCCGTGGATTGTATGTGGTAGTCAATTTGGGGACTAACCGTAGGGCTGGGAGAATTTTGAGAAATTGGATTTTGGTTGGCGTCTGCATCGCTGCACTGGAATGTGGTACCAGGAGCGACTCATCATTCGCCGTTTGGGGACTTGGAATTTGAATCTTGTTTGGCATCAGCATTGCTGCACTGGAATAATGCCAGGAGCAACTCATCATTTGCCTTGGGAGGACTTGGGATTTGGGTTTTTTTGGTCGGCATCAGCACCGCTAACACTGAAACGAAATGCCAGGAGCGAATCATCATTTGCCGTTGCCCGTTGGAGAACGATGGCTTAGGAGATAGGTTTGGGTCCCTACCACCTAAGGCTTTTCAATTTTATGGGCCGTGAGGGTCCCATAAAAGCATTTTCTCCCTATGAGTCGTAAGGATCCCACAGGTGTATTTTCTCCTTAGGAATCGTGAGGATTCCTAAGTGTGCTGCTCCTTTGTGAGTCGTAAGGATCTCACGCAGGGGTTTTCTCCTCACAAGGTCGAGAGGACTTTGTGAGTGTGTTTCATCTCTTTTCACGAGTTTGCGCCCTTTCGGGTTTTCACAGACTCGCCGGTAGTCCTGCTGTTTTTACTCACGGAGCCCTTTCGGGTTTTCATCCGTGCCCATTTTGCTTGTGGACATACCGTTTATCTCTTCTTCTTCTTCTTCTTCTTTTTTTCTTTCTTTCTTCTTTTTTTCCCTTTTTTTTTGCCTTTGGTGGGACTTTAAAGTAGTCTCACCGGCAGGATTTGGGAGAAATAGGGGTCATTTACGCCCGTGGATTGTATACGGTTTTGCAGGATGTCTGATCCAGACCGTAGGGCCGATGTGCTCAATTCGCCTGCGACTTGGAGCACTCATGTGTAGTATTTCTTGAGATATCGTCCATTGATGGGTGGCATGGGCCTTTCTCCCTCTGCACTTATTAGTTGGTAGGATCCTCCGTCGAACACTTTCTCGATGACGTATGGTCCTTCCCAGTTTGGTTCGAATTTTCCCTTGGCATGTCGATTGGGGATGATCGGTCTTTTGAGGACCAACACCAATTCACCTTTCTTGAAAGCGCGGAGACGGGTTATCTTGTCATAGGCCCGTGACATTTGGGCTCGGTATAGCTCCAGACTTTGCTGCACCGCGAGCCTCTTTTCTTCGAGGGCATCGAGTTCTTCAAGTCGAAGGAGCACGTTTTCCTCCTCCGTCAACTCGTGCTGAACGGCCATTCTTAAGCTTGGAACTTCGACTTCGAGGGGGAGGACCGCCTCCACTCCGAAGAGCAATGAGTATGGAGTGGACTGAGTTGGAGTACGGTGCGTGGTACGATATGCCCACAATGCCTCGTGAAGCTTGAGATTCTAGTCTCTCTTGTTGGCTGATGCATTTTTCCTCAGGAGCTTGCATAGAGTCTTATTGAAGGCTTCGGCTAGCCCGTTGGCTCTTGGATTATAGATGGAGGAATATCTCCAGTCTATCTTGTGCTGAGTAGCGAACCTTGAGACATTGAAGCTCTTGAAAGAAGGCCCGTTGTCAGAAATGATTCTTCTTGGTGTACCGAAGCGGTATAGAATATTATGCTGGAAGAATGTCAGAATATCCTTTGTCTTGACTTCTTTTAGCGGGACGGCTTCAGCCCACCTGGAGAAGTAGTCTGTCGCGGCCAGTATGAACCGGTGGCCTTTAGATGACGGAGGATCAATTGGGCCGACAATGTCGGTGCCCCAGACTTCGAAGGGCCACGACGCCACCGTAGGATGCAATGGATTGGGATGCTTGTGAATAAAATCACCGTGAATTTGGCAGATATAACATTTCTTTGCATGCTCTCCGCAATCCCGTATCATGGTGGGCCAGTAATACCCAAGCCGTTTGATTTGAAGTCGCATCTTGGGGCCAGATTGGTGAGCACCGCAAACGCTCGAGTGGACATCTTTCATGACCTTTTGGGCTTCGGCCAATGACAGACACCTGAGCCAGAGTTGGTCATATGACCTGCGGTATAACGTGTCAATTACAAACACGTATCGGAGAGCTATTTTCTTCAGCTGAATCCTCGCAGATTTTTCTTCGGGCAGCTTGTCGTATCGGAGGTACTCTATGAAGGGTTCTCTCCAATCGGGTTCGTCTTGGATGATCGAAGCTTCTTCCGCAGGACTGCTCTTCTGTTCCGCGCTTTCCTCTTCTCGTAGAAAGACTGGGGGTAGAATTTGCCGGCTCCTGACTGTGATCAGAATTTCGTCCATGTCAGGATCAGCCAGCTCCTTGGCCAAGCGAGCGAGTACATCAGCCTTTCCGTTCAACGCTCTAGGGACTCTCGTTAGTTCAATATGAGTGAACCGTTTCATGAGTTCCACCACTCGACCTCTGTACCGAGCTAACTCGGGTTTGTATATCTTATAGTCGCCGCTTACTTGGTTGACGACGAGCTGGGAGTCACCGTAAACCCATAGCCGAAGGATTTCCATTTCTATGGCGAGTTCCAAACCAGCTATCAGAGCTTCATACTCAGCTTCATTGTTTGTCCGAGGCTCGGTGAGAGCAAAAGAACGCCGTAGGGTTCCCATTGATGGTGTGATGAACACCAATCCTATCCCTGCTTTTATCTCCGGGACGCTTGATCTACTGGAGGTCCTTATTGATGAGGCTCCATCGAAGTAAAGCTCCCAACATGGCTCATCTTCCTCGAGGTGCAGCACTTGTTCATCGGGTAACTCACAATTTAGCGGCGACCCTTCTGGTATGGGATGAGCGGCGAGAAAGTCTACAATAGCTTGCCCTTTTACTGCTTTCTGAGGGGTATAAACCATGTCAAACTCAAGTAGCATGACAGCCCATCTTGCCATTCTGCCGGCTAGGCTTGCTTTGGTCATCAAATGTTTGAGCGGGTCGACCTTGGAGATCAGCATAACCCGATGAGCGAGCAAATAGTGCCTCAACTTCTTCACAGCAAATATTAGAGCCAGGCATTGCTTTTCGATTGGGGAGTAGTTGTGTTTCGCCCCGACTAGAGTTCGACTGAGGTAGTAGAGGGCATTTTCTTTTCCCTCCTCGTTATTCTGGGCAAGGAGCGCACCGAGTGACTCGTCCAGCGCGGCAGTGTAGAGAATCAGCGGTTTATTTGGAATGGGAGCGGCCAGCACTGAAGGGTGCAACAAGTATTGTTTGATGCTTTCGAACGCTGCTTGGCATTCTTCATCCCAGATAAAAGGAGCTCCTTTCTTCATGAGCTTTGAGAAGGGCCTACATCTCCCCGATAAATTTGAGATAAACCTCCGTATATAAGCAAGCTTGCCTTGAAAAGATCTTAGCTGCGTCAGACTCTTCGGAGGGGGCATCTCCATGATGGCCTTTATCTTTGATGGGTCAACTTCGATCCCTCGATGTCGGACTATGAAGCCCAGGAATTTTCCCGATGACACGCCAAAAGCGCACTTCAGAGGATTCATCTTCAGATCGTATTCTCTCAGTCTGGTGAGAACGGTCCTGAGATCTTGGATATGATCGGCCTTGGCTTTAGTCTTGACGACCAGATCATCAACATAGCATTCGACGACTTTATGGATTAGGTCATCAAAGATATTAGTCATCGCCCTTTGATATGTAGCACCTGCGTTCTTCAATCCGAATGGCATTACCTTGTAGCAATATATTCCGATCGGGGTTCGAAATGCTGTGTGCTTCTCATCCTCAGGCGACATCTTGATCTGATTATATCCAGAAGAGCCGTCCATAAAGGTGAACAGTTCGTAATTTGAGGTGTCATCGACCATCATTTCCATGACCGGTAGCGGGAAGTCGTCTTTAGGACATGCCTTGTTGAGGTCCCTGAAATCGACACAAACTCGGATCTGTCCATTTTTCTTCTTCACTGGGACTATGCATGCGATCCAGTCTGCATATTTCTCTTCCCTGATGAAGCCGGCATCGATGAGTTTCTTGGTTTCCTCGATGACCTTTTCTTCCAACTCCCTTCTCATTCTTCGAGGAGCTTGTTTGACTGACTTAGCATCAGGAGATATAGCCAGCTTATGCACGGCTACCTCAGGGGAAAGGCCAGGCATTTCTTTGTACGTCCACGCGAAGCAGTTGACGAACTCACGCAGCAAGGCAATTATCTGCTCTTTCATTTCCTCCGACAAGAGTGAGCAGATGTAGGTCGGCCTTGGATTATCGGGCGTTCCTAAGTCAATCTCGGTTAGCTCATCAAAGGTTGCTTGTCCGCCATCCTCGAGCTCTTGAGGAGCTTCTTCTGGCTCGGCTATCTCGTCATCATCATTCGATCTTTCGCTGGCCTCACCAACATGGATCATGTAGCACGCTTTGGAATCAGGTTGAACGTAGCCTATGCCCCATCTATCTGGAATTCGTCCATCGATGAGTGCTCGGACCTGGGGCGATACCATAGCCCTTCGTAAAACTTTGCTTCGGACTCCGTTTGATATAACCGGCATCCGCACTTTTTAAAGTATTCCCGCATCTCGGGCGCATAGTATCTGGGATTGAGGACGGCTCTTATGCCTCTCTTATAGGGAAGGCACGGGACAGAAAGATCGGCCGGGTGCACAACGGGGTTTGACCTGTAAAGCAGGATGCCCTTCTGTCCATTTTTCCTCCCGGGCACGTAGAAAGTTTTCAGCTGGTCCACGGTAGAGACTGACAATGCGTCGAGCTCTTTGCACATATGCTCTGGTACCCTTGTAACGGCTAGGGACCCTTCTGCAACTTCGAAGGTCTCTCGTAGTTTCGCTTGTTGCGTGGGGGTCCAATCTGCACCGCTGTTGCACGACAGGTCCTCTTCTTCTGACTCTTCAGTGTCGCTGCCAAGATGAGGGCGGACTTTACTGCTAGATGGGGCTTCAGTGAAGGATTCATCCGTATCGCTGCCGAAACGAGGGCAAGTTTTATGGAAGGACGGGCTTCCAGTGTCGGACTCATCAGTGTCGCTACCGAAATGCGGGCGCACTTGGGCATTTTTGCTTTTGAAAGTGACAGCCGACGTAGATTTGCTTTTGAGCCTTGGGGCTGGTCTATCCTCGGTCAGTTGCAGCTTAGCATTTTGGTGGTTCATAAAGTACCGAGAATCTTCATATCGGACTTCATGCACACCGAACGGCTGAATGTCTCCGTCAATGCGTCTTTCTTCGCCATTTTTAGTATACTTCATGCATTGATGGAGAGTTGACGGAATGATGCCGTAATCGTGGAGCCACGGCCGCCCCAAGAGGATCTTATAAGACGTGTCAGCATCGATCACGTATATCTTAGCTTCAGTTTGCAGATCCCCGAATTTGATTGGCAAAGCTATAGACCCCAGAACTTGCTGGCAATTTTGGTTGAAGCCTTGAATGACAATCCTTTCTCTTGACAGGTGTCGAACGTCCATTGACAAACTCTTCAGAGTTCGCAAGTTCATGATATTCACTGAGGACCCCGGATCAATCAATATGCGATTAATTCGGTCTCCGTCGCTGTACCCGGTCACGTAAAGCGGCCGATTATGCTCAGCCGTTCCCAGTAGCAAGTCTTCATCCTTAAATGTGACTACGGCGGCATGCAAAGCGTGCTGGGCTTCTTTCATATTAATTTCCGCAAAGTGAGCCTGATACCGCTCGGGGTTTTGTAGAGCGTGAATGAGAACATCTCTAAGCTCCTTAGATAGGACCAAGGCGTCGTAGATGCTAAGGAGAGACGGAAGCTTCCGGAGATGTGCCAAGACATTATAGTCCACCGAGGAAGGACTTATGTTTTCATCGGCCGGTTCTCTGCCATCTTCTTCATTAGCGACTTGTTTTTCCTTTCCTTTTGGGGCGTTGCCCTGATTTTGCGGTAGAGCCCTGCCGCTTCTAAGCTGGATTTGATTGGCCGTTGTGGCGAGCTCCTCGTCCTCTTCTGGAAAACAGAGATCCTCCTCGGAGTCGCTGCCAAGATGGATGGCGTAGCAGGTCACTACTGGGATCTCTTCATTGGAGTCTTCTTCTAACTCCTCCAGAATTTCAGCCGCTTGTACAGGGAAGAACTCCTTCAATTGAATCAATGTTCTTTCCTTTTGTTCATATTCTTCGAGGGAATCGATATATTTTTGAATGGTCGATCTCCCTGCAGACTCTTTTTCGCGCCGAGCTGCACTTTTCTTCTTCTTGAGCTTCTTGGATTTTGAGCCTGATGGAGCTGCATTGGCAGCTGGACTGGTAGGCCTCTTCTGCCCTTCCCATTCCGTCCTGGGCTCTTTCTGAAGTAGCTTTAGCATCTTCTTCGTCTTATTAGATATATGCGTACTCCACGGAGGCCGCGATGAGTCAGTTTCTTTTTTCAGGGCAGCAGGTTCAGCTGTCTGCTCCCAGAAGGCTTCAACTTCTGTCTGTATAAAGTTGGCGGTTGCAACTTGATTGTTTACCAACACGCTTTTGGACAGCTCGATCTCTCCAGCCTTATACTGCTTCTCGACCCAGTCTTTGAAGATATAGCAATCCTCGATCGCATGGCTCACTACTCGGTGGTACGGGCAATACAGAGGATTGTCGGTCATTTTAGCTTCTTGGGGTCTTTTCGACTCCGGCAGTTGGAGGCCGTTGTTCAAGGCATCTTTAAATATCTTGCAGACCTTGTCCCTTCTGAAAGAGTAAACCTTGTTCTTTTTCTCCTCTAGGAAAGGCCCGTCTCCTCCCAGCAATGGCTTTCGAGACCGGTTGGTTTTGGATTCACCCGCCCTTCGCTTTTCTTCATTGTCGGAGGCATTGAAGACATTGGTACTGCTGGAACTCCCGCTTCTACGGTTGTCGTCCCGCTTGCTTTTCTATGTTTTGTCTCTCTGAGAGTCTGGCGGGGACTCTTGCTTCGAGCGTTCCAGTATTTGTACTTTCTTGGTTAGCTCCTGGAATGTCTTGAGGCCCGCTGTACACAAGAATGGTACCATCCAATTGCTGAGGTTCCCAATAAGAAGGCTGATGGACTGGTCCTGCTCCAGCGGCGGTTCGCACTTGACCGTGAGATTACGCCATCGGGCGATAAAGTCAGTGTTGCTTTCATTCTTCCCCGGCTTGGTCCTCACAAGGTCGGCAATGGAGATTTTATCACTGACGCTCATGAATCTTTGCCGGAACAGAGACTCCATTTGGGCAAAGGTAATGACGGACCCGTCTGGTATGCTCGCGTACCAGTCAAAAGCGACACCGGTCAGGCTGTTGACAAATTGACGAAGAAGGAGCGCGTCATTGCCCCCTGTATTTCCGCACGATGCTTTGAAGTGGGCAACGTGCTGATTTGCATTCCCCGTTCCATCAAATCTTCCGAACTTAGGAATGACGTAGCCGCTTGGGAACTCAATCAGATCGTACTGCGCGGGATATGGCCGCCCACTACTGCCGATTTCTTTCTGAGCTTCAGCTTCGGCCACCAAGGTTTTAACCTTGCTGGTGACCAAATCCATTATCCGATCCTGTGTTAACGGGATAGCGCTATCTGGGGCCAAGGCATCCCCAGAAGCGGAGTGTGGCCGGCTTTCATATGGCTCGACCAGTCTTGGACCCGAAGGAACAGGCATTGGCTGCCTCGGATTGTCATCACCCGGCTGATTAGTAGCGGCTTGTGCTTGATTGGGAGGCGCTCGAGCAATTTGAGCCGTAAGCTGCCTCACCACGTTCGTTAAGTCGTCAATCTTTGAATAGAGCTTGGCCATCTCTTTGTCTTTGCTCCTGAGCTGTTTTCGAAGCTCTTGAAGTAGCTCTTGCTCCGCAGTCCTGGGGCGGAAAGTCGGCTCTTCCTCGCTGTCCGAGCTTGACTCTGCATGGACCGAGGGGTCTATCTGCCTATCATCCTCATCGAGAGGGTTTTCTTCATCCAGCGGGGGCGGCTGTTCTTTAGCGGCGGCGACCACATTCAGGCTAGATTGGGCTTGGGATGTGGTGGCCCCATCCTTGCTTTTGCTGCGAAGGTTTTCGCTGGGGCGTCCGCCCGCCATATAGACCGTATGGATGATGTATCCGGCCATCTTTTCATCACTGGAAGCTGATTTCACGGATCGCTGTCTTGACTCCCTTGTTTCGGTAGCTGGTAGTCGATTGAAGGTGGCTGGCCTAACCAGGTTCTTGAATGGTGCTGGCGCTTCTTTTCTGGATTTGCCCCGCTGCTTTCGTGCGGAACAGAGCGCCTGATAGACCCTTGAAGAGACAGTGTCATACTTTTTATGTTGGGGCCGGGACACGTCTCTTTGTAGAATCGTTCGGACCGCTATCTTCTTGATTCTGGCGGTCATGGCATTTTTCTGAACCCACTTCAGAGGCTCGAAGGAATTGCTGATTCTTACGTCCGACTCAGCCGTCGTCGCGGGCCAACCCTGCACTTGGAACTTCACACGATTCCATTTGGCCGAAGCCTTGGCCCTCTTGTTGGCTCGATACCTGAGCCGCTTCTGCCTTAACTTTTCTGTTCTAAGCACCTGGCGGACTTCGGCTCTTTAGGAAGACGCCGCAGACCGGTTGATGGAGGGCTTTGGAGATACGCCCGATTGTGTATTTGTTGGAGTCATCGCCTGAGCTCGTACGCAACATTTGATTTTGCCCTTTGTACCGAAGTTCTTGCACCCCGCTGGAGCACCAGAGAATCGTTCAGATACAGTCTTAAGTTTCGGTTGTGGTGTCTTGGCGATCACGACATTCGGCTCTTGCCCCGTGAGACCGGCTTGGCTACCTGTTCCGCTGGGATCTCCGCCAGATGAGCGCTCCCGGCAGGGTAGATGATGACGGAGCCAAACTGGCGGGGCGGTTCCTCCCACTGTCGACTGAGGCTTGCAGGGAGAACCACACGAGCGTTGATCTTGACCACGTACGGAATCGGGGTCACGTTGGAAGCTGAATTCGTCTGGAGAGACATTGTCGTCGAAGGTTGATTGCTGCATGGAAAAAAAACATCATTTCAGTATAGGCAATCGATATGTATATTGATTGAGTTCGCATGAACGTTTAACCCGAAATATGGGAGGAGATATTGGTCCTACCGGGCGTGCCAGAATCTGTAAGGTGTTTTTCGTCACCCCATTGAGATGGGAATACGCGCACGCTTGTCAGGCGTACTACAGATTCCCCCTGCCTAGGGTAGGCTGGGGTTTAATGATTGTGGGGATCTGAATCTCCGGCAGCCGCGGACTAAGCTGCCGTTAATTACCCCTCGCCTTTGGGGCGAGGGAACCTCCGATTAATGGGTTAAACTGGTCATGTGAACTCAATGTGCGGTGTGCGTGTGTTTTGTTTGAAAAGGGGGGTTTGGATATATCGGGAACCACGCAGAGTTTTTACGGGGGTCCCGCTACCCGGATAGCGGGCTGGGGGTCAAGGGGGCTAGCAGCCCCCTTACGGGGTTCGGGGCAGCGCCCCGGCCCGAAAATTTTTTTGGAGGGTGAGAATGTTACGGAGTATGTGTGTGTATAAATTTGTATACACATGTATATATGTATGTATGTACACAAAAAGAGGGGGAAAAGGTTGTTGGGATATTTCATTATCCTTGCCTTTATAGGCCATACATTTTACACATAGCCCCTTGGGCTTCACAAAATGGCATTTTGCCTATCCCATGGCTCATGTGCCATTTCTTTTTGCACATAAGCCATGGGCTTTACAAAAATTTGGCTTTATGCCTATTTTTCTTATATTTATCCGAAAATAAAATAAAAGAAATACAACAATATTATTTATTACAAAATTTTTATCTTGGCATGGGGGAAGGTCGGCCGCTTCATGTTCGGGCTCGACCCGGGCATGGGCCCACTGGATCTGGGCTTGGGCCCACTTGGTTTGGGGTTGACTTTGATTTTGACTTGGTCAACCGGGGTGTAAATTTTTACCCCAACATAAATAAATACAATATTTTATTAAAGAAAGAAAATATGAAGGTACAGTAATACTAGGGTCGTTACATTCTACCCTCCTTAAATTAATTTCTTCCTCGAAATTACTTAAGAAGGTGTTGCAACAGAGTAAGGAAACATGATTAGGATGATGTCGTCTTCGAGCTCCGTCGATTGATACTCTAACCAATTGAGCTACTATGCCAACGAGATACAAATAGAAAGGGTGAATAAGAGTTAAGAATTCAAAAGTCTTGAGATGGACTTCAAGGAAACCGAAGGCGGAGTTCAAGATGGATTCAAGGAATATGTAATATAAAGAATGTTTTCAGTTGCTAATTCTTGTGTTTATATTGCTTAGGACTTCATGCAGAACTGAACTGCATGGTAGGGTTTCATACAACTCTGACCTGTATGGACCACCAACAAAACCTGTCACGCCCCGCTTCCCGGTGTACGAGCAGAGGGCGCGACGAGGCCGCTACGTATTTACTCTGAAGTAAACATGCTAAGCGTATCTAAGCAATATAAATAAAAATGCAAAAGAGACAAATGTAATGATTGAACAACAACTTTATTTATTAACATTCTTTTTACAATACATGGAAAAGTAAATACAACTGAATGAAAGCAATGCCTAAACAGTGGCATAACAGAAATGAAAACTACTGAAATAAAAGTGTTTATAATGAAGCTAGAGCTCTGGGTCGTAGGAAAGCTGATCCAAGTCCTCACTAGTAGGCTCGATCTCCTGAATGTCCAGATCACCTGACAACATTCCAAAGAAAAAAAGAGAAGGAATGTCGTCAGCGAACAATCGCTCGGTAAGTCCCAAAGATAAGGGAGAAGTAGAAAAGACAGAAAGAGAGGGAGTGTAGCTTTTAAAGTTGTCTTATATTGTTATAATGTTGTATTTAGTATTAACGTTGTTCTTTGTAACTTGGTACAGAAGGATGCCAGTGTATACGAGAGAAGTCTCTATATGCCAGAGACTAGAGGCAAATGGAAGTACAAGGCTCCATTATACAACCCGGAACAACGGTAATTGGATTCAGGTTAGGTGTCTTAATCTTGCAGTCTCGTGCCACTTTTAACACCTTCCATACCAATCTACCCCTTAAACCCCGTGATGCCTTGTTTGTATTGTTTGTATTGTATTGCAACTTGTAATTGAATTGCAATATAGATTATATATTTGGATGACTTTCCGAAACCATGATATCAGTAAAATGGATGTACTGGAGAATCATGGATGTAACTGGAGAATCATGTAAATGGAAGTATATCCATGGTTCGGTTCGGTCAATACAGATTGGATAAATTGAATATATGGATTCATGGATTCATATTGGATTGTAGATTGTACTTGAATTATATTTAAGTCAGCTTATTATAATGAGACTCGATCTGAGTCAGAACAATTAGAAAGAGAAATTGAAGTCATGAATTAAGTTTTGATGTTATCGGTAACCGCTCCATATGGGTGGCAGGATTTGTGTCTTTTTCAAAGACGATTACCGTGTTGATAACACCGTTTGTTAAGTTGTCTACCTTAAATAGGCAAGCACCCATATCTCCGGCTCCCTGAGGCTCAAGAGATTGGTCCCGCTTAAACCTATATTTACTAGGGTCCTTAGGGTAATTCATAGAACTTGAGGGGGTTTTATATAAAAATAATTTTGTATAATTTTCAAAATACAACTCAAGTATTTAATTATCGTCTTTATGTACATACAACAATTTAATGATCAAGATAAATATGTATACATGTTCGAATAGTATGAAATGAGTCAAGTATATTATTCGAGTACTACCATAAACAATGCTGTAAAGAAATATTATGTACGACTAATCAATCAAGTCAATCAATTTCTGAATATAAACAAAAATATAGATCTGTGTGTTTTGCACGTGTGAGCTCCAGTCGCGCCTAAATACGACTACCGGTTTGGGAGATATACTCATTTTCGTTTTGTCGTGCAGAACAGATCAGAATTTGTCCAGCACCGTCGCATATTTTTAAAACATAGTTTGAGTTAATTTCCATCAGGTTTCAGGTTACGATGATTATTAGAAAATTGTATTTATTTCGATATAATTATCCAAAACACCAAGATTCGCACAATTTGGATTTTTTAAACTCTAGTTATGATCATTTTAACATCAGCGTTTAAAACAGAAATTCAAATTTCTAGACAGTAATTATATGTTATATTGCAAAGCCTATATCGGGTTGTTTCGTGCATTTCTAAGTAATCTAATATACATAAAATTATAGATTTATCATTTATGCATCTACACATCTATATTTTGTCACGAACGGATATCGGGATTTCGAGTTATGTCCTATTTAAAAACAGTGTGCGAATCAGGACATATTCTTCCAGATCCGTCGCTTAATATTGTAACGCGGTTTTCTTTATCTTGCGTTGGTTTTCAGTAAAAAATTAAAACTAATAAAAAATATATTATTCGATCTACATATCTAAAACACCTGAGTTTGCTCAATTTGGATATCGGTATATCAAGTTATGTTTTCTAAAAGTTGACCAATAACTGCAGTTTTCTATTTTACGGATAGTGAATAAAAATGATATAATTCCTAAACCGTTAAGTGATTTGATCTAAAAATTTTACAGCATGTACAAAATAATATAATCTATTATATGTAAATTTCCTGAAATTTTCAGAAGTAAAAATTAATTTCTAAAAATTATTTTAAAGCTAAAGGTATTGATGTGTATACTAAAATCGGCAAAAAGATTAACTAGTATTTTATGCAGGCTTCTATTTTTCTTTTAATAAACAAACCGATTTCATGAGAGATTATAGATATACTATGGCATGAAATTTGTGTTCTCACAACTTGTAATAAACATTCATAGTCATGAACAAAGAATTAAAAACACTTTAATTTGAATAAGAGCTAATAAGGTATTATTAAACCATATAGAACCATATATATCTAAACTTATATATATGTATATGTTTATGTTTATCTTCTCTAATGGATTATGATATGAAAAGAATAGCGGGTTCACGAGATATGACAAGAGGAGAATAAAGAGATGGAGGGAGGAGAGAAGAGACTTACATACACAAGCCGGTATTGTCACTGGGCTTGTCTATCCGCCGTTAGGCTCGCGTTACTAGCGAGACCTTCTTGAAAACTTCTTCATTAACTTTCTCTTGGACTCTAGGCGAAGAGGGAGAAGTGAGAGATAGAAAAATATGAGGAAGGAAAAGATAAAGGAGGACAAATAAAGATGGTGTGATGGTGAATTATGTATAATAATATATGCATTCAACACAGGAATTAAAAAGAAATGAAAGGTCACCATTCATTTTGAAAATGAAAGGTCTCATTTGTAAGTTATGAGAAGAATAAAAAATTGATAAAAAAAATAATTGCAAGAATGGGGATTTGAACATGTGATCTATGCAATAACAATGCAAAGACTTAACCAATGAGCTAAAAGGTTGTTTATACATATATTTAATAAGAATTAAATATACGATGTTGCTTAAAAAGAAAGTGGGCTTTTGGGCTCATAGATTTATTAAAGAAAGATGAAAATGAAATTGGATTTGAGTTATGGGCTGGGTTAGGTCTTATGTTTAATTTGAAAAAAGTTTAAAATTTAGTTTTAAAGAAATGTGTTTGGGAAAAATAGATAGAAGAATAAAATAATATATTTATAAAAAACAAAATATACAGAAAATACTGAGAATAAATAAATACAATATTTTACTAAACAAAGAAAACACGAAGGTACAGTAATACTAGGGTCGTTACACACGAGCACTAAATTGTATGCTACACACACCCTATTGGTAATTGCCATGACACGCATGACATATACATATATGTGATATTGCATGCATTATTGACATTGAGGTAGTTGATTCTTGTTCTATTGCGCCTGTGAAATGCATCATTCATACATACCTATATGTATACACACATACCTTACTATAGCTACATGTACACCTTTATATAATGTTGCATTTGATTTTGGAGAAATTAGGAACCACATGATATATTTAAAAACTTGATTCATTTAAAAGAGCGGTTTTCCCTTGATATGCTCACATTACTATTCTATGTTGCATACATCATATTTCATGGATTTACGCATTGAGATACGGATTTCATGTGATTTATGGATTTGAGAAGCGGGGTAATATTTCAAGAAAGTATGCATTGTTTTGAAAACCCGGTTTCTCTTGATATGATATTTCGATGCGTCCACCTTGAGTTTTCTCGATTCTAAGATGTGTGATAGAAACCCGATTCGAGGAGATAGATGATCCGTTTGCGGGTTCATGGTGGACCCGGTATGGTACCCCGGGGCAAGAAAGGTATATTGTGCAGTAAACGATAAGCCTGGCAGAGGGACTACTACCTACCGGTGATAGTTTGGATCCGGTGGCTATCCGGAGGATACCGACCGGAGTCGTAAGATGGATATGGGTCGATCCGGACCGACGGAGCCCGTGGGCCGATCCGGACTGACGGAGCCTGAGTTATGTGGATTTACGTGTCGATATTGGACACGGGTTTTCATGATGTTTCGAGTGTCGAAGTTGGGCACTCAGGTTCCATGAGATTTACGGATATGAGGGCCGATCAGAGTGACGGCGCCTGAGATATTGGGATTTGGGATGTCGTTGATGGACACCGGGATTTTCCACGATGATGATTCATTGATGATGTTATATTTTATCCTACACTCAGGATTTATTAAATATGCATTGTTTCATATAGTTGTAGTACCATGATGGTGTACCTTGATCATGATTGTTGCATATCCATATTGCCATACTTATGCTGTTAGATTGCATGTGATAGATTATCGTTGTTCGTGCATACCTGCGATTATCTGTATGATGTTACTTACTACTCACAAGTTGGCAACTCACCCCTGTTGTGCCATAGTGTTTTGCAGGCTTGACCCGCAGAGTAGTCGCAGCAGAGCTCCCTATTGTATCTATTTCAGCGGATACCGCTACGGTTGGCTGTGAGGACTTTTTGCTGTAGGTGGGTTTGCGGTTATCTGATTTCACCCATTGTATATCTCATTGTATCTAGTACTCTCCATCTACCACTTTTATGTATTGACTTAGAGACGAGTTGTGAGGACCGATATTGTATATTTTGTGACTCTGAGTGTCATGCTCGTGTGAGTCGGCTTTTCTTATGTTGCATATATCTTTTATGCTGTTTTTCATTTACATTTTCTATTTCTTCGCTACGACATCGTATATATACTTGTGGTGGTTGTTTCCGCTTTTAGGCGTGATTTGCTCCCTGTTCCCCGCCGAAAGACGCGCAAGACGGACTATCTTGCCTGAGATTCGGGGCAGATGCTAATTGGTTCTATCCGTCCACCTCTCCGAAGATGCCAAGTTGATTTATGGCACCATGTATCGAAGGTTTAAACGGATGCGGCCGATGTAGCAGACTTCGTCAGATTCCCCCTCGTTTGAGGGGTTTTTTGATTGTGGGGACGCTCTTCCCAGCAGGCGTAAGCCCCTGCAGTTAATTACGCTACTGCATCGCAGTAACAACTTTCTCCTTCTCCAGATGGTCACTTCGTGTCGTAGGTGTTTGTTTTGTTTGTGGTTGCCCGTGGATTGTATACGGAGACTAATTTATGTTGTCGCTCGTAGGACGTGGATTAGTCCAAATCCGTATATTCTTAGATTTAGGTTTGGGGGTTGGTTTAAGGATACGTTAGTCTTATTTGAGACTAAGATCAACTTAAACGTTTGTTAAGGATACGTTAGTCTCATTTCAGACTAAGATCAACTTAACGGGATCGTTTAGATCCAACAAGAGAGCATTTGGACTCAATTGTTTAGTTTAGGGACATTGCGGTCGATGACCAGTTTAAGGACATGGTGGTCCATTACCAGTTTAAGGACATAGTGGTCCATAAAATGTATGGCTGTCGGGACTCATCACCTCTCTGAAGACGTTGAAGGATTACAACGACAAATATCAGAGGAGTTCAGAGATGTACCCTTGAACCAAGGAGTTGGTTGAAAGAGCAGATGTGCTCAGTTCAAGATGATTTGAGGACTTATGGCCAGTTTGGGCTAAGTCCAATTATGGGGAGGTTTGGGGGCTCTGACAACATTTTGTCTTTGATTTCCTCAATTTTGAGATTCATTTGGAGGAGGGACTTTTGCCTCTGGAAAATTAGTCAATTTGGCTAAAAGTAGTGTTAAACACTAGAGAACAACACTGTTAAACATTGGAGATAGAACTCTCAAATTAGTGTTAAACACTAAAAGACAATCAGTGTTAAACACTGGAAATATAATCTTCAATTTAGTGTTAAACACTAGAAACAATCAGTGTTAAACACTGGAAATACAATCCCCAAATTAGTGTTAAACACTAAAGAAAGAGGGGTCACGTGTAGACACGTGAGAGCGCCCAAAAGTGGGACCAGATCCCTTTTCTTCGTTCTGCAATTAAGTGTTAAACTCTTTTTATATTTTTATTTTGAGCATCACGTGTTGACACGTGATGGGGATTTATGCGCTGACTGTTAAAGCGTTTGCCAAGGGGTCACGTGGTAACACGTGAGAGCGCCCAAAGCCTCTATTTCCTTTGCTTTTTCTTTCTTTGTTTCGAGAGTCATGTGGGAGCACGTGAGGCATTGCCTCAGTGATTTTTCCTTCTCATTTCTGGGGATCTTTTTAGGGGTCACGTAGGGACACGTGACTTTAATTCTTTTCATGCACAGAGATCTTTTAAGTCTCTTTATTTTATTTTGAGAATTAAATTCTCTGCAGGGTTAAACCCTAATTATGATTTTGGAGGAATTAAATTCCTGTTGTGCAAGAATTAAATTCTTATATAGGGTTAAACCCTAATTTACTTTTAGGGGAATTAAATTCCCATACATGTAAAAGAATTAAATTCTTGATTAGGGTTAAACCCTAGTTCTGTCCATCTTGAAGGAATTAAATTCCTGTAACTTTAGGAGAATTAAATTCTCATATAGGGTTAAACCCTAACTTTGTTTTGGGAGAATTAAATTCTCTAAACTTAATTCCCCCTCTAAGTTTTGGATCTGCATGGCAGAATCTCAACCCATTGAGAATTAAATTCTCAACTTATGGGGAGATGTGCTCTTTGCAGATCTTCAACCAGAGGAAGAACTAAGTTCTTTTTGTAGAAGAGTTAAACTCTTAGATTTTGAGAATTAAATTCTCTGTTTGAAGTTTTGATTCCCTTTCTTTTCTCACCCAGGGTTTTCTTTTCCTCCTGAAGAAATTTTCATCCTCTCTTGAGAATTAAATTCTCTTCTCTTTTTTTCTCTCTTGAGAATTAAATTCTCCTCACTTTTTCTCTCTCTGTTCTTCTCACCAAAAAAAAGTAGATCCCTTCTCTTCTCTTCTTGGCTCCTATTTATAGGAGAAGGAAAAGAATCAATTTGTTTAGCAAATCTCTCATTGAAAGATTTGATTTGTTTTCATATTTAATATGAGCCTTTAGATAATTCAGTGAATTTTATTCACCGTTGGATTTTAAATCCAAAAGATATTTTGTTTGTTATTTTCGGTGAGATTTAGGGAAATCTTTCCTTGTCTAAGATTTTCCCATAAATTGGTGATTTTTAATCACCCTTGGATCTTTAATCCAACGGTCCCCATAATCCTTTCCCATTTGGAAAGATTTGTAAGCTTTTAGAATTTAATTCTATTAAACTGCAAGGCTTTCGAATCCAGTCACGTGTTGACACGTGACCTTTGGTCACGTGTGAGCACGTGACCCCCAATTGATTCCTTTTCTCAGCGTTTATTTATGCTTCAATTTTAACCATCACGTGTCAACACGTGACCATTGGTCACGTGTGAGCACGTGATACCTCATTGAGGTATTTCCTTCAGCCATTTGTTTTTATTTCTGTTTAAACTATCACGTGTCAACACGTGACCATTGGTCACGTGTGAGCACGTGACCCCCAATTGGGTCCTTCTTCAGCTGTTTGTTTTTATTCCTGTTTTAACTATCACGTGTTAACACGTGACCATTGATCGCGTGTGAGCACGTGATACCTCATTGAGGTAATTCCTGATTTTTAATCAGGGAACAGTGCATAGCATATTTGCTCATAACTTTTGATCCCGGATGAATTATGAAGCCCATAATATATCAAATCGAAGGGTTTTCCGAGATGCTTCCAATATCATCAGAATTTAGCTGTTTCTCCTTCGGGAGTTTATCAAAATACAGACCGGAAGATACTGGTTCGCATTTTCTTAAGCGTATCACTGCCATTTGATACCTTGGACTCTTTTGCGCAGAAATTTTTGGCGGGAACAAATGCCCCCCACTACTTTGCCCACGTAAGTATGTACGTGGGTGAAGTAGTGCAGAGTTATGCATAGCATATGACCAGTCTCGGGTTGGTATATAATTTTCAGAATCTTGATCTGAGAAGATAACGAGCGGACACAAGCATCGTCATTTATCATTGACTCAAATCTCGACTCTTAAGAGATATAGTTCCAAACCCTTAACTCCATGAGCCGCACCCTTCTATCTCTTTATGTCTTACTCTGGCGTGAAGTAGTTTATATGCTCATGAGTAACTTCTCCATTTCAGTGGCATGTAGCTTTGGCAAGTGTGGCTCATAGATGGTCCATCTTGACCTCTTTGCACAGCAGCGATGGCTTAGGAGACAGGGGTAGGATCTGCCACCTAAGACTTTTCAACTTTATGAGCCGTGAGGGTCTCATAAAGACTTTTCTCCCTACGAGTCGTGAGGATCTCGTAGGTGTCTTTTCTCCTTAGGAGTCGTGAGGATTCCTAAGTATGTTTTCTCTTGAGAGTCGTAAGGATCTCACAAGAGAATTTTCCCGCTTATAAGTAGAAAGGACTCGTAAGTGGTTGTTTCCCTCATTGTCGAGATTCGACTTTGGAGAGTGTGGCCCGTGAATAGTATGCAAAAGTCCATTTTGGACCGACTTGCAGGGCCTCAGTGCTTAGGAAACCGGTTCTTATCCCGATTGCCTTAGGCTTTTCCCTACGAGTCGAGACGAATCGACCATTTCTCCCAAGGGTATCCTAACGTCACAGTTAACCTCTGCTCTTTACGACAAAGGTCCGTTAGGGTCTGTGGTACTAGGGTTTTGTCCGTCGTACCGTCGCGTTGGCTGATGTATTTCTCGATAGGCAATCTTGTTGTTCGAGTAGCCTTGCGACTGTCGTGTCTCTGATCCCTTCGGGGGCTGGACAAAACGTCTTCAAGCAATCTTCCTAGGCAGTTTGACCGTCAGAAGAGCAAGCGTTAGGAATTTTGCCATGCCGCTTTTTACTTGAGGTTAGGCTCATTTTGGAGAGCCCCGATGAGTCATAACCACTCCGCGCTGGTGTGGGATGATCTCCGATAGTCTTTCAGATTTTATATGAGTTTCCGTCAAGACCCTGAAGCTAGGAATTTGGCATTCGCTTCGTTTGCTGGCACTGCGTCTGCTGTATCGAGACGAATGTCGCAGTTCTCTCTAGGTTATTGGTGAACCTTCGAGGCTTGGAACTGGGGATTTTGCCATGGTTCTGTTGTTTGATTTTCGCGTCTGAACCCTGCTGGAGGAAGAACACTGGGGTGACATCTCGTCTGCTGTATCGAGACGAACGTCGAGGTGGTGACCACTCCGCGCTGGTGCGAGATGATCTCCGATGGTCTTTCAGGTTTTATATGAGTTGCCGTCATGACCCTGAAGCTAAGAATTTAGCCTTTGCTTCGTTTGTTGGCATTGCGTCTGCTGTATCGAGACGAATGTCGCGGTTGTCTCTAGGTTGTTGGTGACCCGTCGATTCCTGGAACTGGGAATTTTGCCGTGGCTCCGTTGTTTGATTGTCGCATCTGAACCCTGCTGGAGGAAGAACGCTGGGGTGACATCTCATCCGCTATATCGAGACGAACGTCGAGGTGGTGACCACTCCGCGCTGATGTGGGATGATCTCTGATAGTCTTTCAGGTTTTATATGAGTTACCGTCAAGACCCTGAAGCTAGAAATTTGGCTTTCGCTTCATTTGCTTTGGCGTGTCCGAATCCTGTTGGAGGAAGGACGCCGTAGTGACATCTCGTCTTCTGTATCAAGACGAACGTCGAGGTGGTAACCACTCCGCGCTGATGAGGGATGATCTCCGATAGTCTTTTAGGTTTTATATGAGTTACCGTCAAGACCCTGAAGCTAGGAATTTGACCTTCGCTTCATTTGATTTGGCGTGTCCGAATCCTGTTGGAGGAAGGACGCCGTAGTGACATCTCGTCTGCTGTATCGAGACGAACGTCGAGGTGGTGACCACTCCGCGCTGATGTGAGATGATCTCTGATAGTCTTTCAGGTTTTATATGAGTTACCGTCAAGACCCTGAAGCTAAGAATTTGGCCTTCGCTTCATTTGCTTTAGCGCGTCCGAATCCTGTTGGAGGAAGAGCGCTGTAATGACATCTCGTCTTCTGTATCGAGACGAACGTCGATGTGGTGAACACTCCTCGCTGATGTGGAATGATCTCCGATAGTCTTTCAGGTTTTATATGAGTTACCGTCAAGACCCTGAAGCTAAGAATTTGGCTTTCGCTTCATTTGCTTTGGCGTGTCCGAATCCTGTTGGAGGAAGGACGCCGTAGTGACATCTCGTCTGCTGTATCGAGACGAACGTCAAGGTGGTGACCTCTCCGTGCTGATGTGGGATGATCTCCGATAGTCTTTCAGGTTTTATATGAGTTACCGTCAAGACCCTGAAGCTAGGAATTTGGCCTTCGCTTCATTTGCTTTGGCGTGTCCGAATCCTGTTGGAGGAAGGACGCCGTAGTGACATCTCGTCTGCTGTATCGAGACGAACGTCGAGGTGGTGACCACTCCGCGTTGATGTGAGGTGATCTCCGATAGTCTTTCAGGTTTTATATGATTTACCGTCAAGACCCTAAAGCTAGGAATTTGGCCTTCGCTTCATTTGCTTTGGCGTGTCCGAATCCTGTTGGAGGAAGAACGCCGTAGTGACATCTCGTCTGTTGTATCGAGACGAACGTTGAGGTGGTGACCACTCCGCGCTGATGTAGGATGATCTCTGATAGTCTTTCAAATTTTATATGAGTTACCGTCAAGACCCTGAAGCTAGGAATTTGGCCTTCGCTTCATTTGCTCGCACTGCGTCTGCTGTATCGAGACGAATGCTGAGGTGGAGCTGGGATTTTGCCGTCACTCCGCTTTGTTTGGACCATGAGGTCTTTTGTTGACGTCACATCTGCATCCTACTGAGGGAAAAAAATGTTGTCGTTGGCATCTCGTCTACTGTATCGAGACGAATGCTGAGGTGGAGCTGGGATTTTGCCGTCGCTCTATTTTGTTTCGACCGTGAGGTCTTTCATTGACGTTGTATCTGCATCCTGCTGGACTGCGGAGGAACACCGTCGTTGACATCTCGTCTGCTGTAACGAGAAGAATGCTGAGGTGAAGCTAGGATTTTGTCGTCGCTCCGCTTTGTTTCGACCGTGAGGTCTTTTGTTGACGTTGCATCTGCATCCTGCTGGACTGCGGAGGAACACCGTCGTTGACATCTCGTCTGCTGTATCGAGACGAATGCTGAGATGGTCTCTAGGTTGTCTGTGAACCGTCGAGGTTTGGAACTAAGGACTATGTCGTGGCTCCGTTTGATGGTGTAGCATCTGTGTCCTGCTGGAACGAGGAGGCACACCGTTGTTGGTCTCCAGGCTGTAGATGTGGCCATTGAGATTTGGAACTAGGGACTTTGCCATGGCTCTGTTTCGTTGCGACTCTTCCGTGCCTTGCTGGCATAAGGAGGCATGCTGTTGTTGGTCTTCTGGGATGTAGATGTGACCGTCGAGACTTGGCTCTTCTTCTGATGGAGCCTGGTGGGAAGGTATGGTTCCCTTTTTGTTTGTGCCCCTGGATTATATACAGGGATTGATGTGATCTCACCTGTAGGGCAAAAAGTTTTATTCTTTCATTTTTTTCTTTCCGCGATACTCTATCATTTCAGCTTTTTATATCGCGAAAATCGCGATTGCCCAATCATTTCGGCTATTTTTCGCGGTGCCCAATCATTTCAGCTATTTTTCTTTTTACTCGCTGCTTTTTATTGCGAGTTGCCCAATCATTTCGACTCTTTTTGTATGCATACATTTTTACTTGCTGATTTTGTTGCAAGTTGCCCCATCATTTCGGCTATTTCATATGCATTTTTTTTGGCTCGCTGATTTTTTTCTTTCCAGTAGGGGATTTGGGATCTGATACCAATCTTAGCATCAGCATCGCTGCGACTGGAATATTGCCAGGAGCGAATCATCATTTGCCATGAAAGGACTTGGAATTTGATACCGATTTAGGCATCAGCATCGCTACCACTGGAATATTACCAGGAGTGAATCATCATTTGCCTCTGTCGATGTCGAACAAAGGTGGCTTAGCAAACAGGGTTAGGATCCTGTTGACTAAGGCTTTTGATTTCATGAGCCGTAAGGGTCTCATAAAGGTATTTCTCCCTACAAGTCGTGAGGATCTCATAGGTGCATTTTCACCTTAGGAGTCGTGAGGATTCCTAAGTGCATAGTCTCTTATAAGTCGTAAGGATCTTACAAGAGTATTTTCTCCTTATAAGTCGAGAGGACTTACAAGGGCTGTTCACCGTGTAAACATATCCTTAGTCGCGGGAAGGACTTTGTTAGGGAAAAGTTTATTCGCGCCCGTGGATTGTATACAAGGGTCAATATTGAACCGCTTGTAGGGCAATCTAGGAAAGGTGATGGCTTAAGAACAGGTTTAGATCCTTGTAACTTAAGGCTTTTGAATCTTATGAGCCATGAGGGTCTCATAAGAAGGTTCTCCTTACGAGTCGTGAGGATCTCGCAAGTGTAATTTCTCCTTAGGAATCGTGAGGATTCCTAAGTGTGTTGCTCCCTTGTGAGTCGTAAGGATCTCATGCAGGTATTTTTTCCTTACAGGGTCGAGAGGACCTTGCAAGTGACTTTTAACGAGATTGCGCCCTTTCGGGTTTTCACAAACTCACCGGTAGTCCTGTTGTTTTTACTCACGGAGCCCTTTCGGGTTTTCATCCGTGCTCATCTCGCTTGTGGACGTACCTTTTTTTTTACGAGTCTGCGCCCTTTCGGGTTTTCACAAACATCGTCGGTAGTCCTGCTGTTTTTACTCACGGAGCCCTTTCGGGTTTTCATCCGTGCCCATCTCGCATGTGGACGTACCCTTTTTTTTATTTTTTTTTATTTTTACGAGTCTGCGCCCTTTCGGGTTTTCACAAACATCGTCGGTAGTCCTGCTGTTTTTACTTACGGAGCCCTTTCGGGTTTTCATCCGTGCCCATTTTGCTTATGAACATACCGTTTTTTTTACCACGTCAGCCTAAAAATGCCGCGGGTTGGCAGTAGTTTAACGACGTTTCGTTCAATATCCAGTTTTGGGACATAGTGGTCCATGGGGCTTTCTCTATGAACGAGCATGATGCCCTCGGCATGTCCATCTTTTTCGGATCATGTGGTCGTGGCGGGCTCACCTTCCAGTTGTCAGACAACGCGAATTTGCCCTATTGGTATTCATCCTCAATCCAGCCTTTGAAGACATAGCAATTTTCGAGTGGGTGACCCATTACTCTGTGGTAAGGACAATAGTTAGGATTGTCAACGTCACCTGGCTGCAACGGACGTTTTGGATCCGGCAGAGTGATGAGCCCGCTGCGCACCGCTAGCTCGAACAGTCTCTTTGTTTTATCTCTGGGAAACGAGTAAGGATGTTTCAACTTTTCATTGAGGTATCGCGGATTGTTGTTTGACAACCAAACGGTTTCGGGTTACTCGGCTGTTGTTGAGCGTTGGCGACGAAGGTCGCTTTTCCATTCCCCTTATCCCTTTTGTTCGATCCTTGTTTGCGGGTCCGAGATTCTTTCCGGGTAGCGTGCGATTGCGCAGCTGAACATTCTCGCAGCTCTTCTTTTCTTCCTCTTTTCCTGAGGTGGATTCTTTGAAGAGAGGGCTGAGAGTCATTTCTTCTTCAGAATTGCTCCCGAAGGTGAGAGCTTGTGATCTTCTGCCGTCAACCATGTAACCGTTGCCGGCAGTTTTCATATGCTCATTTGTCGTGCTTCTCTGTTTCCGACGAGTTTTGCGCTTCAATCGCTGAACGTGCTGCCGGTGAGCAACGTATCCCTGCCTCCAGTTTTTAAAGGCATTTCATTCTTCAGTAGGGTGTGCAATCTTCTGATGATATAAGCAGAAGTTAAGATGCATGTCCGCTTCATCAAGATATATATCGGTGGGAGAATTTTCTCTGAAAGAGGGAAGTTTCATTCCCATTAATATGGCTTTGGCGAATTTTTTCCTCATCTTGAACCTGCTTTTATTTGCGGCGGATGTACTTTGATCCGGTAGGAGTGTTTCGACCCTTTCATCTAGTCGTCGGCGTTTGGCTTTCTCGAATATGGCCATCTCGCGCTCTCGACCAGCTTTGCTTTTAAGACGGGCTTCGTTCAGGAATGCATCAATTATTTCGTCTGATGGTCCTAGAAGTTCTGGCTCAGGATCTACCCCCAGCTTCTTTGTGTAAGGAGCTCCTTCGTCGTTTATCGACTAGTGAGAGATCATATGGCAGCTTGCCACATAATCTTCAAATTCATCCGACGAGTCTTCTCCATTGTCATCATCTCCGTCCTTAATGACGTGGCTGAGAAATTCTTGGAGTGTGATTGGAATCCGCGCTTTTTGATTGTATTCTTCCAACGCGTCAATCTGCCTTTGCATGTCTGTGCACTTGTCACTAGGATTTACGGGCTTTTTGGTCTTGTTCTTCGACGACTTTGACGGCTAGGTGTGAGCGCTTTGGCTATCATCACCGATCTTTGGAATTGGGCGCGGTTTCAGCATTCCCTTGATGATCTCGGGTTCCAGTGGATTTTTCTACCTGATCGCCGGGCATGTTTGGAGATCCTTCAACATTCTTTTAGTCTTGGCTGAAAGAGCGACCTCCCATGGAGCTTCTTCTGTGAAAGAGCATGATGCCCCCGGCGTGTCCATCTTTTTGGGAGCGTGTGGCTGTGGTGGGTTCACCTTCCAATTCTCAGACAGGGCAAATTTGCCCTGTTGGTATTGGTCTTCGATCCAGCCTTTAAAGACGAAGCAATTCTCAATTGGATGGCTTACTGCTTGGTGGTAAGGGCAGTAATTAGGATTGTTGTCATCGCCTGGCTGCAACGGACGTTTTGGATCCGGCAGATTGATGAGTCTGTTGCGTACTGCCAGCTAGAACAGTCTCCTCGTTTTATCCTGGGGAAACGAGTAAGGACGTCCCAGTCTTTCCTCGAGGGATGGGCGTGGACGCACGTTGTTTTGGCGAATAACCGGCTTTAAGTTGCTCGGACGTTGTTGAGTATTGGCAGCGAAGGTTGCTTTCCCTTTGCCCTTTTCATTCCAAGGCTCCGTCTTTGAGAAGGAAGGCGTATGGCCCATGTGGTCCATTTGGGCCAGCTTGTCAATCAAGGCCTGGAAGGTGGTTGGCTTGAAGAACATCATAAATTGGGAGATGGTTGCTTGAGGGTCGAGAGTGCCCACGAACATGCCCACGGTAGGAGCTTCTTCTATGCGTTGTTTCCATCTCGACCATAGGTTCCGCCACCGGATTGCATATTGCACCCACGTCTCTCCCGGCTTCATTCTGGCGTTGTTCAATGCCGTGATCGGGGTGCGTTCGCTGGCGCTTGCGAACCGTTGAGTGAATAGCAACTCCATTTCTGTAAACGTTTTGACGGAGTCGTCGGGAAGCTCCGAGTACCACTCAAACGCCGTCTCTGACAGGCTACCAACAAACTGGCAGAGCAGAAGTTTATCATCGCCCCCGGTATTGCCGCACAAGGCTCTGAATTGAGCAACGTGCTGATGAGGATTCCCCGTCCCCTATATACGTGGAATTTGGGGATCGTATATCCTGGCGAGTACCTTATTTGGTCATACCAGCCCGGATATGGTCGCCCAGTTTTAACGACTTGCCCAGCCGCTTCATTCGCCTGGTGAGCCCGTATTTGCTGAACAATGTAATCATCCAGGGCAGCTTTTGAGACAGTCTCCTCCTTGGCTACTGAAAGAACCGGAGGAGGGTTCGATGTTTCTCCCCTGTCATCTTCAATTATAATTGGAGGATCTTCAGCTGGAGGTTCTGGCTGTAACATCATCCTGGCCATGTCTTGGAACAACAGAGCCATTCGTTTTATATTGGCTGCCTGTTCCGCAACCTCTTTTTCTTTCCTCTCGAGCATTCTTCGGAGGAACTCAGTGTCAGTCTCTTGTTCTCAACGCTGCTCTGAGGTCTCTGGGCTTTCTTTCAGCCCAGTGAGCGTGGCCATTGCAGTCAGCATCTCCTGCAGTTTCTGCTGCTGTTGCTCTTGCTTTTGTTATCGATCGGGTGAGCGGTCGATGGCCCGTAGAAGCATAGCTTTCCTCTTTTCCGGAAGCCATGTAAACAGTATGCACCATTATGCCCCCGGACTTGGGGCGTTTGGGCTCAGCGTCTTTGTGGTCTGCCGTAGTCACAGGGGCTTTCTCTGGCCTCCTTCTCTTTTGAGCAGTTGACGTTGAGGAGGCCGTTGCGGCGGGCACCCAGGTAGTTGTTGTCCTTTGTGGCTTAACAGGACGGTTCTCTTCCTGTTGAACCTTCATCTTTTTCTGCCGGCGAGAGTAATTTTGATCAATTACCGAGTCTTGGATTTGACGCCAGACCTTGTAGATTTTAGAGGACAGCCGCTGAGGAGGCTACTCCGGCTTCGCCTTCGGTGCATTCTCCATAGGTGGAGGAGATCTCTTCAGTACGGCGGTGAGTGAATTCCTGCGCACCCTGTTAAGCAGCTCGAAGCTGTTCCCAGTTGGAACAGCAGCATTGACTTCCACCATTGGGGCTAGTGGAGTTAACCCAGACGGGGAGTTGCCCCCAGCCTTCCTTACTCGACGCCAGTGGCGACGGCAAGCATGTCGTGCAGATGGTATTGGTTCAGCTATGGGGATGGCTTTGTCATGCCCCCTGTTCTGATGAGGCGCTGCCGGTACCAGCCTATTGAAGACTGACGTCCGTTGAATAGGGATAGCCAACCTATCAAAAGCAGACTTTTGCACAGAGGGAGAAGTTTTGACGATTTCGTTTGGGGCGAAAACCGGAACAGTCAGTCTGGAGAAGACCGACTCCTTGGTAGGAGAAGCCGCTTTAACGACTTCTAGAGCAGAGATAGCTATCTTCTTTGGGATGGCCACTTCAGGTGTCATGGGCTTCTTGGCAGGCCCATCGGAGTTCAGGCTCAGTCTGGCGAAGACCGAGGAGTTGGAGCTGGATGACCCGTTGAGAGGGGCCGTGGTAGTAGCAAGCCGATCAAAGACAGACTTTTTCGGAGCTTCTTGCAATGGTATAGGAGCGCTGAAGCTCATTGGCGGGAGCATGGTCCCGAAGAATAGCCTAGTGGTGGCTTGAGTTACCTGCTCCACTGGCATCCTGAAAAGGGAGGTCGCTTTAGGCCCATGGGTCACTCCTCCGGACGGGACAGAGTGAGAGTTGCAGTTGCAGTTGGAACATTTCATGCAAGTAGACGCCATTGATCTTTTGTTTTCTGCACGGAGCAAGACACCAAATCTAAGTATCTCGAATCCACAGGGCAACCATTAGCAAACCGTGATTGGTTCGCGAACACGACACACGAAGTGTGGAGTGGAAAGAGGAAAAGATCCCACCGGGCGTGCCAGAATCTGTTCCCCGCCGAAAGACGCGCAAGACGGACTGTCTTGCCTGAGATTCAGGGCAGATGCTAATTGGTGCTATCCGTCCACCTCTCCGAAGATGCCAAGTTGATTTATGGCACCATGTATCGAAGGTTTAAACGGAAGCGGCCGATATAGCAGACTTCGTGAGATTCCCCTTCGTTTGAGGGGTTTTATTATTGTGGGGACGCTCTTCCCTGCAGGCGCAAGCCCCTGCAGTTAATTACGCTACCGCATCGCGGTAACAACTTTCTCCTTCTCCAGATGGTCACTTCGTGTCGTAGGTGTTTGTTTTGTTTGTGGTTGCCCGTGGATTGTATACGGAGACTAATTTATGTTGTCGCCCGTAGGATGTGGATTAGTCCAAATCCGTATATTCTTAGGTTTGGGTTTGGGGGTTGGTTTAAGGATACGTCAGTCTTATTTGAGACTAAGATCAACTTAAACGTTTGTTAAGGATACGTTAGTCTCATTTCAGACTAAGATCAACTTAACGAGATCGTTTAGATCCAACAAGAGAGCATTTGGACTCAATTGTTTAGTTTAGGGACATTGCGGTCGATGACCAGTTTAAGGACATGGTGGTCCATTACCAGTTTAAGGACGTAGTGGTCCAATACCAGTTTAAGGACATAGTGGTCCATAAAATGTATGGCTGTCGGGACCCATCACCTCTCTGAAGACGTTGAAGGATTACAACGACAAATATCAGAGGAGTTCAGAGATGTACCCTTGAACCAATGAGTTGGTTGAAAGAGCAGATGTGCTCAATTCAAGATGATTTGAGGACTTATGGCCAATTTGGGCTAAATCCAATTATGTTTGAAATATTGGCCCTTTGGGCCATTAGACATTTGTCTGGGTTCAGCCCCTCATCATTCAGCAGTGCCAAACAGAGGTTTGGGAGCTATGACAACATTTTGTCTTTGATTTCCCCAATTTTGAGATTCATTTGGAGGAGGGACTTTTGCCTCTGGAAAATTAGCCAATTTGGCTAAAAGTAGTGTTAAACACTAGAAAACAACAGTGTTAAACACTGGAGATAGAACTCTCAAATTAGTGTTAAACACTAAAAGACAATCAGTGTTAAACACTGGAAATATAATCTTCAATTTAGTGTTAAACACTAGAAACAATCAGTGTTAAACATTGGAAATATAATCCCCAAATTAGTTTTAAACACTAAAGAAAGAGGGGTCACGTGTGGACACGTGAGAGCGCCCAAAAGTGGGACCAGATCCCTTTTCTTCGTTCTGCAATTAAGTGTTAAACACTTTTTATATTTTTATTTTGAGCATCACGTGTTGACACGTGATGGGGATTTATGCGCTGACTGTTAAAGCGTTTGCCAAGGGGTCACGTGAGAGCGCCCAAAGCCTCTATTTCCTTTGCTTTTTCTTTCTGTGTTTCGAGAGTCACGCGGGAGCACGTGAGGCATTGCCTCAGTGATTTTTCCTTCTCATTTCTGGGGATCTTTTCAGGGGTCACGTGGGGACACGTGACCTTAATTCTTTTCATGCACAGAGATCTTTTAAGTCTCCTTATTTTATTTTGAGAATTAAATTCTCTGCAGGGTTAAACCCTAATTATGATTGTGGAGGAATTAAATTCCTGTTGTGCAAGAATTAAATTCTTATATAGGATTAAACCCTAATTTCCTTTCAGGGGAATTAAATTCCCATACATGTAAAAAAATTAAATTCTTGATTAGGGTTAAACCCTAGTTCTGTCCATCTTGAAGGAATTAAATTCTTGTAATTTTAGGAGAATTAAATTCTCATATAGGGTTAAACCCTAACTTTGTTTTGGGAGAATTAAATTCTCTAAACTCAATTCCCCCTCTAAGTTTTGGATCTACATGGCAGGATCTCAACCCGATAAGATTTAAATTCTCAATTTATGGGGAGATGTGCTCTTTGCAGATCTTCAACCAGAGGAAGAACTAAGTTCTTTTTGTAGAAGAGTTAAACTCTTAGATTTTGAGAATTAAATTCTCTGTTCGAAGTTTTGATTCCCTTTCTTTTCCCACCTAGGGTTTTCTTTTCCTCCTGAAGAAATTTTCTTCCTCTCTTGAGAATTAAATTCTCCTCTCTTTTTTTCTCTCTTGAGAATTAAATTCTCCTCACTTTTTCTCTCTCTGTTCTTCTCTCCAAAAAAAAAAGTAAATCCCTTCTCTTCTCTTCTTGGCTCCTATTTATAGGAGAAGGAAAAGAATCAATTTGTTTAGCAAATCTCTCATTGAAAGATTTGATTTGTGTTCATATTTAATATGAGCCTTTAGATCATTCAGTGAATTTTATTCACCGTTGGATTTTAAATCCAAAAGATATTCTATTTGTTATTTTCGGTGAGATTTAGGGAAATCTTTTCTTGTCTAAGATTTTCCCATAAATTGGTGATTTTTAATCACCCTTGGATCTTTAATCCAACGGTCCCCATAATCCTTTTCCATTTGGAAAGCTTTGGAAGCTTTTAGAATTTAATTCTATTAAACTGTAAGGCTTTCGAAGCCAGTCACGTGCTGACACGTGACCTTTGGTCACATGTGAGCTCGTGACCCCCAATTGAGTCCTTTTCTCAGCATTTATTTATGGTTCAATTTTAACCATCACGTGTCAACACGTGACCATTGGTCACGTGTGAGCACGTGATACCTTATTGAGGTATTTCCTTCAGCCATTTGTTTTTATTTCTGTTTTAACTATCACGTGTCAACACGTGATCATTGGTCACGTGTGAGCACGTGACCCCCAATTGGGTCCTTCTTCAGCCGTTTGTTTTTATTCCTGTTTTAACTATCACGTGTCAACACGTGACCATTTATCACGTGTGAGCACGTGATACCTCATTGAGGTAATTCCTGATTTTTAATCAGGGAACAGTACATAGCATATTTGCTCATAACTTTTGATCCCGGATGAATTATGAAGCCCATAATATATCAAATCGAAGGGTTTTCCGAGATGCTTCCAATGTCATCAGAATTTAGCTGTTTCTCCTTCGGGAGTTTATCAAAATATAGGCCGGAAGATACTGGTTCGCATTTTCTTAAGCGTATCGCTGCCATTTGATACCTTGGACTCTTTTGCGCAGAAATTTTTGGCGGGAACACTCCCGTTTGGGGATGTTTTATTTATATCCTATATTTGTACCCGTTTCGGGGCTAGTTTTTACAAAAGGAGGTGCTGCCGAAATTTTTAAGAAAATAAACTTGAGCTTTAAGATTTTTACTTGAGATTTCCAAATATTTTTAACAATGTTTTTATCACCTACTTTCTTTTGATGGTTTAGATTTCTGGGTTTTGGTTTACTTAAATTGCGTTACGCCTGTTGACATCACTTGGTTTAAATGCCGGCCACGTGTTAAATTTTGGGTCATGACGGATAACTTTCCGGTGCAATACGAGATCAAATCTCTATACTGGGAAAAACAAACAATACCAAAATTCCTATTTTTACAAGTTTAAGCCCCCAGAAAAATTTGGGGGCATTTAGAAATATTTTGGCCGGTGAAGTCCCGTTGTGGCCGGCCATGTTTACATAAACCCTCACCATTTTTCTTCCACTTTATTTTCACATCCAAAATGAAATTCTGCAATTGTTTAGAAAAAATTTAAAACACTTTTGAAATTCGGACAGAGAAAGGGTTTAAAATAGTAAATCGGAATTGGAAACTTGTCGATCGAAACTAAAACATTGCCTAAGCTAGTCCTAGTGCTTGGTTGGCTTTGATACCACTTGTAGAACGGGCGCACCCCGCGCGTGAGCGCAATAGAAGCGGGAATGGACGGAAAACAAAAATTCCTTTGGGGCGCGATCAACCAAACGCCAAAATCGTCCAAACACGAGTTTCTAGCTAAACTAAAGAGCATAAAGAGAGAGTTCAGAGGTGTTACAACCTTTGTAGCGTGTCTGGATGATCCTGGAAGACCCCGTCTAAACTCTGTGAGCTCCCGAATGCGTCTGCACGCCGACAACCTCGCCTTAGATGAGCTGCATTGAAAGCGGAATGCCCGAGCTCCAACCCCGTCACCGGTCAGAGGAACTTCTTCTAGAGGCTTGCTAGACATGGAGGAAGGCGATGCGAAAAATGGGTACTCTCTACTTTTTGTAAACCCTCACTATGGCAACACTTGCCATTTTTCTAGTGAGCTCAAGCTCATGTTGTTGAGGAAGAAGAAGATGGCTTGATAAAAAATGGCTTATGAAAAATTGTTAATGTTTTAATCTTTTCCACCATGTCATATATATGACACATACCCTCACTCCCTACTCTCTCTCATGTGTGTCTCAACACATAAGAGAGAGGGTTGGCCCCACCACCTAATTAAATATATTAAATATACAATAATATATATATACACACACACACATTAATATATATGTAAAGATATATATATATATCAAATATATATATATATATATCAAATATATATATTAAATAAGTATTAGTACATGTATCATATACACGTACACATCATGTATCACATACACGAAATGCCATCAATATCTTCCCGGTATCATATACTGTAGTGTATATCATATACACTATACTAGAAACCGTATCATTAATACGGTTATCAAGTCAACACTTGACATGGTATTCTGGCTTTGAAACCGGCTAGTATAACAGTCGTCCGATTGAACACGTATATCCAATATAAATGTTTTATCAAACTCACATACGTATCCCTATATGTACGTCACATAGCATTTTGCCTGGGCAGAAACTTTCGTTGCGGGCTCCAAAGACTTGTCAATATGCTGGCAGTAGGTTATACATGATCGTATCCGATTGAATCTGAAACACTTTCAGATTCAACCCCCTTTCGGGTTAACCCATAAGCTTGTCAGTGGCACTAATTGTACGTAACGGCTACTCAGGTATGAGCAAGATAAAGGCAGGTCGACGAGCAAACTCATCCGGACCCAACAAAGTCTATAAGTGGCAATCCCCGTATAGTCCAATCTCTTCGTCAATGAGTATCACATACCGGGTCTGGGGAGTGAAAACCGTCAGACCCTCAATAACCCGATAAGTCATGCTGACAGAGGACTCGTAACCAAAGAGATACAACTGGTAACACTTACCAGTTTATCTCTACTGCCGTGGCCACGGACTTCTGGCTATAGTCGTGTCCTGCACAATTCGATTTCGACTCTCAATACAGGAAGTGACGAATTCCCTCGACCGCTCACTGCCTCCATATGCTTCGGGACTGTACCCAACCAAAACCTGTTTGCACGACTCAGTAGAGTCATGGTAGGGTAGTAATCAAAGTACAGTGGGAACACACACGAGACACTGTGGCGATTTCAGGTCTAGGGACTACCCTATACTCATGTCACAAGAGAACTGCTATCTAACATTGGTATAATACCAACTAGGAGTTCTCGGCGAGTCCGTCCAGTGTAACTCATCCAATGAGCACCTGTATACAATCATCGGTATCAAACACCAATGGCTATGGGATCAGCCATTGCCCCGTACAGGGTCATGAAACGTATACACTAGTCTAAACTGGAGTACTGATGCCCTGTCTCGATAATCCTACGACTAGGGCCATGTAAGGATGTGCTTATAAACTACCAGGCCCTACTAGTATGATCCTTATCACAATCCTGGTAGTCAAGCAAAGATCCTATGGGCTTTATCTCATGTATTTGCGATACGCGATAACTAGTAACACGTATTCACACGACAGATACGGACAAACCAGATAGCCCACTATCATATCGAGTAAGACTGTTTTTTGTATAGGCGCTCCTCGAATTCTGTAATTGCATTTCCGCAATTACGATAATTGCCTTGAGGGAACAAATATCCAACAGGAAGTTACCACTTCCTATGACCTACAGATAACTAGTAGGGCTATTATAACCATGATGCTGACCTCCCTATCATCATCTCCAAGAAAACCGAAGTATCTCTCGGGTGGCTGAGGTCACCTACTAAAATCTGCGGAGTGACAAGTCTAATTGAATCCTTAGGTTCTTCTAAATTTTCGGTAACCATTTATGGTTCTGGAATCACTTCCAGTTCTATCATACTTCTACTAGTTTCTTTTGCAAAAAGATCTCTTTTATAAAAAAAGTGGCGAGTGAAGAACAATGTAACTATTGATCTTGAAAATGGTAGAAACAAAATCCTAGCAAATGTTTGGGATAATCCATAAACAGCCATTACCGAAACGTGCCTTGAGTTTGTCTCAATTCTGCTGTTAAACAGGAATCGGATAACTCCATATTTTTATAAGCTCAAGATATATAACCAATCTATGTCCATATAAAATTAAATGCACTAATTTAGATAGAATCAGATTCAAATATTATGCGGCTGTTTCCAGTACATATCACCTAAATGGAAAAAGGCCAATACAACATTACTCATTAAGGTGCGAACCCGCGGATGAGTAACCTGAGAGAGAATCAAGTTGCAACAACCATAAACTTTCTGTATAATTTTTTTTCAAAAATACAGAAAGGGGTATTTGAGCCTGAGTATAAGTTATAAGTTTGTTTTGCTTTAGAACAGCAAGAAGGAGCTTGTAGCTCATTGGTAAGACATTGCACTGCCGAACCAAAGCACCAGAGTTCAAATACCATCAGCCACATTATCTTTTTAATTATTTTTCTTTTAATCTTTTAGAAGCCCAAGAGTCTACACGTGCACTACACGTAATAGGGTAAGTTACAGAATAAACAAACGTGTCTACGAGGCTAGACCAAACGTCAGGGACACGTGGCATCAAGATGAGCCCCGACTCGCTCAACTCGGGCCGGCGAACTCGTTGACTCGGCCGGCACCGCCGGTTCAACTTGGAGCAAACCCTAATTTTATTTAACCTCCTACACCCTTTGGCCTACCCCACTCCCCCTACATTGTTTAAATTCTCTGCAATTAACCAGAGAATTAAAATACCCCCATTTAATCCATTTTAATACAAATTTCTAATACACCCTTTCACTACCCTAAAACCCTAATTTTTCCTATAAATACCACCCTCAAAATCACCCCTCCTCACTCCCAAATCCCTGCCCAAACTCTCAAGAAAATTCCCAAGTCTTTTTTGTGCAAGTAGAGTTAGCAAAAGGGCGAAGCTCCGACGAACTTCCGACGACAACTCAAGGAGTTTCCGATGACGAAACGACGCAACGGAAACTCCCACCTCTTCCTATTTCTCTCCTCTAGCCAATCACCCAGTAAGTCCCCACTTGTTCCTCTTTTCTCTATTCAAAAAACATTCAAAACTAAAACCCGACGGAAGCGGAGTTAGTCCGACTTCTGATTCGGTTTTTCTTTAAAAACTATAATTTTTCTTAATCAAAATACCTTCATATCATTATATATTGTTCATTAAATATTAATAAATATCTTTAACAAGTTTCATCACAAAAGATTGTTATATACATTTTTTATCGCAATTTTACATTAAAATACCTTCATGTTTCATTTCGACATGCTTGAATTTTAAAAACCGTATTACCTTACATAGTTCACGAGGTAAGGACCTACTTCCTCACAACACACATATCTAACATAACATGATGGAATTTGGGACATAGATTTGTGAAAATACGACTTTACATATAACTACTTTCAACTTATAAAAACATTTTTCTATAAGAAGTGTATTTAACAAATCTTTGCAATTGCGTCTCTACAACCCATTTTGGGGAACCCATACGGTGTAAGTTGGACTCCTCTCGTATACACTGGTATTTTTTGTACCAAGCTACAAACAACAGCGTTAACATTAAATACAATATTATAACAATATATACTCTATTCTGTCTATTTCGTTCTTATCTATTTACGGGACTTACTGAGCGATTTGTTCGCTGACGATTCTCTTTCTTCTTCTTTGAAATGTCGTCAGGTCATTTGGACTCACTGGAGATCGAGCCCACCAGCGAGGATTTGGATCAACTAGCTTTTGACCCAGAGTTTTAGATTCCTTGTACAAATTTGCATTCTGTATTTTCCATTTCTGTTATGCCACTGTTTAGGCATTGCTTTCCATTCCATGTATTTACTTTTCAGATGTATTGTAAAAGAAATGTTAATAAGTAAAGTTGCTGTTCAATTATATTCATTGTCATTTTCATTGTCTCTTGTGCATTTTACTTATATTGCTTAGATACGCTCAGCGTGTTTACTTTTGAGTAAATACATAGCGGTCTCGTCGCGTCCTCTGCCCGTATACTGGGAAGCAGGGCGGGACACAAGTTCTCAATATTACTATGATGGAATACCTAGTATAAGTATCTATATCTTCGATCACTTCGAAGAATCCTGATACTTCCAACGTATGGTTCTCTACTTTATTCTTATACCTATAAGCTTCTAAAAAAAATTGGACCTTGCATTACATCGAATGCGTGTCTAAAACCAGAGAACTCATATGTAAACCTGAATGAAATAAGAGTACCAACCCCTTGTACCGAAGGACATTGGACAACTTACATTTTCATGTATAAGTTCCGAGAGTATACTAACTCAAATTCCGTGTTTTGTAAGTTGAAAACTGTATTTTGGTCCAGAATGTCTTAAACCATTATTGAATGCACCTTATCTTATTCTCAACTGATAAAAGTAAATGTTTGGAACACAATTTTCAAAATTTATATCTCACTTTATAAAATAAAGATACAGATATTTTATTTTAAAAATTGGTGCATAACAACAGTTATTCGAAACCAAATATTTTGCCGTTATGTAAAACCAGGTGATTCAATCCAATATCACCAATTACAACGAATTTTGATATTGAGGATCAGATCGCCCATTTCCCAATATTCTACTCCTACTCAGCATCTATAACACCGTACAGATGTGAGATCCAAATCTGATAAATACATACCCTGGAATCAGAATTAATTGGAAAACAGTTCTCATTTACAAGTACACAGAAAAACTGAAATATAAATGTTTCAAGGGGTGGCCGGGTATTCCTAGTAATACATTTTCCACTATCCAGATTCATGACAGTAGTCTCAATTTCCTTTGCCCCCACTTCAATCCCTTTATATGGCTCTATATCTTACCTTTTGTACACCGTACTTACGCTAACTGGTTTTCTTGTTTTCCTACCTTTCGGCACCTGCCTAAGGTTTGGAAGAAGACTATCCAATAAGCACAATAGGTGTACTCTCCTAATACAAGGAGCTCTCGCAATCTAAGAGAAGGTAAAAAGAAAAGACAACCGAATAATACAATCTAAATTCTCCAAAACCAGTGACCATTCTCGACTGAAATAATTTCGTCGAGTTCGTATGTAATTATACGACGGTCATTTCCAAGCAATATGGATCATCATAGTGATACAGAGTGTTCTGGAGAAGTGCAAAAGGGAAGTAGGAGTAGCAGGGATATTTGCAACTTTGTCGTGAATCACGACAATCCAAAGCCAACGTGTGTAAAAAGGTTCGGTTAACTTGGTTAATGAGTTTTAAGTAAGTCATAGGTCGCTGTACCAGAGAGAGAAAAGAAACACTCGGCGTGCACTCTATCAAGATTAAATTAGTTATCACTTTATCTAATCAGGATGGCTCCCACTATTTTCTCGAATTCTCCCTTAAACCCTAAAAGGAGAACTAGTCGGGATCATTTACACCTTACAAATTCGCTAACCGTTAATCCAGGTTAGTGTAGGTACTCCAAGGGAGGTCCCCCGTGCTTTTGCACGGACCCAATTAATAACCCTGTTTTCACAGAAGCGTAACCTCGGTAACACTTTCTAGACGCCTAATAGGTTAGCTAATTGTGAAGTGAAAATCTCCTGAGGAGTAATACCTACTCATCAGTGGGAATTGAGACCCAACTATCATCGTGTGATAACCTGACGGGATCCACTCAAGTCACCACACTCCAGAAGGTATGCGCATGTCTGGCAAGTTTCCTTCATATTTGAAACTCCCGATGTGGTTTGCCCTTAAAACCCTAGTGATCTTGACGGAGTCAAAAAATCAAAAGGTCCTATTCAAGTTTAACCCGTCATTATCTTGATTGCATTAAACCCACCCGCACGAGCCTTTGACCGAGTCAACAAAGCCGTACGACTGTCCTAACCAATCACATTACTTGTTACAAACAAGCAATACATAGCTACCGCACACTACGCATTAACGGAGTTAACAAATGCAGCACGAATACTAAGTAATACTCGTAGGAAATGACGGAGGGCTACGGCTGGTTTTTGGCAAAAAACCTTTAACGTAATGAACTTGATATCGTTGGAGGAACTCGAGTGGCTTTGAAATGGAGTGGTTTAAACTACACTTTTTAAAACTAGTAACAAAAACCTTTGCTTAAGATCGAATTCTTCGTGAAGGGATCAAGGCTCTTCTCTCATAGAATGAGGTGCTGGATATTCCTGACCGAATACCTCTATACAAAGCAAAAGAATATGACAGTTGTTTTTAATAAAACTGAGTAGTTTTAAAAATTTATTCCGACAACATCAAATAGATTTATTTTCATTTGCATTAAAGATAGAATGCAGTCCCATCAAATCTAGTTTCTAAGCCACAACAAAAACAACCAAAATAGCATACTTTTATATGCCATCCGCATTCGTCATGGGGTCCCGGGTCTTCACCGTAAGGTTACTTAACATACGGCAAGGCGGGGACAGGGCTGGCGTGGATGCAATATATATATATATATATATATATATATATATATATATATATATATATATATATATATATATATATCACAAGTAGATAAGAATCATCACAAACATGCGAAAAACAATATGGAATAGCGGATAAACTTGGATCCCCGCGTTTCATCTGAGCCGTAAATGAAACACGACGTTCCCCGGTCATGTGGATAGCCCATACATAGTCGATCCTAGACCCCTACGAGTGCGGCAAGCCACTTGCCAATTCTAGAAACTGGGTAACACGCCCTCAATGAAATGAGTCAATCACCCGTCGCTTTCTAGAATCCGGTAACTTGTGCAGCCCTCCGCGGGTCGAATCCTATAACCCATACAAGTGAGGCAAGCAACCCACCAATTCTATAGCGAAGCGGCCCGATCTCAACTCCATGAGATGGCCACTTGCCGCACTCTAAAACCCGACTACTTGAGCACTTCTTCCGGGTTAATCCTAGTACAAAAATGAAATAAATATACAATGGTTACATCGACCGCATCCTGGTCGAGCCCCAATAAAAGAATATACATAATACGGAAAAGGTGGCCACATATTGGAGCTCGTCCCGAGCAAATGAATACAACAAAGTAAATCAAAACTGTACAAGCAACGCATGAGGGGCTATCCGACACGACAATCCAACTAAACCATAATCAAGATACATATCCACATAAACAAGTAACCGAAATAAGTGTGCAATCCCGTCTAATTGAGTGTATAGTAATTAGACGACATTCAAAAACACATCCACGCACGCAAACAAAGTCACGACATTAGAATTCCAAAACAAAATTAGCGCACATCCCAAATACACCAAGGGATCAAAAACCAAGTGCGCTAAACATCCAAAAAATCGAGTTTTGAGCCAATTCGGAAATCTGAATCAAAACGAAACGCGCCCGAACCTTCACGGGGAGTTAGGGAACAAAATTAACGTTGAGTCGTGGAGCCTAAGGGGGTATCCCACCCTCGAGGCCACCATGAGGTGGCCATGGGAGTGGGGCAGACCCGAGACTGCCATAGGGAGCAGTTTCGGGTCCCCACCCCTAAGAGCACCTCGTGGTGGTCTTAGGAGTGGGCCCAGCCTTTCGGTCCTCCCGGGGTGCCTACGGACCACCCCGCGGCTTCTCGGTTCAAACCGTAAGCCCACGAGGTGTGCAAACATGTCAAAACTCAAAATTCCGGGACTGTTTTTTTAGACAGTTTTCGATATCCGAAAAAACTTGATTTCTAATATCGTAACTAGCTATTTTAAGGTATTTGGGAGGCTCTGATACCACTATAGGGTTTCCTAGTGCCCGCGGTGCAGCAGAAGCGCGCGATTGGCGAACAAAAATTTCAAGCTAACACGAAAGTATCCCGAACCTAGAATCGATCTAAACGCCTAAACTAGCAAACCAAGCATGCAAAATGCTGTTCGGATCGAGCTTGAGTGGCGACCTCTCTTGCCGAAAATGATCCACCTGAGGGAAACCAATCCAAGTTCCGACTTCACCTAGTGAAGCGACCGACGCTCCAAACTCGCTACGAATGGAGAGTGGGGATGTAAGAATATTTTCTGTAATACCCAGCCCCTTTTGTATACCAATACCCGTATTTTTGTTACTATTAAAAGTTATTTATTTTATAATTGTTATTTTTAGAATTTTAAAACCCTAACCACACTTCCACCTTCCCCTTCATTACTTTTCCTTTCCTTTTATTTTTCTTTCTTTGTAGCCAGGCCATCTCCTTTCCCCAAAATTCTTTTCCCCATTTCTATTTTTCCCAAGTCCCCGATTGCTTCCCCTTTTATCCTCGTGATTTTGTAGGTTTTTGGTTGCTCAAGTTTTACTAATCGTTTTTCCAAAACCAATTAAAAATCAAAACAAAACAAATTAATTCCCCTTTTAAAATAAACTCAACCCAACTCCATTTTCCTTCTCCTTTTAAAAATCCCCAGCCCAAACCCCTATCCCCAGCCCATTCCCATATAAACCCCTATTTTTCCGTCGGCCCAAGCTCCCAAAGCCCAGCACCCCAAAACTCAGCCCAAGGGAAATTCCTATTAAACTAAAACACAAAAAAAAGATCCCCAGCCCAGCCCAGCGGCCGCGCCCAACCCGACCCAACCCGACCCGCTTCGATAACCTTCTTCCCCAACGTCCAAACATTTCCTGCTCTTTTCCCTTTCGCAACCCACGCTTCCCCCATCTCCGCGCTCGACCCCACATCGCCGACGCCTCGCGCCCACATCGCCGTGCCATTGCCGCACGTCCCCGCGACCTCGACCACGACTCCCTCGAGCTCCCCGTCAACTCAAACTCTTCTCTCCCTCTCATTCTCCAACCCACTCTCTCTCTCTCTCGAAAACTGCCGAGCCCTCGCCACCGCCGTCGACGACTATGACCCCCTAGTCCTTCTCCCTCGCATCTCTCTCCTCTTCACACCCTACTCCACTCCACCTCACCCACCTTCTCCTCCCCTTCCCTCGTCGTCACCCCTTCACCGAGCTCTCCTCACTGCACCCACCCCAGCTTCTCACGCACCCCTGCCTCGACCACCCTCCGGCCGACCCCATCACCTCAGCAAGCTCCTCCTCGTGCATCAACTTCCTCGTCCCTCCATCGTCGGAACTCGCCCCCCCCCCAAGCTGCAGGCCCCTGCACACCAGAACCCGACGCCAGCACAACCACCTCACTCCAAACCTCGAGCCTCGCCCCAGTTCCTGCCCTCCTCACCGTGCACCTCACTGTCCTTTCCCTCCGGCACCGACCATCTGCGACACCTTCTCACCACTACAGCAAGCAACCCCGCCACCATCGACGCCTCCCGGTCGCAGTCGTAGTCGAGCTTGAGCCTAGTCGTTGTCGTGTCGTGTTCGTGACGCGAACGTGCCATTGCCGCTGCCATACCGTCATCGACACGTCTCCAGGCAAGTACCCTACTTGCTACATGCTATATTATTTCCGTTATAAATCAAACCGCATTAATTCCCTGTTTGCGAATCATGAAAACCTTATATAACATAAGTGTTCGACGCAAGATCTAAATGAAAACCTTTCCTTAATTTGATGGAACTTGTTTGCATATTGTGGCAAGTCTAGCAATGAACCTGGTGTAGAAATTTCACTGAAAAATATGACTGTTAACGACTTAAACGATCACTCCCAATTACACCCGTAAAAACTGGGAATTTCCCGCACCTGAAAATTGTTAAAATCACAATTAATTATGTGCATATTGAAATGAGGCGTTCGAGGGCTAAAATCGAAGCCGACTCGACGATCTGTAACCTTGTACAAGTTATTAATTATTTCTGTACTGAAATTATGACGAGAATTGGTTCGGAGAGCGGCTCTGGACTGCAGTCCAGAGCAACTCTGGTTATTGTTTTCTGTCCCGTAATGTTTACTACCTTGTTTTCCAAACTTGTATGTTCCGAAACCCTGCATGTTATTGAATATAAATCTGTTAGCTAAATAACTCAAGTGATTTCACCCCGTTATATCGTCGTTTGTTATTTAAACTGCAATTTAAAAGATCAGGACGTCTAGCAGTCCCAAACAGAAACAGAATTGGCATACTAGTGTTGAACAGTGCATAACTTTTGACGTACAGACGCGATTGAGAATCAGTCTATTGCGTTGAAAACATTATTGAAAACCCTATATTTCATTCAACTATAGCGTCGCTAAATTCTGGTCCCAACTGGGATTAAAATGCGTTGCATAACAAACTTCCGATTCTGAAACCGGATTTCCAGCAGTGAACGCTTAAAATGAAATGGCCATATCTAGTGATCCTGAAACCCGATTGATGTGAAACCAAATTTTATGGATAGATAATCAAACATACTACTTATCCCCTGTTCATTGTTTCGCTAAATTTGGCATGTATGATTTATGATAAATTATGCAAGTGGTAGGATACCGACTTATGACATCTTAATCATGACTTACATACTGTTTCTCATCACATCATATATATGTCATTGCATTGGTAACCTAGTGATCATGTGCATTACCCAGTGTTAGGTATTAGTGGTGATTGTGGCAAGTACGTTGGTGTTTGTGCATGAATGGATAAGTGAAAGTGACACGTACTTGTACACAATCAGTGGACCCTATCGATTTATTGTATTGTCGACGTCTGTGGGACGCGTATAAGTTTGACTATAAGTGGTATGGGACACTTATGGAAGCACTTGTATGGGTGTCACAGGTAAGGCACCAAACACTGTCCATTGATCTTGAGTATCAGTCGAGACATGCTTGATGGAGACCCCGTCTTCAGTTCTCGCGTAGACTCGTCATGGACCGGCGGGTATTTGAGTCTATGTTTGGCGTTTGATGTAGACTACGGGATGTGGGGTAGTTTGAGTGTGAGTTCAACAGAATCTCGGGAGTCCCATGCCGTCATATATATATGGAGATATATGGAGATTTACAGGGTTATCACTGATTATTACCGTGCGTTTTATTCGGGCCCGTGGTCCCTTGCCCTTGGGTCCTACCCTTGGGTGGGGGATACTCACGAGTGGTTGACTCTCACACTTGGACTGACGATAGGCTTAGTGACCTGTACAGTGAGACTTAGAGACTGATAGGGATAGTGACATTGACATGCATTGCTTACTGAGTCAACACACCTGACATACTACTTCACTGCTTTCATGTTCACCTGCTCTTTTAAACACCCGCATTGACTACTTCATGTTCACATCTTTACTATCTTGGTTTACTGTTATATACCCATTATTACTGTACGTGTTACCACTTGCATCTATATATATATATTTCTATCGTGTCGCTCTGACGACCTGAGTATGCATGCTCAGAGTGAGAAGTGGGTCTAGCTTGGACCAGGACCAGACATACATCGCGGACATCGTGATCAGCTATCCAGAGCTATACTCTTTTGATCTCCATAAGGTTAGTTCTTTGTATTTGTTTTATTTCAGTTACTGCATTTCTCATTACCTGTGCATTGTTTACTGATTACCACGTAAAGCTAGAAGACGAAGTGTGACTACGGAGAGATATTACCTCGACCGTAGGAGCATGGCTGGCCTTGTCAACCCCTCGTATTCCGTATTTTGGGAAGCGGGGCGTGACATGGTTTTGTTGGTATCAGAGCCAGGTTTTGCTTTGATTGGGATTGCAGTTTCCGAGTAGAGCTTGACGATTTAAGTCGCTCTTTCGGTCCAGATTGTGAACTATTATCTTCGACTTGAATCTTTATTATTCGTCATGCCGTATTTTGACCCCATCCGTTAGAGTTCTGGGCGACTTAGTAGAGTTACATGGTTGTAATTATGAACTGCAGCATAGCTACAATACTGTACTCTATTGGGTAACTTGGAGTTCTACAATTGTTTTTCCGCTTGACTGAGCTCCACCTCACCCGATATTCTTGTTTCCATTGCCAATTTTATATCTTGTTCTGATTTTTCCCCTGTATCTTATGCCGTCCTAAAGTTGTTGTTTCAGGATCATGTCTTCCAACGACTCTTCCGCTATCTCCACTCACCAGAATCAGACCGTGGAGATTCTGAATGCACTGCAAGGTCTGAAGGAAGCCCAGGAGCGAACAAACGACCTGTTAGCCGAAGGACTAAGAAGGCAGATGACTCAGGCACCAGCGGGAGTCTCCAATCGTAAAGGGATCCCTGTCAGACGAGGAAAAGAGGTGAAGATGAAGCGCCCACTTGTTTCCCCGCAACAGAAGCAGCAGAAGACCCAACGTTGTGGGTACTTCAAGAAGCCAGGACACCTTTAGAGGGAGTGTCGCCGCGCCAAAGGGAAATGCCTGATGTGCGGATCCAGCGAACACTTTATCAATAGTTGCCCTGAAAGGAAGGAGCTACAAGGAGGAAGTTCGTCCACACTCTCCACTTTTACTAAGTGATGGTTATTTCATAGTTCGAGCTTCGAGGATAGTGCGGACCCCGCGCAGGGTTCAACTCGCGAGACAGGAATGCAGCAGTCCAGAAATCAAAGAAGAATTATCACGTTTTCTACTTTCAATAAAAATGTTGTCACTCCTTTGTAAATATTCCTTTCGTTTGAAATCTTGTATTCGTCGAACTTTTAGCTGAATGCAATAAAAACTCTGGGTTGTGATGTATGTACCGTTCTCTTGCTTCTCACTTTATTCTATACTATTCATTGCATCAGCATCTTTACATTTTAATTTTCCGTCCTTGCCTCCAGCATATCCTCCCTGTGCCACTGTATCCTTGGATATCTTCTTAACATACCCCACTTTCTAATCACGACTCTCTCCTTTCAGGTCATGGCCCATCTTGGAGAAGCGCCGCCTCTAGATGAGGACACACAGTTGTGCGTTTCCTCAGACTACATGCTGGTGAGATCAGATGACGAGATCGACGGCCCACAGGTTATTTTTGGAAACAACGACTCCGAGGGTGAGGGATTCGCAGCCACAGAAGTCAACATAATCAGCGACTCGGACGACGAAGAAGAGGACCTCAGAGAAGACCCAATAGAGGAAGATTCAGAGGAGGATCCAGCAGAAGGAGATCACGTAGAATTAGACCTCGAGGAAGAAGCTCCAGCCGAGGAAGAAGGACCAGAAGAGCAAGACCCCGCGGCAGAAGAACTCCCAATGGCGGTCCCTGCGAGGCGCTATGGAAATGGACGCCCCTATCTGAGCACACGAGCCTACCGTAACCTACTGAACCTCCACAACCGCGACTGACGTGATTTAGCTGTTGTCTCCTCTGGTCCAATAAAATTGTGTATAGTTTAGGGCCATCTTTTACTTTTCGAGAATGCTTTGTTAGAATTTTCTGGAATGAAATAAAATTGCTGAGTTCGCCAATCTTTTAATTTTTGGTTCACATGATGCTTGACTGTTTCCCCTACACCTTTATTTTCTTCCTGAGATCCCTGACTGTCCATCCCTGCACCTTGTGCTGTTTTGACCCTCGCTTAGATTAAAAAGTACCGCATCCCGATCTTTTGAATGGGCCACACTTCATCCTTTGTATGTGCCTTGTTTGAGATCCTTCTAGAGAAGGAATTGATAGTGAAATTTCCGAGTTCGCTAACCCTTCGGATTTTTGATTCACATGGTGTATCGACCGTTTTCCTTCCCATACATCCCTTCCCCTCATGAGGCTCATTACTGTTCACCCTTACACACTGGCCTAACCCGACCCCGGCCTCTTCGACCTTCAGTTTAAAGTGTCACACTCCGACCTGTTGAGTAAGCCATATTCCATCGTAATCCCTACCCGGGCTAGCTCAATACATCTTTGTGCCATTTCCTATTACCCTAACTATATTTAGGGACATCATTATTCGAAAATTTAGTTTTCATTATTTTGTGTTTATCGAAAAGTGTTTGTTATTAACTACTCCCGTTTTATGCATTTTAAGCACATTATTATTCTTTCCATTTTTCGGTAGTGCAACCATATATTGCACATATTATTTTGTGCTATGTTTCTTATTTGCACCATGTGGATTTTCTAAGTTACTTTAAAATTTATTTTTCTTTTTGATCGATACATTATACTAGGGTGTTTTAACCTATCGACAAAGCCTTCACCATTTTAATATTGTTACTCTAGTTTTCTCGGGTATTATACTTATAGGTTGCTATTATCTTTGCTGTGCTGGTTCGATATATATATGTATACATATTTTGGGTTTCGATTTTATCGAGCACGCCTCGAATATTATTGTTTGTTATTGTTATTTTTATTCTCTTACACATGTAGTTTGCCCTTATGATTGAGTCTGCCTTGTACTTACTTAGACCTGCCCATTGTTACGTTAGTTTTATACATTTATAGACCTTCAATCCTTACCTACCTATTTTAAGTAAATCCCTATGTGTTAGTGTTCGATGTGGTAACTTTTCGCTTATTATTTTATAGCTTATCGTTTCTTTTAAATTTCGAGGACGAAATTTTTCTAAGGGTGGTATGATGTAATACCCAGCCCCTTTTGTATACCAATACCCTTATTTTTGTTACTCTTAAAAGTTATTTATTTTATAATTGTTATTTTTAGAATTTTAAAACCCTAACCACACTTCCACCTTCCCCTTCATTACTTTTCCTTTCCTTTTATTTTTCTTTCTTTGTAGCCAGGCCATCTCCTTTCCCCAAAATTCTTTTCCCAATTTCTATTTTTCCCAAGTCCCCGATTGCTTCCCCTTTTGTCCTCATGATTTTGTAGGTTTTTGGTTGCTCAAGTTTTACTAATCGTTTTTCCAAAACCAATTAAAAATCAAAACAAAACAAATTAATTCCCCTTTTAAAATAAACTCAACCCTACTCCATTTTCCTTCTCCTTTTAAAAATCCCCAGCCCAAACCCCTATCCCCAGCCCATTCCCATATAAACCCCTATTTTTCCGTTGGCCCGAGCTCCCAAAGCCCAGCACCCCAAAACTCAGCCCAAGGGAAATTCCTATTAAACTAAAACACACAAAAAAAGCTCCCCGGCCCAGCCCAGCGGCCGCGCCCAACCAACCCAACCCGACCCGCTTCAATAACCTTCTTCCCCAACTTCCAAACATTTCCTGCTCTTTTCCCTTTCGCAACCCACGCTTCCCCCATCTCCGCGCTCGACCCCACGTCGCCGACGCCTCGCGCCCACGTCGCCGCGCCGTTGCCGCACGTCCCCGCGACCTCGACCACGACTCCCTCGAGCTCCCCGTCAACTCAAACTTTTCTCTCCCTCTCATTCTCCAACCCACTCTCTCTCTCAAAAACTGCCAAGCCCTCGCCACCGCCGTCGACGACTATGACCCCCTAGTCCTTCTCCCTCGCATCTCTCTCTTCTTCATACCCTACTCCACTCCACCTCACCCACCTTCTCCTCCCCTTCCCTCGTCGTCACCCCTTCACCGAGCTCTCCTCACTGCACCCACCCGAGCTTCTCACGCACCCTGGCCTCGACCACCCTCCGGCCGACCCCATCACCTCAGCAAGCTCCTCCTCGTGCATCAACTTCCTTGTCCCTCCATCGTCGGAACTCGCCCCCCCCAAGCTGCAGGCCCTTGCACACCGGAACCCGACGCCAGCACAACCACCTCACTCCAAACCCCGAGCCTCGCCCCAGTTCCTGCCCCCCTCACCGTGCGCCTCGCTGTCCTTTCCCTCCGGCGCCGACCATCTGCGACACCTTCTCACCACTACAGCAAGAAACCCCGCCACCATCGACGCCTTCCAGTCGCAGTCGCGGTCGAGCTTGAGCCTAGTCGTCGCCGTGCCGTGTTCGTGACGCGAACGTGCCATTTCCGCTACCATACCGTCATCGACACGTCTCCAGGCAAGTACCCTACTTGCTATATGCTATATTATTTCCGTTATAAAACAAACCGCATTAATTCCCTGTTTGCGATTCATGAAAACCTTATATAACATAAGTGTTCGATGCAAGATCTGAATGAAAACCTTTCCTTAATTTGATGGAAATTGTTTGCATATTGTGGCCCGTCTGGCAATGAACCTGGTGTAGAAATTTCACTAAAAAATATGAATGTTAACGACTTAAACGATCACCCCCAATTACACCCGTAAAAACTGGGAATTTCCCGCACCCGAAAATTGTTAAAATCACAAGTAATTGTGTGCATATTGAAATGAGGCGTTCGAGGGCTCAAATCGAAGATGACTCGACGACCTGTAACCCTGTACAAGTTCTTAATTATTTCTACACTGAAATTATGACGAGAATTGGTTCGGAGAGAGGCTCTGGACTGCAGTCCAGAGCAACTCTGGTTATTGTTTTCTGTCCCGTAATGTTTACTACCTTGTTTCCCGAACTCGTATGTTGCGAAACCCTGCATGTTATTGAAGATCAATCTGTTAGATAAATAACTCAAGTGATTTCACCCCGTTATATCGTCGTTTGTTATTTAAACTGCAATTTAAAAGATCAGGACGTCTAGCAGTCCCAAACAGAAATAGAATTGGCATACTAGTGTTGAACAGTGCATAACTTTTGACGTACAGACGCGATTGAGAATCCGTCTGTTGCGTTGAAAATATTATTGAAAACCCTAGATTTCATTCAACTATAGCATCGCTAAATTCTGGTCCCAACTGGGATTAAAATGCGTTGCATAACGGACTTCCGATTCTGAAACCGGATTTCCAGCAGTGAACGCTTAAAATGAAATGGCCATATCTAGTGATCCTGAAACCCGATTGACGTGAAACCAAATTTTTTGGATAGATAATCAAACATACTACTTATCCCCTGTTCATTGTTTCGCTAAATTTGGCATGTATGATTTATGATAAATTATGCAAGTGGTAGGATACCGACTTATGACATCTTAATCATGCCTTACATCTTAATCATGCCTTACATATTGGTAACCTAGTGATCATGTGCATTACCCAGTGTTAGGTATTAGTGGTGATTGTGGCAAGTACGTTGGTGTTTGTGCATGAATGGATAAGTGAAAGTGACACGTACTTGTACACTATCAGTGGACCCTATCGATTTATTGCATTGTCGACGTCTGTGGGACGCATAACTATAAGTGGTATGGGACACTTATGGAAGCACTTGTATGGGTGTCACAGGTAAGGCACCAAACACTGTCCATTGATCTTGAGTATCAGTCGAGACAAGCTTGATGGAGACCCCGTCTTCAGTTCTCGCGTAGACTCGTCATGGACCGGCTGGTATTTGAGTCTATGTTTGGCGTTTGATGTAGACTACGGGGTGTGGGGTAGTTTGAGTGTGAGTTCAACAGAATCTCGGGAGTCCCATGCCGGCATATATATATGGAGATATATGGAGATTTACAGGGTTATCACTGATTATTACCGTGCGTTTTATTCGGGCCCGTGGTCCCTTGCCCTTGGATCCTACCCTTGGGTGGGGGATACTCATGAGTGGTTGACTCTCACACTTGGACTGACGATTGGCTTAGTGACCTGTACAGTGAGACTTAGAGACTGATAGGGATAGTGACATTGACATGCATTGCATACTGAGTCAACACACCTGACATACTACTTCACTCCTTTCATGTTCACCTGCTCTTTTAAACACCCGCATTGACTACTTCATGTTCACATCTTTACTATCTTGGTTTACTGTTATATACCCATTATTACTGTACGTGTTACCATTTGCATCTATATATATATATATATATATTGCTATCGTGTCGCTCTGACAACCTGAGTATGCATGCTCAGAGTGAGAAGTGGGTCTAGCTTGGACCAGGACCAGACATACATCGCGGACATCATGATCAGCTATCCAGAGCTATACTCTTTTGATCTCCATAAGGTTAGTTCTTTGTATTTGTTTTGTTTCAGTTACTGCATTTCTCATTACCTGTGCATTGTTTACTGATTACCACGTAAAGCTAGAAGACGAAGTGTGACTACAGAGAGATATTACCTCGACCGTAGGAGCATGGCTGGCCTTGTCAACCCCTCGTATTCCGTATTTTGGGAAGCGGGGCGTGACATTTTCACTTTATTTTCTCTTTTTTCTAAGCTCAAGTGAGCTACCTAGAAGGAGGAGGAGGAGGTGAAGAAGAAGAAGCCACGGAGAAAATGGCTAAGTGTTTTATGAAGAACAAGTAGCAAAGATGGAAAAGAGAATGGCTTAATTATTTAGCAACCATCCCAGAATAGTATTCACAAATGAAAATACTATATAATAATAAATCCATACTTCTCTACCATGCTACAAAACTTCTCATCCTCCACCTCATTTTTTATTTTCAATAAGAAAAATCAAGAAATGAAGTGTTCAACTTCTAGATCAAATTCCGTATATCTATGGAATACAATCCGGTATACGTATCAAAATACATACACACGTATTCGTACAAAAATACGAATAGCCAAGAGAGAGAAAATGAATAGTGAACAATAATACTAGAATATACATATTAAAATATATATATAAATTATTAAATCAAGACCTGATTTAATAATCCGGCTTAATCCTAAGCCGCTAATATTATCAACCGTCCGATTAAAGTCCATGTAGCCTGTACACGTATTTAATCGGACACCTTGTATGCACCAACATACCTCATCTACATCATATCGCCTAAACCGGGAAAACTCTCTGTGTGGGACTCTAAAGCTTCGACAGTACGCTGGCAGTGATTTACTGGATAAATCCAAAAACCACAAGCACGTCAGCTGCACTAGCTGTACGTAATGGCTGCCCAGGTATCTGTCGAAAGGGAAGTCGATAATCAAGTCCATCCAAACCCTGCTGAGCCTGAATGTGACAATCTCCGTACAGTCCAGTCTCTTCGTCTTAGAGTATCATATACCGGGTCTAGGGGGTGGAAACGTCAGACCCCTAATAACCCGATAAGTCGTGTCGGAGTCAAGTTCATCACCAACCGAGAAACCACTGAACTCATATCAGTAAATCTCATCTACCGTGGCCACGGATTTAAGGTGATAGCCTACCGAACACAACACGACATTGATTCCTAATACCAAGAGAAACGAATCCCCGATAATCGCTCACTGCCTCCATGTGGCTCGGAACTATACCCAACTAAAACCTATTTGCACGACTCCTTTAAGCCGTGGTACGGTAGTAATCAAAGTACAGTGGGAACTTACACGAGACAAATGACGATCTCAGGTCAAAAGACTAACATGTACTAATGCCACTCGAGAACTTCCATCTGATGATAGATATAATACCATCTAGAAGTTCTCGGTGAGTCCGTCCAGTGTACTCACCTCTAGCAAGAACCTGTATACTATCTTAGATGACATAACACCAATGGCTTGTGAGACCGGCCACCGTCCCTCGTCAGGGTCTCGAAACATATACACTAGTCTACTCCGGAATATCGATGTTCAATCTCGATACTCCCATGACTAGGGACATTTAAGGATGTGCTTATGGACTACCCAACTCTCACGTATATGATCGGCATCATAATACTGGTAGTCAAGCAAGAATCCTACGGGCATCATCGTTATGTATTAGCGACACGTAATAACAAGTAAAACGTGTACATATTAATGATAAAGACAAAACATATAGCATACTATCATCTCGAGTAAGATTGTTCTGCCTGTATAGGTCCTTCCTCAATTATTATAATCACGCGTCTGCAATTACAATAATTGCCTTGAGCGCACTATATCCAACATATGTGACATGCGGTGAATAATACTTTGTCCCATAAATTCTTATGAGTAAAGTGATATAATACCCATTCAATATATCATTAAGAATATCACCTATATGTTGCACATGTAATTATGCGAGTGGAAGTGTATATAAAGAGATGCTTGAAAAGTTAAATAATCAAGAAACAAAATGTATCTCATGCAAAATTAAGGGCCTAATTTTTAAAATCATAGAAAATCAATACTCACATGCAAATCCTCATGTATGTATGCAACATATACCTGATTAGCACATAAATAATTCCATGTCTAAAAGCATATGAAATCATGTATATATAAGCATGGTATTGTTTATTCTATGTTGATGGGTTCTACATATAAAAAATGAAAGATTATGCACAGAAATTCTTCAAACCTAAGATGATAGCATGAAATATAGTTAATAAAATATTAGTTCCGTCCAATACTAAACCTTATTGACTACTTCAAGGGCTTGCATTTCTAAGTGGGCCTTGGGCCTATAATCTCACAACTACCAATGGTTAAAACTCAAAGGCTCTATTAAGAGATTTTAATCTACCCATCCATATTATTCAACTAAGCCTATATTTTAAATATCTTGATTTGAACATGTGTGAAACTATAGCCTATTAACTTAGAGGGAGAGAGAGAATATAACTTACGTATATACAAAAACTATGGAAAACAAATGCTATACATTATACAAATAAAATAATATCCTCACCGAAAATAGTTTGCATAAATTCACTTTTTAAAAGATTTTGTAGTACATTTGTCACGCCCCGCTTCCCAGAGTATGCTAAAATGGGCACGTGACATAACCAACCATGCTACCTGTGGGTAGGAACTATCCATCCACAATCACATTACGGCTGTAGAGATATCAAGAACAAAATAAAACTATCTAAAACATGTCCATAATCCAAGATAACATGAGTCAAGAATAAATAAATGCGGAAACGAAAGATCCAATACAAAATAACTGGAATGTATGTCCCATAATGCGGGCTCACATCAGGAATAAAATGCAGGAAAGAAAAGCTAACTACTGCTAACACTCACAGCTCAGCCTGTCGGCTGAAGTACTCCTGCTCGGACTGCGACAGCGGTATAGAATCTGGGCCATGCAAAACCCAGACGTCAGTGCGTCAAGTCATCAAGTAATAACATATAAACAGGGTAACAGGCAATACGAATATAAACATGAATAAAGAAAGGGTAACAATAATATAAGTCAGAGCAGTGCAGGGTAGTGTGCAGTGGGTAAACTAAACTGTTCTATCAGGTTTTCTGTTCTAAAGTCTTTGAAACCAAATTGATGAATCATCGATGTAACTCAATAGTATCCCGTACATACCCGGGACCACGGCCCCAGATTCTCGGGCTGAAACCGAGACATGCCGCTAGGCACCAAACATGAATGTGTACAGATGAATGATGTCAGCATCATCATTCCAGGGCTGGCCTAGCCTCCAAAACTGATCAGAACAAGTAGCGAACTGTTGAGTTACAAGTCAGGTTTCACCTTTGATTTCCCCATACCCCCAAGTCATATGTGTAAGTCAAGTCAGGTATCTCATAATCAAGAACTAATGCCAACACAGGATCAGGTAAACAGGTTTGTCTGGATAGACAACAGGAACGGTCCATCAGGACTACATGTCAGGTTTGTTGGCATTAGGCACAAGATCAGGTAACGGGTCAGGTCATGGTACATCAGGTCAAGTTAAGCAGTATACGGTACCATGTCGGGTAAATCAATATGTATGTAGCAGGTCCGGTCAAGATGTAAACAATATCATGGGTGTGCTCATACTCAGTCACATAATCAAGCATGGTTATCAACAGCATGATCTAAGCAATGAATTAAGCAATAGGCAGATTTACTCAATTAGCAGTACAGTTATCAGTTGTCACAGAGATGATTTCAACACTATAAGAGTGCAGTATGACAATTATAGCCGTTTAATCATGTTACCAAGTTTAAGACTTCATGGATGTAATGATATATATATAAATATAAGTTTCATGGATGAAATCACAGTTTATGCAGGTTAAATGTACACGAGTGTCCGAATGAAGTAACGATAGATAAAGTGCCATAGGCTACGTCCTTAGTGAAAGTGAAATTAAAACATGTAATTGTGGTTATTAGGTTCAATACAGTAATTGCAAAAGGTAGGTTCCAAGTTTGAAAGATAAAATGATATATATCAATATTGTACACGAAAATGGGAAATGATCTTACTAAAGTTAAAACTACAGGTTTAGGGTGTCATCAATGTATATGTAAATATTGTTTAGCATGTAGCAAGGGGTACTTGCCTCGACGGGTCGCGGATCGGGAAAACGGAACGTAAAACGTCGGAGGGGAAAACTCGCGACTGGCGCACGGTTCACGGAATGAACCCAAACGACGAACAGTGGAACCACACGGGTCGGGGTACCACGCTGGAACGTCGGGACACGTCGCCGGCACGGCCGGATTCCGGCGAGATGCAAAACAGCGAACGATCAAGAACGTAACAAGAAAAGAAAAGAAAAATAAAGAAGAAGGGAAAAGAGGATCTGAGAGAGGTTGCTCACGATGATCCGTGGAGGGGTTGTGATTGCCGACCACGTCGACGGAGCTCCGGTGACTTGCCTGCACGGAACCACGGCCAATCAAGAACGGGGAACAGAACGGGAAAAGGAAGAAGAAGGAAAGAAGGAGAGGATGGAAAGGTAGGTTTACTGGGTGCGCACGAAGGCCGGGGACACGGGGACGAGGTCACCGGCGGCGACTCCGGCGGCGCAGACGTATGCAGGGGTGCGCAGGTGGCCGCGGTGCTGGTGCAGGGGCACGGGAAATTGATGAAGGAGGGAGAAGAGATGGATGTGGAGGCGACGAGGGCGAGGAGTCTGGTGGTGATGGCGTCGGCGTCGGCGTTGGGCTACGGCGGCGAGGGGTGAGGCGGCTAGGGTTTACGTGAGAAGGGTTCGTGCTCATGAAAGAAAAGAAGAGGAGGGAATAGATATATAGAGGAGAGAGAGAAGGATGGGGAGAGAGAGAGAGAGAGAGACGGGGGAGAGAGAGAGGAGAGAGATAGAGAGAGACGGGGAGAGAGAGAGGAGAGAGAAGTGGGGCCCACGAGATTTAAAAGGAATTTGATTGGCTGAAGATTGTGGGGTGTTAGGAAAAATTTTGATAAAAGATTTTTAAAGATAGGAAAATATTATGGGTTTTAAATATATTCGACAGTTTTAAATAAATTAGAAAGCTGTTGTTGTAAGAAAACTCCACCAAATGTAGATGATCCTCCCAAGACCCCTTGAAGTCCAACATGCATGCTCTCAACATATCCTCAAGAGTTTGGATTGCTCTCTCCGACTGACCATCAGTTTGAGGATGATAAGCTGTGCTAAACTTCAATCGAGTCCCCAAACTTTCCTGTAAACTCCGCCAAAAGTGTGATAAGAACCGAGTGTCCCGATCGGACACGATGCTCACCGGTACTCCATGCAATCTTACAATCTCCTGCATGTACCGCTCCGCCAAAGTCTTAGTTGATTGACCAACCCGAAAAGGAATGAAGTGAGCTGCCTTGGTCAATCGATCAACAATCACCCATACAGCATTGTTGCCCTTTGGACTTCACGGTAAAGCCGTCACGAAATCCATGGTTATATGTTCCCACTTCCACTGAGGAATCGGAAGCGGTTGCAATAAACCAGCAACCCTTTGATGTTCAGCCTTAACTTGCTGACACACCAAGCACTTTGCCACAAAGCGAGCAATCTCCCGTTTCATGCCTTCCCACCAGAAATGTTGTCGAATATCTCGGTACATCTTTGTGCCTCCTGGATGTACAGAATAAGTTGAACTGTGTGCCTCCTTCATAAGCTCTTCACGAATATCTCCCTTTGGCACACATAAACGGCTACCATACCTCAACGAACCATCTTCGTGGATCAATAAATCTGTTCGTAGTCCGGCTTCAACCTGTTCTCGAAACTTTTGCAGTCTAGGGTCCTGCGATTGTGCTGCTTTAATATTCTCGATCAATGATGAATGTACTTGCAGCTGCATCAACTGTCCCGTAGAATGCGGTAGCACAACCTCCAAGTCAAATCTTCGAAAATCTTCAACGATCTCCTTCTGCGTAGTTAACATCTGAATTGCTGGTAACCGACTAAGCGCATCCGGCACGACATTAACCTTCCCCGGATGGTACTTAAGATCCAGATCGTAGTCGGCCATCAGCTCCAACCATTTACGTTGCCTCATATTAAGCTCCTTCTGCGTGAACACATACTTCAAGCTCTTATGATCAGTAAAAACTTCGACCCTTTCGCCTAAAAGGTAGTGTCTCCAAATCTTCAACGCGAAAATCACAGCCGCAAGCTCCAAGTCATGCGTTAGGTAATTCTTCTCATGGGTCTTCAACTGTCTCGATGCGTACGCTACAACCTTCCCATGCTGCATCAAAACACATCCCAATTCTTTCCCAGATGCGTCGCTGTGAATCACCAATCCTCCGGAATTGTCTGGCACGGTCAGAATAGGGGCGGTTATCAACTTCTGCTTCAACGTCTCAAAAGCTAACGCACATTTGTCCGTCCATACAAAAGGTACTTCCTTACGCGTAAGCTTGGTTAACGGCTCCGCCAGACGAGCAAAGTTCTCCACAAATCTTCTGTAATACCCGGCGAGTCCAAAAAAGCTTCTTATCTCCGCAACATTCTTTGGAATCGGCCAATCTCTAACTGCTGCAATCTTTTCTGGATCGACGGCAATTCCATCGCCAGACACAACATGCCCCAAAAACTTTACTTCCTCCAGCCAAAACTCGCACTTACTCATCTTCGCATATAACTTCTCTTGTCTCAACGTTTGCAGTGCGATCTTCAAATGCTCAGCATGCTCTTCAAAATTCTTTGAGTAAACCAGAATATCGTCAATGAACACCACAGTAAACTGATCCAAGAATGGTGAAAAGATTCGGTTCATCAAGTCCATGAATACTGCCGGCGCATTCGTTACTCCGAAGGGCATCACTAAATACTCGTAATGTCCATACCGAGTTCGGAATGTCGTCTTGCAAATATCTTCTGCTTTCACTCGGACCTGATGATATCCGGATCGCAAATCCTGCTTCGAGAATACCCTCGCGCCACTAAGCTGCTCGAAAAGTTCGCCAATGCGAGGGATCGGGTACTTGTTCTTAATAGTCACCCAGTTTAATTCTCGATAGTCGATGCATATCCTTCTTGTGCCATCCTTTTTCTTTACTAGAAGAACTGGAGCTCCCCAAGGCGAGTTACTGCTTCGAATCCAGCCCTTCTCAAGCAATTCAACAACCTGTTTCTTGACTTCTTCCAATTCTACTGGTGCCATTGGATAATACGCTTTGGATACTGGTGCTGCACCAGGAATAAGATCAATTGCGAACTCCACGTCTCGCCTCGGCGGTAAACCCGATATATCTTCAAACACGTCCATAAAATCACGAACAACAGCCGGCTCTTCACTTTTATCAACTTTCATTGCTGCAAGAATATTGTTTGTCGGCCTAGCCCTAAACTCGACTGGCCCGACAGAACTGCTTCCTCCAGTGAAGCTAAACTATGAATGTCCGGGAATTTGGAAAATTACCTTCCTTGCCCTACAATCAATGTGAGTGTGGAAAGTGCCAAGAAAATCCATTCCCAAGACGACTTCGTAGCTGCCCGTATCAATCACCAAGAAATCTGCAAAAAGCTCCCGTCCGCACACAACAACTGTACAATCTTTACATTCCCTACTAGCTATGATTTTCCCATTCCCAGTGTGTATGTCCCAGAAACTAGACAGGGTCGTGCAGTCAATCGAGTGTGTAGTTATAAACTTGGATGACATAAAACAATGGGATGCACCAGAATCAAATAACGCTAATGCGGGAAAACCATGAACGAGTAGAGTACCTGAAACAACTTCTCCTGACGCCTTAGCTTCTTCAGCTGTCAAGGTAAAAGCTCTAGCCTGATTAGGTCCTTGAGTCAGCTGTTTCTGTCCCTGGAACGGCCTCTGCGGAGGCTTCTGGAAATCATCCCTCGTATGAAGCTTCGACGGACAAGCACTAACAGCATGATCTGCCGCTCCACAAACCAAACAGAGTCCCAGCCTCCTTCGACAATCCTTTTGCATGTGGCCAGGTAAATTGCAGTAGTTACAAGTCATGCTCTTTCTTCGATCGATGATGACAGGCTTCTTCATGGGTGCTACACCTTGACGGTCCACTGGAATACCTCTGCGACCATGAGCTCAGTTTGGTATAGATGCTGGCTTCCTTACCGCAACTGCTGTCTGCTGCAAACTCCCCTTCATCCCGGATAAACTCTGCTGCTCTCGGGCTGCCGCAAGTACTTGTGAGAAAGTGGTCAAACCCAGGGAGACAATCTGCCTCTGGATGTCCACGTCCAAGCTGCGCATGAACCTTCGTGCCCTGTCTGCATCGTTGGCAACTAAAGGTCCAGCGAATCTACTGAGTCTTGTTCATTCTGCTGTATGCACATCCACGGGTGCTCCATTCTGCTTTAGCCCGATGAATTTCTCTTCCATTTCCTTCCGTGCAGTCCGCGGGAAGAACTTCTCCAGGAAACTCTTTAAAAAATCCGCCCACTTGATCGACTTGGGCAAACGGTTCTCCTCCACAAGCCACCATTCTCGGGCGTAGTCCACTAGCTGAATGCGTACCACATCAACTCTTTTCTCATCTGGAATCTGTGCCGCAATAAGCAAGTTCTCTGTGTCAACTAGCCACTGCTCTGCTGGCAACGGCTCCTCCAAACCAGTAAATGTAGACGGACCCAAACGCCTGAAATCTGCTACGGTCCCTACTCGGTTAACTGGTTTAGCTCCCACATTGTTCACGGACTGCTGAACGATCTGCAAACCTTCCTGAAACGATTCCGCTTGCTGCTGGATCAGCTCGGTCTATTTCTTTTGATTCTCCAGCATTCCTCTTATCACTCCAAGCATGGAGGCTTCGTCCACACGCCTTTGGTACGTCTTCAAATTCTTACCGGCCATATTCCTGAAATCAAAACACCCAACATTAGCATGATGATAGATTCAAAATATAGATCAAGGCTAGAACTCCAAGTTACTTAAATAGAGTGTCGCGTTGTAACTATGCCGCGGTATCATAGCCACAATTACATAACTCCACCCAAGTCGCCTAAGTCCTAGAGATAACAAGGAATCAGGTTTTCGAGTTGATATGCAAAGGAAGTTTGCACATCGTAAAGGATATAATCAGGAAGAATGTGATTCAAGAATGGTAAACGGCAAGGTGGCAAGACATGTTTCCTAAACACGGGTATTCTGATACGTGTATTGGATACAATACCCAACTACAAAAGAATCAACACGACTAACCTATGGCTCTGATACCAAAAGAACCATGTCACGCCCCGCTTCCTAGAGTATGCTAAAATGGGCACGTGACATAGCCAACCATGCTACCTGTGGGTAGGAACTATCCATCCACAGTCACATTACGGCTGTAGAGATATCAAGAACAAAATAAAACTATCTAAAACATGTCAATAATCCAAGATAACATGAGTCAAGAATAAATAAATGCGGAAGCGAAAGATCCAATACAAAATAACTGGAATGTATGTCCCATAATGCGGGCTCACATCAGGAATAAAATGCAGGAAAGAAAAGCTAACTACTGCTAACACTCACAGCTCAGCCTGTCGGCTGAAGTACTCCTGCTCGGACTGCGACAGCGGTACAGAATCTGGGCCATGCAAAACCCAGACGTCAGCGCGTCAAGTCATCAAGTAATAACATATAAATAGGGTAACAGGCAATGCGAATATAAACATGAATAAAGCAAGGGTAACAATAATATAAGTCAGAGCAGTGCAGGGTAGTGTGCAGTGGGTAAACTAAACTGTTCTATCAGGTTTTCTGTTCTAAAGTCTTTGAAACCAAATTGATGAATCATCGATGTAACTCAATAGTATCCCGTACATACCCGGGACCACGGCCCCAGATTCTCGGGCTGAAACCAAGACATGCCGCTAGGCACCAAACATGAATGTGTACAGATGAATGATGTCAGCATCATCATTCCAAGGCTGGCCTAGCCTCCAAAACTGATCAGAACAAGTAGCGAACTGTTGAGTTATAAGTCAGGTTTCACCTTTGATTTCCCCATACCCCCAAGTCATATGTGTAAGTCAAGTCAGGTATCTCGTAATCAAGAACTAATGCCAACACAGGATCAGGTAAACAGGTTTGTCTGGATAGACAACAGGAACGGTCCATCAGGACTACATGTCAGGTTTGTTGGCATTAGGCACAAGATCAGGTAACGGGTCAGGTCATGGTACATCAGGTCAAGTTAAGCAGTATACGGTACCATGTCGGGTAAATCAATATGTATGTAGCAGGTCCGGTCAAGATGTAAACAATATCATGGGTGTGCTCATACTCAGTCACATAATCAAGCATGGTTATCAACAGCATGATCTAAGCAATGAATTAAGCAATAGGCAGATTTACTCAATTAGCAGTACAGTTATCAGTTGTGTCACAGAGATGATTTCAACATTATAAGAGTGAAGTATGACAATTATAGCCGTTTAATCATGTTACCAAGTTTAAGACTTCATGGATGTAATGATATATATATAAATATAAGTTCCATGGATGAAATCACAGTTTATGCAGGTTAAATGTACACGAGTGTCCGAATGAAGTAAAACGATAGATAAAGTGCCATAGGCTACGTCCTTAGTGAAAGTGAAATTAAAACATGTAATTGTGGTTATTAGGTTCAATACAGTAATTGCAAAAGATAGGTTCCAAGTTTAAAAGATAAAATGATATATATCAATATTGTACACAAAAATGGGAAATGATCTTACTAAAGTTAAAACTACAGGTTTAGGGTGTCATCAATGTATATGTACATATTGTTTAGCGTGTAGCAAGGGGTACTTGCCTCGACGGGTCGCAGATCGGGAAAACGGAACGTAAAACGTCGGCGGGGAAAACTCGCGACTGACGCACGATTCACGGAATGAACCCAAACGACGAACAGTGGAACCACACGGGTCGGGGTACCACGCTGGAACGTCGGGACACGTCGCCGGCACGGCCGGATTCCGGCGAGATGCAAAACAGCGAACGATCAAGAACGTAACAAGAAAAGAAAAGAAAAATAAAGAAGAAGGGAAAAGAGGATCTGAGAGAGGTTGCTCACGATGATTCGTGGAGGGGTTGTGATTGCCGACCACATCGACGGAGCTCCGGTGACTTGCCTGCACGGAACCACGGCCAATCAAGAACGGGGAACAGAACGGGAAAAGGAAGAAGAAGGAAAGAAGGAATGGAGGGAAAGGTAGGCTTACTGGTGCGCACGAAGGCCGGGGACACGGGGACGAGGTCACCGGCGGCGACTCCGGCGGCGCAGACGTATGCAGGGGTGCGCAGGTGGCCGCGGTGCTGGTGCAGGGGCACGGGAAATTGATGAAGGAGGGAGAAGAGATGGATGTGGAGGCGACGAGGGCGAGGAGGCGAGGAGTCTGGTGGTGATGGCGTCGGCGTTGGGCTACGGCGGCGAAGGGTAAGGCGGCTAGGGTTTACGTGAGAAGGGTTCGTGCTCGTGAAAGAAAAGAAGAGGAGGGAATAGATATATAGAGGAGAGAGAGAAGGATGGGGAGAGAGAAAGAGAGAGACGGAGGAGAGATAGAGAGCGACAGGGAGAGAGAGAGAGGAGAGAGAAGTGGGGCCCACGGGATTTAAAAGGAATTTGATTGGCTGAAGATTGTGGGGTGTTAGGAAAAATTTTGATAAAAGCTTTTTAAAGATAGGAAAATTTATGGGTTATAAATATATTCGACAGTTTTAAATAAATTAGAAATTGGGATTTTGGCGCAAAGTAAAATATTTCCAAATTGCGTCCGGGTCGGGTCCAAAAATTTGAAATTGAAATAAGAAAATTTTAGGCGGGATCCAAAATTTAAAATGAAGTATTTTACAATCAAAAAGCATACCCGCAAAACGGACACACGTACGTGCGCGTAGCCGTCCAAACTCGCCCGTTTCACTGAACGGGACGAGAACACGATGCATGGACGCTACAACAGGGTTAGGGGTGTCAAGCAGGCCATGACAAGTATTTTTAATTTTATTTTAGATGCCTTAAATTGTTATATGCAGAAATGAATTGTCGGGGTAAAATTACAATAAGTCACAACAGTCAAGTAGGATCAATGAAATAAATACCATACGCCAACATACGACAACAGAAACCTGTAGCATTGCGCTCGGGTGTTACAACATTAATTTGAACACAAGTTTTATATATATCAAAAATTGATTAGCACATACAGGATTAACTTCAAAATCAATCATGCATTAATATGAGAGAATATACAGATTCCTATCTATCATGCAAAAAAGGAATATAAATCAACATATAAATAGTAATGACATCTTTATTTATTAAAAACAACTTAAACATCATATTACATGCACAATATTTTCTAACAAATATTCCACCTATAGATTACAAATTTATGTAATGAATTCATCATCGGCTACATTTGCTTCCGATTTCTTTTCTCTTTTAAGGAGTCGACAATCTTTCATGAAGCGACCAGCCTTTTTACAACGGAAACCCTTTAAATCATTCTTTTTGCCTTTCTTCTTAAAGTTCGTAGTCTTTCGAGTCTTAAACTCATTTTTTTTATGGTTACTTTCCACCACATGAGCCTTGGAAATTATTTCCTTTGATTCATCTTTCTTGTCACGAAGACGTAGTTCCTCTTCTACTCGAAAACGGTGACATATTGACTCAAAAGAGAACTCTTTAGTATCATATTTAGGAGTCATTCTGTGATCTTTATAAGAGTCAGGTAATTTATGAATAATTGCAAGAATATGGAACGTATCAAATGTGATACCAAGTTGACGAATTTCAGTAAGATGGTTATGTAATTCGTAAACTTGATCAAGGATGGATTCATTATCGATAAATTTAAATTCTAGATACTTGTTTATCAGTAAGCTCTTCTCTCCCGAATTTTCGGTTTTGTACTTTGCTTCAAGTGCCTCTTACAATTCCTCCGCCGTTTTTATATATTGGTATACGTCGAACAAAGAGTTCGCCATTACATTTAGGATGTGCCTTTGCATAGATAGTCGTCTTGTTCCCACTTTTGCCGCTTTCTCTTTTATGCAAGTGATTAGTCTAAAATATTGCACTTTTGAATGAATATTTTCCCTACTATTGTTAAGTACTAAAAAGTGTTTATTGTAAATATAGAACATATGAGGGTTTATTTGTAAAAGTTTATTATCATATGTTTCTACATTATAATTAACATAATGAGGAAAAATATATGCATATAATATTTAAATAAAATCTTAGTAATTAAAATATGCATATCATATCAAATATTTCTAATCAATATTCTTAAGATATTATATCATTTAAATGGTTAGAATAATATGTCAAAAATACCAAATGCTACTAACACTATGACTTGAGATATTGTGCAGATATTAGCTCAGGTCTGGAATCCAAGTAAGAGATCCGAGTCAAATCGGGATATCGAAACCGAATCTGCCGAAATTTAGAAGCAAATCGAGAGATCTAGCAACAATCGAGACTCTGAGTATTATTTTCAGAATCTAGATATCAAAAGGATCTCCACATTGCAACACAAGATACCAGAAAAAATTCCAAAACTTGATACCACTATGTTGCGGCAGAACCGCGGCTAAATAAGGCTATATGCGGCGGTTCAGGGGCGCGATCTGGGCCATTGGATGTGATATTTCATGGATTTGCACAGATGGCATGTAGGGTTTCTAGTTTCTTGGACTATATATAGGACCGAGAGCTGTATATTAAAAATCATCACCGAAGAGATCAAGAGATCCAAGAGATCCACGTATCCGTGTGATCATCACCTATTCAGCTACCTCCAACAAGAGAGAGATTTAGAGCAAACTAGGGTTTTTGTATTCTACTTTCTAAGGAGAATTATAAATGCAATAGTTGATTAATAAAGATAGTGTTTTTATTATTCTTTTTACAATTAATTTCCGCACTTACTTTCCGCACTTACATTTCTACATCTTAACTATATTTTCATTCTTCTTCAACCTTTCTTCTAAATCTTTAATCATGAGCGAGTAATTCCTAGCTTGCTAGGGTTCGTAGAATAGGGTAGAACAATGGATGATAAAATCTTTTAACTTCTTTTATACATTTTAAAGTTTATAAATTTTAGCAAAATAAATGTTAATATCATCGGGCGCGCTACCAATTTATTGATAGTCACGACCACGATTTAAAATTGGTTTAACACTTATTTTGTTAAGGGCTAAACATGAATAGAGATCAATGCAAGGTCAAGGCATAGTAGTGGGGAAACCCTAGTTTCTTCCAAGAACCATAATCTGCATTCATCACTATCGATCTAGTTTTAAACTATTAAAAGATAAAATGAGTCATTTATAATTATTCATCCATTACTATTAAGTCCTATGAACCCTACGAGCCTTTTCTTCATAAATTCTATATCCGTAACGACAAACAATCACCCTTCTTTAATCAACTCGTCTAAAGTAAGAAACGAGTTCACCTTTCCCTGTGGACGACCCATACTCATCGCGGAGAGCTATTAGTGACACCGTCTTGATTGCGGTTACTTTACAAAAACACTTTTTAGCAGATCAATCAGCAAGCGTTTCGTCCTCCTCATTTTCCGGTACGGTGGACTTCGAAGTAGTGAGTATGTAACACCCTAGCGAATTTATACGATATTTTTATTTGGGTATTTTCCTAATCTTGCAACAACTTCTTGATTATTATCGTTTTTGGGTGCGGATAATGCATTTGGTAACTGTGGTTAGTATCCGACCCTATCCGCATGCTTGAAACCCATCATGGTTCTAGATTACGTCATATATTTACTAGTACAAAAGATCCGTGCATATCTAGGTTCCATATACATGTATGATCTATTTAATATCTGCATATCTTTAAATAATATAAATAATAGCCAGATAATAATTTTTAATATCTAGCATGGCCTATTATCATACCCCATATCTTGTAAGTGCATCCATACATCGTGTTCATGACCAGATTGATAAAACAGACTCGTTTGGATCGCTGAGTATATTTACGTGTACCCGTACCTGGGGGTATGCATTTTATTTAACCGGGTATCGCATTATAGTTTTAGCTTGTACGTATATTATCCATATTTTAAAACTAGATTTTTAGAAGAGACCCGGGTATTTTTCGGAGTATTTTGTTATTAGCTGTTTAAACCTAATAAATATATTATAATATTTATTAAACTTAAAACTAACAGTTTATATATATATTAACTTATATATATATATTATATTATAATAACTATATATATAAATCCTATATCTCTCTCTTTCCTACTCCCCCTCTCTCTTCTTACTATGTCGCTCTCTCTCTCTTCTAATATATATATATATATATATATATATATATATATATATATATATATATATTATTAACCCAATTATTTTACAACACCTCACCTCTCTTTCTCTCCTTCTCTACTTCTTTTCCCTGCCTCCTCGCGACGAACCAGAACCCTAACCCTTACGTCTCGTCGTCGCCATCGATCTCCTCACCATCTCGATCTCATCCTCCTCGTCCCCTCGCCCTCATCACCACCTTCTCTACTTTCTCTTCCTCTCCATCCACAACAACCCACAACCCTGACGACCCATGACCACCTGCAACCCAAGAAACCTCGACCCTCGTCGTCGTCGCCATCACCTTCACCCTCGTCTCATCACCCTCGTCACAACCACCTCCACCTTCTCCTCCTCTATCCCTGACCATAACCCATGCAACCCCGAGCAACCCAAAAACACCTCATCGTTAATGATTCACCGTCGCCATCACCCCAACCTCACCATCATCTCCTCATCCATTTTCTCCTCTCCCCAATAACCCACTGTTTACCGCCGAATGCCGGGAAAGACGAACGTCTTGCCTAAATTTAAGGGCAGATGCTATTTGGTTTTATCCGTCCACCTCTCCGAAGATGCCAAGTTGATTTATGGCACCGTGTATCGGAGGTTTGGACAGATGTGGCCGTTGTAGCAGACTTCGTCAGATTCCCCCTCGTTGTGAGGGGTTTTTGATTGTGGGGACGCCTTTCTTTGCAGGCGCAAGCCCCTGCAGTTAATTACGTTACCGTATCGCTGTAACCACTTTCTCCGGCTCCATAGACTTGGACGACCCGTTGAGAGGGGCCGCGGTAGTTGCAAGCCGATCGAAGACCGACTTTGCGAGAGCTTCCTGTGACGACACTGGAGTGTTGAAGCTTATTGGCGGGAGCATGGTCCTGAAGAATAATCCAATGGTGGCCTGTGTCACCTATTCCACCGGCATTGCGAAGATGGAGGCCGCTTGGGGCCCGTAAGTTACTCCTCCAGACGGGACGGAGCGGGAGTTATTGTTGCAGTTGGTGCAGCTGGAAGCCATTGATATCATTTTCTCTTCTGCATAGGAGCAAAACACCAAATCTTAGTATCTAGAATCCAGGGGAAACTATATTAAACCGCGATTCGTTCGCGAACACGACACACGAAGTGTGGAGTGGAAAGAGGAAAAGGTCCCACCGGGCGTGCCAGAATCTGTTTACCGCCGAATGCAGGGAAATACGAACGTCTTGCCGGAATTTAGGGGCAGATGCTATTTGGTTTTATCCGTCTACCTCTTCGAAGATGCCAAGTTGATTTATGGTACCGTGTATCAGAGGTTTGGACAGATGTGGCCGTTGTAGCAGATTTCGTCAGATTCCCCCTCGTTGTGAGAGGTTTTTGATTGTGGGGATACTTTTCCCTGCAGGCGCAAGCCCCTGCAGTTAATTACGTTACCGTATTGCGGTAACCACTTTCTCCGTCTCCAGAAGGTCACTTCGTGTCGTGTGTGTTTGTTTTATTTTTGGTTGCCCATGGATTGTATACGGAAACTAATTTGTGTTGTTGCCCGTAGGGCGTGGATTAGTCCAAATACGTATTTTCTTAGTTTTGGGTTTGGGTTGATTCAAGGATCGTTAATCTCGTTTGAGATTAAGATCAACTTAAATATTTGTTAAGGATACGTTAATCCGATATTGGACTAAGATCTACTTAACGGGGGTTTAGGATCATTTTTTATCCAACGAAAGAGTTTGGGCTTTATCGTTTTAGTTTAGGGACGTTACGGTCCATAGATCACCATTTTTTTGGGGTGAGGGTTTAGTTTAAGGACGTTACGATCCATGACTAGTTTAAAGACATTACGGTCTATTGGTTTTAAGGACATCATGGTCTATAGAGTTTAAGGACATCATAGTCCATAGAGTTTAGTTTAGGGACGTTGCGGTCCATTGGGTATAGAGTTTAAGGACATCATAGTCCATAGAGTTTAGTTTAGGGACGTTGCGGTCCATTGGGTTTAAGGGCATTATAGTCTATAGAGTTTAAGGACATCATAATCCATAGAGTTTAGTTTAGGGATGTTACGGTCCATTGGGTATAGAGTTTAAGGACATCATAGTCCATAGAGTTTAATTTAGGGACGTTGCGGTCCATTGGGTTTAAGGACATCATAGTCTATAGAGTTTAGTTTAAGGACGTTGCGGTCCATTGGGTTTAAGGACATCATGTCCATAGAGTTTAAGGACGGCTCATCGGTTTGGGGGTGCGCCAAGAGTTATTGGTTATTGGGACCCTCCACCTTTCTGAAGACATTGAAGAATTACAACGACATGTATCAGAGATGTGGAGAGATGTACCCTTGAACCAAACTCCAGACTGAAGGGAGAGATCATGATGGGATGAACATTATTTTAACTGCCACATGTCAGGAGATCATTGGCCATCTCTGGAACTAAGATCTATTTAAGGGGGACCTGAGTATAGGAAGGCTTCGGTTGATTGATGGTCAAAAGGTTTTTGGCCTTGAGAGACTTGGCTGATTTGGGCTAAGGTTGTCCCCTCACAGTGTTAAACACTGCTAAATGTTTGGCGCTCACGTGCTCCCACGTGAAGCTATTAAGCAGTGTTAAACACTGAAACTTAGAGCACTCACGTGTGGCACGTGATGCATCTAAATAGTGGGCACTGTTTCCTTGGGCTCATTCCCTCGTTCTGTACATGTAAGTGTTAAATACTTAAGTCTTGCAACCATCACGTGTAAACACGTGAGGCGCCACTAAGTTAAGCACTGCCTCCTTTGAATTTATCTTCCTATTATTTTCTAAGTGTTAAGCACTATTGGAGGTCACGTGGGGCCACGCGACTCAATCTTGGTTGTCTTTTTTTGTTCCTCAAAGATGGTCACGTGGGACACATGATCTGTTGTTATAGCGTTAAACGCTAATATGCATGGGGCTCTCGATCTAGGTCTTGAGAACTTCAAATCCTTTTTATAAGAATTAAATTTCTTATGTAGGGTTAAACCCTAGTTCTATCAGAGTAATTAAATTCCTATATGTTTGGAATAATTAAATTCTTCAAACCTAGTTCTTTCCTTTAGGTTTTGGGACTGTATAATAGAATCCCCCCAATGAGAATTAAATTCTTAACTTGTGGGGGGATCTGCTTCTGCAGACCTCAACTAGAGGAAGAACTAAATTCTTTTTTGGAAGAGTTAAACTCTTATAAAAGAAGATAAAAATGATCTCTGTGTCTTTTCCTCACGGGTTTCTTTTTCTCTAAAAAGAACTCCTCTTCTTTTTTGTTTTCTCAAATCTTATGGGGGTCTCTTCTTTTTCTCTGTCTCCTTCTCTCTTCAGTCTTGAGTCCTTTATATAGCAGAGGCAAGTTTGTTGATTTTTGTTAAGGAAATCTCTCATTGAGAGATTTTTGATAAATTCGGGGATTTTATCCACCGTTGAATCTCTGATCCAGGGACCTCTATTTTATAGAAGACATTTTTCTTGTTTTTAACAAGATTGGGAAAATATTTTTCCATACAGAGCTTATTCTGTATCTTGGTGATTTTTAATCACCATTGGATCTTTGATCCAACGGTGTTCTGATTTACAGAGCACAATCTTTATGGTTTAGAAAGATTGGGGAAAATATTTTCCCATACAGAGCTTATTCTGCATCTTGGTGATTTTTAATCACCATTGGATTTTTGATCCAATGGTCCTCTGATTTACAGAGCACAATCTTTCTTGTTTAGAAAAATTGGGGAAAATATTTTCCCATACAGAGCTTATTCTGCATCTTGGTGATTTTTAATCACCATTGGATCTTTGATCCAACGGTGCTCTGATTTACAGAGCACAATCTTTCTTGTTTAGAAAGATTGGGAAAATATTTCCAAACTAGGGTTCTGATCCTTTTTATATAGAATTTAATTCTATCGGCTCAGAAGACATTAGGAATCCTCACGTGTAGCACGTGACCCAATGGCACTAGACCGGTTTGCCTATATGCAGCAGTCCCAGAGAAGAGCATCACGTGTTGGCACGTGATGTGCCTTCTGCCTATTATTTGTTTCATGAAGGCGCCTATATACTTTGTATATAGATGCTCACGTGTGGCACGTGTGGCTCAACTTCAGTCTTATTTGTTAAGTGTAATGCTTATAATTTTTGCTCCAAGACGCATCACGTGTAAGCACGTGATGCTCCTTTTGGGAAATTTATTTATTTATTTATTTATTTATTTATTTATAAGGGAACACCCACAACCTATGACCCGATCACCATCGGCTGCAACAGACCCAACGGCAGAAAACCCAACCTCGCCATTACCCATCGCCGGAGACCCCACTACCTCGTCTTCATCATCACCGTCATCTCCTCACCTCCCTTTCCTCTCCCACACCACAAAACCACCACCACCACCATCCCCGAGAACCCTAGAACCCGACACCAACTCAAGAAAATCCTTCTGCCCCTTGTCGCTATTAGACCTCGCCGACGATAACCCATCGTCGCCGTCATCCTCTCCTCAGTCCTCTGTCCCCAGCACCCAGAGCCGACACCACAACCCCATTCTTTCTTCCTTCTTTCTTCCTTCTTTCTTTCTTTCTTCTTGCTTTCTTGGTTATTTCGGCCGTCTCGCCGGAGTCGCACATGTCGCCGACGATCCGGATGACCCAGTCATCATCATCTTCCAGCGTAGACATCATGTCACGTCGTTGATCAGCCGGGTCCAGTCCTGCGCACGCACGAGTTTACATCGCAACGTTTATCCGTTGTCCAACATGACGTACGTACCCCGACATGAGATCCGATCAGACAAGTTTATCTTGAAACATACTATGTTACTATATCGATATCTATATGAATAAAAATAGTACATGTATTTTATTATGCAGCAAGTATTATAGATTTACGGTTTTACGATATCCGTTCGTATCCGTACTGAGAATAACATATCTGATTGCGTGCCGGAACATCCTGATATCATTATACTATTATATTAGTACAACATGATATCTAGTTTGCATCATACTTGGTAATGGATATACAAAGGTTATTACAGATAGATACATGTACATCCGTGCATTAACCGTGTTCCGATATTCATTACAATTTTACATTTGGGTTTCTATTGATACATATGCATCATATGACATTTTCACGACACACTACTTGATTTGTTATTTGGATCTTGTTACTAATGCCAACGATATTGACGTGTTGTCCTGACGGACGTAACTTGTTGTCTGCATAGACGAGAACTGCACCTGCTTAATCTTGTGTTGACATTAGATCTATATTGGCAATACCTGACTTGAACACAAACCTGGGGGTAAAGGGAAAATCAAGATTGTAATCGAAACGTAACTCAAGAGGGTATTATTACGTGTTTGCCGTTTTTCCGGGCGTTACGGAATAATAACTTGTTTGCCATTTTTCTGGGCGTTACGGAATAATTACATGTTTGCCGTTTTTCCGGGCGTTACAGAATAATTACCTGTTTGCCGTTTTTTCGGACTTTACGGAATAAATCTTGTTGCCGTGATCCAGTAGGGAATGAACGGGATATATTCTATTGGGTTACGATGAGAATTATATTAATTGATTTCAAAGACTTTTAGAATAGATAATCTAGAAGCACAGTTTTAGGTTACACATCACACATCACATACATACACATACCTCACTGTTTATATCTATGATATTTATTTATATTCGTGTTTACCTATATCGTTACATCCTGGTTATTATTGTTATTTTGGTATTATGACGCACTGACGTCTAGGTTTTGCATGGCCCGGTTCCTTTACCTTTATCGTAAGCAGATCGAGAATATTTTAGCAATCAAGTCGAACGATGAAGAATCGATCGTGTTATTTAGAGATGTTTAGTTTAGTTTATTTTCCGCAATTTATTTCTTGATGCGAGCCCATATTGGGACAAGTTTCAGATGTTGTTCATTGGATTTGAATCGTTTTCGCTTATGTATTTCTCTTGACTCTATTTACTATGGCAAATAGACATGTACTAGATAGTGTAACGACTCTGAAATCTCTGTACAGAATTTTTCTGATAATATACAAGAAATGAGTTTGACAACTTGTATAAGAGTTATAAGTCACTTTTGCTAAATAAAAGAAAGAAATAACTTGTAGCTCACTGGTGAAGCCCTTGCACTGCTGTGACGTAGCCCATTTGTTCAATTCCCATCAGACACAATTATTTTTCTGATTTTTCTTTTTAATTTTTTGGAAGCTTAAAAGATTGCACGTGCAATACACGGGGAAATGAAAAGTTCAGAAAAATCAAACATGTGCAAAAGGGTGTAAACACAGAATAATCCACGTGGCACAAATCTCGAGACCCATCACCCTAGATAGACCGACGGAAATAGGCTTGGGGCTAGCGGGGACGGTCTGATGGTGGTCATTGTACTCCGTGCTTTGCTCACACACCTCTTCAGCTACCCTTAACTCCTCTGCACTGTTTGATTTCCCTGCAATCAAATAAAGACCTTTCATTTCACAATTTAATACTATTTTAATACTTTTTAATCCACAATTTTAATTCCCAAAACCTAATTCTCCACTATAAATACCACCCCATGTCCTAACTCTTCACCATTCTGAAAATTATAGCCAAAACTCTCTAAAAAGTTCCTAAGTGCAAGTGGAGTAAAGTGGAGTTAGCGAGCAAGTTGGTTCCGGCGAAAATCGAAGTCAATTCCGGAGCTCCCGCGATGTCCCGAAGCATCCCTCCTCTTCCTTAACCCCTTCTTGACATATTCAAACGGTAAGTCCCTCCCAAACTCCCTTGCTCTTCATTGAATTTCTTTTTTAAACAAAATCGGTAAAAGTGGAGTTATTACCGATATCATCTTTTCTAAAACCTATAACTCCATTTCCTTTTATCATTTGGTCAAACCAATTTTACCACTTCACTTGTAATCTTAATACCAATGTTTAGAATAAATTTTAAGTCAAGAATCTCATGTAAAACAACCATATTTGAACTTTTACATTAAAATACCTTGAACTTTGTTATCACATCTTTTCGACAAAATTGCTTAACAATACTTTTAGGAAAACTTCACGGGGTAACGACCTACCCTACACGCGCACTTGGTTCTATAGCACGATACCTCTTTTGTATGAATATTTGTTACGAAGAAAACTTTACAATAAAATACCACCTACTTTAAAACCGGATTTCTTTTAAAGCGGTATTTCATATTCTTTGCGATTATGTATCTACAACCCTCTTTAGGGGACCCGCTAACGGATGGTGCAGATTATCGCGCATTCTAAGGCTAGTAGAGAGAGATGCATACCTCCTCACAGAGCATTCGATCTCGAAAGGATTTAAATACGTTTTTAAGAAATACGAATTTTTCTAAACAAAATAAACTTAATTTTTAGAAAAAATTATATAAAATTATAAATCCATATTTTCAAAATATAATAAACCTATGTTTTTTCTAAAAAATGAAAGATTAACAAATGACAATAAAATACCATCAAGATACCATAAAGGACAAGTTTTTCAATAAAATACCATGAACTTTCCAAGCTAAGTAATTATCACTAAATACCCAATACTTAAAAGTCCATGCTCATGAAAACCCTAAGTAATACTAATCACTCTCGAGGTTTACTTTTTAACTATATTAAAATATTTTTCATAAAACCCCCTCGAGTTATATTAAAACAATATTTTAAGGACTTTAGAAAATATAAGTTTAAGCGGGATCAATTCTCTTGAGCCCTGGGAGCCGGAGAAAGTGAGTGCTTGCCTATTTAAGGTAAACAATTTAACGGAGTTATCAATGGTAATTGTCTTGGAAAAATACACAAATCCTGCCGTCCATGTGCAGCAGTTACCGATAACTCCCGAACCTAAGAAATTCAAGAGTTAAATCCGTTTACAAGTATCTGACTCAAGCTGAGTTCAAATTCAAACTTGAATCCAAAATCAAACTAGAACTGGAACCAGAACACTTGAACGTTAATATACCAAAACTTGAATACTAGAATAATATGACTTGACATGAACGTAACATGAATCCCAGAACACAATGGCTGCTATTGAAACTGACTTGACTCGAACTATGAATACAACTTGACATGAATACATGAACACTTGACATGGATACTTGATATTGACATGAACTCAATCTTTCAACTTGATGTATTCGTGGATTCGAGGTAACTTTAACCGTAACCTAGAATACACGGGGTGTTGGGGTAGTTCATGTGTGAATCCAACGAAATCTCAAGAGTCCCCCTAGATTATGAATCCATGTCTACTAACACATGTAAGCTATCATGAGGGCCCGTATTTTCTTGCTCCTGAATTATAGCCTGTTGAGTTTGGAATACTTTAATACTAGGTTGAAGTCCCGTTACTAACACTTGATTTGGACCCGTGAATCCTTATCCCTGGATTCGAGAACAATCCTAAGGTTGGTTCACATTCACCCTTGAACTTACATTACATTAGTTGACCCATGTAAAGACCTTTTAGGACTTACATTCACTTCATGTCCACTATACCTATACCACCCGGCCATGCAATACTATGCTCATGTTATGATATATATAGAGGATTGCATGTTAAATATAATTGGCATGCTTATATTAAATGACATGCTTAAACAACATCCTAGTCCATTGCTTCATGATATAAATTTTATTTATCATTATACTTTATACTTCACACCCATTTCTTGGGGACTTACCGAGTAAAAGTTCACTGACGGGCATTCCACCCATCTTTGTTTCCTGGAATGTTCGTCAGATACTGTGGAGACTGAAGAGGTGGACACCACCGAGGAAGAGCACGATCAGATCACGACTCAGGACTATACTAGCTATTTTTCCATTTTATGTATGCCACCTGTTTAGGCATTTCTTTTCTTGTATTTTCTTTCAGTTGAACTCATTTTTGTAAATGAATCAAGTTGAATGTAAATAAAGTTGTTGAATTTTAAGTCTCGTGTTTATTTCTTGTCATTTTATATTGCTTATTTTATGCTTAACGTATTTATTCCGGGAAATAACCTTCTCGAAATAAATGCGTCGCAGGCTTGCCATGTCACCATTTCCGTCTATTGGGAAGCGGGGCGTGACAGATAGATTTTATATTTTAATGTTCTTGATATCCTATAGACTACCGTAATGTGACTGTGGAGGGATGTTTCCTAGCCACAGGTAGCATGGTTGGCTCTGTCACGTGCCGTAGTTTGCGCACTCTGGGAAGCGGGGCGTGACAGGGTTAGTTTGGTATCAGAGCCTTAGGATTTAGGGTTTGTCGGGTTTGGTTTCTTTTGTAGTTGGGTATTGAACCCAATAAACTAACCAGGAAACCCAGAATTAGGAACATGTCCTACCGCATTATTGTCTTGTCATTCAAATTCTTGAATCTTATCTTTCCCTTAACTCTTGTATCTTGACGATATGGAAATGACTTTGCATCTCAACTTGTAATCCTCCCGATTCCTTATTGTTTCTTCCTTCTTATTCCTTCGATTCTGATTGTAGGATTTGGGCGACTTGAATGGAGTTATGTGATTGTAACTATGAACCGCGACATGGTTACAATACGGTACTCTATTTAGGTAACCTGGAGTCCTATTTCGATCATATTTTCTTGACTTATGTTTATTGTACTACTTTGTTTCTCTCGGTTTCATTGCTTACTAGTTTATGTTTTATCACAAGCTTGAATCCAACAACCACGTTGTATCTTTCCCCTTGTCCCGTAATGACAAATCCGTTTGTGTTTCGAAGAATAAAGAGAAACACAGAAGAAGTTTTTGATGATTGCAGTAGTTCGAGATTAACCCCGGCGGGAGCTGGTACAGACTGCTTCAAGGATGATCTGATGTAAGATGTTTGATTGAAGAAGTTCTGACAGACCCGCTTCAGTGTATTAAAGTAGCGCAGTGGAAGTGTGGTGGGCTGATAACTCATAAGTCTTAGAACAAACTTGCAAATTCGTGATGAGGGGAACCGTTTAATGAGGGGTGAAGTTCGTAAACAAGTTGCAGATGAAGTGCTAATAGCAGTTTAGGATTTCATGGATGTGTTCAAGGAAATCTCGGATGTATCGTCTAAAAGAGATGTGGAGTTCGCGATTGATCCTATCCCTGGAGCAGCGCCGATTTCAAAGGCGTATTATCCGATGGCGCCAGTAGAACTAGAAGAAGTAATGCAACAGGTTGTTAAATTGTTAGAGAAGGGTTGTATTCACAGCAGCAATTCATCCCGGGGAGCTCCAGTTCTTCTAGTCAAGATGAAAGATGGGACGCGGAGGATGTGCATCGATTATCGAGAATTAAACCGGGTAACCATTAAGAACAAGTACCCGATCCTTCGCATCGGCGAATTATTCAATAAACTCAGTGGCCCGAGGGTATTCTCGAACCTGGATTTGCGATCCGGATATCATCAAGTTCGGGTGAAATCAGAAGATATTTGCAAGACAGCGTTCCGAACTCGATATGGGAATTACGAGTACTTAGTGATGCCGTTTGGAGTTACAAATGCACCGGCAATATTTATGGACTTTATAAACCGGATCTTTCCACTATTTCTAGATCAGTTCGTGGTGGTATTCATTGATGATATTCTAGTCTATTCAAGGAGCAAAGAAAAGCATGCAGAACACTTGAGGATCGCACTGCAAACGTTAAGGTAAGGAAGGTTATATGCTAAGATGAGCAAGTAGAAGTTTTAGCTCGAAGAAGTGAAGTTCTTGGGTCATGTTTTATTCGGAGATGGAATTGCCGTTGACCCTGAAAGGATTGCAGCTGTTCATGATTGGCCAATTCCAAAGAACATAGCGGAGATCAGAAGTTTTCTTGGGCTTGCCTGATATTATAGAAGGTTTGTGGAGAATTTCGCTCGAATAGTTGAACCATTGACCAAGCTAACACGAAAGGAAGTACTGTTCGTATGGACGGAGAAATGTGCATCAGATTTTGAAGCGTTGAAGCAAAGATTGACCACCGCTCCAATCTTGACAGTGCCAGACGGTTCCGGAGGGTTGGTTATTCACAGCGACGCATTTAGAAAAGGTTCGGGATGTGTTCTAATGCAAAATGGGAAGGTTATAGCCTATGCGTCAAGACAATTAAAGACTCATGAGAAGAACTGCCCAACTCATGATTTGGAGCTAGCAGCAGTGATTTTCGCTTTGAAGATTTGAAGACACTACTTATTGAGCGAAAGGGTAGAAGTATTTATCGATCATAAGAACCTAAAGTATGTGTTCACACAGAAAGAGCTCAACATGAGACAGCGTAGATGGTTAGAGCTGATGGCTGACTATGATCTTGATCTAAACTACCATCCGGGAAAATTTAATGTAGTGCCGGATGCTCTAAATCGGTTGCCGGCAATACGGATGTTGACAGCACATAAAGAGATTATAGATGATGTTCAGAAGTTTGAGTTGGAGATTGTACTACCGCATTTCTCGGGACGATTGATGCAATTGCAAGTACAATCGTTCTTGATCGATAATATTAAAGCAGCACAGTCGCACGATCCAAGTTTGTAGAAGTTTCTAGAACAAGTAGAAGCGGGACTTCAAACGGACTTGTCAATCCATAAAGATGGTTCGTTACGATATAGGAGTCGTCTATGTGTGCCTAAAGGAGATGTTTGTGAAGAAGTTATGAAGGAGGATCATAGTTCCGCATATTCCGTACATCCGGGAGGCACAAAGATGTACCGAGATCTACGACAACATTTCTGGTAGGAAGACATGAAAAGGGATATTGCTTGCTACGTATCGAAGTGCTTGGTGTGTCAGCCAGAAACCAGGATTCGAAGCACATTGTGGCTTCGGCTTCGGATGTGTTTTTGATTCAAAATTGTCTGTCAATTAACTCTATTTCCTGAATACTAGATACCGGATCAAGATCTCATATCTGTAATTCATTACAGGATTTGAGAAACTATAGAGTTATCAAGGCAGGTGATATGACTCTCAGAATTGCTAACGGAATGAGTATGGACGCTATATTCCTAAGGGAATATCACCTAGGATTGACAAGTGTCAGATATTGATTTTGCGTAACTGTTTGTGTGTACCTAGTCTAGTTTGTAATATCATATCTATATCTTTACTTTCTAAAGAAGGTTATGATTTTACATTTGTAAGCGATGTTGTCAACATCCACCTAAATCAAGTTTTAATTGGGTCAGGTACACTAGCTAACGGTATATACATATTAAATCAAGCTCAGGTTTTCAACGTCCAGAACACACTCAAAAGAAAGTCTCCAGAATTAAATCAGGCTTTCTTATGGCATTGTAGGCTGGGTCACATCAATGAAACACGATTGACAAAGTTACATAAAGAGGGATATTTGGATCCGTTTGAATATCAGTCATATGCAACTTGTCAATCATGTCTCAAAGGAAAGATGACAAAGACTCCGTTTACTGGACATGGAGAAAGAGTGAGCGAGCTCCTAAGACTCATACACAGCGACGCGTGTGGTCCAATGTCTACACATGCAAGAAGTGGTTATTCCTATTTTATTACTTTTATGGATGATTTCTCAATGTATGGACATGTATTATTAATGAAATATAAATCCGAGGCTTTTGAGAAATTCCGAGAATATAAGAATGAAGTAGAAAAACAAACCAGTAAAAGTATCAAGACACTGAGATCTGATCGAGATGATGAATACTTAAGTGCCGAGTTCCTGGACTACTTAAAAGAGAATAGAATTCTCTCTTGGCTTACTCCTCTATACACACCTCAGCATAACGGTGTATCAGAAAGACGGAACAGAACCTTATTGGATATGGTACGTTCCATGATGAGTAATTCTAAGTTACCGCGATCCTTCTGGGGCTATGCACTAGAATCAGCTGCATATCTTTTGAACAAGGTTCCTACCAAGACTATGCCTACCACACCATATCAGATGTGGAGTGGAAAGAAACCCTCTCATCAGTATTTGAAGATATGGGGATGTCCAACTTTTGTAAAAAAGCAGCATGCGGACAAGCTCAAGGCACGCTCGGTACTGTGTAAGTTTGTGGAATACCCAAAGAACTCTAGGGGGTATTTTTTCTATTACGCAGATGAACAAAAGGTTTTTGTTTCTCGTCATGCCCACTTCTTGGAAACTCAATTTTTAGAAAAAGAGATAAGTGGGAGCGCAATAGAACTGGAAGAAATTCCAGAACCACAAGCTATTACTAAAAGCATGGTGGAACCAGAAGTTTCGAAAGAACCGGACATTCCCGCGCCACTCCGCAGGACTAGTAGGCAGTCTCATCTGTCCGAGAGATACTACGGTTTTCTCACAGACGGGGATAGAGAGGATTGCATCATCGACGATGATGAGCCAACTAGCTTCTAGAAAGCCATTCAAAGCAGAGACTCGATAAAATGGCTGGATGCAATGCGGACCGAAATGGAGTCCATGTACACCAACAAAGTATGAACTTTGGACATTGCTCCAGAAGGGGTAAAACCCGTAGGCTGCAAATGGATCTTCAGAAAAAAGATTGGTGTAGATGGACAAGTTGAAACCTATAAGGCTAGACTTGTTGCAAAAGGTTTTCGTCAAAGACCTGGTTTGGACTATGATGAAACCTTTTCTCCAGTGGCTATGCTCAAATCCATTCGGATCCTTCTTGCCATTGCTGCCTTCCACGATTATGAAATTTGGCAGATATATGTAAAGACCGCTTTTCTGAATGGAAATTTGGAAGAGTGCGTCTATATGGATCAGCCGGAAGGTTTCATTCAGAGTGGGAGAAGCGGAAAGGTGTGCAAGTTACTTAAGTCCATTTATGGATTAAAACAGCCATCGCAGAGTTGGAACATCTGTTTTGATGAGACGATCAAGGAATTCGACTTTATCAAAAATCCAGATGAACCATACATCTATTGTAAAATTATAGCGAGAATTGTGGTATTTCTCGTCTTGTACGTGGATGACATTCTCTTGATAGGAAATGACATTCCTATGCTACAATCAATCAAAGGATTCTTGTCATAAAGGTTCTCCATGAAGGACCTGGGTGATGCCTCCTACATTCTGAGGATCCAGATCTATCGTGATAGATCTAAACGGATGTTGGGACTTTCACAGTCAAGGTACATCGACACCTTACTGAAAAGATTCAGTATGGAAGATTCAAAACGCGGTAATCTGCCGGCTTGTCACGGAATCACCCTTTCCAAAGAGATGTCTCTCAAGACTGATTTGGAAAGGGGTCACATGTTTATTATACCCTACGCTTATGCGGTAGGCTCTATAATGTATGCGATGTTGTGTACCAGACCTGATGTAGTTTACGCACTGAGCGTTGTAAGCAAGTATCAGTCGAACCCAGGGAAGAAGCACTGGACAACAGTGAAGAACGTTCTCAAGTACCTGAGAAGGACTAAGGAGATGTTCTTGGTGTACGGCAGAGAAGACCTCCAGATCGAGGCCTTCGCCAACACCAGCTTCCAGAATGACAAGGATGACTACAGGTCCATGTCTGGTTATGTATTTACCCTCAATGGAAGGGCGGTCTGATGGAAGAGCTCCAAGCAGGACACCGTTGCTGACTCGACGATAGAAGCAGAGTATATCGCTGCATGTGACGTTGCGAAAGAAGTAGTCTGGATCAGGAAGTTCGTGACAAAACTTCAGGTGGTTCCGTCCATTGTTGATCCAATACCACTGTATTGTGACAACAACGGCGCTATAACTTTAGCGAAGGAACCAAGGTCCCATCAGAAGTCTAGACACATCTTGAGGCGGTTCCATCTGATCAAGGAGATCATTGATCACCGGGAGATCGATGTGCGGAGAGTAGAGACAGAGAACAACACTGTAGATTCACTCACAAAGGCCATCCCTCAGACACGGTTCGAGAGGCTAATTGAGATGATAGGTCTGCGATATGCCAATACATGACCTTAGTGTAAGTGGGAGATTGTTAGTGATATATGCCCTAGAGGCCATTATTGTATCATACTGGATTGTATATTACATATTGGAAGCTTGGGATATTCACAGTTATAATAACAGTCTTGCTCAAAATGGTAGTATGCTACCTAATTTGATTCTACCTCAATATGTGCATGTGTTTCTTTTAGCATATCGCTTATACATATTGGTAGAGCCTTTAAGATCTTTGCTTGACTACCAGCATTGTGATGGCAGTCACACTAGTAGGGGCTGGGTAGTCTATAAGCACATCCTTATACAGGTCCCTAGTCGCGGGATTATCGAGACGGGGCATCGATACTCTGGAATAGACTAGTGTATACGCTTCTCATCCCAGTAAGGGATATGGTCTGTCCTACATCCATTAGTATGACGTACTGAAGATAGTATGCAAGTGCTTATTAGGTTATGATTTACACTGGACATGACTCATCGAGAACTGCTGGTTGGTATTATACCTATCGTTAGGAAGCAGTTCCCAGGTGACATGAGTATAGGTTAGTCCGTTGACTTGCCATCGCTACTTTGTCTCGAGTGTGTTCCCACTGCACTTAGATTACTACCCTACCACGGCTCAAAGGAATCATGCAAACATGTAGTAGTTGGGTGTAGTCCCGATGCACTTGGAGGAAGTAGTGATCAGATAGGATTCGTCTCTCCCGGTATTGGGGGTTGATATCGCGCGGTGTTCGGAATGTCATTACACAAAGTCCCTGGCCAGGGCAGTCGAGAAATACTGGTAGGCACTCCAGTAGTTTCTCAGGGTGTATTGGGCTCTCCTCCGGCATGACTTATTGGGCTGTTAGGGCTCTGACGTATACCATCCCCCTAGGCCCGATATGCGAGTATCTTAAACGAACAGACCGGACTGTACGGAGATTGTCACAAATAGGCTCAGTAGGAGTTCAGATGAATTTGCTCATCGGCCTTCTTATTGACAGATACCTGGGTAGCCGTTACGTGCATCTAGTACCGCTGACGTACTTGTGGTTAAACCCACTGCCAGCGTACTGTCGAGTTTTTAGAGTCCCACACAGAGGGTTTCCTACTTCGGGCAAAAGATGTACAGGTTGTATGGTTTTACGACAGGGCTACGATCACATACGTGTACTTGTACACGGATGATGTTCGGACGGACAATACCGGTGGGCTTTGGTTTAAGCCGGATCCTAGTATTGTATTATTGGATTGTTATCGTCTCAGTGTATTCATTTTTTGGAATACGGATACGGGTATGTATATACGGTGAGGGGTATTCTTGTAATTTTCTCAAGAATGCTTCTAAAAGAAGACATCTCATTATTTGGTATTATCCATTTTTGTTAAATGGATTAATGAGGTGGAATTAGAGGAGACATACTTAGCATGGTGAGAGGAATGGCTCATGGATTATTTTATTTGTCTTGACTCACTATTGAAGCATGGGTGATAAATTGTATTGGTTTTTAATCCATGGCTCAATGAGTGAGGCATATGATATTAGCCATTCTCCACACTTAGCCATTAGACTCTTAGTTCATTTGCTTCTTCTCCTTCTCTCTCTCTTCATTTTTCATCTCCTTCTTCCTTAAACTAAACCCTAACCTTCTCATGTGTTGTGAGCCATAGGGTTTAGTGAGACAAAACAATCTAATAGCTTCTCTACATCACCTAGGCTACTTAGATTAGCGAACCATTTACCCTAGTTAGCTCGGTTTAGAGAATGGAGCTTGAAGCACAAACTCTCAGGTGGATTATCTTTGACGCGAGGAGGCCGACGTCGCAAGCTTGATCCATACTTCTAGGAGCCAAGGAGAGAAGGACAAGAAGACCCGAAGGACTAGTACACGGAGGTATAACACTCTTACCAAGTCGCTAAACCTCCTAGATAGTTTAGTTAGTTAAGGTTTTAGTATTAGATCCTGGAGTTAGCCGGTGCTGTGTAGTTTGTAAAAATCGTTTTTGAAAATTCCGCCTCCCCGCGAACCCGCGGGTGCGCTACATCGGCTTACAGACCCATGACCACCTGCAACTCAAGAAACCCCGACCTTCATCGCCGTCACCATCACCTTCACGCTCATCTCATCACCCTCGTCACAACCACCTCCACATTCTCCTCCTCTATCCCCGACCACGACCCATGCAACCCCGAGCAACCCAAGAACCCCTCATTGCCGGCGACTCGCCGTCACCATCACTCCGAGCTCACCATCATCTCCTCATCACTCTTCTCTTCTCCCCAAGAACCCACAATCCACGGCCCCATCACCATCGGCTGCAACAGACCCAACGACAGAAAACCCAACCTCGCCATTACCCATCGCCGGAGACCCCACTACCTCATCACCGTCATCTCCTCACCTCCCTCTCCTTTCCCACACCACAAAACTACCACCACCACCATCCTTGAGAACCCTAGAACCTGACACCATCTCAAGAAAATCCCTCTACCCCTTGTCGCTGTTAGACCTCGCCGACGGCAACCCATCGTCGTCGTCATCCTCTCCTCGGTCCTCCGTCCCCAGCACCCAGCACCGACACCACACCCCCATTCTTTCTTCCTTCTTCTTCTTCTTCTTTCTTTTTTTCTTCTTGCTTTCTTGGTTATTCTGGCCGTCTCGCCGGAGTCGCACACGTCGCCGACGATCCGGATGACCCAGTCATTGTCGCCGTCCAGCGTAGACATCACGTCACGTCGTTGATCAGCCAGGTCCAGTCCTGCGCGTGCGCGAGTTTGTATCGCGACGTTTATCCGACGTCGAACGTGATGTACGTACCCCGACGTGAGATCCAATCAGGAAAGTTTATCTTGCAACATGCTATATTACTATATTGATATCCATATAAATAAAAATAGTACATGTATTTTATTAAACAACAAGTATTATAGATTTACGGTTTTATGATATCTGTCTGTATCCGTACTGAGAATAGCATATCTGATTGTGTGCCGGAACATCCTGATATCATTATACTACTATATTAGTACAACATGCTATCTAGTTTTCATCATACTTGGTAATGAATATACAAAGGTTATTACAGATAGATACATGTGCATCCGTGCATTAACCATGTTCCGATATTCGTTACAATTTTACATTTGGGTATCTATTGATACATTTGCATCACATGACATGTTCACGACACACTACTTGACTTGTTATTTTGATCTTATTACTAATATCAACGATATTGACGTGTTGTCCAGACGGACGTAACTTGTTATCTGCATGGACGAGAACTGTACATGTTTGATCCTGTGTTGGCATTAGATCTATATCGGCAATACCTGACTTGAACACAAATCTGGGGGTAAATGGGAAATCAAGAATGTAACCGAAACGTAACTCAAGAGGGCATTATTACATGTTTGTCGTTTTTCCGGACGTTACAGAATAATTACTTATTTGCCGTTTTTCCGAGCGTTACGTAATAATTACTTATTTGCCGTTTTTCTAGGCGTTACGGAATAATTACATGATTGCTGTTTTTCCGGGCTTAACGAAATAATTACCTGTTTGCCGTTTTTCCGGGCATTGCGGAATAAATCATGTTACCGTGATCCCGTAGGAAATGAACGGGATATATTCTGTTGGGTTACGATGAGGAATACATTAATTGATTTCAAAGACTTTTAGAATAGATAACCAGAAGCATAGTTTTAGGTTACACATCAAACATCACATACATACACATACCTCAGTGTTTACATCTATATTATTTATTTATATTCATATTTACCTATATCGTTACATCCTGATTATTACTGTTATTTTGGTATTATGACGCACTGACATCTAGGTTTTGTATCGCCCGGTTCCTTTACCTTTATCGCATGCAGATCGAGAATATTTTAGCAATCAAGCCGAGCGATGAAGAATTGGTCATGTTATTTAGAGATATTTAGTTTAGTTTATTTTCCACAGTTTATTTCTTGATGTGAGTCCATATTGGGAGAAGTTTCAGATGTTGTTCATTGGATTTGAATCGTTTTCGCTTATGTTTTTTTCTTGACTTTATTTACTGTAGCAAATGGACATGTACTAGATAGATTTTATATTTTACTGTTTTTGATATCTTATAGACAGCAGTAATGTGACTATGGAGGGATGTTTTCTAACCACATGTAGTATGGTTGGCTCTGGCATGTACCATAGTTTACGCACTCTACGAAGCGGGGCGTGACAGAGTACGGAGACGATGTTGAGAGTTGTGAGAAAAAAGTGGACTTTTTTCCACTGCTTGAAATTCGTACGGTTGAAGCAATCAAGTTTGACGAGTTTGTGACTTGTCATCTTCATCGTGGTGTTTTCCGGTGCCATTGACAAATACGGATATTGCTTTAAATTGTAGTTGTAAATTGGGTTTGAAATCAATGACAAGGAAAAATACAACACAATAGATAAGATGAAGATGCGTTTGACGCTTTTTTTTAAAACAATAGTCGCTCCCTTAAAATGCAATGGGAATTGATGCGGTTTGCTTATAGGATACAATAATCCAATCTTGTGTTTACAATCTTCCGCATTGCATCCGCAGGGAATTGTTCCGAAAAACTTGATATCTATGAGTACCAAAACTAAAGAAGAAGAGATGAGAATGGGTTGTTTAAAACAATGAAAGGAAGTTGATATAAATAAGAGTTGAAAAGTAACGGGCCATAGCCATTGCATCCAAACTTTTAAAAAATTTCAAAACTTGAAATCCAAACAAATGAATTAAGTGGGCAACCAACTCCCTTGGAAAGGTTGCAAACCATAGCCTTTTAGGAAGCAGCGGGCCATTGTTGGGCCTTCTTTGGTTCCAACAAAGAGCTCTTATTTTTGCTTGTTTATCATCACTTAAGCATCTAATCATGTACTCCTCCTTTAAAACCCAGAACATAAAACACATTACTTAAAATATAAATATTTAATTTATTGAAATTATACAGATATTATAACAAATAATATAACATAATCCTCAGCAAATGCTCTTTCTCTTTTCTAAACAAGGATCAATCACATTCATTGTGTACATTTTGTTTCTTCTTTACTTCTTAGTTCTTATGGTGCCATGTAGAGCGGTTTTCTATCCAAAATGAAAGCTTTCCAATGTGAAATGGATGGTGGCAGGTCTTTTACCACACTTGTCTAAACAGGAAAGAAAATCGACACCGGAGTCAATCAACCATACCATAACATTAACAACAACTTGCATGTTAACTTAAAGGCTAAATCGCTTAAAGATCCATGACATTTTAATGTCTTTTCAATAGGCGCCATACCCCACTACAAATAAATACCTTTTTTACATGCTTGCGGAACATAAATACAACTATTTTTCCATTCTTGACCATTTCTGCTCTATTATTACAGGGCAAAAGGAAGAGGGTCATTTAATTTTGAAGTTGATTGATTACGTGGTTTCTTTTTTTTTTTTAAAGAAATCAAACAAAAAAAATCATTGATTTATATGCGATGCACGTAATCAATCGCTATGTCATTATTATTCTAAATGTGTGATGCGCTGTCATTATTATTCTAAATGTATGATGCGCGTACCACTTCATTATTATTTAAAAAGTGCGATGCCTTAATGATGCCTTAATGAAGAAACTCATCATTAAAATATCTACAATTCTTGAGTTGGTTGTTATTATAATTTCAAATTGGATTAATAGGCAATTGTCATGTGGAATTTTAATAAAATTTGAAAACAAAAAAAATCGAGAAAAATACAAACAAAAAGTTATAATAAAATCAAGAACTAATCTAGATTATGCAAAATTATATTAAAAAAATGGGGAAGAAATGTTGAAAAGATTTTTAAAGATAAGATAATAGATTCGTTTAGAGACACAACGAGAATATTCATATAAAAATCTTATTTTATTATACACGTGCATATCATATGTGCATCATACTAGTTTCATTAATGATCGATCATAAACCGGCCACATGTATAATTTTTCTCAAATTTCTCTTCTTAATGCGTTCAAAATTTTCCTTCTCATCATTGTACTCTTCTGCTGCTTGCATCAATGTCTTCCCCTTCTTTCATCCTAATTTAGGGCCGGCAACGATTGCGGGAAGTATATAGGGAAAACAAAGTAGGCTTGGGTCTGGGCCGGGCCTGCAGGCTCCCTTTCGGCCGTTTAATCATTGGTATGCTAATGTTAATTTTGGTAACCCCATTTGCCTTGCTTACAACCAAGACCATTGTCTGATATTTTATATGATAGACATATATAAAAACTAGCACATGCGTGGGGCGAATGAGAATTTCCTGGAAATGCAACGGGCTTAGTGAAATTTGCTAAGAGATGAGTTGGGCAAAAAGAAGGTCGAAAATCAAATTTCCATGAATTCCAGGGGGTTGGAAGAAATTTTGAGGGGATCTGTTTCAAAAGCTGGAGAGACCGAGTACGAATTACTAAAAAATCTGGGGGCTTAGGATAAATTTCCGGCCAGAAGCCAAAAATGGCTGGAATCCTGCCCCCAATTCAGCTTTATATATATCATATAAATATACATGTCATAATAGAAAAATAATAATCCTCATTCCCATCACAACTTCGGAATTATGGTACAGTGACAACAACATTTAACTTGCTATCAGAGTGGTCCAATTTTAAATCCCACTCGACATGTATTCTTAAAGCAGATTAAGAAAAACAGAAATATCGATAAGCAAAACCCTAGGTTTTCTTCCAAAAGGCCTTTTATCTTGTGAGCGTGTACGAATATTAACAATTTAGCCTTCAACCGAGATCACAACTTCGGAGTTTTGATGCAGCGGAAAGGACTTGAAAATGGTCTCTGAGCAATCTAAGTTTGAATTCTAACAGACACATCAAAAACGAATTAATTTAAATATAAATACTGCTCCGCAAAAACTGCACCTACTACTTAGGCTCTGTTTGGGAATGGAGTTGAGTTTTCTAAACTGGAGTTTCATAAAGTTGGTAAAACTTAACTCCAAAATACCAGCTTTGCGTTATTTGGTAATCATTTTGGAGTTAAGATAATTGCGTTTATCTTAACCTGATATAACTACAGTTATCTCAACTCCAATATGATCAAAGTTATGTAAACTCCCTCTTTTTTGAAGTTTGAGGTTTGCAAACTACAGTTTACATTATCTCTACCTCCATTTAAAATAAACCATAGTTATCCAAACTCCATATCCGAATATTGTTTGACTATTGTTTTTTCCCCATTCGAGAGAAAACCCCAACTAACAATCTAACCGTCCAAGAGAGTACAACGATGAGCACGCATCAACAATACTGTGGGGCAAGAAACAAGCTTTAGAGAGGAAAAGAAGGTGTGAGAATACAAAAACATGCATTTATGGGACCGTTGACGAATTGAAGAAAAAATACTTCTCGAAAAGTAGTCGAGTGGTCGTAGTCACATTAAATAGGACTAATGAGCAACCAATCATATTTGTTGTTGTAGCTGCGGAGAATGAGCACTCCCAAGTCGTCTATCACAACGGAACTTCGTGTACAAAATCAAAAGTCGTAACCTGTCACGACCCAAGTTTGGATGTGACCGGCACTTAGATTGTATCATATCTAAAGATATGCACACAGTCCAAGTAAGCCGAAAACCAAGATCAAAAACCTTTTTGCGGAATTCTTTATATAGAAAATTTAGATTTTTAAGTAAAAATCACATGTTATGAAGTTAAAATATTAAACAAGTATAAGGTGTTAAGTTTAGTTGCATCCCTAGTTGGGATCAACAATATCAACAGCAAAAAATAAAATCTCAGTATATAGGACATCAATACGAATTCCAGACATAAAGAAAAGAGATACAATTTATAGAACTAAATGATTTCAACTGTCAAATAATATACATATCATTTCTCACTCTAAATCATATACAGGTCAGATGGAGAACTTCTAGATACACAATACAATATCAAAAGAGAAGGTTACTACATATGTAACCCACCTATCAAAAGATTTGATAAAATTGCAAACGTAGATCTACACTGCAGCTAACCGTCCATTCTATCCCTGCAAGGAACTGTGGCACAACGGGGGTGAGTTGCCAATTCAGTGAATATAACTAACATATAACGGTTAATAATGTAAATATGACGATCATACCAACAGAAATGTGAACAAGTATGACGTATGATTATATGTGGAAATCATGAATCTATACTACGAATCTCATAGTCAAAACTGAAATCTCATCATTTATCCCCAATAAAATTCATTTCCCCGTGTCCATCATCGACACAAAACTTCCAATTCTCACAGGCATCATTTCTCGAATGATCCTGAAATCAACAAAGTCTACTATGTATCTGACTGTATTCCCCACCGACTCAGTCTGGATAAAACTGTAAATCCGTAACCGTATATCCACCGACTCGGTTCGGAATAAAACCAAATCATAAAAACATCTCAGGATGTACATGTCACATCAATCATGAAAATCACTGGATTTATGTAATAGTATTCAAAACTCAAAACCATAAATCCTTAATAATACCATTACCTCTTACATCAACATAGAATACTCAGATATTAAACATGATATTAATGATGCAATTTACTACTGTTATTGGGGTGTAAGATACGATATGAATTATTTTAACAATAAATTTGCTAAGTGTAAAAGTGACATGGTAATATCGACGAGGTGTGTGTAACATATAAGATGTGCACGTGGCATGACTCGTCAATACTTGTGTAGTGTTCTAGCAACTAAACAAGTATATGTGGATGGTGAATGCATATGGTCAATTTGGCATAACAAAATAATGCATTAAGTTAAATAAAACTACGGGCGTATCACGCCATCTTTACGCAATTCCCCGGTAGATGTTTAGTCTACTTACCAGAAACGTCGAATCTATTCAGGAATTGTCAATCCTTTCCCTTTCCTCGCTGCCTCCATAAATCCCGTATTCGAATATAATATCACAATTTAATTTATATAAGGAAACGGCTACTCCGACATGACGGAAATGAAAAACACCCGTTCCCACGTACTAGTTATATTGTATACGACTATGTCGAGCTATTAACCACTTAACCTTACTGGATTTTTAACTCAAATCTGTATCGCGACAGAAAACAGTTCGCGATACGCTTTAACCGTGTCGTATTTGGTGTTTTTAGATATCCTTTTCGACATACGCTTCCAGATTCTATCTGCAATGAAACTAATCTATTTAAACAATACCAAAATGGCCAAAATGACCTACAGAAACCTACACAACCACTCAAAACACCCTAGCTACCCCCAAATCCGGCGCAATTAACTAGAATACGATATTATGGAACCCTTTTCCTTTCGAACTAAATTAGCTACAGAATTTAAATCCCTACTGTGGTTAAGAATTTTACCCACTAAAAATTGTTGGAATAACCCCTCCAAGATACTAAGCATCTTGTCCTAACTTGATGATAATGAAAACCAAGAACATAGCTTCCTTCATCTTCTTCCTCCTCTTGTTCTTTCTTTTTCTCTTTTAATGTTGTTTTTCTTTCATAAATTTTCAGAATTTTAATTAACTATTGATCTGAATCAGGTTTATATATGGCAAATGAAAGGGATAAGGTGAAGGAGGAGGTGCCATCAAGCTAGATGTGTTGGTTTCATACAAGGAGGAGGTGGTGGATGTGTGTATGCATGCAAGTATGAGGTGTGCTAGCCTTATCTTCATAATTTGTTTTAATTTGAAATTAAATTCTGAACTAAATGATTTTCCATCCCATTTTCATTTACACCCTTAACAATTTTTCATTTGCACAATAATCCCAAACTTTACCTAAAAACCCCTCACAACTTAGTTTATTATAAAACACACATTTTATTAAAATCAAGCTAAATTTGTCACTAAAACCCTTATAATTTATTTATGTTGCATACTAAAATTTTTAATTTAAATTGTTTTACATAGAACTTATGAAAATTGACTTATTTGTTTTTAACAACTTTGTAATTTATCATATTATTATTAAATTAAATTAATTTTATTTATTTCTAAATTTTCAGAATGCTACATAACCTTATCAATCGATGATTTATTGGAAGAGACACTATCTTTTGTTGTGACTAGCGATGTTGCCCACAAATAAGTGGGAATATTGTTTGCTAGACACAGTATGTGGGAACGATGTGTTAACTACAAGAAAATGGTTTCTTCGACATTTTCCATGTGAGTGTAGGTTCTTGAATGGACATGGGCCATAAATGGATCCGACTTAAAACTACGTCCACATACATTTTTGGTATCCAGCCCCACATTTCAAGCAATGCCAGCACATGTGCCCCCAAGATTCAAGATTCCTGATAGAAAGTGTAGTTTTCATATATTAAAAGACTATTATTCTTTATATTTAGTTTCATCGATTTATATAATCAATTAACAAATATTCGAACCTTCTTTCTAGTTTGCACGTTTGCCATTTGATAGAGAGACATAATATAATATTGACGAAAAGAGAAGAAAATTGCTTTTCTGATATACCGGATGTGTTTCTATATTTTTCTGATTTTATTTGGCTAGCTTCTTTTATTTCTAACACTGTACATTTTTTTCTTGTATTAATTATGTTATATCTTCCAATAAAAAGACTAGTTATTTTTATTATATAACTTATTTACTTTAGGCATCCTCGTGAAAACATAACCTTTTATATAACCAGTTGATATGCTTTCCATCAAATACAATCTTTTTGGAGATCCACAAAGAGTGTTATTTATAAATGCTGTACACTAATATTAATCTAGAAAGCAATCATATAATATTGGCAAAGATGATATTAGTATCATACCTTATTTAATATTTAGTGAGGCTTCATACCTTTTTTGGATATATTAATTTGCAGAGGTAACAAAGATAACACAATTGCCATATCTAATATTAATTATAGAATAATGGAGGAAAGAGGCTATAGGAGTGAATTTCCTCCTATGGCGTCGAAAAAGTATGTCCTTCCTCATTTTTTTCGACGATCGGCATCGAAAATTAACGGTTTACCGACAACATAATCTTTTACATTGCTAAATCAACGGTGAAAATGTTGTAGAATCACATGAAATTTGGTGTACCCAAATCTTAGATGATAACGATGAAGATGATGGGTGCTGATCGTCGGAAAAAAATGAGGGAGGGCGTACCTTTTCGACGCCATGGGAGCAAATTCCCTCCTATGGCATCTATCCTTCAATATTCTCTATTAATTATATCTTATACTTTTTATTTGAAGTACTTCAGGTGAATAATTTGATTTGATTTGATTTATACCAAATATATTACCTATCATTACTACAAATAAGGGTTGCCCTTACGGATTTGTCGGTAGGGGCAAACCACTGCCCCTACGGATATGTGCGTATGGACGAAAAAAGACCCCGTAGGTGCAAAGGCCGCGGTGCAAGTTGAAGCCATGAACTTGCCCCTACGGGCAAAATCTTGCCCCTACGGAGTTCTGTGTAGGGCCAGTTGCACCTACGGAGTAGGCCGTAGGGTAAAAAAAGTTATATTATTTACGGTTTTTTTAAATATATTACCTGTACCTACGGATATAGCAGTAGGGCCACGTAATATCCTCTACGGATAAGTCCGTAGGGGCGAAGCAATGGCCCCTACGGATAGGTCCGTAGGGGCACTCCCAACCCCCCTGGTACTGAGATCAGGAGGGAAATATCAGTTACTGCTGATATTTTGCCCCTATGGATATAGCCGCAGGGGCAACATTTGTACCTACGGATTAATCCGTAGGTACACATTATCTGTATTTTTTTTTTAAAAAGGGCTGCCTGATTTTTTCCCGTCTTGTGCACAATAATATATATAACAATAAAATATAAAATTAATCATCACGCAACATATATCGCAGTATTCATAATCACATCTCACGCATATAATATACAAAAGAAACCCAAAAACTGAATATGATATAAATATAAACCAATATCAATATCAATATCGTTTCAAAATGTAGTACAATATGTATCATATAAATAAATACATGTTTCAAAAAATAAGAATCAAAAAGCTACCCTAGCTCAGTCCAGCTCCACCTCTGATAAACGATAGAATCTGGCGCGTCTGCTCCTCGGTCAATAAACCATGCAATTCGGCGCGTACGGGAGTCTGAGCGGCCTGTGGAGCTGGCGATGTGGTCTGCGCAGCCGCCGTCGAGGTAGTAGCTTGCGGAGCGGCGGCTGCGGGAGTCTGAGCGGGCGGCGGAGCTATAGGAGCTGTCTGCGGAACCGCAGCCGATGTAGCGGTTGAAAATAATACAATTGCATAACCTGAAGAAAAACAACCACCCCTTTTTTAATGAATTTGGATGGGTAATTATCCCAAATTTTTTTAAAACAAAAGAAAAACAGTGACCTATATACAAAATGGGTAAATGTCGTGATCAATAAATTACTTACCATTTGCCGAGACATGTATTTTTGCAGCATCCATACATCCCTTTCCTCTTCTTCGATGCCGTATTCTCATTATCTTCGTCTAATCCATCTGAATCTGCAATTAAGTTTAATTAAACCAAATAAAATCAAAAATTAACATCAAACAGCAACAACAAAATCAATGAAATTTATAGCCTACCAGAGTCTTCAAGAATATCCACATATGAATCCTGGGCCTTCTTCTTTTTCTTCAAAGATCTTTTAGAAGCAGAGAATTTTGTTTTCTAGCAGGTGCTTTGAAGCTAAACACCATATTGCCTTTGTATTTGAAAACCAAAAAATGCCCAGTTTGCAGATTATTGGCTACTGTAAATTCATGCCACCCATCTCCACTCATGGAAGCAACTTTGTTCTCGATGTGAAGAACAACATGCCATATTTTGCCATTGTGGCCCATTAGGTTAGCCTTTTCTCTTCTCTTGACCATCTTGCTAATCTGCTTGGTAAATTTATTCGGAACCGGCTGCGAATCATTAAAAGACATGCATAAGAAAGGAAGCTAAAATACAGATATATATCATACCGATACATCGAAACTTCAAAGTTGCGATGACAATCCAGAGATATTTATTTCTACACTCGTGGTGCACATGCGAATGCGTCAGGCATCATGGACAAATATTTGAGAACATGGAAAGTATTATTAGTATAAAGTAATTAAAGCTTTTAAACACCTTGGGTAGATATTTTCTTAGTTGATGCAATCATATCATGATGACTAAATTTAAGCTATTATATATATGCATATGTATTTTTCTAATCTAATATATTACACACACACACACACACAGAGAGAACCAATTTGGTAGAAAAATCAGGTAGCAGGACTCTGAAGAAATGGAGTCCATAACATTGCTCATCATCATCATCCATGATCCCTTTGAAGAAATATTATCAAAAGGGGAGAATAAATTGTTACTGCTAGTTAATGCTTGCAAGATTTATTCTCCCCTTTTGATAATATTTCTTTAAAGGGATCATGGATGATGATGATGAGCAATGCTATGGACTCCATTTCTTCAGGGTCCTGCTACCTAATTTCTCTACCAAATTGGTGTTTTCTCTCTCTCTCTCTCTCTCTCTCTCTCTGTGTGTGTGTAATATATTAGATTAGAAAAATACATATGCATATCTATAATAGCTTAAATTTAGTCATCATGATATGATTGCATCAACTAAGAAAATATCTACCCAAGGTGTTTAAAAGCTTTAATTACTTTATACTAATAATACTTTCCATGTCCTCAAATATTTGTCCATGATGCCTGACGCATTCGCACGTGCACCACGTGTGTAGAAATAAATATCTCAGGATTGTCATTGCAACTTTGAAGTTTCGATTTATCGATATGCTATATATCTGTATTTTAGCTTCCTTTCTTATGCATGTCTTTTAATGATTCGCAGCCGGTTCCGAATAAATTTACCAAGCAGATTAGCAAGATGGTCAAGAGAAGAGAAAAGGCTAACCTAGTGAGCCACAATGGAAAAATATGGCATGTTGATCTTCACATCGAGAACAAAGTTGCTTCCATGAGTGGAGATGGGTGGCATGAATTTACAGTAGCCAATAATCTGCAAACTGGGCATTTTTTGGTTTTCAAATACAAAGGCAATATGGTGTTTAGCTTCAAAGCACTTGCCAGAAAACAAAATTCTCTGCTTCTAAAAGATCTTTGAAGAAAAAGAAGAAGGCCCAGGATTCATATGTGGATATTCTTGAAGACTCTGGTAGGCTATAAATTTCATTGATTTTGTTGTTGCTGTTTGATTTTAATTTTTGATTTTATTTGGTTTAATTAAATTTAATTGCAGTTTCAGATGGATTAGACGAAGATAATGAGAATACGGCATCGAAGAAGAGGAAAAGGATGTATGGATGCTGCAAAAATACATGTTTCGGCAAATGGTAAGTAATTTATTGATCACGACATTTACCCATTTTGTATATAGGTCACTATTTTTCTTTTGTTTTAAAAAAATTTGGGTGTGCTATTCTACTATCTACAATTAAAAAAAAAGGTAGACATAAAGATCAAAGTGCAATTTTTGAAATGAGTGTGCTATTCTACTATCTACAATTTCTATTTTCTTCTCTCTATGTCTTTTATAATCAATCTCCATGACTATTACCATGACTCTCGACTAACAAAGGTGGCTTTTCGTTCTCGGTAGCTTGATAATTGATGGAGGATATAAATTTTTGACGACACCTAACGAAAAGTGGACCCTCTTTTCTTCATTAATTCACTCCCTGTGTGTGTGTTTTTTTTGAATTAAAGGTCATTGATTTTAGAAAGACCTGATGATATATATGTTGAATATATGTAGGGTGATATGCATGATCACAAGAGCTTGGTGGAGGCAATAAAAAAAGTTGATGTGGTGACCTCTATGCTGGGCTACAAATATCATGAGCAGTTGGTTGATCATAAGTGCATGCTGCGTGAATAAATATTGTGTTAATTCCAAACTAAATACAAATATAACAAACTTATCAATTATATAGTATTCAATTTGATTTCAAACAAATACCAAATAAGAATTTATTGTACAGGTCCACGACTTACAATCATTCCCGCATGCGAGGTTATGATGACTATATTGAGAAATCTAAGAACGGGATGGTTACTGACAAAGGAGAAAATCCGTGTATATGCTTTGTGTGTGCGTTTGTTGTTGAAAAGAATAAATTATCGATAATTAAAGTTAGATTTGAGGATACCCATGTATGAGTTGTATTCTATATATGTGTGTTTCAATTTATGATTTCGCTTAAGTGTAGGGTTATTTTTACTTAAAGAAGTATCACCATCTACTATATATCAAAAAATGTGGCAAACTAGGACTATAACTCATTTAACATTATCAACTAGTGAGATTTCAATGTCGAAAACTCCCTAAAAAAGAAAATTACTAAAAGGAAAAGATTCTTTGAACAAAACGCATCCACTAGCAATAAAAGAGATTGTATCATGCTTTAGTACCAACACACAAGCACCTACATCTTGCTATGATCATAACAACATCATGATGATTTGTCAATTGCCTTGCTCATATTATGAAATTATGAACACCAAAACTCTAATCAAATCTCCATCTCAATAATTAAGCTGACAAAGGGAAAAATAATAACCAAAAAGAGGAGAGAGTCTTAATTTCCATGCCCAAAGTTTCATGATAGACAGAGACCAGGAGAAAAGGAGAGAGAGGAGAGAAAATATCACAAGCAATGAAAAAAGTTGGGAAGGTGTTGAACATCATCTTTATAACTTGTAATATGTGGCCATTTATCATCGATATCTTAGCTTTTCTTTATCAATGTAGAATCATTGAGTTTAGAAGAAGATTCAAAATTAATATACTTTAAGAAGTTTTACCACCGGCTATTCGTCTAACGTCCAGTCTTTGGTGTCACACAAAATTCTTGAATCAATATGATCCGGAGACTCGATCAAGATTCTCTGGACAAAAAAATTTCAAGGAATTGCTATTTGAATTACGTTAATTTGGAACACGTTTGTATGATTGAAGCTAAGAAAAAAATATATTTCCATAGTTAGACTGTATCATATAAATTGTAGGTTATGATGACTATATTGAGAAATCTAAGAACGGGATGGTTACTGACAAAGGAGAAAATCCGTGTATATGCTTTGTGTGTGCGTTTGTCGTTGAAAAGAATAAATTATCGATAATTAAAGTTAGATTTGAGAATACCCATGTATGAGTTGTATTCTATATATGTGTGTTTCAATTTATGATTTCGCTTAAGTGTAGGGTTGTTTTTACTTAAAGAAGTATCACCATCTACTATATATCAAAAAATGTAGTAAACTAGGACTAGAACTCATTTAACATTATCAACTAGTGAGATTTCAATGTCGAAAACTCCCTAAAGAGGAAAATTACTAAAAGGAAAAGACTCTTTGAACAAAACGCATCCACTAGCAATAAAAGAGATTGTATCATGCTTTAGTACCAACACACAAGCACCTACATCTTGCTATGATCATAACAACATCATGATGATTTGTCAATTGCCTTGCTCATATTATGAAATTATGAACACCAAAACTCTAATCAAATCTCCATCTCAATAATTAAGCCGACAAAGGGAAAAATAATAACCAAAAAGAGGAGAGAGTCTTAATTTGCATGCCCAAAATTTCATGATAGACAGAGACCAGGAGAAAAGGAAAGAGAGGAGAGAAAATACCACAAGCAATGAAAAAAGTTGGGAAGGTGTTGAACATCATCTTTGTAACTTGTAATATGTGGCCATTTATCATCGATATCTAAGCTTTTCTTTATCAATGTAGAATCATTGAGTTTAGAAGAAGATTCAAAAGTAATATACTTTAAGAAGTTTTACCACCGGCTATTCGTCTAACGTCCAGTCTTTGGTGTCACACAAAATTCTTGAATCAATATGATCCTGAGACTCGATCAAGATTCTCTGGACTAAAAAATTCCAAGGAATTGCTATTTGAATTACGTTAATTTGGAACACGTTTGTATGATTGAAGCTAAGAAAAAATAAATTTTCATATCATATCATGCATTGTTTTATCAAAAATAATTTTATCGCATACCTAGCTATGTGCTGAAGTAGGCTATATATCTCTACAGAGAGAGAAATTTATAACCAACATGCCACAAATATTGAGATTGTAAATATATATATATATATATATATATATATATATATATATATTAGTAGACATTTGAATTTAGACAAATAGAAAACAAAACTTTATTGCTCCCCTGTCTCTTATCAAAATCATTAATGTTCATTTTTAGGGGGCTCAAAATTTCCTTCACAAGCTTTAAAAGAAACCTAGAAAAATTCTCACGCCCTGCCGCAACCCCCTGCCCCAACCCTAACCCTAACCCTATCCCAAACCGCAACCCCCTACCGAACCCCAACCCCAACTATGAAACATATTAGAAAAAGGATAGAAGTTCAAGATGTTAAAAACACGATGATAATCAAAGCAGTTGCGTACAGATGCTAAAACCGAATATGTGACACGATATTCTTGTAAAGATAGACATGTATTAAAAGAGGAGACGCCCAAGTAAAATCCATAACTAAATCCCTATTTTGCCCTTCCTTTTCTTCAAATCAGAAATGTGTCTTTTTTTTTGCAATTATATATAGCTAAAATAAAGAAGGTCCTACGATTCTAAGCATTTCCAATTACAACGGCCCATTCTCAAAATCCAGAATCTTATGAGCATCTTATGCAATTAGCAAACATATTCAACCGAAAACACCCACAAAATTTCCACCAGACTACAAATCCTTTGCATACTCAAACCCCAACCAGATCAATTTAAGGGACTACTCAGACCCACGGTTTAAATCAATCAAAAATATCCAAAATCAAACACGGGGTCTTTGGATACCTACCAAATGCCATGTCCGATGACTCCAAAAAAAAAACCCCAACATGCCCAACGGCTAAAGGTTCCATAAAATAGTCTCCGTTTCCAAGAAAATTTGAGAATGACAAATAAAATTATTAATTAAACTGGGCTTTACCCACATTATTGAAGGGTTCCTAGGCACACTAAGGAGGTCTCACAAGTGATCAAACATGGCCAATTGAAGTTTTACAAGTGCCGAGAAACCCTAATACGGATCGTTAACTAGATGTATAGGTGATGCGATGCAAGTAAACAACTTTAACTTAAAAGAAAGAGGCTACAACCTTTGTAGATCCGGTCCTCCACCTCCTAGGCTCCATGATGAAGTCCCCTCGCTGTCCATATCGAATCCCAGACTCTAGCATCGGCTTCATCGGAGAAATGGCGGGCTAGGTCGTCGGCTTCGATGCCGAAGATGATCTACGTCGAGGCATCACAAGATCAAGCTCTCACTTCACCAAGTCATGAAACTTGTGAAGAAAACACCCTATACTACTTGGCAAGAGGTAGAGGATGAAGAAATAGGAAGTGGGTTCACTTTGGATTTGGATTCCTCACTTGGAATCAACACTTGATAAATTTCAAGAAAGCTTTTCTTTCTTCATCAAGAAGAAGAAGAAGAAAAGAATGGAAAAATGAATTAATTCTAATTGAATAATCAAGTGATGGTTATCATAATGTAACCATGGTAAAGTATAGAGAATAAACTAGGGTTAGGTGAATAGTTAGGTTTAGTGGTAAAAACAAAATGGAAGACTTTTCAAAGATGCTTTGAAGCTTCAAGAAGCTTTTAGCAAAGAGCAAATAAATCCACCATTTTATTTTGCCAAAAATGATTAAATAAATAAACAAATAAATAAAATCAAAACCCTAACCATTACACAACCATGGTTTAATCATACACTTAACCAAGTTAGCATGTATCATCAAACATGATACAATCATGTGCACAAAAGTATATCATATATACAACTTGTGTATTTCAAGTGAGAAAATCCATTCAAAGTGAACAAATACTAGTTAATGCAAAGTAATATATCAAATATACAATTATGCATTAAATCATTAAATCAATAATCGATTTAACGATCAAATCATATCGCATATAACCGACTAGTATCCTATGTATCGGCTTATCGAATCAATCTTCGATTCGATAACTAGGTTATATCAAATACAACCAATCGATACATTCATCGCAAGAATGGAATGCGGTATCACATACACGCATTATTCTCGGTCCCGCACATATCTCATATGCGCTCCTATTTCGTTTCGCTTGAGCCAGGAAACCTCTGTGTAGAACTCTAAAGACTCGTCAATACGCCGGCAGCAGATGATGATCATATCAAGCACCCACAAGCCGCAAGCGGTCTGCTAAATGTAACGGCCACCCGGGTATTGAGCGATCAGAAGATCGACGAGCAAGCCCGCTCACACTCCTGTGAATCCAACCAGTAACACTTACCGTATAGTCCGGTCTGTTCGTCTGATATGTTGCATATCTCGTCTAGGGGTGGTAAACGTCAGACCCCAGTAGCTTGATAAGTCATGCCGACGTGAGGTCCATAACATTCGTGAAACTACTGATAACTCTTACCAGTATATCACTGCAATCCTGGCCAGGGATTTCCTGTTATGGCCAGTCGAGCATAGCACAACATCAACCCCCAATACCGGGAGAGACGAATCCCCTCCTATCGCTCATTGCCTCCATGTGAATCGGGACTATACCCAAAAACCACCTGTTTGCACGACTCAGTAGAGCCGTGGTAGGGTGGAAATCAAAGCACAGTGGGAGACACATAAGACTCTATGACGATCTCGGGTCAACAGACTAAGCTGTACCAGTGTCACCAGAGAACTGCCATCTGACGTGAGGTATAATACCATCTGGGAGTTCTCGGCGAGTCCGTTCAGTGTACCCAGTCTCCAATGAGCACCCGCATACCATCTCTGATGTCAAACACCAATGGATATGGGATCATCCATCGCCCATCACATGGGTCGAGAAGATATACGCTAGTCTACTCTGGAATATCGATGCCCCGTCTCGATATTCCCACGACTAGGAACAATGAAGGATGTACTCATTGACTGCCCAGGCCCCACTAGTATGATCTTCATCATAGTCCTGAAAGTCGAGTACACATCCTAAGGGCTTTATCAACATGTAATCAGAGAGACAGAAAGTATACATGTTAAGATAAAGAGCAACCAGATAGCGTACTATCATGTCGAGCAAGAAAGTCCTACCTATATATGTCCCAGCATCCACTACAATATACATCCTATGTACAGCAATGGCCTCTAGGGCATACATATAACTAACAATCTCCCACTTGCACTAGGGCCATCTGTAGCAGTGGTTGCGGTATCTAATACTCAACCATCCCATATGAGTCTCTCTCTGGGAAAAGGCCTTTGTGAGTGGATCCGCCGTGTTGTCCTCTGAGTCTACTCTCCTAACCTCGATCACCCCGGAGATCAACTATCTCCATGATCAGGTGATGCTTCCTCAGAATATGTCTGGGTCACTGATGGGATCGGGGTTCCTGGGCCAAAGCCACACTTCCATTGTCATACAATGGTAGGAACCTAGTTCATCTTATGAACCAATATACACCCAAACTGCCTCTTTGGTAGTATCTATAATAGCGATGTTACCAGCCTTTTATCGTCTAGTTTGCCACGGTATCTAGCTTGGAACTTTTCCAACATACCGTCCCTTTACCGAGGGTAAAGACAATGCCTGCGACTGACATTCAGTCGTCCTTATCACCCTGGAACCTTTCCATTGATTCTCCCCATGATCGATTGATACAATCTTACTACAGCTAGTGAGAACCCTAACATCCCTTTAGATCTATCTCATAGATCCAAATTTCAGGATTTAAGAGGCATCACTTTGATCCTATATGGAGAATCTATGTGATAAGAGGAGATCGACCGATCGTAGCATAGGAAACTCTTTTCCTATCAAGAGTATGTCATCCACGTACTCTACGAGGATCATTACCATACTCCATACTACCCTTTTGTACATACAAGGTTCATCTACCATTTTGATGAGGTCAAACTCTTTGACTACCACATCAAAACAAGTGTTCCAACTCCGCGATGCCTGCTTTGTCCTGTAAAGCAACTTGCACATGTTTTCGCTGCTCCCACTGTTTACGAAGCCCTCTGGATGTGTACTTATAGACTTTCTATTCTAAATCAGTATTTAGAAAAGCAGTCATGACACCCAACCACCAGATATCGCAGTCATGGTATGTAGCAATAGTAAGTAGGATCTGGATGGACTTAAGTATAGTCCCTGGAAAAGGTTTCATCATTTTCCACTCTTGGTTGATGACGAAAACCTTTAACAAGTCTAGCTTTGAAAGTCTCAACTTTTCCATCTACACCAAGTAATCTTCTCAAGATATATTTGCTCCTGATGGGGATTTAACCCTTCAGATATCGCAACCAAAGTCCATACTTTGTTGGTGTATATGGATTCTATCTCAGATCGCTAAGCATCCAGCCATTCTTACAGAGTCCCTACTCTCGAGGGCCTGCTCGATACTAGACGGGTCATCATCTCATGATGCATTCCTCGCTCCCACTGTCATCGAGAAACTGAGGCATCTCTCAGGCGGATGAGGAACCCTACTAGATCGGCGGAGAGGCTGAGGTTCGTCGGGGACTATAGAATCCTTTGGTCCAGTCAAATCAGCTGCAGTTTTGTATAGCTGGAACCTTTCCAGTTCTACAGAACTGACCTTGCCTCGATTTTGTCCGGATTTTGCTTTAGACATAAGCCGGACAACCCCAAATCTTAACTTACTTAAGAGATAGGCTCTTCCCTTACCATATCTCATATGGAGTGGTAGGCACTGATTTGATTCGAACCTAATTCAATAGGTATGCAGCTTCTCAAGCGCATAACTCCAAAAGGAAATAGGTAACTCAGTAATACTCATCATAGAGCACACCATATCTAATATTGTGCGATTGCTCCGCCCTGATACACCGTTGTGCTGTGGTGTATTCAGAGGAGTAATACGGAGAGAGAATCTCATTCTCCTTTAGAATAGTCCAGGAATTCTATGCACAAGTATTCTCCTCCCTGATCTTATCATAGGACATAATACTTATACCCGGTTATTGGTTCTCTACTTCTAACTTATATTCTGTGAATATCTCAAAAGCTTCGGACATATGTTTCAACATGAACATATGACAGAATCTTGAGAGATCATCAGAGAACGTAATAAAGTATAAAGAACCAGTCTTGGTATGTGTAGACAGGAGACCTTACATACATCATCATGTATCAGTCCCAAGAGTTCATTAACTCTTTCTCTGTTTCCAATAAACAGGGCTATGGTCATATAATCTTTGTGACATGACTGGCAAGTTTCACAAGATGTAAATTCAAACTGATTTAAATATGCATCTAAAATGTAACTTCAGCCAGTCGGGTCGCATTGATATGACCTAGTCTACAATGCCTCAAGAAGAATTCGTTCATTTCTAAACTCTTCCTCTTGTGTGTGTTCTGTATACTAGGAATTGTAGTTTGATTTAGAACATCAATGCTTTTAGATAACGTGCCTGAACCGATCAACTTTTGATATAGGAAATGTTCAAAACATTATCCAACAATACAAAATTATATCCTTCTTTACTAATAAAGAGACTGATATGATTTTGTATATCAGGTTCGGTATCTAATAGCATTTGTTCAGAATCAATGTATTGGTAATACATGGTGACAGTGACCAACGGACTTGGCTGCAACACTTTCCCCGTTTTCTGTCTCATGAAACTTATCACCCGTTCTCAGTTTTCTACCTTTTTGTAGCCCTATGTAACAGATTACATATCTGGGATCCTGATCCGGTATCAAATACCCAGGATGCAGAGGATACTGAGAAACAGTTCTTTGTAATGAACACACCCGAAGGAGATGCATCATATGCACTTTCTTCGTTTGGGCGGTATAGGAATTCTGGTATTCCCCTATTTCCTACTCTGTCTTATAACAATTATAAGTTGGAGCGGGACCAACGTTCCCCAGCTCGGTATAACAAGCGGGTTCGGTCAATACATCCATATTATTATCTTGATTAAGGCGTGATATGGTTGCTACCTGGAGAGAGAGAGAGAAGAAAACACTCTGCGTGCGCTCTTGCAAGATTAGATTGGTTATATATTTTATCTAACCAGGATGGCTCCCACTGTTTTTATCAAATCTTCCTTCAAACCCTAAAAGGAAAGACTAGCCGGGATTAATTACACTCTACAAGTTCGCCAATCTTTCAGCCAGGCCAGTGTCGGTACTTTGAGGGAGGTTCCCCGTGCTTTCGCACGGACCTAATTACAGTAAACCTCGTTTTCCCAGAGGCGTAACCCCGTTGACACCTTTCTAGACACCTACTTGATCGGCTAATTTCAAAGTGCAAAACTCTCCCAGGAGTAACAATTACTCGCAGTGGGTATCGGGATCCAACTATCATATAGAAGGTATGCAATCTCATTGCAAATTTCAACACTTGAAACTCCCGATAAAGATTTTTACCCCTAGCACCTATGATCTTAACTATGGTCAACAAATCATAAGTACTAATCAAGTTCTACCCGTCATTTCGTGATTAATTAGACCCACCCACATGACCCTTAACTAAGGTCAACAAAGTCACACGACTGTCCTAACTAATCGCATCATATGCGGTGTAGGAAGACATCACTTAGCTACCGTACACTGTGCCTTAACTAAAGTCAACAAACACAGCACAAATACTAAGTACTCTACTTCCTAAAATGATGGAGGGTTGCGGCTGGTTTTTAAGAAAACCTTTAACGCTTTGAACTTGATCTCGTTGCGGAATCAAATGGTTTTTAAATGGAATGTTTTTGAGGCTTTTCTAGTTTTGCTAAAGGGGTCACTCCCGGTGAAGGGATTGTCGGCCCTTTCCTCGTCGAATGAGGTGCGGGATATATCATATATATCACTGTGCAAAGCGGAAACTATAGAAGCGATCAAAAGACAAACCGAGGGTTGTAGCATCTGCCAGTTATTGCTAAAGGAGTCACTCCCGGTGAAGGGATCTCGGTCCTTTCCTTATCGAATAAGGTGCAGGATGTTCTACAAGGAACACCGCGATGCAAAGCAAGAACTGTAGCTACCTGTTTTATTTTGAAATTCGATTCCACAACATCAATTAGGTTTATTTTCTTTCATTAATCTCATTAATGAATATCCCATCATTTAAGTCCACCTAAACATCACAGATAAATATAACGTATGCTTATGCCATCCGCATTCGTCTCGATGTCCCGTCTGCACTGTTAGGTTAGGTAACTAACGCCAGAGCAAGGCAGGGCTAGCGTGGGTGTAAAACATAAGCAACGTCTATATAATATATCATATATACTATATACTATCTATCTGAACAAATCACATGATCACATCACAGATAACGCAGCAGAAGAATCATATGAAACATTGGATATACTAGGACGTCCGTGTTTTCAATACGAGCCAGTATAAAACACGGATTCCACGGTCGTGATGAATAGCCAATCCCACACCCCTAGACCTCTACGAGAGCGGCAAGCAACCTTACCAATTCTAGGGTTAGGAGACCCGGACCCGACTCCACGAGATGGTCTCCCACTGGACCCCAGAACCCGGTTACTTGTGCTCCCCTCCTTGGGTCTATCCTAATGCGGAAAAGTAAATAATATACAAATGGTGACATCATCCGCAACCTGGAAGTGCCCCAATAAAAGAATATTACATACAAGTTTTTACATGAATGAAAATGAAAAAACACTCGTCTCACATAAAAAAAACCCGGCTATTCAAACACGACGATCCAATATAACATATCCAGCAACACATAACATCACATGTCATCAACGTAAGTAAATTTGCGCATCCCAATAGTTGTTGACATATAGCAACGAAACCGGCGATATCACATATTACACTTACGGTCACAGAAAAGAAAGTGTAAAACTACAACAGTTAGAATCCGCAAACTCTTTAGACATCGCATGCCTAGCCAAATGAATTCCTTAGACATCGCATGCCTAACAATTATAAACCCCGCATTTCAGTCTCATTATCGAAAACTCTTTTCAATATCAAGTCGGGGAATTCAACAGGATTCCCGACATTTTGATCGAATGCTCGTCGCAAACTTTAGTAGGCGGCTGCACCCCCGATGCCGTCGACAAAGTGCACCAAGGTGGAACACCGCTGCCGCGAGCACCCGAACGGATGCTTTCGGCGACGGGGTTCTCCTACAGTCACTTGGTCGGGGCTATGGGGTGAGGCTGTCTATTAAGTTTACCCGGCGAGTATCCGCGTACGCTACGTGATTGCGACGGACTTTTGATCACATCAAAATTCCGTGGCAACCGATCAAGTGAGACTAAACTGCTATGTTTATAACATTCATTCAGTTATCTCATAACCATTTGTGAATTGCAAATATTGTATCACATTCCGGATAAATAGAAAATGTTAAACTTTCCGATCGAACAATCGAACACCCAAGTTTTCCCGATACAGCTCAACACATGAAATAAGTCTAAAAACATTCACTTCGTGCTTCAGTACCAACGGTCCAGCCGTAGAAGGGTCAAGCCAACGCCTCACATGTGGCACGCCGTACTGCCCCAAACCCTAAGGTTCAAAGGGCAGTTCAAGACGGTCACATAATAGAGTTAAGGTTTGTTGTCTTCTAGAGGGACCATCGTGTTACTTGCACTACTTGGAACGTCTTTAAACTACGGAAAAGTCCAACAATTGGAAATTTCCCGGCAGGGGAAAAAGTGGGTATTTATATCCGGTCGAACTTTTTAACATATTCTAAAATTACCCGGAAAAACACACTGACAAAATTAGACAATCCGATCGAAACACCGAGTCCCCAATACAACCCAGAAAACTCAACTCTTGAGTTCCGATTAAAAATTCCCAGGAAAACCAGCACTGCACAATAGGAATTACTGTGCAAAATTCAATGCAAGAAGAGACTAAACGGCCGCGGAACCGCCGCATTAGCCATGCTAATGCCGCGGTTCCACCGCGCTTTGATGGATTCAGGAGTACGGGCTTCTCAGTAATTCTTAGAATCTCCTGCTGGTTTTTCTGCATATTTTTAATTCGCAAAAATACCCGATTTCAAAAAATGTACAGAGAGCATTTTTGAGTTTGGGTTTCGGTTCGATCGGACTTCTAACTCCGTCTACGCATCGCCTAAGGCTCTAGCTAGTCTCTGATACCACTGAAGGGTTCCTTGGCACACTAAGGAGGTCTCACAAGTGATCAAACATGGCCAATTGAAGTTTTACAAGTGCCGAGAAACCCTAATACGGATCGTTAACTAGATGTATAGGTGATGCGATGCAAGTAAACAACTTTAACTTAAAAGAAAGAGGCTACAACCTTTGTAGATCCGGTCCTCCACCTCCTAGGCTCCATGATGAAGTCCCCTCGCTGTCCATATCGAATCCCGGACTCTAGCATCGGCTTCATCGGAGAAATGGGCGGGCTAGGTCGTCGTCTTCGATGCCGAAGATGATCTACGTCGAGGCATCACAAGATCAAGCTCTCACTTCACCAAGTCATGAAACTTGTGAAGAAAACACCCTATACTACTTGGCAAGAGGTAGAGGATGAAGAAATAGGAAGTGGGTTCACTTTGGATTTGGATTTCTCATTTGGAATCAACACTTGATAAATTTCAAGAAAGCTTTTCTTTCTTCATCAAGAAGAAGAAGAAGAAAAGAATGGAAAAATGAATTAATTCTAATTGAATAATCAAGTGATGGTTATCATAATGTAACCATGGTAAAGTGTAGAGAATAAACTAGGGTTAGGTGAATGGTTAGGTTTAGTGGTAAAAACAAAATGGAAGACTTTTCAAACATGCTTTGAAGCTTCAAGAAGCTTTTAGCAAAGAGCAAATAAATCCACCATTTTATTTTGCCAAAAATGATTAAATAAATAAACAAATAAATAAAATCAAAACCCTAACCATTACACAACCATGGTTTAATCATACACTTAACCAAGTTAGCATGTATCATCAAATATGATACAATCATGTGCACAAAAGTATATCACATATACAACTTGTGTATTTCAAGTGAGAAAATCCATTCAAAGTGAACAAATACTAGTTAATGCAAAGTAATATATCAAATATACAATTATGAATTAAATCATTAAATCAATAATCGATTTAACGATCCGGTCATATCGCATATAACCGACTAGTATCCTATGTATCGGCTTATCGAATCAATCTTCGATTCGATAACTAGGTTATATCACATACAACCAATCGATACATTCATCGCGAGAATGGAATGCCGTATCACATACACGCATTATTCTCGATCCCGCACATATCTCATATGCGCTCCTATTTCGTTTCGCTTGAGCCAGAAAACCTCTGTGTAGGACTCTAAAGACTCGTCAATACGCCGGCAGCAGATGATGATCATATCAAGCACCCACAAGCCGCAAGCGTTCTGCTAAACGTAACGGCCACCCGGGTATTGAGCGATCAGAAGATCGACGAGCAAGCCCGCTCACACTCCTGTGAATCCAACCAGTAACACTTACCGTATAGTCCGGTCTGTTCGTCTGATATGTTGCATATCTCGCCTAGGGGTGGTAAACGTCAGACCCCAGTAGCTTGATAAGTCATGCCGACATGAGGTCCATAACATTCGTGAAACTACTGATAACTCTTACCAGTATATCACTGCAACCCTGGCCAGGGATTTCCTGTTATGGCCAGTCGAGCATAGCACAACATCAACCCCCAATACCGGGAGAGACGAATCCCCTCCTATCGCTCATTGCCTCCATGTGAATCGGGACTGTACCCAAAAACCACCTGTTTGCACGACTCAGTAGAGCCGTGGTAGGGTGGAAATCAAAGCACAGTGGGAGACACACAAGACTCTATGACGATCTCGGGTCAACAGACTAAGCTGTACCAGTGTCACCAGAGAACTGCCATCTGACGTGAGGTATAATACCATCTGGGAGTTCTCGGCGAGTCCGTTCAGTGTACACAGTCTCCACTGAACACCCGCATACCATCTCTGATGTCAAACACCAATGGATATGGGATCATCCATCGACCATCACATGGGTCGAGAAGATATACGCTAGTCTACTCTGGAATATCGATGCCCCGTCTCGATATTCCCACGACTAGGAACAATGAAGGATGTACTTATTGACTACCCAGGCCCCACTAGTATGATCTTCATCATAGTCCTGGAAGTCGAGTACACATCCTAAGGGCTTTATCAACATGTAATCAGAGAGACAGAAAGTATACATGTTAAGATAAAGAGCAACCAGATAGCGTACTATCATGTCGAGCAAGAAAGTCCTACCTATATATGTCCCAGCATCCACTACAATATACATCCTATGTACAGTAATGGCCTCAAGGGCATACATATAACTAACAATTATTAGTCCAGTTTCCAACACCTTCTCAAACTAGACAAATTTTACTCTTATGATTATCATCAACATTTCAATTAACGAGCTTAATGCTAATTAGAATGGAAATTAACTTAGACCCTGAAATCCCAAACCCCAACCCCAACCCTAACCCCAACCCTAACCCTAACCCCAACCCCAACAACAACCCCCTGCCGAACCCTAACCCCAACCGCACCCCCAGCCCCAACCCTAACGCTAACCGCAGCCCGAGCCCCAGCCCGCAGCCCGAGCCCCAGCCGCAGCCGCAGCCCGAGCCCGAGCCCCAACCCCAGCCCCAACCCCAGCCCGCAGCCCCAGCCCCACCCCCAATCAAAAATTTGAGTAACTGAAGAATTCCTTACCTGTGCAGAGGCGACGACGAGAACTCCGATGAGCCGGCGCTGGCGACGACGAAAGCAGGTGGTGGCGACGACGAAAGCAGGCGGTGGCTACGACGAATCGGCGGCGCTGGCGATGACGAGAACGACGATCGATCGACGGGAACGAGGGTTTGGGAATTTTTTGTTCGCGCGAGAATTGGGAATAATGAGCGTAGGGATCGATCTGAGTTTTTAACTTAAATCCCTATTTAGATGCCCCTACGGATAAGTCCGTAGGTTCTTGGTTTGCGGCTCCGTAGGGGCAAACAACAATTTAAGATTTAATAATTTTTATATAAATATGTAAGGACCGTAGGGGTAACCGTCTAGCCTTACGGACTAATCTGTAGGGCCAAAATAAATCTGCCCCTACGGATTTCAATATCCGTAGGGGCAACCCCCTATTGTAGTAGTGGATGAATGTTTAAATTAAGTTGAGTATTGTTATACAATTTTGTATAATACTAATTATGTGTAACATAGCTAATATATTTAATATGTTAAAACAAAATTAATAGCATGACATAGATTGCTTGCTTTAGATGTTTAATGTTATTTTTCAGTCACACCTTCAATATATATTGCTAGTGAAGAAACCCCTCTGTATGAATTTTTCTGCAGATGATATATTTATTAGACATTTAGTGAGTAACTTTCTTATGTGATAAGTAGTAAAGAGTGCCACTGTCTATTCTTTATCTCTGCTCATATTTCTTTCTTCATATTATTTCTAGTTTTGTTTTTCTCTTCATTATTTTTGGTTCATAGTGTTCAATCTACATGATGATCATGTTATTCAGACCTGGTTTTTTTTTGCTACTATGGCAATCCATTTTATTTTATTTTGTGATGGGCATAAGCTAGATATTAGATCTTAGACGATCTTAAATTTTAAGCTGGATTGAAATTGGATTTAAAATTTCTATAATGTAAGTTGAATGGTTGAAGTTTATGTTATTATCTTCCTTTCCATAACATGATCTTGAAATCTGCTGAAGTTATTTTTTATTCCCGATTCATACCTTGCCAAAATTACGTTAAGAAGCGACTATTTTACTATTTATTGCTAAAATTATTTAGCATAAAATTGTTTTATTTTAATTTTTACTTATTTCGCCGAGATCGTTGTTAACGAATAATGTCTAAAAAGATATGTTCAAATCTTTTTTAACTTTAATTCATCCACAACCCCATGTGCATTGGTTATTTATTCTAATTTACTAACTAATTAAAATGTAGAATATACTTAATCCACTTTAAATTTCTACCAAATTCTGCCTACTTATAATTTTCTCTTTTGCAAGTTAATCTCGTTATATTTCTCCATCATTTGGGACACTATCCTTTAAATTTATCACGACTTTTTACTTTACTGGTATAAAAGGATTGAGTTGGGTCCTATATCCATACAAAATGATTTTTGGTATAGAAAAAATTCTTCTTATTTTAGTTTATTATATTTTTTATAGTTATTCCATATACGTTCTTCTACTTTTGTTTTATTCTATGCGGGTCGTTGCGCCAAGGGAACGAAATTAGTAAGTTCTTTCCATTACCATTATGTGGAGAAAACATACATTCTTCTTTTGATTCATTTCAAAATATTTCAACTGGTACATGTAAGAAATTGGCTAATTTAGCAGCTTTTTTCTCAATTTCTCGTAGAGTCAAATTCTCATCAGTACGAGTCGAGAGAATGGTTCATGGCCTCTTATTTGCATATAAAAAATACGATGAGGAAAAAGATCCTCTTTAACCTCCATTCTGATTGATTGGATATCTTTCATAAAGAAGCGAAAGAAGATGCGACGATTTATTTCAGGAAATCCTAAATGAAAAATACACATTATTCATTCTATCGAATCGTTCATAACCACTGCCTATCTTTTATGAAATTGTACACCACAAATAGAAACTAATGAATAGACCCGTGATTCCATAGAAAGACATCATGATTCCTTCTAGAAAAAAAATGATTTGCTAAGAACTAAACATAAACAAAATGGTCATTGGGGATGGAAAAAACCACGGTTTTTTTTGTTTCTAGACAAAGGCTATTTCTTTCTTTTTCCCCCTCATTCTTTGCATTAATGAAATAACAGATTCAAATAAAAATGATATGATTCAACCTCATATCCTTTTGAATGTAGCAGATAATAGCGAAGCTTGAGAATTAATGTGTATTCGAATCATAGAATCTGGTAATCACCGATATGCTCATATTGGTGACGTTATTGTTGTTGTAATCAAAGAAGCAGTGCCTAGTATGCCTCTAAAAAGATCATCAGTAATTAGAGCTGTAATTGTACGTATATGTAAAAGGCTCAAACGTGACAACGGTATGATAATACGATACGATGATAATACAACTGTTATCATTGATCAAGAAGGAAATCCAAAAGAAACTCGAGTTTTTGGTGAAGCTTGAGAATTAATGTGTATTCGAATCATAGAATCTGGTAATCACCGATATGCTCATATTGGTGACGTTATTGTTGTTGTAATCAAAGAAGCAGTGCCTATTATGCCTCTAAAAAGATCATCAGTAATTAGAGCTGTAATTGTACGTATATGTAAAAGGCTCAAACGTGACAACGGTATGATAATACGATACGATGATAATACAACTGTTATCATTGATCAAGAAGGAAATCCAAAAGAAACTCGAGTTTTTGGTGCGATTGTTCGGGAATTAAAACATTTGAATTTTACTAACAGGAAAGAGTCAATATTCACCCACAAAACTTTTATTTATTGGATTATAATATTGTCTTGTTTCAATAAGAGTTAAAAAAGGATTGGTTATAATATAAAAAAGAAGCATCATCTGCTTTTATTTATTGGATTATAATATTGTCTTGCTTCAATAAGAGTAAAAAAAGGATTCGTTATAATATAAAAAAGAAGCATCATCTGCTTATGCCACGGATTGGAACAAATCACTATAATCCGTCCACGCCTACGTATCAGTCGACATTTTTCACAAATTTTACGAACAGAAGCCCTTATTTTCATATTTCCCACTTCTTACCTTAATTTTTAATCTATTCCTTAAAAGAAAATAAGTCTCTTGTACTTTTTATCTTTGAATTGTATCCCAAAGAAATATTTTCCAAAATCATTTATCTAATCGTTCAAATCTTTGTTGTGTAGTACAATGAAGAGTTGTATGCAGTGTTCAGGAAGGATGAATCGCTCCTGAAAAAGAATCTATTGATTCCTACTCAATTGGTTGAGTCATAGGCGCAATGATTTATTTCACGGACGAGGTCTCCAGTTCAAATCCAGGAAGGCCCAGCTGCGCCATAAAAAATAATAGAAGAAGCATATGACTTTTTCATGCATACTCCACTTGGCTCTAAGGGATATAGCTCAGTTGGTAGAGTTCTGCTCTTGCAATTGGGTCGTTGCGATCATGGGTTGGATGTCTAATTATCCAAACAGTAATGATAGTATCTTGTACCTTATCTATCCCTTACACTTTAATAATAAATTCTATTTACAAATTACATTTTGTATATATGCATCAATTTTTTTCAACTCAATTAAAAATCATAAATATCAATATACATACAACAAATTCTTCTTTTATTTTCTTGAATCATGGTCCTTGCGTAAATATTGTAATAGTAAATTTACAATCTAAAGTCTAATCGTAGCTAGTTTAATTGGTTGTTTTCTAATTTAAGCAGAGACTTAAAAAACGTAATTGTTCCGACTTTCTTTTTTCCACTCAGGGATTCTCATTGTTTTTTCATTATTTTATTTCATAATCCATTCATTTGGAAGATGTCTTGGATATCATATAATTCTTTTTTTTTTTTTGACCGCGGTGAAACCCACCGGACCCGCGTGCCTCTCTTCGAAACACAAAATGGGAGATCCCGGATCTCCCCCACAAACTTCTATTGCTCACCACTGGGCTATGTGCCCCGCACTATATTGTGTGAATTCTTGATTTAGGTAGATCGCGGTTTAGTTTAATACCAAGAAATAAAGTGATGATATTTTCTATCTGTGACAAATAATGTTAAATATATTGTATTAATTATTGTTTTTATTTTAATAAATGATTTTTTAAATTTTAGTTATTTTATTTATCAATTAAGATTATATAAGGTTAATTAATATGAGTTATTATGTTTAATTCTCAACAAATACCATCTAGGAGTTCTCGGCGAGTTCGTCCAGTGTACCCAGTCTCCACTGAGCACCCGTATACTGTCTCTGATGTCAAACACCAATGGATATGAGATCATCCATCGCCCATCTACATGGGTCGAGAAGCTATACGCTAGTCTACTCTGGTATATTGATGCCCTGTCTCGATACACCCACGACTAGGAACATTTAAAAGATGTACTTAGCGACTGCACTGTCCCCACTAGTATGATTTGCATCACAATCCTGGTAGTCAAGTACTCATCCTAAGGACTTTATCAACATCCAACATAGAGACAATCAATGTACATGTTAAGATAAAGAGCAACCGGATATCATACTATCATGTCGAGCAAGAAAGTCTTCCATATATATGTCCAAGCATCCACTGCAATATACATCGTATGTACAGTAATGGCCTCTAGGGCATACATAAAACTAACATGAAGAATAATTAGTGAACTAATGATATTAGTTAAGATATAATTATATCACATATAATATATATCAAATTATTAAATCAACACTTGATTTAATAATCCGGTTATATCACATATATTTACTAATATCATTTATCTGTATATCACATTATCAAATTAACACTTAATTCAACAATTTGGTTATATCACATATAACCGAACCGATAACAGATGACTGCCTTATTACAATACGGTATCATATACTCGTATTTAATCAGGCCCACACACATATCACATATGTGTCCTACTTCATTTCGCTTGAACAAGAGAACTTCTGTGTGGGATCTAAAGAATCGTCAATACGCCAGCAATAGGTGATGATCACATCAGTCACCTACAAGCCATCAGCGGTACTAACTGGACGTAACGGCTATCCGGGCAAGCAAGCTTGTCCACAGTCACCATGAAGCCTATCGGTAACACTACCGTACAGTCCGGTCTCTTCATCTGATATGTCGCATATCATGTCTAGATGTGGAAATCGACAGACCCCAGTAACGTGATAAGTCATGCCGATGTATGGCCTATAACGGTTCGAGAAACTACTGATAACACTTATCAGTAAATCTCGGCAGCAGCCCTGGCCAGGGACTTCCAGTTATAGCCAATCGAGCATAGCGCAACATCAACCCCCAATACCGGGAGAGACGAAACCCCTCTTATCGCTCATTGCCTCCATGTGACTCGGGACTATACCCAAAATCCACCTGTTTGCACAACTCCTCTTGAGCGTGGTAGGAAGGAAATAAAAGCACAGTGGGAGCCACACAAGACTCTATGACGATCTCAGGTCTACAGACTAACCTGTACCTGTGTCACCAGAGGACTGCTATCTGACGATAGGTATACTACCACATAGGAGTCCTCAGCGAGTCCTGTTCAGTGTACCCAGTCTCCACTGAGCACCCCTATACCATCTTTGATGTCAAACACCAATGGATGTGGGATCATCCATCGCCCATCATATGTGTCAAAAGCGTATACGCTGGTCTACTTTGGAATATCGATACCCTGTCTCGATACACTCTCGATTAGGAACAATTAAAGGATGTACTTGTAGACTACCCTGGCCCCACTAGTATGATCTGCATCATAGTCCTGGTAGTTAAGTACATATCCTAAGGGCTTTATCAACATGTGAGAGCAAGATAGTATCACAATACAAGTCTACATGTTAAGACAAAGTACAACAAGATAGCATACTATCATGTCGAGCAAGAAAGTATTCTCTATATATGTCCAAGCATCCACTATAATATACATCATATGTACAATAATGGCCTCTAGGGCATACATATAAGTAACAATCTCCCATTTGCACTAAGGCCATGTATTGTAGTATCTCATACCCAACATCCCAAAAAGTCTCTCAAATTGTATCTGGGGGAGGGCCTTTATGAGTGGATCCGTTACGTTGTCCTTCATGTCAACTTTCCTGACCTCGATCTCCCGGCGATCAACTATCCCCGGATCAGGTGATACCGCCTCAGAATATGTCTGGATCTCTGATGGGACCTGGGTTCCTTGGCCAAACCCACTGCTCCATTGTTATCACAATATACATGTATTGGATGCTCAATGGATGGAACCACACCAAGCTTAGCAATGAACTTCTTCATCCAGACAGCTTCTTTGGCAGTATAGTTGGCAACGATGTATTCAGCCTCCATCATCGAGTCTGCAACAGTTTCTTGCTTGGAACTCTTCCAACACACCGCCCCTCCGTTGAGGGTAAAGACAAAACCCGAGACCGACTTACTGCCGTCCTTATCACTCTGGAAGCTCGAGTCGGTAAAGGACTCCACTTGGAGTTCACCGTTACCATACACCAAGAATATCTCTTTAGCCCTTCTCAAGTACTTGAGAATGTTTTTCACAGCTGTCCTGTGATTCTCTCCTGGATATGCTTGATACCTACCCACTACACTTAGTGAGTACACTACATCCGGTCTGGTACATAACATCGCGTACATGATAAAGCCTACTGCCGAAGCATAGGGTATCCCTTGCATGCGAGCTCTCTCTAAATCAGTCTTGGGAGACATCTTGTTGGAGAGAGTGAGTCCTGAGATCGTGGGTATATTCCCAAGCTTGGAATCTTCCATACTAAACCTCTTTAGTATGGTGTCAATGTACCTGAATTGGAACAATCCCAGTATCCGTTTAGATCTATCTCTATAGATCTTAATTCCTAAGATGTAAGAGGCATCACCTAGATTTTTCATTGAGAATCTTTATGATAAGAAGAGCTTGACTGAGTGCAATATAGGAACATCATTTCCTATCAAGAGTATGTCATCCACGTACAATACGAGGAAGACAACCTTACTCTCTGCAACCTTCTTGTATATACAAGGTTCATCTACGTTTTTGATGAAGTCAAACTCTTTGACTACCTCATCAAAACAGATGTTCCAACTCCGCGATGCCTGCTTCAACCCGTAGATTGATTTAAGCAGCTTGCACACCTTTCTGCTGCTCCCACTGTCTACGAAGCCTTCTGGTTGAGTCATGTACATGCTCTCTTCTAAATCACCATGTAGAAAGGCGGTCTTAACATCCATTTGCCAGATTTCGTAGTCATGGTATGCAGCGATGGCAAGTAGGATCCGGATGGACTTAAGCATAGCCACTGGAGAAAAGGTTTCATCATAATCCACACCTGGTCGTTGACGAAAACCTTTTGCAATAAGTTTAGCTTTGAAAGTCTCAATTTTTCCATCTACACCAAGTTTCTTCTTAAAGATCCATTTGCTTCCAATGGGTTTTACCCCTTCGGGAGAAATTCCAAAGTCCATACTTTGTTGGTGCACATGGATTCCATCTCAGATCGCATTGCATCTAGCCATTTCACAAAGTCCCCACTCGGGATGGTCTGCTCGAAGCTAGTTGGGTCATCATCTTCCATGATGCAATTCTCGCTCCTACCATCAATGAGAAAACCGTAGTATCTCTCAGGTGGATGAGTAACCCTACTAGATCTGCGGAGAGGCTGGGGTTCATTGGAGACTACTGAATACTCTGGTTCCAATAAATCATCAGTTGTAGTTTGTGTAGCTGGAACTTCTTCCAGCTCTACCTCTTTGCCACTAATTTCTTTTACAAGAAATTCCTTTTCCAAAAAGGTAGCATATTGAGAAACAAACACCTTTTGTTCCAAAAAGGATATATCCTTGTGAATTCTTTGGATATCCCACAAACTTGCAAAGAACTGATCGTGCCTCGAGTTTGTCCGGATTTTGCCTTTTGACATAGGCTGGACAACCCCATATCTTAACTCGTTTAAGATATGGTCTCTTTCCACTCCATATCTCATATTGTGTGGTAGGTACCGATTTAGATAGAACTTGATTCAATAGGTATGCTGATGTTTCAAGCGCATAACCCCAAAAGGAAATAGGTAACTCAGCGGTGCTCATCATAGAGTGCACCATATCCAATAGAGTGCGATTCCTCCGCTCCGATACACCATTGTACTGTGGTGTATATGGAGGAGTAAGCTGAGAGAGAATTTCATTCTCTTTTAGATAGTCTCGGAATTCCGTGCTTAAGTATTCTCCTCTCCGATCAGATCGAAGGATTTTAATACTTTTACCCATCTGGTTTTCAACTTCATGCTTATATTCTTTGAATTTCTCAAAAGCTTCAGACTTGTGTTTCAACAGGAACACATGACCGAATCTTGAGAGATCGTCAGTGAATATAATGAAGTACGAAAAACCATTCCTGGCATGTGTATCCATGGGACCGAATACATCACTATGTATCAGTCCCAAGAGTTCCGTAACTCTTTCTCCGTGTCCTGTAAATGGAGTTTTGGTCATCTTGCTTTTGAGACATGACTGGCAAGTTTCATAAGATGAAAGTTCAAACGGATTCAAATATCCATCCTTATGTAACTTAGCTAGTCGTGTCGCATTGATATGACCTAGTCTACAATGCCACAAGAAGGATTTGTTCATTTATGAACTTTTCCTCTTGTGTGTGTTCTGTACGTTAAGAACTATGTTTTGATTTAGAACGTATAATCCATTACATAACGCACCAAATCCAATCAACACTTGATTTAGGTAAATGTTCATAACATTATTCTCTACTATAAAGTTATATCCTTCTTTATCTAATAAAGAAATTGATATTAAATTGCATATCATAGAGGGTATGTAATAACAGTCGTTCAGAATCAATGTATTCCTAGTTGGCAATACAAGGTGATATTCACCAACTGCTTTGGCTGCAATACTTGCACCATTTCCTACTTTTAGAGAATGATCACCTTTTCCCAGTTCTATACCTTTCCTTAGCCCATACAACAAATTGCATATGTGGGATCCCGATCCGGTATCTAATACTCAGGATGTAGAGTGTACTGAGAAACAATTCTCTGTAACTAAAACACCTGAAGAAGATGCATCAACATGCTTATTCTTCATTTGGGAATCCGGATATACCCCTATTTCCTGCTCGGACTTATAACACTTATAAGTTGGAGCGGAACCAACGTTCCCTAGCTCAGTATAACAAGCAGGTTCGGTCAATACATCCATATTATTATCTTGATTAAGGTCTGACATGGTCACTACCTGGAGAGAGAGAGAAGAAAACTCTTAGTGTATGCTCTTGCAAAATTTGATTGGTTTATTATCTTATCTAATCAGGATGGCTCCCACTGTTTTTATCAAATCTTCTTTCAAACCCTAAAAGGTAAGACTAGCCGGGATTAATTACACCTTATACGTTCGCCAATCTTTCAGCCAGGCCAGTGCCGGTACTTTGAGGGAGGTTCCCCGTGCTTTCACATGGACCTAATTAAAATAAATCTCATTTTCCCAGAGGCATAACCCCATTAACACCTTTTTAGTCACCTACTTGATCGGTTAATTGTGATGTGTAAAATTCTCCCAGGAGTAACTCTTACTCGCAGTGGGTATCAGGATCCAACTATTTCATAGAAGGTATGCAATCTCATTGCAAATTTCAACACTTGAAATCCCCGATAATATTTTGCCCCTGACAACTTATGACCTTAACATAGTCAACAAATTATAAGCGCTAGCCAAGTTCAACCCGTCATTTCCTGATTGAATTAAACCCACCCGTACGACCCTTAACATAGTCAACAAAGTCGCACGACTATCCTAATCCAATCGCATCTCATGCTTTAGCAGATAAGCACTAATTAGCTACCGCACACTATGCCTTAACATAGTCAACAAACATAGCACGAATACTAAGTAGTACTTATCTGAAATGACGGAGGGCTACGACAGGTTTTTAAGAAAACCTTTTGCGTACTGAACTTGATATCGATGTAGAATCGAGTGATTTTGAAAAGGAGTGTTTTTGAGGCTTTTGCTAGTTTTTTTAAAGAGGTCACTCCTGGTGAAGGGATCTCGGCTTTTTCCTTATCGAATAAGGTGCTGGATATTCTACAAGGAATACCGCTATGCAAAGAAAGAACTAAAAAGGTAATCAAAAACAAAACCGAATGGGTTGTAGCATCTGCTAGTTTCGCTAAAGAAGCCACTCCCGGTGAAGGGATCTTGGCTCTTTCCTTATCGAATAAGGTGCTGGATATTCTACAAGGAATACCGCTATGCAAAGCAAAAACTAGAGCCACCCTTTTGAAAATTTGATTCTACAATATCTTTTAGGTTTCTTTTGTTTCATTAATCTCATTAATGAAGTCCCATCAATTATGCTCCCAAACATCACAGAAGAAACGAAAATATAACGTACGCTTATACCATCCGTATTCGCCAAAGTGTCCTGTTATGCACCATTAGGTTACTTAACTAACGGCATAGCGGGGCGGGACTAGCGCGGGTGCAAAACATAAACAACGCTTATTATATATCATATATACAATAATAAAGCATTCGTCTCACGCATATAAAGTGATCACATCACAGAATATCAGCAGCAGAAGATAACATATGAAATATTGGATATACTAGGAATTCCGTGTTTTAAATTAAGCCAGTATAAAACACGGATTCCACGATCGCGATGAATAACCAAACCCACATCTCTAGACCCCTACGAGAGCAGCAAGAAACCCTACCTATTATAGAGTTAGGAGACCCGGACTCGACTCCTCAAGATGGTCTCCTACTGGACTCTAGAACCTGGTTACTTGTGCTCCCCGCCTTTGGTCTATCCTAACGCGAAAAAGTAAATAATATACAACAATGGTGACATCATCATCAACCCGGAAGTGCCCCAATAAAAGAATATTACATACAATGAATTTTACATGAATGAAAATAAAAACTCTAATCTCACATAAAACCCCCGGCTATTCAAAACACGACGATCCAATATAACATATCCCAGTAACACATAACATCACATGTCATTAAATAGCTAGACGGTGTTAAACATTCTGATCGAATCAACAAACACCCAAAATTTTCCAAAAATCTCAACACTTGAGCGCAGTTTAAAAAATACTCAGAATATGCCACAATACCTATGGACCAACCGTAGAAGGGCCAACCCCTGCCTCACCTATGGTGCCGTGGAACTATCACAAACCCGAGGGTTTGGCGGCGGTTCTTACGGTCATAGAATCAAGTTAGGGTTTCGTTCTTCTAGAGGGTCTATCGAATCACTTGCATGATATTTGAATGTTTCAAACTTGGAAAAAATCCAACTCTCGGAAAATTTCCATCGAGGGAAAAATTGGGTATTTGATATCCGTTAGAACTTTTTAACGCCGTCTAAATAACTCGAAATATAGTTAGAATTACGACTACGAAACATTCCGAATTGCTTTTATAGAAAATTAACATCTCATGCAATTTTAGAAAAAACAAGCAACACCTGAAACACCAAAACCCAGAGACCAGAGCACAGAACAAAAACGAACCCCAACAGACACTACCAGGCTGGCCTGCTCGGATTTTTGGGCTATGTGCTCGGGTCAAATCTTGCCAAATGTGTTCGTTTTTGTTCAGTGTTCATGTTACATCTCATATAACATTCTGCAGCTGCTAAAATTTTTTTTCGACGACTTTAAAATTTTGACAGAAACTAGGTTCTAGCATTTCAAGTTTCGGAGTAGTTTCGGTTTCGTAATCTAACAAATATCGTCTAAATCTCTTTCCTGGCTCTGATACCACTGTAGGGTTTCCTAGCACGACAACAAGGTTTCGGAAGGCATCGTCCATACCATTTTCAAAAAATTGCTATGCTAAACAACCCTAATCTTAGAATCTTTAACTAGAGATTTAGACAATAGCTAATGTAAACAACTTTACATCAAGAGAACAAGAATACAACCTTTGTAGACCGGTCCTTCTCTTCACTTGCTCCGTGTAGTAGTCCCGCGACTCCATTAGGCTTCTCTTGAGACTTTGAACGAGCTTCCTTCGATGACCTTCGTGCCAAAGATGATCCACGCGAAGTCCCTCTAACTCAAGGTACCTTTACACTAACCTCTTTAGTGTATGAAACATGCTACACTCGATCGCTAGTCAAGTGTAGGATGGTGAAGTAGGGGATGCTATAAGCTCACAAGTTTGTGTTCAAGCTTCATGGTTCACATCACATGTGAGGGTTGAACCTTGAACCATGACATGAGGAGGAAGAAAAAGCTAGAGAGCAACCATGGGAGCAACTCAAGAAAAATGGCTATGTATTGAGAATGAGATAGAATGAATGCCAAGTCTTGACCCCTCACCCATTCAAGCATGGAATTATGCAATATAAAGTTGCAACCATGCTTGAATAGTGAGTCAAGATGAATAAAAAAAACCATGCTTTCACTTTCCACCTCATTTCTATTTCACAAAATAGAAATTTAAATGCCATACTTCAATATATATATATATATATTAATATATATATAATGAAGAATAATTACTGAGTTGATGATATTAGTTAAGATATAATTATATCACATATAATATATATCACATTATTAAATCAACACTTGATCTAATAAACCGGTTATATCACATATGACCGACTAATATCATTTATCTGTATATCACATTATCAAATCAACACTTGATTCGACAATCTGGTTATGTCACATATAACCGAACCGATAACAGATGACTACCAGATTACAATACGATATCACATACTCGTATTTAATTAGGCCCACACATATATCACATATGTGTCCTACTTTATTTCGCTTGAACCAGGAAACTTCTGTATGGGACTCTAAAGACTCGTCAATACGCCAGCAGTAGGTGATGATCACATCAGTCACCTACAAGCCGTCAACGGTACTAGCTGGACGTAACGGCTACCCGGGTATTGAGCGATATGAAAATCAACAAGCAAGCCTGTCCACAGTCTCCATGAAGCCTATCAGTAACACTACCGTACAGTCCGGTCTCTTCATCTGATATGTTGCATATCATGTTTAGGGGTGAAAATCGTCAGACACCAGTAACGTGATAAGCCATGCCGATGTCTAGCCTATAACAGTTCGAGAAATTACTGATAACACTTATCAGTAAATCTCGGCAGCAGTCCTGGCCAGGGACTTCCAGTTATAGCCAATCGAGCATAGCGCAACATCAACCCCCAATACCGGGAGAGACGAAACCCCTCCTATCGCTCATTGCCTCCATGCGACTCGGGACTGTACCCAAAACCCACCTGTTTGCACAACTCCTCTTGAGCGTGGTAGGGAGAAAATCAAAGCACAGTGGGAGCCACATAAGACTCTATGACGATCTCGGGTCTACAGACTAACCTGTACCTGTGTCACCAGAGGACTGCAATCTGACGATAGGTATACTACCACATAGGAGTCCTCAGCGAGTCCTGTTCAGTGTACCCAGTCTCCACTGAACACCCGTATACCATCTTTGATGTTAAACACCAATGGATGTAGGATCATCCATAGCCCATAATATGGGTCAAGAAGCGTATACGCTAGTCTACTCTGGAATATCGATACCATATCTCGATACACCCTCGACTAGGAACAATTAAAGGATGTACTTGTAGACTACCCTGGCCCCACTAGTATGATCTGCATCATAGTTTTGGTAGTCAAGTACATATCCTAAGGGCTTTATCAATATGTGAGAGCAAGACAGTAGCACAATACAAGTCTACATGTTAAGACAAAGTACAACCAGATAGCATACTATCATGTCGAGCAAGAAAGTCCTCTCTATATATGTCCAAGCATCCACTATAATATACATCATATATACAATAATGGCCTCTAGGGCATACATATAACTAACAGTGTTCCTGTTGAAACACAAGTCTGAAGCTTTTGAGAAATTCAAAAAATATAAGCACGAAGTCGAGGACCAAACGGGTAAAAGTATTAAAATCCTTTGATCTGATCGAGGAGGAGAATACTTGAGCAATGAGTTCCTGGACTATTTAAAAGAGAATGAGATTCTCTCTCAGCTTACTCCTCCGTATACACCACAGCACAACGGTGTATCGGAGCGGAGGAATCACACCCTATTAGATATGGTGCGCTCTATGATGAGCACCATTGAGTTACCTATTTCCTTTTGGGGTTATGCGCTTGAGACAGCAGTATACCTATTGAATCAAGTTCCATCTAAATCTGTATCTACCACACCATATGAGATATGGAGTAGGAAGAGACCATATCTTAAACGAGTTAAGATATGGGGTTGTCTGGCCTATGTAAAAAAGCAAAATCCGGACAAACTCGAGACACGATCAGTTCTTTGTAAGTTTGTTAGATATCCTAAACATTCAAATGGATATCTATTCTACCACAGCGAGGAACAAAAAGTGTTTGTTTCTCGTTATGCCACCTTTTTAGAAAAGAAATTTCTTGCAAAAGAAATTAGTGGCGAAGGGGTAGAGCTGGAAGAAGTTCCAGCAGTACAAACTACAACTGAAGATTTAGTGGAATCAGAGGATTCGATAGTTCCCAACGAACCTCAGCCTCTCCGCCGATCTAGTAGGGTTTCTCATCCACCTGAGAGATACTACGGTTTTCTCGTTGATGGTGGGAGCGAGGATTGCATCATGGAAGATGATGACCCAACTAGTTTCGAGCAGGCCATCACGAGTGTGGACTCTGTGAAATGGCTGGATGCAATGCGATTTGAGGTGGAATCCATGTACACCAACAAAGTATAGACTTTGGAAGTTGCTCCTGAAAGGGTAAAACCCATCGGGAGCAAATGGATCTTTAAGAAGAAACTTGGTGTAGATGGAAAAGTTGAGACTTTCAAAGCTAGACTCGTTGTAAAAGGTTTTTGTTAACGACCAGATGTGGATTCACTACTACAAATAGGGGTTGCCCTTATGGATAAGTCAGTAGGAGCAAACCACTGCCCCTACGGCTAGCCGTAGGGGCAACAAAATACGCCGTAGGTGCACACGCCGCAGGTGCAATTCTTAGCCTTAATCATGCCCCTATGGTTAAATACTTGCCCAAACGGCTTAATGCATAGGTCCATATGTCCCTATGGATTACACTGTAGGGACAAAAAATTTATTTAATTTATCGATTTATAAAATAAAATAGTTGTCCCTACGGATAATTCCGTAGGGCCAAATAGATGCCCCTACGGTTCCATGCGTAGGTTCAGATGTGTAGGGCCAAAATATCAGCTTGCCTGATATATTGTCCCTACGGATAATTGTATAGGGGCATGTGTATGCCCCTACGGTCCAATCCATAGGGACATGTCTAACCCCTCTTACTGAGATCATAGGGGCAAAATATCGGGTATCCTGATATTTTGTCCCTACGGATATATGGGTAGGTGCAACATTTGTACCTACGGATTAATCTGTAGGGACATATTATCAGGTTTTTTTAAAAAAAAGGGCTGCCTGTTTTTTCCTCGCCCCGTGCACAATAATATATACATCATATATAAAAGTAATCAACACGCAGAATATATACCACAATATTCATAATTAACATCTCACGCATAATATATAAAAGAAATCAACAAGCAGAAAACGATATCAATCTAAATCAATATGAACACGCAAGCACCACAAATATCATATCGTCCAAAATATATACAATATGTATCATATAAGTAAATACATGTTTAAAATATAAGAATCAAAAAGCTACCCTAGCTCGGTCCAGCTCCACCTCTGATAAATGCCGTAATCTGGCGTGCCTGCTCCTCGGATATACCCCGAGTCAACATCTCGAGCAATGCGGAGTGTGCGGGAGTCTGAGCGGGCTGTGGAGCTGTTGGAGTAGTCTGCGCAACCGCCTCCGAGGTAGTGGCTTGCGGAGTCGCAGCTACGGGAGTCTGAGCGGGTTGTGGAGCTATAGGAGTGGTCTGCGCAACCGCAGCTGAGGTAGTGGCTTGCGGAGCCTCAGCCGAAGGAGATGCATGTGGAGGCTCAGCCGAAGTACCCTGTCGCGCCTGTTCAGTTTTGTGTGTAATAAACGAGTAAGAACTGTGTATTAGTCGAATTCGTATCATTATCAGGTTATTGCGAAACCCCAATCTATGTATACTTAGGGACTTAGGCCTCGTTTGGATATCTAGTTTGGAAAACCGTAGTTTATTTTAATTAGACAGTTCTATGTATATATGATTAATCAAAGCTAAGTCTACAACCAAATAAGCTCAAGCTACGTACTAATATTGGATATGTTGCTATCTATAATATGACATAATATTTTACTATTAAGTAGTACATACCAACATCTCCTTCAACTCCTGGACGGTGGCCTTCAAGGTGTCCAGTTCTTGCTTGAAACGTCGCTCACGGGAGATAGAGGAAGTAACCGCCGGAGTGGAGTCCAACCTCATATGTCCCCTGCTAGGACCCAGTCTCCGGCCTCTCTCCCAACCTCCGTAGTGTCCTCCGTGTGCGGCGTCTAGTACTGGGGTCAGCAACATCGAATCGTTCTGTCCATTAAAATCGATCCCCGATGCCTCCGCCTGCTCAACCACCCGCTCCTACACCCACATTAACCAGTAAAATATAAGTATATCATTTAAATTTGAACTTTTCAAAACAAAAATTTCAAATAGGGGTTGAATAAATATTAACACTTACGCAATACTCCTGGGCAGCGGTGTCGGGGTATCGAAGCTCGCCCGTGGAGGGATCTGTCGAGGTGCCGTGGACGGCAAGATACGCGGACAGCACGCCCGGTGTACCATCCTGCGCCAGGGCTGAGCTCTCTGCAATTCGCCAAAATATATTAGAAAATAACTCTTAATATTACATTATATCACGGTAGGTCTATTGTAATTTATCGATAACTCCATGGAATGAGTAATATTCCTCGAGCCACCTGTATAAGTGGGGCGACCCCTCTTCGCCGACTTCCTATTCTCTTTATTTTGATCGGCCTGTTTCTGCACAACACATTTAGATTTAGTTTTCTAATTAACCAACACAAAAAAATAAATTATATACTAAACAATGAATTACATTTAAAATACATACATGTTTGCGCCGAGAGTCGAAATATTGGCACAATAGAGGCCATGTATCTACGTCGACTCTCGCAAAGGCCGGGGTATATAGGAGGGTCTCTCTGTCTTGGGGGTCGCCATCCACAGGGAATAGCAGTCGATCTTCAGCTCATTCCTATTGTATCGGACCTTCGATTGCATGTTCTTCATCAGGCCATGGTACAGAGCGTGAAGGTCAAGCACCCTCCCAGGGTGATCAGGGTCGGGTACAGGCTGAAAATCATAATCCAACTGAAAATACAAAAAAAACAATGTTATTAAATTGCAAGTGTTAATAATAAATATATTGGATATATCAAATGAAAATATATATTAATATCCGAGCCTGATCCCAGAAGAGGGTGAATGAGAGTCGGTGCTGGTCGCCCTACTCAAGGTGAAGTGGATAGTTCTTCACGAGGCGGCTCTCATCCCCCATATACCGGCCGAACCTTTCGGTATAATCACCGGTATAGTGATAATCAGGGGTAAAAAAGAAGGGAAATGCTGCCTCTCCCCTAGCTTTGTCGGGCTTTAGCCTGTGGGACTGATTCGGGCCTCGAGTCCCCCTCTCGGGATGGGGATGCCCTGCGTCTCCAAGAAATATCAAGACAATCAATATTAAGACAAAGTGGTATTAAGAAATCAAGGTTTAACGAAAATTGAATTGTGATATATACTTCCAGCGATAGAAGCACGAACCTGGGCCCGGGCAGCAGCACTAGCGGGACGATAGTTCCTCTGGTGAGGAACAGCCGGTGACCCGGACGTGGACGCATCTCCAACTAGAAAATAAATATCGATAAAATTACTTGAATTTCATGTTTATTCTTAAAGGATATGTAAAATGAATAAATATTTTATATTTATTCATACAAACCTACAGACTGAGCGGAGGGTATGGAAATGACGGGAGTGGTCCCTGCACCAGATGAGGATGCACTACCTATAATTAGACAATCAAATATCAGCTATATAAGTAATTGCAAAAAGAATGCGTATATCAATAATATAACATTCTAAATCAACATGTATACACTATAGGATATATAAACATACCCGCATGTGCGGTGGTGGGCTCTGCCGGAGATGTGAAGGCACCACCTATAGCCCGAGATGTAAGTACGTAAGAACAAAAAGAATGTATGTATATTTATGATATAATATTCTAAATCAATATACATGCACTATATGATATATAAACATACCTGGAGGTGCGGGGTTGGCCTCTGTTCCTGATGTGGACGCATCACCAACAGCTAGACAATCAAACATTGACAATATAAGTAATTTTGACATGAACATGTATGTATATCTATAATATTACATTCAAAATGAATATGCGTGTAATATACCTGGATGTGTGGCAAAGTTCACACGGAAGGAGGCATCAGAAGGGGTCTCCGATCGGGGTGCAAGACCGGCCCTCTGAAGCTCCCTACGCAGCTTTCCGGGTGGCAGAACCGCTCTGCCTCTGCCTCTACCGGTGCCGCGGCTGGAGCTCTTGCCGCCCCTCGCTGTTTCTATCATCGTCATAAAATCTAGATAAAACGGTTCGTGGACGCATTAGACAATCATTACAAGCATTGACTATATATGTATAGATCGTAAAATGTAAAATAATAATATAACATTACTGATAACCTTTTTCGTTTCGTGGGCGCATTAGACATATCTACTTGGATTTCATCAATCGATATCATTTCTAACCCACGTAACTTCATGATCAGCTGAAAACAATCCGTCTTTCGAAACAGACGGTCGGAGCACTCTAAGTCTTCTCTCTTCTTCATCATCATCGCTGTCCTCGAATTCTGGGACATCGTAGACATCATTGGGTTTCCAACGGCATAGGACACTCCATCCCGAATGCTTCAAACACTGTGAGTAGTATACTTGGAACGCTTGGTTCGGAAAGATAAACGGATCTTCCTGACCGTAAAATCAAAGTGTGTTCACACTGGTCAATCCATATTCATCTTTCCAAGTCCCAAGATTGCTTCTTCACTTATCCGTATCGGTTCGCGTATCGTACCAAGTACACTGAAATATATAAAAGGGTTCTGATCGTTCGGGATATTGGATGCCAAGTATACAATTTAAGTATCCATAATAAATCACACCATCCGATCCTACCGTCACAATCGCACTATTCTGAGTGGTTATAGATATTTCTATGTCCTTAACTTTGAATTTGTATCCAAGGACACCGAATTCTTTATAATATGCAACCTCCATACTAGGAAACTGAGCTAAACATCTTGAATCACTCTCTAATGATGCAGAAAAGTTCGGATCGTAGATCTAACAAAACAAATTTTATGACAAATACATAACAATATAGTTTAGATTAAAACTGATAGCAATAATATGTTATTCGAATAACTTACATGATCTGCAACTCAATCGCAAAAATCATCCCGATGATATTTTTCCAATCGTTCATCGTTCCAATCAGGATGCCTCTCACGTACCTCGTTAAAATGAATTCTGTTCTCGACAATAAATTATGACATTAATATTATATCATTTCATACACACACAAACACAAATATAACAATTAATCCAAAAAAACTTACTCTCTAATTTTTTCAAGACATGCGCTATTGAGCAAGATAAACCGGTATATCTTGTTGATAAACATAGTGTCTACCCTCTTATAATCGGCTTTACCATATGGCCCGTCTTGAATTCTTCGAGGCCGGTTAAGTCTCGTCTCAATGTTCTCGTCCAGATAGCGGGAACAAAATGTGATTGCTTCATCTAGAAAATAACCTTGCATGATAGAACCCTCTGATCGATTTCTATTGCGTATATACATTTTAAGAGTGTAGAGATACCTAAAGAAAATTAGTTGAATAAATAAATACGGGCATACAGGACAACAATAATTTTAAAAATTGCGCGAAACGAAAAATTCCACGTACCTCTCGACGGGATACATCCATCGATATTGTACCGGTCCGGCTAATTTAGCCCCAGTTGCAAGATGAACCGTCACGTGTATTATGATATCGAAGAATGACGGTGGGAAAATACGCTCAAACTTGCAAAGTATCAACGCAATAGAATTTTCTAGTTTCTCCAGCGTCACAACATCCAGTGTTTTAGCGCATAACTCTCTGAAAAAACAACATAGGTCGTTGATTACTAGACCAACCGATTCGGGGAGGGAAGTCCTGAGGGATAATGGGAGAAGGTGCTCCATGATAATATGGTGATCATGACTTTTCAGCCCATCGACCTTGCCTTTCACAATTTTTATCTTCTTGCTGAATGAACCTGAGAAACCTGTGGGAACTTTCAAATCATGCAACACCTGCAGGAATCTTTTTTTTTTCCGGTTGTGACATATGATAAGGGCATTGGAAGTACAAACTTTCCTGGTTTACCCGCTATCGGTTTATGATACAATTCACTTCTAATTTCCCTGTCCCTTAGATCCATCCGAGCATTGAGCTTGTCTTTCGATTTCCCGTCTTTATAAAGAAACAAGTTGAGTATGTGCTCGGATACTCCCTTCTCTATGTGCATGACGTCCAGACAATGACGCACTAAATTTGTTGACCAGTACGGAAGCTCGAAGAAAATGCTTAAGTTGTTCCAGAATGGTGGTTTGACCTGTTTTGTCGGATTCATCCCGAAGGTCACATTATCGTAACCATCCCACTGAGCAGTCACGTCCTCTCCGGACAATGGGGCTAGAGGTCCAAGAAACTCCTGATAACCATCAAAGTGAACATCGTCTAACCTGTAGGGATGGCCTAGAGGCAGGAAACGTCGATGGCCGCAATAACAAACCTTCCTGCTAAAATTCAAGAATTTCGATATTGTATGTTGATGGCAATGAGGACATGCTTTGTGACCATGTACGGACCAACCTGATAGCATTCCATACGCAGGAAAGTCATTAATTGTCCAATTTAAAGCCGCACGCAGTATGAAGGTTGTATTTGTGTTTGCATCGTAAGTCTCTACACCATCAATGAATAGAGATTTTAACTTCTCGATCAGAGGTCGGAGATAGACGTCGATATTGTTTCCCGGTAAGTTTGGTCCGTCGATAAGAAGAGATATCATAAAGTATGATTGGTCCATAACCAACCAAGGCGACAGATTATAAACTATCATTACAATGAGCCATGTGCTGTGGCTTCTAGCCATATAGTTGAAATGGGCAGAAGCCATCACTAGCCAGTCCAAGCCTGACATTGCGAGAATCATTACTGAATATTGTGTACCTCCTATCAAAATCCTTCCATGCCGGTGAATCTCTTAGATGACTCATTTTTCCATCTTCACTTGGAGGAGCACGGTGATGCCAAATTATTGCCTCGGCTGTTTTCTTGCACCTGAATAGCCTCTGCAGCCTTTGTGTTATGGAAAAATATCGTGCTATCTTGACAGGTATATCGGGCTTCTTATCAGAATCTTTCGGCTTATACCTGGCTTCTTTACATGTTGGACACTCTTTCAAATCTGAATTCTCTTTCCGGTACAACACGCAATTTTTAGGACATGCTTGAATCTTCTCACACTTCAGACCCAAATCAGACATCATCTTCTGGGCTCCGTATCAGCTGTCGGGCACGTTATTTTCCGGAGGCATAGAATCTTTCAAGAACGAAAGAAGCATTGTGAATGACTTGTTGCTTCATCCATTTAGACACTTAATCTGGAAAAGTTGGACGAACCATGAGAGGGTGGAATGCTTTGCATTCTCATAAATTGGTTTTCTAGCATCATTCATGAAATTTTCATACTTATCCGCACGCGGTCCTTGACCGGAAGGAATGTTATCTTCGGTACGAATTGATTCACCTAGGGCAGCCTCTACCATATCCTCCATTTCTTCTGATGGAAAGAAATTACCATCTTCTTCTTCTGCCGCATTACCGTCTTCTCCTTCTTCTTTTGCAGCATTATCGTCTACTCCTTCTTCTGCCGCATTACTGTGTTCTTCTCCTTCTCCGTGATATAGCCAAGTTGTTTAAAGTCTAGTAAAACCATGTTTAACGATATGAAGCTCTGCAAATTCTACCTTCTTCCAGTACTTATTCCCACATCTATCGCACGGGCAGAGAATCTTCTCTATCACGATCTTATTATGTGCACGTACAAATTCAATAAAAGCAGCAACTCCTGCGACAAACTTAGGTTGCATACGTTGTTGCCAGTCAACATACATCTAGTCCTTAACTCCGACGTATTCATGGACCATGTTAGACTGTATAACATATAAATTGTAGGTTATGATGACTATATTGAGAAATCTAAGAACGGGATGGTTACTGACAAAGGAGAAAATCCGTGTATATGCTTTGTGTATGCGTTTGTCGTTGAAAAGAATAAATTATCGATAATCAAAGTTAGATTTGAGGATACCCATGTATGAGTTGTATTCTATATATGTGTGTTTCAATTTATGATTTCGCTTAAGTGTAGGGTTGTTAGTGTGTATGTGCCATGTGTGTGTTTTTTTGTGTATTCGTGTTGTATGTGTGTATTTCGGCTGTTGGGGGTAAGGCTTCTATCCTATTAAGAATGTATAGAGCAGACACCCATTTGCTTGTGCTTTCAACCGTTTCGAGTAAATTTCGGCATCATCTCCCCGCTGTTCTCCGAGTACACTGTAATAGAATAGATAATCATTTCAAAGCTGTGAAACAACGTTGAAATGAACATCTAATCTATCTTTGTACATGGAGAACCAGCGGAAAAGTACCGACGAAATATCTCGAAACGGATGAAAACACAAGTGAATGCAGGTGTTTTCTTTATACATTCTTAACTTGTCCACATGGGACAAATCTATCGGTTATCATACGATTGAATCTTCTCATCATATAGAATACATGACGGTTGTTAGTACCGAGCTATACCGTCCGATATTTAACAACCTTCATATAGTTCTATGTCACGACGAATATCGAACGTATGTTAACCGATAGACGGGGACTAAGTGGCGCTTTGAGTTTCATATATGAGTATCGATGAGAATATGAAAGTTTCATATTATCATCGAGTATTATATATTGGTTTAACTTGAACATTTAACATGAATAGGTTTTACATTTACGTTTCGTCATTAAGGGTTCGAAATTTCAAGTTTAGGGTAAATTTTTCCTACGTTTACGGTAAAGTTTTACATTTATGTTATCATCGAGTATCCTACTAAATAAACTAGTGCACCATAAATCTAAATAACCCAAATTAACCTAATTAACCACAATTAACCATAATCGTTGCCCTAACACAAATTATCCCTAATTAACTCAAACTTAACCCAATTTACCCAAATTAACCAAATTAACCATAATCAACCCAAACTTAACCAAATTTACCCAAATTAACCAAATTAACCCTAATCAACACCCTAACCCTTTCAAATTATCACTAATTAACCCAAATTAATCCTAGCCTCTAACCCTAAACCTGACCCTAACCCTAACCCAAACCCTAATTACCATAACCCTAAGCCCAACTAATTAACCCTAACCCCAACCCCAACCCCAACCCCAACCGAACCCCAACCCCAACCCCAACCCCAACCGAACCCTAACCCTAACCCTAACCCCAACCGAACCCTAACTCTAACCTTAACCCTAACCTAAACTGACCCGATGCCTAACCCTAAGCCTTACCCCTACCCGAACCCTGAACCCTGAACCCTAGCCCTAGCATCATCAAAAGAGTGAAATAAAAGCATTAAATTAGATGTAAAAATTGGAGATTTACTAACCTGTAGCAGGCGGTGGAGGAGACGACGGAAGAGGCTGGTAGTCGACGATGCAATCGGCGACGAGTCAAGCACGGTGGTGACGAGGAAGTCGATGAGGAAGTTATGACCTACGATCGAGGGCGGTGGCAGGCGGATGAGGAAGCAATCGGCGATGAGGCTCGGGATCGAGGCGCGGGAACGATCGATCGCGAGGCGCGGGAGAATGAGAGAGAGAATTTTTGGGAATGGTGAGGGCTTTTCTGTGCCTTTTTTTTATTATTAACCCATATAAATGCCCCTACGGACTTACCCGTAGGTCCTTTGTTTGCGGATCCGTAGGGCCAAATATCAAATTACGATTAAATATTTTTAAATTAAAATGTAGAGAACCCTAGGGACAACCATGGGACCTACGGATTAATCCGCAGGGGCAATAAAAAGTTGTCCTTACGGATTCCTTTATCCGTAGGGGCAACCCCATATTGTAGTAGTGATTATGATGAAACCTTTTCTCCAGTGGCTATGCTTAATTCCATCCGGATCCTACTTGCCATTGCTGCATACCACGACTACGAAATCTGGCAAATGGATGTTAAGACCGCCTTTCTAAATGGTGATTTAAAAGAGTGCGTTTACATGACTCAGCCAGAGGGCTTCATAGACAGTGGGAGCAGCGGAAAGGTGTGCAAGCTGCTTAAAACCATTTATGGGTTGAAGTAGGTCTCACGGAGTTGGAACATCTGTTTTGATGTCGTAGTCAAAGAGTTTGACTTCGTCAAAAACATAGATGAACCTTGTATATACAAGAAGGTGGCAGAGAGTAAGGTTGTCTTCCTCGTATTGTACGTGGATGGCATACTCTTGATAGGAAATGATATTCCTATGCTGCACTCGGTCAAGCTCTTCTTATCACAAAGATTCTCAATGAAAGATCTAGGTGATGCCTCATACATCTTGGGAATTAAAATCTATAGAGATAGATCTAAACGAATACTGGGATTGTCCCAATCCAGGTACATTGACACCATACTAAAGAGGTTTAGTATGAAAGAATCTAAGCGTGGGAATTTACCCACGATCTCAGGACTCACTCTCTCCAAAGAGATGTCTCCCAAGACTGATTTGGAGAGATCTCTCATGCAAGAGATACCCTATGCTTCGGCAGTAGGCTCCCAGACCCGATGTAGCATACTCACTAAGTGTAGTGAGTGGGTATCAAGCAGATCCAGGAGAGAGTCACTGGACAGTTGGTGAAGAGCATTCTCAAGTACTTGAGAAGGACTAAAGAGATGCTCTTGGTGTATGGTAACAGTGAACTCCAAGTTGAGTCCTTTACCGATTCGAGCTTCTAGAGTGATAAGGATGACTCTAAGTCGGTCCGGGATTTATCTTTACACTCAATGGAGGGGCGGTATGCTGGAAGAGTTCCAAGCAGGAAACCGTGGCAGACTCGACGATGGAGGCTGAATACATCGCTGCCAACGATGCTGCAAAAGAGTCTGTCTGGATGAAGAAGTTCATAAACGAACTTGGTGTGGTTCTTTCCATCGAGCATCCAATACCTTTGTATTGCGATAACAATGGAGCAGTGGCTTTGGCCAAGGAACCCAGGTCACATCAGAGATCCAGGCATATTCTGAGGCGGTATCACCTGATCCGGGAGATAGTTGATCGCCGGGAGATCGAGGTCAGGAGAGTTGACACGAAGAAAAACACGGCGGATCCACTCACGAAGGCCATACCCCAGCTACAATTTGAGAGACTCTTCGGGATGTTAGGTATGGGATACTACAACAACTGGCCTTAGTGCAAGTGGGAGATTGTTAGTTATGTATATGCCCTAGATGCCATTATTGTACATATGATGTATATTATAATGGGTGCTTGGATATATAGGGAGAGAACTTTCTTGCTCGACATGATAGTATGCTATCTGGTTGCTCTTTTTCTTAACATGTTGACTTGTATTGTGATACTGTCATGCTCTCACATGTTGATAAAGCCCTTAGGATTTGTACTTGACTATCAGGACTATGATGGAGATCATACTAGTAGGGCCAAGGGTAGTCCACAAGTACATCATATAATTGTTCCTAGTCGAGGGTGTTTCGAGACAGGACATTGATACTCCAGAGTAGACTAGCGTATACGCTTCTTGACCCATATGATGGGCGATAGACGATCCCTGTTCTCCGCTGAATGCCGGGAAAGACAAACGTCTTGCCTGAATTTTGGGGCAGATGCTATTTGGTTTTATCCGTCCACCTCTCTGAAGATGCCAAGTTGATTTATGGCACCGTATATCGGAGGTTTAGACGGATGCGGCCGTTGTAGAAGACTTCGTCAGATTCCCCCTCATTTGAGGGGTTTTTGATTGTGGGGACGCTCTTCCCTGCAGGCGCAAGCCCCTGCAGTTAGATAAGCTACCGTATCGCGGTAATCACTTTCTCCTTCTCCAGATGGTCACTTCATGTCGTGTGTGTTTATTTTATTTTTGGTTGCCCGTGGATTGTATATGGAGACTAATTTATGTTGTTTCCCGTAGGGCGTGGATTAGTCCAAATCCGTATTTTCTTAGATTTGGGTTTTGGGTTGGATTTAAGGATCGTTAATCTTATTTGAGACTAAGATCAACTTAAACGTTTGTTAAGGATACGTTAGTCTAATTTTAGACTAAGATCAACTTAACCATTTGTTAAGGATACGTTAGTCTAATTTTAGACTAAGATCTACTTAACAGGATCATTTAGATCCATCAAAAGAGCATTTGAGCTCTATTGTTTTAGTTTAGGGACATTGCGGTTCAGTTTAAAGATGTCATAGCCTGTAAAGTTTAAAAACATCATAGTCTATGAGTTTAAGGACCCCACAGTCTGTGGTAGTTTAGAGACATCATAGTCTGTAAAGTTTAAGGATATCATAGTCCATGAGTTTAAGGACCCCACAGTCCGTGATAGTTTAAAAACATCATAGTCTGTAAAGTTTAAAAACATCATAATCTATAAGTTTAAGGACCCCACAGTCCGTGAAATGTCTAGTTGTCGGGACCCGTCACTTCTCTGAATACGTTGAAGGATTACAACGACAAATATCAGAGGCGTGAAGAGATGTACCCTTGAACCAATATTGGTTGGGAGATCTGTAGTCTAATTTGGGACTAGGATCAAAGATTTGTGAGCATATGGGCTCAATTAGGGATCTGTGGCCAACTTAGGATCGGCCCATTCAGTTAAAATGTTGGACATTTAATTAGGCTCAGTCCTTTTTCATTTAATAATGCTGAGTATTGGTTTGGGTTCTGACAATTGTTTTTTTCTTTTATTGAGTGTTGAGCATTCATTATAGCTTTGGGGCTTTTATTTAAAGAACATATTGTGTTCCCTCAGCGCACACGTGAGGAGCACGTGGCGCGCTTGGTGCTGAGCGCAGTCAATGATCGCAGAGCGCTTCTTTTAAGTAGCGCACATGTGAGGAGCACGTGGCGCGCTTGACGCTAAGCGCCAGTCAATGAGCGCAGAGCGATTTTGTTTAAGTAGCGCACATGTGAGGAGCACGTGGTGCGCTTGGCACTGAGCGCCAGTCAATGAGCGCAGAGCGCTTCTTGTGAAATAGCGTACACGTGAAGAGCACGTAGCGCGCTTGGCGCTGTGCGCCAGACAATGAGCACAGAGCGCTTCTTATGAAATAGCGCACATGTGAGGAGCACGTGGCGCACTTGGCGCTGTGTGCCAGACTTGGAGCGCAGAGCGCTTCTTGTGAAATAGCGCACACGTGAGGAGCACGTGGCGCGCTTGGCACTGTGTGCCAGACTTGGAGTGCTGAGGTGCTTCTTTAAATTTGGAGCGCTAAGGCTCTGCAGCGCTGTGCGCTAGATTTGGAGCGCTGAAGCGCTTCGTTTAATTGGAGCACTAGGGCTCTTTTTAGGTAACTCTGCTCTCTGAGGATTAAATTCTCTCTTATAAGAGATTTTGTCTCATGGATCTAAGAACAATGTTCTTATTTTATAGGAGATATTTCAATCTCTTATGTTTTTGGTGAAAGGCTTTGCTTTTATGGATCTGTGATCCTAAGAGAATTGATTTATTCTCCCCCCTTTTTATAATGAGATGTTATGATCTCTTTGTGAAAGACATTTTCCTTATAGATTTATGATCTAGCATAAGAACTAAGTTCTTTTTCTGATGAGATACTTTGATCTTTTTATTTTACCTTGAAGAAATTCTTCTTTTGCTGAGAGCTTGCTCTTCTCTCTGAACTTTCTCAAAGTTTGGGGGGGTTCCTCTCTATCAGACTTGAAGTCTTGGGGCCTTTCTATAGGGGAGGCTGATTTGTTGAATCGGTTGAAGAGATCTTTTCTCTAATTGATTTGGAGATGTTTCCCACCGTTGGATCTTTGATCCTAGGGCTTCTGTTTCACAGAAGGCAATCTTCTTTTTTTTAACAAGATTGGGAAATCTTTTCCCATACAAAGTTTATTCTATATTTTGGTGATTTTTTAATCACCATTGGATCATTGATCCAACGATGCTTTGATTTTCAGAGCATAATCTTTCCTATTTGGAAAGATTCTGAGTAATGTTTCCTTAACAGAATTTTATTCTGGTCAATTGATGGTTTTTAATCATGTTCGTTGGATCTTTGATCTAAAGGCCGAGAACATTTTGTTCTATCACTAGCGCTCACGTGCTTTGCACGTGGTGCGCTGTTTAGAGTGCAGCGCTCTTAGCGCTAGCGCTCACACGCTTTGCACGTGGTGCGCTGCTTAGTGTGCAGCACTCTTAGCGCTAGCGCTCACGTGCTTTGCACGTGGTGCGCTGTCTCAGAGTCTTTGACTCTCAGCGCTGGCGCTGCTAGCGCGAGCGCTCTCGTGTTTTGCACGCGAGCGCTGTATCAGAGTCTTTTACTCTTAGCGCTGGCGCTGCTATGAAACACTGCTTCATTTCAAATTTCAAAATTTGAACAGAGTTTTGCTCTGATTGGGGAAACAAATGTCCCTCCACCGTTGCGCTCACGTGGCCTGCATGCGAGTGCAGCGGTGGAAGCATCTATGCCATTGGATCAACTAAGAAGTTGAAACGACTCTCAATGCCTATAAATAGGGCCTTTGGCCCTTGAGATGACCTCTATTCATTTACTTTCTTATTTTCTGAGAATTAATTCTCCTTAAGAGCATAGCTCTTTGTCTTAAGAACTTTCTTAGGGACAGAACTCTGTCAAAAATTTAGGTAAAGATTAAATCTTTGAAGGGATTAGTTAATAATCTAGGATTTCACCTATTAACAGAGCCCTAATCTTTTCAGATCATAGATCTAAGAAAACATTTTTAGGGTTTTGTTAACATAACTTTGCTTTCATAGATCTAAAGAGATCTTTCTTAGGGTCTCTTAACCCATTTTTAAAGAAGAACTATTAGAGTTCGTCTTGCAGATCTTAAAGATCTCAGAGTTTTTAACTCAATAAAGCTTTGCTTCTTAAAGTTTTTTTGATGGATTATTCCATCTTCAGAGTGTAGCTCTTCAAAAAAAATTTGGGAGAATTTTTATTCCTTCATCATTAATTATGACAGATGTCATATCTGTTGAAGAGCACTGCTCTCAAGGGAGATTTACTCCTTGGCCCGAGGGGCCCTCATTAAATGAGAATCCTTTTAGGATTTCCTCATTTAACGACTGTCTCATCAAATGATGAGACTGTTTTATTAATGATGAGTTATCATCTAGATTGTGCGCGTCCTCCTTGGTCCCTTTTTACTGCATTGCAGTGCGGCACGAATTTAAAGTGCCAAATTCCAGGACTTAAATTGTAGCATTTGACGGCTAATTTTTTGTTCCTTTTCGTGCAGGTACTATGTCTTTCGACATTTCTTTCCCGTTCGTCCATTCGGAAGGCGGATTCTCCGAAGCGCCCGTGGATAGGGAAGTCTTCGCGTTGATCAAAGATCATGACCCGGAGCGAAAGAATCTTCATCTGTGGGGTAGATGGTACAGTCAAATCATCAGGGGCCGACGGAGCTTTTCTTGTGCGGCACCTTCGGAGCCTATTTCGGCGATCCCTTATGTTGACGCGCCTCCGGTGAACTATACCGTGGAGGAGGTCAACTGGACCTCAGAGTGCCTCCTTCATCCTGCTATGGTTGCAATACCCGTACAGCCGCCGCTGGCTTTGGATACTCTAGGGCAGCGCATATGTCAGGGCGAGTCGCGCCCTTGGGGGCAGCCGTACAGGATAGGCCTAACTCCTCGCCATCCAGCCGGATATTTGCAGTGGGCCCGCTACATCTTGTCGGCAAAGAAGTCACAGATGCTGAAGCTCAGGTTGTATCCCGCGATTTATGCTTCTCTCTTTCAATATTCCGCGCCTCCTGCATGGTGGGTCAAGGATTTTCTGGAGCAATGGAACATTCCGACCCACACCTTCCTTTTGTCGGATCGAGAAGTCTCAATATCTTTGGAAGAGTTTGCAGAGGTCTCTGAATTACCCGTTAGGGGAGAACATTACGAGGAGCTGCTTCCTCCGGACGAGTACATCTTTGCCACCAAATCAGTGGTAATGGATCTCACCCCAGAGAACGCCATTCAGCATTAATTCCCGAGCTTGATCAAGGTGTTGAATATCTATGAAAGTCTATTTCTGGAGTCTGGAGGGCATAGAGTCAGCTACTCAGACTTCGTCGCTCGCTTTCTTCATCCGGAAGCCTTATCGAAACAAGTTGCGCTGTTCGCCAAGCTTGATGATCCGTTTGTCTTTGGTTTGGATAACCAACCCACGGTGGAGGCGGACTTAAAAAGTTTCTTTATTCTTGCTGCTCCTGTCATTCCCTTTGCGGAACTTGCTGCTCCGGATATTGACGAAGAGACGTTCGTGCTGGGGTTCATTGGCTTATGGCTGAACTGGTTCGTTCTTCCATTGCACTCTCGTTATATGAAGCCATTGGTCTTTTACCCAGCCCATCGTATGGTTGCGGGAATATAAGTGGCTATTGGAATTGCTGGGTTAGCACACCTGTACCATGGTCTCAGCTTAGCGGCGGGCACCACTCAACCAAGGGTACAACCCGCCACTTTCTCGCTGCATTATTTTATGTCATGGATCGAGCTGCACATACTTGGCGCTTTTGGTGTCCATAAACGACCTCGATTCTATGACAGTTACAACTTCCCTCGGATTATGCGCCTAGTTGACGCGTCCGTTGTAAATCCGACACAGCGGGAGGCTAGAGGTGTGCTCTTTCGTCTGCGTTCGGTTGGAGATGGCATGACCTTTGTCGATAAGGTTTTACCATCGGCAAAGAGTCCACAAAAATCGTGTAGCCACTGTGGGACACTTTTAAAGACGGGGCCTCTACCTTGAAAGCTCGGGAGATTCTTCCTCTATACTCCATCAGGCCGGGCTTTCTCGTGTTTAGGCAGAATGATTCGGCGTTGTTCATGAGGTACAACCCGCATCGCTTCGCCCAGTAATTAAGATATAATCAGGGCGTCCCACTCAAGGCCTTCTTGGCAAAACCGGTTGCTACTGAAGAGGGTATCCGGAGCGCGTTGCACCATTTTATGCAGTTGAACACCGGCTACAATTTCTTTATTAGTGAGCCGAGCTGCGTTCCAAAAGCCCTGAACGTATATGTGGCATGGTATCAGCATTCGATGGGCGCCGTTATTAGAGAAGAAAGGCGATTGCTGCTTGACCGCAAGGGCACCGCCCCAGCGAGTAATCCAAACGTTCCTCTGAAGTGACGGACCATCGTCCATCTTCTCTTGAGAGAAGCTGATGCGGCTGTGGTACCACGTGTTATCCCTGAGCTACCCATACCTCGCGTGTCTGTAGAAGCGGTAGCTGCGGCTTCTCCCAAGTCTGGCGTGGGTGCGGAGATTGGAACTCATCGTCCAAAAGAGGCAGTTATCGCGGTTTCAGTGCAATTGGCTCGCAATGAGGCAGCGCTAATCACGATTGCTCAATCAGGTATACTTCAGTTTTATCTTTTCATGGTCATTTTAATTACTATGCTTTGACTAACGCTTTCTTCTTCAACACGTATCTCCGCTGAAGAGGCACTTGCAGCTTCCCTCAAGACTTTTGAAGAAGAGGAAAGGCTTCGCGCTTCCTTGGGCATTGGTACATTTCGGCTCACTATGCCTTCATTCCCCTTTTTTATGGGTAAACTAACTCTTCTTTTTCATCTTATTGCAGAGACTATCTCGACTCAGGTTATCCCAAGTGCAGTGCCGATCGCCAGTGGTGACGCAGCGACATCGTTAGCGCCGGCCACTACAGCCACGGCTATCCCTATGTCGCCACCAGGGGTCTCGCAGAAGCAGCCGATGATGGACGTTGTAATGGCGCCGGAGGCAGAACTCGGTTCAGATGATGGTCTACCTTTATCGGAAGTTCTGAGGAGGTCAGCTCTCGCGGCTCAGGCTGAAAGGAAGCGCAAGAGGCGTGCAGTGAAAGAACGTGATGCCACCTTGGATGTAGGTGCAGGCTCGAGCACTGCTTCTCCTGTCCCTATTTCTCCAGAAGGTGCTCCGGCTGCCCTGTCTACCGCTCATAGACAGGCGGTACGCGCGGCTCGGGAGGCAATTGAAAGGTCGTCCCAAGGTGACGTAACACCGGGTCCTTTTATTAGAGTTTGATCTTCAGATTCTCATATATCATACCCTTCAGGGCCAAGTCCTGGTGAGGAGGTGGTAGGTGAGATGACGACAATCACCGAGCCCGAAGTGGCCACTCTTTCTCAGGAGTCCGGGACTGCCCCAACTGCCACTTTTTCCCATTGCGGTTCCCTGCCATTTCCTAGCATTGCGAGTGTCACGACGGCTCTCATAGAATCGGGGGATGAAGCCACGGGCGGTGAAACCATTCCAATGGAGGAGAGCGAAGCAGTCGCTGCGCCTGGTGATGCTTTTGTCGCGGTTTCGATTGCCGACTCATCAGGTAGATCTTGGGTCATTGTTTTCATTTTTATTCCGCAATCTCTTTCAATCCCTTCTGACGGTATTTCTTTTGTTTCTAATGCAGGTGTGGTAAGCGTTGAGGTCGTGCCACCCGAAGAAGCATCACCGGTTGCTGCTCTGACGGTCGCCGACCCTTCGCCTTCTCTCGTGTCCTCGCAAATGCTGGAAGGTATGGGTTTGCAATTTGTCTAATTTAAATTGTGTATGTCATCTTCCTTGTACTGAACATGCCTTCTAGGAGTTCTCTTCGATCATCTGTATCAAGTGGTGAATCTGCACTTCTCCTTCCAGTCGGAAGTTAGTCTGCCTGCTGGTGCCAGTGAGTATCTTTTCTAACCGATGTCTTTTCTTTTCTTTAATGAGTGACCCTGCCGCTGTTAACTTTAAATTGATTACAGCGCTACAAATTGAAAGAGGGGACAAGAGAATCATCGCACCACCAGTACTCCCAGCTCTGCCACCTGCCGTAACCGGTATAGTAGCCTTCATCGCTCTTGCATCTTTTATATCTCTTAAGCCGATATCTGACCATGATTTGTTTTACAGCAATCACACCGACTCCAACTCCCTTCGAGTCTCAGATTACCATACCGACAGGGCCTTTTGCTAGACGCCCTTCTTCCAGGGGTGCTGCGAATAGCCTGCGGATGTTAAGCGAGTTCGTCAAGGACCTTGACGCCGAGGCCTTTGCATCTGCTGCAGATTTTGTCGCCGAAGTTAATATCATGTTGGCGATGCTTGTGAACTTCCATAATGAGGGCGTCGTTGAGTCTTGGGTTAACTACTGCATGAAGATCGAGGCATGTCTGCATAAGATTGAGTTCAGGCGTCCCGTTCCAGAAATGTTGGCTTTGAATTCTCAACGGGTTGCATGGGTTGAGCAGAGCGTTCCCTTCTTCCACCACTTCGAACAAGAAGTGACCTTGAGGCGGAAGGAATGCGAGGAGGCTTCAGGTGAATCCGCCAGGCTGCGCGCCCAAGTTGAAGCAAACGCTGAGCAATTGAGGGCTGTCTTTGACAATTTGCGACAATGCATTTCGGACGGACTAGCACTAAGGCAAAAGCTCGACTTTCTGGAGTAGGTTACGCGGAATCGCGAAGTTTCTCAACGGGAAATCGATGAGAAACTTTCGTCTAGCTTGCAGCAACGGATTCGAGTCGAAGAGGAGCTGGTCGCAGTGGCTGACCATGAAAAGGAGTTGAGAGGAGCGCGCGAGCAACTGACTGACTTATTGAAAACGCCTCTTTCTCAGTAGCTGCCTTTGTATCAATTAAACATTTGTAATCTTCGAATAACATGTATCCATTTTTTATTCTTTTATATGATTCGTCTTGTACTCAATTGAATTCATGAATAAAAGGTACACATTTTTTTCTCCCACTGTTGCTTTCTACTCTTTGCTATGTTGTCGCCATATGATTTTAACAAGTGTGGCCTGTAGATAGTAGGTAACTGTCCATCTTGGACTCTTTGCAGGGTAGCGATGACTTAAGAAACAGGTTCAGATCTGCCGCCTAAGACTTTTCAATTTTATGAGCCGTGAAGGTCTCATAAAGATTTTTCTCCCTACGAGTCGAGAGGATCATGTAGGTGTATTTTCTTCTTAGGAATCGTGAGGATTCCTAAGTGTGTTTTTCTCTTGAGAGTCGTAAGGATCTCCCAAGAGAATTTTCTTCCTTACAAGTCGAGAGGACTCATAAGTGATTGATGAGTTGACCTGTTCCCGAATCAAAGCATTGCTTTGACGGGGAGGTCGAGGGTTGACTTTGGCCGTTTTCCACGGGGTCAGGATTGACTTTAGCCGTGTTCCACGGGGCCAGGATTTACTTTATCCATATGGGGTCAAGATTGAATTTAGCCATACGGGGTCAGGATTGACTTTAGCCATACGGGGTCAGGATTGACTTTGGCCATACGGGGTCAGGATTAACTTTGGCCATACGGGGTCAGGATTGACTTTAGCCATACGGTGTCAGGATTGACTTTGGCCATACGGTGTCAGGATTGACTTTGGCCATACGGGGCCAGGATTGACTTTGGCCATATGGGGTCAGGATTGACTTTAACCATACAGGGTCAGGATTGACTTTGGCCATACGGGGTCAGGATTGACTTTGTCCATACGGGGTCAGGATCGACTTTAGCCATGGGGTCAGGATTGACTTTAGCCATACAGGGCCAGGATTGACTTTATCTATACGGGGTCAAGAGTTGACTCTTGGTTGTCTGTGCACCGTCGAGCCATGGAACTGGAAACTTTGCCGTGGCTTCGCTTTGCTGACTTTGCGTTTGCTGTAACGAGACGAATGTCGAGGTGGTCTCTAGGTTGTCTGTGAACCGTCGAGATTTGAAACTAGGGGCTTTGCCATGGCTCCGCTTTGCTGACGTTGCGTCTGCTGTAACGATATGAATGTCGAGATGGTCTTTAGGTTGTCTGTGAACCGTCGAGATTTGGAAATAGGGACTTTGCCATAGCTCCGAAGTTGATTGTCGCGTCTGAATCCTGCTGGAATGAGGAGGAACGCTGTTGTGGGTCTCTAAGCTGTAGATGTAGCCATCGAGACTTGGAACTAGGGACTCTGCCGTGGCTCCATTAGTTGACATCATATCTGCTTCCGGTTGGAACGAGAAGGAACGCCGTTGTTGATCTCTTGAGATGCAGATGTTGCCATTGTGACTTGGCTCTCTTTCTGATGGAGCCTGGTGGGATGATATGGTTCCCTCTTTGTTTGTGCCCCTGGATTGTATACAGGGATCGATGTGATCTCACCTGCAGGGCAAAAGTTTCATTTTATTATATTATTTTTTTGTTTTCTTTCCGCGATGCTCTATCATTTCAGCTTTTTGTATCGCGAAAGTCGCGATTGCCCAATCATTTCGGCTATTTTTTCGCGGTGCCCAATCATTTCGGCTATTTTGTATGCATATATTTTACTTGCTGATTTTGTTGCAAGTTGCTCCATCATTTCGGCTATTTCATATGCATTTTTGGCTCGCTGATTTTTTTATCGCGAGTATGGAACTTGGAATTTAATGCCAATCTCAGCATCAACATCGCTACAACTGGAATATTGCCAAGAGCGAATCATCATTTGTCGTGAAAGGGCTTGGAATTTGATACTGATTTAGGCATCAACATCGCTACCACTGGGACATTGCCAGGAGCGAATCATCATTTGCCTCTGTCGATGTCGAACAAAGGTAGCTTAGCAAACAGGGTTAGGATCGTGTTGACTAAGGCTTTTGACTTTACGAGCCGTAAGGGTCTCATAAAGGTATTTCTCCCTACGAGTCGTGAGGACCTCGTAAGTGCGTTTTTTCCTTAAAAATCGTGAGGATTCTTATGTGTATGTTCTCTTATAAGTCGTAAGGATATTACAAGAGTGTTTTCTCCTTATAAGTCGAGAGGACTTACAAGGGTCGTTCACCGTGTGAGCATATCCCTAGTCGCTGGTAGGACTTTGTTAGGGAAATGTTTATTCGTGCCCGTGGATTGTATACAAGGGTCAATATTGAAACGCTTGTAGGGCAATCTGGGAAAGGTGATGGCTTAAGAACATGTTTAGATCCCTATAGCTTAAGGCTTTTGAATCTTATGAGCCGTGAGGGTCATAAGAGGGTTCTTCTTACGAGTCGTGAGGATCTTGTAAGTGTAATTTCTCCTTAGGAATCGTGGGGATCCCTAAGTGTGTTGCTCCCTTGTGAGTCGTAAGGATCTTACGCAGGTATTTTCTCCTTACAGGGTCGAGAGGACCTTGCAAGTGTCTTTTAACGAGACTGTGCCCTTTCGGGTTTTCACAAACTCGCCGGTAGTCCTGCCGTTTTTACTCACGGAGCCCTTTCGGGTTTTCATCCGTGTCCATTTCGCTTATGGATGTACCATTTTTTTGCGTCAGCCTTGGAATGCTGCGGTCCTTAGTAGTTTATAGACGTCTCAGTCAGGTGTAGTATTTCTTCAAGAAACGGCCGTTTATTGGCCTGAAGGGTCTTTCGCCATGCATATCCATGAGCAAGTAAGCCCCACCCTGGTAGACTTTGTCTATGAAATACGGGCCTTCCTAGTTCGGCTCGAATTTCCCCCGTTTGGCACGATTAGGGATCATAGGTCTCTTGACCACTAGCACGAGTTCGCCTTGGCGGAATGTTCTCAGCCTAGTCAATCTCTCGTATGAGCGCGTTATTTTTGCTTTGTAAGCTTCTAAGTTTTGCTGCGCCATGAGCCGGGTTTCGTCGAGGGCATCAAGTTCCTCAAGCCGAAGATGAGCATTCTCTTCGTCCGTTAGCTCGTAATGAACTGCCACTCATAAGGAGGGTAGCTCTATTTCCAAGGGGAGTACTGCTTCAGCGCCGAATACCAATGCATACGGCGTTGTATTTGTGACCGTTTTGAACGTGGTTCGATATGCCCAGAGAGCTTCATGCAGTCTCTCGTGCCAGTCCTTCCTATTTCAAGACACCGTCTTCTTTATGATCTTCATCAAGGTCTTGTTGAAAGCCTCAGCTAGACCATTAGCTTGGGGATTATAGACCGAAGAGTATCTCCAGTCTATATTATGTTGCTGTGCGAAGCGGCAGATTTTGTGACTTCTGTAGGCCGGCCCGTTATCGAAGATAATCCGTCGCGGAGTGCCGAACCGATAGATGACTTGTGTCTTGAAGAAATGGAGGATATTCTCCGTCTTCACTTCTCTTAGTGGTATTGTTCCCCTCCGAAAGACGCGGCGGGGACGCGGCGGACGTCTCGTCTGAAATTTGGGGCAGATGCTAATTGGTGCTATCCGTCCACCTCTCCGAAGATGCCAAGTTGATTTATGGCACCATGTATCGAATGTTTAAACGGATGCGGCCGATGTAGCAGACTTCGTCAGATTCTCCCTCATCTGAGGGATTTTTTAATTGTGGGGACGCTCTTCCCTACAGGCGCAAGCCCCTGCAGTTAATTACGCTACCGCATCGCGGTAACAACTTTCTCCTTCTCCAGATGGTCACTTCGTGTCGTGGGTGTTTGTTTTGTTTGTGGTTGCCCGTGGATTGTATACGGAGACTAAGTTATGTCGTCGCCCGTAGAGCGTGGACTTGTCCAAATCCATATCTTTCTTAGATTTGGGTTTGGGGGCTTGGGTTTAAGGATACGTTAGCCTCATTTGAGACTAAGATCAACTTAAACGTTTGTTAAGGATACGTTAGTCTCATTTTAGACTAAGATCAACTTAACGGGATCGTTTAGATCCGACAAGAGAACAATTGGGCTCTATTGTTTAGTTTTGTGACATTGTGGTCAGTAATTAGTTTAAGGACATTACTGTCTATTGGTAGTTTAAGGACATCTCAGTCCAATGCTAGTTTAAAGACATCACGGTCGAGATTAAGGACATCATAGTCCGTGGGTTTAAAGGGACCCCACAGTCCGAGGTTAAGGACATCATAGTCCGTGGGTTTAAAGGACCCTACAGTCCAGGTTAAGGACATCATAGTCCGTGGGTTTAAAGGACTCCACAGTCCAATGTTAGTTTTAAGACATCACGGTCGAAGTTAAGGACATCATAGTCCGTGAGTTTAAGGACCTCACAGTCCGATGTTAGTTTAAAGACATCACGGTCAAGGTTAAGGAAATCATAGTCCTTGAGTTTAAGGACTTCACAGTCCGATGTTAGTTTAAAGAAATCATGATTAAGGTTAAGGACATCATAGTCCATGAGTTTAAGGACCTCACAGTCCGATTTTAAAGACGTCATAGTCTGTGAAATGTGTGGTTGTCGGGACCCGTCACCTCTTTGAAGACGTTGAGGAATTACAACGACGAATATCAAAGGAGTGAAGAGATGTACCTTTGAACTAAGGTGAATTGGTTGAAAGAGCAGATGTGCTCAATTCAAAACAAGTTGAGGACTTATGGCCAAAATTGGGCTAAGTCCAATTAAAATGTTTTAACATTTTATTTTTGTTATGGCTATTAAGCTTTTATTTGGACTCAGCCCTTTTAATAATGCTAGGCATTGGGCTCTGACATTTTTGTCTTGTATTGAATGCATAGCATTTATCAGAAACAAAATTTGTTCTGACAGTGCGCCACGTGGCGCGCCAGGCGCGTTGCGCCAGTCAAAGAGCGCACTGCGCTTCTGTCGGGTAGCGCACACGAAGAGGACACGTGTCGCGCTTAGCGCTAAGCGCTAGTTTGTTAGCGCATTGCACTTTTAATTTATGAGCGTATTGCGCTAGTCTGTTGGCGCACCAGTGAGTGACACGTGGCGCTTGGCGCCAGCCCATGAGCGCAGTGCTCTGTTTTAGAAGCGCAAAGTGCAGATTGTGTCTCTGGTTGACACGTGGCAGGTTTTGACGCTGAGCGCCGGTCCAATGAGCGCAAATGCGCAATTCATGAGTGCAAGGCACTTTTCAATAGCGCAAAGCACATTTGATCAATTTTAAAATCAAAGAACAAATTTATGTTCATCAAAGGAGGCTTTTTCCTCAAGATCCAAGAACAAAAGTTCTTGTTTTTATAAAAGGCTCTGCCTTTATAGATCAAAAGATCTGTGAATGAAGTATAATACTTCTTTTAGTCTTTTTATGATTAGATCTTTTTTATCTTTTCTTTTTTATTAAAGACCTTGGTCTTTTTCTTAGATCTCTGATCTTTTTAGAAGATGGTTCTTCTTTTTATGAGATGGTTTCATCTCTATTATTCAAGAACATAGTTCTTTTTATCTTGAAGATGAAGAAAAATCTTCTTTTTTCTAAGAGTTTTCTCTTCTTTTGCAGAGAGTTTTTCTCTCTCTTTTCTTTTGTTTTTTCTGTATCTCTATCTCTCTTTAGACTTGAATTCTAGGGTCCTTTATATAGGGCAAAATGATCTGTTAAATCAGGTTTAAGAGATCTTTCTCTGCTTAATTTGGGAATATTTCCCACCGTTGGATCTTTGATCCTAAGGCTTTTGTTTTACAGAAGACAATCTTCTAGTTTTAATAAGATTGAAAAATCTTTCCATAACAGAATTTTAGTTCTGATTAATTAATAATTTATTATTAGTAGATCTTTTGATCTGACGGTGGGGAATTTTTAATCCCAACGCTGGCGCGCAGCATATCTGCGCTAGCGTACCCGTGCTTGACACGTGGCATGCAGCGCAGAGCGCAGCGCAACTGTGTTTGACACGTGGCGCACAGCGTGCAGAATCTGAAGCGTTGCTTCAATTTAAATTTTGAATTTTGAAGCAGAACTTTGCTCTGATTGGGGGTGCGCTGCCTAGGGCGCAGCGCATCTGGCGCTAGCGCGTCTGCGCTTGACACGTGGCACGCAGTGCGTAGCGCACGGAATATGAAGCGTTGCTTCAATTTTTGAATTTTGAAATTCAAAATAGAGCTTTGCTCTGATTGGGGGAAACAAATTCCCCCCCACCGTTGCGCTCACGTGGCGCACACGTGAGTGCAGCGGTGGCAACATCTGAGCCCTTGGATCAACTCAGAAGTTGGAGAGGCAGTTCAGTGTCTATAAATAGGACCTTTGATCCTCAGATGATTATCATCTTCTTCTCAAGAATTTTTATTCAGAGCCTTGCTCTTCTGTTCAAGAACTTTCAAGAGTTAGAACTCTACCAAACTTAGGTAAAATTAAATTAATTTTAATAAATTAGGATTTTTACCCATTAACAGAGCCTTGCTCTTCATATATCCTTGATCTAAAGAAAACCCCTTTAGGGTTTCATAAACAGAGCCTTTCTCTCAAGAATCCATAGATCTAAACAGATCTTTTCTTGGGGTTTCTTATCCCATGCATCAGAGCTCTGCTCTTTTGATAATATGTAGATCTTTTGATCTTTTGATGAAGAACTCTTAAGAGTTTTTTCTTGGATCTTGAATATCCCAGAATTTTTAATTCTCAAGAATTAAGTTTAATTAATCTTTGATGGATCTTTCATCATCATTACAGAGCTAGACTCTTTAAGGAATTTTACTCTTTCATGACCAGAGTGTGACAAGTGTCACTCTGTTACAGAGCTTTGCTCTCAAAGGGAGATTTTCTCCTTTTCCCAAGGGATTTCTCATTCAATGAGAATATTCCTTGAGGATTTCCTCATTAATTAACAGTCTCATCCAAAGATGAGGCTGTTTTATTAATTGATGCATTGCCATCTGGATTTTGTGGGTCCTCCCTTGGTTCCCTTTCCACTGCATTGCAGTGTAGTACAACTTTTAAAGTACTGAGTGTCAGAAATTAAAAATTAAATTACAACACTGACAGTTGATTTCTGTCCCCCTTTTTGCAGGCAACATGTTTTTCGATGCTTCATTCCCGTTCGTTCGCTCAGAGGGAGGATTTCCTGGAGCACTTGTAGACCGGGAGGTCCTAGCTTTGATCAGAGACCATGATCCGGAACATAAGAATCTTCACCTTTGGGGGTCATGGTACAATCAGATTATCAGGGGTCGACAAAGCTTTTCATACGCGGTACCCTCGGAGCCCATCACGGCGATCCATTATGCCAACTCACCCCCAGTGAACTACGCCGTGGAGATGGTCAATTGGACTTCAGAAGGCCTTCTTCAGCCTGCTATAGCTTCAATTCCCGTTCAGCCTCCCATGGTTTTAGATACCTTGGGACGTCGTATTTGTCAAGGCGAGGCGCGGCCATGGGGGCAACCATATAACATAGGTCTGATTCCTCGTCATCCGACCGGTTATCTGCAATGAGCCTGCTACATTCTGTCAGCGAAAAAGTCGCAGTTGATGAGGCTTGGGTTGTATACCGCCGTTTATGCTTCTCTTTTCTAGTATCCTACGCTTCCCACCTGGTGGGTTAAGGCCTTTTTGGAGCAGTGGAATATCCCTACTCACACCTTCCTCTCACTGGACCGAGAAGTATCAATCTCTTTAGAGGAATTTGCAGAAGTTTCTGGCTTACCGGTCATAGGGGAGCATTATGAGGAGCTGCTTCCCACGGACGAATATGTTTTTGGTGCCAAGTCGGTGATAATGGGCCTTACCCCGGTGAATGCTGTTCAACACCAGTTTCCTAGTTTTATCAAAGTGTTGAATATCTACGAGGGCCTTTTTCTCGAATCTGGGAGCCACGGGGTTAGTTTCGAGGATTTCATCGCTCGCTTCCTTCACCCACAAGTCTTCTTGAAGGAGGCCGTTAAATTCGCCACGCTTGATGACCCTTTCGGCTTAGGTTTGGACAACCTGCCAGCGACGGAGGTAAATCAGAAGGGTTTCTTCCTTCCCAACTCTCCGGTTGTTCCTTTTGCGGAGATTACAGTCCCTGGGATGGACGAGGAAGCATTATTTTTTGGATTCCTTGGGCTATGGTTGAGCTCGTTCGCGTTCCCGATGCACCTTCGCCGTATGAGGCCATCTGTCTTTTACCCGGCTCATCGGATGACTATTGGGGTGAAAGTGGCTGTCGGGGTCGCTGGCTTAGCCCATCTGTATTATGGCCTTAGTCAAGCGGCGGATACTACTGAACCTGGATTACAGCATGTGAACTTCTCGATGCATTACTTCATGTCATGGCTCGAGCTACATGCACTTGGCGTTTTTGGTATCCATAGAAGGCCTTCATTCTATGACAGGTGCAGCTTCCCCCGGATTATGCGATTGGTCGGTGCCTTAATTGTAAATCCGTCACCGCGGGCTGCTATAGGTTTGCTCCTTCGCCCCTGCACGGTTGGAGACGGGATGACCTTTACCAACAAGGTGTTAACCATAAAAAACGAGTCTACCACAACGGTGCGGTTATTGCAGGATATTTTCAAAGACGGAGCCTCAGTTCTGACAGCTCGGGAGACCCTCCATTTATATTCTATCAGACCAGGCTTCCAGGTGTTTAGGCAAAATGATGCGGTGCTTTTCATGAGATATAATCCACATCGTTTTGCCCAACAATTGAGCTATAACCAAGGAGTGCCGCTGGAGGCTTTTTTGATGGAACCCACTGCTACTGAAGAGGGGATGCGGAGCGCGCTGCATCACTTCATGCGTTTGAATACGGGCTCTCACTTCTTTATCAGCGAGCCGAGTTGTATCCCACAGATCTTTACTGCATATACGGCATGGTACCAACATTCGACGGGCGCCGTTATTAAGGAAGAAAGGCGGTTGCTGCTTGACCGCAAAAGTGCACCTCCTGCCAGTGATCGCAAGGTCCCTTTGAGGCGACGGACCATTGTCCCCCCTTCGCTAAGAGAAGTCGCTGTAGTTGAGAATCCACGTGTGTTAAGCCCCACGCGTGGATTGCCCCATGCTCCTGTGGAGACGGTGGATGTGCCATCGGTGCCCCGTGCTACCATGGAGACGGTAAATGTAGCTTCATCCGAATCTGGCGTGGGCTCGGACATCAAGACTTGCCGTCCCAAAGTGGCCACTAAACGCAAGCTGGTACTGGCTGCAACCGGAGCTCGCGCACAGAAGAAGAAGAAGAAATCGGTCCTCTCTCTTGATTCCGTACTCGGCCTAGAGCCTCACGCTCCTTATAACGCGGGCATAAGTGAATATGGGACCAATGAGGGTTTCGTCATAGCGCCAGAAGACACTGATCTCGAGGCCGCTATTGCAGCTTCTGTGCGCTCTGCCACTCTTCAAATAGAAATAGCCGCCCTCGTGCAATCAAGTAAACGTTAGTCACGTCTTGTTATTGCATTATACCTTCCTTCTTATTATCATGTTTTGATTGACATTTCTCATTTTGTAGCAGGCTTTACCACTGAAGAGATTCTGGCGACTTCCCTCAGGTCCTTCGAAGAGGAGGAGAGGAATCACGCTCTATTGGGCATCGGTATGTCTCGGCTCATTGAGTCTTCATTCTCTTTTTTATGGATAATCTAACCCTTTCTTTATCTCATCGCAGGGACCACAATGCCGGTCCCGCAAGGTGATGCTGGGACTCTTTCCGGGCCAGCCACCGAAGTCCCGGCCTCTTCGGTATTACCGAAAGAGGCTTTACTCAAACGACCGATGACGGAAGCCTTGACGGTTCCAGAGGTAACCCTCGGTGCGGATGATGACGCTCTGTTGAAGGAGGCTTCTAGAAGGTCTGCCTTGACAGCCCGGGAGGAAAGGAAGCGCCAGAGGCGTGCAGCAAGGGAGCATAATGCTGCTCTAGCTGTGGGTGCGGGTTCGAGCGCCACTGCTCCTGCTGCTACTCCTTCAGAGGAGTCTCCGGTCGCCTTGTATACTGCTTATAGACGTGCGGCACGTGCGGCTCGGGAAGCGAACGGTAAATCAACTCCAGGTAACGTGCCGTGAGGTTCCGTTGTCAAAGTTTTAAGCTATCAGTTCTCATATACCTTATCTTGCAGGGCCGAGCCTTCCCGAAGAAACGGCGGCGACCGCCGAGCCTAAGGGAGCGGTGGAGGAGGTGGCTGCTATTCCCGAACCCGGGGCGGCGGTAGGCGATGTGGCCGCAATTGCTGGGCACCGCTCCGATCATCACTCTTCCCGCCTACGGTTCTTTGTCGTCTCCTGGCGTCGCGAGCATGACGACGGCTCTCGTGGAGTCAAGGGATGAGGCGACGGGAGGTGAGACCACCCTGATGGAGGAGGGAGACGCCGCCATTGTATCAAGTGACGCCCTCGTCACGGCTCCGGCTGGCGACTCATCAGGTAAATTTTAGGTCACCGCCCTTCTTTTCATTCTGTAATCTTTCCTGACAGGGTTTATCTTGTTTCTAATGCAGGTGCGGCTAGTGCTGATGTCGCACTACCCGAGGCAGCGCCATCAGCTACCGCCTTGACGGTGGCATCTCCTATACCCTCTCTCATACCATCTCAGATGTTGGAAGGTGCGGATTTGTGACTCATCAGTCTTATTTTTTAAGCTGTATAACCTACGTACCGACGTTGCATTATTGCTTCCTTGCAGGAGTCCTTTTTGACCACCTGTATCAGGTGCTGCATCCACACTTCTCCTTCTCGTCGGAGATTGCTTCAGCCAGCGGCGCTGGTGAATACAGCCTTCAATTAATGCTCTATCTTTTACCGATAATGAAATCATTTCTGATTCTTCTTTGCCTTGATTGTAGTACTACATATTGAAGGAGGAGATGAGAGATTAGTTGCTCCACTGGTCCTCCCGGCTTTGCCACCTGCTGCAGCTGGTATAGTAAATCCCATTGTTCATGAATCTCTTATATTTCTTGATCCTTCATCTGATTGTGATTTGTTTTGCAGCAGTCGCTTCGACTCCGGCCTCTTTCGAGTCTCGCATTATGATGCCGACAGGCCCCTTCTCTAGACGTCCATCCTCAAAGGGTGCTGTGACGAGTCTGCGTATGCTGAGCGAATACGTTGAGGAGCTTGACACAGAGGCTCCTACATCTGCCACAGATTTCGCTGCCGAGGTCAATCCAATGCTGGCGACGCTTGTAAACTTCCATAATGAAGGCGTCGTCGAGTCTTGGGTTAATCATTACAGGAAGATTGAGGCCTTTCTGCATCAGCTTGAGCTTATGCGTCATGCCCCTGAAACTCAGTCTTTGAACTCTCAGCGGGCCGCATGGGTTGAGAAAAGTGTTCCGTTCCTTAGCCATTTCGAACGAAAGACAACTCTTAAGCGAAAGGAACGCAAGGCGACTACTGCTGAATCTGCCCGACTGCGCGCTGAGGTTGCAGATAATGCTGCCCAGCTGAACACCATTTTTGGAAGCCTTCAACGATGTATCTCTGACGGGCTGGTGTTAAGGAAGAAGCTTGATTTTAATGAGCAGGTCGTGCAGAGTCAGGAGGCTACCCAGCAGGACGTTGATCAGAAACTCTCATCTTGTTTGCAGCAACAGGCCCAAGTTGAAGCAGAGCTGGCCGCGGCAGCTGAACGTGAGGAAGTGATGAGAAAAGTGCGCGAGCAGCTAGCTGGTTTATTGAAGATGCCTCCTTCCCAGTGGTTGTTTTTGTATAGATTGAACAGTTGTAATCTCTGAATAACATGTATCCATTTTTTATTCTTTTATACGATTTGCCTTGTACTCAATTGGATTCATGAATAAAAGATACACATTTTTTGTTATACTGTTGCTTTCTTCTCCTTGTTGTGTTGTTGCCATGTGATTTTAGCAAGTGCGGTCTGTAGATAGCATATATCCGTCAATCTTGGATTCTTTGTAGAGTGGTGATGGCTTAGGAAACAGGGTTAGGATCTGTCACGTAAGACTTTTCAGTTTTATGAGCCGTGAGGGTCTCATAAAGACTTTCTCCTTACGAGTCATGAGGATCTCGTAGGTGTATTTTCTCCTTAGGAATCGAGAGGATTCCTAAGTGCGTTTTCCCTTATAAGTCATAAGGATCTTATAAGAGAGTTTTTTTTCTTTTTTACGAGTCGAGAGGACCCGTAAGTGTTTAGTGGGATAGACATGTAGATGACGTACTTCCGAAACGGGGTCATATGGATGACGTATTTCCGTGACGGGGTCATACCGATGACGTTGTATATTCCTGCAGAGACACTGATTTCTCTGCGGGTCGACGCGAATCGAGATGTTCTCGTCAAGGATGCCGATTTTCCTGAATCGAGGAGGTTTCCAAGGACACTGATTTCCTCGGGTCGAGACTGTAACACTTTGGATTTCCATTTGAGTGTTTTTCGTGATAATTAGTGATCGTACGTGTTATTTTATATTTGTGTTTATAGGATTATTAGTTATTTGGTAGTGTTAGCATATTGGGAATTTTCTTGTGTTTGTGCACACTTGCATATTTAGACTTTCTTGTGACTTGTTAACCTATTCTTTGGTGCATGGTTGCAAATCTTATTTTCCCCCCACCATTTAATCCTTTCACAAAACTCTTTTATAATTCCAAAATCCAAATAAGACAAGGGAGCATGGTGTTAGGTGAGACATTTGACCTTCTTTGACCATTTTCTTCTCTCTTCTCTCTCTTCCAATCATTTCTGCACCTCCTGCAGAAAATCATCAAAAACAACACCTCTCTCTTCCTCTTTTCTTCTCTTTTCAACTCCCATTTTGGATCTACACCAAACCCTACACCAATCAACATGTTTCCTTCACAAAACCTTAGTAAAAAGTGAGTTCTTGGGGTGTTTGAGGAAAATCTGCACACTTGAGGGGGGAGGCTGAAACCCTTGGTGTCTCTAAGGTCATTTGAAGGTATAAATCCCAATCCTAGCACCCAATTTTCATAACTTGCATGTTTAGTTTAGAAATATCATATTTTTATGCCTTTTAGTGCTATTGAAGGAGGTTTAGTGTAATATGTTAAAACTTATGTTGTTGTGGCTTGATTAGCTTGTTAATGAGTTATTAGTGTGTGATTAGACCTAGATTTGTTTCAGATTTCATCAAAATACCATAAAGTTCCATTTTTGTGCAAAATGTGTGATTTGAACTGATATAAGGCACTGTAAGAAATATGCTACTACCCGAGACTTTTCAGAACAAAACTAGACATCACTGCAGCATGTATGGGGAGTATAGAGTGCACAAACCAAACCTGGGAACCCAATTCCCAAGTCTGGCCGTCGAAATGTGCATTCTGGCCGCAAATTGCGGCCAGATAGGGGATATTTGGGTTGGGGTTTGGGGTGTGGGTCTCTGCTTGTATGTGAGTTATTTTGGTATATATAGTTTTGCAATACATTTCCTGTATAAAAATCTGGGGTAGAATACCTATTTTCCCGTATTTTCAACCTTTCGCGACACGCGTGATATGTGTGTGTGGGTTTTGGGTTTCTGCGTATCGCGACGCGTCGGAGTGGTTTCAGGCGCGTAACCACACGTTTTAGCGTATCATGCACACGCGCGCTTGGTTCGTGACACGAGTTACTAGTTCGGCTTTTATGTCGCGTTTGTGTGACTTCAAGCTTACATATGATATATTGTGTAATTCTAGGTTCGCAGGCGAGTACGGCGGACGCCGCGAAGAAGGGGAAGCAGGTTGTTGGCTACACCTAGCGAGAGACTACTGTGAGTAGATTTCACATCTACGGGGATATCGCCCGCATGGCGTTCTACGTCAGGGCTGATAGGACCTTATAGTGTTCCTTATATATATATTGCATGTTCATGGCTACTAGCTAGTGCATTGCATACCTACTACACATATCACCTTGGATCATTGCATTGTAGCTCATCTATATATGACATGACTTGATACATATATCACCTTGGATCATTGCATTGTAGCTCATCTATATATGACATGACTTGATATTCATACTTGATACATATATCACCTTGGATCATTGCATTGTAGCTCATCTATATATGACATGACTTGATATTCATACTTGATACATATATCACATCGGATCATTGCATTGTGGCTCACTTTTATGTGACATGACTTGATATACATACTTGGTGCACATATCACATCACAATTACTTGTATTATTGGTTGAGATTTCATGTGATTTCTGGATTTGGAAACCGTGGCCTTTTCAAATAAGTAATCATTTAAAAATCCGGTTCCCTTGATATGATATTTTAGGGCGTCACCCCGTGTTTTCTCGGTGCTAGAGGCATGTATTGAGAGAGGGCTGACCCGGACTGACGGATGCCCGATATATTGAGAGAGGGCTGACCCTGACTGACGGATGCCCGATGTATTGAGAGAGGGCTGACCCGGACTGACGGATGCCCGATGTATTGAGAGAGGGCTGACCCGGACTGACGGATGCCCGATGTATTGAGAGAGTGTTGACCCGGACTGACGGATGCCCGATGTATTGCGAGAGGGCTGACCCGGACTGACGGATGCCCGATATATTGAGAGAGGGATGACCCGGACAGACGGATTCCCGATATATACTTTGAGAGAGGGCTGACCCGGATTGACGGATGCCCGATAAAGGATGTTTTGCGTGTCGATGCTAGACACGAGTATTTATGATATTTGGGTGCCGATGTTGGGCACTCGGGATTCTCAGAGATGTACAGGATTTGAGGGCCGAGGAGAGTGCCGGCGCATGAGCTATTTTTGGGAGATCTGGGTGCATTGAGAAACCGATTATATATTCCACGTTGACATTCCGTGTAGATATTATATTGCCCCTGCTCAGCATTACTTTTGTACCTCATCCTGTAGATGTATTACCTGATAGAGCATTTGTACCTCATCCTGTAGATGCATTGCCTGTTAGAGCATTTGTACCTCATCCGGTAGTACAGTACCCTATAGAGCACTTGCATGGTTATCGCACATACTGCTTATCACATATTGATATCACCTGTTGGCATATGATAGTGTAGCGTAGTACGTGCATGCTCGCGATTACCTTTATATGTTATCTCTATTCATGAGTTGGCAACTCACCCCCGTTGTGCCACAGTGTTTGCAGGTCGCCTTCGGAGTAGTCGCGGCAGGCTGCGGTTGCATCTTTTGACACAGATACCCCCATAGTTGGTGTACTAGCTCTTTTGCTGATAGGTGGGTTTTGTGCGGTATCTATTTATCTTTCAGAATGTACATTGTTGTATCTAGTATTCTCCATCTACCATGTATGTATTTGACTTAGAGACAGTGTGAGGACGATGATGTATTATTTTTGTATTCTGGTGTCGAGCTCGTTGTGAGCCGACTGTACTTGCAGTTTATCCTATCTATTTTATTTCCACTTGTGGATCTTGATCTTCGCTATGGCGTCGTATATTACTATCTTGGAGATTGTTTACTTAGATTTCTTATCATGTTCGTAAGTGTTTTCATTTAAAACTTATAACACTCTATACTTTCACTGGTTTGATTTCTGGGTTTTCGGTTCACTTAGTCGCGTTACGCCTGTAGACGTTACATGGTTAAGTGCCGGTCACGGGCCAAACTTCGGGTCGTGACAAAGTTGGTATCAGAGCGTAGGTTTTACCTTTCGGAGTGTAGGATGACCCTGGTATGATGGAGTAGGTAGCTGCGGCAGGGTAGCGTAGCGTGTGTATGTTCCGCGGCATACTCACGACACGGTACTCCGCCTACGCGACCTTAGGACTTGTTGATTTAAATTCCTCCTTGAGTATATACATTCTTGCGATTCGATTTCCGTATCCTTATCGAATCCTGTTGTTTCTAATAGCCAATATGCCGCCAAGGACTACGAGGGCGCAGAGAGCGGCCGCGAGTGCCGAGGTTCGAGTTGATTCATCTGAGACGAGGACTAATCCGAGTAGTACTCCTGTTGTTTCAGGACATATTGTTTCCCCTACGACAGCTCAGATCGCTAGACTAGTGGTAGAGATGCAGGGCCTACGCCAGGCGATGAGCTCATTGGTAGAGGTCGTTCGAGCGCAGCGACAGATGGTTGCCACCCCTGTTACCCAGTTGTTCCTTGCGATCATCATGCAGTATTCCGTCCCCTACATAGCACCGGTGGAGGCAGCCCCCGTTTACGAGACACGTCTTCCAGAGACCGTGAGAATTCCGGAACAGTTGTGGAATCATACTGGTGTACCAGCCCAGAGCAGAGGCTTAGGACGAGGACAGTCGTTTGGCTTCCATCCCCAGGCAGGACAGCATTCAGTGCGTAGGTGTTTACGATGCGGAAGCCTTCAACACCTCATCAGGCAGTGTTTCTTCATAGCACGTCAGGGTCATGTTCTGAGACGTCGTGGGCGTGGAGGGTTTGCATAGAGGGGCCAGGCTAGTAGAGGAGGAGTTCGGTCAGTCGCAAATGAAGGACAGGCACAAGTTTTCACTTCGACTCATCGGGACGCGCGGGTATCCAATGCTGTGGTTTCAGGTACTCTTTCAGTTTGTCCTTTGTTGCACACGTATTGTTTGATCCGGATCCTTGTGCTCAGATGTTTTCACATACTCGTATGTATCCACACATCTTTTGCCGAGTTGGGTAGAGAGTCCGGTTTGCTTGGTCAACCGCTAGTGTGACTACTCCTGCGGGAGAGTCGTTTGTTGCTAGGCACGTGTTCCGATCCTGTACCGTCCGTATCGGCGAGAGAGAGTTGCCGGTCGATTTGATTCTTCTTGAGATGCTGGACTTCGACGTTCTTTTGGGCATGGATTGGTTAGCCACGTGCTATGCTTTTGTTGACTGCCGCGAGAAGACAGTTCGATTTTGTTTTCCCGGCGAGTCGGCTGTTGTTGTGTTGGGGGACCGTGGTGCCACCCCTCACAGTGTGATTTCTTCTGTTCGCGCTGGACAGCTTTTGCGGAAGGGATGTCAGGGATTTCTCGCATATGTTTGCGATGCTAGAGCTATAGAGGTTCCTTGGATCAGGTTCCGGTTGGTAGCGAGTTCCCTGATGTGTTCCCTGACGAGCTTCCTGGGCTACCGCCCGAGCGTGATATTTCTTTCTGCATTGTTTTGGTTCCTGGCACGGGGCTTATTTCAATACCGCCTTATCGGATGGCCCCGGCGGAACTTAGAGAGTTGAAGGGTCGGTTGCAGGACTTGCTGGATAAGGGACTTATTCGACCCAGTGTTTCTCCTTGGGGTGCTCCAGTCCTGTTCGTCAAGAAGAAGGACGGCAGTTTGCGTTTGTGTATTGACTACCGCCAGCTGAACAGGGTGACGGTGCGGAACAGATATCCTTTGCCACGCATCGACGATTTGTTCGACCAGCTTCAGGGGGCAGGATACTTTTCGAGGATCGATTTGCGATCGGGCTACCATCAGCTGCGGGTTCGACGGGAGGACATTCCTAGGACAGCCTTCCGCACACGTTACGGCCATTATGAGTTTTTGGTGATGTCGTTCGGACTCACCAACGCGCCAGCAGCATTTACGGACATGATGAACCGTATTTTCCGGCCGTATCTTGATCTGTTCATTATAATGTTTATTGACGATATCTTGGTGTATTCTCGGAGTAGAGAGGAGCACGAGCAGCACCTGCGGATTACACTGCAGACCTTGAGGGAGCATCAGCTTTTCGCCAAATTCTCCAAGTGTGCCTTCTGGCTAGACAGCGTGGACTTCTTGGGGCACGTGATTACACGAGATGGTATATGTGTCGACCCGAGGAAGATCGAGGCAGTTCGGAGTTGGTCTAGACCCACGTCAGTGATGGAGATTCGCAGCTTTCTAGGGCTGGGAGGCTACTACCGGCGATTTGTGCAGGACTTCTCTCGCATTGCTACACCTTTGACCGGGTTGACCCGGAAAGGGAGTTCGCTTCGATTGGACGGAGGAGTGTGAGCACAGTTTCCAGCGGCTACGGGCTCTACTGACTACGACACCAGTGCTATCATTGCCTTCAGGATCAGGCGGATTTGTGGTCTACTGCGATGCTTCACGAGTAGGGTTGGGGTGCGTTTTGATGCAGCATGATAGGGTGATTGCGTATTCTTCGCGGCAATTAAAGAAACATGAACAGAATTACGCCACTCCCGATCGGGAGATGGCTGCAGTGGTCCTTGCACTGAAGATCTGGCGACATTATCTGTATGGAGAGTCATGCCAGATATTCACTGACCACAAGAGCTTAAAGTACATATTTCAGCAGCGAGACCTGAACCTTAGACAGTGCCGATGGATGGAGTTAGTGAAGGATTTCGATTGTGAGATCTTGTATCACCCGGGCAGGGCGAATGTAGTGGCGGATGCTTTGAGCAGGAGGCCCGGGGGTAGTCTATCCTGTTTGAGCGCAGTTCAGAGGCAGTCGTCGGCGGATTGGCAGATCTTATGCGGTAGCTGGGTACAGTTCGAGTTTACGCCGATCGGAGGACAGATTGCGCATGTTCGTGCACGCCCACAGTTGCTTGACCATATACAAGAGGCACAGCACAGTGATGACCGCTGTTCAGAGATCAGGACACAGATGGGACAGGGCAGATTTTCCGAGTTCGTGATCGATGATCAGGGGATACTACGATTTGGAGCTAGACTGTGCGTACCAGATGCTGAGGGATTGCGGCGCGGGATTCTTGAGGAGGCACATCGATCGGTATATAGTGTTCATCCCGGTTCCACCAAGATGTACCATGACTTGAGAGCTGTTTACTGGTGGGACGGTATGAAGAGAGACATTGCAGATTTTGTGTCGAGATGCCTGACTTGTCAGCAAGTCAAGGCTGAGCACCAGAGGCCCGCGGGAGAGCTACAACCGTTACCCATTCCGGAGTGGAAATGGGAACAGATATCTATGGATTTCATTGTGAGTCTACCCAGGACTAGTCGAGGGTATGACTCCATCTGGGTGATCGTGGATCGTTTGACGGAAGCGGCTCACTTCCTACCGGTGAAGACGACTTTCGGATTTGCCCAGTATGCCCAGATTTACATTGATGAGATTGTACGGCTGCACGGAGTTCCGACATGCATCGTGTCCGATAGAGGCACCCAGTTTACCAGCCGGCTATGGCAGAGGCTTCAGGAGGCTTTGGGCACTCACTTGAGTTTCAGCACAGCATTCCATCCGCAAACCGACGGGCAGTCAGAGCGGACTATTCAGACTCTCGAGGACATGCTCAGAGCATGCGTTTTAGACTTCTGAGGTAGCTGGGATCATCATTTGCCCTTAGTAGAGTTCTCCTACAACAACAGCTACCAGGAGACCATTCAGATGGCACCGTTTGAGGCTCTTTATGGGAGGAGATGCAGATCACCCACCTGTTGGACGGAGCTCAGTGAGAGCAGTATCTTAGGGCCACAGATTGTGGAGGAGACGACAGCGAAGGTCCAGTTGATTCGCGATAGGATGAGAGCAGCCAGAGTAGGCAGAGATCTTATGCGGACTGTCGTCGGCGCAGACTTGAGTTTTCTGTTGGTGACCACGTTTTCTTGAGGGTCTCCCCAATGAAGGGCGTAATGAGGTTTGGAAAGAAGGGGAAGCTTAGTCCCAGATATATGGGCCCCATTCGAGATCCTTGAGCTTATTGGTGCAGTTGCGTATCGATTAGCCCTTCCGCCCAGTTTTCCAGACGTGCATCCCGTATTTCACGTTTTGATGCTCCGCAGATATCTTCATGATCCTTCGCATGCGATACAGCACCCGACGATCCAGCTTGAGCGCGACCTTTCCTACGCAGAGCAGCCGGTGATAATCTTAGATCGACAAGTGAAGAAATTGAGGTCGAAAAAGACACCGTCCGTCAAAGTGCTTTGGCGTGGCCAGAGCGGCGAGGAAGTCACTTGGGAGACCGAGAGCGAGATGAGGAAGAGGTATCCCCATCTTTTTGAAGGTGCGTATAGTTAGATTTTTTTAAATTCGGGGACCGAATTTCTTTAAGGGGGGTAGATTGTAACACTTTGGATTTCCGTTTGAATGTTTTTCGTGATAATTAGTGATCGTACGTGTTATTTTATATTTGTGTTTATAGGATTATTAGTTATTTGGTAGTGTTAGCATATTGGGAATTTTCTTGTGTTTGTGCACACTTGCATATTTAGACTTTCTTGTGACTTGTTAACCTATTCTTTGGTGCATGGTTGCAAATCTTATTTTTCCCCCACCATTTAATCCTTTCACAAAACTCTTTTATAATTCCAAAATCCAAATAAGACAAGGGAGCAATGTGTTAGGTGAGACATTTGACCTTCTTTGACCTTTTTCTTCTCTCTTCTCTCTCTTCCAATCATTTCTGCACCTCCTGCAGAAAATCATCAAAAACAACACCTCTCTCTTCCTCTTTTCTTCTCTTTTCAACTCCCATTTTAGATCTACACCAAACCCTACACAAATCAACATGTTTCCTTCACAAAACCTTAGTAAAAAGTGAGTTCTTGGGGTGTTTGAGGAAAATCTGCACACTTGAGGGGGGAGGCTGAAACCCTTGGTGTTTCTAAGGTCATTTGAAGGTATAAATCCCAATCCTAGCACCCAATTTTCATAACTTGCATGTTTAGTTTAGAAATATCATATTTTTATGCCTTTTAGTGCTATTGAAGGAGGTTTAGTGTAATATGTTAAAACTTATGTTGTTGTGGCTTGATTAGCTTGTTAATGAGTTATTAGTGTATGATTAGACCTAGATTTGTTTCAGATTTCATCAAAATACCATAAAGTTCCATTTTTGTGCAAAATGTGTGATTTGAACTGATATAAGGCACTGTAGGAAATCTGCTATTACCCGAGACTTTTCAGAACAAAACTAGACATCACTGCAGCATGTATGGGGAGTATAGAGTGCACAAACCAAACCTGGGAACCCAATTCCCAAGTCTGGCCGCCGAAATGTGCATTCTGGCCGCAAATTACGGCTACATAGGGGATATTTGGGTTGGGGTTTGGGGTGTGGGTCTCTGCTTGTATGTGAGTTATTTTGGTATATATAGTTTTGCAATACATTTCCTGTATAAAAATCTGGGGTAGAATACCTATTTTCCCGTATTTTCAACCTTTCGCGACACGCGTGATACGTGTGTGTGGGTTTTGGGTTTCTGCGTATCGCGACGCGTCGGAGTGGTTTCAGGCGCGTAACCACACGTTTTAGCGTATCGCGCACACGCGCGCTTGGTTCGCGACACGAGTTACTAGTTCGGCTTTTATGTCGCGTTTGTGTGACTTCAAGCTTACATATGATATATTATGTAATTCTAGGTTCGCAGGCGAGTACGGCGGACGCCGCGAAGAAGGGGAAGCAGGTTGTTGGCTACACCTAGCGAGAGACTACTGTGAGTAGATTTCACATCTACGGGGATATCGCCCGCATGGCGTTCTACGTCAGGGCTGATAGGACCTTATAGTGTTCCTTATATATATATTGCATGTTCATGGCTACTAGCTAGTGCATTGCATACCTACTACACATATCACCTTGGATCATTGCATTGTAGCTCATCTATATATGACATGACTTGATATTCATACTTGATACATATATCACCTTGGATCATTGCATTGTAGCTCATCTATATATGACATGACTTGATATTCATACTTGATACATATATCACCTTGGATCATTGCATTGTAGCTCATCTATATATGACATGACTTGATATTCATACTTGATACATATATCACCTTGGATCATTGCATTGTAGCTCATCTATATATGACATGACTTGATATTCATACTTGATACATATATCACATCGGATCATTGCATTGTGGGTCACTTTTATGTGACATGACTTGATATACATACTTGGTGCATATATCACATCACAATTACTTGTATTATTGGTTGAGATTTCATGTGATTTCTGGATTTGGAAACCGTGGCCTTTTCAAATAAGTAATCATTTAAAAACCCGGTTCCCTTGATATGATATTTTAGGGCGTCACCCCGTGTTTTCTCGGTGCTAGAGGCATGTATTGAGAGAGGGCTGACCCGACTGACGGATGCCCGATATATTGAGAGAGGGCTGACCCGGACTGACGAATGCCCGATGTATTGAGAGAGGGCTGACCCGGACTGACGGATGCCCGATGTATTGAGAGAGGGCTGACCCGGACTGACGGATGCCCGATGTATTGAGAGAGGGCTGACCCGGACTGACGGATGCCCGATGTATTGCGAGAGGGCTGACCCGGACTGACGGATGCCCGATATATTGAGAGAGGGATGACCCGGACTGACGGATTCCCGATATATACTTTGAGAGAGGGCTGACCCGGATTGACGGATGCCCGATAAAGGATGTTTTGCATGTCGATGCTAGACACGAGTATTTATGATATTTGGGTGCCGATGTTGGGCACTCGGGATTCTCAGAGATGTACAGGATTTGAGGGCCGAGGAGAGTGCCGGCGCATGAGCTATTTTTGGGAGATCTGGGTGCATTGAGAAACCGATTATATATTCCACGTTGACATTCCGTGTAGATATTATATTGCCCCTCTCAGCATTACTTTTGTACCTCATCCTGTAGATGTATTACCTGATAGAGCATTTGTACCTCATCCTGTAGATGCATTACCTGTTAGAGCATTTGTACCTCATCCGGTAGTACAGTACCCTATAGAGCACTTGCATGGTTATCGCACATACTGCTTATCACATATTGATATCACCTGTTGGCATATGATAGAGTAGCGTAGTACGTGCATGCTCGCGATTACCTTTATATGTTATCTCTATTCATGAGTTGGCAACTCACCCCCGTTGTGCCACAGTGTTTGCAGGTCACCTTCGGAGTAGTCGCGGCAGGCTGCGGTTGCATCTTTTGACACAGATACCCCCATAGTTGGTGTACTAGCTCTTTTGCTGATAGGTGGGTTTTGTGCGGTATCTGTTTATCTTTCAGAATGTACATTGTTGTATCTAGTATTCTCCATCTACCATGTATGTATTTGACTTAGAGACAGTGTGAGGACGATGATGTATTATTTTTGTATTCTGGTGTCGAGCTCGTTGTGAGCCGACTGTACTTGCAGTTTATCCTATCTGTTTTATTTCCACTTGTGGATCTTGATCTTCGCTACGGCGTCGTATATTACTATCTTGGAGATTGTTTACTTAGATTTCTTATCATGTTCGTAAGTGTTTTCATTTAAAACTTATAACACTCTATACTTTCACTGGTTTGATTTCTGGGTTTTCGGTTCACTTAGTCGCGTTAGGCCTGTAGACGTTACGTGGTTAAGTGCCGGTCACGGGCCAAACTTCGGGTGGTGACAGAGACGAATTGAGGTATTCCTGCAAAGACACTGATTTCCTTGCGGGTCGACGTGAATCGAAGTGCCCTCGTCAAGGACGCTGATTTCCCTGAATCGAGGAGGTTGCCAAAGACACCGATTTCTCTTGGGTTGAGACGAATAGAGGTATTCCTGCAAAGACAATGATTTCCTTGCGGGTCGACGCGAATCAAAGTGCTCTCGTCAAGGACGCTGATTTCCCTGAATTGAGGAGGTTGCCAAGGACACTGATTTCCTCGGGTTGAGACGAATCGATGTATTCCTGCAAAGACGCTGATTTCTCTGCGGGTCGACGCGAATCGAAGTGCTCTCGTCAAGGATGCTGATTTCCCTGAATCGAGGAGGTTGCCAAGGACACTGATTTCCCTGGGGTTGAGACGAATCGAGGTATTCCTGCAAAGACACTGATTTCCTTGCGGGTCGACGCGAATCGAAGTGCTCTCATCAAGGACGCTGATTTCCCTGAATCGAGGAGGTTTCCAAGGACACTGATTTCCTCGGGTTGAGACGAATCGATGTATTCCTGCAAAGACGATGATTTCTCTGCGGGTCGACGCGAATCGAAGTGCTCTCATTAAGGACGCTGATTTCCCTGAATCGAGAAGGTTGCCAAGGACACTGATTTTCTCGGGTTGAGACGAATCGAGGTATTCCTGCAAAGACACTGATTTACTTACGGGTCGACGCGAATCGAAGTGCTCTCGTCAAGGACGCTGATTTCCCTGAATCGAGGAGGTTGCCAAGGACACTGATTTCCTCGGGTTGAGACGAATCGATGTATTCCTGCAAAGATGCTGATTTCTCTGCGGGTCGATACGAATCGAAGTGCTCTCGTCAAGGACGCTGATTTCCCTGAATCGAGGAGGTTGCCAAGGAAACTGATTTCCTTGGGGTTGAGACGAATCGAGGTATTCCTGCAAAGACACTGATTTCCTTGCAGGTTGACGCGAATCGAAGTTCTCTCGTCAAGGACGCTGATTTTCCTGAATCGAGGAGGTTGCCAAGGATACTGATTTCCTCGTGTTGAGAGGAATCGATGTATTCCTGCAAAGACGCTGATTTCTCTGCGGGTCGACGCGAATCAAAGTGCTCTCGTCAAGGACGCTGATTTCCCTGAATCGAGGAGGTTGCCAAGGATACTGATTTCCTCGAGTTGGTTGACTTGTTTCCGAGACGGAGCGTTGATCCGGCGGAGAGGTCATTGGTTGACTCTAGGTTGTCTGTAGACTGTAGAGTCTTAGAACTAAGGACTTTGCCGTGGCTCCGTTTGTTGATGTTGCGTCTGCATCTGATTGGACTGGGAAGGAACGTCGTTGCTGACATTGCGTCTGCAGTATCGAGACGAATGTCGCGGTTGTCTCTAGGTTATTGGTGAACCGTCGAGGCTTGGAACTAGGGACTTTGCCATGGCTCCGTTGTTGGTGTGGCGTCTACATCTTGTAGGAGGAAGAACGCTGGGGTGACATCGCGTCTGCTGTATCGAGACGAACGTCGAGGTGGTCTCTAGGTTGTTTTTGAACCGTCGAGACTTGGAACTGGGGACTTTCCCGTGGCTTCGATTTGTTTTGACCTTAGGTTCGCTTGTTGACGTCTTGTCTGCATTCCGTTGTAGTGAGAAGAAACGTTGTTGTTGGTCTCCAGGATGTAAATGTGGCCATCGAGACTTGGAACTAGGGACTTTGCCATGGCTGCATTGTTTTGACCCTGGGGTTGTTTGTTGATGTCGCATCTGCATCCTGTTAGAGCAAGGAGAAACGTCGTTGGTGATCTCTAGGCCGTCTGTGAACCGTCGAGATTTGGAACTAGGGGGCTTTGCCATGATTCCGTTTCGCTGTGTCGCTTCCGTGCCTTGTTGGCATAAGGAGGAGCGTTGTTGTTGGTCTTCTTGGATGCAGATGTGACCGTCGAGACTTGGCTCTCTTTCTGATGGAGCCTGAGGAGGGAAGGCTTAATTCCTTCTTTGTTTGCGTCCCTGGATTGTATATAGGGATCGATGTGATATCACCTGTAGGGCATAATTTTCATTTCATTTTTTTTATTTCTTTCCGCGATGCTCTATCATTTCAGCTTTTATATCGCAAAGGTCGCGATTGCCCAATCATTTCGGCTATTTTTCGCGGTGCCCAATCATTTCGGCTATTTGTTTTATTTTTACTCGCTGCTTTTTATTGCGAGTTGCCCAATCATTTCGGCTATTTTGCATGCATACATTTTTACTTGCTGATTTTGTTTGCAAGTTGCCCCATCATTTCGGCTATTTCGTATGCATGTGTGGCTTGCCAGCTTTTGTTGCAAGCTTGGATTTGGACACCGATTTCGGCATCAGCACCGCTACAACTGGGATATTGCCAGGAGCGAATCATCATTTGCCTTCCTCGATATCGAAAAAAGGTGGCTTAGTAGACAGGGTTAGGATTCTGTCGATTAAGGCTTTTGACTCCATGAACCGTAAGGGTCTCACAAAGGTATTTCTCCCTACAAGTCGTGAGGATCTCGTAGGTGCATTTTCTCCCTAGGAATCGTGAGGATTCCTAAGTGCATGGTCTCTTATAAGTCGTAAGGATCTTATAAGAGGGTTTTCTCCTTATAAGTCGAGAGGACTTACAAGGGTTGTTCACCATGCAGACATATCCCTAGTCACAGATGGGACTTTGTTAGGGAAATGTTTATTCGCGCCCGTGGATTGTATACAAGGGTCAGCATTGAGCCGCTTGTAGGGCAGTATTGGAGGAGTGGGGGCTGCTTAAGAACAGGTTTAGATCCCTGTAGCCTAAGACTTTTGAATCTTATGAGCCGTGAGGGTCCCATAAGAGGGTTCTCCTTATGAGTCATGAGGATCTCGCAAGTGTAATTTCTCCTTAGGAATCGTGGGGATCCCTAAGTGTGTTGCTCCCTTGTGAGTCGTAAGGATCTCACGCGGGTAGTTTCTCCTTACAAAGTCGAGAGGACCTTGCAAGTGTCTTTTAACGAGATTGTGCCCTTTCGGGTTTTCACAAAACTCGCCGGTAGCCCTGCTGTTTTTACTCACGGAGCCCTTTCGGGTTTTCATCCGTGCCATTTTTTCTTATGGACATACCGTTTTCTTTTTCTTTCTTTTTTTTATTCTAACGAGGTCGCGCCCTTTCGGGTTTTCACAAAACTCGCCGGTAGCCCTGCTGTTTTTACCCACGGAGCCCTTTCGGGTTTTCATCCGTGCCCATTTTGCTTATGGACATACCGTTTTTTTTTCTTTTTTTTATTCTTCCTTTTTTTATTCTAACGAGGTTGCGCCCTTGCGGGTTTTCACAAAACTCGCCGGTAGCCCCGCTGTTTTTACTCACGGAGCCCTTTCGGGTTTTCATCTGTGCCCATTTTGCTTATGGACATACCGTTTTCTTTTTTCTCTCCTTTTTTTTATTCTCTTTTTTTTGTTGTATCAGTTTTGGGATGCTGCAATCTACCGTAGTTTATCGACATCTCGGTCAACGGCTAGTTTTAGGACATAGTGGTCCATTGGTAGCTTAAGGACGTTTCGGTCCGTCGTTAGTTTAAGGACATTTTGGTCCGTTGTTAGTTTAAGAACGTTTCGGTCCATCGTTAGTTTAAGGACGTTTCGGTCCACTGTAGGTTTGAGGCGAAGTTTCACCAGATGCTTTATAAACAAGTAGGTTTCTCCTTGATAGACCTTGTCACATAATCCAAGGGTTTTGGCACTGCTCCTGCCCCCAGCTCCTCTACGTTATCTCCTAACGCCGAGTGAGTTGCTTTGTTACTTAACGACAAATGAGCGATCATGTGGCAACTTGCCACATAATCTTCGGATTCTTCTGATAAGTCGTCTCCCTCATCATTGTCGTTATCTTCATTCTCAAGGATGTGACTGAGGAACTCTTGAAGCGTGACTGGGGTTCGTACCCTCTGGTTGTATTCTTTCAGCGCGTCAATATGCTTTTACAGATCCGTGCGCTTGTCGTTAGACAGTGCGGGCTTTTTGGTCTTCTTCTTTTTCTTCGAAGACTGTGACGGCTGGGCCCGAATGTTTTGTCCACCATCACTATTAATTCCCAATGTTGGGCGTGGTTTCAGCATCTTCTCGATGATCTCCGGCTCTAGCGGGCTTTTCCACCTGGTTGCTGGACGTGTTTGAAGATCTTTCGGCATTCTTCTAGTTTTTGCCGAAAGAACAACTTCCCATGGAGCTTCCTCTATGAATGAGCACGATGCCCCTGGCATGTCCATCTTTTTCGGAGCATGTGGTTGTGGCGGGTTCACTTTCCAATTTTCAGACAACGCGAACTTGCCTTGCTGGTATTGGTCTTCAACCCAATTTTTGAAGACGTAGCAATCTTCGAGTGGATGGCCCAATACTCGATGGTAAGGGAAGTAATTGGGATCGTTGACATCATTCGGTTGCGGTGGGTGTCTCAACTCCAGTAGAGTGATGAGCTCATTGCGCACTGCCAGTTGAACAGTCTCCTTGTTTTATCTCGGGGAAACGAGTAAGGACGTCTCAATTTCTCATCGAGGGATTGCCGCTTGTTGCTTTGGCGAACAACCGCTCTCGGGCCACTCGGTTGTTGTTGAGCGTTGGCGACAACGATCACTTTCCCTTTTCCTTTCTCATTTTGAGAGTCTGGCTTTGGAGGAGACGATCTATGAGCAGGAGACCCGACCTAGCTAGCACCTGGCTCCCATCTGGTCCATTTGGGCCAGTTTGTCGATCAAGGCCTGGAAAGTGGTCGGCTTGAAGAACATCATGAACTGGGAAATAGTCGCGTGAGGGTCGAGAGTGCCCACGAACATACCCACCGCCGGTGCTTCTTCGATACACTGTTCGCACTTTGACTACAGATTTCGCCATCGGATTGCATATTGCACCCAAGTTTTGCCCGGCTTTATCCTTGCATTGATCAATGCTGTTATCGGGGTGCGTTCACTTGCGCTCGCGAATCGCTGGGAGAACAACAACTCCATTTCTGCGAAAGTTTTGACGGAGTCGTTTGGAAGTTCGGAGTACCACTCAAATGCCGTTTCCGATAAGCTGCCGACGAATTGGCGGAGCAAAAGCTTATCATTGCCCCCGGTGTTGCCGCAAAGTGCCCTAAACTGAGCGACATGTTGGTGGGGATTGCATGTCCCCTTGTATACATGGAATTTGGGAATTGTGTATCCCGGCGGGTACTTTATCTGGTCATACCAGCCTTGATATGGTCGCCCAGTTTTCACGACCTGGCCAGCCGCTTCATTTGCTTGGTGGACTCATATCTGCTGAGCGATATAGTCATCCAGGGCGGCCTTAGAAATAGTTTCCTCTTTGGCTGCCGAAAGAGCCGGAGGAGGATTCGACGTCTCCCCTCTGTCGTCTTCAATGATGATCGGAGGGTCTTCAGCTGGAGGATCCGGCTGTAACATCATCCCGACCATATCTTGGAAGAGAAGCGCCATTCGTTTTATGTTGGCAGCTTGTTCTGCAGCTTCTCTGTCCTTCTTTTCGAGGACTCTGCGTAGGAAGTCAGCATCGGTTTCTTGTTCGTGACGCTGTTCCGACGACGCCTCCGGGCTTTCTTTTGGTCCGGTGAGTGTAGCCATCGCAGTCAGTATCTCTTGAAGCTTCTGCTGCTGTTGTTCCTGAGCTCTTGTGATGGATCGGGTGAGTGGTCGGTGGCCCGTAGAAGCGTGGATATCCTCTTTCCCGGATGCCATATAAATAGTATGGACCGTCGTGCCCCCAGACTTGGGGCGTTTGGGCTCAGCGTCTTTACGATTTACCGCAGTCACAGTGGTCTTTCCCGGCCTCCTTTTCTTTTGAGCAGTTGACGTTGAGGGATCCGTTGCAGTGGGCACTCAGGTGGTTGTCGTCCTTTATGGTTTGCTAGGACGGTTCTCTTCCTGCTGAACCTTCGCCCTTTTCTGTAGGCGAGGGTAATCTTGATCAATTACTGAGTCCCGAACCTGTCGCCAGACTTTGTACATTTTGGAGGACAGCCGCTGAGGGGATTGTTCTGGCTTTGCTTATGTAACATTCTCCACGGATGGAGGAGATCTTTTCAGTATGGCGGTAGGCGAATTCCTGCGCACCTTGTTCAGCAGCTCAAAACTGTTCCCGGTTGGAACAACGGCATTAATTTCCACCGTTGGAGCCGGTGGAGTTAGCCCAGAGGGGGAGTTGCCCCCGGCCTTCCTTACTCGGCGCCAGTGGCGACGTCGAGCGTGTCGAGCTGTTGGGGCTGGTTTGGCAATAGGGATGGCTTTGTCTTGCCCCCTGTCCAGATGAGGCGCCGCTGGTGCCAGCCTCTTGAAGACTGATGTCTTTTGAGCAGCGGTATCCAATCTGTCAAAGACAGACCTTCGAGCAGGAACGGGAGCCGGAATAGTCAGTCTTGTAAAGACCGAATTTTTGACAGGAGAAGCTGCCTTGACGACTTCAGGAGCATAGATGGCTATCTTCTTTGGGATGGCCACTTCAGGTATTGCAGGCTTCATTACGGGTCCACGGGAATTCTGGCCCAGCCTAGCGAAGACTGAGGGGTTGGAGCTGGACGACCCGTTGAGAGGGGCCGTTGTAGTAGCAAGCCGATCGAAAACTGACTTCTTGGGAGCTTCCGGCGTTGGCACATGGGCGGTGAAGCTTGCTGGCGGGAGCATGGTCCCGAAAAACAATCCCGTGGTGGCTTGAGTGACCTGTTCCACTGGCATCGTGAACAGGGAAGCCGCTTGGGGCCCATAGGCTATGCCTCCAGATGAGGCGGAGCGCGAATTGCAGTTGCAGCTGGAGCACTTCACGCAAGTGGATACCATTGATATTTCGCTTTCTGCACCAAGAAAGAAACCAAATCTCAGTACCTCAAACCCAAGGGCAACCATATCAAACCGCGATTCGTTCGCGAACACGACACACAAAGTGTGGAGCGGAAAGAGGAAAAGGTTCCACCGGGCGTGCCAGAATCTGTTCCCCTCCGAAAGACGCGGCGGGGACGCGGCGGACGTATCGCCTGAAATTCGGGGCAGATGCTAATTGGTTCTATCCGTCCACCTCTCCGAAGATGCCAAGTTGATTTATGGCACCATGTATCGAAGGTTTAAACGGATGCGGCCGATGTAGCAGACTTCGTCAGATTCCCCGTCATCTGAGGGGTTTTTTGATTGTGGGGACGCTCTTCCCTGCAGGCACAAGCCCCTGCAGTTAATTACGCTACCGCATCGCGGTAACAACTTTCTCCTTCTCCAGATGGTCACTTTGTGTCGTGGGTGTTTGTTTTGTTTGTGGTTGCCCGTGGATTGTATACGGAGACTAAGTTATGTCGTCGCCTGTAGGGCGTGGACTAGTCCAAATCCGTATCTTTCTTAGATTTGGGTTTGGCGGTTTGGGTTTAAGGATACGTTAGCCTCATTTGAGACTAAGATCAACTTAAACGTTTGTTAAGGATACGTTAGTCTCATTTTAGACTAAGATCAACTTAACGGGATCGTTTAGATCCGACAAGAGAACAATTGGGCTCTATTGTTTAGTTTTGTGACATTACGGTCGGTAATTAGTTTAAGGACATTACAGTCCATTGGTAGTTTAAGGACATCTCGGTCCAATTTTAGTTTAAAGACATCACGGTCGAGGTTAAGGACATCATAGTTCGTAGGTTTAAAGGGACCCCACAGTCCGAGGTTAAGGACATCATAGTCCGTGAGTTTAAAGGACCCCATAGTCCAGGTTAAGGACATCATAGTCCGTGGGTTTAAAAGACCCCACAGTCCAATGTTAGTTTTAAGACATCACGGTCGAGATTAAGGACATCATAGTCCGTGAGTTTAAGGACCTCACAGTCCGATGTTAGTTTAAAAACATCACGGTCAAGGTTAAGGACATCATAGTCCGTGAGTTTAAGGACCCCACAGTCCGATGTTAGTTTAAAGACATCACGGTCAAGGTTAAAGACATCATAGTCCATGAGTTTAAGGACCTCACAGTCCGATTTTAAAGATGTCATAGTCTGTGAAATGTGTGGTTGTCGGGACTCGTCACCTTTTTGAAGACGTTGAGGAATTACAACGACGGATATCAAAGGAGTGAAGAGATGTACCCTTGAACCAAGATGAGTTGGTTGAAAGAGCAGATGTGCTCAATTCAAAACATGTTGAGGTCTTATGGCCAAAATTGGGCTAAGTCCAATTAAAATGTTTTAACATTTTATTTTTGTTCTGGCTATTAAGCCTTTATTTGGGCTCATCCCTTTTAATAATGCTAGGCATTGGGCTCTGACATTTTTGTCTTGTATTGAATGCATAGCATTTATCAGAAACAAAGTTTGTTCTGACAGTGCGCCACGTGGTGAGCCAGGCGCGTTGCGCCAGTCAATGAGCGTACTGCGCTTTTGTCGGGTAGCGCACACGAAGAGGACACGTGTCGCGCTTAGCGCTAGTTTGTTAGCGCATTGCGCTTTTAATTTATGAGCGCATTGCACTAGTCTGTTGGCGCACCAGTGAGTGACACGTGGCGCGCTTGGCGCTGAGCGCCAGCCCATGAGCGCAGTGCTCTGTTTTAGAAGCGCAAAGGGCAGATTGTGTCTCTGGTTGACACGTGGCAGGTTTTGGAGCCGAGCGCCGGTCCAATGAGCGCAAGGGCGCAATTCATGAGTGCAAGGCACTTTTCAATAGCGCAAAGCGCATTTGATCAATTTTAAGATCAAAGAACAAATTTATGTTCTTCAAATGAGGCTTTTTCCTCAAGATCCAAGAACAAAAGTTCTTGTTTTTATAAAAGGTTTTTCCTTTATAGATCAAAAGATCTGTGAATGAAGTAAAATACTTCTTTTAGTCTTTTTATGATTAGATCTTTTTGATCTTTTCTTTTTTATTATAGACCTTGGTCTTTTTCATAGACCACTGATCTTTTTAGAAGATTGTTCTTCTTTTTATGAGATGGTTTCATCTCTATTATTCAAGAACATAGTTCTTTTTACCTTGAAGATGAAGAAAAATCTTCTTTTTTCTAAGAGTTTTCTCTTCTTCTGCAGAGGGTTTTTCTCTCTCTTTTCTTTGTTTTTTCTGTATCTCTATCTCTCTTTAGACTTGAAATCTAGGGTCCTTTATATAGAGGCAAATGATTTGTTAAATCAGTTTTAAAAGATCTTTCTCTGCTTGGTTTGGGAATATTTCCCACCGTTGGATCTTTGATCATAAGGCTTTTGTTTTACAGAATATAATTTTCTTGTTTTAATAAAATTGAAAAATCTTTCCATAACAGAATTTTAGTTCTGATTAATTAATAATTTATTATTAGTAGATCTTTTGATCTGACGGTGGGGAATTTTTAATCTCAGCGCTGGCGTACCTTGCGCTAGCGCACCTACGTTCGACACGTGGCGCGCAGCGCAGAGCGCAACACAACTGCGCTAGTGCACCCATGCTTGACACGCGGCACGCAGCGCAGCGCAACTGTGTTTGACACGTGGCGCACAGCGCGCAGAATCTGAAGTGTTGCTTCAATTTAAATTTTGAATTTTGAAGCAGAGCTTTGCTCTGATTGGGGGTGCGCTGTCTAGGGCGCAGCGCACCTGGCGCTAGCGCATCTTCGCTTGACACGTGGTACGCAGCGCGCAGCGCACGGGATCTGAAGCATTGCTTCAGTTTTTGAATTTTGAAATTCAAAACAGAGCTTTGCTCTGATTGGGGGAAACATGTACTGCTTCTGAACACTTGGAGAAGTAATCAGTCGTCGCCAGGATGAACCGATGGCCTCTGGACGATACTGGTTCAATGGGCCCGATTATGTCAGTTCCCCACATTTCGAATGGCCAGCTAGCCACCGTTGGATGTAGGGGATTTGGATGCTGGTGGATAAAGTCCCCGTGAATCTGGCATGAGTGGCACTGCTTCGTGTATTCGATGCAATCTTGGATCATTGTGGGCAAATAGTAGCCCATCCTTTTGATCTTCAGTTTCATCTTCGGCCCGGCTTGGTGAGAACTGCAGAGTCCGTCGTGAGTTTCTTGGACGACTCTCCTTACTTCTTCAGGTCCCAGGCATCTTAGCCATAGAGAATAAAATGATCTCTTATATAGAGTGTCATTGACGAAGGCGAAGAATAGAGCTCGTTTCATGAGCTGATGTCTTGATGACACATTTTCAGGTGTTCGGCGGGATTTGAAGTAGTCTATAAAGACTTTTCTCCAATCCTTGACCTTTTCCTGGTCCACTATCTGTAGAGCTGCTTGCTTGGTCGCTTCCTTTTCTTTAAACGACTCCGGAGATATTTCTGCCGATGCGAGAACCCGACGACTTTGCACAACGATCCTCACGTCATCGAGGTTTTCGTCAGCCAGTTCTTTAGAAAGTTTGGCTAATGCATCTGCTTTGCTATTTTCCGCATGCGGTATGCTTTCCAGGGCGTAGGCAGAGATTTGAATCAGCAATTGTTGCACTCTCCCGCCGTACTTCACCCACTCTGGTTTGCCCGTTTGATAATCGCCGTTTACTTGACTAGCGACCAGCTGGAAGTCTCCGTATATGAGGAGGTTTTCGATTCCCATGTCGACAGCGATCTCAAGACCTGCTATCAAAGCTTCATATTCGGCTTCATTGTTTGTCCTCGGCTCTGTCAAGGAAAAGGCAAAGCGCATTATCCCTCCTTGTGGAGTCACAAAGATGAGGCCTACTCTAGACTTGATTATGAGGGAGCTGTGCTTTCGCTTCTTCATGAAAGATGCCCCATCGAAGTAGAGTTCCCACCGGGTGTTACTCTCTCCTTTCTCCCTGTCGATTGTGTCAAACGCGTGCTCGTCTGGCAATTCGCAATTTAGGGGTGAATCGTCAGGTATAGGATGCTCGGCGAGGAAGTCGGTGATGGCCTGGCCTTTCACTGCCTTGAGAGGTCAATAAGTTATCGAGAATTCCATTAAGAGTAGGGCCATTTAGCGAGCCGTCATGTTAGTATGGATCTTGACATCAAATATTTGAGAGGATCCACCTTTGATATGAGATGGACCTCATGCGTCAACGCATAGTGCCTGAGCTTCGTTATCGCGAAGATCAACGCCAGGCAGTGTTTTTCAATGGGGGAGTAATTGTTTTCTGCCCTCAGGAGAACTCGACTCAAGTAGTAGAGGGCTCTTTTCTTCCCTTGATCATTCTCTTGTGCCCATAACGCGCCTAAGGAACCCTCAAGGACGGTTGTATACAGGATGAGAGGTTTTCCCTTGACCGGAGCGGTCAATACCGGCGGATTCTGCAAGTATTACTTGATTTCATCCAGTGCACCCTGGCATTTGCAATCCCAGACGAATGGAGTCCCTTTCTTCATTATGTGACTGTAGGGGCAGCATTTGCCGGAGAGATTAGCTACGAACCGTCGGATATATGCACGCTTTGCTTGGAGAGACCGCAGTTGTTTCAGAGTCCTTGGCGGAGGCATTTCCATAACCGCCTTGATCTTCGACGGGTCTATCTCGATGCCCCGGTGTCGTACGATGAATCCTAGGAATTTGCCTGAGGAGACTCCGAACGCGCATTTGAGAGTGTTTATTTTCAGATTGTATTTCCGAATACGTTGGAACACTATCTTCAGATGCTTCCAATGCTCCTCCTACGATTTGCTTTTTACCACGAGGTCGTCAATATAGCACTCGAAGATTTCATATATGAGGTCATCGAAAATCTTCGTCATGGTCCTCTGATAGGTGGCGCCAGCGTTCTTCAAGCCGAAAGGCATCACTTTGTAACAGAATATTCCCAGGGGAGTCCGGAAAGCGGTATGCTTCTGGTCTTCGAGATGCATCTTTATTTGGTTGTACTCCAATGAGCCGTCCATGAAGGAGAAGACTTCGTGACTGGACGTGTTATCTATCATCAGCTCGGTAACCGGTACGGGAAAACCATCCTTCGGGCAAGCTTTGTTGAGGTCCCGAAAGTCTACACAGATGCGCACCGTCCCATTTTTCTTCATCACTGGGACAATATTGGCGATCCGGTCAGGGTATTGCACCTCTTGGATGAAGCCAGAGTCGATTAGCTTCTTGACTTCGGCGTTGATGCTCATTTCCAGTTCGAGCCAAATTCTTCTCGGCACTTGTTTGACTGGCTTGACGTCCGGAGAAATCGCCAATTTGTGGACGGCTATTTCTGGGTCTAATCCTGGCATCTTGGAATAGTTCCATGCGAAGTAATATTTATACTGCATGAGCACGTCCTTGAGCGTAGCCACCTGTGCTTCGGACAACAGTTCACTGACGAATGTAGGCCTCGGGTCATTTTCCGTCCCCAAGTCGATTTTTCTGAGGTTATCTGCAGTAGTATGTATCCCATCTTCCAGCTCTTTTGGCACCGGTGGAAATTCTGAGATCAACTCATCTTCATCCTTATTTTCGAAGCACCGGGAGAGGTCATCCATGTCCTCGGGCACTCCTTCTTCTGACAACGTTATCACGTGGCAGGTGCGAGATCGTTTCCAAGACCGATGTTGATCCGGTTCTACTCTTGCTATATACGTGGCTTTCGGTACATGCTTTTGTGGCGGGGTTACCCTCTAACTGCTGGATAAAATGAACATGCCTTGCCGATACTGGTCCTCGACCCAGTTTTTGAAGGTAAAGCAGTCTTCGAGAGGATGTCCTATCGCTCGGTGATAAGAGCAATAATCTGGGTGATGAACCTCACTTGCTTGTTCAGGGTGCTTGGACTCCGGGAGGGTAATCATATGATATTTAATGACAAGACTGAATATCTGTCTTGTCTTGTCTTGGGGAAAAGAATATGCTCGACCTATCTTCTTTATAAGAGACGAATCCTGGCTGCTCAATTTTCGATCGCGAGGCTTCTTGGACCCGCTTTGCTGCTGTCGAACATTTTTTTCGTTCTTCAGTTTATTTTTGCTTTCGCGTCGAGTCTTCCGTATGACGGGCTGGCAACGAAGGGCATCATCATTTTTCGTAGCCTGCTGAAGGAGGTGCTGCGTTTTGACTTTTTCATAGATGGCCATTTCGCGGCTATGGTCATCCCGGACCCTTTGACCCGATTCCCTTATTAGCTTGTCCATCTGTTCTTCGAACGACGGACTTGGGACTTTCATGACGAGACCTCATTTTGGTTCAGGGTTAGCGTCTTCTAATAGAGCATCTCCTTCTTCATCGAAATCATGTATAACGTAGCAGCCATGGAATCGCTCCGTTTCTTGGCTTGAACATATCCAAGCTCGATCGTTTACATTCTCTCGTTGGGCAATTTTTGCCGAGTTCCAGGGATGTTCCAGATCCCGTTGTAGAACTGAGCTTGTCGAGCAGTCTATTTGAAAGATACGCCTTGGAGCCTCAACAGCCTTTTTAATCCTTCTGTATAGTATCTGGGCAGACAGATGGGCTGGAGCCTGTCAAGCGTAGAATCGGCGCCATACCGGATTTCTTTCTCCACTTTAGTTTCCGCGGATCAATAAAAGAGGATCGCCTTTTCATCTTTTCGCCTGGGAGAGACGTAGAACGTCCGCAGTTCTTGCACACTGTAGGTATCAAGTGCGTCGAGCTTTTTGTAATGCTCTTGCGGAACCATGGCGATCTGCAAACTCTGATCATCTCCAATGAAGGCTTGTACTGATGGACGAGCCGAGAAGACTGCGTTGATCTCGTCTTCAGAGTCACTGCCAAAGACCAGAATAGAGGTAGACGGTCCCGGTTTGTTGTATCGGGGAGGTCCCGAATAGACTATCTCTTCTTCCTCCTAGGTATCGCTCCCGAAGACCGGAATGGTGGTGATAGCTTTTTGCTTATCCTCAGGTTTATGGCATATCTTTCCGTGTCTTCAAAGTCTTGTAAGAATTACTTTGCATCTTCGTACTTTCGGACTTCATTTACGGAGAATGGGTTCAGCTCCCCTGTCACAGTGTATTCAAGCCCATCTTTGAAGTACTTCATACACCGATGCTGTGTAGAAGGGGAAATGTTGTACTCTTGTAACCAAGGCCGGCCAGCAAAACGTTGTAGCAAGTCTTGGCGTCAATGATGTGGAACTTGATATCAGTGACGAGCAGCCCAAAGCATAACGTCAGTATCACAGATCCCAGCGTCCGTGATGACTGGGAGTCGAACCCGGAGATGGTGACGTTATCCTGAGCGAGGTGTTGAACGCTCATGCTGATTTCTTTGAGCACCCTCACATTTAGGAGATTGACAGAGGACCCATTGTCAACTACGATCTTCCCTATCTTAATGTCATGGCAATACCCGGAGACATATAGGGGACGGTTGTGCTCGCATGTTCCGAGGAGAAGATATTCATCGCCGAAAGTGATGTCAGATGGCAACGATACACACAACATCTGTTCACCCTAGTTGACATTATCCCTTCTTCAATATTACGGTAGGAGAATTTTGTCTGACCCTTCGCAACAGTTTGAAGTTGTTCCTGTTGGATATATGTATGCCCTAGAGGCCATTATGAGATAGTGTATGTACTGATGTGTATATATATGTATATTCGGGAGACAGTCTTGCTCGATATGATAGTATGCTATCTGGTTTTACTTTATCATATGTTCACTTGATCATGTTTATATTCATTTGGTGCATGTTGATAAAGCCCTAAGGATATTGGCTTGACTACTGGCATTATGATGCGGATCATACTAGTGGGACATCTGTAGTTTATAAGCATATCCTTGAAATGTTCCTAGTCGTAGGTATATCGAGACAGGGCATCGATATTCCAGTTTAGACTAGCGTATACCATTCTTGTTCCATATGATGGGCGATGGATGATCCCATATCCATCTGGTGTGTTGACACCGAAGATAGTATACGGGTGCTCAGTGAGACTGGGTACACTGAACGGACTCACCGAGAACTCCTATATGGTATTATATCATACGTCGGATAGCAGTTCTCAGGTGACACTGGTACAGGTTAGTCTGTAGACCCGAGATCGTCATAGAGTCTTGTGTGTCCTCCCACTGTACTTTGATCTCCACCCTACTGCGGCTCTACTGAGTCGTACAAACAGGTGAATTTTGGGTATAGTCTCGAGGCATATGGAGGCAGTGAGCGATAGGAGGGGTTTCGTCTCTCCCGGTATTGGGGGTTGATGCTGTGCTGTGCACGATTGGCTATAACGGGAAGTCCCTGGCCAGGGCTGCTGAGATATTACTGATAAGTGTTATCAGTAAGTTTCTCGATCTGTTATAGACCATATACCGGCATGACTTATTGAGTTATTGGGGTCGACGATTCCATCCCTAGACTCGATATGCAGCATATCTGACGAAGAGACCGGACTGTACGGTTAGTGTTGCCGGATGGATTGACAGGAGTTTTGACAGGTTCGCTTGTTCTTATTCTGATCGCTCAATACCCGGGTGGCCGTTACGTTTAGCTGACCGCTTACGGCTTGTAGGTGTTTGATATGATCATCATCTACTGCTGGCGTATTGACGAGTCTTAGAGTCCCACATAGAAGTTTCTCGGCTCTGGCGAAACGAAGTGGTGCACATATGAGATATGTGCGGAGCCTCGATTAAATACTAGTATATGATACTGTATTTTAATCGGGCATTTAATATTAGTCGGGTCGTATAAGATATGACCAAGTTATTAAATCAAGTGTTGATTTAATATAGGCTTTTATATTATTTATTTAAATCATTTTCTTCTTATGGATACATGCATGTATATGTACATGATGATGTGCATACATACATACATACATGAAAAGTATCATGGTTGATGATACAAAGAGGATGGCAATATAAGAATCATATTGTAGATAAAATAATATATGGATATTTTCAATAAAGATTAAAGGCAAAAGAAAAGATTAATGAGTCATTTCTTCTACACTTTTCTACACATTTCCATGGTTGAATTTAACTCAACCATGGTTTCTTTTCCTTTTGCCTTTAACCTAAATTGAAATATCTAGATATTATATTTAACTATAGTTATGGTTATGATAAGATCTCTCTCTCTCTCATTTTTTTCATATTATTATTATCATTTTCACTCCAAAAGAAAAGAGAGAGCCATCTTCTTCCTCAAAACCCTAGCTCTCTTTTAAATGTTAAAATAGAGTTAGAGAAAGAAAAGAAAAGGTATTAAATAAGAATAGCAACCACTTCATCATCCTACACAACCTTAGCTATCTTGTGTAGGGTGTTGTGCTTCAAGTTTTTCAAAGATCGAAGGAAGTATCAAGCTTAGAGCAAAGTGCTTCGGGTGGATCGTCGTGGACGAGGAGTTGATCAAGCGAACCTTTTCAAAGCCAAGGAGTCTTCCAAAGAGGTCTACAAAGGTTGTAGTCTCATCATTTAGTATAACTTAACTCTTAATTGTTGATACTATTAATAGTTACTTCATATATTCTAGTTCGATTCTTTGTATAGTTTGCTTAGCACCTCAAAATTTTATTGTTATAGCATGTATGATGCTTCTAAACCCTAATAGAGGTGTTAAGAAAATCCTACAGTGGTATCAGAGCCAAGCTAGAGCTTTGTAGTAACCTAGACGACGACGAAAACATCTAACGAACGAAATACGACACCCGGGGGGTGCTCTCTGGAAATTTTTTCAAAACCTGGAATTTTTCAAATTAAAAATATGTAAAAAATTAAGCAGGGAAATATATGGGCTCACCAGAAAAACGATGCCCTAAATCAACTATACGGCTGCGGAACCGCGGCCCAAAGTGGCTTGTTGCGGCGGTTCCGCGGTGGTATAGGTGATTCATGGGCCGTATTTTCTTGTGCTGGCCCATATATGTTTTCTGATGTTACTGGTATTTTTAGAATCTGCTCAGGTGTTGAGCTTTCAGAGCAGTCTGTGGTTGTTTAAATCGTTTGATCGAATGTTCCAACGTCGCTTAGTTTAATAGTATGTGATACAATAATTGAAATCTACAAATTTGTTTGTTGCGTGTAAATCTAGCAGTTCGGTCTCGGGATAAACGGAAATCTTGTTGAATTATCCGGTTTATTTTGAAAAGGTGTTTTCTTGAATGAGACCCAAATGCGAGCTTTACATTATTTAGGCATGAAATCTTGTATATGTGATATTCCGGATTTGTGTTGTCTAAAGGCAATTAAAGATTCCAATTGTTGTATTTTTTCCATTTTATTTCTCTGTGACCGTAAGTGTAGTATGTATTACCGGTTTTCGTTGCTATACATCAATGACGATCGGTGTATGCATACTTACTTACGTTGATGATATTTGATATTATGTGTCGATGAGATTTGATATGCAGGATTGTCGCAATGAATAGCCGGGGGTTTTCTTTTTTATGTGAGATGAGAGTATTCTTTTAATTCATGTAAAATTAAATTGTATGTAATATTCTTTTATTTGGGGCACTTCCGGGGTGAGGTTGTTGTCACCAGTGTTGTATATTATTTACTTTTCCGCATTAGGATAGACCCAAGGTGGAGGGCACAAGTGACCGGGTTCTTGGGTTCAGTGGGAGGCCATCTCGAGGAGTCGAGACCGGGTCTCCTAAACTCCAGAATTGGTAGGGTCGCTTGCCGCTCTCGTAGGGGTCTAGGGGTGTGGGCTTGGCTATTCATCGCGACCGTGGAATCCGTATTTTTATTGCTGGCTAAATATAAAATACGGACCTCCTAGATATCCTTTATATGCTTCTGCTGCTTTTATTATCTGATGTGATCTTTTAATGCATATCTGAGACGAATGAAATATTATATATGTATGATATATATTAGACGTTACTTATGTTTTTCACCCGCACTAGCCCCGTCCCGGTATGCCGTTAGTTAAGTAACCTAACGGTGCATATCAGGACACTGTGACGAATGCGAGTGGCATAAGTGTACGTTATATTTTCGTTTCTTTCTGTAATGGCTTAGGATTTAAATGATGGGACTACATTAATGAGATTAATGTAAAAGATAAATGAACCTAAAAAGATGTTGTAAAATCAGATTTGAAACACACTCGGCCTTTTTGTAAAAAAGCAAGTTTCAAAATGCGGAGCTTAAGCCACTCCTTTTAAACCCATTAGATTCTGCAACGATATCAAGTTCAAAGCGTCAAAAGTTTTCTTAAAAACTATCCGCAACCCTCCGTCATTTTAGGAAGTAGAGTACTTAGTATTCGTGCTGCGTATTTTGACTTTAGTTAAGGCGCAGTATACGGTAGCTGAGTGATGTCTTCCTACACTGCATATGATGCATATTAGTTAGGACATTCATATGATTATGTTGACTTTAGTTAAGGGTCATATGAGTGGGTCTAGTTGATCACGAAATGACGGGAAGAACTTGACTAGCACTTATGATATGTTGACTTTAGTTAAGGTCATAAGTACTAGGGGTAAAAATAATATCGGGAATTTCAAGAGTTGAAAATTACAATGAGATTGTATATCTTCTATATGATAGTAGGATCCCGATCCCACTGCGAGCAAATGCTGCTCCCGGGAGAATTTTGCACTTTACAATTAGCTGACTCGGTAGGTGTCTAGAAAGGTGCCAAATGGGGCTACGCCTCTGGGAAGACGAGGTTTACTTTAATTAGGTCCGTGCGAAAGCACGGGGAACCTCCCTCGAGTACCGGCACTGGCCTGGCTGAGAGGTTGGCGAAGTTGTAGAATGTAATTAATCCCGGCTAGTTTTCTTTTTAAAAGGTTTTAAAGAAAATTTGATAAAAACAGTGGGAGACATCGATTAGACAAGATAATAACCAATCTGATCTTTGCAAGAGCTTTCGCTAAGTGTATTCTTTTCTCTCTCTTAATGGCAGATACCCATGACAGGACTTAAGCTTTTATTAGATAAAAACAAGCTGAATGGGACCAACTATAAAGACTGGCTGAGGAATTTAAACATAGCCTTGACTTATGATAAAGTATCATATGTCCTTACAGCTCCAGCCTTGCCCCCCCTAGGTCCTAAATCTTCAGGCGGATAGGGAAATCCGCAAGACATGGGACGCTGACTGTGCCATGGCAAAATGCCTCGCGCTTGCATCGATGGATAACACACATCAAAAGCAGCACGAGAATATGGACGTACAAGCCATATTCCTCCATACAAAAGAGTTGTATGGAGAGCAATCCCGCGTATTACGATACGAAGCATCTAAGAAACTGTTTCAGATGCGCATGACCGCTGGCACAGCAGTAGGAGACCATGTTCTGAAAATGATAGCTCTCATAGAAGAGCTTGAGAACCTTGGGTGGACAATGGACAATGAACAGTATACAGATATTATTCTGCAGTCTCTCCCCTCCACCTTTGCTCAGTTCATCGTTAACTTCAACATGCACAACATGGAGAAGGAACTGCCTGAACTCCTTAATATGTTAAGGAGTGCAGAGAGCACACTGAAGTCAGTGAAGACTCCCGTTATGAGTGTTGGGCAATCCTCCTCCTCTTACCCAAAGGCTAAGGCCAAGGGAAAGATGAAGAAGAAACCCACCAAACCTAAGGGTGGAGTCAAAAAGGTGAAGGGAAAAGGCAAGTCCAAGGTTGGGGCATCAGAGAAAGGTGAATGTTTCCATTGCAAGAAGACGGGACATTGGAAGAGGAACTGTATTGAGTACCTAACACTCAAGAAGAAGCATGGTGATCAGCTTCAGGTGTGTTCGTAATTGAAAACTGTTTTTCTATTAACTCTGCTTCCTGGTTATTGGATACCGGTTCGGGTTCTCATATTTGCAATTCTGTGCAGGCGTTGAGAAATAGCAGAGTTCTGAAGACAGGTGATCATACTCTCCAAGTTGGAAATGGTTCCAATGTAAATGCAGTTTCAGTAGGAAAGTATCACCTAGGTTTGCCTTCGGGTTGTATATTGGTTTTGAACCCATGTTATTTTGTACCAAGTATGCTTTGTAATATTATATGCGTTTCCTTGTTAGACAATGAAGGGTATCATTTTGCTGTGCAACACAATGTTATGAACATTAGACTGAATCAAGAGTTGATTGGTTGTGGTACATTAAATAACGGGATATACGTCCTTAATCAACACACAGTTTTCAACGTACAACACAAAAATAAAAGAAAATTTTCAGAGATAAATGAAGCTTTTCTTTGGCATTGTAGACTTGGTCATATTAATGAAACAAGACTAAACAAGCTTCATAAAGATGGATATTTAAATTCATTTGAGTATAAATCTTATGCAACTTGCCAGTCTTGTATCAAAGGTAAAATGACCAAAACCCCGTTTACAGGACACGGAGAAAGAGCTACTGAGCTCCTAGGCCTCATACATAGTGATGTATGCGGACCAATGTCTACACATGCAAGAGGCGGTTTTTCATACTTCATAACTTTTACTGATGATTTCTCAAGATTTGGTCATGTATATTTGATAAAACATAAATCTGAAGCTTTCGAGAAATTCAAGGAGTATAAACATGAAGTAGAAAACCAAAAAGGAAAGAGTATCAAGATACTTCGATCAGATCGAGGTGGAGAGTACTTAAGTACCGAGTTCTTAAACTTCCTAAAAAAGAATGGGATTCTCTCTCAGCTCACTCCACCTTACACACCACAGCACAATGGTGTGTCAGAACGAAGGAACCGTACCCTATTAGATATGGTACGATCCATGATGAGTGATTCTGAGTTACCTCTCTCGTTTTGGGGGCATGCATTGGAAACAACAGCTTTTCTGTTAAACAAAGTTCCAACCAAGACCGTGTCTACCACTCCATATGAGATATGGCATGGGAAGAAACCATCTCTTAAAAGAGTTAAGATTTGGGGTTGTCCGGCTTTTGTTAAAAAGCAGAATCCAGACAAACTCGAGACACGATCAGTCAAATGTATATTTGTAGGATATCCTAAACATTCGTTTGGGTATCTTTTCTACCACAAAGAGGAACAAAAAGTGTTTGTTTCTCAGTATGCCACCTTTTTAGAAGATGAGATTTTTTCAAACAATACAAATGGCAGTGTGGTAGATCTAGAAGAAGTTCTAGAAACACAAGTTACAAATGACAACTTGGCTGAACCTGAAGTTATAACAGAATCTAATGAACCTCAGCCACTCCGTAGATCTGGTAGGATTTCTCGCCCACCGGAGAGATACTACGGTTTTCTCGTTGATGGTGATAGAAAAGATTGCATCATGGATGATGATGATCCTGCCAGTTTTTATCAGGCTATCACGAGTGGTGACTCTGTGAATTGGCTGGATGCCATGAGATCCGAAATGGAGTCCATGTACACCAACAAAGTATGGACTTTGGAAGATGTACCCTCCGGGATAAAACCTGTGGGATGCAAATGGATTTTTAAAAGAAAGATCGGTGTAGATGGACAGGTAGAGACCTATAAGGCAAGGTTGGTAGCGAAAGGTTTTCGTCAAAGACCAGGTTTGGACTATGACGAGACTTTCTCTCCGGTAGCCATGCTTAAATCCATTCAGATCCTACTTGCTATTGCTGCTCACTACGACTATGAAATCTGGCAGATGGACGTTAAAACTACATTCCTAAATGGTGATTTAGAGGAATGCGTTTATATGGATCAGCCAGAGGGATTCATTGACAGTGGGAGCAGCGGTAAAGCATGTAAGCTACTTAAATCCATTTATGGATTAAAGCAGGCATCACGGAGTTGGAACATCTGTTTTGATGATGTTATCAAAGAGTTTGATTTCATCAAAAATCCAGATGAACCTTGTGTTTATAAGAAGACTGTAGGAAGAAATGTCACAATCCTCGTATTGTACGTAGATGACATACTTCTGATAGGAAATGACATTCCTATGCTACAGTAGGTCAAATCATTCTTATCACAAAGGTTCTCCATGAAGGACCTGGGAGATGCCACATACATATTGGGTATACGGATCTATAGGGATAGATCCAAACGGTTATTAGGATTGTCCCAAACCAAGTAAATAAACACCATCCTAAAGAGATTTAGTATGGAAGAATCCAAGCGGGGTGCCTTACCCGCTTGCCACGGAGTCACTCTCTCAAAAGATGATTGCCCAAAGTCTGACATAGAGAGAGCTCGCATGAGCATTATTCCCTATGCTTCGGCAGTAGGATCGATAATGTATGCAATGTTATGTACATGCCCTGATGTTGCTTATGCACTTAGTGTAGTAAGCAGGTATCAATCTAACCCAGGGGAGAATCACTGGATTGCTGTAAAGAACATTCTTAAGTACTTGTGAAGGACTAAAGAATTGTTCTTGGTGTATGGTAATGGGGATCTCCAAATGGAGGCCTTTACCGATTCGAGCTTCCAGAGTGACAAGGATGACAGCAAGTCTATCTCAGGGTTTGCATTTACCCTCAATGGAGGGACGGTGAGTTGGAAGAGTTCGAAACAGGATACCGTTGCAGACTCAACGATGGAAGCTGAATATATTGCTGCAAATGATGCTGCCAAGGAAGCCGTCTGGATGAGAAAGTTCATCGCGGAGCTAGGAGTAGTTCCAACCATTATTGATCCAATACCTCTGTATTATGACAATAATGGGGCTATGGCCTTGGCCAAAGAGCCCAGGTCCCATCAGAAGTCCAGACACATCCTGAGGCGATATCATGTGATCCGGGAGATAGTTGATCGCCGCGAGATTGAGATTAAGAGAGTAGACACAAAGAACAACGCTGCGGATCCATTCACCAAGGCCCTCCCTCAGCCGCAGCATGAGCGACTTTATGAGATGTTGGGTATGAGATATGCCAATAACTGGCCTTAGTGCAAGTGGGAGATTGTTGGATATATGTATGCCCTAGAGGCCATTATGAGATAGTGTGTGTACTGATGTGTATATATATGTATATTCGGGGGACAGTCTTGCTCGATATGATAGTATGCTATCTGGTTTTACTTTATCATATGTTCACTTGATCATGTTTATATTCATTTGGTGCATGTTGATAAAGCCCTAAGGATATTGGCTTGACTACTGGCATTATGATGCGGATCATACTAGTGGGAAATCTGTAGTTTATAAGCATATCCTTGAAATGTTCCTAGTCGTAGGTATATCGAGACAGGGCATCGATATTCCAGTTTAGACTAGCGTATACCATTCTTGTTCCATATGATGGGCGATGGATGATCCCATATCCGTCTGGTGTGTTGACACCGAAGATAGTATACGGGTGCTCAGTGAGTCTGGGTACACTGAACGGACTCACCGAGAACTCCTATATGGTATTATATCATACGTCGGATAGCAGTTCTCAGGTGACACTGGTACAGGTTAGTCTGTAGACCCGAGATCGTCATAGAGTCTTGTGTGTCCTCCCACTGTACTTTGATCTCCACCCTACTGCGGCTCTACTGAGTCGTACAAACAGGTGGATTTTGGGTATAGTCTCGAGGCATATGGAGGCAGTGAGCGATAGGAGGGGTTTCGTCTCTCCCGGTATTGGGGGTTGATGCTGTGCTGTGCACGATTGGCTATAACGGGAACTCCCTGGCCAGGGCTGCTGAGATATTACTGATAAGTGTTATCAGTAAGTTTCTCGATCTGTTATAGACCATATACCGGCATGACTTATTGAGTTATTGGGGTCGACGATTCCATCCCTAGACTCGATATGCAGCATATCTGACGAAGAGACCGGACTGTTCGGTTAGTGTTGCCGGATGGATTGACAGGAGTTTTGACAGGTTCGCTTGTTCTTATTCTGATCGCTCAATACCCGGGTGGCCGTTACGTTTAGCTGACCGCTTGCGGCTTGTAGGTGTTTGATATGATCATCATCTACTGCTGGCGTATTGACGAGTCTTAGAGTCCCACATAGAAGTTTCTCGGCTCTGGCGAAACGAAGTGGTGCACATATGAAATATGTGCGGAGCCTCGATTAAATACTAGTATATGATACTGTATTTTAATCGGGCATTTAATATTAGTCGGGTCGTATAAGATATGACCAATTTATTAAATCAAGTGTTGATTTAATATAGGCTTTTATATTATTTATTTAAATCATTTTCTTCTTATGGATACATGCATGTATATGTACATGATGATGTGCATGCATACATACATACATACATGAAAAGTATCATGGTTGATGATACAAAGAGGATGGCAATATAAGAATCATATTGTAGATAAAATAATATATGGATATTTTCAATAAAGATTAAAGGCAAAAGAAAAGATTAATGAGTCATTTCTTCTACACTTTTCTACACATTTCCATGGTTGAATTTAACTCAACCATGGTTTCTTTTCCTTTTGACTTTAACCTAAATTGAAATATCTAGATATTATATTTAACTATAGTTATGGTTATGATAAGATCTCTCTCTCTCTCATTGTTTTCATATTATTATTATCATTTTCACTCCAAAAGAAAAGAGAGAGCCATCTTCTTCCTCAAAACCCTAGCTCTCTTTTAAATGTTAAAATAGAGTTAAAGAAAGAAAAGAAAAGGTATTAAATAAGAATAGCAACCACTTCATCATCCTACACAACCTTAGCTATCTTGTGTAGGGTGTTGTGCTTCAAGTTTTTCAAAGATCGAAGGAAGCATCAAGCTTAGAGCAAAGTGCTTCGGGTGGATCGTCGTGGACGAGGAGTTGATCAAGCGAACCTTTTCAAAGCCAAGGAGTCTTCCAAAGAGGTCTACAAAGGTTGTAGTCTCATCATTTAGTATAACTTAACTCTTAATTGTTGATACTATTAATAGTTACTTCATATATTCTAGTTCGATTCTTTGTATAGTTTGCTTAGCACCTCAAAATTTTATTGTTATAGCATGTATGATGCTTCTAAACCCTAATAGAGGTGTTAAGAAAACCCTACAGTTCCCAGTTGAAAAAATAACATTCACCACTGGGGTTGAAACAGGCCCATACAGGAAACTGCCCCCAGCTCGTTTTGTATGATGTCGATATCGACGTCGACCGTTTCTTGCAGCCGTGGTTTGATTAGCCTCAGGATTTTTCCGATCCTGCCCCCTGTTTCCTTTGAGAGCTTAATATTCTGCCCCCTGCGTCGACCTTGGTCTTTGGCAGGTGTCAGTTGTTTGAGGACTGATTCTGTCAGCAAAGTTGCAGCTTAGGGAACCAACCTGTGGAAGATAGACTTTCTCTGGGCTTCCTCCATCGGCGTTGAGGCATCGAGGGTGGGAGGTGGGAGTATCGACCCAAAGAGAAGCCCGTTGATTTCTTGAAGAGCTGGATTACAGAGATTTGAGGCTGCAAGTGGCCTATACTTGACTCCGCCAGATATGACAGAGCCTGAGTTGCTACGGTAGAAGCAAACGCCATTCTTCATAGAGACAAAACACCGGCTTCAGTATCCCATCATCCAAGGGCAACCACAAACATACATACCGCGATTATTTGATCACGGAAAAACACGACACACGAAGTATGGAGTGGAAAGAGGAAAAGGTCCTACCGGGTGTGCCAGAATCTGTTCTCCGCCGAATGCCGGGAAAGACAAACGTCTTGCCTGAATTTGGGGGCAGATGCTATTTGGTTTTATCCGTCCGCCTCTCCGAAGATGCCAAGTTGATTTATGGCACCGTATATCGGAGGTTTAGACGGATGCGGCCGTTGTAGCAGATTTCGTCAGATTCCCCCTCATTTGAGGGGTTTTTGATTGTGGGGACGCTCTTCCCTGCAGGCGCAAGCCCCTGCAGTTAATTACGCTACCGCATCGCGGTAACCACTTTCTCTTTCTCCAGATGGTCACTTCGTGTCGTGTGTGTTTATTTTATTTTTGGTTGCCCGTGGATTGTATATGGAGACTAATTTATGTTGTTGCCCGTAGGGCGTGGATCAGTCCAAATCCGTATTTTCTTAGATTTGGGTTTTGGGTTGGGTTTAAGGATCGTTAATCTCATTTGAGACTAAGATCAACTTAAACGTTTGTTAAGGATACGTTAGTCTAATTTTAGACTAAGATTAACTTAACCATTTGTTAAGGATACGTTAGTCTAATTTTAGACTAAGATCTACTTAACAGGATCATTTAGATCCAACAAAAGAGCATTTGGGCTCTATTGTTTTAGTTTAGGGACATTGCGGTCCAGTTTAAAGACGTCATAACCTGTAAAGTTTAAAGACATCATAGTCTATGAATTTAAGGACCCCACAGTCCGTGGTAGTTTAGAGACATCATAGTCTGTAAAGTTTAAGGATATCATAGTCCATGAGTTTAAGGACCCCACAGTCCGTGATAGTTTAGAAACATCATAGTTTGTAAAGTTTAAGGACATCATAGTCCATGAGTTTAAGGACCCCACAGTCCATGAAATGTCTGGTTGTCGGGACCCGTCACCTCTCTGAAGACGTTGAAGGATTACAACGACAAAAGTGAAAAGATGTACCCTTGAACCAATATTGGTTGGGAGATCTGTAGTCCAATTTGGGGCTAAGATCAAAGATTTGTGAGCATATGGGCTCAATTAGGGATCTGTGGCCAACTTGGGCTCGACCCATTTAGTTAAAATGTTGGACATTTAATTAGGCTCAGTCATTTTTCATTTAACAATGCTGAGTATTGGTTTGGGTTCTGACAATTGTTTTTGTCTTTTATTGAGTGCTGAGCATTCATTATAGCTTTGGGGTCTTTTATTTAAAGAACACGTTGTGTTCCCTCAGCGCACACGTGAGGAGCACGTGGCGCGCTTGGCGCTGAGCGCCAGTCAATGAGCGTAGAACGCTTCTGTTAAGTAGCGCACACGTGAGGAGCACGTGACGCGCTTGGCGCTGAGCGCCAGTCAATGAGCGCAGAGCGCTTCTGTTTAAGTAGCGCACACGTGAGGAGCACGCGGCGCGCTTGGCGCTGAGCGCAGAGCGCTTCTTATGAAATAGCGCACACGTGAGGAGCATGTGGCGCGCTTGGCGCTGTGCGCCAGACAATGAGCACATAGCGCTTCTTGTGAAATAGCCCACACATTAGGAGCACGTGGCGCGCTGGGCGCCAGATTTGGAGCGCAGAGCGTTTCTTATGAAATAGCGCACACGTAAGGAGCACGTGGCGTGCTTGGTGCTGTGCGCCAGACTTGGGGTGCTGAAGTGCTTCTTTAAATTTAGAGCGCTAAGGCTCTGCAGCGCTGTGCGCTAAATTTGGAGCGCTGAAACGCTTCGTTTAATTGGAGCGTTAGGGCTCTTTTTAGGCAACTCTGCTCTCTGAGAATTAAATTCTCTCTTATAAGAGACTTTGTCTCATGAATCTAAGAACAAAGTTCTTATTTTATAAGAGATATTTCAATCTCTCATGTTTATGGTGAAAGGCTTTGCCTTTATGGATCCGTGATCCTAAGAGAATTGATTTATTCTCCCCCCTTTTTATAATGAGATGTTATGATCTCTTTGTGAAAGACATTTTCCTTATAGATCTATGATCTAGCATAAGAACTAAGTTCTTTTTCTGATGAGATGCTTTGATCTCTTTATTTTATCTTGAAAAAATTCTTCTTCTGCCGAGAGCTTGCTCTTCTCTCTGAACTTTCTCAAAATTTGTGGGGAGGGGAGGGAGGGGGATTCCTCTTTATCAGACTTGATGTCTTTGGGCTTTTCTATAGGGTAAGCTGATTTTTTGAATCAGTTGAAGAGATCTTTTCTCTAATTGATTTGGGATGTTTCCCACCGTTGGATTTTTAATCCTAGGGCTTCTGTTTCACAGAAGGCAATCTTCTTGTTTTTAATAAGATTGGGAAATCTTTTCCCATACAAAATTTATTCTGTATTTTGGTGATTTTTTAATCACCATTGGATCATTGATCCAACGGTGTTTTGATTTTCAGAGCATAATCTTTCCTATTTGAAAAGATTCTGAGGAATGTTTCTTTAACAGAATTTTATTCTGGTCAATTGATGATTTTTAATCATGTTCGTTGGATCTTTGATCTAAAGGCCGAGAACATTTTGTTCTATCGCTAGCGCTCACGTACTTTGCACGTGGTGCGCTGCTTAGAGCGCAACGCTCTTAGCGCTAGCGCTCATAGCGCTAACGCTCACGGTGCGCTGCCTCAGAGTCTTTGACTCTTAGCGTTGGCGCTGCGAGCGCGAGCGCTCTCGTGTTTTGCACGCGAGAGCTGCATCAGAGTTTTTGACTCTTAGCGCCGCTTCATTTCAAATTTCAAAATTTGAACAGAGTTTTGCTCTGATTGGGGAAACAATCCCACATCTATTGGTGTTTGACATCAAAGATGATATATGGGTGCTCAGTGGAGACTGGGTACACTGAACGGACTCGCCGAGAACTCCTAGTTGATATTATACCTATCGTCAGATAGCAGTTCTCTGGTGACACTGGTACAGGTTAGTATGTAGACCTGAGATCGTCATAGATTCTTGTGTCATTGCCACTGTGCTTTGATTTCCCCCTTACCACGTTCAAGAGAATGTGCATAACGGTGGCTTTTGGGTACAGTCCCGAATCACATGAAGACAATGAGTGGTAGGAGGGGATTCGCCTCTCCCGGTATTGGGGGTTGATGTTGCACTGTGCTCAATTGGCCATCACGATATATCCCTGGCCAGGGCTAATACGGAGATTTACTGATAAGTGTTATCAGTAGTTTCTCGACCCGTTATGAGCCTTACATCGGCACGACTTATCGGCTACTGGGGTCTGACGTTTACCACCCTAGACTAGATAGGCGATATATCAGACGAAGAGACCGGACTGTACGGTAGTGTTACTGATAGACTTTACAAGAGCTAGAGCGGGCTTACTTGTTGATCTTCTGATCGCTCAATACCCGGGTAGCCGTTACGTCTAGCTAGTACCGCTGACGGCTTATGGATGCTTGATATGATCATCACCTATTGCCGACGTATTGACGAGTCTTTAGAGTCCTACACAGAGGTTTACTGGCTCAGGCAAAACGAAGTAGGAGCACATATGTGATATGTGAGGGACCGAGATTAATACGAGTATGTGATACCGTATTCTATTCTCGCGATTTAAAATATCGGTCGGTTATATGAGGTATAGCCGGGTTATCGAATCAAGCGTTGATTCGATAAGTTGATATAAATAATATTAGTCGGTTGTATGTGATATAGCCGGATTATTAAATCAAGTGTTGATTTAATGATTTAATGTATTATTATATATTTGATATATTAATTTACATTAACTAATATTTGCTCACTTAAGCATTTCTTTTTTTCACATGTGCACACTTACTATATATGCGATATATATTATTTGTGTTTTATATTTTGTGTCATCATTGATGATACACACTACATGGGTGTATGAGACTTACACTATACTTATGATTATGTGAGAATTATTTATTTTAAGTAAATCCAAATTAGATGGAAATTAGTCACATGCATGAAGCTTGTGGAAGCTTGTAGATGCATTGACATAGTCCACTAATTTTGTTATACTTAAGATATTTATTAAGCTAACCATTATCACTTAGCCATAGTTATGTCTCTACATGAGTTACTATATGATACAAACTCACCCATGGTTACCATTCACTCTCTCATCCATTATCTCTTCATCTTCTTCCTCCTCAAGAGCTTAGCTCTCTAGCTTTTGAGCAAGTGAAGAAAAATAGTGAGAAAAAGAATTCTAAAGCGAGCAAAATTCCTACTTCATTATCCTCTACTAGATTAGCCATTTAGTTTAGGGTGTTAGCTTCACTACTCTCTCATTAGTGAAGAAGTAGCTTGGGCTAATGTCTCATCGACGTAGATCATTTTCGGCCTCGAAGACTTCGTGCAAGCTCGTTCATTTCACCTTGTGGAGCCGTTCTAGAGTCCGCAAGATCACTACTTGGAGCGAAGGGACTACTACACTGAGCTATTGAAGTGAATGACCGGTCTACAAAGATTGTATTTCTAGTTCACTTAGTTGTAAAACAGTTTACACTATATTTCGTCTAAATCTTTAGTTAAGATTCTAGAGTTAGGGTTAAGTAGCATGACAAAATTTTGAATTTGGCATGGACGATGCCCCTGAAACCTTGCTGTCGTGCTATGTAACCCTGCGATAGATAGATTGACAAATTGGCAATTTATGCATTTTGATTATATTCCCGCTTAATCAAACAATCTTTTATTATAATCTAAGAGACGAAGGAAAATTATATTCTAAAATCAATTTTTTTTATCGATTATAAAAATGTACTTTCCTTCAAATGTGGGGGTCTCTTCATTGAGCATTGGTCCCGCATCTAATTCCAAAAATATATAATATAGTAATATAAATAAAGGGTAAAATAGCTCAAAAACCAAAAAACCAAATGGATTACAAAACGAAAGGATGGCAACAAAATGGCGACACTCTTGCTACACCCATCTCTCTTCTCTCTTGATCCCCTCCCTCCTTCAACTTGGCTCTCTTAAACTATGTCATCATTAAACCACCATTCCCTCGTCATCACCAAAATATCCATTCCTTATTTATAACTTCCAAGCTTTGTTCTTGCATTACAACAACAGATAGAAGAAACAAGAAGGAATTTACATACGAGCTAACATTAAGTATACATGGGCTCACTTGCTTCTCCCATATCATCCCTCCCACCTCTCTCTTACCCTAAAGCTCGCCGCGATGAGTCCGTCGTCGACGACTACCACGGTGTCCTCGTCTCCGATCCATATAGATGGTATGCACATTTATTTTAGCGTTACCAGAAAACTCCAAAGTTGTGATGATGATTGAGATAATATATTTTATATTTTATTATGTCATCGGTAAGTCGAAGGATCTTTGGACCAAGAGCTGGGCTTTTAGCGTATTCGTATTTTTAATTTAAATTAATTAATATTTAATTTTAATGGATGTGTGGTGAAATTAAAAAGAAAAAAGAAAGGAAAAAAAAATCTATAGTTGATGTAGTTTAGATGTAGATATTTGTTAGCTAATTGGTTTAATGAATTATCTTTACTTTTCCCCCTTCTCCATTTCTTTGTTCATCACGGGCCGCGCAACGTCAAACGAGACAAAAAATACCCAGAGTTAAATAAATGGGTGCCAAATCATTTGCCCATTGAACATATGAACGGGTCATCCATGAACTTGGTGACTGATAATTAGGTTATGGTTGCTATCAGTAATTAAATAATGTTTTGATTAGGATGCAAATTAATTAAAGTCAAGTCCTAATAGATAGTTTTGCATTTCAAATAATAATTTGTGTCAGGGGGAAATTCTTGACACCCCTGGTATGAATATATTCTATTCTAAATATTTGAGAAATTTTTGTTCAAACACATTCCATGTTAATTTTCATCTCTCTTCTTCGATCTCTAGAAATTCTCAACCCATTGGATCTTTCAGGTTAGAGGACCCAGAGTCAGAGGAGACGAAGGAATTCGTCGAGAAACAAGCAGCGTTAACGAACTCGGTGCTCTCGCAATGCGAAGCGAGAGACAAACTCAAGGCACAGCTCACTGCTCTTTACAACCACCCAAGGTTCTACATTCCATTCAAGAGAGGAGGGAAATACTTCTACTTCCAAAACACTGGCCTTCAGGCCCATAACGTTCTATACGTGCAGGTATTTGATTAAATGCCTCAATGAGTTGATTTTTGTTTAGCGATAAATGTGGGTTGTTTTTTTTATAGGAAAGTTTGGATGGAGATGCAGAGGTTTTGTTGGATCCAAATGGGTTTAGTGAGGACGGGACTGTTGCGCTCAGTAGATTTGCGATTAGCGAAGATGGTGAGTATTTGGCTTATGGGGTTAGTTCATGTGGGAGTGATTGGGTTACTATCAAAGTGACGAGGGTCGAGGATCGGAGAATTGAACCGGATACGGTCTCATGGGTGAGTTTTCGATTCATTTCTGTTTTCCTCTATCAATTTTTTTTCGGTTGTTTTGTTATGTTTGATACGTTCTGTTTAGTCATTGGCTTTATGTCTTAGTGTTGAATGCTATTTCCTTTAGGCTAAATTGCATCATTTTTGCTTGCAAACCAATATACAAACCTTTCTTTTTGTTGAAACTGCAATTTATCCCCTACATTTAACTTGCTAGTTTCCTGCAACTATTGTTCCCAAAAATCCACGTGACGAAATTATTAAATTTGGATCATTAGTGAAAAAGTGGCTGAAAATTATGGCAGAAAGATACTTTTGGAGAAAAAAAAAGCTGCATTAAAAATATTACTAGAAGGTAGTGACGCTTGGAATTTAACTGCAGTTTTTAAAATGGTTTTTCTCTTGTATCACCCCAAAAGCTTAGCCATTTCCACATATCACTCCATAAACTACATATTTTTATATATAACCCTTAAAGGACTTAGATGATGATGTAATTTTGTTTCGTGTAGTGTTTGATTCTAAAGCGTGTTAATCATTGTAATTGCAGGTTAAGTTTTCGCAAATTAGTTGGACTCATGATGGGAAAGGGTTCTTCTATTGCAGATATCCAACTCCCAAGTAAGTATGGGCTTTTTTTTTCCTTGAAAAAAAAGCCGTTGATCTACGATACAAATTTACATTTGGTGCTCAACTTTTTGCTTGTTTATCTTGGTTCATAGGGAAGGGAAGGAGTTAGATGCCGGTACCGTGACAAATAGCCATCTGAATCATGAGCTATACTATCATTTCTTGGGCACTGATCAGTCAGAGGATATACTTTACTGGAGGGATCTTGATCATCCCAAGTATATTTATACCTCTGAAGTCACTTTGGATGGAAAGGTAAGATGGTTCTTCCACAATAAAACATAGTTGAGATTGTAGACCATATTTTCATAGATAGAAAGATTAAACTAGGGTTTAAGATATTACAAATTTATAATATTCTTTACCCACATAAGGATTCATAACACAAATCGCATATCCTTTCGGATTTATATGCTCTGTGCGTGCACTCGCGGACACGTGCACGCATGATATTGTGGAATCTGCATCAGGCGGAAGTTATTGCTCCATTGGGGAATCCATATTCCATGATTTTCCATTATAGTGTATTTCTTTAACGAAAAATTTATTTAGTGAGGAATTGTATATCTATCTTCGATTTGTATGATTTAAATGTATTGTTTAAATTATAAACAATCATTTGCTATTCATCCATAAATAGTTTCTAATGATTGCATTGGATTCTTGGATCATATAATAGTTCGTTTTCTAAATAATAGCGTCATGTAATTGTTGATAACCAAAAGAACATGGTATATCAGTAAATAAACACCATTCCAATATTCATCTTGAGCTAATAAAGTTTGTTTGCATTTGCAGTATCTGCTTCTGGAAATCGAGGAAAGTTCTGCCTCTGTCAACAAATTTTATTACTGCGACTTGTCCTCACTTTCCAATGGACTTGAAGGATTCAAAGGAGGCAAACAATTGCTTCCCTTTGTCAAGTTTATTGACAAATTCGAAGCACGCTACACAACTGTGTCAAATGATGACGCTGAATTCACTTTTTTGACAAATAAAGATGCTCCAAAGTATAAATTAGTTCGAGTAAATCTCAATGAGCCTGAAATCTGGACGACTATGGTGCCAGAGAATCAAAAGGACGTCCTTGAATCGGCTCGTGCAATTAATGGGAACCAAGTTTTAGTGTGTTACATCAGTGATGTTAAAAATGTGCTCCAAATAAGGGATTTGAGAACAGGAGAGTTGCTGCATATTTTACAAATAGATATTGGTACGGTCACTTGTATTGGTGGTAGACGAGGAGATAGCGAGGCCTTTATTGGGTTCACTAGCTTTCTAACTCCTGGAATTATTTACAAGTGTAATTTGGCTGCTGAAATTCCAGAAATGAAGATATTTCGAGAAGTTTCTGTTCCTGGATTTGACCGCGGTGGCCTTGAGGTTAAACAGGTAGATCTCATATATGCACAATTGTTTTGATATCGTCTGTTTGTTATCATGCAAACCAAATGGGGCTTGCAATTTCGAGATTTAGTGAAACCTAATGTTTTGATATCCTACTTTTGATCTTAGGGGGAAAAAAGAAAAAGAATAGGAAAACACTCCTTTTCAACTTATACACGTCATGAATTCAAACCTATATCTCATCTCTCATTTTTTCACATAACCCCCAGGATAAAATCACAACTCTGCATTAAGAAATATATAACAGAATTAAAGGGTATCATTGTCTATGCGAAATCAATTAAATTTTTTTTGTTGTGTGTGTGCATACCAGGTGCTAAGAAACTAGTATATGAATTTGTTACAGATAGGCCTACTATTTTTCTAATGCATCACTTATCTCCTTAATGTCCTTTTCTCAATAGCATTAACAGTCTCAATGTCTTATCACTGCACCACAATTTCGAAGTTATGATGAGAGTTCAGGGGTATATATTTATATTCTTACATGTCCCTGCGGGTTAAGCACTCTTTTATGGGCAGAAACGTGGACTATTGTGCATGGTATTTTTAAATTAATCCTCTTTAAATACCGGCAACAATCCAGGTTTACGCCCATGAGATAGTTTGCTCTGATACCATATTAAATGTGTTGCCACTGCACCACAACTCTTGAGTTATGAGGGTTGAGAGAGATTTTATATTCTAACAATAAGTTAATATGATATCACAATATAGAAGAATTGTTTTCTATCTCACTGTTTTGTTTTATGTGGCTACTAGGTTTTTCCTCTTAGTAAAGATGGAACAAAGATACCCATGTTCATAGTGTGCAAAAAGGGTTTACATCTTGATGGATCACATCCAGTTTTATTATACGGCTATGGTGGCTTCAATGTTAGTCTCACACCGTCGTTCAATGTTAGCCGTGTTGTTCTCATGGAGAATCTAGGTTTTGTATTTTGCTTAGCAAATATCCGCGGTGGCGGCGAGTATGGCGAAGAATGGCATAATGCAGCAACACTTTCACATAAACAAAATTGTTTTGATGATTGTATAGCCGCTGCTGAGTTTCTAATCACTTCTGGTTATACTTGTTCTGAAAGATTATGCATTGAAGGTGGTAGCAATGGTGGGATTTTAGTTGCAGCTTGTATAAATCAGGTACCAAGTTTATAAGCTAACGTCATGATATCCATATATTTGCAATATTTTTAATATTTAATTTACTTAATTTGACATGTGATTCTCACTCTGAATAAACCCAAAATTACTCAAAAATGGGTACCTAAAAACACTTCTCTTCATCAATATATTTTTTGTCATGTCTCTAGTTTTTGGTCTATAAACCTTGGCTTCCCCTTAAATTTTTGGGTAAATTGTCAAAAAAAAAACAAGCACTTTTCCAGTTGTCAAAACCCCCTAGTCTCGAAGCAGTAGTCAAAAAACCCCTAGAAAATTTTCCTGCAGTATCCAGTAACATGTTATATCTAACCAATTCATACAAACTATTTAGATAATGCAGAAAACGGTTTGGATATCATATGCAGCTGCTTAGATATTATTGGCTACTGCTTAGATATTGCAAGAAACTAGATATAGCAGGATATTGCGATATCGCATGTAAGGGTTTTTTTGATAACTAAAAACTTTTGAGGGGTTTTTTGACTACTGTTTCGAGGCCGGGAGATTTTTGACAACGGAAAAAAATGCTTGGTTTTTTTGGTGACAATTTACCCTAAAATTTTCATGTCCTGTCTCCAATTTTGTTGCAGCAATAACCATTGTAGCTTTTTCTGTACTAAAATCGACCTTATTGGAGTTCATAACAGTGTTTAAAGATATGTTTAGGGGTAATTTGGGGGTGGGTCTATTCAGCAAGGTGATAGCTACATGTAAGCTTAAATAATGTTTGCATAAGGATGTGGTAGTTCAATGGTCTGGGTTGTAAGTTTAAAGTTCAATAGCGTTATTGGAAAAAACAGGGAAAAGGTCAAGGGGATTTAGTATAATTTACCCAAAATAAAATGGATCAAATATGCTGTAGTTATTATGTTCGTTAGTTGTTAGCTTCCTTAATGTTGATAATGCTCAAAATTTATGGTGGCAGCGTCCTGATCTTTTCGGATGTGCTCTTGCTCATGCTGGTGTTATGGACATGTTGCGATTCCACAAGTTCACTATAGGTTTGGTCTTTTTCTTGGTTATCTCTCTCTTCCCCCCCCCCCCCACCAACCTTGTGTGTGTGTGTGTGTGTGTGTGTGTGAGAGAGAGAGAGAGAGAGAGAGAGAGAGAGAGAGAATATGCGCGCACGCGCGTGTGTGGAGGAATCTCTCTCTCTCTCTATGTGTGTGTGTGTGTCGAGAGAGAGAGAGAGAGAGAGAGAGAGAGAGAGAGAGAGAGATACATATGTGTATGTATATATGTATGTGCGTGTGCATGTTTTGTGTGCGTGTGTGCACTGCTCTAAGGTAACTTCCTGGGCTAGTCTTTCTAAATCATTTACCTTGTCCTAATACTTAGGGCACGTTTGGACCTCTGAATTTGGATGCTCCGACAATGAGGAAGATTTCCTGTGGCTTATCAAGTAAGAAATTGTATATCTTATCTTCTACAGAAAAGTTGAGTGTTAGTATAGTCAATTTTTTCTAATATAAGTTTCTGTAAATTGTTTTTCTACTATTTGAACTATATAGCGTCTCTTATGTGGACTTCATCTGTTTCATTTCTAGCATGAACACAAAAGTCGAGTACTCGTCAGTAAATTATTGATCTACCTTTAAACCATGTCTTCTAAACAATAAATTTTAAAAATATCGATTTGGTGCTTTATTGTTTACCATGATGTTTCTATTTAAACCTCTTGACTATTTACCTAAACATAATAATTCATTTCCATCTCTATTTATATATACATTTGTTTGTGTTGATTGGTTTAGATTGAAGGTTCAGAGGCTTACACTTCATGTATCTTTATTCATTTCCATCTCTATTTATATTTGAATCTTTATTGTTTTCTCAACAACTTACACTTCATGTATCTATGGTTTGTGCAGATACTCACCGCTTCACAATGTCAGAAGGCCATGGGAAAAGTATGGCAAAGACTATTGCCAATACCCACCAACAATGCTGTTAACAGCTGATCATGATGACCGTGTTGTGCCATTGCACTCCTTAAAGTTACTGGCAGTAAGTTTTTATTTTTCACAACTACATTTTGGTTTTACATTTTTCAGTTTTAATTGTGATTAGTTGTTCTGCGGCTAATACGTTTTTTTTGTTTCCTTTTATTTTCTTCATATTCACATTTAAACCTTGCAACTGACAGTAATATAATTGTCCTGGTAAAATTATTTTGCTGGCCAGAAGTTATTTTTCTAAATATATTTAAGGTATATTAAAATTACGTGAAGACATAAAAGCCATCTAGGCATCTAACAGTATCAACAAGCATAAAATTGAAACTCGAATCTTGATGAAAAGGATGCTAGTTTTGCTACAACAAAATTTTCCCATGCTTGACGATGTGAAATTTTTGACAAGCATTTCTCATTTTACAGAAACGTAACTATATCTCAGGTAATAAAAAATTGTTTTTATCACTAAAACCCGGCTTATTCTTGTTTTTATAGCTCCAATGCCTCTGGTTATATCTTTTCTCGAGCATTTACATAGTTTTTGCCTCTGCATATTGTTTTTGTCGGATCCTCAGATATCTTTGTTTCATCTTCTGACTGTTTGATGCTATCTTTTGTGAACAGACAATGCAACACATCCTCTGTAACAGCTTAGAGAAAAGCCCACAAACAAATGCTATCATTGCCCGCATTGATCGCAAGGCAGGGCATGGAGCGGGCCGATCAACTCAAAAACAGGTTTGTGCTTCAAATCTTATCGAAGTTACGAAAACAACAGTTGTTTGAACTTTGTAATATAACCCCAGCAAGTCATATGATTACCGTATTGGAGGATGGATTCAATCTCCTGAGAATATGCATGCAGAGTTCTAATCTCAGCTGTAAAATCAACCAGTAGCTTTGGACCTTGTTTTAACTATTCTTGTCTATGTGATTCTGTTATCAGATCGATGAAGCTAGCGATCGATATGGCTTTGTTGCGAAGATGTTCGGGTGTTATTGGATTGATTAAATCTCATGCCGACGATGGTTAGTTACAGAAGGCTCCTCTAAGTTGCACCATATAGTTTGTACTAATTATTGGCTATACATGTTAAAAGTGTTCAGTTCCATAGCAAGTCCAAGATATCATAAATTTTAAGGCTCATAAAGTTTTAATTTTTGGTTGGTACAACATCTTTGATCCTCTCGATCTTATTGGCTACAGGGAAAGTCTAAAGAAAAGCAAATTTAGCACTAATCTGTCCTTTGATTGTATCTGTTGAAAGATTCACAGGATGCTTAATCTAATTTACTTTTAATTTTCTTCTTAATAGTGTTCTTGAAATTATTTTTCATGGAGACCAACCTTGTAGATCCGAATTGACATATTGGATGAATCTGGGTTGCACAGACACTTCCAACGGGTTGTCGTATTCGTGTCCGACACGTATCGGATGCCGACACTTGCAAGATACTTGCACGACGCATATCGAATCCCGACACTTGCAAAATACTTGCACGACTCATATGTTGTATATATGTCATATATGCATAGTATGTATTCTATACATGTCATATGCGTATAAGCATATTTTTAATATATTATTAGCGTATAACATGGTTAGACTTGTTAATTTCCTTATTTAATGTTGTCATAATAGTTTGATATCTTATTTATCTTTATGAATTATATATATAGCCGTGACCCCGTATTCTATATTTTGGGATTTTGCCGTATCGCCGTATCACATCGTGTCGTATCCATGTCCCCATATTCGTGTCCATACAACCTTGGGATGAATTGAAGTGAATACATGCAAATTGATTTTAGCTTTGTCATCGAACTCTTGGGAGTGTGCACTGGATAAACAACCGACGTTTCCTATACATGTCCCTTAGCAATAAGAACACCCTTGTTTGTTCACAAGAAAACATATATCAAGCATTATTTGATATTACTAATTATTAGTCGGCTAATTGCTTGAAATTGATTGGCGTAACAGAACGTTTGTGCTGCGATTTCTGAAGTAGCCTGAGTCGGGTGGAACAAATCCCAGAACAAGTATGGATTGCGGTTGGAGCAAAAGTGCTATTTCTGGCGTCGCATGGAACTACTCCATTAAACTTCCCGGATTCGTAGCAGACAAAGCTGAGCTGAGCTCCTTCAACTCTGGATAAAAAACGAAATGTTATTAATATGAATTAACCATATTTTTATGAAATGAATTCATCATCAAGTTGTAGTCATGTAGTCATGCAAGCAGAAGTGAAAGTGTGCCTAGTACTAAAACCAGAACATCTTGTTGAATCCTCTTGTAATATACAAAGAGCTTAGGGGGCCTACGCAACTCCCCTAAGCAATTTTCTACGCAACAGAAAAGGGGTGGGGACCACTCGGGAGGGCTCCTCAATTTTTAGTCACGTTGTATAGTAAGTTACTTAGAGAGAGTTGCTTAGAAACTCTTTTCTCATATACGAAATAGGATTGATTCATGCCTGGAAGATATAGGTCTAGCGCAAGTTGATTCATGTCTCGGAGATATAGGTCTAGCGCAAGTTGTTGTATCGAACTCTCTATTACGAAAAGGTACCACAGAGCATCCAAATTTCGACTTAGTGCTTTGAAAACAAGCGTGTCTGAAATGATTATATTCATTCTTTCTCTCCCTCGCCCATACATATTTAGTCGACTTTATAGGCATACTTATTTGGTTATTTATTGGATACAACTCAAACCAGCCGGGCTATTGTCCTTTGGTGCATGCTTATATGGTTGCTTTCATTCTATGCGATCATGTAAAGTTTTCCCGCTTATGATCTGTATGTTTGTTCAAAAGCTGATAATTTGACTTGATGGTTCCATGACTTTGAGTTTTACTATACGTGAGCATCCGTAAAATTTAATATATTTACACGTCTCTTAGAGGCCATAATTTTCTGAGTAGACATGCTTGTAGGAAACATGCGGGTTTAACCGGTCTCAATCATTTTATTACTGTGCAAATAATGATTTCTAGTATAGGTTGCTTACCGAAAGGCATGGGATTCTCATAGATATTCACAACCATGTCGTATATGTCCCGATAGCATACTTCATCCTCCATCCGTGGAAGCTCGCTATGGGGTTCGTCCAATACTAACTGAATAGATAGATGGAACATCTTTGGCTAGAACATTAGCATTCTCCGTCGTCATTTCTAGCTCTTTGAGACGGACAACAACCTAGCGGCGGAACGCTAACTATGCCGAATTTTCTTCTCCAAGCTCATACAAATCCTGCCATGAACCACAAATACTTAAAATTCAATATAATTCATGGTCTAATTGAGCAGAGAGAGAGAGAGAGGGAGAGAGGGTACCCTTATATGGTTCTTGAAGGTAGAGGTAAGGTTGTGCACAAAGTTTGTGTCATTAGGTATCAGTTGTTTGTAGGAATACTCAAACATGTCATTGCTTCCTGTGCTGATGATAAATACACAATTCGCAAGGAAATTCGAAGCCCCGACCGAGCCCATCACCATCGTCAGGTTACGGCTGACGCTTGCAAAGTATTCGATCTGCTTCCTCATCGGAATCACCTCTCCCACCTGCATTTATAATTCAAATAAAAAGATCGACTAATTCAAGTCTCTCAAAGTAAGGCTACAGATGAAAACTGATCAAAACAATAGCTTACAAGCAAAGGTCCGGTTTCATCGAGCAATCCCGAGCCTCCTGATGCAAAGTTAACCCGCCAGATCAATATCTGCTTAGTGATGTCGGCTTGCGTCAGTGAGAGGAGCGGTGGCAGACTCACTGTAAACCCCAACAATTTAGCTGATCAGGAACCAACCGAATTAATTACGCCGGTACGTACTATCTGTCATTATTACTTGAAACTTAGAAATAAATACATACCCAGTTCATCGGCAGTATTGAACCCGTTGCTGCATCTCCCAGTCGGCGACGAGCTCGGGAAATCAATGCCGTAATAAAAGACATTGCCTTCGCCGTTGTACCCTTCAAGTAATTGTTGTTCCCAACGTCCATTGTTGAGTCACCAAACACGTAAATCGCATTCGGGTGTGCTTCCACTGCAATGGGAGCATAAAGCGAAAGGAAGATGCAAAGAAAAGTGACCGTTCTTCTTTCTGGCGGCCATTAGATCTTGATTAGTTTCCTGCAAGTTTGGCACATCACATTATATAGGACCTAAAAGCATGCAAGATGACAAAGGCACGAACACATAGGCGATATATAGACATCGGTGATGTTACATTCGGACTTGGAAATGATCGATCGAGGGGGAGGTGTTCAAATTTCTATGTTTTCATTTGGAGTGAATGAGCCATGCTCTGCTTCAAAACTAGAAGAGAGAAAAAAGACTGCATGAAATGGAACAAAGAAGCATAAGCCAAAGAGATGAAGAAATTAGCTACAAAACAGAATTAATGCTGGAGTATTTGCATGGTTGTGAACCGAATGAGAGAAGAATCTAGAGTGAGGTTTGTGCAATAGACTAAGAAAGAAAGACTACAATAACAAGAAGAAAGACTGCATGAAAAATGAACAAAAACAATCTTTTCTATGTTGGAATTTTATTAAGAATAAGTCCTAGTGGCAACAAAGATTTCTGAAAGTCGGTTTCAATCCAAGTTAAGACAAAACCGCGGTTTGCATCTATACAAACAGTGCATCCTGGGGTTATGAAAAAATAGGGTTTCATATAGTTGACAGCCGTTTGGCAACATAGTCTTGAAACCAAGGTTTTGTTTAAAAATAAGGGTTACAAGAGCAGCTTGAAACTTTGTGAAACTCCGGTCTTTCGAAGTTTAAAAATAAAAAGATGTTTAAAGCCCTCAAAAGATTTTGAAGGTTTGGAAAACTAACTATATTTTGGTTGCTAAACAGGCCATAGTTACAAATTTTGGTGTTTAATCTTGAAACTCTATGAAACCATAATTTCGGAAACCGTAACCCTGCTGTCACAGAAGGTGTCAAGGGTGCATGTAACCTCCATATATCATAAACTTAATGGGTTGTTCCAGAAAAATATTGTTTCTACCAACGTTTAAGTCATCCATTATGTCTAGGAAAAAGATAATCAGAATGGCCCTTGTTTTTTTTTATTTTTAAAACAATTGGAAAACCACCCTCACATTCCATTAAAGTTGCTTCAACTAGTGAAAGATGGTCCTGAGGAGTTGCTAAGGGCCGGTGCTTGCGAACGTAGACACATGGGAACGGGATGGACCCGTCCCCAGAGGGGTGGGGCCCACCCCGTTTTAGGCTTGTGTTCGCAGGCCAAGGCCTTGGGAAGCTCCCTAGTACCAGCAACGTACCTCGTCCTACTATGTCTACATAAAATATAAAATTGCATATAGAATAAAGTTACGCAGGTAAAAGATGGTTCATAGCTAATAATAAATCCATAATGTGGTACATCAACTTTAATCAAATGAGTTTCTGTCAAATGTTGCATCCTTATGATTACCGATTTGAGGTTTGGTCATGTGTCCTCCAGTTTAGCATTTTCACTTATGATAATCAGTTTCCCAATAATAATAATATATATAAGATTATGTTCTAATTAATTAGATTGAGGGAAAATAATGTGGATTATTATTCCCTCAAATTCATAAATTAACAGCCCTCTATGCAAAGCCTCTATTTTACCATTTGCAAGAACTCGTTTCTTGCTATTATAAGAAAATCATGATCGGAATAGCAAACGCAAAGCTATTGAACTTGGGTATAATCTTTTGTCGAAATGGAATGACCTTTTCTTTTGCCTTTCAATTTTCTTTCGCTATTCTCTAATTAGAGGCTTAATTGCTTATTATCCAAAATCAACTGCATCTTCTTAACTTTCATTAATTTAGATAAACCAATGACAATAAGCCAAATCCACCTAGAATTACAAAAAAACTAAGCTAGTAACACTTGGGCAAAGTATTCTTCAAGAATTTAATACATAAGTTATATAAGTAATATTTAGTTGTTATCGATGATAATGATTTATATGATTAGATTGAATTAATATGAAATGCATCATCGCATGTAAGGCTTAAGTGGACGGCGATTGATGATACCCGTAAGTAGGAATTCCCCAAATCACGACACGTGGCAGGTGACGTGCTATCCGCGCAAACCCACTAGATTCCTGGGGGCAGCAGAGTTGGGATAAATATGACGCATCGGGGAAGTTCCTCGGCGTCCCACCTCCGAGGTTGCACCAGACCTTTTAGAAAACCTCTCCGGAGTACGTTCCCTATTTGTCTAGCAACCGGCCATCAGCTCGCCTCTGAGCTATCCTACAGCCAAGCTCCTTCAACCTCCTCGCTCGTCTCCGAGCTATTACAGAGCTGAGCTTTCTCAGCCTCCGAGCTGTCACCGAGCTGAGCTTCCCCAGCTTCCTTATCTGGCCGGGAGCACGGAGCCCGAACGCCCCCGTAACGGCTCCGTGTATCTCGCCACGACGAGATCCCAGCCGTTCCACGTCCCGCATCCCACACTAGCGTATCCCGCCATTAATGGGCGTATCCCGCCATCAACGCGAACGTGACGCAGGGACGTAACCAACGACAAGAATCTCGCATCGGCTAGCTCTATGCGACCGCTATATAAGCCCTTCTACCAGAACGACTCAGGTAACTCGAACTGAATCCAATACGCCGCTACCCTGTCATTATTCCTTGGTACTTACTTGATCGTCGGAGGGGCTTACGGTGGTTTTCCACCCCAAGAGTTCTCTTGCAGGTAGTTCGGCGTCCACAACAACCTATTGATATCCACACGGTTAACCCTCATACTAAATCTCAACCGTTCAGCCGCTGGTAGCAAGATCGACGAAGGACAACATCTGAGGGAGATTCTGACTTCCATCAGTTGGCGCCATCTATGGGAACCTACTTCTTCTTCCACCCAAGAAAGTTGATCTTCCGCCATCGATATTATGGCCAGCGATCCTCATCATGGAGATCCCAGCACGAGCCACCTCGCCCTCTACAACGGAGGCGGGGTCGGTCCTACTCTACCTCCTAACATTATCGACGCCTTATCAGCGTAGATCGATACACTAGTAAAATAGGGAGTTGCCCCTACGGATAGTTTAATCCGTAGGGGCAGAAATAACTTGGCCCTACGGATATATCCGTAGGGCTAAAAGGTTGCCCCTACGGGCAAAGACGTCCAAGAATAAAAATATTAATTCTTAATTAGGTGTTTGCCCCTACGGAGCCGCAAACAAAGGACCTACGGATATATCCGTAGGGGCAAGTAAATATCGATTTAATAAAATCCCAGATCGATCGCCTACGCCCATTTCCCTCTCTCTCTCGATCGGGCGCGAAAATAATCCCCCAATGCGCCACGCCGTCGCCGCCAAGGTTGTTCTCCTCGTCGCCACCGCCGGTTTCGTCGCCACTGGAGTTCTCGTCGCCACCGCGGTTAAGGTCGTCGCCACCGCCGTTCAGATCGTCGCCCCTGCCCCAGCAGCCGTTCAGGTGAGTAAATCTCGAGGTAAGTTAAAGAATTTATTGGATTATTTTGGGCTTAAGGTTCATGGCGCGCGAGTTGGGGTTGGGCTGGGGTCGCGGTCGCAGTCGGGGTCGGGTTAGGGTTGGGGAAGGGGCTGGGCTGCGGGGTCGGGTTCGGGGTCGGGGTAGGGTTAGGGTCGGGGTCGGGGAAGGGGAAGGGTCAATTTATCAAATTTTTTATTGGGGGTGCGGCTGGGGCTGCGGGCTGGGGCTAGGGCTGGGGAAGGGGAAGGTCAATTTATCAAATTTTTAACAAGATTTGTATTAGTTTGCAAGAACACTTAAGTTTATCACAAAATATTGTTTGGGTTTTCGATTTATATCTTTTAGCGGTATGTATCCGTTGTCCCAAATTTTGAATTATCTTATACTAGTATTTATGCATGTGCAGATCTTCTTTATCCTGACAAAAGATCCATATCCATTATCTTAACTTAAAATCCTTTAGAGGGTGCTAATCCTAAATAACAACAAAATGATGTTAAATATTTCATCCGATTTTCACAAGATCATACTTGAAAAAAATGCAACTACTTTCACAATTTCACAATCCTAACCAACTCCCAATTTATTATGGTATTCGATCATAACTTGAGAACAAATTCTCTTTTCTATTGCCATCCCATATCAAACCCTAGAATCGTGGGCCATTTCAAATTACACCAAATTGAGGCAAGAATAGGATGAAACCAACATAACCAACAATAAAGAGCTTTATTTGGTAATATATATTGATGAACAATGGTTGCTGTGTTAAATCCAACCCTCACATCACATGCATATCAATAAAGGAGAGGACTGACCAAAATGCTGAATTTTAACAATTGTGAAAGTTCTTCGGTCAGGATGTAACAGAAATAAGGAAAAAAAACCTAAAATATTTCTCACAAAAAAGAAAAAGCAAGCTTCTCTCCCATATCATTAACAAAGCTTATCACTTTTGATTCTCGAAATTATTTTACATTATATTTTCATTCAAAACGTTTTGCTAGTTTGCTCACCAACCGTTTGATAAAATTCCAAAACTATTTTTACTTTCCTTGCTCACAATTGCTCTTGACTACGTACAAATCTTGAAAACCCATTAACGCTCTTGCAATAATATGCAAAATCACATGAGGATTCACATTCATCACCACCACCTAAGGCTAGGGTTTGGGCTGGGGCTGCGGCTAGGGCTGTGCGTCCTCCAGAGGGCGATCATAGGATCGGTGAAGTGAGGTGGCTGGATATGAGATACGATGGATTTCCATGTGTTCAATGGAATGCTGAGGGTCAGAGTCGGTTATTCATATATCTCCCAAAAAAGAATGAGTTTGTTATCAAAGGTGTATTGATTTCTACATCAAGGAATATCAGTTATATGTCATTCAGTGACTAAGTCTGTTTCTGGCCCAACCATATTTATGAATCGTTTCTTCTTTTTCCTTCTTACGTATATTTACTAGTTCAGACTGTATGCACCTCTGCAATCAACGCCGAGAACTTATACATTATAGGTTAATAGACATATGCTATGAAATCACGGTGCATATCGAATTCATGATATGTTATAGTCCCTCATTATTTTTACTGTGGTGAGAAAGCAGTCGCTGGTGGCCACAAGCCATAGAATTGGCAGTTGTCCTACCTGCGATAACATCTTACAAATCATCAGTAGACATCTCTGTTATATTAATCTTTTGATGTCAGCTTGCATGCATGTTTATTTGCATATTTCCTCTGCTAATTATATTCTTCTAGATCATGTTTGCCTAATCTATCCGAGGCTTAGCATAATCTAGTGGCGGGGATTGGGCCCTAGCAGGGCCCATATGAGGTTGGACTCCACCCCGGCGGTTACTTCCTCCGTCTCCAGTGACCGGCATGTCCATCATGAACTGGATAGCTTGAGGGCCAGCGTTCAGGAGTTGAAGGAGATGCTGGTATGTATACTACTTTATAGTAAAATATCATTTCATATTATATACATATCAACATATCCATAATTAGTACGTAGCTTGAGCTTATTTGGTTTTAGACTTAAGTTTGATTAATCATACATACATATGTAATTGAAATAAACAACGCTTTTCCAAACTAGATATCCAAACAGGGTTTCGAAATAACTTAATAATGATACGAATTCGAATAATAAACAGTTCTTACACACTTCTTACACACGTTATATCCAGACGCGACAGGGTAGATCGGCCGAGCCTCCACACGCATCTCCTTCGGCTGCGGCTCCGCAAGCCACTACATCGGCCGCGGTTCCGCAGACAGCTCCTGTTGCTCCACCGCCCACTCAGACTCCCGCTCGCGACGAATTGCAGAGTTTATTGACCGAGGAGCAGGCGCGCGTTATTCTATCGTTATTCAGAGGTGGAGCTGGACCGAGCTAGGGTAGATTTTTGGTTCTTTTTTTTTGAAACATGTATTTATTTATATCATACACATTGTACTACATTTTGAAACGATATTGATATTGGTTTGTATTTATATCATATTCAGTTTTTGTGTTTCTTTTGTATATTATATATATGCGTGAGATGTGATTATGAATACTGCAATATATGATTTGATTGATGTATATATTATTGTGCACAGGGCGGGAAAAAATCAAGCAGCCCATTTTTTAAAAAAAATTACAGACAATATGTACCTACGGATTAATCCGTAGGAACACATGTTACCCCTACGGATATGTCCGTAGGGGCAAAATATCAGCAGTAACTGATATTTCCCCCAGATGTCAGTGCCAGGGGGTTGGGAAAGCCCCTACGGATATATCCGTAAGGGCCACTGACTCTCCCCTACGGCGTTATCCGTAGGGGCAAAATATCAGGAATCCTGAATTTGTGCCCCTACGGAAACGTACCTACGCATATATCCGTAGGGGGTAGTACATGCCCCTACGGGTATATCCGTAGGGCCAAGTAATTTATTAAAATAAACCGTAAATAATATAAAATCTTATACCCTACGGCTTACTCCGTAGGGGCAACTGGACCTACACATATATCCGTAGGGGCAAAAATTTAACCGTAGGGGCAAGTTCAGACCCTCAACTTGCACCTGCGGCCTTTGCACCTACGGGGTATTTTTTCGCCCCTACGTATATATCCGTAGGGGCAGTGGGTTGCCCCTACGGATTTATCCGTAGGGGCAACCCTTCTTTGTAGTAGTGATAGGCTCACGGCGATAGTGGACGCGCTCGCTCGTGTTCAAACGGCCATCCACGTCCGCCAAACCGCTGTCCCCACCCCCCGGAATGACGGCGTGCATGGGACGACGGAGGGGTGCGTTCGGGCCCTCGACCTCACTCACGCCCATATCGATGTCACCGAACTCCGGCGTGCCGATTCCGGCAGTCACGACCCACATACGAGGAATGATTCCATAACTCGTTGGGCGCTGGATGGTTCAGCACCAAGATCTCAGGAGAGACCGGGATATCGCTTCAATGCCCGCTGAGCTCTCTCGCCCCCTGAAGAGACGTCGGTCAGGTCGCCTGATTCCAGGCAAGACCGACGTCACCACACTCATGGAGATCACGCACATGGCGAACGTCAGGGCAAGCCACGAAGGGTCCATCCCGAGAATCTGAGGAACGTGATCGAGCGAAACCGAAACCGCTCCATCACGCAAACCCGGAGCAGAGATAGCAGGCACTCTGACTGTGGAGAATCCTCGGGGTACCAACAGCGAATCGAGGTCCTCGAGAAGAAGATTGAGGACATACGGCTCGTCGTCCGTTCGACCGGAGGAGTGGCAAAGTACTCTGCAGATTCGCTCACGGGGCCCTTCACGAAGCAATTACTAGATGAGCGGGTCTCGTCTCGGAACAAACCGCCCAAAGTGGTCCTCTTCAACGGGAAGTCTGACCCGAAGGACCACTTGGATGCGTTTACAGCGGGCATGAGTTTCCAAAACAACTTAGATGCAGCCCAGTGTCAGGCCTTCTCCACCACCCTCATCCGGGCCGGCTGGGATTGGCTCCGTGGACTTGCGCCATGCTCGATCTCGACCTTTGACGAGCTGGCGACTCAATTCCTCGGTCATTTCATTGGTAACCGACGACAAAAAAAGACGGTCGGCTACCTGTTTACCATCAAGATTGAAGATAGAGAATCCTTTAAGGGTTACGTCACCCGCTTCTATAATGCCCTCCTGGAAGTCCCCGAGCACCGCGACGAAACAGTTATCACCGTCTTAAGGCCGGGTCATAGGCACAAAGAGTGGCTCCACTCTTTTGCATTAGCGTAACCTAGGACCATGGACGAAGTAAAACCTGGACTGGGCGAGAAATCCAATTCGAGTCGGAGGTAAACGCTAACTTACCCCGCGGCGACCGAACAGACAAAAAAAAAATAGGACAGAGAAGAGAAAAAGAAGGCCGACCGTCCAAAACCTTATTCTCCGAGGTTTCACGAGTACACCCTCCTGAACGTCTCCCAGATCGAGCTACTAGAAGAGGCTAAGGGCGAGAGGTTTTTCAAACTCCCGCCAGCTACTCGGAGGCCGGGAAAGAGACTCCGCAGTCCGTACTACACCTACCATCGGTCGCAAGGGCACCCGACCGAGAGCTGCAAACAACTCCGTGACTATATTGAGAAACTGATTTACCCCGGTCACCTGGCGAAGTACCTACGAGACAAACGGCAGGTGGATCGGGAGAAAACGAACCAACCCCTTCCCGGAGAATTGACGATCAGGAAGATCATGGTCGTCTCCATAGGTTCGACTCCGGGCAACGAGGACGCCCGCCACTTCCGGTTGGTCATGATTTTAAGTGATCCGCCCCATAAGAAGTGCAAGAAGGACGATCTAATCACCTTCACTGACGAGAACCTTCACGGCATATCACTCCCGCACAATGATCCCTTTGTGATAGCAGCCCGGGTAAACCGATACGAGGTCCGGAGAATATTGATCAACTCAGGGAGCTCGGCGGATATCCTGTTCTACGACTGTTTCTAGCGTATGGGATTAAATCTGTCCGACCTTCCACGTCCTCTCCGGGTTCACAAACCATTTCATCTTGGCCGAGAGATCGATCACCTTCCATCTCAACATCGGGAAAGCAGGCAAAACACGATCCATACCGGTGAACTTCCTCGTTTCCAAGATCCCGTCGTCCTATAATATCCTCTTGGGACGCCCCATCCTAAACGCCCTCTAGGCTCAGATCTCAACCTATCACCTCATGCTCAAGTTCCCTTTGGATAATGGGGGGTAGGCCGGGCCTATGGAGACCAGCAAACTGCCAGGGTCTGTCTTGCCTCAACGTCTCCCGGGGAGAAAGAGGTTGACGATTTCGAAGAGTGTACGATCTTCAGGAGACTCTAGATACACACGACGACCAAAAAGAAATTCGAGACCCCCCGGTAGAGGCTTTGGTAGAAGTTCCTCTCAAGGAGGGAGACGATGGCCGAACTGTCCAGATCGGCTCTTTCTTAATGGGGGCGCTCGGGACGACCTGATCCAGCTCCTCTGAAATAACTCCGACGTGTTCGCTTGGACCCCAGCGGACATGCCCAGGATCGACCCAAAGGTGATCTCCCATAAGCTCGGGGTCGACTCGAAAGCCTGGCCAGTCTGACAAAAGAAAAGAAGTTTTGCGCCAATGAAGCAAAAAGCGATAGAGGAGGAAGTGGACCGACTGCTCGCGGCCGGCTTCATCAGGAACCTGGACTATTCGAATTAGCCGGCGAACGTGATCATGGTCAAGAAGGCAAACGGGAAATGTCATATGTGCGTTGATTTCACCGATCTAAACAAGGCTTGCCCCAAAGACAACTACCCACTCTCTCGGATAGATCAGTTAGTAGACTGCTCAGCCGGTCACGAGCTACTAAGCTTCATGGACGCCTTCTCCGGTTATAATCAGATCCGGATCAATCCGGCCGATGAAGAGCTAACTGCCTTCACCACCAATCGGGGAGTTTACTATTACAAGGTAATGCTCTTCGGCCTCAAAAACTCCGGGGCCACATACCAGCGGCTGGTCAACAAGCTGTTCAAACCACAAATTAGGAGAAATATATAAGTCTACGTCGACGACATGCTTGTGAAATCTACCCTATCGGCCGGGCATACTGCAGACCTCGGCGAGACATTCGACGTCCTGCGGAAGTACATGATGAAGCTGAATTCAACCAAATGTGCGTTCGGCGTCACAAGCGGGAAATTCCTTGGATTCATGGTCACCCGTCGAGGAATCGAAGCGAATCCGGAGAAAATCAGGGCCATCACCAACATGGCGACACCCAAGAGCAATGTTGATATCATGCGACTCACATGTGAGATGGCTGCCTTGAGTCGCTTCATGTCCAGATTCGGAGAAAGTGCCTGCCTTTCTTCAAAGACTTAAGTAAGATCCCCAGGTTCGAATGGTCCGAAGAGTGCCAAATCGCTTTCGAACAACTCAAGGCACACCTGGCGATCCTCCCGCTTCTCACTCGACTAGTTGAGGGGGACGAGCTGTTACTATATCCGACTGTCTCCGACTAGGTTGCTGGGACCGTACCCATCAGAGAATTCGAAGGAATACAAAGACCGGTCTACTACATTAGCCACGTTTTCAAGGATGCAGAGACCAGATATCCGGTCATAGAAAAAATAGTCCTTACGCTCGTTGTCACCTCCAGGAAGCTGAAGCACTATTTTTAGGGACACACGATCATCATCCTCATCGAACGACCCTTGGGGAATATCCTCAGTTCCCCCGAATCGTCGGGCCGCTTGGAGAAATGGAGGTAGGAGTTGTCCCAATTCGATATCAAGTACCGGCCAAGACAAGCTATCAAGGCACAGGCCCTAACAGATTTCGTGGCCGAATGCACTATTCCCAATAAGGAAGGAGCACCTACACGGGGCCCTAATCCACGACCCTCAGTCGAGGAGTCGCTTGGTCCGATCCCTGACTGGGTACTATATGTGGACGGATCCTCTACAGAGAAAAGGAGTGGGGCCGGTTTAATCATCCGTGGTCCAAATGAGGCGAAGATGGAATACTCTCTGAGATTTGGCTTTAAGTCGTCAAATAACGCAGCAGAATACAGGGCCTTATTAGCCGGGCTACGAATCGCCTCCGGCGTAGGGCTAAAGACAATCAGGATCCACAGTGACTCTGTGCTAGTCGTCGGCCAGGTGACCGAACGTTTCGAAGCCTGGGAACCACTAATGATGAAATACCTAACGAAGGTAAAAAGATTTCGGAGAAATTTCAACAAGGTCCAAGTGGAACAGATTCTCAGAAGTATGAACACCGAGGCCGACGCGCTAAGCAAACTTGCCTCTTCCTATTCGGCCAATCATAAGAGAAATATCCTCTTCGAAGTCCTGCTATGACCCAGCATGGAAGATGAAGAGGTAACACACCAGATCTACACAACTCAAGGGGATACCCTGGATTGGAGAAAACCCATTGTAGAATTCCTAAAGGACGGAGTACTCCATGGGTACAGGGTCGAGGCTCGCCAGCTCCGTATAAAAGCTCACCACTTCGTGTGGAGCAAAGGAAACCTGTACAAAAAGTTGTACACCCAACCTCTACTCCGATGCGTCGATCCCGATGAAGCAGACTACATCCTACGAGAGATACATGAAGGGATCGGAGGAGCACATCAGGGGCCCGCAGTCTACTTCAAAAGACACTGTTGTAAGGGTATTACTGGCCGACAATACACCAAGACGCAGGAAAGCTGGTCAGAAGGTGCAAGAACTGCCAACTCTTTGGCAGCATCCCCCGGCTTCCCGCTATCTAATTAACACCACTAAGTTCCCCTTGGCTGTTTGCACAGTGGGGGATGGATATGGTTGGCCAGCTCCCCACTGGCACGGATGGACATAAATACATCATTGTCGCCGTAGACTAATTTACAAAATGGATAGAAGCCGCGTCGATCAGAAAACCGGATGCTATCTCTACGATAAAATTCCTGCAAAATAATATAATCTCCCGATTCGAAATCCCGAGGTGCATCATCACTGACAACAGAACCAACTTCGAAAATGACAAAGTCAGAGAATTTTGCAACGACTATCACATATTGATGAAGTCCTCCGTGGTCGTGCATTCCCAATACAACGGGCAAGCCGAAATAGCAAACCAAGGCGTCATCCGTGGGCTCAGAGCCCGCTTGTGTTGGGTTTTGCCGGCGCCCTGACCATCTACCGTGGCCGATACGGAACAAAAACTGGAGTTTAAAAAAATTGGCACAAACGAAACCACGTCCAAGATCGAACCATAAACCTATACTAGTAAACTAAGAAGCCAAACTAAAGGGTTATAAGTGTTATACTAAAAGAACCAAGTCCTTCGGTCTTTCATCACCTTCCTAAGCTCCTTGAGGCGTGCTCAAACGAACTTGGCCGCCGGTCTTCCTCTGTCGAAGATGATCCACCCGAGGGATGTAGTCATGGCTCTAGCTCCACATAATGAATGCAAGTGAAGCAATTAGGGATTCTAGAATGCTATTCTAGAATTCCTAGGATGTAGTGAGTGTTCTAAGTGTTGGTCTATCTTATCTCACCTCCTCTTATGATTCTCAATACATGAGATGGTTGGGAGGAGGTGGAAGATGAAGGTGGAGGAACTAAAGAAACCCAATAGGAAGTGAAGCTAATGGTGAGGAGGAAGATGACATGCTAAAGAAAAAGGAGCCATCTTATTTCTTTTCTCCAAAATGAGCAAGTGTTCTCAAGTGAGGAAAAATCTCACATGAAGAATTGTTTTGTAAAAGCAATATCTTTCATTTTAAAATACAACCCATACTTGAATAGTATGCACAAATGAATTAATAATTCATTTGTGCACACTATGCAAGCATGGTCCTCACCATACTCCCATCAAGTCTTTGCCACCTCATAATCCATTTAATATAAATGGTCAAACCAATATGAGGTGTCCACCTTCTAGAATTTTTCTGGAAAAATACGGATTATATTCTACTGTATATACATACCTGTATTTGTACCAAAACATGAATACCCAAAGAGATAGAATAACACAAAAAACATAATATTAGAATATACATATCGAAATACATATACGTAAATTATTAAATCAATACTTGATTTAATAATCCTGCTCAAACCCAAGCCGGTTAGTATTACCAACTGTCCAATCGAAAGTCCGGGTACAAAGTACAATCAATCGATCGGAACCCTGTACGTATCCAATACGGCTACTATATCATTTCGCCAGAACCATGGAAACACTCTGTGTGGGACTCTAAAGACTTGTCAATACACTGGCAGTGGGTTTAATCATAAGCACGTCAGCCGCACTAGTTGTACGTAATGGCTACCCAGGTATTGAGCGAAAGGAAGGCCGACGAGCAAGCTCATCCAAACCCCTACTGAGCTTGTCCATGACAATCTCCATACAGTCCGGTCTGTTCGTCTAAGAGTATCGGATATCGAGTCTAGGGAGGTGGATAAAGTCAGACCCCTAATAACGCGACATTTCGTGTCGGTATGAAGGCCATTACCCACTGAGAAACTACTGATCCAAATCAGTAATTCTCGTCCACCTCGGCCGAGGATTTCTGGTGATGGCCACCCGTGCATAACGCGACATCAACCCCCAATATCGGGATAGACGAATCACCGACGATCCGCTCATTGCCTCCATGTGGCTCGGGACTGTACCTAATTAAAACATGTTTGCATGAATCTTTTGAGCCATGGTAGGGTAGTAATCAAAGTACAGTGGGAACTCATGCAAGACAAATGACGATCTCAGATCGACAGACTAACCTGTACTCATGTCACCCGGGAACTGCTATCTGACAATAGGTATAATACCAACTAGTATGTTCCCGGCGAGTCCGTCCAGTGTACTTATAACCCAATGAGCATATGTATATTATCTTAGGTGACTAATTGAAACCAATGTCTTGTGAGACCGGCCACCGCCCCTCTTCAGGATCTCGATAAGTATACACTAGTCTACTCCGGAGTATTGATGCCCAGTCTCGATACTCCCATGACTAGGGACATTTAAGGATGTGCTTATAGACCACCCAGCTCCCACTTATATGATCGCCATCATAATGCTGGTAGTCAAGCAAGAATCTTATAGGCTCTATCAATATGTAATAGTGATATGTAATACTACCTAATGTTGTACATGATGATAAAGACAAACTAGATAGCATACTATCATCTCGAGCAAGACTGTTCTCCTCGTATAGGTCCTCCCTCAATCATCATAATTGCGTGCCTGCGATTCAATAATTGACTTAAGGGCACTAAAGCCAACAATCTCCCACTTGTGTTAGTTATATGTATGCAATAGAGGCCATTACTGTACATGAGATGTATATTGTAGTGGATGCTGGGACATATATATGTAGGACTTTCTTGCTCGACATGATAGTACGCTATCTGGTTGCTCTTTATCTTAACATGTATACTTGCCGTCTCTCTATTACATGTTGATAAAGCCCTTAGGATGTATGCTCGACTTCCAGGACTATGATGCAGATCATACTAGTGGGGCCTGGGTAGTCAATGAGTACATCCTTCAATGTTCCTAGTCGTGGGAATATCGAGACGGGGCATCGATATTCCAGAGTAGACTAGTGTATATCTTCTCGATCCATGTGATGGGTGATGGATGATCCTATATCCATTGGTGTTTGACATCAGAGACGGTATGCGGGTGCTCAGTGGAGACTGGGTACACTGAACGGACTCGCCGAGAACTCCCAAATGGTATTATACCTCACGTCAGATGGCAGTTCTCTGGTGACACTGGTACAGCTTAGTCTGTTGACCCGAGATCGTCATAGAGTCTTGTGTGTCTCCCACTGTGCTTTGATTTCTACCCTACCACGGCTCTACTGAGTCGTGCAAACAGGTGATTTTTAGGTACAGTCCCGATTCACATGGAGGCAATGAGCGATAGGAGGGGATTCTTCTCTCCTGGTATTGGGAGTTGATGTTGCACTATGCTCGACTGGCCATAACTGGAAATCCCTGGCCAGGGTTGCACTGATTTACTGGTAAGTGTTATCAGTAGTTTCATGCTTGTTATGGACCTTACATCGGCATGACTTATCGAGCTACTGGGGTCTGACGTTTACCACCCCTAGGCGAGATATGCGACATATCAGACGAACAGACCGGACTGTACGGTAAGTGTTACTGGTTTGATTCACAGGAGTGTGAGCGGTCTTACTCGTTGATCTTTTGTTCGCTCAATACCCGGGTGGCTGTTACGTTTAGCAGACCGCTTGCGGCTTGTGGGTGTTTGATATGATCATCACCTACTGCCGGCGTATTGACGAGTCTTTAGAGTCCTACACAGAGGTTTCCTGGCTCAAGCGAAACGAAATAGGAGCGCATATGAGATATGCGCGTGACCGAGAATAATACCAGTATGTGATACTGAATTCTATTCTCATGATTTGTATCATCGGACGGTTATATAAGATATAGCCGGGTTACCGAATCAAATATTGATTCGATATATTGATACACTTGACATTAGTCGGTTATATGCAGTATGACCGGATCATTAAATCAAGTGTTGATTTAATGATTTAATGTATAATTATATATTTGATATATTACTTTACATTAACTAGTATTTGTCCACTTAAGATTGATTTTCTCACTTGATGTGCACAAGTTGTATATGTGATATATGTTTGTGCACTAGTTTGTATCATGATTGATGATACATGCAAACTTGGGTGTGTGTATGATTTACACCATTGTTTAGGTTAATGGTTAGGGTTTTATTTATTTTATTCATTTTGTTTTGTTAAAACAAAATGGTCTTTTTCTTTCACTTTGCTAGAAGCTTCATGATACTTCAAGCAAGCATCTTTGAAAAAGTCTACCATTTTGTTTTATCCTTTAACCTAACCATTACCTAAACCCTAATTTACTCTCTACATGAGTTTACTCACCCATGGTTGCTAAATGATAAGTCTTCACTTGAATTTTCTTTTTTCACATAATTTATTTTCTATTCTCTTCTTCTTCTTCTTCATGAAGAAGAAAGCTTGCTAGAAAATTCCAAGTGAAGAAATCAAGTGAGAAATCCAATTCTAAAGTGAACCCACTTTCTATTTCCTCATCCTCTACAACTTTCCATGTAGTAGAGTGTGTTATCTTCACAAGTTTCATGACCTAGTGAAGATGGAGCTTGAGTTTGAGTCGCCTCGACGTAGATCAACTTCGGCATCGAAGTCAACGACCTAGCCCGCTCATTTCTTCGATGAAACCAACGCTAGAGTCCGGGATCCAGATGATCGCAGCGGAGGGACGTCAACACGGAGCTAAAGAAGTGGAGGACCGGATCTACAAAGGTTGTAATCCCTTTCACTTGTAGTTAAAGTAGTTAACTTGCATGTTTTTCTCCTTACCTCTAGTAACGATCTTGCATTAGGGTTTCTCGGCACATGAAAAATTTGATTTTGGCATGGTTGATGCCTTGTGGAACCTCTTGAGTGTGCCTAGGATCCCTACAGTGGTATCAGAGCCTAGCTAGAGCTTTAGGCGAAGTGTAGACGAAGTTAGAAACCCGATCGAACCCCGAAACCCCAATCGATACCCTTCTCTGTACAATTTTTGAAACTGTGGAATTTTGTGAATTAAAAATGCTCAGAAAATAGTGCAGGGAAATATAAGGTTAATTGTAGAAAACGAAGCCCTAACTCTACTGTAGCGCCGCGGAACCGCGGCCTTACCCTGCTTTTGGCGGCGGTTCCGCGGCTGTATGTACTGATTAGGGGTCTATTTTCTTACAGTAATGCCCGTAGCTGTTTCCTGTGTTCTCTAGGAATTTTTAATCTGTACTCAACAGTTGAGTTTTCTGGGGTGTATTGGGGACTCGTTGATTCGATCGGATATTTTAACCTCGTTTGTGTTTTTCCGGATAATTTTAGAACATGTTAAAAAGTTCGACCGGATATAAATAACCCATTTTTTCCCCTGACGGGAAATTTCCAAGTGTTGGATTTTTCCGTAGTTTAAGAATGTTCTAAGTAGTGCAAGTAACTCGATGGACCCTCTAGAAGACAACAAACCTTAACTCGATTATGTGACCGTCTTGAACTGCCCTTTGAGCCTTAGGGTTTGGGGCAGCACGGCGTGCCACATGTGAGGCGTTGGCTTGACCCTTCTACGGCTGGACCGTTGGTACTGTGGCATGAAATGGATGTTTTTAAACTTATTTCAAGTGTTGAGCTTTTCGGGAAAACTTGGGTGTTTGATTGTTCGATCGGAAATTTTAACATTGTCTATTTATCTGGAATGTGACACAATATTTGGAATCCACAAATAGTTATGAGATAACTGATTTGAATGTTATAAATCTAGCAGTTTAGTCTCACTTGATCGGTTGCCACGGGATTTTGATGTGATCAAAAGTCCGTCGCAATCACGTAACGTATGCGGATACTCGCCGGTAAACTTAATAGATAGCCACGCCCCATAGCCCCGACCAAGTGACTGTAGGAGAACTCCGTCGCCAAAAGCATCCGTTCGGGTGCTCGCGGCAGCGGTGTTCCGCCTTAGTGCACTTTATCGACGGTATCGGGGGTGCGGCCATCTACTAAAGTTTGCGACGAGCATTCGTTCTGAATGTCGGGAATCTTGTTGAATTGCCCGACTTGATATTGAAAAGTGTTTTTGATAATGAGACTAAAATGCGGGGTTTGTAATTGTTAGGCATGCGATGTCTAAGGAGGTTGCGGGTTCCAACTGTTGTAGTTTTACACTTTCTTTTCTGCGACCGTAAGTGTAATATGTGATATCGCCAGTTTTGTTGCTATATGTCAACGACAATTGGGATGGACATATTTACTTACGTTGATGACATGTGATGTTATGTGTTGCTGGATATGTTATATTGGATCGTCTTGTTTGAATAGCCGGGTTTTTTTTATGTGAGATGAGTGTTTTTCATTTTCATTCATGTAAAAAACTTGTATGTAATATTCTTTTATTGGGACACTTCCGGGTTGAGGAAGATGTCGCCGTTGATTTATATTATTTACTTTTCCGCATTAGGATAGACCCAAGGAGGGGAGCACAAGTAACCGGGTTCTAGGGTCCAGTGGGAGACCATCTCGAGGAGTCGAGTCCGGGTCTCCTAACTCTAGAATTGGTAGGGTTGCTTGCCGCTCTCATAGGGGTCCAGGGGTGTGGGATTGGCTATTCATCACGACCGTGGAATCCGTGTTTTATACAGGCTCAAAATAAAACACGGATGTCCTAGTATATCCAATATTTCATATGATATTTTCTGTTGCATTATCTGTGATGTGATCATGTGATTTGTTCAGATAGATACTGTATATAGTATATATGATATATTATATAGACGTTGCTTATGTTTTACACCCGCGCTAGCCCTGCCTCGTTCTGCCGTTAGTTACCTAACCTAACGGTGCAGACGGGACATCGAGGTGAATGCGGATGGCATAAGCGTACGTTATATTTATCTGTGATGTTTAGGTGGACTTAAATGATGGGACATTCATTAATGAGATTAATGAAAGAAAATAAACCTAAAAGATGTTGTGGAATCGAATTTCAAAAATCAGGTAGCTACAGTTCTTGCTTTGCATCGTGGTGTTCCTTGTAAAACATCCTGCACCTTATTCGATAAGGAAAGGGCCGAGATCCCTTCACCGGGAGTGACCCCTTTAGCAATAACTGGCAGATGCTACAACCCTCGGTTTGTCTTTTGATTGCTTCTATAGTTTTTGCTTTGCACAGCGGTATATATGATATATCCTGCACCTTATTCGATGAGGAAAGGGCCGACGATCCCTTCACCAGGAGTGACCCCTTTAGCAAAACTAGAAAAGCCTCAAAAACACTCCATTTAAAAACCATTTGATTCCGCAACGAGATCAAGTTCAAAGCGTTAAAGGTTTTATTAAAAACCATCCGCAACCCTCCGTCATTTTAGGAAGTAGAGTACTTAGTATTCGTGCTGTGTTTGTTGACCATAATCAAGGCACAGTGTACGGTAGCTAAGTGATGTCTTCCTACACCGCATATGATGCGATTAGTTAGGACAGTCGCGTGACTTTGTTGACCTTAGTTAAGGGTCATGTGGGTGGGTCTAATTAATCACGAAATGACGGGTAGAACTTGACTAGTGCTTATGATTTGTTGACCATAGTTAAGGTCATAAGTGCTAGGGGTAAAAACCATTATCGGGAGTTTCAAGTGTTGAAATTTGCAATGAGATTGCATATCTTCTATATGATAGTTGGATCCCGATACCCACTGCGAGTAATTGTTACTCCTGGGAGAGTTTTGCACTTTATAATTAGCCGATCAAGTAGGTGTCTAGAAAGGTGTCAACGGGGTTACACCCCTCGGAAAACGAGGTTTACTTTAATTAGGTCCGTGCAAAAGCACGGGGAACCTCCCTCAAAGTACCGGCACTGGCCTGGCTGAAAGATTGGCGAACTTGTAGAGTGTAATTAATCCCGGCTAGTCTTTCCTTTTAGGGTTTGAAGAAAGATTTGATAAAAACAGTGGGAGCCATCCTGATTAGATAAAATATATAACTAATCTAATCTTGCAAGAGCGCAAGCAGAGTGTTTCATTCTCTCTCTCTCCAGGTAGCGACCATGTCATGCCTTAATCAAGATAATAATATGGATGTATTGACCGAACCCGCTTGTTATACTGAGCTGGGGAACGTTGGTCCCGCTCCAACTTATAATTGTTATAAGATAGAGCAGGAAATTGGGGATTACCAGAATTCCCGTGCCGCCCAAACGAAGAAAGTGCATGATGATGCATCTTCTTCGGGTGTGTTCATTATAAAGAACTGTTTCTCAGTATCCTCTGCGTCCTGGGTATTTGACACCGAATCAGGATCCCAGATATGTAATCTATTACATAGGGCTACAAAAAGGTAGAGAACTGAGAACGGGTGATAAGTTTCATGAGACAGAAAATGGTGCAAGTGTTGCAGCCAAGTCTGTTGGTCACTATCACCCTATATTTCCAAATACATTGATTCTGAACAAATGCTATTAGATACCGAACCTGATATACAAAATCAATATCAATCTCTTGATTTATTAAAGAAGGATATAATTTTGTATTGTTGAATAATGTTTTGAACATTTCAAAAGTTGATCTGTTCAGGCACGTTATCTAAAAGCATTGACGTTCTAAATCAAACTACAGTTCCTAACATATAGAACACACACAAGAGGAAGAGTTCAGAAATGAACGATTCCTTCTTGAGGCATTATAGACTAGGTCATATCAATGTGACCCGACTAGCTAAAGTTACATTTAGATGCATATTTAAATCAGTTTGAATTTACATCTTGTGAAACTTGCCCATCATGTCACAAAGATAAGATGACCATAGCTCTGTTTACTCGAAACAGAGAAAGAGTTAGTGAACTCTTGGGACTGATACATAGTGATGTATAAAAGTCCCCAGTCTACAAATGCCAGGACTGGTTCTTTGTACTTCCTTACATTCACTGATGATCTCTCAAGATTCAGACACATGTTCCTGTTGAAACACATGTCTGAAGCTTTTGAGAAATTCAAAGAATATAAGTTAGAAGTAGAGAACCAATACATGTATAAGTATTATGTCCTATGATGAGATCAGGGAGGAGAATACTTGTGCATGGAGTTCTTGGACTATTCTAAAGGAGAATGAGATTCTCTCTCAGTGTTACTCCTCTGTATACACCACAGCACAACGGTGTATCGGGGCGGAGCAATCACACCCTATATGATATGGTGCGCTCTATGATGAGTACTACTGAGTTACCTGTTTCCTTTTGGGGGTTATGCACTGAAGAAGCTGCATACCTATTGAATTAGGTTCGAATCAGATCACTGTCTACCACTCCATATGAGATATGGTATGGGAAGAGCCTATCTCTTAAGTAAATTAAGATTTGGGATTGTCCGGCTTATGTCAAAGCAAAATCCGGACAAGATCGAGGTAAGGTCAGTTCTGTAGAACTGGAAGGAGTTCCAGCTATACAAACTACAGCTGATAATTTGATAGAACCAAAGGATTCAATAGTTTCCGACGAACCTCAGCCTCTCCGCCGATCTAGCAGGGTTCCTCATCCACCTGAGAGATACGTCGGTTTCTCGATGACAGTGGGAGTGAGGATTGCATCATGAGATGATGACCCAACTAGTTTCGAGCAGGCCATCAAGAGTAGGGACTCTGTAAGAATGGCTGGATGCTTAGCGATCTGAGATGGAATCCATGTACACCAACAAAGTATGGACTTTGGATGCTATATCTGAAGGGTTAATTCCCCATCAGGAGCAAGTATATCTTGAGAAAATTATTTGGTGTAGATGGAAAAGTTGAGACTTTCAAAGCTATACTTGTTAAAGGTTTTCGTCATCGACCAGGCGTGGAAAATGATGAAACCTTTTCCAGTGGCTATGCTTAAGTCCATCCGGATCCTACTTGCCACGGCTACATACCATGACTACGATATCTGGTGGTTAGGTGTCATGACTGCTTTTCTAAATACTGATTTATAAGAGAACGTTTATAAGTACACAGCCAGAGGGCTTTGTAAACAGTACGAGCAGCGGAAACGTGTGCAAGTTGCTTTATAGAATAACGCAGGCATTGCGGAGTTGGAACGTCTGTTTTGATGCGGTAGTCAAAGAGTTTGATTTCATCAAAATGGTAGATGAGCCTTGTATATACAAAAGGGTAGTAGAGAGTAAGGTGGTGATCCTCGTATTGTACGTGGACAACATACTCTTGATAGGAAAAGAGTTTCCTATACTACGCACGGTCAATCTCCTCTTATCACATGGATTCTCCATATAGGATCAAAGTGATACCTCCTAAATCCTAGGTTTTATATCTATGAGATAGATCTAAATAGATATTAGGATTCTCACTAGGTGTAGTAAGATGGTATCAATGGATCCTGGGGAGAATCACTGGAAAGGTTCCAAGGTGATAAGTACGACTGAATGTCAGTCGCAGGCATTGTCTTTACCCTCAGTGGAGGGACGATATGTTGGAAGAGTTCCAAGCTAGATACCGTGGCAAACTAGACGATAAAGGCTAGTGATATCGCTATCAAAGATACTACCAAAGAGGAAGTTTGGGTGTATATTAGTTCATGAGATGAACTAGGTTCCTACCATTGTGTGACAATGGAAGTGTGGCTTTGGCCCAGGAACCTCGGTCCCATCAGTGACCCAGACATATTCTGAGGCAACATCACCTGATCATGGAGATAGTTGATCTCCAGGGAGATCAAGATTAGGAGAGTAGACTCAGAGGACAACACGGCGGATCCACTCACAAAGGCCTTTTCCCAGAGAGAGACTTTTATGGGATGGTTGAGTATGTGATACTGCAACCACTGCTACAGATGACCCTAGTGAAAGTGGGAGATTGTTAGTTATATGTATGCCCTAGAGGCCATTACTGTACATGAGATGTATATTGTAGTGGATGCTGGGACATATATAGGTAGGACTTTCTTGCTCGACATGATAGTACGCTATCTGGTTGCTTTTTATCTTAACATGTATACTTGCTGTCTCTCTATTACATGTTGATAAAGCCCTTAGGATGTGTGCTCGACTTCCAGGACTATGATGCAGATCATACTAGTGGGGCCTGGGTAGTCAATGAGTACATCTTTCAATGTTCCTAGTCGTGGGAATATCGAGACGGGGCATCGATATTCCAGAGTTGACTAGCGTATATCTTCTCGATCCATGTGATGGGCGATGGATGATCCTATATCCATTGGTGTTTGACATCAGAGACGGTATGCGGGTGCTCAGTGGAGACTGGGTACACTGAACAGACTCGCCGAGAACTCCCAGATGGTATTATACCTCACGTCAGATGGCAGTTCTCTGGTGACACTGGTACAGCTTAGTCTGTTGACCCGAGATCGTCATAGAGTCTTGTGTGTCTCCCACTGTGCTTTGATTTCCACCCTACCACGGCTCTACTGAGTCATGCAAACAGGTGGTTTTTGGGTACAGTCCCGATTCACATGGAGGCAATGAGCGATAGGAGGGGATTCGTCTCTCCCGGTATTGGGGGTTGATGTTGCACTATGCTCGACTGGCCATAACTGGAAATCCCTGGCCAGGGTTGCACTGATTTACTGGTAAGTGTTATCAGTAGTTTCATGCTTGTTATGGACCTTACATCGGCATGACTTATCGAGCTACTGGGGTTTGACGTTTACCACCCCTAGGCGAGATATGCGACATATCAGACGAACAGACCGGACTGTACGACAAGTGTTACTGGTTGGATTCACAGGAGTGTGAGCGGTCTTGCTCATTGATCTTCTGTTCGCTCAATACCCGGATGGCCGTTACGTTTAGCAGACCGCTTGCGGCTTGTGGGTGTTTGATATGATCATCACCTACTGCCGGCGTATTGACGAGTCTTTAGAGTCCTACACAGAGGTTTCCTGGCTCAAGTGAAACGAAATAGGAGCGCATATGAGATATGCGCGGGACCGAGAATAATACCAGTATGTGATAATGAATTCTATTCTCACGATTTGTATCATCGGACGGTTATATAAGATATATCCGGGTTACCGAATCAAATGTTGATTCGATATATTGATACACTTGATATTAGTCGGTTATATGCAGTATGACCGGATCATTAAATCAAGTGTTGATTTAATGATTTAATGTATAATTATATATTTGATATATTACTTTACATTAACTAGTATTTGTCCACTTAAGATTGATTTTCTCACTTGATGTGCACAAGTTGTATATGTGATATATGTTTGTGCACTAGTTTGTATCATGATTGATGATACATGCAAACTTGGGTGTGTGTATGATTTACACCATTGTTTAGGTTAATGGTTAGGGTTTTATTTACTTTATTCATTTTGTTTTTTTAAAACAAAATGGTCTTTTTCTTTCACTTTGCTAGAAGCTTCATGATACTTCAAGCAAGCATCTTTGAAAAAGTCTACCATTTTGTTTTATCCTTTAATCTAACCATTACCTAAGCCCTAATTTACTCTCTACATGAGTTTACTCACCCATGGTTGCTAAATGATAAGTCTTCACTTGAATTTTCTTTTTTCACATAATTTATTTTCTATTCTCTTCTTCTTCTTCTTCATGAAGAAGAAAGCTTGCTAGAAAATTCCAAGTGAAGAAATCAAGTGAGAAATCCAATTCTAAAGTGAACCCACTTCCTATTTCCTCATCCTCTACAACTTGCCATGTAGTAGAGTGTGTTATCTTCATAAGTTTCATGACCTAGTGAAGATGGAGCTTGAGTTTGAGTCGCCTCGACGTAGATCATCTTTGGCATCGAAGTCAACGACCTAGCCCGCTCATTTTTTCGATGAAACCAACGCTAGAGTCTGGGATCCCGATGATGGCATCGGAGGTACGTCAACACGGAGCTAAAGAAGTGGAGGATCGGATCTACAAAGGTTGTAATCCCTTTCACTTGTAGTTAAATAGTTAACTTGCATGTTTTTCGCCTTACCTCTAGTAACGATCTTGCATTAGGGTTTCTCGACACATGACAAATTTGATTTTGGCATGGTTGATGCCTTGTGGAACCTCTTGAGTGTGCCTAGGATCCCTACAACTTGCACTTAAGGCTAATTATTGCGGTGTCGCATACCCACAGCCCGTGTGATACCGAACACCCAACTTCTCTACTAATCAGTCTCGCAAAGCCCGTTTGCAAAACTATTGCGTTCTAGAAATAACCTCAGTGAGTGGATCCGCTCCAATGTTTCTTTCTTTATCTTTCTATATCTCAACTTCGTGGAGAAATACTATCTCCCGAAATGAGCAATACCTGTCTTAGAATTTATCTGGATGTCTGATGGGACCCGGTTCATAAATGAACTCCAAATCCAACAAACTTCTTAGACTGTATCTTCCACTGAATTTAATCAGTATCCTGCGCCATGTTCTCCTCAGTATCCGCTTGGACTACCTGTCCAACATACTATCCCTAAAAAAGAGGATAACTATAACTCTGACAGCCACTCTGTCATCCAAGTCACCTTAGAAGCCTAAAATGATAACCGTCTTCCGAAAGAGGTTGCCGTTACCATACACCAAGAACATCCACTTATGTTCATAACTGCTTCCCAACGTTTCTCTAGGATTAGATTAATATATATGCTTAATGCAGCTAGTTTAAAAGCAATATCTGGTGTGGTACTTGACATTTCATGATTAACACAATTGCTTAAGCAAGTGATATACCAATCATGCAGATCTCTCTCCTCATCAGTCTGAAAGACATTTCTTTAGAGAGGGTGACTCCATCACCTGCCAGGAGTCGTCCATTCTAAACACTTTTAGAATAGTGTCAAGTACCCAAATTGGGACACTTCCCAAATCTGGATCTAAAACCATAGATCTAGTAACCAGAATACCTGATATTTTATCCATATTCTAGTGGAGAAACACCTTGTGACAACCACAGTATAACCGATCGTAGTATAGAAATATCATTTCTTATCAAGAGTATATCATCCAAATACCAGGACATCACTCCCTGCTACCTTCTTACTAGGTCCATTTGTTGTTCTGATGAAATCAAACTCTATGACCGTCACATCAAAACTAGATGATCTATCTCCGCTATACCTGCTTTAGTTTATAAATAGACATAAGCTGCTTGCCTACTATGTTTCCGCTGCTCCCACTGGCTACAACAACCCTCTGGCAGAGTCATATACACGTGCGCTTCTAAAGTTGGTTTAGAACAACGTTATACTCATCCTCCTGCTAGATCTCATAGTCTAGAACAACAACAGTGGTAAGTTTGGGTAATCAAAATCCTCCATGTCATCGTCTCTGAGGAAACTGAAATACCTCTCGGGTGGCTGAGCTTACCCACCAAATCTGCGGAGAGGCTAATGGATTGTCAAATCCAATTGAATCTTTAGGTTCTACTAAATTTTCAGTAATCGTTTGTGGTTCTGGAATCACTTTCAGTTCTACCATACCCCCACTAATGTTTTCTGAAAAGAATCCATTTTACTAAAACTGTGGCGAGTCAAGAACAATATAACTATTGATCTTCTAGATGGTAGAATGTTAACCCTCGTCAATGTCCGGGATAACCCACAAACCGGCCTTACTGAAATGTGCTTGGAGTTTGTCCAGATTCTGGTTTTAAGCATAAGCCGGACAACTCCATATACCTTAACATCATTAAGATATGAATCCATTCTATATCCACTATAGAAACAAATGCACTAATTTAATTGGAACCAGATTCAAAATACATGCAGTCATTTCCAGTGCATATCAGCTAAATGGAAGGAGGCCAAGCAGCATTACTCATCAAGGAATGCACCCACGCATGAGTAACCTGAAAGAGAAGCAATTTCTCAAAGCTATTACTTACAACGGAATACCAAACACAAGTATCTACATCTTCGATCACCTTGAAGAATTCTGATACTTGCAACATATGGTTCTCTACTTTATTCTTATACCTATAACTTCTCAAAATTTGGACCTTGTATTTCAACGAAATACTTGTCCAAAACTAGAGAATTCAAAAGTAAACAGAATATAGTACGAGTACTAACCATTTTGTCCTAATGGATACTGGACAACATACAATACTTTGTATAAGTCCACTGAGTATAATAACTCAAACCCTATGCGTCGTAGGCTGAAAACTGTACTATGGTTAAGAAGAATTATACCGTTATTGAATGCACCTTACCTAATCACCAACTGATATAGGTAAATGTCATAGACATAATTTCAAAAAGTTATATCTCACTTTGTAAAATAAACGTACATATATATCAGTTTGAAATTGGTACATAACAACGGATATTCAAAACCAAATATTTGTCATCAGGCAAACCCCAGGTGATTTCCTCAAATATCACCAATTACAAAGAATTCCGATATATAGAGGATCTAATCACCTAATTCCCAATATCTTACTCCTACTCATCATCTTTAACGCCATACAGATGTGAGAATTAAACCTGGTAAATACATACCCTGGAGTTAGAATCTAATTGGGAAAACAATTTTCAATTAACACCGCACAATGAAACTGAAACATGAAAATGTTTTGAAGGGATATCCGGGTATTTCTAGTAATGTCTTTTCCACTATCCAGATTCATGACAGTAACCGTATATTTCCTTACCCTCACTCCAATCCCTTTATATGTCTTTACTTATTACCTTCTGTACACCACATTTAGGCTAATTGGTTTTCTTCTTTCCCTATTTTTCGACACCAACTTAAGGTTTGGAAGAAGACTATCCATTAAGTACAATAGGTGTACTCTCCTGATACCAAGAGCCCTCGCAACCTGAGAGAAGGTAAATACAAAAGACAACTGAATAATCCTTATTCTATTTCTCCTGAACTAGAAACCATCCTCGAACTGTAACAAGTTCCTTCGAGTTCATATGTAACTATACGATGGAATATCCAAGAAATGTGGATATTCGTAGTGATACGGAATGTTTTGGAGAAAAACAAAGGTGATGTAGGAGTGGCAGGGGTATACGCGTTTTCGTCGTGAATGATAGTAGTCGCAATTTCCTTTGTCCTTAATCTAATCCCTTTATTATGTCTTTACTTATTACCTTCTGTACACCACACTAAGTCTAATTGATTTTCTTCCTTCCCTACCCTTCGGCACAAGCCTAAGGTTTGGAAGAAGACTATCCAATAAGCGTAATAGGTGTACTCTCCTAATACCAGGAGCTCTCGCAACCTGAGAGAAAGTAAAGGAAAAAGACAACCGAATAATCCTATTCAATTTCTCCAGAACCGAAATCCATCCTCGAACTGGAACAAGTTCCTTCGAGTTCGTATGTAACTATATGATGGAATATCCAAGAAATGTGGATTTTCGTAGTGATACGAAGTGTTCTGGGGAAATGCAAAGGTGATATAGAAGTGAAAATGATATATGCGACTAAATGACAATCCAAAAGTCAAAGTGTTTTAAGAAGATTCGGTTAACTTGGTTCATGAGTTTTAGTTTAGGGTTGGGCCATGGTCGCTGCCAAAGAGAGAGAGAAAAGAAACACTCAGCGTGCACTCTAATCTAGATCAGAATGGTTTCATTTTATCTAATCAGGATGTCTCCCACTGTTTCCTCGAATTCTCCTCCAAACCCAAAAAAAAGAATTAGTCAGGATCATCTAAAATCACCCGAGGAGTAACACCTACTCATCAGTGGGAATCGGGATCTAACTATCATTTGATAACTTGATGGAATCCACTCAAGTCACCACACTTCAGAGGGTATGCGCATGCCTGGCAAGTTTCCTGTATGTTTGAAACCCCCGATGTGGTTTTTGCCCCAAGCGGCTTATGACCTTGACAGAGGTCAACATATCATAAGTCGCAAGTCAAGTTCAACCCGTCATTGTCCTGGATTAACTTAGACCCACCCGCATGAGCCCTTGACAGAGGTCAACATGACTGTGCGACTGTCCTAAATAATCGCATATCTATGCAACAAACAAGCATTACCCAGCTACTATTCACTGTGCCTCGACAGAGGTCAACATATATAGCATGAATACTAAGTAATACCTGTAATAAATGACGGAGGGCTACGACTGGTTTTTGTCGAAAAACCTTTAACGTAATGAACTTGATATCGTTGAAGGAACCGGGTGGTTTTACAAATATATAGTGGCGCAAACTTTTGTCAAAGAGGTCACTCCCTGTGAAGGGATCTCGGCTCTTTCCTCAACGAATGAGGTGCAGGATATTCCTAACTGAATACCACGATGCAAAGCAAAAGAATCAACTATAGTGAGGTCATTACACTGATGCAAACTTTCGCTCAAGAGGTCACTCCCTATAAAGGGATCTCGGCTCTTGCCTCGTCGATTGAGGTGCTGGATATTCATAACCGAATACCACTGTGCAAAGCAAAAGGAAACATCTGTAATGTCAGTTTTCAAAAAACTTGGTTCCAACAACATCATATAGGTTTGTTTTTCCTTGCATTAATCAGAATTAATGCAGTCCCATCAATTAATTATATCACACCACAGAAAGGAACGAAAATATAATGTACGTATATGCCATCCGCATTCGCCACTGGGTCCCGTCATCACACGTTAGGTTACTTAACTAACGACAGAGCGGGGACTGGACTAGCGCGGGTGCAAAACTTATACAACATCTACTAGTATATATATATACACACATATATATATATACATATACATACATACATATATATATATATATATATATATAACATTCGTCCCAGGCATGATATATAAGCAACATCACAGAATCTCAGCAAGCAACACAGAATGGCGGATAATCTAGGAGCCTCGGGTTTCATTTGAGACGCAAATGAGACCCGACGTTCCCTGTTGTGTGGATAGCCTGTATAATGAAAACTTAGACCCCTACGAGCGCGGCAAGTTACCCGACAATTCCAGAAGTAAGGCAACCCCAATCAACAAAGTAAATGGGCCACCCAGCACTTCACGGAATCCGGTAACTTGAGCACCCCTCTGTGGGTCATCCTATACCCCTTACGAGTGCAGTGAATAGCCCGCCAATTTTAGAGTAAGGTCCCCTCCGTCTCAACGCCATGAGATGCGGACCCGTTTTCTTCTAGAACTCGGCTATTCGTACACTCCACCGCGAGGTAATCCTAGTACAGAAAAGGAAAAAAATATGTACAAGGGTGACATCGACCTTAACCTGGTCGTGCCCCAAACAAATAATATACAAACTGGCAGAGACGGCAATCCACATGTCGGACGCTCATCCCGCAATATCAAATGTACAAATGAATCTAAATTGTACTACCATTGCACCACTGACTATCCACCACGACGATCCAACCACAACCACAGTACAACACAGAACATCAACGTGAATGTCATGTTCGCAAACCCGTCTAAAAAACATATAGCAATTAGACGAGTTGTACCGCTCTAATGACATTCACGGTCGCAGATAGTAATGTATGTACTGAAAACTTTTAAACAGTGTTAAAAAATACCGACTTCAAAATACTCCGTATTGCCCCTAAGCCAAAGATAACATAATATGCAATCTGGGCAAAAAAAAAACAATACCAAAAACCAAATATTCCAGAAACTAGAACACACCAAAAAATTCAAGCTCCAACTCCTCAACAAAACCGGCGGCACTGGGCATTTCACCGATCTCGCCGGCCAAAGTGAAATATTTTGGGCTCGTTTTTGAGGTGTGTTCTAGTTGTCACAATAATAGTCTTCTGCAATTGTTTGAATAATTTTTGAAGACCAATTTAAAATTGACAGAAACTGGAATATATAGGGTATTGTTTTGGAGTTGTTTCAGTTTCGTTATTTAAAATATCGTTTAAACTGCTAGTATACGGTTTATGGGTTGGCTCTGATACCATGTTGGGTTTTGCCGGCGCCCTAGTCATCTACCGTGGTCGATGCGGAACAAAAACCGGCGTTTAAAAAAATCGGCGCAAACGAAACCACGTCCAAGATCGAACCATAAACCTATACTAGCAAACTAAAGAAGCTAAACTAAAGGGTTAGAAGTGCTATACCAAAAGAACCAAGTCCTTCGGTCTTCCATCACCTTCCTAAGCTCCTTGAGGCGTGCTCGAACGGACTTGGCCGCCGGTCTTCCTCCGTCGAAGATGATCCACCCAAAGGATGTAGTCATGGCTCTAGCTCTATATAATGAATGCAAGTGAAGCAACTAGGGATTCTATGATGCTAGTCTAGAATTCCTAGGATGTAGTGAGTGTTCTAAGTGTTGGTCTATCTCATCTCACATCCTCTCATGATTCTCAACACATGAGATGGTTGGGAGGAGGTGGAAGATGAAGGTGAAGAAACTAAAGAAACTCAAGAGGAAGTGAAGCTAATGGTGAGGAGGAAGATGACATGCTAAAGAAAAAGGAGCCATCTCATTTCTTTTCTCCAAAATGTGCAAGTGTTCTCAAGTGAGGACAAATCTCACATGAAGAATGGTTTTGTAAAAACATCTTTCATTTTAAAATACAACCCATACTTGAATAGTATGCACAAATGAATTAATAATTCATTTGTGCACACTATGCAAGCATGGTCCTCACCATACTCCCATCAAGTCTTTGCCACCTTATAATCCATTTAATATAAAAGGTGAAACCAATATGAGGTGTCCACCTTCTAGAATGTTTTCCGGAAAAATACGGATTACATTCTACTGTATATATACATACCTGTATTCATACCGAAATACGAATACCTAAAGAGATAGAATAACACAAAGAACATAATACTAGAATATACATATCGAAATACATATAGTAAATTATTAAATCAATACCTGATTTAATAATCCGGCTCAAACCCGAGCCGGCTAGTATAACCAACTGTCCGATTGAAATTCCGGGTACAAAGTACAATCGATCGATCGGAACCCTGCTGATTGATCATGAAAAAGTGTTTGTAGAATAACCACAATCAATAACGGTGTCGCGTGTAACTAGCCGAGATGAGTACGGGTCGTCATCAGGGATTCGTGGAACTTTTAATCTTGTTTTAGACGTGTTGATTAGAAAAGAGGAAGGAGAATAGAGAATAGTGAAGAATAGATTCTAGATCTATGGTAAATACGGATGTAGAATATATATTTTTCAGATCTAGTTTGAATAAGAATATAGAATATATAAGAAGAATGCTTGTAGGGTTCGTTAGGATTTCGTAGTCATGGATGACTAATAAAAATTACTCATTTTATCTATTAATAGATTTAAAACTAAATTGATAGTGATGAATAAGGATTATGGTTCTTGGAAAAAACTAGGGTTTCTACACTATTGACCTTTGTCCTTTCATTGATCTTTATTCATGTCTAGCCCTTAACAAAACAATTGTTAATCTGATCTCAAATTGCGGCCGAGACTAGTAATAAATTGGTAGCGCGCCCGATTAGGATGTTAACGATTCTTTTGCTAAAGTTTATAAACTTCATAAGATTTAAAAGAAGTTAAAATATTTTCTCATCTATTGTTCTACCCTAATTCTACGAACCCTAACAAGGTAGGAATTACTCACGCATATTGTGAGAAGAAGAAGAAAGGATAGAGAATGAGATCATAATTAAAATGCAGAAAGTAAAAATACAGAAAATAAATAATTAAACAAAATGATCTATCTTTATTAATCAGCTTCACAAGTACAAATCCTACGAATTTAGATTACAAGAGGAAGAAGTTGCTCTCGATCTCTGCCTCGTAGGATGTAGATGCTCCTCGATTTTCACGTCGTCCTATCACGTCGAATCGTGGACCTGTCATGGATCTCTTGTTCTTTGACGGTGATTTGCTTAGTGTAAAGGTGATGAGTTTTAATTTTAGCCTTCGGTCCTTTATATAGCCCTCAAATCAGAAATCCTAGATCTCATAGGTTTAGATTTGCCATAAAAATCTACTTTCCAAGTTTTCAGATCCTACGATTTTATTGGCAGATTTTTGATCCTGACATCTTGAATATCTTGATCTCTTAACCTGAGCTAAATCTGCACAAAATCTCCATGAATAAGGTTAGTAATATTTATTAAATTAGAGAGAGTATCTTAATTACTTTATATGCTAATAAATCTTTAAGAAACTTGATTAAGAATATTTGGTAAGATATGCATCTATTAATTACTAAAATATTATGCATATATTTTGAAATATTATTCTAACCATTTGTATGATATTATATCTTTTAAGAATTGTGATTAGAATATTTGATATGATATGCATATTTTAATTACCAAAATATTATATAAATATTATATGCATATATTTTCCTTCATAATGTTAATTATAATATATAAACATATGGTAAATAGTATTTTACAGATAAACCCAAATATGTTTTATATTTATAATAAACACATTTAAATATTTAAGGAAAGTAAGGAAAATGTTATATTAAAAGTGCAATATTTTCGACTGAACACCTGCACGTATCCAATACGGCTACTACATCATTTCGCCAGAACAAGCGAGTCCCTCTGTATGGGACTCTAAAGACTCGTCAATACGCTGGCAGTGGGTTTAACCACAACCACGTCAGCGGCACTAGCTGTACGTAACGGCTACCCATGTATTGAGCGAAAGGAAGGCCGACGAGCAAGCTCATCCAAACCCCTACCGAGCCTGTCCGTGACAATCTCCATACAGTCCGGTCTGTTCGTCTAAGAGTATCACATATCGAGTCTAGGGGGTGGATAAAGTCAGACCCCATAATAATGCGACATTTCGTGTCGGTATGAAGCCCATCACCCATTGAGAAACTACTGATTCAAATCAGTAATTCTCGTCCACCTCGGCCGAGGATTTCTGGTGATGGCTACCCGTGCACAACGCGACATCAACCCACAATATCGGGAGAGACGAATCCCCGACGATCCGCTCACTGCTTCCATATGGCTCGGGACTGTACCCAACTAAAACCTGTTTGCACGATTCCTTTGAGTCATGGTAGGGTAGTAATCAAAGCACAGTGGGAACTCACACGAGACAAATAACGATCTCAAGTCGACAGGCTAACCTGTACTCATGTCACTTGGGAACTGCTATCTGACAATAGGTATAATACCAACTAGCATGTTCCCGGCGAGTCCGTCCAGTATACTCATAACCCAATGAGCACCTGTATACTATCTTATGTGACTAACTGACACCAATGTCTTGTGAGACCCACCACCGTCCCTTATCAGGTTCTCGATAAGTATACACTAGTCTATTCCGGAGTATCGATGCCCAGTCTCGATACTCGCATGATTAGGGACATTTAAGGATGTGCTTATAGACCACCCAGCTCCCATTTATATGATCGCCATCATAATGCTGGCAGTCAAGCAAGAATCCTATGAGCTCTATCAATATGTAATAGTGATCTGTAATGTCACATAATCCTGTACATGATGATAAAGACAAACCAGATAGCATACTATCATCTTGAGTAAGACTGTTCTCCTCGTATATGTCCTTCCTCATTCATCACAATTGCGTGCTTGCGATTCAATAATTGACTTGAGGGTATTATAGCCAACAGCTTGGAGGGAAGACAGGGCAGCTGGGTCGAGAAACTGCCTCGGATACTATGGGCATTGCGAACGTCGAGAAAAACACCTACGAGAGAAACCCCGTTTAGCCTTTGTTACAGCACCGACGCAATGGTCCCCACGGAAATTGGCTTACCCAGTTATCGAGTGGAGCACTTCGATGACGATGCTAACATCTTAGCGCTTCGAAGCAACCTTGACATCTTATTGGAGAAAAGAGATCGGACGCAAATTAGGATGTCCGCATATCAGCAGCAGACCGCCTGCTACTACAACGCCCGGGTTAAATATCGAGCCTTCAAGACAGGAGACTTAGTCCTACGACGAAATGAATTTGTGGACCGAGGGACGCTACACAAGTTCTCCTCGAAGTGGGATGGGCCATTCCTCGTGATAGAGATATTGCCCGGCGGAGTCTACCGTCTCCAAGACTCCTGGGGGCGTGATTTTCCTCGGCCATATAACACCGAAAAGCTTAAATTAAACAGATGAACTTGTACCCTTTCGAGTAATAAAATTCTCTTTTGTGTCAGCTAAAATTTCTAATCTAAGCTCTCATGCGATTAGATTCCTGCTCCGCTCTAAGGCCGGCAGATATTCCCCTATCCGCCGCACTCACTCAAAATGAGCACTTTCCCGCCTGACAAAATACGGACCCTACAGCATCCAGCCACGGGCTTTCTCCAGCCCGGTTCAGAAGCAGCAAAGGTGTCCCAACAATAGAACCCAGGTGCGCTTAAAGAGCAGCCGACCTAAGTCTAGCCTTGCCCTCCCTACCTCAGCTCCGAGGTAAGGGGTAGAGGAAAAGCACTGGTCCACCTACGCTTCGAAAAAAAACAAAGAAGTTCGATGTTCTGTAATCACGAGCAAAGAAAGGTCTTTACGCCAAAGAAAATTTATTAAGAATTTATTAAGAGGTATTCTCGGCTCCTCAGCTCTACAAAGCAAAGGAAAAAGCACATAACCCCCAAACTATTACAACAAAGGGGGAAATGGGTTGAGAAAATATTGATAATGATACTCGGAGGAGAGTTCCTCCAGCCGAGCCTAAGCGGCCTCTGCTCTCTCCCTCTGTCGGTATCTATGGACCCTAGAAGCTACGGACTCGCCGGGGGCTCCCGTCGCAGAGCACAACGCCACAATCAACCCCTGCTAGAAACATTCGAGAAGAAAATCCGTTGAGCGATCCCGCCTGCGCTTTGAGATTAGACCTAGCTCATGGGCAGTGTGCATCTTGTCGAACGCCTCCTCCATTGCCTGCGGGGACAGAGCCTTGTAAAGACCTGGGGAAGACCTCCATATCGCATAGATAAGCACCTGTAGGAGAGGGGATCGACGGGGTAGTAGACGCCCACAACGACCCTTCAGACGACCTATCACGGCCTCATACGTCACTTCGGAATGATCAAGTCCATAGAAATACACATCGTCTCGAGATACGATGTCTCGGATGGTGTATGCGCGGCCCGTCATCAGGAAGGGGCGAAATGGGTAGAAGGAAATCAACGTGGATGCCTGAACGGGGACATGCCTTCGCTATTTATAAGCTCAATAAAAGTCTTCCAATGACCGAGATCTTCCCATGCCACAGCACAAATCACGGAGTATCGCATCTTCTCGATAAGGCGCGGCCATGTGGCGTCCGGTTATTGGCTCGCTCCCTCCCATGCGGGTCAAAGAAGGTTGAACGACATCTCCAGGAAACCCAAAGAATCAAGGAGGCTAAGATATGGAAGCCCTTATCACGAGGCGGTCGAGTAGTTTCCTTCTCGGCTCATCCGGGGGGGGCAGCTTCTTGCCCGGCTACGCTGCAGATCCAAAGCCCTCATCATGAGGCGGCCGACTAGTTTTCTGCTCAGCTCATCCGCAGGGGGTGGCTTCCTTCCCGGCTACGCTGCGGATCCAAAGCCCTTATCATGAGGCGACCGAGTAGTTTCCTGCTCGGCTCATCCGCGGAGGGCGGCTTCCCGGCTACGCTACGGATCCAAAGCCCTTATCATGAGGCGGCCGAGTAGTTTTTTGCTCGGCTCATCCGCGGGGGGGGGGGGGGGGGGGCGTTCCTGCCCGGCTACGCTGCGGATCCAAAGCCCTCATCACGAGGCGGCTGAGTAGTTTCCGGCTCGGCTCATCCGCGGGGGGTGACTTCCTGTCCGGCTACACTGCGGATCCAAAGCCCTCATCACGAGGCGGCCAAGTAGTTTCCTGCTCGGCTCATCCAAGGTCGAGTCCAGGGATGCCGATCTACTCATACTTGGCGTTCGTTCATTCATATGTCTCGCTCGTCACCTCGACTCTGGGGTGAGCAAGGATGCTGATCTACTTATACTTGGTTCGATCGTATGTCGTGCTCGCTCGTCACCTCGACTCCGGGGTGAGGAGGGATGCTAGTTATACTCGGCGTTCGTTCGTGCGTATGTTGCGCTCGCTCGTCACCTCGACTCCGGGGTGAACAGGGACACCGATCTATTTATACTTGGCGTCCGTTTATTCGTATGACGCGCTCGCTCATCACCTCGACTGCGGGGTGAGTAGGGACGCCGATCTACTTATACTTGGCGTTCGTTCGTTTGCATATCACGCTCGCTCGTCACCTTGACTCCGGGGTGAGAAGGGACACCGATCTACTTATACTTGGCGTTCGTTCGTGTGTATATCGCGCTCGCTCATCACCTCGACTCCAGGATGAGCAGGGACGCCGATCTACTTATACTTGGCATTCGTTTGTACGTATGTCGCGCTTGCTTGCCACCTCGACTCCAGGATGAGGAGGGACACTTATCTACTTATATTTGGCGTTCGTTTGTACGTATGTCGCGCTCGCTCGTCACTCGACTTTATATATACTTGGCGTCCGCGGGACACCGGCCTATCTACACTTACAAAAGTAAAAACATTGCATAGGCGAGCTAAAAATACTTTATTGATATTCCGGGTTATGTACAAGGTATTATGGGCTCCCCAGCCTTACAAGATGCCCGAAGGCTTACAAAAATTTAATAACAAAAGGGGGGTTGCTCAAGCTGCCTTCTCGGCTGCCACTTCCCCCTATTCGGCGCTTCCGCCAGGAGCTTTGGTCGCGGCCTCCGGCTTGGCGCTTCCGCCCGTCGCCTCGCCTCTTCCTGCTGGCTCGGCACTGCCTCCCCGGGGCACTTCCTCGGAAAAGGGATACCTTGTACGAAACTCCTGGTCATCGAACCCAGGCATAACTTCCTTGACGGCGTCGAGGGCGTTGTGCCACCCGAAGGTCGCGGAATCGGCAAGGTCGACGTAAAATTGGTCGGAAGCCTTGTACTCCTCCACGGCTTTTTCCGCCCTGCCCTCAGCATGCTTTACCGCCTCGTGGGCCGCCCGGGCATCCTTTTTGAACAAGTCCCCCTGCCTCTTCATGACGTCATAGAGCCCATTGACCCCCTCCATCTTGGCCTGAATAACTCGGTTGGTTTCGGTCAGGAGGCGATGCGACTCCTTCAACTTAGAGACCGTCGGGCCTTCCGCGACCAAGCTCAAGTCTAGGGAGGCAGCCTTATCCTCCGTTTGTTTTAGCTATGCGAGGAGCTCTTCCTCACGCAAGAAAGATTCACCGGCCTTCTTCATTGCTGGGGCTACCTCCTCGGCCTCCATGGCGGAAAGAAGGGCGCAATGATGGAGGACCTGTGGAAAACATGAACCGTTTTAGGAGCTAAGCAGAGGTAAAAACACTTGGAGAAATTTTGGAAAAATTACCAACCTGAAGGCCTCCTGAGCTATCGCCGCCACTTGGGCCTTCAGGGTGCCTCGGGAAATCTTGGCCCCTGTCGCCTTCTCTATGTCCGCCAGTAAACTGTCGGCCACAGAGAGTCCCGAAGGCACCTCGATGCAGAAATCGCCCTCCTGCACCTGTATCCCGGATGGGGGTGGCTGGGAAACCACTCTCTTCTGCCTCTTGAGCGGAGACTCGGCAGAAGGCGACACCTCTGTTCTGGCCTGGGGCGCCGGATCCTGGGCATGTTTCTGCCCTCTTCCACGGCGTTCTTCCGGGACGGGAGAGGCTACGGAGACCCTGGCAGAAGGGGCTTGCCAGGGAACCATGCTCGGTGTGGCTTGGGACGAGCTAGTGCCACTACCCTTCCTCCCCTATGCCATACCGGACATGACAGCCATGATCTTCGAGCGATCCATCGGCTCTGCGGAATATACATAAGAAAAAAGGGGGGTCAGCAACTAAAACAACAAAATTATGCTAGAATTATGCTAAGTCTAAATTGATCGGCGAAGCCCTAACTTACGCCCAAAGCATGCGGGACTATGTCCCACCCAGCTCAAAGTCTGCTCGGAAAGCAGGACATCGGCCTGCTGGATCAGTTCCCACTGCGACACCACCCTCAGCTCTGGGGCATTCGACTGTTTGACCCTAGGGCAATCGGCCCTATGCCACTTGGTGGGCACGGGCCAATCCTCATCCTCCGGAGGCCCGACAAAAAAAACTTCTCCTTCTATTCATGGATGGAAGAAGGGACGACCATTACCCTAGACCCGGCCGTCCTACCCTTATGTTTTTTGAAAGAAAGGTACACCCAGCTCAGTTCGTCCTTACTGGTACCGGGGTGATTCTTATAACAAAGAAAGGAGAAGAGAAGACTCAAGTTAAAAGGGATCCGATCAATTTTCAATCGGACCAGAAATCCGAGGAGGATTCTTCACGAGTTCGGTGCTAGCTAGCCCGGAGCGAGACGGAAGCAATGAGTACGGTGAAAACTTCGGGCAAGAAAGGAAGACGCATCCCTGCCTGGAACGCTTCCAAATACAGAGCAATCTCATTGCCCTGCACCTGGTCTGCCTGCTCACCCTCTCTGGCCAGACGAAGCGAATAATCAGGGGGAATATGGAAACAAGTCCGGATATCAGAAATTCGTCCAAGCGATTCAACATCGAGGGCGCATCGCGAGTATTTTCGATGTGCACCTTGGGGGTCCTTTTCACCCATCGACAACGAAGTGCAAGGGCATCGCCCCCTGAGGGCGAGCCCAACGCAGAAGACGAAAACGAAAAGGAAGAAGAACTTTCTTGGCTATCGAAAGCCGAGGAGAAAGAAGACCCACTGGACTCGGCTGAAGCCTTATTGTCCGACTCAACCCCAACTACATCAATGGATACTTCGGAAGAAGACATCTAACCTGATTCAAGAAAGAATTGGCCGAAAAAGGGTTTTTGGCTGAAGGTCCGACCTAAGCAAAGGTGCGCTGGGCCATTTTCAGATGGCAGGAAACGATTAGGGCAAAATGTTTGCCAAGGGATAGCCTCCCTTATTTATACACTCAGTAAAAAACATCGAACGGTCCAAATCCGTTCCCGCTGAAATGAAGCGTTGCACCCATAGTCACAAATTCGCCGTTCGGGAATAATTCGGCGAGGACGAAAATTCGGATTCGGAGAACTATTCGGAAAAAATCGGCAGGTATTCGGGAAAGATTCGGTAAGTGTTCGGGAAATGTTCGTGAAGGATTTCGAGCAATAAATTAATATATGAGACACTAGGTTTTGATTTTGTGAATTATTTGCTGTTTTTTGAATTATTCGTTGTTTTTTCACATAATTCGGGAATAATTCGGGAATAATTCGCGAATTATTCGCTAATAATTCGGCCAGTTCGGCAATGGCGATTAATTCGTTTGATCAAAAATTCGCGAATTATTCACGAATTCGGCGAATAATTCGCGAATTATGTGACTATGGTTGCACCCAATAGCTACGAGGACTCTACGTGGCGATCGACCATTGGACACCTCCCCTCATTCGGATTCAACAGACGACCCCTCGCGTCCCACCATCCCGCGGCGGACACGTAGCACGAAGGCCAACAGACCGAGCGAGCGAAGCAGCGTCCTCTTTAAAGCGCAATCATTTTGCCGATCCGCTACCGTCATCAAAGGTACGCACGGGAATTAAGATGCTTTGTGAGCCTCCATGTGGATCCAGAAACCCGAGAGGCGTAGCCGCCAAACGTCGCATCATCCTCAGACAACCCATTATGAAGAATCCTCGGCACCGAGCTGAATTATTGAAGACCGGGATGATAGCTACTCTCGGTCTGGCCAACAAATTGGTCGGGACGAGAGTGGGAGGCTAGTGATGATACCCATAAGTAGGAATTCTCCAGATCACGACACGTGGCATGTGACGTGCGATCCGCGCAAACCCACTATATTCCTGAGAGCAGCAGAGTTGGGATAAATATGACGCATCAGGGAAGTTCCACGGCGTCCCGCTTCCGAGGTTGCACCAGATCTTTTAGAAGACATCTCCGGAGTAAGTTCCCTATTCGTTTAGCAACCCGCCATCGGTTCGCCTCTGAGCTATCTTACAGCCGAGCTCCTTCAGCATCCTTGCTCATCTCCGAGCTATTACAGAGCTGAGTTTCCTCAGCCTCCTCACTCGTTACCGAGCTGTCACCGATCTGAGCTTCCTCAGCTTCCTTATCTGGCCGGGAGCGCGAAGCCCGAACGTCCCGTAACGGCTCCGTGTGTCTCGCCACGACGAGATCTCCGCCGCTCTACGTCCCGCGTCCCACGCTAGCGTATCTCGTTATTAATGGGCGTATCCCGCCATTAATTTGCGTAACCCGCCATCAATGCGAACGTGACGCAGGATGTAACGGACGGCGAGAATCTCGTATCGGCTCGCTCTATCCGACTGCTATATAACCCCTCTACCTGTACGACTCAAGTAACTCGAACTGAATCCAATACGCCGTTACCCTGTCATTATTCCTTGGTACTTGATCGTCGGAGGGTCTTACGGTGGTTTCCCACTCCGGGACTTCCCTTGCAGGAAGCTCGGCGTCAACAACATCCCATTGAGATCCGCATGCTTAATTCTCATACCAAATCTCAACCGTTCAGTCCCGCTGGCAGCAAGATCGACGGAGAACAACATCCGAGGGAGATTCTGACCTCCATCAGTGATGGATCTTAAGGCCTGGAGAATCAAAGACGATCACACTGCAAATATATAATCAAGTGAAGTTAATTGATTAACATGCAAAAAAACATATATAATATTTATCATCACAATTAGACTGTGATTAATAAATGGCAATCTCCTCTATTAATTAACTAACATTACATCAAAGACTTGAGGAGTAAACAAAAATTGAAAAGGAAACCAAGCTCAATGCAAATATCATGAAATAGACCATCATACCTAATGATCTCATTTGCAGCTTGTTATGGCACGATACTCTCGACTAATACTCAATTAATTAGTATACAATATCATGAAATAGACCTTCATACCAAATGATTTTTTATTTCTCTCTCATAACCGAATAATATCTGATGCCATGAAGATGTTCTCCTACAATTCTGCTGCCATTAATTTTCACTGCTTTTTTTTTCAAGGAATCGTGTCTTATAATATAATGTTTACACAATAATTTATGGAGCAGCCCTGAATTATTCATTACAAGCTATACAAATAACTTTTCATAAAGAACAAAATTGCACAGTTACAAAATTTCCAATAGAACACACAAACAAGTCAGTTATCAATAAACAATTGGGGAAAAAACCAAAATTCCCATACACAAAATGATATGTAAAATGCTCTGTAGCATATCGTTAAAACTTCTTGTCGTCCCGCAGAGGTTCAAACCTTGCTTGCATTACGTTAAAACTTAACCAACCACTCGATATTGATGGGCGACGCAAACCACAGGGCTCCTCCATACAACTCCTTTGCTGTAGTCATGGAAGAAAACTCTGTTGGATGAAAATGATCCCAAAAAAGATATTCCTTCCGATTTGAGCAGAGATTTGCATTTGATGTACAAAGGCCTGCACCATTGAATTTTCCCGACCCACAACAAGCACTATGAATTTCCTTGAACCCTAATGCGAAGACGGAGAGAAAATCAAAACAATCAGAACCCTATATGTGTTCAATTTATGTCTATAAGATATATACGGGAGACGATAAATCTTACCAGAAACTTGTGGCAGGTTAAAGGCCAGACTTGTCATGCGATAGACATCTCCGTATGAGTATCTCATTCCAGGTAACCGGAACCTGAGCTGAAGCAGCTTAACATTGGTAGCCAGGTTAAAACTCCTGGCCAAACTATTTAGTTCCTCGAAACATCCACCTTCAGTGTTAGCAGCCCTCATCACCGGAAGGCATCCGATTTGTGACAGGCCTATAACCCCGAACTTTCTCCCTCCAAGCTTATAGAGCGTCTGTAAATTAAATAACTTTGTTTCAGAAAATATGTTTGGTTTGATGCAAACTAAAAAAAGGCGGAATTTATTGCGAGCAAATGATTTATATCTCCACTTCCTGAATTTGCAATGTTTTCAACATGTTGTAACAAATATTGAAGAAATGTACTATATTTTGTTGTTGTTCATACAATTATATATCTGTGAGTGTGTGGAGGAGACTCACCGTCAAGTAATCGCCAAATTTATCGATTAGAGTCGCAACAAATTGTTCGTCCTGTGTACTGTTTTGAGCTTCCAAGGCTAGAAAGTACTCGAAGAAATCGTTGCTCCCTGTACTAATGAGAAAAAGGGACTTGGAGAGGAGATCACGTGTCTTGTCCTCTCCGATCTGTTTCACTAGAGATTCCACGACCTTCTTAAAATACGCAATCTGAGTGGTGAAGCATATCGTCGACGAACCCTAACTCGTGATTCAAGCAACATGACCGGCATTGTTAGAGAAAAACAAATATAAAGAGTTAAATGCATTGTCGTCTCTCAAATTCGCGGTGTTAATTACTTACCGTGGTATCAAGAATTCCTGAACCTCCAGAAGCAAAATTAACCCCATGCAACATTTGTGCATCATTCGAGAGAGAAAGAAAAGCCGGTGGACTTTGCTCATATCCTAGAAATTTGGCTGATAAATGCCCAAAATTATTAGCCGCCTTACGAATAAAAGAAGAAATATAACAAAACATATGGAATCATGTATATTTAGTGGAACTGGAATTGGTAGAGAATGGAATTGAATCAATGAATATGCATGTAAAGATATCTTGGCAACAAGTAAATTATAACTTGACGCATAAGGAAATAAAAATACAGGAATAATATCTCTGAACTCAGATGGATCAAAACATCGAGAGTTTGGACAACAAAATCTTATGACAATTGGAATTTGTGTACATAGGTACGCGACTGTTTGGGTATGTGACAGGAAAAACTATAACATAAGTAGTCGACAACCATACTGTTGCTGGAAAAAATATTTCATAAATAATTTCTATGTCATTTTAATTCAGCAATTAATTGATTGATAATATTTATCCTTTCTGAAATCATAGTGAATTTAAATTGCAAATAATTAAAATAAGAAAATAGGGTTAAATGGTTTCTAGCTTGAGGGGCAAGGTGAGTTTACAAGCTCTTGCCCTTAGGGAAGATGACGCCCCCTCCCGTGCAGGTCATCAAGAAATTACCTCCCCCCGCGGTATAATACCCTTCTCGCCAGAGTCTGCATGGATGGTCAGGAGTTTGACCTCGAGATCAATGCTTTAAATGCCCGATGCAATAGATAAAATAATACGAAGGAATTTGTTCTATAATTGAAAGGGAAAATCTTTGATATAAAAAATATATATTTTTCACTGTCTATTAGAAACACAGAAGAATAATATTTATAAAGCCTAAGTATTCATATAGTCATGAGGCCATAATTAATCACCAATTATTTATCAAACTGCAAACGTAAAGAAGAAAAATAATGCTGCCTTTTAATAGCCAATTAATCATTACATTGATGGCTAAGTTTCCCCCTGCACCATGCATGGTAATAATAAATTACTTGAAACTGAAAACATGAATGAGCAAGTAAAGACAAACATCAATAGGAAGACAAAGCAAAGAATAAAACTTGACAATGGCAAATAGCAATTAGGCTAATTATTATATTAACCAACCAAAATAAATAGGTTAAACGAGGGAATGAAGGAAATAGTAAGGGGAATTAATTACATAAAATAACTTGGGTTTTTTCTCTTATTATTATTTTTTATCAAAATATCCAACAACTGTCGGATACCAAAATAGTCAAAATGCAAAATATATTAGCATTAAGAATAAGAAAAAGAAAATTATGACCATATATATGGAATCCTTATATATTTAGACAAGGCACATACCTAACCAGTCTATGACATTATAGCCATTACTAAACCTCCCTGTGGCTATTTTTCCAGGTAAATCAATGCCATTATGAAGAAAATTAGCCTTCATATCTTGAGTAGTATTCAAATTATTGTTGTTTCCGACATCGGCCACAGAATCTCCGAACACAAAAATTGCAGGGACATCGGCTGCAGTTGATTCCGGCAAATTCCATAGCAATAGTGATGCAAAGCATAAGAGCTTGAAGAGAAGAAGGGAGGCCATGTTGTGTAAAGATATAAATGTGATCTTCTTTTACCTTTTCTTGTAGAATTGAATTGGAGAATAGGAGAAGGATAGAGCGTAAAAAATTAGGAGCAAGAAAATTTTAGGAAAGAAAAGACGAAAGAAATTAGTGAAAAAAAAGGATGGAGGGACATTCAGGGAAAAAATTACACTGAAAAACGTAACTATGTTGAATTTATGAGGCAGAGTGCATATTTCTCAAGTTATGGTCTTGTTTTAGAGATGAGAGGACGATTTATAGGTTGGGTTCTTCATTTTCTTTCTCTCTTTCGCTCTATTTGTAGAGATTGAATAAAGGCGTTCCTCATTTTTTGGATGGGAGAGTGAGAGGTAAAGAAAGAAAGTAGGATTGAGCTATTTTTTCTTTTTTACTATATTCTTTTTAACCTTTTTTTTTTGGATGCGGATGTTTTCCCCCTTTTTTTTCTTCATTAGTTGCTGCATGCTGGTAAAGATCTTTTACGACCGGATTACAGGATTAACCAACGAAACAATCTTAACAAGGAAAAAAGGACTTAAAAGAAAATTCCTACAAACTAATCGGCTGCTTTTGTTTGATTCTATTAGACTATATATGTGATCATACGATATGAATGTCAGGTCATTCAATTGTATTAAAATGCTACAAAGTTTCATTATGATTCCGAATTTGTTTAAATTTTCCTGTGGTACTTGACCGGATCAATTCCATTACCCACTTGAAAATCTATAATCAAACACAGGACAAGATGCATGGTGAAATCGTTTTTTTCATACAGTTCTCATCTGCAGCTTTCAAGTTGGTTCGTTAAATTTACTTGCTTTCAGAGTTGTTTTTTTTTTGAGACTGCCCCCGTCCACACACACAACAGACCCATGAAATTGTCCCAAAAACGTTAATTTATGGCAAGTTCCCCTTTTAGGATTCGGTTCGAACCCCACACTCTCTCTAAAAGGAAAAGTGCTAATAGCAGCTGAGCTGGTGCTCATTGGTTTTCAGAGTTTGAGAGTTTCTTGATTTTGTAAATTGAAGTGCTCCTTTTATCCGTTAGAGGTGGATTGTTGTTAAACTTATTTTGTTTCAACACGAAATAGTCTTAATTTTTTATTTGCTAAAATTTTACTCAAAAATATTTATTTTTTGGCACTCACTCAAAAATATATTGAATTAGCAAAAGTTAACATGCCCAAGTTTTGAGTACTCATGGCTTTATACAGTTGAGTGCCCCATTGCAAGCCTGTCCGTGTTTTTTAAAAACGGAAACTCTCGATCTACGACATATTTTAACGATCCGAACCGTTCAAGTTGATCAGCCTATCCTTAAATGTTTATGTATGAAAAATCAAGGGATTTGAAGGCCTCTAATCAATATATTGATGGGTGCAAAAATAAACGTCTTTCGATAATGCAACATAAATTTCATTCGATACATAGGTTAGAGGACTTCAAATCCTTTGATTTTTCATACACTTACATTTAAGGATAGGTTGATCAACTTGAAAAGATCGGATCGTTAAAATATGTCGTAGATCGAGAGTTTCCGTTAATAAAAAACACGGACCGGTTTGCGATGGATCACTTCAACTTTCAAAACCTTCTAACTAGGCTAGGGAAAGTTAAGTTTAAAAGCTTTGTATGTTAAGGGGTTGTTTGGTAGATAGGATTTGAAGATGCTGCAACATTTTTTGCAAAAAAAATCTCTATTTTCTATATTTAATTAGCAACAAACTTGAGATGGAAATGGAAATGGAGATGGAGATGCAAAAATTATCAGATTCTTGCAACATTTGTTACACTCATTTTAGTTGTAACAAGAGTTGCAACTTCGGAAATGGTGAATAAGGTAATTATTATGGGTTCCACATATGCCACATATGCAAATTTGAAACAAATGTTGCATTTTCTTTAGGTTTTTTTTCAACCAAACACAAGAAATGGTTTAGATTTGGAAATCCAATTACAAAACTTGAAAATAACCAAACAATGGATTTGAGCTCTTTTTTTGCAACAAATGCTATATGCATCATTTGTTGCAAAGCATGATACAATTTTTTTTGTTGCTAATGAAAGTTCCTAATGCCCTTGTCGCTACAACAGCGGCCGATGCAGAACCGAAAAACAAAAAAAATTATGGGGAGCACTAGAAACTTATCCCTAGCGATCGTTCCAAACACTAAACTAGTAAACTATGCATGCAAGGTCTATTGATTACAACCTTTGATGCGTGTCCACCCAATCGTGGAAAACTCCTCCAAGCTCCTTGTAGGCCGTCGGGAACAAGCTTGAAAGACGATTGCCCTTATCGAAGATGATCCACCCGAGAGAAACCGATCCAAGCTCCTGCTTCACCTTGTGAAGCAACCGACGCTCCAAACTTGCTTGAAATGGAGTGTGGGGATGTAGGATTTTTTCACTATAAACTTCTTTCATTTTACATGCTCCAGAGAGCATCCTCACTCAAGAGGAAGAAGGAGGAGAAAAGAAGAGAGAGTGTGTGTATTGGATATGTATACCCTAAATGCCTGTATTGTATAGGATGATCGGGATATGTATGTACAGGGCAATCTTGCTCAGTTGTATATAGTATATTATTTGAGATGTCTCTGTCTTAATATGTGTATTTCTTTCTCTTATTGCTTTATAATACTTACACATATTGATAAAGACTCGATACAGTAGTTTACTATTATAGTTTGACTTTATCTTAGCATGTGCATATGTTATAATCGATATTACATATGGCGGATATATGTTGATAAAGCCCGTAGGATTTTGCTTGACTATCAGCGTTATGATGTCGATCATACTAGTGGGAGCTGGGTAGTCCATAAGCACATCCTTAAAGGTCCCGAATCGCAGGAATATTGTCACGCCCCGCTTCCCAAAATACGGAATGCGAGGGGTGACTAGTCCAGCCATGCTCCTACGATCAGAGAATAATCACGCCGTAGTCACACTTCGGCTTCTAGCATTACATGATAGTCAGTAAACACCGTACTAGAGTAAAGGAAATAACAGTTCACGCCTTTATTACATTAAAATAACATAGTTTAGGATACATTTATTTGCATGAAAGAAATAACCAACCAAGGAGTAACAACGTTCTTTTAGCAAGCAAAGGTGATGGCGCTGATGTCGCGGTCTAGACCTCCGCGATCTCGAATGGCAGGTCCTGCTCCTTAGCTGGGTCTACTTTATCCTCTGAGCATGCACACTCAGGTCGTCAGGGTGACACATATGGCAATAAATATATAGTGTGTGTACAATGTTATTAAATATGAAATGTGCGACAGAATACAGAAACATGAGAATAATGAATATCAGGTGAATATGAACAGCATGGTATATGTAACATGTCAGCAAACCAGGCAATGTATATGTCATTACCTATCAGTCGCTAAGTCAAATGAAATCAGTCGGTGGAAAGGATGCTCGTGTTTAACAAGGGTCTCGTGCATGCCCGAGACTACGGTCTAGACCGTGACCTAATATATATATATATATCACTAATATTGAATGATCATCTTCTAAGTTACTGTATCTCGTTAAATACGAGTTCAATTCCACCTTGATTCTTCCAGGTCACAATAACTATAAGTATATGATTAATTGTATACAAGCACGCGCCAATTCGCGGTCTTACTCACTTCCACTGCACTGTTCACTTTTACTAATTAATCACTTATTACTGGCGTGCTTGATACAACTAATCCAATACCACTCACGTTCGACAATAAAAAGTTCGCTAAAAATTACTATGAACGTTCGCTATCATTAAAGGTATCACGGTCGGGTAAAATACAAGAGTGGTGCAACATAGCAAGTCATATGCGATATGAAATACCATGCACATTATGATTTCAGAAAAATGTATTAATCTACACGATCACGATCGTATTTAGACAAAACGTTACAAAAGAGGTAAAGTAAACTCTAACATAGATCTAACAAAATTGGTTTCATATAAAACGGGTTTCAGATTTGCGAGATGCGGACGTTTCATTTTAAGTTTTCATCGCTGAAATTTCAGTTCCTGAACTGAAAGTCCAATTCGCGACACACTTTTCACCCTATTGGGATCATAATTAGGCAAATCTACAGTTGAGTAAAATTTATATCTTTTAATTAGGTTTCCAACGCACCAGACGGATTGATAATATCCGTTGTGTGCTAAGAGATACGTTCTGTTCAAGGTCAGAACATCCGTTCTGTCCCTACTTAAGACTCCAGTACACTTTGACAGTTTAAATCGCAATTAAAATATCAAATGGTAGTAAAATTAAACGAAAAAAAAACCAATAGTTAGCTAACAGGATTATCTTTACAACGGTATAGGGTTAAGCATAATTCCATGTTCGTACAGCGCTACACATTCATATAAAGTCAGGCATTTTCGTGGAATGCTACTCCGGACTGCAGTCCAGAGCCGCATTACCAGTCAGTTCTCGTTACTGTGATCTATCAGTATCGAAGAATAAACTATAGAGGGTTCTAGATTATCGAGTCGGATTCTATATGAGTCATAGAACATTACATTCCGACATGTATCAAATTTAATATCAATTTAACATTACGACATGTACAGTAAAACCCAGATTTGGCGTCGCCTCTTTGGGGCGATGTTTCGTGACGATATTCTCAACATATTAAACTTAAATCACTAAACAAAAGTTATCAACAATAACGGAATTCAACGTTCCCAAAACATAGGCATGTTAAATAGGATTCTCATTCGGTTAACCTATCGAACATCTAGGTAACCGTTCGGTTATCGATCGTAATTCCCGTTTCATTTAGCCAAACTAACTTAGATAATGACCATATGACTCCTACATGATGCCAAACACAGTAATAAGCCATAGTTGGGCTCCAATAAATAATACGGTACCATAGTTCGCTACACAATTTTAATAAAAACGACTATCCCCCCCTCTATATATATATATATATATATATACCTAGTTGTTGTAACTATCACGGCTAAAGTTTGTAGTAGCATGATAAACAAGTGAACGTTTTACTTTCCTTTGGTCGTTGATATAGAAGCGATACCACGTGCAGGATTCATCTCGCCACACGAGACGGTACGATACTGGACACGATGCGTGGCGTGTGCGCGAGGCGCGGTGACCCGGTAAAGGACGTGGTGGCGACGTGAGCGTGATACGGTAGTGGGTGTGGTGGCGATGCGGACATGATACGGTACTGGGCACGGTCTTGACTCGGTGCGTGGTGCGGGTGTGGCACGGCGTGACACGGTACTGGACGCGATGCTGGTGTGGGAGTAAGCACGGTGTGTGCACTGGACCGGGGCATGGGGTGGCACGGAGGCGGGCACGGTGTGGCATGGAGGCGGGCACGGTTGTGGCACGGTGCAAGTGATGCGGTGGCACAGGGCTAGCATGGGACTGCGGCTGTAGCGTCCCCGGTGGTCGTGGAGCTCGGTTGGGTCGGAGTTTCTTTGGGGTCATCGGCGATGGAGTGGGCACAGGCGGCGGCGATGCACGGAGGAGCTGAAGGTCGCCGACGGTAGCTCAGGCGGCATGGGTGCGAAGCATTGGTTTGGTGCAACAGAGCTCGGTGAAAGAGAGGAAGTTGGGATGGTGTTGCGGTGGGTTCACTTGCGGTGAGGTCAAAGAGCTCGTGGTGAAGGTCGGAGGCAGGCTGGAGTCGCTGGCGGTGATCGGAGCTGGCTTGCGATGGGTTTGCAGCGATAGGTTCGGTTTTGAAGTGGAAGCGATGAGGAAGAAGGAGAGAGGGGTGGTGCTGTCGAGGTTGGCTCGGTCTTAGCAAGAGGGAGGTGGTTGGTGGCGTTGCGGTGGTTCTAGTGAGGTCGTCGTCGATGGTGGGGCTTCGAGAGGGAGAGGGAGTTTGAGAGAGAGAGAGAGGGAGACATTAAAAGATGGAGAGTGAGAGAGACGTTGGCGAGATGACGGGAGGCAGGTGCGAAGATCTCAGGGTTGTTGGCGACGAGGCCACGTCAGCATGGAGTGGTTCTCATGAGGGGTTATACGCGGCGCTGGGTCTACGAATGTGGGGGAAAGGAAAGAGGAGGAAAAAGAGAGAAGGGAGGGAGTTGGGAGGTGGCAGAGAGGATCTCAGGGTTTTTGGGATCGAGAGCGGAATCGACGTGGACTGGATCGGGTTCGAATGCGAGAAAGGAGGGGGGTTGTTAAGATTGAGGCGGGAAAGTGAGAAAGAAAAAGGAGAAGAAGAAGAGGAGGTAGGGAATGGGTCGGGTCGGGTTGGGATTGGGGTTAGGGATTGGGTTTAGATTAGGGAAAATAATAAATAGAAAAACAGAAAAATATAAAAACAGAAAAATATAGGGAAAATTTGGGAAAATACGGGAAAAATATATACAAAGAACTGGGGATTTACAAATATCGAGACCGGGCATTGATATTCTAGAGTAGACTTGTGTATACGTTTCTAGACCCCGACGAGGGGCGGTGGTTGGTCCCACAGTCATTGGTGTGATCACCTAAGATTGTATACAGGTGCTTACTGGGGGTGGGTACACTGGACGGACTCGTCGAGATCCTCTAGATGGTATTATACCTATCGTCAGATAACGGTTCTCAGGTGACATTAGTACATGTTATTCTTTAGACCTGAGATCATCATTTGTCTCGTGTGAGTTCCCACTGTGCTTTGATCACTACCCTACCACGGCTATACTGATTCGTGCAAACAAGTTTTAGTTGGGTACAGTCCTGAGCCACATGGAGGCAGTGAGTGATTGTCAGGAATTCGTCTCTCCCGGTATTGGGAGTCGATATCGCACTGTGTCCGGTTGGCCAGAACCATAAGACCTTGGCCAAGGCAGTTGAGATTTACTGATGGTTAGATCAGTAGTTTCTCGGATTGGTCCTGAGCCACATCGACATGACTTATCGGATCAGTAGGGTCTGATGTTTACCATCCTTAGACCCGGTATGCGATACTCTTAGATGAAGAGACTAGACTGTACGAAGATTGTCACAGATAGGCTCAGTAGGAGTTCAGATGAGCTTGCTTGTCGGCCTTCGATAGGTACCTGAGTAGCCTTTACGTACAGCTAGTGCCGCTGACGTGCTTGTGGTTAAACCCACTGCCAGCGTACTGTCGAGTCTTTAGAGTCCCACACAGAGGGTTTCTCTGGTTCAGGCGAAACGATGTAGTGGCTGTATGTTTATACGTGCAGGGTTTCGATCGAATGATAATACTAGCCGGCTTAGAATTAAGCCAGATTATTAAATCAAGTATTGATTTAATAATTTACATATACACATTTCGATATGTATATTCTAGTGTCATCCAGGTTTTCGATCGAGCATGGTTCTGATCGAATAATAATACTAGTCGGCCTAGGATTATGCCGGATTATTAAATCAGGTATTGATTTAATAATTTACATATACTTATTTCGATATATATATTCTAGTGTTATCCAGATTTTCGATCGAACGGTTGATAATACTAGCGGGCTTAGAATTAAGCCAGTTTGTTAAATCAGATATTGATTTAAGGCTAATATTATATTAGTGGTATTATTCTATCTCTTGGGTATTCGTATTTTGGTACGAATACGGGTATGTATATACGATAGAATGTATTCCGTGATTATACGGAAAATATTCTAGAAGGTGGACACCTTATTTTTGATTTATCTATTTATTCTTTTAAATGGAAATGAGGTGTAAAGGTAGTAAGGAGAGAAATGGTGAGAACCATACTTGAATAGTCTTGAAAAATGAATTTAAAATTCATTTGTGTAAACTATTCAAGTATGGCTGATATATTTATATTACAAAATAAGTTTTATAAAACCATGTTTGCATTATTGTTTCAAGCGATGATTTTTCTCATTCTCGCCATGAGCTTCTCTCTCCTCTCTACCCTTTCTTGAGTTCCTCCACTTTCTTCTTCATCTTCCTCCTACCATCTCATGAGTTGAGAATTAAGGAAGGAAGAGAGATATAAATACACTAGAAAACTCACTACATCATCTTGGCAACCTAGATTAGCAAACTAGGTTGTTGAGTTGCTTCATTAATGAAGCGAAGTTTGGATTACAAACTCTCGGGTGGATCATCTAGGACCGAGGAGGCCCGCCATCAAGGTTAATCTAGGAGATCCATAGGAGATTAAGAAGAGGAGTGAAGACCCGAAGGACACGGATCTTCGGGTATAACCTTCTCTCATAGTAGATAAAACTCCTATTAGTTGCTAATTTAGGGTTATGGTTTGATCACTTGAGTTAAGTTGGTTGTGCTTACTTAAAAATTTAATTTTTGTGCATTCCGCCTCTCTACTTTGATGTAGAGTGAGCACAACTCACCAACAGTGTGTATGAGTGAATGGATGAGAGTGGAATGGCTTCATAATATTTTCAACCTTAAAATAAAATGTGATGTAATATATTTTTCATAAACAATAGAAGCCCATCGCTCTCTAGATGCTCTCAACCATACCCAAAAGCACCTCATTTCCTTGAATATTTATAAATGAGGCGTCCTCCTTCTAAAAGTATTCCGTATAAATACGGAATACAACCTGGCATACGTATTGAAATATATATATGCGTATCCGTATAAAAATACGAATAGCCAAGAAAAAATGAATAGTGAACATAATACTAGAATATATATTAAAAATATATATAATTTATTAAATCAATATTTGATTTAATAATCTGGCTTAAATCCTAAGCCGGTTAGTATTATCAATCGTCCGATTAAAGTCCGTGTAGCTAGTACACATATTTAATCGGACCCCTACATGTATAAATATACAAGCTCTACATCATATCGCTTGAACCGGGAAAACTCTCTATGTGGGACTCTAAAGACTCTCGACAATACGCTGTCGGTGATTTACTGGATAAATCCAAAACCACAAGCACGTCAGCGTCACTAGCTGTACATAACGGCTAACCAGATATCTGCTGAAAGGGAGGTCGACAATCAAGTCCGTATGTACTATACTGAGCCTAAATGTGAAAATATCCGTACAGTCCGGTCTCTTTGTCTAAGAGTGGATAACGTCAGACCCCTAATAATCCGATAAGTCGTGCCGGAGTCAAGCTCATTACAGACCGAGAAATTACCGAACTCCTATCTGTAAATCTCATCCACCATAGCCACAGATTTAGGGTGATGGCCAACCAAACACAGCGTGACATCGATTCCTAATATCAGGAGAGATGAATCCCTGACAATCGCTCACTACCTCCATGTGGCTCGAGACTGTACCCAACTAAAACATGTTTGCACGACTCCTTTGAGTCATGGTAGGGTAGTAATCTAAGTACAGTGAGAACTCACACGAGACAAATGATGATCTCATGTCAAAGGTGTTGGGATGCTACGCACCTCTAGTAGGGTTTAAAGCATGGAGGAAGCAGTAATTTTAAAAATCTAGAGAGCTTTAGCAAATCCAAACCAAGAATCAAACTAAACTACAAAATATGTCACTAAACTAGTAAGGTAAATACAAGAGTTTAGCGGACTACAACCTTTGTAGAGCGTTAGCCATCTCTTTTTGGAATTCGGCTAGTCTCTACGAAGCTCAGAACAAGCTTGCTCGATTATCTCCTAGCCGAAGATGATCCACCTTGAGATAACTCCAACACAAACTCTAGCTTCAAATTGATCTCATCAAAATGAAGCAACCCACTAATTAAACTTGCTAAGAATGATTAGTAAGAGATATAGAATAATTAGTTCACTTAATTTTTCTCTTTTATTTTCCATTCCTCAATTGAAGAAAAATCAAGAGCAGAAAGAAGAAGCATGAAGGTGATAAGAGAATGAAGAAGATAAGCATGAATCAACATGTCCACTAAAAACAAGAATGAGTCATGAACCACTACCGACTCACACAAATGAGACATTAAAAAAGAATCATCTTATGAATTCTACAATCATGAGTCATACTCATTTCTATCATATAAGTCTTATACTCTCATCATACAAGTATCAACATACGTGTTTCATTATTTATATCAAATATAAATATTAATTTAAAGAGAAGAAAATAATTAAGTGAGCATGATATTAGTTAATATAAATATATCATTATATAAATATATATTTAATTATTAAATCAACACTTGATTTAATAATCCAGCTATATCATATATATACCGGCTAATATCAATAAACACCCGATTAAAATACGTGTATCAAATACACGTGTTTAATCGAACTCCTGCACGTATCCCAATACGTGTCCTACATCATTTCGTATGTGATGGGAAATCTCTATGTGGGACTCTAAAGACTCGATAATATGCTAGCATTAGGTTAGGATCATATCCATAACCCACAAGCACGTCAACGGTACTAGCTGCACGTAACGGCTAGCCAGGTATTGATTGAAAGAAGGTCAACGAGCAAGCTCATCTGAACCCTGTAAAGTCTATCAATGACATTACCGTACAGTCCGTTCTCTTCGTCTAAGAGTATCGCATATCGGGTCTAGGGTTTGGAATTTATCAGACCCCAATAACTCGTTAAGTCATGCAACAGAGAACTCATAACCAACCGGAGATACAACTGATAATACTTATCAGTTTATCTCCACTGCGATGGTCATAGACTTGTGGTTGTAGTCATGTCCTGCACATCGTGACATCAACTCCATTTACTGAGAGAGACGAATCCCCTCGACCGCTCACTGCCTCCACGTGCTTCGGGACTATACCCAACAAAAACCTGTTTGCACGACTCCTTTAAGCCGTGGTAGGGTAGAAGCTAAGTATAATGGGAATACACATGAGACACTATGGCGATCTCAGATCCTAGGGACTACCCTGTACCCATGTCCCAAGAGAATTGCTACCTGACATTGGTATATTACCAACTAGGAGTTCTCGGTGAGTCAGTCCAGTGTAACTCATCCAATGAGCACCTGTATACAATTCTCAATGTCAAACACCAATAGCTGTAGGATCAGCTATCGCCCTCTAACCGGGTCAGGAAACGTACACACTAGTCTAAATTAGAGTATCAATACCCAGTATCGATACTCCTACGACTAAGGACATTTAAGAATGTGCTTATCGATTACTCAGGTCCTACTAGTATGATCTCCATCATCGTCCTGGTAGTCAAGCAAAATCCTTGGGTTTTATCTCATGTCTAAACGATACGTGATAGTAAATAAAACACATCACATGAAAAATAAAGACAAACCAGATAGTATACTATCATCTCGAGTAAGATTGTTCTCTCATATGTGTGCTCCTTCAATTACAATAATTGCCTTGAGGGCACCTATATCCAACAATCTCCCACTTGCACTTAAGGCCAATTATTGTGGTATTTCATACCCAAGTTCTGTACCAAAAGTTTCGAAAACTGTGTTCGAGAACCAGCCTTAATGAGTGAACCCAGCATAGCGCTTCTCTCTGTTTCTCCCTGAATCTCAACTCCGCGGAGATCAAATATCTCCCGAACTGAGCGATACCTGTCTTAGTATTTGCCTGGATTGATGATGGGATCATGTCCATAAATGAACAATATTATCCAGCGAATTCTCATGCGGTATACTTTTGCTGATTAACAATCAGTATCTAGCGCTACGACTGCCTCAATATCCCATTTGGAACTCTTTCCAATATACTGCTCCACAAAAGAAGGTAAACTTATATCTCGTGACAGACGCTCTGTCTCCCATGTTTCCTGAGAAGATAGAATTGGTAACCACCACCTTCAGGAGGCTGCCATTATCAACCAAGAACATCAAATACTCTTCACTGCTGCCCCATATTTCTCCAGGATTGGATTGATATCCATATCCTATATGGAGAAACACATCTGATCACCTTTGTTTTAACGATTTGCAGTATAGGAACGTCACTTCCTATCATGAGTATGTCATCCACATACCATATGAAAAATCTGACAACACTCCCTACTACCTTCTCACAAATATCAGGTTCATCTCTCATTTTGATGAAGTCAAACGTTTTGACAGTATCAACAAAACATATGATCTTTCTCCGCTATGCCTGCTTTAGTCTAAACATAGACTTAAGCAACTTGGACACTTACCGCTGCTCCCACTGACTAAGATAACCCTCTGGCAGAGTCATATACACGTACACTTCTAAATCTAATTTAGAGACGTTATAGTCATCCACATGTTAGACATCATAGTCATGAAAGACAACATTGGCAAGTTTTATCCATATGGACTTCAGCACAGATACTGAAGTAATAGTTTCATCACAATCCACAACGGGTATTTGATGAAAACTTTTTACTACAAATCTAGCCTTATTAGGTCAATACCTTTCCATTTGCACCGACCTCGAAAGATCTACTTACTCCTTATGGGTTTTACCCCTTCAGGAGCACCCAACAAAATCAACACTTTGTTGCAGTGCATGAAGTCCAACTAGAATAACTCGGCATCCAGCTATCAATCGGAAGTCACCACTTCCCATGGCCTGCTGATAACTAGCAGGGTCATCATCATACGAGGCAAGCCTCCTTTTCACTTAGTGAGGAAATCGTAGTACCTCTCAGGTGGCTGAGATCACCTATCAAATTTGCGGATTAAGCTAAGGTCTGTCAGGGTCAATTGAATTTTCAGGTTCTACTAAATCTTCATTAACCGTTTGCGGTTCTGGAATCACTTCCAGTTTTACCATACCCCCATTAATTTCTTCTGCAAGAAATTCCTTTTCTAAATAGGTGGTGTTCCCCTTATAATTAAACATAACAATAAAAGGTAAGCTCTGTTAAATTCCAATGAGGCAGCGCCCCATGTGCTCCCCACGAGAGTGCCTGCGCCAGTCTTATAGGATTGAATCCTATAGTGGCGCTGCATGTGAAGTTCATGTGAGTGCCAATGCGCAAAGTACAGGAGCTCCTGCCATATATAAGAATTAAATTCTTAAGTAGGGCCCACGTGCACAACACGTGAACGCCAGCGCCCAAACTAAAATAGGTAGAATTAAATTCTACATGAGAATTATTTCTCTAAAAATTGGGATATTCTTTATTAAACAGATCCGTTGGATCAATGATCCAGTAGTGATGATAAATTATCAAATGATAGAATTAAATTCTATTAGGAGAAAATATCTCCCTAATCTTTCTAAGTGAGAAAGATATTTTCGGTTGGATCAAAAATCCAATGATAGAATTAAATTCTATTTTTGGAAATATATATTTTCCCAATCTTTCTAAATAAAGAAAGATTGTTCTCTGTAAAATAGAGAGCCCTTGGATTAAAATTCAATGGTGATTAAAAATCACCGTTTGACAGAATAAAATTATGTATATAGGAAAATATTTTCCCAATCTTATTAAAAACAAAAAAAACATATTCTGTGAAACAGAAATCACTGGATCAAAAATCCAACGGCGGGTAAAATCCCCCGAACAAATTTTGAGGCCAATTAAATCAATTGGTATCTCTCAAATGAGAGATTTTATCAAACTAATTAACAATTTTCCTTTCCTATATAAAGGATATGAGACTTCAAGTCTCATATAGAGAGAACCCCCATAAACTTCTGCAAACAAAAAGATAGAAACTGCAACTGAGAATTCAATTCTACTTCAACAAAGATCTACTCGTTCTTTCAAACCCTATGTAGCAGAGACAAAATGATCTCTTTTGCATGGCGTAAATAAATAAGGGTTCAACCCTTCTTGAAAGGAACTTAGTTCTTCCTATGATCTGAGATTTGCAAAGCAAATCTCCCCACAAGTTGAGAATTTAATTCTCATTGGGGAGATTTTGTTCTTCAAACTAAAAATCTATGGGAAAGAACTAGATAAAAAAGAGAGAGAAGAGAACTTATAATTCTAGGAATTTAATTTCTTTGCAAACAGGGTTTAACCCTAAAAGAACATAATATAACAAGAAACTTAGTTCTCCAATAAACAGAAAAAAAAGATCCCAGATCTTAAAAAACAAAGATCTTGATGATAATTAGTGGCCAAATGCCATTAACAGAGATCCAATCTCTAGAAAAGAAAAGAAACTCAGCGTCTCACGTGAAAAACACGTGAGTGCCCAAGAGATTCCCAAAACAAGGAACCCGATGCCTCACGTGCTTCCCACGTGGGCGCCATAAACAAAGGACTCAGCACCTCACGTGTTTCCCACGTGAGCGCTCAAAATAGAAGGCCAACACCTCACGTGAAATACACGTGAGCGCTGGGTAAAAGTGCGTAGCACTTCATGTTCAGTTAAAGTGATTAAAGTGCTAAGCACTGATTGAGCAACGCGCATATCTCAGCGCCTCACGTGCTCTACACGTGAGCACCATACAAAAGTGTTTAGCACTATATCTTCAATCAAAATGACTAAAGTGCTTAGTACTGATTGGGCAGCGCCCATGACTGAGTGCTTCACATGATACATATGTGAGCGCCAGAGCGCCGAACAAGTGCTTATCACTCCTGCATAAAAAAGGGGATGAGTAAACAGAACCCAAAGAAGTGCTTAGCACTTTTAAATAAAAAAAAAGAAGAAAGAAGAAAAGACTGAGCAGACCAAAGCCAAATTGGCTAAAAGCCTTTCTGAAGTTTCTTGCAGCTGAGCCCAAATGTTCTGTTGTTGGATCTTAAATAAAAAAAATGATCCTTAAAATGTTGCTAAGTTGATCTTAGTCTCAAATAGGACCAACGTATTCTTAGTTAAAATAAATTGAGCCCAAATACTCATATATTTAAGTTGATCTTAATTTTAAACTAGATTAACGGTCCTTAAATCAAAAAAAAATTGAACTAAAGGAACATATAACCTAAATTCAAAACCCAAACCCAAATTTCAAATATACGGATTTAGACTAATCTGCGTCCTACAGGCGACGACATAAACTAGTCTCCGTATACAATCCACAGGCAACCTTAAAAAACAAAATAATACACGATATGAAGTGAACTACTGGAGAAGGAGAAAGTGGTTATCGCAACGCGGTAACGTAATTAACTGCAGGGGCTTGCGCCTGCAGGGAAGAGCGTCCCCATAATCAAAATCCCTTCACAAATGAGGGGGAATCTGATGAAGTCTGTTATAACGGTCGCATCTATCCAAACCTCCAATATATAGTGCCATAAATCAATTTGGAATCTTCGGAGAGGTGGATGGATATGTCCAAATAGCATCTGCCCCTAAATTCAGGCAATACGTTCAATTCCAGTTCGTATATGTTTTCGGAGGTAAACAGATTCTGGCATGTCCGGTGGGACCTTTTCCTCTTTCCATTCCACACTTCGTGTGTCGTGTTTCGCGAACAAAATCGCGGTTCTCTATGGTTGCCCTTGGATTCGAGGTACTGAAACTTGGTGTTTTGATCCTGTGCAGAAAATCAATGGCTTTCAACCGCACCTCATGCAACAGCAACTCCCACTCCACCCCAACTCGAGAAGTGACCTACAGGCCCAACGCGGCCTTGATTTTCTCAATGCCGGTAGGGCAGGTCACACAAGCCACTACTGGACTATTCTTCGGGACCATGCTCCCACCTGTGAGTTTCGGTGCCTCAACGCCACTAGAAGAAGCTGTAAGTGCACGGCGGCGCCCCGTCCGTCAATCTGACGCCAATATGCGGAAGCGGTGATAAACTTTAATTTTGCGAACTTAGCAAACCGGCACCACCGCGCACTAAACACCCGGATCGAACCATTAACTAGTCTAAGCTAACTACAAGAAGGGGAAGAGATATACCGAATGATCCGAGTCCTCCGGTCTTCTCCTCGTCGTCCCGATCTCCTGCGGAAACTCCGGTCGTCGCCTCCTCGCCGGAAGGGCACCACATCGCCTGTATCTTTTACGGGTTCCCACCTCAATACCGAGGCAACTCGGGCGCGAAGTAGGTTAGCCGACGCGTCCAAGATTTGCTGTAGAATGTGTAGGGTTGAAGCTATGTCTCATTTGGGGTTTGTTGCCTTTGAAGATGATGGAGGAATCAAGATAAGAAAAATGGTGCTTGCATTTTTCTTAACATGAAAAGAGATCAAAATGCTACCCTCTCAAAATGAAGCTCTCATTTTCTTTTCTCTCAAAAATGTTCAACCATCTCATATATGAAAAATGGTGGAGGAAAAGAATACATAAGCAAAAGGGAGGTGGGTGTAGGAAAAGAGAGAGGGTGACCATATCCAAACCTCATCATAACTAACTCACATCAACTCCAAATCACTTCTAATCAACAAAAACCAAGTGATGATGATGGATAAGAATGGTATCAAAAGATGCTTTCATAATTAATACATTTGCAAGAAAATCCTCCACAATGTGTTATTTGCAAACTTACAAATAACCCCCTCCATCGGAAAAGTCCGGCCAGGAAAGAACAAAGGAAAACCGGCCGGAACGGAATGCAAACTGGCAACTCCAGAAAACTGGTCCCGTAATAAATTACAGGAAAACCCCGACACCGTGCATACACACCCGCATCTGTATTCTGACCGGATACAAATGCAATGAGACAAAATCTACACAGTACTAAACTAGGATCCGGCTTAAAACAAAGCCGGCTAGTAATATCCGTCCGATCCTGATCCGTGCAATACCGCACGTGTCTGATCGAACCCTGCCATATAACCATACGGCCACTAGTACTAACCATCCGATCCTGATCCGTGCAATACCGCACGTATCTGATCGGACCCTGCCATATCTCCATACGGCCTCTACAGCGTTTCGCCCGAAAGCTTGAGTGACTGTAAGTGTGGTGGACTCTAAAGACTCATCAATACTATGGCTGTGGATTTAACCACTAGCACGTCAGAGGTATAAGCCAATACGTGACGGGCCACCAGCTATTGACCAAAAGGGACATCGATGAGCGAACTCATCCTGACACCCTACTGAGCCTGTCAGTGACAATATCCGTACAGTCCGGTCCGTTCGTCTATGAGCATCGCATGTCGGGCCTAGGGGGTTGGTAAAAGTCAGACCCCCAAAAGCGGTACAAGTCGTGTCGGAGTGTAGCCCAGAACACCCTGAGATACTACTGGAATACCTACCAGTAAATCTCCTGCCTTGGCCAAGGACTTCGTGTAATGGCTCTCCTAGACACAGCGCGACCTCACCCCCAATACCGGGAGAGACAAACCCCTGAAGATCCGCCCACTGCCTCCATGTGGCTCGGGACTGTACCCAACTAAAACCTGTTTGCACGACTCCTTTGAGCCGTGGTAGGGTAGTAATCAAAGCACAGTGGGAACTCACACGAGACAAATGACGATCCCCAGGTCGATGAACTAACCTGTACACATGTCACCTGGGAACTGCTATCTGACGTCAGGTATAAGACCAACTAGCATGTTCCCGGCGAGTCCTGTCCGGTGTACTCATAACCCAATGAGCACATGTATACATCTTAGGTGAACCAACTGACACCAGTGGCTTGTGAGACCGGCCACCGCCCCTCGTCGGAGTCTCGACTGTATACACTAGTCTACTCTGGAGAATCGATGCCCTGTCTCGAAACTCCTACGACTAGGGACCTTTTAAGGATGTGCTTATAGACTCCAGCTCTCACTTATATGATCGCCCTCATACTGCTGGCAGTCAAGCAAGAATCCTAGGGGCTCTATCAACGTGCAATAGCGACCTGTCAGGTCACCTAAAGCAGTACACGATGATAAAGGTAAACCAGATAGCGTACTATCATCTCGAGTAAGACTGTCCTACCGGGATAGGTCCTCCCTCAATCATTGCAATCACGTGCATGTGATCCAATAATTGACTCTGAGGGCACTATCTCCAACAGAAGCTCCCCTAAAGTTGGTCTTCGATCGACTGGCAACCATGACAGCTTTCATCAGCAAGCCGTCAAACTCTGGCGTCTCAGTCTTCAACAGACTGAGCAAGAACTCAAATGGGCCCGTAAAGAAGCTCGTGATACCTGAAGGGGCTTCCCCAAAATGGCTAGCTCTCCCTACTCCTGCTACAGATGAAGCCGACAAAGGTGCTTCCCCCATTAGACGGTCAGTCTTCAAAAGATTGGTCGGCTCTCCTCAAACTCCAGCAAGAACGTCGGTTTTCAACAGGCCGACGCTGATTGGAATCCCTCAGCAAAGCCAGGAGCATGATGAAACCGTTTCCAAAACTGAGGCGGTCCCTTCACCAAGGCACGCTCGATGTCGCCACTGGCGTAGAGTGAAAGAAGCTGGGGGCAACTCCCCCTCTGGACTCACCCCACCAGCTCTTATAGTGGAGGTCGACATTGTTGTTCCAACTAGGAACAATTTTGAACCGCTTAAGAGGGTGCGTAAAAACCCCCAACGGCGGTGCTAAAGAAATCCCCCCCCCCACCCCCAAAAGTTACAGTGCAGGCAAAGCTGGAGTGGCCTTATCAGCGGCTCTCCTCGCAAATTCATAGGGTCTGGCGAAAAGTCCAAGACTCTGTGATTGACAAAAACTACTCTTATTAACCAAAGAAATCTAAGGTCCGACAAGAAAAAGACCACTCCTCCGCCATACAACAGGAGACTTCTCCTAAACAGGTGCCTGTCACAACGACCGGTCAATCTTTCGAAGCCCGACCTTTTGGTAGGGGAAGCATTTTTAATGACTTTACCCGTAACAGGAGTTGGAACGGCCAGTCTTGCGAAGACCGATCCTTTAGTAGGAGAAGCCTCTTTGACGACTTCATCTGCCGGAACTGGAATGGCTATCCGCTTCGGGATAACCCCTTCAGATATTGCGAGCCTCTTTGCAGGCCCACTGGAGATTTGGCTCAGTCTATTGAATACTGAGGTGGAAGACTTGGACGACCCGTTGAGAGGGGCCATGGTGGCTGCATGTCGATTGAAAACCGACTTCTTTGGAGCTTCCTGTGATGGTACCGCTGCGCTGAAGCTTGCCGGCAGGATCATAGTCCGAAAAAACAGTCCAGTGGTGGCTTGAGTCACCTGCTCCACTGACATTGCAAAGATGAAGGCTGCTTGGGGCCTATAAGTCACTCCTCCGGCGGGGACGGAGTGGGAGTTGCTGTTGCAGGTGCAGTAGGAAGCCACTGATCTTCTTTTCTCTGCACAGGAGCAAGATGCCAAATCTTAGTACCTCGAATCCAGGGGCAACCATAATAAACCGCGATTTTTTCGCGAACACGACACACGAAGTGTGGAGTGGAAAGAGGAAAAGGTCCCACCGGGGATGCCAGAATCTGTTTACTGCCGAAAATGGAGACAGATCCGGGATGGATCGTCTTGCCTGAATTTGGGGGCAGATGCTATTTGGATTTATCCGACCACCTCTCCGAAAATGCCAAGTTGATTTATGGTACCGTGTATCGGAGGTTTGGGCAGATGTGGCCGTTGTAGCAGATTTCATCAGATTCCCTCTCGTTTCTGAGGGGTTTTGATTGTGGGGACACTCTTCCCTGCAGACGCAAGCCCCTGTAGTTAATTACGTTACCACGTAGCGATAACCACTTTCTCCGGCTCCAGAAGTTCACTTCGTGCCGTGTGTGTTTGTTTTATTTTTGGTTGCCCGTGGATTATATACGGATACTAATTTATGTTGTCGCCCGTAGGGCGTGGATTAGTCCAAATCCGTATATTCTTATATTTGGGTTTGGTTTGATTTAAGGATCGTTAATCTCGTTTGAGATTACGATCAACTTAAATGTTTGTTAAGGATACGTTAGTCCAATTTTAGACTAAGATCTACTTAATAAGGTTTTAGGATCATTCAGATCCAACAAAAGAGCATTTGGGCTCTATGGTGTTAGTTTAAGGACGTTCCGGTCCGTAGCTAGTTTAAGGACGTTGCGGTCCGTCTTGGGATGTACTCATCGATTTGGGAGTGCACCAAAGAGTTGTTGGTTATCGGGACCCACCACCTCTTTGAAGAAGTTGAAGAATTACAATGACATGTATCAGAGGTGTATAGAGATGTACCCTTGAACCAAATTCCAGGTTGAGGGGAGGTGTGAGATGAATATCCTGTCAGAAGATTAGTAGTCGTGTTTAGGACTAAGACCAACTTGGAAAATAATGAGCACATGGGTTCGGTTGATCTGAATTAAGGATCTGGTCAACTTGGGCTCAGCCACCTCAGTCTTTGTCATTTCATTTAAATAAAGCGTTAAACACTTGCTTGGGCTCAGTCTCCTTCCTGTGCAAACAATACTGAGCATTTATATGGGTTCTGACACTCATACTTTACTTTACATTCCCTTTTTTTGTTTTTATGGAGCGTTAAACACTCTTTATGGTGCCCACGTGCGGAGCACGTGAGGCACTAGGTGCTAAGCGCTGGACGCTCGGGGCTGGCTGATGAGTACCAAGCGCTTTATGTTGAATGGCGCCCACGTGAGAGGCACGTGTGGCGTTTGGTACTGAGCGCCAACCACTGAGTGCTAGGCATTTCTTATTGAGTAGCGCCCACGTGAGGGGTACGTGAGGCGCTTGGCGCTGAGCGCCAACCACTGAGTGCTAGGCACTCCTTATTGAGTAGCGTCCACGTAAGGGGTACGTGATGCGCTTGGCGCTAGGTTTTCCTTGTATATTCTGTTCTGAAGAGTTCAATTTTTTGTTCTTTTCTGGATCTTTGATCCCCAAGAACAAGTTCACCCCCAATGAGAATTAAATTTTCATTTATGGGAGACCTGTCTCATGGATTTCAGATCCAGAGAAAGAACTAAGTTCTTTTATAAAGGTTAAACCCTTGGATATGCAGATGAGATGCTCTGATCTCTATTATTTTTATTTACCTTGAAGAGAGGTATTCTTCTTTCTTCTCTCTTAAAACTTTCTTCTTGCTTGCACTTTTTTTTTAAGTTTGAATCTTATAAGGGGGTTCCTCTATACAAGACTTGAAGTCTTGGGTCCTTTATATAGTAGAGGCAAGTTTGTTGATTTAGTTAAAGAAATCTCTCATTGAGGGATCTTTAATTGATTTGGGGATTTTATCCACCGTTGGATTTTTGATCCAATGACTTCTGTTTTACAGAAGATATCTTTCTTGTTTTTAACAAGATTAGGGAAATATTTTCTCATACAGAATTTATTCTGCAGATAGCTAATTTTTCATCACCATTGGATTTTTAATCCAACGGTGCTCTGTTTTACAGAGAGTAATCTTTCTTGTTTAGAAAGATTTGAGAAATATTTCCTCAGCAAAACTTAATCCTGCATTTTGATGATTTATCACCTCCGTTGGATCTTTGATCCAACGGCTTTGTCTAACAGAGAGCTTTTAGTTCTGGCGCTGGTGCCCTCGTGCGAGGCACGTGGAGCGTTGCCTCAGAGTTTTTAACTCTTGGCGTTGGCGCCCTCATGCAAGGCACGTAAGGCGCTGCCTCAGAGTTTTTGAACAGAGCTTTGCTCTTTTATTGGGGAAACACCTCGTTCCCACTCCTGTGTCACGTCGTGCCACACCTATACCACGTACCGAGCCAAGATCGTTCCCAGTACCGTGTCACGTCCGCGTCACCACCGCGTCCAATACCGAATCACCATGCATTGCACATGCGCCATACACCGTGTCCAGCATCGCCCCGTCTCGTGTGTCGAGACGAAATCTACACGTTGTGTCGCTTCTATATCAGCGACTAAAGGCAAGTGAAACCTCACTTGGTTTAACATGCTATGTATATAGATCTATAAATTCATGTTAACATTATATTAGTCTGATTGTTGCGAATCTGTGTTACGTAGTATTCTATCACATATATTTTTGTATGTCATCATCGTATTAATTCTAAAGTGTTAGTTTTGAGCAAAATCGGATCCAAAACGTCATATTAATATCGCGTGGAAGTTGTACATATTAAATACCGTTTTCACGAGTTAGGCGAAACCAAATTTAATTCGATAATTCTCGATATTTTGTGTTGTTAGTCCGATGTGGAGAACTGAACTAAAACCCCGTCGATCATGTTCAAACCTTTTACCCATATTTCCTTTTGCTGCTTGCGAATATTGTGTAGAAAACTGAACTCAAAATAATGAAGTATCGCACGAAAAACGATGTCCAAAGAGACGACGTCAATTCTAGTTTTACTATACATGTCAAGAAGTTAAATTAATATAAAATTAGATACATAACGGAATGTAATGTTCTATGCCTCATATCGAAGCCGACTCGATAAGCTAGAACCCTCTATAGTTTATACTTCGATAATGATATATCAAACCATCGAAAACTGACTTGGAATGAGGCTCTGAACTGCACTCCAGAGCAGTATTCCATTTTGACACCTGACTTAAGTAAATGTGTAGCGTCGTATGAATATGGAACTATGCGTAATCCTATATCATTGTAAAGATAATCCTGTTAGCTAACTATAGGTTTTAGTTTCATTTGTTTTTACTACCGTTTGATATTTTAAGTGCAATTTAAACTGTCGAAGTGTACTGCAGTTCCAAGCAGGGACAGAACGGATACCTCGACCTTGAACAGAATGTATTTCCTAGCACACAGTAGATATTATCAATCCGTCTAGTGCATTGGGAACTTAATTAAAAGATCTAATTTTCACTCAACTGTAGCGTTACCTAATTATGATCCAATAAGGTGAAAAATGTGTTACAAATTGGACTTTCAGTTCAGGAACTGAAATTCCAGTGATGAAAACTTAAAATGAAACGACCGCATCTCGCAAACCTGAAACCCGATTGATATGGAACCAATTTTTCTACATCTCTGTTTGAATTTACTTAATGCCTTTTTTGTAGCATTTTGTCTAATTACGATCGTACGAATTAATATGTTTTTTTCTGAACTCGTAATGCACATTGTGTTTCATATCATACATAACTTGCTATATTGCATCATTCCCGTATTTTTACCCGACTGTGACACCTTTAGTAATTTATAGCGAACTTTGCATTGTCGAATGTGAGTGGCATTGGATTATTTGTGTTAAGTACGCTAGTGATAAGTGGTTGATTCATGAAAGTGAACAGTGCAATGAAAGTGAATAAAACCGTGATTTGACGTGTGCTTGTACACAAATAGTCTTATACGTATAGTTATTGTGATATGGGGAAAATGGGAAATCAAGGTGGAATTGAACTCGTATTTAGCGAAGTATAGTGACTTAGAGAATGATCATTCGATATTAGTGACACACACACACACACACATTAGGTCATGGGCCTAGCTGCTAGGATGCAGGGTTATGTCCCGGGCAACAATGGACCATCGTCTCGGGCACGCACGAGGCCCTTGTTAAACACGAACATCTTTTTCCACCAATTGATTTCAATTGACTTTGTGACTGTTAAGTAGTGACATACATATTGCCTGGTTTGCCAACATGATACATATACTGCATAATTCATATTCACTTGATGTTTCTTATTCTCGTGTTATTGTATTCTGCCGTGCATTTCATGTTTATTAATATTGTACACACACTATATATTAATTGCTATACGTGTCGTCCTGACGATCTGAGTGTGTATGCTCAGAGGACGGAGTGGACCCAGCTCAGGAGCAGAACCTGCCATTCGAGATCGCGGAGGTTTAGACCGCGACATTAGCGCCGTCCCCTTTTCTTGCTATAAGAATACTATTATTTATTTGGTTAGTTGTTTCTTTCATGCAAATAAATGTATCATGAACTCTGTTATTTTAATATAATAAAGTTGTGAACTGTGATTTTCTTTACTCTAGTGCTGTGTTTACTGAATACCATGTAATGCTAGAAGCTGAAGTGTGACTATGGCGGGATATTCCTTGACCGTAGGAGCATGGCTGGTCTAGTCACCCCTCGCATTCCATATTTTGAGAAACGGGACGTGACAGGAAGGAGTGGCAGAGAGACAAGATGGAGGAGATGGAGGATTCGGGCGGTGATATTGGGGTTAGGTTTAGGATTTCGGCGAAGGAGAAGACGGCGGCGGCAACGACGAAATAGCGAGAGATTGGAAAGAAATGAAGGTGGCGGTGATAGTGAGAGTTCTGTGCAATATCCAACAATGTAATTCATGCAGTATATGTATAGTTTCGTGCAATCCATAACATTGTTCATACAATATATAACAAGTTCCGTGCAATATGTAACAATATTCATACAATATATAACAAGTTTCAATATATAAGCAGTTGTCTTCAATATCTGCCAAGTTTCATTCAATATCTAAGCAGTTGCCCATAATACTTAAGTAGTTTCATATAATATTTAAGCAATTTCCTATAATTGCATAAGATATTCATTAAAATATGATGAACTTTCCTCTTTTTAAATAAATACCATGAACTTTGTCCGTTATAAAAAATACCATAAACTTTCAACGTTTTTCAGATAAATATCATGGATTTTGACTGTTACAAATAAAATTCAATAAATTTTAACTAATGTTTAAAATAGCTTGCTATGTGGCTCGTTATTTTGCGCTATGTAGCGTAGCTTAGCCTCTTCACTACGTAGTATCGGAAAATAGTTTAAATACAAAGTAGCTTACGTGTTTTTTCAAATAGTTTACGCTTTTTAACAAATAGTATACGCTACGCTGTGCGTATGCTATTTTCACACAAGATTTTTCTATTGAGCTTCTTGATTTCTATATATAATCATAACCTATATGAAGACGGTCTCATTGAAGTTCTAATCTCTCAATTTGAAATCATATTTAGCAGACATGTTTTTCAAATAGAGATTATTTGATTGATTTTTCGATACTCTTAATACAATTATGAATCATATATATGAACTCAAAAATTGAAAATTAAAAAATTAATGTTATGTTTCTTATTGTTCTATTATTTTATAATTTTATAATATATAATTTATTGTAAATAAGTTGACAATAATTAGTAATTCGTGTATTTACGTTATGCGGAACGCTATTTACGCTTTTCGCTATTCAGTAATGGAACGTTATGCTACAGGCTATCGTTATTTTGAAATTTCAACTTCAAAGCTTCTTATATAAACGTCAATATAGCCAACATAAAAGCCTTTTATTATCATAGCATAGAAAGGCAAAAAACCATGTATTCTCTTCCCCTTTTAATTTCTTAATACTTTGCCAACAACCTAAAATTAATGGGGGCGGCAAACTCTGGTGGGCCTCCATAGAGCCCATTTGCTGTATTCTTAGAAGCAATCTCTGTTGGATGAAAGCGATCCCAAAAGAGATATCGATCCCTATTTGGGCAAAGCGTCGCATTTGATGTGCAAAGGCTTGCACCATTAAAATTCCCGGATCCACAACAAGCACTCTCCAATTCCTCGTACCCTACATGAGAGGTCAGCAAAAATATATACATCATTGCAGGTAGCAGGTCACGTACTCATAGGAATAAATATTTGGAGTTAGATGCACCCGAAAATATGCGTCCATAACCTTTTCAGGCAGGACATGTGGATGGCAAACTTATATATGGGATTAAATGGAGAGGCAACAATGATTTTACCAACATATCCAATATGAGTCTTCTAACCATCTTTAAGGCTTTTATATATGAATTAGTGAGCAGCTTATTCTTATGATGTGCGGGGCACATAGCCCAGTGACGGGCAATAGAAGCTTGCGGGAGGAGACCCGGGATCAAACCCGGGATCTCTCATTTAGTGCTTCGAAGAGAGGCACGCGCCGGTGGACTTCGTTGCGGTCAAAAAAAAACTTACTCTTATGACATTTAGAGAAAGATGCAGAGAAAATTTCAAAAAACAACTCTTGTGCAGATCAGATCGTTCTTTTATCATGGGTATTTATGTGATTCAATATTTTCAATTGGATTTCACATGACATGTATATCGTAAACTTGAATCATGAATTAGTGGTTGCAATAATAATTATTAGTATAGCAACTTTTACCGGCCAACATGAGGGTAGGCCTATTTGATGCAACTCTAACTTATTTTCTCGGATGCGACCTTTTCGCAAGTCAAACCGGTGACCTAAGGAAAAAGTTTTGCCACAAAATCTATTAATCTTGTTTGATTCTATAAGCTCTATTATGTCATTATTCATTCGTAGCTTTGGCAAGAAAAGTTTCACTGCAAGAGTTATTCATCTTTGCTGTTGTCAATTATTATCAAATGTGTCGGTTATCGTAATTCTTTCATAGGTTTTTTAAAAGAAAAATTCCTTGACTATCTGTTAAGTGACTTGCTGGCATTTTATTGCATATTGATGGCCAGGTAAAACAAAAGCCTCGCTATTGTTCCTTATTGTACCTAGCGTGCCCTCAGTAAAAAGCCTAGTAAAAATCCTACGAAGCCTGGTAGGTAAAGCGGAGCTCTTCTTAAATTGCAAGAGAAAATTATATGTAGGGGACAAAATTAAATGAGTAATAAGATAGCTTTCAACAATAATTCCATTGACATCCAAAAACAAATTAAACACAATAAATCCATTTGCAAATAATAGGTTTCTTTCACTGTTAGGTTCGTATATATTTAACAATCTAAATATTTTTAATTCGTTTTTTTTAAATCATTGATTGTCCCTCTTAATATATGGCTAGGTAAAATTTATTATTTTATGTCATCTTTTAATTGTGTGAATTGAAATGTATAAACTATCCTGAGCTTTCAATATCTCTCAGATAAATATATATTAGCCTTTTATTAGTGACAAATAAATATCATAAATTAACTTAGCAAACTGCAATAAACATCACAATTCACCATGCTTTTTACTTCTTAATTAACCATTTGTGGGTAATTTACATCTAGAGCCTTTTATATTTATTATCCGGTTGTTGCGGCATACAATATTAAACTTCAACATTATTGAGAAATGATGATTTCAATTTCAGCTATTAAATTTATGGTGTTTATATAAAAAAAAAAGAAGGAGGAATATTTCTACAAAGGTGAAATATCATGCATTTCTATATATTAAATTTAGGCACTAAAAGATAGTAATCTACACATAATTTTTTGCTTTTCTAAGGGAAAAGACTCAGCCACTGCCGATTAGCAACAAACTAGACTGATGGCTCATAATGAATATGTTTACAACAAACACATAGGTCGGCTACATGAACCCTTAATTTTTTCCATTTCGACATGTTAAGAGCCTTTTTATTTATCATATGATCGGAACTTACCAGTTTTAAGTCCTATATATTGTTATCCATAAAAAATGAATATGTTTTATTAGCAAATGCATACTTGATCCATCTAAAAAAAGAATTTCTATTGAAAAATGCAAATGAAAACTTTGGATTTCTATCGCGCGCACGGGGGATAAAATGAGAAATCGTACCATATAACTCTGGTTTGGCTATAGCAACGCTCATCATGTTATAAACATTTCCATATGAGTATTTCATCCCATGTAACTTCAACTTGAGATGATGGAGCTTAGCTTTTACAGCAATGTTGAAACTCCTAGCCAATTCATTTAGATCTTCAACACAACTACCCGCAGCGTTAGCAACCCTCATCGCTGGAATGCATCCGATATGCGAGATTCCGATAACCCCGAACTTTCTCGCTCCAAACTTATAGAGTGTCTGCATATTAATCCATTTCAGATTCATTGCGAAAAAATGTTACATCTGTGAGAGAGAGAGAGAGAGATACGAACTGTCAAATGCCTGTCGAATTTATCGACAAGACTGGAAACAAATCGTTCATTCTCTGTTTTGTTTTGGGGTCCCAAGTTCAGATAGAATCCGAACATGTCGTTGCTTCCAGTAGTAATGAGGAAAAGGGAATTGGAGAGGAGGCGAGCTGTCCTTTTCTCGCCGATTTGTTTCACCAGAACATCGACCACTTCCTTGAAATTTGCAATCTGAGTCGTGAAGGGTATCGCCGGACCCTAATTTATGATGCAATATTATGCGCAGGATCAATAACGTTCAGGGCCAAAAAAGAGTAAAGAAAAGAAAGGAAAAAGAAAAACAAATTGTTAATTTGTATCATAGCTTACTTACAGTGGTATCAAGAATTCCTGAACCTCCAGAAGCAAAGTTAACTCCACGTATCATTTCAGCTTCATGTGTTAGGGAAAGAAATGCAGGTGGACTTTGCTCGTGCCCTACACACTTGGCTGATATTCATCACATAATTAAATAAATACCCAAATAAATGTATATATTAGCATCATTGAATCAAAGATTGGTAATATCATAACGGGAACCAACCATCGCGGTACGATAAAACCAATATATTTCAGCCGATATGTCATCCCATATAATGATATTGGCTGATATATCGGTTGATTTGATCTATCAAACACTCATCCGATACGATATATATTGGTATAGATCTACCGATATCTAATATTTATAACCTTGATTAGGAATAAATAACGAAGATACAAGAAGCAGTACATACAACCGAACTATATATATGGAAAATATATACCTAGATAGTCGATAACATTATATCCATTGCTAAACCTCCCAGTAGCTGCTTTACTTGGGAAATCAATGCCATTGAAAGGGAAGTTGGCCTTCATATCAAGAACAATATCCAAGTCATTGTTGTTTCCAACATCAGCTAATGAATCCCCAAAAACAAAAATTGCAGGCACAGTACTTGGAGTTTTTTCTGGCAAATGATTCCATTGGAATAATAATGATGCAAAGGAAAAGATTTTGAACAGAAGAGAGGAGGCCATGTTGGTGTATGTAGGTAAGGTTGCAACCTCTCTTGAGCTTCATCAAGCTTAATTTATAGCTAGGCCACGAAAGTGTAAAATTAACCATGCATATATATTATCTTAATCATGTGAAAATGACATCAAACTTCATGTTAGCGTGTGTTGGAATGTAAAATATATTTTCTCAATCCTCATCTTAACTTCGGAGTTTTCAGTGCAGTAAAAAGGACATTTCACATCCCCTGTTGTCTTAAAAAAAGCAGAAAATGGAATTGACCATTGTTGGATGCTTCTAAATAATTGGAAGGGGCAAACCCCACACGGTCTCGGAAAGATTATTAATGAAAATTGGACTCAAATATATCATCAAACTTTTCCATTTTTTATATTCTAGTATATTATGGATGCAGAGAATTGTGTATCTTAATTAATTAGCTAAAAACGATAAAAAAAATAATAATAATAATTTGAATCTTTAAATAAAATTCTTTTGCAAAACAGTGTCTTATGTACTGTGTAAGAAAAATCACAGAGTACATGTTTTTAAAGCAGTGCAAATTTAGATCAGATTTAATGTAAATAAATAAAATAAAATTCTTTCATATCAAATCAATTTGAAAATTGAAGAGAAGGGAGCAAAGCCCTACCAATCTGCTCCACTTCCAACTCCCATTGGTGTTTGCTGAGAGAGAACTCTAACCAAATTATAAATTCTTCTATATATTTTGATCACTAAAATTAATAAAACGTTTATTAATTCTCATGGAATTGTTCTTTAATTTATAATTAACATTAAACGCTATTGTTATATGACCCTGCCATGCACGTGCGCTGGAGATGACCCTCGACCATTTTACCATTATATATATATATATATATGAGAATAACGGAGGAAAGAGGTCATAGGAGAAAATTCCATCATTTGGCGTCGAAAAATTATACATTCCATTGTGTTTTCCAACGATCGGAACCCATCATCTTCATCGTTATCATCTAAGATGTGGGTACACCAAATTTCATGTGATTCTACAACTTTTTCACCGTTGATTTAGCAATGTAAAAAGTTTTATTGTCGGTAATCGTTGATTTTGAACCCACTGATTCTTGAAAAAGTTATAGAATCACATGAAATTTGGTGTACCCACATCTTAGATGATAACGATGAAGATGATAGGTGCCGATCGTCGGAAAAAACGATGGGCGTGCATTTTTTCGACGCCATAGAAGTAAATTCTATATATATAGCATCTTTCCTGTATTATTTTCTCTCTCTCTTTCTATAAATATATATATATATATATATTTATATATATATATATAATTAATTTACCTCAATGAATTATGGTTTGACTCGAGTTTTGAAACACGTGTATATAAGTTACAAGGTTTATATATAGTAAGATACATTGTCTTTATTAGTCGATCGATAGGTAGGTGTTAGTCTATTCTTTGGAGCTGTAGCATATTTAAATTGGTAGCATTCTTAAATTGTTAGAAAATAGAAATTTTAAAATAAAATATATGAGGAAATTATACGAGATGTATAATAAATAATAAAAATTTAGGAGGCTGCATGAAGTTTAATTTCCATTTTTAGCTGTTTTGATTGTGTCGTGTGGTGTGTGTGTGGTTTGGGGAAGGGGATGCGGATATTGATGGAGGTCCTTTTCAGATCTCCCTCAGATGTTGTCTTCCGTCGATCTCCTGGTAGATTCTGAAGAGAATTCCCTGTTGTGTGTGGGTCTCAATGGGTGTAGAGGAAATTCGGTGATTGGAGGAGTTGGCGTCAAGTACCTACAAAGAAATCCCGGGATGATTGGATACCACCGAGGACCCTCCGACGATCAAGTTAGTACTGGATCCGAGCAGCGTAACGGCTAAGTGGAGTCAAAAAATGGCTTACTTGACCCTATGTGATTGGAGTTTATATAGTGGTGGAGGCACACAGCAGCAGGCGCGAGAATCTCGCCGGCAGTTACGCCCCGACGTCACGCCCGCGTAGAGAGCGGATCGTCCATTAATGGGGATCGTGGAGGCGTGGAACGTGGGATGTTGCGGGCGGAGAATCCGCGCATGGCGAGATTCGCGGAGCGGCGGTTACGCCTGTAAGCGGTGGAGCTGGGCGGAGGACCGAGGAAGACGGCCTCGGTCGGAGGGCTCGCGGACGAGCGAGAAGGCCGAGGATACTTGGTCTTGTGGAAGCTCAGGGCGAACTGAGGGACCGAGGAGGCCAATCTGCAGGGAGCCCCGTGGAGGGTTGGCTTATGCCGGCAGGTCGGGCACAGGGGTGGCCAGGTCGGCCTCTGTGTACCCTTCCTTCTGAGTTCTGGGACGTGCTATCCTCCACGTGTCATGATCTTAGGGGTCCCCAATATTGAGCATCATCATTAGCCCCCCACTCCTGTCCCGATCGGTTAAAGGGTCGGGTCAAGAGTGGACTGCCGGGCCTTCCGGGGTAAGCTCCCTTCTAAGGTTTCGTCGGGACGCGTCCCCGGGCCGTCAGCTGTCTTTTCTGCTAGCGAATCGGGAGGAATCTCCGCATTTAAGGAGGGTGCACCGGTTCGTGTCTCTTTGAAGTGATGGCCCACGTGTCAAGCGTCGGTTGGCTGACGCGACGTGTGCAGACCTGCGACGTCTGAAAGGGCGCGGTCCAGTGCGGGGACGACAAGTGGAGCAATCGGAGCCGTTGGACGCGAGGAGGCGTCTTGGCGGGAGATGAAGGGCACCATTGGATGAGGTCGCTTGTGACGGTAAATAGGAGTAGGGCCCGTTCCAGGGCCCCTACTCCTTTATATTTCTCGTTCTAGGCCTCGGTTGCTCGGTGCTCATCTCCTTCCTTCCACTTTCGCTTCTTGAGGATCATTCTTCCCAAGGTTAGATGTCTTCTCTTTCCGAGTCAGTAGATGTCGTTGAGGTAGGTTCTAGGAACCCTTTAGGTGAGTCTGAGTCCTCCCGAAGGGCGGGGGTTGGCCCCTCTTCCCGGGATCGTGCGGTGGGGGCAGCCCCTGGGGAGGAGGCGGTAGATGCTGCCCCTGGCGTCTCGTGTTGGATAAGGCATGAGGATGAGCTTGCCAACGCTCGGGCTCGTTTCCACATCCCCTCATGCTATACACTCCGTCTGGCCAAGGAGGGAGAGAGGGCAGACCAAGTACGGGGCAGGGAGATCGCCCTGTATTTTAAAGCATTCTGGGGTGGAATGCGCCTGCCCTTCTCTCCTGAGGTCGTGGGAGCGTTGAACTTCTTCGGGTTAGCTCCCGGTCAGTTGGTGCCGAACTTGTGGAGGATTCTCTTCGGGTTCCTGATCCGCCTGAAGTTACAGGCGATCCCCTTCAGCCTTTCACTCTTTGATTCCTCTTTCGTCTTCAAAAATCACCCCAGTGGTCGAGCGGGCGACCCGAGATGGGTTTATCTCTCTTTCAGAAAGCGACCAGGGGGTGCCGCCGAGACGGGGGTTGTGGCCTTACCTTCTTCCATTCACGACTGGAAGAAGAAGTTCTTCTTCATCTCCCCTCCCGAGGGCGAGGACTGGACTGTGCCTATAGAGTGGTCGGGGGAGAAGCACTTGCCGGGGAACCAGTCCAGTGACCCCGCCGCGGTGAGAGTGGCGTCGTGGGAGCCCATCCCCCACTACGACGTGCTGTTGTCTGAGAGGGTTCTGAGTTGGGCTGGACTCAGCCACGTTGAGTTCGTCGGTAAGTTTAGGTTTGCTTTTTTGGCTTGTATATTGCCTGTGTCGCTGACTCGTTTGCACTCGGTTTTGTGCAGGACCCATGGATATGGACTTGCTCAGAAAGTCTATGCGCCAGCCGAGGCCTGTCGCGAAGGTTGGGGCGCCGGCTCTTCCCGTTCACAACCCGCCCCGGCTCCTTCTCCCCCGGTGGTAGCGCCCTACGAGCGCTCAGAGGCGGATCTCGCCCCGGGGCCCAGCAAAGCGTCGGGTCGGAGGCAGGCTCGGATTCTGGAGGACCCGGCCTCGGAGGAGGAGACCGGCTCTCCCACAAGGCCGCTCAAGAGGAGATCTGCCCGGGGACCGTCTTCACCGATCACGGTGGAGGAAGGCGATCTCCAGTTCGCCGTGCCTTCAGGGCTATCCGTCGCGGATAGCCTGCTGCATGAGATAGAGGCATCGACCGGGGGTAGAGTCCCCGGGGGAACCTTCAGGGCTCAGCTGGCGTCCATCGCCCAGGAGTCCGTGCAGGTAAGCGCTTGTCTTTCATTATTATTATTTTTGAGGTTCGATACCTCTCTCATCTTCCTGATCTCTCTTCTGCTTTTCAGGTCCTTCAACACGTTGCCCTCTCCTTGCGCATGGAGGCCGAGATGGTAGCCCCGTCGATGAAAGCTGCAGGCCAGCTCGCCTCGCTGGAAGATAGCTCCAAGCGGGAGCTGGAGGTGATGAAGGCGAGGGTTGTCGCCTTGGAAGGCGAGGTGGAGGCCGGGAAGCGGGAGGTCCCCCGGCACTGCGAGGCCACCGTGGTTGCTGAGGCCAAGCTTGAGGACGCTCAGGTGTTGGCCGGCAACCTGAAGAAGACGGTGAAAACCCTCCGGAAGGAACTGGGGGCGGCGGCTGAGTGGGCGAAGTCGGCCGACCTAAGGGCGGCCAGGCGAAGTCGGTGGAGGGTTACAAGAAGTCGAACGACTACTACGATGACTTGGCCGTCGCCACGACCCTCATCTGGCACGAGGCCCTCGACGCTGTTAAGGCCCGGTGCCGGGGTTCCCCGATGAAGAGCTCCGGACCCAGTACCCCCTCACGGACACCAGCGGCAGGGGCAAGAGATTAATGACAAGGAAGTCGTCGAGGACCCAGCTCGCCTCGTGGTGGATGTCGTGGGACCTGAGGTCGCTCCTGGCCCCGAGGCCTAAAGTCCCCATCTTCCTCTTCCTTTTTATTTTGCTGTGTCTGGAACTTTGTAAGCCTCCGGGCATTTTGTTAGGCTGGGGAGCCAAAAATACCCTCTGTAAAGACCGCCTTTTAGTAATAAAACTTTTTCTTTCTTTGGTTTCATTGATTTGTGCTTTGGTCTTTTGTTCATGAAGAATGCTTATAAAAAATTTCTTCTTGCGCTGTTGGGCCTCCATGTCAGGTCGGCTATCAGCCAAGCGATTGTCCATCGAGTTGATCCAAGCGTTGTTGAGGAGAAGGCGTCTCCATGGCTCCGAAGTCGAGGGGAGATCGCTCTAGACTTGGATGGACCTGATGCCCCTAGTTGGCAACTCGGACCATCTGCGTGTGGTGGGCGGAGGGCTGTCCGCCTTATTTGGGCCGAGGATGGATAGAGGCTTCAGTCTCTGGCATTGTGGGTAGGCAACTACCAACCTGGGATGACCAAGCGGGATAGGTGCTCGGATGCCTCTTGCGAGGGGTCCGATCCCTGGCTTCATGGGTAGGGAGCTACCAGCCGAAGATGACCGAGCAGGGTAGCTGCCCGGTTGCCTCTTGCGAGGGTTTTTGATCTCTGGGGTCATGGGTAGGCAACTACCATCCTGGGACGACCGAGGGGAGTAGCCGCTCAGATGCCTCTTTCGAGGGCTCCAATCCCTGGCGTCGTGAGTAGGGAGCTACCGGGCGAAGATGACCGAGCAGGGTAGCTGCCCGGTTGCCTCTTGCGAGGGCTTTGATCCTACAGAATGGGGACCGAGCAGGGTTACTGCCCAGTGCCTCTTGGCGAGGACTTTGATCCCTGTCACGGGAGGGGCTGTAGAAGCCTACCAAGGACCCTTGGCCGAGTAGGGTCACTACCCGGTGCCTCTTGGTGAGGGCTTTTATCCTGAAGGATAGCCGAGCAAGGGATCCTCGGGCTCAACCGCCATCGGGAGGGCTTTCTGATCCTTGGCGTTGAGGTAGGGAAGCTACCCACCCGCCAAGGATAGCCGAGCGATGGTTGTGCTCGACTGCCTCTGGGAGGACTTTCTGATCCCTGGCGTTGCGATAGGGAAGCTACCCGTCAGGGATAGCCGAGCGATGGTTGGGCCCGACCGTCTCTGGGAGGACTTTCTGATCCCCGGCGTTGCGGTAGGGGAGCTACCCACCAGGGATGACCGAGCAGGGCAGCTGCTAGGTTGCCTCTTGGTGAGGGCTTTGGTCCCCGGCGTTGCGGCAGGGAAGCTACCCGCCAGGGGTGAATGAGCAGGGCAGCTGCTGGGTCAGATCTTCAAGAGGTTTCACCTGACCATACATTTGGGGAACAGGAATGGTTAGAATGCGCGTTGAATGCGGAGGGAGGTGAAGCGCCAGGGTCGCGTCGCTTCGATTCCGCTAGAGGAGGCTTGACGATTGCCACGTGTCAGCTACCTCTTGGGCGAAAGCGGGCGACTGTTGAGCTTCGCTGGGACGCAGTGGGCTATATAAAGTTGAATGAGTACTGGTCCTTCCTTTCTTCACAAAAAGAAGATCGAGAATGCAAGACTTCCCGTTCACCATCCCTGACATCATCCACTTCGAAGATGTGTACCTTTACGATCAGAACTGCACCGAGGACACGGTGCAGTTGGTGTGTAGGGGCATTGAGGACCACTTCGGCCGGCTGCTCCCCCGATATTCCTCCCTGCTGCAGTTGCTGATGTACTCCATCTGGAGAGCGTCGTCGGGGCTTTACAACCCCCTGTCCGAGCAGCTCTATGATGAGGCCGTGGGAAAGCTTCAGTCTCTGAAGCGCTTTAGCCTGATCTCCGCGAACCGGCTGGCTCACTCGGAGGCGCTCATCCGCGAGTGCTACGAGTTGAGTCTTGGGATTAACGCGCGCGGGGGGAACCGAGGGGAGAGGTTGGATCTCACGAGCCCTCGGCTGGCGGAGGTCTTTACCGAGTATCACGAGCAGTGCTCTCTGCACCCCCTTCCCCTGTTGTTGTAATAATAATTTTTTCTTTTTGTATGTACGGCTGAGGAGCCCATAATTACCTTTTTTTTTTTAATAAATAAGAACTTTTCTACTTTCCTTGCAATGTTCTGTTGATCTTTATTAAATTGGCAATAGCCTTAGGGAGAGTTTACATTGCCCCAGAAGAATAGTACAGGTTAATAGATGACCCTATCAGCGTGGCCCGAGCTTCCTGGAGGCTTGCTGGTCTCCGTGCCTGGCGCCGGGTATGAGGAACTCCGGGCAACGGAATGGTCCTCCACGGAGGCAAGCATGATCTGGCCGATGGTCAGCTCGGCGGGAGGAGGACGCTGCTCCTGCTCGCGGTCGGCCTGTTGCTTATACCTTAAGTAGGCGGCGAGGTGCCCCGATCGGATGAGCTTCTCGATGTAGTCCCGGAGTTGCTTGCAATCCTCGGTGGCGTGGCCCAGCGTCCGGTGGAAGGCGCGGTAAGGGCCCCGGGTCCGCTTTGAGGCCTGACGTGGGATTGGAGGGAACTTGAAGAACCCTTCGCCCCGGGCCTTCTCTAGTAACACTGCGAGGGAGACGTTAAGCGGGGTGTACTCCTGGAACTTCGGGTGATAGGGCTGCTGACGCTCCGGCCTCTCCTCTCGAGCCCTTTTCTTCTGGTCGGGTCGTTCTGCCCGAGGGAGGTTCGCGTTCACTTCGGATTCTAGCTGAACCTCGTGCTCAGTCCACGTCTTGACTTCGGCCATGGTCTTAGGCTGTGCCAACGCAAAGGAGCGCAGCCACTCCTTGTGCCTTAGACCAGATCTGAGCGCCGTGATGACGGTCTCGTCCCGGTGCTCAGGAACCTCAAGGAGGGCATCGCAAAAGCGAGTGATGTAAGCCTTGAACGCCTCCTTGTCTCCACTCTTAATTGTGAAGAGGTAGTCGACAGTGCGCTTCTGCCGATGGTTCCCAACGGAGTGGCCGAGGAACTGAGTAGCCAGCTCGTCGAAGGTCGAGATTGAGCGAGGCTCGAGTCCTTGGAACCTGTCCCGACCAGAACGGATGAGGGTGGCAGGGAAGGCCCTGTAGGGTTCCTAGGCACACTAAGGAGGTCTCACAAGGCATCAACCATGCCAATTTCAAAATTTACGGTGCCGAGAAACCCTAGACTACGGATCGTTAACTAGAATTTTAGGCAAAACTAGAACAAGTAAACAACTTTACCAAGAGAACGGAAATACAACCTTTGTAGATCCGGTTCTCCACCTCCATAGCTCCGCGATGATGTCCCTCCGCTGTCCAAATCGGATCCCGGACTCTGGCATCGGCTTCATCGGAGAAATGGGCGGGCAAGGTCGTCGGCTTCGATGCCGAAGATGATCTACGTCGAGGCATCACAAGATCAAGCTCCCACTTCACCAAGTCATGAAACTTGTGAAGAAAACACCCTATACTACTTGGCAAGAGGTAGAGGATGAAGAAATAGGAAGTGGGTTCACTTTAGAATTGGATTTCTCACTCATTTTCTCAAGTTGCCATTGATGGAGCAAGGTTTCTTCTTGAAGAAGAAGAAGATGATGATGAAAAATGTTATGATAAGTGTTTTCTCAAAAAGAAATTAAAATGAATACTTATCATAATCAAACCATGGTCAAGTGTATAGAATAAACTAGGGTTAGGTCAATGGTTAGGGTTAAGCATGAAGACAAAAATGGTGACTTAGTCAAAGCTTCATGAAGCTTCAACATGCATCCAAATAAAGCCACCAATTTTCTTTTCTTTTGCCAAGAAGAAATAAATAAATAAATGAATAAATAGATATGAAAAACAAAACCCTAACCATTTAAATAACCATGGTTTAATCTTTACACAAACTCAAGTAAGCATGTATCATCAAACATGATACAATCAAGTGCACAAAAGTATATCACATATACAACTTGTGAACTTCAAGTGAGAAAATCAATTTAAAGTGAACCAATACTAGTTAATACAAAAGTAATATATCAAATATATAATTATGCATTAAATCATTAAATCAACACTTGATTTAACGATCCGGTCATATCGCATATAACCGACTAATATCCAATGTATCGACTTATCGAATCAATCCTTGATTCGATAGCTAGGTTATATCGCATACAACCATTCGACACATTCATCACGAGAATGGAATACGGTATCACATACACGCATTATTCTCGGTCCCGCACATATCTCATATGCGCTCCTATTTCGTTTCGCTTGAGCCAGAAAACCTCTGTGTAGGACTCTAAAGACTCGTCAATACGCCGGTAGCAGATGATGATCATATCAAGCACCCACAAGCCGCAAGCGGTCTGCTAAACGTAACGGCCACCCGGGTATTGAGCGATCAGAAGATCGACGAGCAAGCCCGCTCACACTCCTGTGAATCCAACCAGTAACACTTACCGTACAGTCCGGTCTCGTCGTCTGATATGTCGCATATCTCGCCTAGGGGTGGTAAACGTCAGACCCCAATAGCTCGATAAGTATTGTCGATATGAGGTCTATAACAATTCAAGAAACTACTGGTAACACTTACCAGTAAATCTCAGCAACGCTGGCCAGAGATTTCCGGTTATAGCCAATCGAACACAGCGCAACCTCAACTCCCTATACCGGGAGAGACGAATCCCCTCCTATCGCTCATTGCCTCCATGTGATTCGGGACTGTACCCAAAAACCACCGTTTTGCACGCCCTCTTGGACGTGGTAAGGTGGAAATCAAAGCACAGTGGGAACCACACAATACTCTATGACGATCTCGGGTCAACAGACTACTCTGTACCAGTGTCACCAGAGAACTGCCATCTGACGTAAGGTATAATACTATCTGGGAGTTCTCGGCGAGTCCGTCCAGTGTACCCAGTCTCCACTGAGCACCCGTATATCATCTCTGATGTCAAACACCAATGGATATGGGATCATCTATCGCCCATCTGTATGGGTCGAGAAGGTATACGCTAGTCTACTCTGGTATATCGATGCCCCGTCTCGATACACCCACACTAGGGACCTTGAAGGATGTACTTATGGACTACCATGTCCCCACTAGTATGATCCGCATCACAGTCCAGGTAGTCAAGTACACATCCTAAGGGCTTTACCAACATGTAACAGAGAGACAATCAATGTACACGTTAAGGTAAAGAGTAACCAGATAGCATACTATCATGTCAAGCAAGAAAGTCCTCCCTATATATGTCCCAGCATCCACTACAATATACATCCTATGTACAGTAATGGCCTCTAGGGCATACATATAACTAACAATCTCTCACTTGCACTAGGGCCATCTGATAGCAGTGGTTGTAGTATCTCATACTCAACCATCCCATAAAAGTCTCTCTCTGGGAATAGGCCTTCGTGAGTGGATCCGCCGTGTCGTCCTCTGAGTCTACTCTCCTAACCTCGATCCCTTAGAGATCAACCATCTCCATGATCAGGTGATACTGCCTTAGAATATGTCTGGATCACTGATGGGACCTGCGTTCCTTGGCATAAGCCACAACTCCATTATCACACAATGGAAGGAACATAGTTCATCTCATGAACCAATATACACCCAAACAGCCTCTTTGGTAGCATCTTAAGTAGCGATGTATCCAGCCTTTATCGTCTGGTATGTCACGGTATCTAGCTTGGAACTCTTCCAACATACCGTCCCTTTACTGAGGGTAAAGACAATGCATGTGACTGACATTCAGTCGTCTTTATCACCCTGGAACCCTTCCAGTGATTCTCCCCAGGATCGATTGATACCATCTCACTACTACTAGTGAGATTCCTAACATCCAATTAGATCTATCTCATAGATCCAAAACCCAGGATTTAGTAGGTATCACTTTGATCCTATGTGGAGAATCATTGTGATAAGCGGAGATTGATCGAGCGTAGTATAGGAAACTCCTTCCCTATCAAGAGTATGTTGTCCACGTACTCTACGAGGATAGTCACCATACTCCCCACTACCTTTTTGTATATACAAGGTTCATCTACCATTTTGATGATGTCAAACTCTTTGACTATCTCATCAAAACAGATGTTCCAACTCCGCGATGCCTGCTTTATCCTATAAAGCATCTTGCACACATTTCCGCTGCTCCCACTGTCTACGAGGCCCTCTGGCTGTGTACTTATAGACGCTCTCTTCCAAAACATTATTTAGAAAAGCAGTCATGACACCCAACCGCCAGATATCGTAGTCATGGTATGTAGCCGTGGCAAGTAGGATCTGGATGGACTTAAGCATAGCAACTGGAAAAGGTTTCATCATTATCCACACCTGGTCGATGACGGAAACCTTTAACAAGTCTAGCTTTGAAAGTCTCAACTTTTCCATATACACCAAGTAATCTTCTCAAGATATACTTGCTCCTGATGGGTATTTAACCCTTCAGATAAAGCAACCAAAGTCCATACTTTGCTGGTGTATAAGGATTCCATCTCAGATCTCTAAACATCCAGCCATACTTATAGAGTCCTACTCCTGATGGCCAGCTCGAAACTAGTTGGGTCATCATCTCATGATGCAATCCTCGCTCCCACTGTCATCGAGAAACCGAAGTATCTCTCAGGCAGGTGAGGAACCCTACCAGATCGGCGGAGAGGCTGAGGTTCGTTGGCATCTACTGAATCCTTTGGTTGTATCAAATCATCTGCTGTAGTTTGCATAGCTGGAACCTTTCCAGTTCTACATAACAGACGTTGCCTCAAGCTTGTCTGGATTTTGTTTTTAGACATATGCCGGTCAACCCCAAATCTTAACTAACTTAAGATATGAGCTCTTCCCTTTCCATATCACATATGAAGTGGTAGGCAACTGATTTGATTTGAACTCTTTTCAATAGGTATGCAGCTTCTCAAGTGCATAACTCCCAAAAGGAAACAGGTAACTCAGTAGTACTCATCATAGAGCACACCTTATCATATAGGGTGTATCTGCTCCGCCCCGATATACCATCGTGCTATGGTGTATACGGAGGAGTAATGCTGAGAGAGAATCTCATTCTCCTTTAGAATAGTCCAGGATTTCCTTGCTCAAGTATTCTCCTCCTTGATCACATCAAAGGACATAATACTTATACCCGTATTTTGGTTCTCTACTTCTAACTTATATTCCGTGAATATCTCAAAAGGTTCGAACTCATGTTCCAACAGGAACATATGACTAAATCTTGAGAGATTATCAGAGAATATAATGAAGTATAAAGAACCAGTCCTGGCATGTGTAGACAGGAGACCTTACATACATCATCACGTATTAGTCCTAAGAGTTCATTAACTCTTTCTCTGTTTCCAATAAACAGGGCTATGGTCATATTATCTTTGTGACATGACTGGCGAGTTTCACAAGATGTAAATTCAAACTAATTTAAATATGCATCTTTATGCAACTCCAGCCAGTCGGGTCGTATTGATATGACCTAGTCTACAATACCTTAAGAAGAATTCATTCATTTCTGAACTCTTCCTCTTTTGTGTGTTCTGTATACTAAGAACTGTAGTTTGATTTAGAACATCAATGCTTTTAGATAACGCGCCTGAACCGATCAACTTTTGAAATAGGAAATGTTCAAAACATTATCCATCAATACAAAATTTTATCATTTCTTTACTAATAAAGAGACTGATATGATTTTGTATATCAGGTTCGGTATCTAATAACATTCGTTCAGAATCAATGTATTGGTAATACAGGGTGACAGTGACCAACAGACTTGGCTGCAACACTTGCCCCGTTTTTTGCCTCATGAAACTTATCACCCGTTCTCAGTTTTTCTACCCTTTTGTAGCCCTATGTAACAGATTACATATCTGGGATTCTGATCTGGTATCACATACTCAGGATGCGGAGGATACTGAGAAACAGTTCTGTATAATGAACACACCCGAAGATGATGCATCAGCATGCACTCTCTTCGTTTGGGCGGCACGGGAATTCTGGTATTCCCCAATTTCCTGCTCTGTCTTATAACAATTATAAGTTGGAGCGGGACCAACGTTCCCCAGCTCAGTATAACAAGCGGGTTCGGTCAATAATCCGTATTATTATCTTAATTAAGGCGTGATATGGTCGCTACCTGGAGAGAGAGAGAAGAAAACACTCAGCGTGCGCTCTTGCAAGAATAGATTGGTTCTTATTTTATCTACTCAGGATGGCTCCCTCTGCTTTTTATCAAATCTTCCTTCAAACCCTAAAAGGAAAGACTAGCCGGGATTAATTACACACTACAAGTTCGCCAATCTTTCAGCCAGGCCAGTGTCGGTACTTTGAGGGAGGTCCCCCGTGCTTTCACACGAACCTAATTAATGTAAAACTCGTTTTCCCAGAGGCGTAACCCCGTTGACACCTTTCTAGACACCTACTTGATCGGCTAATTGTAATGTATAAAACTCTCCCAGGAGTAACAATTACTCGCAGTGGGTATCGGGATCCAACTATCTCATAGAAGGTATGCAATCTCATTGCAAATTTCAACACTTGAAATTCCCGATAATTTTGCCCCTAGCATCCTATGACCTTGACGGAGGTCAACAAACCATAGGCTACTAGTCAAGTTCAACCCGTCATTTCTTGATCGAATTAAACCCACCCGCACGACCCTTGACGGAGGTCAACAAGGCTGCACGACTACCCTAATCCAATCTGCATCATATGCATAAACAGATAAATACTAGTTAGCTACCGCACACTACGCCTTGACGGAGGTCAACAAACGTAGCACGAATACTAAATAGGACTTATCTGAAATGACGGAGGGCTACGACAGGTTTTTCTGAAAACCTATTACGTAATGAACTTGATATCGTTGTAGAATCAAATGATTTTGAAATGGAGTGCTTTTGAGGCTTTTCTAGTTTTGCTAAAGGAGTCACTCCTGGTGAAGGGATCGTCGGTCCTTTCCTCGTCGAATGAGGTGCGGGATATATCATATATATCACTGTGCAAAGCGAAAACACTCAAAAGCAATCAAAAGACAAACCGAGTATGTAGCATCTGCCAGTTATTGCTAAAGGAGTCACTCCCGGTGAAGGGATCTCGGTCCTTTCCTTATCGAATAAGGTGCAGGATATATCATATATACCGCTGTGCAAAGTAAGAACTGTAGCTACCTGTTTTATTTTTGAAATTCGATTCTACAACATCTTAGGTTTCTTTTATTTCATTAATCTCATTAATGAAGTCCCATCATTTAAGTACCTAAATATCACAGATAAATACGACGTACACTTATGTCATCTGCATTCGCCTCGATGTCCCCTCGTGCACCGTTAGGTTAGGTAACTAACGGCAGAGCGGGGCAGGGCTAGCACGGGTGTAAAACATAAGTAACGCCTATATAATATTTCATATATACTATATACTGTATCTATCACAGAACATCACATGATCACATCACAGATATCGCAGCAGAAGAATCATATGAAATATTGGATATACTAGGACGTCCGTGTTTTCAATACGAGCCAGTATAAAACACGGATTCCACGGTCGCGATGAATAGCCAAACCCACACCCTAGACCCCTACGAGAGCGGCAAGCAACCCTACCAATTCTAGAGTTAGGAGATCCGGACTCGACTCCTCGAGTTGGTCTCACACTGGACTCCAGAACCCGGTTACTTGTGCTCTCCTCCTTGGGTCTATCCTAGTGCGGAAAAGTAAATAATATACAAAAGGTGACATCTTCCGCAACCTGGAAGTGCCCCAATAAAAGAATATTACATACAAGTATTTACATGAATGAAAAAGAAAAACACTCATCTCACATAAAAAAAACCCCAGCTATTCAAACACGACGATCCAATATAACATATTCAGCAGCACATAACATCACATGTCATCAACGTAAGTAAATATGCGCATCCCAATTGTCGTTGACATATAGCAACGAAACCGGCGATATCACATATTACACTTACGGTCACAGAAAAGAAAGTGTAAAACTACAACAGTTGGAATCCGCAATCTCTTTAGACATCGCATGCCTAATCAAATGAATTACTTAGACATCGCATGCCTAACAATTATAAACCCCGCATTTTAGTCTCATTATCGAAAACACTTTTCAATACCAAGTCAGGAAATTCAACAGGATTCCCGACATTATGATCGAATGCTCGTCGCAAACTTTAGTAGGCGGCCGCACCCCTGATACCGTCGACGAAGTGCACCAAGGCGGAACACCGCTGCCGCGAGCACCCGAACGGATGCTTCCGGCGACGGGGTTCTCCTACAGTCACTTGGTCGGGGCTATGGGGTGAGGCTGTCTATTAAGTTTACCCGGCGAGTATCCGCGTACGCTACGTGATTGCGACGGACTTTTGATCACATCAAAATTTCGTAGCAACTGATCAAGTGAGACTAAACTGCTATGTTTATAACATTCATTCAGTTATCTCATAACTAGTTGTGAATTCCAATTATTGTATCAAATTCCGGATAAAATAGAAAATGTTAAACTTTTCGATCGAACAGTCGAACACCTAAGTTTTCCCGATACAGCTCAACACATGAAATAAGTCTAAAAACATTCATTTCGTGCCTCAGTACCAACGGTCCAGCCGTAGAAGGGTCAAGCCAACGCCTCACATGTGGCACGCCGTACTGCCCCAAACCCTAAGGTTCAAAGGGCAGTTCAAGATGGTCACATAATCGAGTTAAGGTTTGTTGTCTTCTAGAGGGACCATCGCGTTACTTGCACTACTTAGAACGTCGTTAAACTACGGAAAAATCCAACACTTGGAAATTTCCCGACAGGGAAAAATTGGGTATTTATATCCGGTCGAACTTTTTAACATATTCAATAATTATCCGGAAAAACACATAGACAAAGTTTGACAATCCGATCGAATAATCGAATCCCCAAAACAACCCCAGAAAATTCAACTCTTGAATAAATATTAAAAATTCCCAGAAAATCCAGCATAATAAAATAGGAGTTACTGTGCAAACAGGGGATGATGATGTCATCTTTTGGCCGCGGAACCGCCGCAGAAGCCATGCTTATGCCGCGGTTCCGCCGCTCTTTTAATAGATCATGGGAAAAATTTTGCACCGTAATTCTTAGAATTCCCTGCTGAATTTTTTAAGCATTTTTAATCTGGAAAAAACCCAGTTTTTAGAAAAAGTCCAGAGAGCACTTTGATGTTAGGGTTTCGGGTCGATCGGGTTTCAAACTTCGTCTACTCTTCGCCTAAGGCTCTAGCTATGCTCTGATACCACTGTAGGGTTCCTAGGCACACTAAGGAGGTCTCACAAGGCATCAACCATGCCAATTTCAAAATTTACGGTGCCGAGAAACCCTAGACTACGGATCGTTAACTAGAATTTTAGGCGAAACTAGAACAAGTAAACAACTTTACCAAGAGAACGGAAATACAACCTTTGTAGATCCGGTTCTCCACCTCCATAGCTCCGCGATGATGTCCCTCCGCTGTCCAAATAGGATCCCGGACTCTGGCATCGGCTTCATCGGAGAAATGGGCGGGCAAGGTCGTCGGCTTCGATGCCGAAGATGATCTACGTCGAGGCATCACAAGATCAAGCTCCCACTTCACCAAGTCATGAAACTTGTGAAGAAAACACCATATACTACTTGGCAAGAGGTAGAGGATGAAGAAATAGGAAGTGAGTTCACTTTAGAATTGGATTTCTCACTCATTTTCTCAAGTTGCCATTGATGGAGCAAGGTTTCTTCTTGAAGAAGAAGAAGATGATGATGAAAAATGTTATGATAAGTGTTTTCTCAAAAAGAAATTAAAATGAATACTTATCATAATCAAACCATGGTCAAGTGTAGAAAATAAACTAGGGTTAGGTCAATGGTTAGGGTTAAGCATGAAGACAAAAATGGTGACTTAGTCAAAGCTTCATGAAGCTTCAACATGCATCCAAATAAAGCCACCATTTTCCTTTTCTTTTCTTTTGCCAAAAAGAAATAAATGAATATATAGATATGAAAAACAAAACCCTAACCATTTAAATAACCATGGTTTAATCTTTACACAAACTCAAGTAAGCATGTATCATCAAACATGATACAATCAAGTGCACAAAAGTATATCACATATACAACTTGTGAACTTCAAGTGAGAAAATCCATTTAAAGTGAACCAATACTAGTTAATGCAAAAGTAATATATCAAATATATAATTATGCATTAAATCATTAAATTAACACTTGATTTAACGATCCGGTCATATCGCATATAACCGACTAATATCCAATGTATCGACTTATCGAATCAATCCTTGATTCGATAGCTAGGTTATATCGCATACAACCATTCGACACATTCATCGCGAGAATGGAATACGGTATCACATACATGCATTATTCTCGGTCCCGTACATATCTCATATGCGCTCCTATTTCGTTTCGCTTGAGCCAGGAAACCTCTGTGTAGGACTCTAAAGACTCGTCAATACGCCGGTAGCAGATGATGATCATATCAAGCACCCACAAGCCGCAAGCGGTCTACTAAACGTAACGGCCACCCGGGTATTGAGCGATCAGAAGATCGACGAGCAAGCCCGCTCACACTCCTGTGAATCCAACCAGTAACACTTACCGTACAGTCCGGTCTCGTCGTCTGATATGTCGCATATCTCGCCTAGGGGTGGTAAACGTCAGACCCCAATAGCTCGATAAGTCGTGTCGATATGAGGTCTATAACAATTCAAGAAACTATCGGTAACACTTACCAGTAAATCTCAGCAACCCTGGCCAGGGATTTCCGGTTATAGCCAATCGAACACAGCGCAACATCAACTTCCTATACCGGGAGAGACGAATCCCCTCCTATCACTCATTGCCTCCATGTGATTCGGGACTGTACCCAAAAACCACCGTTTTGCACGCCCTCTTGGACGTGGTAAGGTGGAAATCAAAGCACAGTGGGAACCACACAAGACTCTATGACGATCTCGGGTCAACAGACTACTCTGTACCAGTGTCACCAGAGAACTTCCATCTGACGTAAGCTATAATACCATCTGGGAGTTCTCGGCGAGTCCGTCCAGTGTACCCAGTCTCCACTGAGCACCCGTATATCATCTCTGATGTCAAACACCAATGGATATGGGATCATCCATCGCCCATCTGTATGGGTCGAGAAGGTATACGCTAGTCTACTCTGGCATATCGATGCCCCGTCTCGATACACCCACGACTAGGGACCTTGAAGGATGTACTTATGGACTACCATGTCCCCACTAGTATGATCCGCATTACAGTCCAGGTAGTTAAGTACACATCCTAAGGGCTTTACCAACATGTAACAGAGAGACAATCAATGTACACGTTAAGGTAAAGAGTAACCAGATAGCATACTATCATGTCGAGCAAGAAAGTCCTCCCTATATATGTCCCAGCATCCACTACAATATACATCCTATGTACAGTAATGGCCTCTAGGGAATACATATAACTAACAGGCCCTGCACTGGGCGGCATCGGAATGGTCCTGGAAGCTCATTCCTGCGGTGAAAGCATCCAAATGGTCTTTGGGGTCGGTTTTCCTGTCGAACAGAGAGACCTTCGGAGGTTTGTTGCGCGAGGAGACGTGGACAGCGAGCAGTTCCTCGGTGAACGGTTTGGTGAGCGAGTCGGCGGCATACTCGGCCCCGTCGGCCGAAAGGTGCCATTCCTGGTGCATGCCCTCGATCTTCTTTTCGAGGGCATCGAGTCGGCCGTGGTACCCCGAGGACTCGTCGCCTCATGATCTATGGCCTCTGCTGTGGGAGACCTGCATCTGGGCACGGCTCCGGTTCCTCTCGATGAGGTTCCTAAGATCCCCGGGCATGGTGGCTCTCGAGCCGTCATGGCGAGCCCTTTCTATGCGACCCCGTCGGGGGAGTGAGTGTCGGTCATGCCTGTAGGCAGGCGAGGTGACTGACATCTCCTCAGGGGGAAAGGGTCGCTAAAAGGTTCGAGGCGTGGTGCTCCGGCGGCAGGCTTGGGGGTGGAGCCGTGAGGCGCCCAGCGGGCCTCAGGGAGTATCGGTCCGTTGGATCCATGGTCGGGAGTCGCAGCCCACTGGTGGTCAGCCGCGCCAATGGGGGAAGAGCATTCCAGAAGCGGAGGGGCAGCGATCTGGGGCCCAGGCCCAGCCGTTTAGGCGCGGACGAGCGCCTCCACGAGGGAATGTAGCCGATCTATTCGGCTGGCGAGGTGTGGATGATAGTCGCCGGAGGGGGTTCATCCGCGCCTCCGGTGAGGGGGAGGCGGCGGCTGGTACCTGAATTTTCAGGATGGTCGCTTTCCATGTGGACGGAGATCGGAATGCCAACTTTGTTTTTGTGGAGTTTGCGTCTCCCACAGACAGCGCCAACTGATGGAGGTCCTTTTCAGATCTCCCTCAGATGTTGTCTTCCGTCAATCTCCTGGTAAATTCTGGAAGGGATTCCCTGTTGTGTGTGGGTCTCAATGGGTGTAGAGGAAATTCGGTAATTGGAGGAGTTGGCGTCAAGTACCTGCAAAGAACTCCCGGGGTGGTTGGATACCACCGAGGACCCTCCGAAGATCAAGTTAGTATTGGATCCGAGCAGCATAACGGCTAAATGGAGTCAAAAATGGCTTACTTGACCGTCTGTGATGGGAGTTTATATAGTGGTGGAAGCACGCAGCAGCAGACGCGAGAATCTCGCTGGCAGTTACGCTCCCGATGTCACGCCCGCGTAGAGAGCGGATCGTCCATTAATGGGGATCGTGGAGGCGTGGAACGTGGAATGTTGGGGGCGGAGAATCCGCGCATGGTGAGATTCACGGAGCGGCGGTTACGCCTGTGAGCGGTGGAGCTGGGCGGAGGACCGAGAAAAACGGCCTCGGTCAGGGGGCTCGCGGACGAGCGAGAAGGCCTAGGATACTTGGTCTTGTGGCAGCTCAGGGCGAGCTGAGGGGCCGAGGAGGCCAATCTGCAGGGAACCCCGAGGAGGGCTGCCTCGGTGATAACAAAACCAGTGTTCATTTTTCTTTTCACCATTTTATCTTTTATTCTCCACTTTTATTTTCTTCATACTTTGGCTTCTAGACAAGAGCATTTCAAGGTATCCTTTACTTTCCCGAGTTTCAAGATGTGTGTACGTGCGTATAGTAGGGTTTCAACGTTCAAATGTTTGGCTTCCAGAATAGAAACTATTTTTTAGGCTTATTTTTATCCTCAGATTAGTAATTTCCTTCATCTTACTAACCTTTGGGACAACAGCTTATAACCACTTATTACTAGTTTCATTTAAGAAAACATCTAACTTTCTTGTTTTTCTTAAACTATTCCTATCTTTTAAATATAATTTTTCACTTTCTACTCTTTTATTATCACAATTTTTTTGTGTGCTTATATATAGTATAATGCAAAGTAAGGCGTAAATAAGCATAGGAGCGCTGAAAAACGACTTCTTGGGAGCTTCTTGCGATGGTACAGGAGCGCTGAAGCTCGTTGGTGGGAGCATGGTCCCGAAGAAGAGCCCAGTGGTGGCTTGAGTTACCTGCTCCACTGGCATAGTGAAAAGGGAGGCCGCTTGGGGCCCGTAGGTTACTCCTCCAGATGGGACAGAGCGAGAGTTGCTGTTGCAGTTAGTGCAGTTTGAAGCCATTGATTTCTTGAAGAGCTTGAATATTCTGCCCCCTGCGTCGACCTTGGTCTTTGGCATGTGCCAGTTGTTTGAGGATCGATTCCGTCGGCAAGGCTGCTGCTTGGGGAGCCTGCCTGTGGACGACAGACATCCTCTGGGCTTCCTCCATCGGCGTTGAGGCACCAAGGATGGGAGGTGGGAGTATCGACCTAAAAAGAAACCCGTTGATTTCTTGAAGAGCCGGATTGCAGAGATTTGAGGCTGCAAGTGACCCATACTTGACTCCGCCGGATACGACAGAGCCTGAGTTGCTAGGGTGGGAGCAAATGCCATTCTTCATAGAGACGAAATGCCGGCTTCAATATCCACTCCGCTAAGGGCAACCAAAAACATACACACCGCGATTATTTGATCGCGGGAAAAACACGACACACGAAGTGTGGAGTGGAAAGAGGAAAAGGTCCCACCGGGCGTGCCAGAATCTGTTCCCCTCCGAAAGACGGCGCGACGTGAAGACGTCTTGCCTGAGATTTGGGGCAGATGCTATTTGGTTTTATCCGTCCACCTCTCTGAAGATGCCAAGTTGATTTATGGCACCATGTATCGGAGGTTTAGACGGATGCGGCCGATGTAGCAGACTTCGTCAGATTCCCCCTAGTTCGAGGGGTTTTTGATTGTGGGGACGCTCTTCCCTGCAGGCGCAACCCCCTGCAGTTAATTACGCTACCGCATCGCGGTAACAACTTTCTCCTTCTCCAGAATTTCACTTCGTGTCGTGGGTGTTTGTTTTGTTTTGGTTGCCCGTGGATTGTATACGGAAACTAATTTATGTCGTCGCCCGTAGGACGTGGATTAGTCCAAATCTGTATTTTCTTAGATTTGGGTTTGGGATTTTGGTTTGAGAATACGTTAGCCATATTTGAGGCTAAGATCAACTCAAACATTTGTTAAGGATACGTTAATCTGATTTGAGACCAAGATCAACTTAACGGGATCGTCTAGATCCATTTCCAGTTTAGGGACGTGGTGGTCCATAGGTAGTTTAAGGACATTGCGGTCCATTGGTAGTTTAAGGACGCTTAAGTCCGTGGATTTAAGGACCCCATATTTTAGTTTAAGGACGCATAAGTCCGCGGGTTTAAGGACCCCACAGTCCGTGTCTTAGTTTAAGGACGCTTAAGTCCGTGAGTTTAAGGACCCCACAGTCCGTGTTGATGTGTGGTTGTCGGGACCCGTCATCTCTCTGACGTCGTTGAAGGATTACAACGATAGAAGTCAGAGGAGTTCGAAGATGTACCCTCGAACCAGATGTAAATTGATTTAAGAGAGCAGCTGTGCTCAGCCAATTTAGTTTGAGGACTTACGGCCATGATTGGGCTAAGTCCTGTTGAGAATATTCAACGTTATTTCTTATTTTTGGTCTATCAGACCTGTGCTAGGGCTTTGCCCCTGTTTAATAATGCATAGCATTAATCTTGGTCTCTGTTGGACCTTTATTTGGGCTCTGCCCCTTTTAAATGATGCACAGCATCTGTTCTGACCTGACAGACCCTTGTTTGGGCTCTGATGCGTTGCATATATTTTTATTTGGGTTCTGATGCATTGCATCTGTTTGAAAATAATGCATAGCATTTACTAGGCCTGTTAGGCTTCTTTAATTGGGCTGAGCCTTTCTTTTTAATGATGCAGTGCATCAATTATCTGACAAGGGCCATGTGGCCTGTCAGGCGCTTTGCGCCAATAAATGAGCGCAAGCGCTTGCGGGGTGACACGTGTCAAGCGCAGTGCGCTTGCGCTGCTGACACGTGGCGCGCTCTGGTGAGTTGCGCCAATTTCAGAGAGCAAAGCTCTATCTTAAAAGCGCACAGCGCAAGTAAGTCAGATGCTGACACGTGGCGCTCTCTGGTGGTTTGCGCCAACCCAGAAGCGCAACAGTGCAGTTTTTTTTGCAAGTGCAAGGCACTATTTCAATAATCTTGAGAATCTTTAAGATTCCAGAACCAATGGTTCATAAAAAAGTGCAAGGCACTGTTTGATTTCTTGATCCAATTTAGATCAAAGAAAACAAGTTTTTCTTATTTTTCTTGATTTCAGAGAACCAGTGATTCATAAAAAGTGCAAAGCACTATTATTATTTGTTTTTTTATTGAAGATCATTGATCTTGTTCTTAAATCAATGATCTATTAGAAGAAATTCTTCTATCTTAAAGGTTTTTACCTTTTTCTTGAAATTTCTTCAGAGTTCTCTCTGTTTGAAGTTCTTGATCTCTCACAATGTTGATCCTTTTGATTTGGGGTCTAGGGGCCTTTATATAGTGCCCATAAATTTGTTAAAGAGATCTTTCTCTGAGTGATTTGGGGAATTTTCCCCACCGTTGGATCTTTGATCCAAGAGCTTCTGTTTTACAGAAGGCAATCTTCTTGTTTTAACAAGAACAGAAAAATCTTACTAGATTTTAATTCTGTTTGGCGCAAACGCCCCAGTGCATGACACGTGTCAAGCAGCGCAAAGCGCAGCGCAACTGCGCTGACACGTGTCGCTCAGCGCATCTGCGCTTGCGCAACTGCGCTGACACGTGTCGCGCAGTGCAGCGCTTGCGCAGCTGAAGCGTTGCTTCCTTTAATTTTTGTTTTAAATAGAGCCTTGCTCTGATTGGGTGCGCTGCCTTGGGCGCTGCGCTGACGTATCAACTTCTGACACGTGGCGCGTTGCGCGCAGCGTACGGAATTTGAAGCGTTGCTTCAAAATTTGAATTTTTGAAATTCAAACAGAGCCTTGCTCTGATTAGGGGAAACAAATGCCCCCCACCGTTGCGCTCACGTGGCGCACACGTGAGTGCAACGGTGACAAGATCTAGGCCGTTGGATCAAGGGGTGAGGTGAAAGGGCGCAGGCGTCTATAAATAGGACCCTTGGTCCTTAGAAATTTTTTTACCATCTTCAAGATTTTATTTTCCAAAGCCCTGCTCTTTTAAGAACTTTAGAGCCTTGCTCTCTTCTTTCAAGAACTTCAAAGTTCAAACTTTTAGAACATCTTAGGTAAAATTTAACTTAAATTTAATTAAATTAATTTTAATCAACAGAGTCTTTCTCTCATAGATCTTTGATCTAAGGAAAACCCCTTTGGGGTTTCACCAACAGAGCCTTGTTCTCAAGAATCCATAGATCTAAAGAGTTCTTGTTTCAGGGTTTTTACCCATGAACAGAGCTTTGCTCATGGACAAAATATAGATCTTTTTTATCTAAAAATGAAAAACTCTTAAGAGTTCATGGATCTCTAAGATCCCAATTTTTTTTAACTTCTAAATTTTTATTTTATTTTTTGGATTCTCTCATCATTATTATAGAGCTAGGCTCTTCTAAGGAATTTTATTCCTTCGAGACCAGAGTTTGACAAGTGTCACTCTGTGACAGAGCTTTGCTCTGAAAGGGGAGATTCTCTCCTTATCTCTAGGGATTTATCATTTAATGAGAGTATTCTTTTGGGGATATCCTTATTAATTGACAGTCCCATCCAATGATGGGGCTGTCTTATTGATTGGCACATTGTAACCTGGATTTTGTGGGTCCCACTTTGGTCCCCCTACACTGCATTGCAGTGTAGTATTAAGTGTTAGGCTTTTAAAATTAAATTATGACACTGACGGCTGAATTTCGTTTTTCTTTGCAGGCAATCATGTCTGCTGATCTGTCTTTCCTATTTGTTCGCTCAGAGGGGGATTTCCCCAGGCACCAGTGGACCGAGTAGTGCTCGCTCTCATTAAGGATCATGACCCCGAACATAAGAGCCTTCACCTGTGGGGTAGGCGGTACAATGAGATCATCCAGGGTCGCCGAAGTTTCGGTTCCGCCACGCCATCTGAGCCCATATCTTCACTCCCTTACGCGGATGAACCCTCAATGAAGTATGCCGTGGAGGTTAAAAATTGGAACTCGGATGACCTCCTCCAACCCGCGATTGGTGCTATTCCCGTACAGCCACCGCCGACAATAGATATTTTAGCGAGGCGAATCTGTCAGGGTGAAGCACGCCCTTGGGGACAGGCCTATAACATCGGATTGATGCCGCGACCGCCCGCCGGATATTTGCAGTGGGCCCGGTATATCTTGTCAGCGAAGAGGACTCATCTGATGAAGATAGGCTTGTATTCGGCCATCTATGTCTCGCTCTTCGAGTATCCCTCTCTTCCAACGTGGTGGGTTAAGGCTTTTATTGAACAATGGAACATCCCTACCCACACCTTCCTGATGACGGACAGTGAAGTCTCTATCTCCTTAGAGGAGTTTGCTGAAGTCTCAGGCTTGCCGATGAGGGGGGAGCATTATGAGGAGCTGCTTCCTCCTGATGAATATGTCTTTACCACTAAGCTGTTGGTGTTCAACCTGACGCCGGAGAACGCCATTCAGCACCAATTTCCGGGCCTGGTGAAGGTGCTGGAGATTTATGAAGGGCTCTATTTGGAATCGGACACCCGGGGAGTTAGTTTCGCAGACTTCGTTGCCGCTTCGTCCGACCGGAGTTTCTGTCGGAACAGTGCGAGAAGTTCGCCAAGCCTGACGACCCTTTCGGGTTCGGCCTGGACCGTCGACCAACATCGGAGGGCGATCAAAAGGATTTTTATCTCCCCAGCGCCGCCGTCACGCCGTTATCGGAGATCACCATTTCGGGTATGGATGAAGAAACCTTTTTTATAGGGTTCCTGGGATTGTGGTTGTGTAGCTTTGCGCTCCCAATGCACCCGCGCTTTATGCGGCCATCCGTTTTCCACCCAGCGCATCGAATGGTGGCTGGCCTGCAGTTAACAATAGGAATTGCCGGGTTGGCTCACCTCTATAATGGACTTAGCATGGCGGCGGACGCTAATGAACCCGGGGTGCAGCCTGCTAATTTCCCGATGCACTACTTCACCTCTTGGATGGAAATGCATGTGCGTGGGGTGTTCGGCGTCCACAAGATCCCTCCGTTTTTTGAAAAGTGCAGACTCCTGAGAGTCATGCGGCTGGTCGGCGCCTCGATCGTGGTTGCGTCTCCGCGAGAGGCTAGGGGGATACTCCTTCGTCCACACCTGGTCGGAGCGAAGGTTTCTTTTTTGGACAAGGTCATAACCATAGGCTCAGAAACCACTAAGTCGGTGGTGCCGCTGCGCGATGATTTTAAGGACGGGGCCTCCATATTGAAAGCCCGAGAGATCCTCCACCTCTATTCCATTCGGCCGGGCTACCTGGTGTTCAGGAAGAATGAGATGGCGCTTTTCATGAGGTATAACCCTCACCGGTTCGCCCAACAATCCAGCTATCACCAAGGGATACCGCTGGAAGCCTTTTTGGAAGAGCCCACGGCCAGCCGGGAGGGGATAAGGAGTGCGATGCACCATTTCATGCGGCTTAACACGGGCTCTAATTTCTTCATCAGCGAGCCGAGCTGCATCCCCAAAGTCCTCAACGCGTACATGGCTTGGTACGCCCACGCAATGGGTCCGGTTATCCATATGGAGAAGCGCATGTTGGTTGACCGGAAAGGTGCGCCTCCCGGTGGCGATCGCAAGGCTCCTTTGAAACCAAGGACCCCGGTTATTCATCCGCTGAGAGATGCCGGAGCCGTGCCACCGCACGTGTTGAGCCCTCCGTGCGGACTGCCACTCCGTGGTACTGCGGATGTACCACCAGCGCCCTGTGCTCCAGTGGAGACGGTAGATGTGGTTTCGCTGGAGTCTGGCATGGGTGCGGATATCGGGACCCGCCACCCTAAGGTGCCTGCCAAGCGCAAGTCAATCTCGGGTGCACCCAAGGCTGGTGGGCAGAAGAGGAAGAAGAAGTCGCTCCTCTCTCTCGATGCTATCCTCGGTTTAGAGGAGCCTCAGGCCCCTCTTACCGAAGGTATAAGCGAATATGGCAGCAATAAGGGCTTCTCGGTAGACCCGGCAGACACCGATCTGGCGGCCGCCATTGTGACTTCTGAGCGATCAGCCAGACTTGAAGCATGGTTGGATAAACTCGCTCGAGCAGGTAATCATTAGCCGTACTCTTCATAATTTTATAGCATTTTTATCATTATCCTCGACTAATGCGTTTCCCCTTTTTCAACAGGTGTCACTACCGAAGAGGCCATCGCTGCTTCTCTGAAAACCTTCCAGGAGGAGGAAAATAAGCGTGCCTTAACGGGCATTGGTACGTTTTGTCTGATTGAGTTTTTCTATTCTCCTTTCTGATGACCAACCTAACCTTCTTCTTTTGTTTCTTTACAGGGGCTGCGCCAGCTGATGCGGGGACTCTCCCTGGGCCTGAAACTGAAATCCCAGTCTCTTCGAAGCCACCGCGAAAGCCTCGACTCGACAAGTCGACGAGGGATGCCCTGAAGGATTTGGAGGCATCCCTGTTTACAGACGAGAACGTCTCAATGAGGGAAGCCTTGGAGAGCTCCGTCTTGACGGCTCGAGAGGAGAGAAAGCGGCTAAGGCGTGAGGCGAAGGCACGCAGGGCTGCTTTGGCCGTGGGAGCGGGCCTAAGCACCGCCCCTCGTGCTGATACCCCCTCAGAAGAGCCTCCGGTCGTCTTGTCCACTGCTCGCAAACAGGTGGCGCGTGCAGTTCGGAGTGCTAACGATAAATCCTCTTCAGGTAATGTATCTTTCGAGATTTGTTTATAAGAATTGTAAACTTGTCAGTTCTTATATATCTTTTCTTTCAGGGCCAAGTCCGACCGAGGGGGAGGCGAAGACCGTCGAACCCAAGGGGCCAGAGGAAGGAGCACCGGCCGAACCCGAGCCGACGGTGGGCAACGTCGCTGGGGTTGCTGAACCTGAGCTGGGGGCAGAGGGAGCTGTACCTGAGAAGGTCGTTGATGCCGAGTCTGGGATGGCGGCAAATGAGACGACCGCTATAATTGAGCCCGAGGCAGCGGCGGACGAGGCGCCTGAGACCGGCGACCCCATGGTGACGGCGGATGAGACAATAGCGACCGCCGAGCCTGAAGAAGTAGCGGGTGAGACGGGTACGACTCTTGGGGAAAAGCCAGCCGCTCTTTCTCAAGAGTCCGGCAATGCCCCAATCATTGCTCTTTCTGTCTACGGTCTTCTACCATCCCCTGGTCGGGCGAGTACGACGACAGCCCCTGTCGAGTCTGGTGATGAGGCCACGGGTGGTGGACTTATGTCGATAGAGGGGGGAGACGCCTCCGTCTCACCTGGAGGCTCATCAGGTAAATTTCGGAATACCGTCCCCCCCTTTTTTTTATCTTGCAATCTTTCCTAATAGGTTTACCCTTGTTTTTTTGTTTTTGTTTTTTTTAACGCAGGTGCGGCCAGGGCCGATGCTCCATTGCTCGAGGGAGCGCCGTCAACTACTGCCTTGGCGGTGGTCACTTCTCAGCCCTCTCTTGTACCATCGAAGATATTGGAAGGTATGGATTTGCAACCTATTAGTTTCGTCTTTCAGCCGCATAATTTATGTACTAAAGTCGTACTGTTGTGTCTTTTCAGGAGTGCTTTTTGATCATTTTTATCAAGTGTTGCTCCCACACTTCTCCTTCCCATCTGAATTCGCTCCTTCCTCTGGTGGCGCCGGTGAGTATGGTTTCCAATTGATATCTTTCTTTTTCAGTGATGGAATTATTTCTAATTTTTTCTCGTCCCGACTGCAGTGCTACAAATTGAAAGAGGGGATGGAAATATTTACCGTCTTTTTTTCCTCCAACTTTCCTCGAACCTATATATATGATCTCCTTATCAAAACTCCTATGTTTTATCAACTCTTACACCAATTTGCTGAAACCTCTGCTCTTTCTCATGATCAGCGGCACATAACCATAGGCTTTAAAAAAAATGCACTTGTCCCTTATTTTATTAACTTTTTCGAAATTACCCGTTGGGTAAAAATATTCATTACAAACTGCTAATGAAAGGAAGAAAATTGATATAAATTCAGGGGTATACTGAAAATAACTAATAATAACAATAATACGGGATACCATTTTATCGATAGAATTTGAGAACAAATCATACCATTTTCTTTATATTTGGATTTGCTATATATATATAAGATTAATGGAGGGAAGAGGCCATCCTCTTATGGCGTCGAAAAAATACCCCTCCCTGATTTTTTCCTACGATCGGCTCCCACCATCTTCATCGTAATCATCTAAGATGTTGGTACACCAAATTTCATGTGATTCTACAATTTTTTCACCGTTGATTTAGTGGGTTCAAAATTAACGGCTTACCGACAATAGAACTTTTTACATTGCTAAATCAGCGGTGAAAAAGTTATAGAATCACATGAAATTTGGTGTACCCACATCTTAGATGATGACGATGAAGATGGTGGGTGCCGATCGTCGGAAAAACTAGGAAGAGGGTATTTTTTCAAACGCCATGGGAGGGATGGCATATTTCCTCCATTATATGTATATATATATGCGCACTAGCTATTAATCATATGTTAATTTAAATGAAGGCCAAAGTTCACTAAATAAACTCCCTGTAAATTTGGCCAAATCTTAGAAAACTACTAAAAAATCTGATTGGAGCAGAGAACTATGGTGTTAAGCAGGCATGTAAAATGACCATTTTGTCCTTTTAAATAACATGGTTAATTAAGTTATCAATTAGTATTGTTAATTTTATTACTAAATTATTAATTATATTAAATTTTCATTTGAAAGAATCAAGCTAGGGAGGAGGAGTGTGGTTGGAGGAGACGAGGAGGGTAAGAGGTTGAGGAGGAGGCGGCGAGTGGACGAGGAGAAGGAAATGTCAAAACATTAATAAAGTCCACTAAACTCTCGATACGTTATACTACTACTACCGTATTTTTTATTTTGCCGATTTTGTTTGAATTAATGTAAGGGTTTGTTTCTTATCTTGAACCGTGGAAATGGTTACCTTCATTTTAGTCATGTGGAAATAAAAGGATTAATTGCTAAATAATACCCAATATTTTATCTACTTACCACTGATATATATATATATATATATATATATATATATATATATATATATATATATATATATATATATATATATATATATATTTGATTTTTCGCTGCACTTAGATATCTTAAAATACAAAGCGTATGGATTTTGTTTATAATAATGATGGATTTGATGGTCAACTAAAAAAAGTAAAAGTATTAACGGTTTATATTTTAGTGTATATAAATACAGCGAAAAATTTAATGAGATATACAAATACAAAATAGATGCAACATTGAGGTATTATGTAAGAATTAAGGTAAAATAAAATAAAATAATGGAGGAGACAGGACAAAAGCAGCTAATAATTGTATTGGGGAACCAGACAAAATAATCAATATGATCACAATCAAGCGAATTGAATAATGTATGTCTTTGCTATTATAACTATTAACAGTTTCTTCTTTTTTTCCCATAAGATATTATAATAAAATAAGAAAAATTCTCATTGGACTCTCGTGTCAAAACATGCCAGTTCATATTCTCAAACTTATAAATTTATCGTTCTGTCCTTTCAATATTCAAATGCAAAAGTAATTGATAAAAATGCTCTAATTCTTTTTTCCAAAAATAAACCTTAAAAATTAACATATTTATGAAATATAGTTTTCAAAAAAGTTGAAATCCACACACACCACAACTATTTGTAACATAACCAACACCTGAATGAAAAAATTAATTGTTAGCGGTATTAGAAACATTATATTTCATCAGAAATAACATTTACTTTGTATTTATATACATATATCTTAATATACACACGGCAGCAGCGAAAAATTCTAGTAAGTATATAAGGATAAGGAGCAGACACGTGAAGAATGAGAAAGCCATAAACGAATTAGTGGAGACATGGATGCTTTTAAATTATGTGCAATATTATTAGGCGAATCCAAGGGCTCGATGCAAATTAAAGTGCTCGTTCATTTACATCTAAACCTTGATTATGGGGGAAAAAAAGGAAAAATAAAAAGAAAGAAAGCTTTCATTTTCACGGTTGATGTCAGTGTCGTTGTAATTTAGTGTAATTTAGTGGTATAAAACCTTCTTGCTTGTGCAGAGGTTAGGGTTCGACAAACACCGCTTGCATCAAGTTACCGCTCAAAGAAAAATAATGATAACTAATCATGCACGATAGTTGGGCGTTTGCACTTTCGGTTGGTGGATGTACATGACAAAAGGATTATCGATGTTTGAGGCATCACGCATGCATGTGTATATACATTTTCAAAGTCATGCATAAAAAGATATTTACATGTGGACCATTTGAGAGGTTGATTTTTTTTTCTTTATCTGCTTATATTTTTTTAAGGGAAAAACGAAAAGAAAAAAGAACACATGGACCAGTTGAATGTGGGATATAATAACAGTAAATAATAGTAGAGATATTTCTCAATGCTCATCATAACTTTGGAGTTGTGGTACAATGACAGTCATATTATATTAATTAGTTTTTAGAGAAACCTATATTTAAATCCATCCAAACATGCACTTAAATAATAGGGTTATGCAAATGTTTGAGTTTCAATCCACAGATGGACCTATGGGAAAAATATAAAACTATATCTCTCTGTTCGAATCATAGCTATATAGAGATACGGTGGTGCAGTAGAAGAGATATTTAAGAATGCCCATCAGAGCAAAAATATGATGCAGGAGCATGAATGAAAATAAGAATCATATTTCTATTAGTAAGTGTGATTTGTTTAGGATGAGTTCTTTCTGTGGAAATTGTGATTGCTAGTATTTAATAATTTATTTTTGGCTAAAATGCGTGAAACTCCTTCCGATTTTGCCCGAAAAGATGGCAAACCCTCTAAACTTAAAAAAAACATACGCTTTACACATAAATTTAACACCGTAAGTTTCTAAGATGTATATTAACCAAAATGCCCAACAGGCTTTTCTCCTTCAACTTCTTTTTCTCTTTCTTCTCTATAAATTTTTTCTTTCTCAAAATTTTTTTAATCATTTTTTTCTTATATATCTAATTCAAAATATCACCTATTTAATTTCTTTGTAATGGTTCAAAAGAGTAAGAATGGATTCAAAAGGGTATGAATTTGAAAAAAATAAAGAAAAAGAAAAGAGAATATTAGGCTTGTCAATTAAATATATTAGAGAGCCATTTTTGGCATAACACATTAACATCATTAGTGTTTTAGAGTTAAAGTGCATGTTTTTCAAGTTTAAGAGGATTTACTGCTTTACAGTAAGAAGTGTGGGGTTTCTGCTTTTTAATTTAGAAGTATTAGGTTTAGTGAAAGCTTGGTTACAAAGTATAGTTTTATTTCCTGTAGAACTAAATTAATTTGAACTTTTGAGGCTTTTGAATATTGTAAAAGGGTAAATGTAAAAACGACCCCGGCCGCTCCCAAGTCGTCTAATATTTCAAAATAGTTGGAAAAGACCTACAGCTCAAATTCTTTGTGAAAACCCTGGGCTGTATTTCATTTAAGCATTTATTCCCTCCAACTGCTTAGATATTACAGATGACTTTTTAAATATTACAAGCAACTGGTATAAAAAGGGCTTTAATTGGGCCCAAGGTTTTTTAACAGAGCAAAAGACACAAGAACAGGGCCGGAGGCTTTTTGACAAGTTACCCTAAATATGGAATCTTTTTTGCTTCTTTTGGAGTGATTTGTGTATTTAATTTTAATTCTTAAATAAAAAACAAATCCTTCTTTTGAGATTAAGCAAGCATGCTTTTTTTTTTTGCGGGCATCATCATATATGCATGCCTCCAACTCCGAATACTCTGGCTTCTCAAACAATCACTTGTTACTGTTTATACCTTGGAAGAAATTCAAAGATATTTACCGACTCTAACATATCTTTCACTACTACAATATGGGATTGCCCCTACGGACTCAGGAATCCATAGGGTCAAATATTTCTTGCCCCTACGGATTTATCCGTAGGGCCACATCGTTGTCCCTACGGTGCCTTACGTTCTAATTTTTTGTTTGGCCCTACGGAGCCGCAAACGGTGGACCTACGGTTATGTCCGTAGGGGCATATAAATAGGTTATTAATAAAAAAAAGCACAGAAAAATTATTCATCGTTCCCAAATTTCTCTCTCTCACTCCCGCGCCTCATATCGTCTGTTCCCGCGCCTCCTCGCCACCGCGCTCCGCGCCTCGTCGCCGTCTTCGTCGGTCGTTCCCACACCTTCGTCGACTTCCCGCACCTCGTCGCCACCTTCGCCGATCGTCGCCGGACACCGATTTCTGTCGTCTCCTCCACCGCGCGCCCGGTTGGTAATTAAATCTCAAATTATTTTTAATTTTAATGATGTTAGGTCTAGGGTTTAGCCCAGGTTCGGGTAGGGGTGAGGGTTTGGCATCGGCATCGGGTTCGTTTAGGGTTAGGGTTAGGGTTCGGTTGGGGTTGGGGGCTGGGGCTGGGGCTAGGGTTCAGTTGGGGTTGGGGCTGGGCTGGGGCTGGGGCTAGGGTTCGGTTGGGATGGGGCTGGGCTGGGCTGGGCTGGGGCTGGGGCTAGGGGTCGGTTGGGGTTAGGGCTGGGCTGGGGCTGGGGCTCCGGTTCGGTTGGGGTGGGGCTGGGGCTAGCTAAGGCTTGGGCTTCATCACCTGATATAGCGAAATACAAAGCGTACTTCAGTACACCCGACCTCATTGAGTTTCCTATTGAAGTTTCCGGTCAAACGGCATATGCATATTTTTATTCGCCATGAAATCCCAATTATCAAGCTACCGTGGACGAAAAGCCACATTTGTTAGTCGAGAGTCATGGTAATAGACTTGTTATTATAGATCATAGTCAATTGTTTTTCCTATTATTTTCTTGATCTAGATGCTAATCAACTTGTTAATTAGTTACTGTTTTTATGACGTATTTGTCTATATTTGTTGACAGTGGCCTTTCTTTTGGATGAACATGTTTTTTTGATGCATGTTTCAGTCATGTGAATTCATATGCTGCGTATAACGCTTTATGAAATCAGTATCCTACATTTGTAGTTTTAATTGTTGATTGTTATAGATGAATGCCATTGCAATAATAGTTTTTGGTTGATATATTAATTTTTCAAATATTTGCATGTATGTATCTATGCATGCCTGCATATATGTATATATGAGGATAATGGGTATATTATTAGGTTGCCGTAGGAGAAAATTTTCCTTCATATGGCTGTCAAAAGTCAATCCTTAATCTTTTTGTGCATGATCAGTTCTATCAATCTTGATCTCAATGGTTTAAAATCATGTTACACATACAATACGAATGCACAACAAACGCATCATTAGAGAGTGATTCAAGGTGTTCAAGTTAAAACCAATATATGATACTCGATGATAATATGAAACCTTCATATTCTCATCGATACTCATATATGAAACTAAAAGCGCCACTTAGTCCCCGTCTATCGGTTAACATACGTGCGATGTTCGTCGTGATATAGAACTATACGAAGGTTGTTAAATATCGGACGGTATAGCTCGATACTAACAACCGTCGTATAGTCTACGCGACGAGAAGATTCAATCGTATGGTAACCGATAGATTTGTCCCGTGTGGACAAGTTAGGGATGTATAAAGCAAACACCTTCATTCACTTGTGTTTTCATCCATTTCGAGATATTTCGTCGGTACCTTTCCGCTGGTTCTCCGTGTACAAAAATAGATTAGATGTTCATTTCAACGTTGTTTCACAGCTTTGAAATTATTATCTATTCTATTACAGTGTACTCGGAGAACAACGGGGAGGTGCTGCCAAAATTTACTCGAAACGGTTGAAAGCACAAGTGAATGGGTGTTCGCTCTATACATTCTTAATAGGATAGAAGCCTTACTCCCGACAGCTGGAACACACACATACAACAAGAATATACAACAAACACATAATTAGAGAGTGATTCAAGATGTTCAAGTTAAAACCAATATATGATATTCGATGATAATATGAAACCATCATATTCTCATCGATACTCATATATGAAACTAAAAGCGTCACTTAGTCCCCGTCTATCGGTTAACATACGTGCGATATTCGTCGTGACATAGAACTATACGAAGGTTGTGAAATATCGGACGGTATAGCTCGATACTAACAACCGTCGTATAGTCTATACGACGAGAATATTTAATCGTATGGTAACCGATAGATTTGTCCCGTGTGGACAAGTTAGGAATGTATAAAGCAAACACCTTCATTCACTTGTGTTTTCATCCGTTTCGAGATATTTCGTCGGTACCTTTCCGCTGGTTCTCCGTGTACAAAGATAGATTAGATGTTCATTTCAATGTTGTTTCACAGCTTTGAAATGATTATCTATTCTATTACAGTGTACTCGGAGAACAGCGGGGAGGTGCTGCCGAAATTTACTCGAAACGGTTGAAAGCACAAGCGAATGGGTGTTCGCTCTATACATTCTTAATGGGATAGAAGCCTTACCCCCGACAGCCGGAACACACACATACAACAAGAATATACAACAAATGCATAATTAGATAGTGATTCAAGATATTCAAGTTAAAACCAATATATGATACTCGATGATAATACGAAACCTTCATATTCTCATCGATACTCATATATGAAACTAAAAGCGCCACTTAGTCCCCGTCTATCGGTTAACATACGTTCGATAATTTATTCTTTTCAACGAAAAACGCACACACAAAACATATACACGGATTTTCTCCTTTGTCAGTAACTATCTTGTTCTTATATTTCTCAATATAGTCACCATAACCTACAATTTATATGTTATACAGTCTAACATGGCTCATGAGTATGTCAGAGTTAAGGACTGGATGTATGTGGATTGGCAACAACGTATGCAACCTAAGTTTGTCGCAGGAGTTGCTGCTTTCATTGAATTTGCACGCGCACATAATAAGATCATAATAGAGAAGATTCTCCGTCCGTGCGATAGATGTGGCAATAAGTACCGGCAGAAGGTAGAATTGGCAGAGCTTCATGTTGTAAAATATGGGTTTACTAGACTTTATACAACTTGGAAATATCACGGGAAAGGAGAAGAATGCAGTAATGCGGCAGAAGAAGAAGGAGAACACGATAATGCGGCAGGAGAAGAAGGAGAATTCGTTAATGCGGCAGAAGGAGAAGACGGTAATTTATTTTCATCAGAAGAAATGGAGGATATGGTAGAGGCTGCCCTAGGTGAATCTATTCGTACCGAAGATGACATTCCTTCCGGTCAAGGACCGCGTGCGGATAAATATGAAAATTTCATGAATGATGCTAGAAAACCAATTTATGAGAATGCGAAGTATTCCACCCTCTCATGGTTCGTCCAAAATTTTCAGATTAAGTGCCTAAATGGATGGAGCAACAAGTCATTCATAATACTTCTTTCGTTCTTGAAAGATTCTATGCCCCCGGGAAATAACGTGCCCGACAGCTGGTATGGAGCCCAGAAGATGATGTCTGATTTGGGTCTAAAGTGCGAGAAGATTCAAGCATGTCCTAAAAATTGCGTGTTGTACCGGAAAGAGAATTCAGATTTGAAAGAGTGTCCAACATGTGGAGAGGCCGGGTATAAGCCGAAAGATTCTGATAAGAAGCCTGATATACCTGTCAAGATAGAACGATACTTTCCCATAACACAGAGGCTATTCAGGTGCAAGAAAACAGCCGAGGTAATGATTTGGCATCACCGTGCTCCTCCAAGTGAAGATGGAAAAATGAGCCATCCAAGAGATTCACCGGCATGGAAGGATTTCGATAGGAGGTACGCAATATTCAGTAGCAATCCTCGCAATGTCCGGCTCGGACTGGCTAGTGATGGCTTCTGCCTATTCAACTATATGGCTGAAAGTCACAGCACATGGCCCATTATAATGATAATTTATAATCTGTCGCCTCGGTTGGCTATGGACCAATCATACTTTATGATGCATCTTCTTATCGAAGGACCAAACCCACCGGGAAACAATATCGACGTCTATCTCCAACCTCTGATCGAGAAGTTGAAATCTTTGTTCATTGATGGTGTAGAGACATACGATGCAAACACAAATACAAACTTTATACTGCGTGCGGCTTTAATGTGGACAATTAATGACTTTCCTGCGTATGGAATGCTATCAGGTTGGTCCGTACATGGTCACAAAGCATGTCCTCATTGCCATGAACACACAACATCGAAATTCTTGAATTTTAGCAGGAAGGTTTGTTATTGCGGCCATCGACGTTTCCTGCCTCCAGACCACCCCTATAGGTTAGACACGGTTCACTTTAATGGTTATCAGGAGATTCTTGGTCCTCCATCCCCATTGTCCGGAGAGGACATGACTGCTCAATGGGATGGTTACAATAATGTGACCTTCGGGATGGATCCGACGAAACAGGTCAAACCACCATTTTGGAACAAGTTAAGAATTTTCTTCGAGCTTCCGTACTGGTCAACAAATTTAGTGCGTCATTGTCTGGACATCATGCATATAGAGAAGGGAGTATTAGAGCACTTACTCAACTTGCTTCTTTGTAAAGACGGGAAATCGAAAGACAACCTGAATGCTCGGATGGATCTACAGGAGTGGAGAATAAGAAGTGAATTGCACCCTAAACCGGTAGCGGGTAAACCGGGCAAGTTTGTACTTCCCAATGCCGCTTATCATATGTCACAACCGGAGAAGAAAAGATTCCTGCAGGTGTTGCATGATTTGAAAATTCCCACAGGTTTCTCAGGATCATTCAGCAAGAAAATAAAAATTGTGAAAGGCAAGATCGATGGGCTGAAAAGTCATGATCACCATGTTATCATGGAACACCTTCTTCCATTAGCCCTCAGGACTTCTCTTCCCGAATCGGTTGGTCTAGTAATCAACGACCTATGTTGTTTTTTCAGAGAGTTGTGTGCTAAAACACTGGAGGTTGTGACGCTGGATAAACTAGTAAATTCTATTGCGTTGATACTTTGCAAGTTTGAGCGTATTTTCCCACCGTCATTCTTCGATATCATAATACACTTGACGGTTCATCTTGCAACTGAGGCTAAGTTAGCCGGACCGGTACAATATCGATGGATGTATCCCGTCGAGAGGCACGTGTAATTTTTCGTTTCGCGCAATTTATAAATTTATTGTTGTTCTGTATGCCCGTATTTATTTATTCAACATATTTTCATTAGGTACCTCTACACTCTTAAAAAGTATATACGCAATAAAAATCGACCAGAGGGTTCTATCATGCAAGGTTATCTTCTTGATGAAGCAACCAAATTTTGTTCCCGCTATCTGGACGGGAACATTGAGACAAGGCTTAACCGGCCTCGAAGAATTCAAGACGGGCCATACGGTAAAGCCGAGTATAAGAGGGTAGACACTATGTTTATCAACAAGATATACCGGTTTATCTTGCTTAATTACGCATGTCTTGAACAAATTAGAGAGTAAGTTTTTTTGTATTAATTGTTATATTTGTGTGTGTGTGTATGAAATAATATAATATTAATGTCACCATTATTTTTTGAAAACAGAAATCATTTTAACGAGGTACGTGAGGGGCATCCTGATTGGAACGAAGAACGATTGGAAAAATATCATCAGGATAATTTTTGTGATTGGGTCACAGATCATGTAAGTTATTCGAATAATATTTTATTGCTATCAGTTTTAATCTAAACTTGTATCGTTATGTATTTTTCGTAAAATTTGTTTTATTAGATCCACGATCCGAACTTGTCTGCATCATTTGAGAGTGATTCAAGATGTTTAGCTCAATTTCCTAGTATGGAGGTTGCATATTACAAAGGATTTGGTTTTCTTGGATACAAATTTGAAGTTAAGGACATAGAAACATCTAGAACCACTCAGAATAGTAGGATTGCGACGGTAGGATCGGACGGTGTGATTTATTATGGGTACTTAAATTGTATACTCGGCATCCACTATCCCGGACGATCAGAACCCTTTTATATATTCCAGTGTACTTGGTACGATACGCGAACCGATACAGATAAGTGGAGAAGCAATCTTGGGACTTGGAAAGATGAATATGGATTGACCAGTGTGAACACGCTTCGATTTTATGGTCAGGAAGATCCGTTTATCTTTCCGAACCAAGCGTTCCAAGTATACTACTCACAGTGTTTGAAGCATCCGGGATGGAGTGTTGTATGCCGATGGAAACCCAGGGATGTCTACGATGTCCCAGAATTCGAGGACAGCGATGAGGATGAAGAAGAGAGAAGGCTTAGAGTGCTCCGACCGTCTGTTTCGAAGGACGGGTTGTCTTCGGCCGATCATGAAGTTACGTGGGTTAGAAATGACATCGACGATGAAATCCAAGTAGATATGTATAATGCGCCTACGAAACGGAAAAGGTTATCGGTAATGTTATATTATTACTTCACATTTTACGATCTATACATATATAGTCAATACTTTTAATGATTTTCTAATGCGTCCACGAGCCGTTTATCTAGATTTGATGACGATGACGGGAGAAGCGAGGGGCAGCAGGAGCTCCAGCCGCGGCACCGGTAGAAGCAGAGGCAGAGGCAGAGCGGTTCTGCCGCCCGGAGAGCTGCGTAGGGAGCTTCAGAGGGCCGGTCTTGCACCCAGATCGGAGACCCCTTCGGATGCCTCCTTCCTTGTGGATTTTGCCACACCTCCAGGTATATTGCACTCATATCCATTTTGAATGTAATATTATAGATATTCATGCTTGTTTATGTCAAAATTACTTATATTGTCAATGTTTGATTGTCTAGTTGTTGGTGATGCATCCACATCAGGAACAGAGGCCACTCCCGCTCCTCCAGGTGTGTTTATATATCATATGGTGCATGTATATTAATTTAGAATGCTATATCATAAATATACACACATTCCTTTTGCTCTTACTTAGATAGTAATTTTTATTATTATCTAGATGTAGGTGGTGACACCACCGCACCTGCGGGTATGTTTATATATCCTATAGTGCATGCATATTGATTTAGAATGTTATATTATTGATCTACACATTCTTTTTGCAATTACTTATATAATCTATTTTTAATTGTCTAATTATAGGTGGTGCGTCCACATCTGACGCAGGGGCCACTCCTGCCACTTCCGTACCCTCCGCATCGTCTGTAGGTTAGTATGAATAAATATAAAATATTTATTCATTTTACATATGCTCTATAGAATAAATATGAACTTCATGGAAATTTAGCGTCGATGTTTATTTTCTAATTGGAGGGGATGCGTCCGCATCCGGGACACCGGCTGTTCCTCACCGGAGGAACTATCGTCCCGCTCGTGCTGCTGCCCGGGCCCAGGCTCGTGCTTTAGTCACCGGAGGTATAAATCACACTTCAATTTTTGTTTAACCTTGATTTCTTAATATAACTTTGCTTAATATTGATTGTCTTGATATTTCTTGCAGACGCAGGGCCTCCCCATCCCCAGAGGGGGGCTCGAGGCCCGAATTAGTCCCATAGGATAAGGCCTGACAGAGCTAGGGGGGAGGCAGCATTCCCCCTCTTTTTTACCCTTGATTATCGCTATACCGGTCCTCATGCCGAGAGGTTCGGCCGGTGTTCCCCTCCGAAAGACGGCACGACGCAGAGACGTCATGCCTGAAATTCGGGACAGATGCTAATAAGTGCTATCCGTCCACCTCTCCGAAGATGCCAAGTTGATTTATGGCACCATGTATCGAAGGTTTAAACGGATGCGACCGATGTAGCAGACTTCGTCAGATTCCCCCTCGTTTGAGGGATTTTTGATTGTGGGGATGCTCTTCCCTGCAGACGCAAGCCCCTGCAGTTAATTACGCTACCGCATCGCGGTAACAACTTTCTCCTTCTCCATATGGTCACTTCGTGTCGTGTTTGTTTGTTTTGTGTTTGGTTGCCGGTAGATTGTATACGGAGACTAAGTTATGTTATCGTCCGTAGGGCGTGGACTAGTCCAAATCCGTATTATCTTAGATTTGGGTTTGGGGGTTTGGGTTTAAGGATACGTTAACCTCGTTTGAGACTAAGATCAACTTAAACGTTAGTTAAGGATACGTTAGTCTCATTCCAGACTAAGATCAACTTAACCATTTGTTAAGGATACGTTAGTCTCATTTCAGACTAAGATCAACTTAACGTGATCGTTTAGATCCAACAAAAGAGCATTTAGGTACTATTGTTTAGTTTAGGGACATTGCGGTCGATAGGTAGTTTAAGGACATTGCGGTCCAATGTTAGTTTTAAGACGTTGCGGTCAAGGTTAAGAACATCATAGTCCGTGGATTTAGGGACTCCACAGTCCATCGTTAGTTTTAAGACATCCCGGTCAAGGTTAAGGACGTCATAGTCCGTTGTTAGTTTTAAGACATCCCGGTCAAGGTTAAGGACATCATAGTCCATGAGTTTAAGGATCCCACAGTCCGTTGTTAGTTTTAAGACATCCCGGTCAAGGTTAAGGACATCATAGTCCATGAGTTTAAGGACCCCACAGTCCATTGTTAGTTTTAAGACATCACGATCAAGGTTAAGGACATCATAGTCCATGAGTTTAAGGACCCCACAGTCTACATCAATGTGTGGTTGTCGGGACCCGTCACCTCTTTGAAGACGTTGAGGAATTACAACGACAAATATCAAAGGAGTGAAGAGATGTACCCTTGAACCAAGGTAAATTAGATGATCTGTAACCCAATTTGGAACCAAGACCACTTAATTATATCACAAGCCCATTGGCTCAGTTGAATTTGAATTAAGGACTTATGGCCTTCTTGGGCTAAGTCCAATCATGTTTGGAATATTGGCCCTCTGTTGGTCCATTAGACATATTCAATTGCAGGGGAGGCTTTGCCTCTAGAAAATTAGCCAATTGGGCTAAAACTAGTGTTAAACACTAAGGACTAACAGTGTTGAATACTGGAAATAAGATGGTCAAATTAGTGTTCAACACTAAAAATTGTGATTTTCAAATTAGTGTTAAACACTAACAGATAACAGTGTTAAACACTAACAACAGAATTATCAGATTAGTGTTAAACAATAACAGAGGGGGGAATCACGTGGGAGCACGTGATGGCACCCAAAAAGTGGGGCCAGATCCCCTTCATTTTTGTTCTGCAGATAAGTGTTTAACGCTTTTAATTCTCACAGCCATCACGTGTGGGCACGTGATGGGTGCTCATGCCTTGATTTATTAGCATATTCATTAGAGATCACGTGAGGGCGCCCAGCGCTTGCTTTTTCTCCTCTGTCACGTGGGGGCACGTGAGGCGTTGCCTCAAAGTTCTTTTTCTGTGGATCTTTACAGGGGTCACGTGGGGACACGTGACCCTGGTTCTTTACCAGTTCAAAGATCTCTTTATCTTTTTGAGAATTAAATTCTTCATAGGGCTAAACCCTAGCAATAATCTTAGAGGAATTAAATTCCCATTTTTTTGAAGAATTATATTCTTGGATAGGGTTAAACCCCAATTTTTCCTCTGTAGGAATTAAATTCCCATATATGTAAAGAATTAAGTTCTGGTGTAGGTTGAAACCCTAATTTCTTTTTTAAGGGAATTAAATTCCTGTGAGTCTGAGAGAATTAAGTTCTCAATTAGGGTTAAACCCTAGTTCTGTCCATTTTGAAGGAATTAAATTCCTATAATTTTGGAGAATTGAATTCTCATATAGGGTTAAACCCTAATTTTTTTTTGGGAGAATTAAATTCTCTAAACTCAATTCCCCTTCTAAGTTTTGGATCTGCATGGCAGGATCTCAACCCGATGAGAATTAAATTCTCAACCTATGTGGAGATGTGCTTCTGCAGATCTTCAATTAGAGGAAGAACTAAGTTCTTTTGCAGAAAAGTTAAACTCTTAGATTTTGAGAATTAAATTCTCTGTTTGAAGTTTTGATTCTCTTTCTTTTCTCACCTAGGGTTTTCTTTGTTGAGAATTGAATTCTCCTTTCTTTTCTCTCTGCAATTTGAAGATGCCAAAATTCTATATCTTTCTCTTCTCTTGGCACCTATTTATATGAGAAGGAAAAGAATCAATTTGTTTAATGAATCTTTCATTGAAAATTTTTGTTTGTTTTCATAATTAATATGAGCCTTTAGATCATTCAGTGAATTTTATTCACCGTTGGATTTTCAATCCAAAGATATTCTGTTTGTTATTTCTGGTGAGATTTTTAGGGAAATCTTTCCTTGTCTAAAATCTTTCCATAAATTGGTGATTTTTAATTACCCTTGGATTTTTAATCCAACGGTCCCCATAATCCTTTTTCATTTGGAAAGATTTAGAAGCTTTTAGAATTCAATTCTATAAAACTGTAAGTCTTTCGAAGCCAGTCACGTGCTGACACGTGACCCTTGATCACGTGTGAGCACGTGACCCCCAATTGAGTCGTTTTCTCTGCGTTTATTTACGCTTCTGTTTTAACCATCACATGCCAACACGTGACCATTGGTCACGTGTGAGCACGTAATACCTCATTGAGGTATTTCCTTCAGCCGTTTGTTTTTATTTCTGTTTTAACTATCACGTGTCAACACGTGACCATTAGTCATGTGTGAGCACTTGACCTCCAATTGGGTCCTCCTTTAGCCGTTTGTTTGTGCTTTTTCTTGACAGATTTTAATTCTGTAAAAACGTCACGTGTCAACACGTGATACCTCATCGATGTAACTCCTGATTTTTAATCAGAGAACAAATGCCCCCACTGCGTTGCTCTCACGTGTCTGCACGTGAATGCAACGCTGTCACTTTTGTGACAGTTGGATCCGTCTAGGGAATCGGGGAGATGAAGCGTTTCCATCACATCCTATAAATGCAGGGGTCTATTCAGAAGCGCCTCCACTCTTTACTCATCTTCTTCCTTGCAATTTTTTTCTTTTGAGAATTTAATTCTCCTTTCCAGAGCTTAGTTCTCTGTCTCGAATATTTTCAGAGTTTAACTCTATTGAAAGACTCTTTCTTCAGGTAATGATCTTTGAACGATCGAAGAACTTTCACAGAAACCTTCACTGGATTTTAAATCCACACCAAGGGTTTTCCCTTTAATCAAGAACCCCTCCTTTTGAAATTCTCTAAAAAAAAAAGAACCATTTAATCTTCAAATCATAGATGTTTTAGGGTTTTTCTGATCTTCAGGGGTCGATGGTAATGTTTGTCTTTCCCCTGGAATTTAACCCCATCCTCAAAGAGCTCTGGCTCTGGAAAAAGAAGTTTCTTGGAATTTAATTCCCTTTTTCAAAAGGAATTTAATTCCTATGAAGAACTCAGTTCTTCCTATAGAACTCTTTAGGTTTTTTTGCCCTGAGTTGTCTTCTTCACAACTAAGAAGAAGAAGTTTACCATGTTGCCTTCTAGGAATTTAATTCCATTGATTCTGTTTGATTTGTCACAGAGTCCAAGATGGATTTCTTTAAGGGGAATGTGTAGGGTCATTTGAAATCCACTGTTCATCTAGACAAGTATTCTTCTTGATTGGCTTATTCATTAAATTCTCATGATCTTTATTTCAGATACTATGGATGATCATTTGTATGATCTTGATGAAATCATTTCTTACGGAGACATTCGTGCACTGGGCCGCAGCCAGGACCAGGAGTTCACCAACGCTCAGTGTGCTGAGATCATGAGCCGCTTCGACGAGTACAACGGTCGACTACTCCCTCGTCGCTATCCTCTTTTGAAACTCATCGTGAGGGCGATCTGGAAGGCGCTCCCTCTATTCTGTACTGGCGTACCGTTTAGGTCATTGGATGCCGCCGAGGATAAAGTGCATTCGGTGTATTTGATGAGCCTAATCTCGAAGAGAAGGCGAGACAATCTTATTGATCTCCTGCATCAGGCTTTTCAACAGTCGGCCATACCTGCCGCCTATCGGAGGGTGGAGGACATCCGTGAGGATCCCGACGCTTGTGATCGCGAAAGAAAGCATACTAGGATGGTTCGAAATGCCTGGAAGATTATGGACAAAATCACTTTTGAGTTCCTCAATCCATACCCTGGATCTGAGGTCTTGCCATTGTAATTGTTTTCTCTTATTTTTTGTATGAATTTTCAAAATATGAATGCTAAGTCTTTCCTTCCCCTTTTGTATTTGCATGCTTCCTTTATGAGATTTTGTCATATTGTTGTTGTTGCTCACATATTTTGCATGTGAGGCACTGTTGGGGATTTTGATCGCACATCGGCGTCCACTCACGTGTTATTCACGCATGACATGATTTCAATTCTCAATATATACCAAGGTGTTTGATCACGTGCCCTGCGCGTGGTGCTCTACTGATGGGATTGTTTGGTTTTTCATGCCCTATTTTCTGTACACAACATTAGATGCAAAAAATGAGCCTTGGAAATAGTTCCATCTCTTTGATTTCCAATTCCTTCCCTTTTTCTGGGCCTTGGAAATAGTTTCATCATGCAGTATCTTCCGTGTACAGCATTTAATGCTTCCCTTTATAACTTGCAGCCGTAGTTTTCCTTCTCTCTTCACAGAGAACTCCAATTACAACTTTAGGGTAATTTATCTTGAAGAGATAATTGAGTGCTATCACTTGCAACCGTCTCCATGCTCGTCGACAACCATGGGAAGTACCCATTTAGGAGATGATTCCTCGCTTTGCTGCCCGACTGGTGGATCCCCTTCTCACCGAAGACGAATGTGACTCGGTGACATATGAACTCCTGATCCGTAAGGGGTCCCCTCTTCCAATGGGATCCATTTGGCTGCGGATGATTCTCACTGCCGTGCTTGCTGACATCCCTCCTCACCCAGCAGAGATGACCCTGGCGATCCTTGATGCGGCTGAAGACAAGCTCGAGTGTTTTTACGAGACGTGCCTGATTACTCAGGCTCTGAAAGACTGCTCGGTCCGTCTGTTGAGCCAAATAAGAGCCCGACGGGCTATTATGTCTGCCTTTGCGGATGAACACGGCACTAATCGGTGGGGAGCCACTCCTCGTGAGAATCGTCGTTTCGATGTGTTTAAGAAGGCAGAGAGGGAGTTAGAAAATTTTGCGTTTTGTTTCGTTAACCCTTGTGCCACTGATCCTTTGTTTGATAACCTTTTCCCAGTAGTGTAGTATGCTTAAATCGATGTACTCTGTTTATCGTTGGCTGTTGTATGCTTTTCTGTTGAATTTTCATGTTTGCCGGGTACTCGTATGTGCGTCTTACTTGCGTAAATGAGCTTCATATTTTTCCATGGAAATTCTCTTTAATTGCGAGCATCATCGTTATGTTGCATGCGCATTTTTTTGATCTCATTTCTATTCATACAGTTTCACATGTATACTTGATGGGATATATATCCTGGGCTTTCCTTGTTGCTTCCCATATCAAGTGGTTTGTGTTTATTCTGGATTAAGTATCGTCGTTGAAACAGAGTTTTGCTTGTATATTCTTGAATCTACACGCCTTCCCTCAGAGGTTGTAGCTGCAAAGGCGAGCTTGTGGGGGCTGATTGAGCGGTGCGCAGCAAACATGGTGTCGTGCGAGAAGAGGGTCGGCCGCAAATTCTCGGAGAGGGAGCTGGCTTCTAAGGCGCTGAACTAGCTCCAAGCCAACCTTACAGCCAAGGCCAACAAAGCGTATGAACTCTGGCGAGTACTTCAAGAGGCCATTAAGGAGGTGGTGGCCATTGACAAAGCCGCCGTGTTCACTCGTGAAAGGGTTGAGGCCCACAAGGCTACTGAGAAAGAGCTTGAAGGCCGGCTTGCCTCATATCAGGCTTAGCAAGCCCAGGCGGAGGCCCGTCTTTTGGCGATATTGAATCACGAAGGTGAGGCCCAGCGAAAGAGGGATGAGCTGACCAATCTGCTAAATCGCCCGCCGACCTGAAGACTTGTATATCTTTTTCTTTATTCTTCTTTTGTACATACTCCTGAATAAGAGTATATTTTTTGTTCTTTCACGAATTGTACTTTGTATCCATTTTGGTTCATGAATAAAAGACATATTTTTTTTCAATGGTGTGTCCCTTTTTATTGAATGTATTCTGCGGATGATCTATCTTGATTTCTTTGCAGGGTAGCGATGGCTTAGGATTCAGGGTTACGATTTGCTTCCTAAGACTTTTGTGCTTTATGAGCCGTGAGGGTCTCATAAAGAGTTTTTCTCCCTACAGGTCGAGAGGATCCTGTAGGTGTAAGTTTTCCTTAAGAATCGTGAGGATTCTTAAGCGGGTTTTCCCTTGGGAGTCTGATTGAAAAGAATTCGGATTGTGTAGTATGGAAATTGTAAAGAAATCACAACCAAAAATTATTTGACCGCAATCAACTACGGTATCGGATATAGTTTGTATGTGAGTGCGGATCGTCCTCAGGGAAAGTGTAATCGTTCGTCTTTCGAATTAGATGAATTGAAACTTTAATGAAAAGAAAACAAACAATTCAAAATTTATATTTGAAGTTCAAGAATGAGAAAAAAACTAGATCTAAGAAAGCATTAAAAGATAGAATCAAGAATTGATCGTTTTATGATTTTTCCAAACCAAATCTCAAGAATCGAAATGAGGCTCGTAGGAATCGATCGGATCTATAGATGTGATGTAATCTTACAATTACGTATTCTTATCCTTCGATGAGTTGATACTAGATCAATGATGATCGATCGAGAATTAGGGATTTCTTGTGAAACTAGGGTTTCATCTTATCCCTTGTTCTTTCGTCGATATCATTCACATTCTAGGCTCTAGTAAATTCAAGAAACGATCGTAGATCCCTAATTTCGAGCGATCACAATCAAGAAAACATCGCTACAAAAACTAGGTCATCGATTCTTGAACTTGCTAGGGTTTACAAAACTCGTAGGACTTAAAAATCGTTAAAGATTTGTTACATCATCATTCTACAATCGTCTCGACTCCTTTACGAGCGGAGTTTTACTCAAACATCACAACAAGAGCAACAATTACAAATTGAGATCTAATCATGATGCAAGAATTAAAAGAAAGCAAGATAAAAGAATTTCACCTTTTATTTATATCAACAATTTCGTTACAATCACTCAAGAACTACAAGAGGAGGAACTCGATCGTCGATTTGGCTTCGCTCGTCTCCGTGGATCGCGGATCGGCTTGGATCACTTGCCCGATTGAAGATCGGCTCGGCTCCTAAAAGGTTGAAGGCTTCTCGCTTGATTTGGTACTCAAGATCTTGGATTTAGAGTGGAATTAGGGTTAGGGTTTCGCACAAGCCTTGTCACGAGACTTGTGGAAGAAGATGATGAAAGAGGGAATTTTAACTAATGAAGATTTAAGAACTAGCTAATGGTGAACCCTAATGGTGAACCACCTCAACCCTTAGATTTAGGCTCTATTTATAGATAACTAATCCTAGATCTAGGATTTCAAATTCTAAGTTTCCCTCCTAAAGTTTGTTGAAGAAATTCAAATTTCCCTCTAAAAGTTAGTTAGGGGAGAAGGTTCTAGATGTAATTAGTTAGGAGGAGCTTCTAGAATAGGATTAATTAGGAGCTTAATTAGGATTAGCCTTTCTTAATCATCTTTTCTGATCTGGCAGTAGCTTCGAGATAGTTCTGGACTTTGAAGTGTCAGAAAGCAATGTGGGACCAGAGCTGAGGATTCTGCTGTAAAAATGATTTGCTGAGGTGGCAGAAGCGCGGCGGATCCGCGGCGTAAGCCTGCTCCCGCCGCGCTTCCGCGACTGAATGTGGGCTTTGGATCTTGGGCTTTCATACTTCTGCAGTGGTCTTGGGCCTGAGTTTTGGGCTTTGTTTGATATATAGAATTTAATATCTCCTTTTGTATTGCTACCAGATCTCAGATTGTTAAGTTGGCGTATTGTTTGATCAGCTTCTTTTGATTTTCTTCCGTATTTTCCTGCACAGACTCAAGACAAGTGTTGCGCAAATACAGAAATGATGCGATGCCATGAAATGCGGTTAATTTCCTTTAAAGTGTCGGTTTAAAAGTCTAACACATGCAATCTCATATTTTGTGACAGATTTGCTAATATGTAGAATATGAATGTCGAACACTTCTAAATGTATGCAATTGTTAAGGAAATTGCCGGCTAAAATATACAATATTTTCGACTGATCAAATACCCCCAAACTTAATTTCGATCGTCTCGAGCGAATGTTTTATTAAAAAGAGAAGGAGAAAATAAAGAAAGAGAAAAACTAACTAGCACACTTTCGTAGGCAACACGATTGCACTGAGCACGTGCAACAAGCCTTTAAACCTCTAGGTGTCCCTAGTAGGAGGAGTGTTGTCTCCTGAGGGTTTTCAGCGGATTGCACCCACAAAATCCAATAATAAAAGAAAGATCATGAATATTACATTTAAAGAAAAGAATCGTAAATGAAAAGCCTTGAAAATTAGGGTTTCCAACTAAGCTAGCTTTTCGGTTGTCATGAGCCCTATCTTAATGGTCATGAAAAGATGTCAGAAATCACGTCCTCCCTCAATAAAACATCGTCTTATTCTTCATTCCTATCTTTATTCCAAACATCGATCATATCACCCTGCGTGTGTGTAAAGACATCCCTACACCCGGAGAATTCAATTCAAGCTATCATACCCTTGCCCATCAGCCTCAGTACTTCTTGGCAAACGAGATTGCTTACACACTTTCATGCGACCGTTAATACTTCTTGAGGTACTAACCGACCGATTACTAATGTGCTTGCATGCTTGGTGTATTTTCCTCGTCCTGCACCACCTCAGGCATAGCAGTGACTCCCAGACCAGTTGGCCTTAGGGCACTAGGTGAAGAAGCACCCTTTTGCTATATATTTTTTTATTGCCCTTGGTGATAACAAAACCAGTGTCTATTTTTCTCACCATTTTTAAAACACATTTTTTTTCCATACTTTTGGCTTTAAAACAAGAGCATTTCAAGGTATCCTCTACTATCCCAGGCTTCAAGACGTGTGTAAGTGCGAATAGCAGGGTAGCAACATTCAAAATGTTTGGCTTCCAGAATAGAAACTATTTTTCAGACTTATTTTTATCCTCAGATTAGTGACGTCTTTCATCTTACTAACCCTTGGGACAACGGCTCATAACTACTTATTACTAGTTCGTATAAGAAAACTTCTAATTTTCTTAGTTTTCTTAAATTTTTCTAATCTCATGGATGTAATTTTTCACTATCTAAACTTTTATTATCTTATTTATGTACAAAAAATATTTTTATAATTTTGAAATTTTTTAAATTTTTATGGTTTTTAAAGAAATGTTTTGTGCTTATGCAATGTATGATGCAAATGATGCGAAAATAAGCACAAACCTCCCCCAAACTTGTTTTCAACAGTGTCCTCACTGTTGCCATCTGCTAAATCTCGAAAAACCTGTAAGCTTGGGAGAAATTTATTAGTGGGGGCAAAATATTTAAGTGAAGAACCTCCCCCAAACTTATTTTTGGCTCAAATTTTTGTAAAAATTTTATTTTCAAGAGCCCGATTATACCCCCCCCCCAAAGTTGAATTATGCAATGTTAATCTTTTAAAATCACAAGTGGGGGTCAAAAAATCAGTGGTCGATGCCAAGCTTTGCAAAGACCGAATATTAACACCAACCATTCAAAAAATTTATCAATGCAGTGCTCTGGTTGGTGGAAGAAGAAGTGGGGAAAGGTTAAGTGGTGGAAAAGAATGTGTGTGCGTCTCATATTGGAGAGACGATGCAGTGAAAGTGATGGATTACTCGCATTCTTTTTACAGTTCAGAAGAAGGGGTGGAGGTTCAATTTCATTGATTGGATGTGGATTCATCTCAACACCCGTGTCATTCAAAAATGTGAGTTCATCAGCGAAGATCTCCTCAAAAGTTCCATTAATACCCCGGTGAATAATGTCATCACAAAGTGCGGGGTGATCTATAGACTCTAAGAACAGTTCATAATCAGTGTTAATTGTTGACCCGGACATCTCGGTGGAAGAGTCTGTATGTGTAAGATACATAGTTGGGTCAAATAACATATGAAAAGAGTCAAGATCGGTATCAGGAGGATCATTAAATTCGCTGCTGTCGACATCCATTAAGTCGACAGAACATGCCTGAGCAATAGGTTCGAAGGGTACACTTCCCAACTTGTAAATATTCAGTTCAATTGACCTATTCCCGAAGGATAGGGTCATAGAACCATTACGACAGTTGATTATAGCATTGGAAGTGGCCAAAAAGGGGCGACCTAAAATCACCGGAATTTGATTCCGTGGGTTCGCTACAGGTTGTGTATCAATTACAATAAAATCTACCGGGAATATAAATTCTCCGATTTTTATTAACACATCCTCCAGTTCACCCCTAGGTTTGGTGATTGATCGGTCAGCCATCTGGAGAGTGCAATTGGTTGGTTTCAACTCTCCGATTCCTAATTGCTCATAAACTGAGTATGGAAGCAAGTTAACACTAGCGCCAAGGTCTAGTAGAGCACGGTTGATGTGTTTTTCCCCAATAGAAACGGAAATAGTAGGATATCCTGGATCCTTACGTTTCCTCGGTAATTGTTGGGGGAAAGCCGTGTCTATTGTCTTTTCTATGAAAATCTTCTTAGGCACTGGATTCTTCCTCTTCCTAGTGCATAAGTTCTTAAGAGTTTTCGCATAAGACGGAACTTGTTGGATGGCATCTAGGAGAGGGATGTTGGTGTTTACTTGCTTAAAAATGTTCATAATCTTCTCCATATGTGGACTCGGTGTGTTATCCCTTAACCGATTAGGATAAGGTGCTTTAGCAATAAGCGCTGGGTCCATCATAGGAGAAGGAAGTGTGTGTGGAACAGATCCCGGAATAGAAGTGGGGATCGTCCGTGGAGGGGTAAAAGAGGTGGGCTGTAGTGGCGAGCCTTTTGGGAAATGAAGAATAGGCTCGGAAGAAGAAGGTAGGGTAGAAGAACTGGGGTAAGAAGTGTGTGGAAAGGTCTCAGCCGGGGTGTTATTGAATGATTTATCAGTATCATCAAATTCTTCCCCAACGTGATGGTCAAGCACTCTTCCAGATCTCAACGTGATTGCATCCACATCATGTGAATAGCCAGAATTAGGTAAAGGTTGAGTTGGAAGTTTCCCTTTCTCTTTTGCACTCATTTCGGCTTTTAGTTGTGCAATTTGTTCTTCCATCGATTTGATATTATCATTTTGAGAGATAATGATTTTCATCACATTCTCGACGGAAGATTGCAAACTTACCGTCCCTTGGATGGATTGTTTCATGAAAGTATCCAAGGTTTGTGCTAGTGCAGAGGTATTATCTGTACCGGTCAATTGCAAAGGACTAGACGGTGCAAAAGTGTTGGCCGGATTTTGGAAGTTTTGTGATTGGAAGGGGTGCTGACTCAATAGAAGTTGTGGGTGCTGTTGTGGTGGAGGGGCCCTTTGGAAATTGTTTTGAATTGGAACCGTGTTTTGAAATTGTGATTGGTTCCAAGCAAAGTTAGGGTTATTCCTCCAACCCTGATCATATGTGGAGGAAGATGAATCGTTTCTAGGTCTTTGAAATGAGGCATTGGTAAGCTCATGACCTTGAAACGGACATTCTTCCGTCAAGTGAGACGGATCAGAACAACAACCACATACAGTTTTGGAGAGTGATATTTGACTTAGGGCGGCAGCTAAAAATTTATTTTCCATATTCTCAAGTTTCTTATTGATAGCTGCAATGTCAGCTCTAACTTCTTTGGAAATATCATTGCCATCCCTAGACGATTGACTCACACCCTCCCACTGTAAAGATTTTTCAGCGAAATCTTCTAGAAATTTCCAGGCTTCCCCATCATTTTTGGTCATAAAATTGCCTTGACACATGGATTCAAGGGACTGTCTTGTGTAAGGAGTAATGCCCTCATAAATGATTCGGCACAATTCCCATCTCGGGATGCCGTGATGTGGACATTGGACTAACAGATCCTTGAAGCGGTCAAGACATTTTGAAAATGTTTCATTTGGAAGCTGGGTGAATTGATAGATTTCGCTACGGACTCGAGCTGTTTTGTGGTGTGGGTAGAATTTCTTAAGGAATGCTTTGACGAATTCGTCCCAATTTGAAATGGAATGTGCGGTAGTGTTATATAGCCACTTCTCGGCTAAATCGCACAAAGTGAATGGGAGAAGACGTAGACGTAAAGCATCCACAGAAAGCTGTGAAGTACCCATCAAATAGTCCCCGGCAACGGCGCCATTTGATTGTTATAATTTCTGTGATTGTAATAAATCGAATCAAATAGTAAAGAAATCACAACCAAAAATTATTTGACCGCAATCAACTACGGTGTCGGATGCAGTTAGTATGTGAGTGCGGATCGTCCACAGGGAAAGTGTAATCGTTCGTCTTTTGAATTAGATGAATTGAAACTTTAAAGAAAGAAAACAAAACAATTCAAAATTTATATTTGAAGTTCAAGAATGAGAAAAAAACTAGATCTAAGAAAGCATTAAAAGATAGAATCAAGAATTGATCGTTTTATGATTTTTCCAAACCAAATCTCAAGAATCGAAATGAGGCTCGTAGGAATCGATCGGATCTATAGATGTGATGTAATCTTACAATTACGTATTCTTATCCTTCGATGAGTTGATACTAGATCAATGATGATCGATCGAGAATTAGGGATTTCTTGTGAAACTAGGGTTTCATCTTATCCCTTGTTCTTTCGTCGATATCATTCACATTCTAGGCTCTAGTAAATTCAAGAAACGATCGTAGATCCCTAATTTCGAGCGATCACAATCAAGAAAGCATCGCTACAAAAACTAGGTCATCGATTCTTGAACTTGCTAGGGTTTACAAAACTTGTAGGACTTAAAAATCGTTTAAAGATTTGTTACATCATCATTCTACAATCGTCTCGACTCCTTTACGAGCGGAGTTTTACTCAAACATCACAACAAGAGCAACAATTACAAATTGAGATCTAATCATGATGCAAGAATTAAAAGAAAGCAAGATAAAAGAATTTCACCTTTTATTTATATCAACAATTTCGTTACAATCACTCAAGAACTACAAGAGGAGGAACTCGATCGTCGATTTGGCTTCGCTCGTCTCCGTGGATCGCGGATCGGCTTGGATCACTTGCCCGATTGAAGATCGGCTCGGCTCCTAAAAGGTTGAAGGCTTCTCGCTTGATTTGGTACTCAAGATCTTGGATTTAGAGTGGAATTAGGGTTAGGGTTTCGCACAAGCCTTGTCACGAGACTTGTGGAAGAAGATGATGAAAGAGGGAATTTTAACTAATGAAGATTTAAGAACTAGCTAATGGTGAACCCTAATGGTGAACCACCTCAACCCTTAGATTTAGGCTCTATTTATAGATAACTAACCCTAGATCTAGGATTTCAAATTCTAAGTTTCCCTCCTAAAGTTTGTTGAAGAAATTCAAATTTCCCTCCAAAAGTTAGTTAGGAGAGAAGGTTCTAGATGTAATTAGTTAGGTGGAGCTTCTAGAATAGGATTAATTAGGAGCTTAATTAGGATTAGCCTTTCTTAATCTTCTTTTCTGATCTGGCAGTAGCTTCGAGATAGTTCTGGACTTTGAAGTGTCAGAAAGCAATGTGGGACCAGAGCTGAGGATTCTGCTGTAAAAATGATTTGCTGAGGTGGCAGAAGCGCGGCGGATCCGCGGCGTAAGCCTGCTCCCGCCGCGCTTCCGTGGCTGAATGTGGGCTTTGGATCTTGGGCTTTCATACTTCTGCAGTGGTCTTGGGCCTGAGTTTTGGGCTTTGTTTGATATATAGAATTTAATATCTCCTTTTGTATTGCTACCAGATCTCAGATTGTTAAGTTGGCGTATTGTTTGATCAGCTTCTTTTGATTTTCTTCCGTATTTTCCTGCACAGACTCAAGACAAGTGTTGCGCAAATACAGAAATGATGCGATGCCATGAAATGCGGTTAATTTCCTTTAAAGTGTCGGTTTAAAAGTCTAACACATGCAATCTCATATTTTGTGACAGATTTGCTAATATGTAGAATATGAATGCCGAACACTTCTAAATGTATGCAATTGTTAAGGAAATTGCCGGCTAAAATATATAATATTTTCGACTGATCAGAGTCGTAAGGATCTCACAAGAGATTTTTTTCCCTACAGGTCGTGAGGACCCGCAAGTGCTGGGTGCGGTCGCCCTTATCCGTATTTCATGGGGTCAGGGGTTGCTTTGGGATGTTTTCCAGGGTACCGTAGTTTAAAGACATTGCGGTCAAGGTTAAGGACATCGTAGTCCATGGATTTAAGGACTCCACAGTCCAATGTTAGTTTTAAGACATCACGGTCATGGTTAAAGACATCATAGTCCGTGGATTTAAGGACTCCACAGTCCGATGTTAGTTTTAAGACATCACGGTCAAGGTTAAGGACGTCATAGTCCGTGGATTTAAAGACTCCATAGTCCGATGTTAGTTTCAAAACGTCACGGTCAAGGTTAAGGACGTCATAGTCCGTGGATTTAAGGACTCCGCAGTCCGATGTTTAGTTTTAAGACATCACGGTCAAGGTTAAAGACATCATAGCCCGCGGATTTAAGGACTCCACAGTCTGATGTGTGGTTACTGGGACCCGTTACCTCTTTGAAGACGTTGAGGAATTACAACGACAAATATCAAAGGAGTAAAGAGATGTACCCTTTAACCAAGGTACAATCAGTCTAGAATCATCATGGTTGATCGTTAGTTTTAAGACATTACGGTCGAGGTTAAGGACATCATAGTCCGTGGATTTTAAGTACTCCACAGTCCAATGTTTGCTCTGGATGCTTCACACGGGTTCACTGCCGTGCTCTGCGAGGACCAGGCTCCGCTCTGGAAGTTTTCCGCGGGGTCAAAGAGTGACGTTATCCGCGTTCCACGTGACCAGGAATTTTGCACTAGATGCTTCACACAGGTTCACTGCCGTGTTCGGCGAGGACTAGGCTCCGCTCTGGATGCTTCACACGGGTTCATTGTCGTGCTCCGCGAGGACCAGGATCCGCTCTGGACGTTTTCCACGAGGTCAAAGAGTGACGTTATCCGCGTTCCACGTGACCAGGAATTTTGCACTAGATGCTTCGCACGGGTTCACTGCCGTGTTCGGCGAGGACTAGACTCCGCTTTGGACGTTTTCCACGGGGTCAAAGAGTGACGTTATCCGCGTTCCACGTGACCAGGAATTTTGCTCTAGATGCTTCCCACGGGTTCACTGCCGTGTTCGGCGAGGACCAGGCTCCGCTCTGGATGCTTCACACGGGTTCACTGCCGTGCTCCGCGAGGACCAGGATCCGCTCTGGACGTTTTCCACGGAGTCAAAGAGTGACGTTATCCGCGTTCCACGTGACCAGGAATTTTGCACTAGATGCTTCGCACGGGTTCACTGCCGTTTTCGGCGAGGACTAGGCTCCGCTCTGGACGTTTTCTACGGGGTCAAAGAGTGACGTTATCCGCATTCCACGTGACCAGGAATTTTGCTCTGGATGCTTCCCATGGGTTCACTGCCGTGTTCGGCGAGGACCAGGCTCCGCTCTGGACGTTTTTCACGGGGTCAAAGAGTGACGTTATCCGCGTTCCACATGACCAGGAATTTTGCACTAGATGCTTCACACAGGTTCACTGCTGTGTTCGGCGAGGACTAGGTTCCGCTCTGGATGCTTCACACGGCTTCACTGCCGTGCTCTGCGAGGACCAGTATCCGCTCTGGACGTTTCCCACGGGGTCAAAGAGTGACGTTATCCGCGTTCCACGTGACCAGGAATTTTGTTGATTGTTGTAACAACCGAGTCCAGTTCTACAAGTTTCTGTTCCCGTATGTGTGGTGTGTGGTATTCAGTTCATTATCCTGATTTTGTTTGTTGCTAGTTATAAATTTACCCCGACAATTCTAATTCTGTATATAACAATTTAAGTCATCTAAAATTAAATTAAAAATACTTGTCATGGCCTGCTTGACACCCCTAACCCTGTGGTAGCGTCCTTGCATCGTGTTCTCGTCCCGTTCAGTGAAACGGACGTATTTGGACGGCTACGCGCGCGAGCATGCGTCCGTTCTTAGGGGTATGCTTTTTAATTATAAAATACTTCATTCTAATTTTTGGAACCTGCCAATAATTTTCGTATTTCAAATTCAATTTTTTGGACCCGACCCGGCCGCAATTCTGAAATGTTTTGCATTTCGCCAAAATCCTATTTATTTTAAATCTTTTAAGTTTTTCCCTAACAGCCAAGATTCCTATATCCCTCTAAAATTTCTTTCCAGCCAATCACAGAATTTTCTTTAAACCAACGATATTATTTTAAAACCTGATTTGGTTCGAGAAAGTGTGTTTGTAGTTAACCGCAATCAGAACGGTGTCGTGTGTAGCTGGACCGAGGTGAGTACGGGTCGTCCTCTGGGAAACGTGGAACCTTTTACTCTTATTTTAGATGTGTTGAGAAAGAGAGGAGGGATAAAGAATTTTGAAAAATGGTTTCTAGATCTACGTTAAGTAAGAATGCAAAAATATAGATCTAGATTATTTTAGGGATGTAGTTAATATAATAAGGGGGCTTGTAGGGTTCGTTAGGATTTAGTAGTCATAAATGATTAATTAAAAGTTACTCTTTTTATCTTTTAATAGATTTAAAACTAGAACGTCGGTGATGCGTGTAGATTAGGGTTTCTGGAGGGAAAAGGAATCCCACTCTTAACCCTTATCTCGACACGGAACTTCGTTCATATCTAGTCTTTACCAAAACAATCATTAATCTAATCTCTAATCACGGTCGGGACTAACAAAGAATTGTTAGCGCGCCCGATTAGGATGTTAATGATTCTTTTGATAAAGTTCATAAACTTTATAGGACATAAAAATGGTTTAGGGATGTTCATCATCCATTAGCCTACCCTAATCCTACGAACCCTAACAAGCGGAGAATTACTTGCGCATGTTAGGAGAAAAAAAGATGGAGAGAAAATGCATAATTAAACTACGAAGAAATAGAATAAGAAAAAGAACTACCTTTATTAATCAGCAATATTCATTACACTTTGATCCTTAGAAAATGATTACAAAGACTAGCTTGCTTCTCGATCTCTTCCAAGGAGGTAGACGAACAGTTGATGATCAGTCTGGATGCGTGAGCCGTCTTGGACTTCGTGATCGCGTCGACTTGATGATTTTTCAAGAGGCTCTCGGTGCCTTTTTATAGTGCCAAAGCCAGAATCCAAGCTTCTAAATTAAGAAGTAAGCAGCAAAAGATCCTCCCCAAAAATCCTCGGCTTCTAACTCCCTCTAACTGCGGCAGATCCACGGCATAAAGGGGCTAATGCCGTGGATCCGCGGCCTTCTCATCATGGCCGTTGATCAAATTTTAGGGGCTGCCTCGTAGTGACATTTGGCGATCCTTGGAACCTTCAAAATTTGGAAATCTTCTCGTGGTTGCTACGATCTCCAAGTTTTGATTCTTAATTAGGCAAGTCTTCTTCAACAACTTGATTTGCTTGATTCTAGTTTTGAAAAATTCTGCACAACTTGGAAATATTCTGCACAACAACTCAAATAATATTTATTAGACTTTGTTCTACTAGGATTTGGTCAATGAATTTATTTTCATATATTTTCCTACCAAATGCTAATTATAATATATCAACACATGGAAAATAGTACTTTTACACATAAACCCTCATATGTATGATATATTATAATAAAGACCTTTTTAATATAAAAATAGTAGGAAAAATGTAATAACAAATGTGCAGTTTTATCAACTGAACAAATACCCCCAAACTTATCTTTCATTGTCCCGAGCAAACTAGTTTATTCAAGAGAAGGAAAAAAAAGGAGAAAACTAAGTACACTTTCGTAGGCAAACACGATTGCACTGAGCACGTGCAACAAGCCGTTAAACCTCTAGGTGTCCCTAATAGGAGGAGTGTTGTCTCCTGAGGGTTTTCAGCGGATTACACCCACAAAATCCAATAAAAAAAGAGAGATGGTGAAATTTACATATAAAGATAAGAACTATAAAAGAAAGACTTTGAAAATAAGAGTTTCCAACCACACTAGCTTTTCAGTTGTCATGAGCCCTATCTTAATAGTCATGAAAAAAATGTTAAAAATCACATTATCCCTCAATAAAACATCGTCTTTATTCTTCATTCCTATCTTTCTTCCAAACATTGATCATATACCCCTATGTGTGTGTATAGAACATCCCTACACTCAGAGAATTCAATTCAAGCTATCATACTCTTGTCCATCTACCTTAGTACTTTTTAATTTGATGAATACTTAGGTTTGCTCACACCTTTTCATGCGACCGTTAATACTTCTTGAGGTACTAACCGACCGATTACTCATGACGCCCCGCTTCCCAAAGTACGCTAAAGTGGGCACGTGACATAGCCAACCATACTACCTGTGGATAGGAAAAATCCTTCCACAGTCACATTACGGTTGTGGAGATATCAAGAACAGGAAAGTAAACTAACTACCTAGGACATGTCCATAAGCCAGAGTAAAAGAATCAAGAGATAACAATATGCGGAAGCCAAAAGATACAATAAATGAAACACCTGGAGTGAAACTACGTACTGACAGGAACCTCACCGCTCGTCTAACAACGGCAAAACTCCTAATCAGTCTGCAGCAAGGTAGAAGAATCTGGGCCATGCAAAACCCAGATGTCAGCGCGTCAAGTCATCAAGTAATAACATAATAAACAGGCAATGTGGATATAAACATGAATAAAGCAAGGGTAACAATAACATGAATCAGAGCAGTGCAGGGTAGTGTGCAGTGGGTAAACTGGACTGTTCTATCAGGTTCTCTATTCTAAAGTCTTTGAAACCAAATTGATGAATCATCGATGTAACTCAATAGTATCCCGTACATACCCGGGACCACGGCCTCAATATTCTTGGGCTGAAGCCGAGACATGCCGCTAAGCACCAAACAGGAATGTGTACACTCAATAGTATCCCGTGCATACCGGGGACCACGGCCACAATATTCTCGGCTGAAACCGAGACATGCCGCTAGGCACAAAACAGGAATGTGTACACTCAGGACAGGTAGTGAACTGTCGAGTTACAAGTCAGGTTTCACCTTTGATTTTCCCATACCCCCAAGTTATATGTGCAAGTCAAGTCAAGTATCCCGAAATCAAGAAACTAATGCCAACACAGGATCAGGTAAATAGGTTTGTCTGGATAGACAACATGAACGGTCCATGAGGACTACATGTCAGGTTTGTTGGCATTAGACACAAGATCAGGTAACGGATCAGGTCATGGTACATCATGTCAAGTCAAGCAGTATACGGTACCATGTCGGGTCAATCAATGTGTAGGTAGCAAGACAGGTTAAGAAGCAAGCGATATCATAGGTATACTCACAATCACTTATATAATCAAGCATGGGTATCAACAACATGAGATAAGCAATGAAGTAAGCAATAGGCAGATTCACTGAATTAGCAGTACAGTTGTCAGTTGTGTCACAGAGATGATTTCAATGTTATGCGAATGCAGTATGACAATTATGGCCTTTTAATCATGTTAAAAAGTTTAAGCACTTTAGAGGTGCAATGATTTATATAAAGGTTCAATACAGCTATTACAGGTTAAAATGCATACGAGTGTCCGAATGGAACAAAACTATAGAGATAAATGCCATACGCTATGTCAATATTAAAAATGTGATTAAACAGGTAAATGTGGTTATTAGGTTCAATTGCAAACTGTAGGTTCCAAGTTTAAAGATAAAATGATATATAACAATATTGTACATGAAAAAGTGGGAAATTATAATACCAAAGTTAAATTGCGGGTTTTAGGGTGTCATTAATTATAAGTAAATATTGTTTAGCATGTAGCAAGGGTTACTTGCCTCGACGGGTCGCGAACCGGGAAAAACGGAACGTAAAATATCGGCGGGGAAATTCGCGACGGGCGCACGGTTCACGGAATGAACCCAAACGATGAACAGTGGAACCACACGGGTCGGGATACCTCGCTGGAACGTCAGGACACGTCGCCGGCACGGCCGGATTCCGGCGAGATCAAAACAGCGAATGTTAAGAGTTGCAATCAAGAAAAGAAAAGGAAAATAAAGAAGAAAGGGAAAGATGATGGCGAAGGTGATGCTCACGAGGATCTGTGTGAAGGGTGGTGACGGTCGACCACGTCGACGAACTCCGGCGGACCTCCTGCAGGGGACAACGGCGACCAAGAACTGTGAAGAGAAAGAAAGAAAAAGTAGGAGGGAGAAGGAGAGGAGGGGCAGCGATGCTCACCGAGTGCGCACGAAGGTTGGGGACACGGGGACGAGGCCACCGGCGGCGACTCCGGCGGCACAGACGTGTGCAGGGAGGTGTGCAGGTGGCCACGGCTGGTGCAGGGTGTACGGGAAGAAGGGAGAGGAGGAAGGAAGGTGCAGCGGCTGCGACGAGGGCGAGGAGGCGAGGATGGTGGTGATGTTCGTGTCGGCGTTGGTGCTGCGGCGGCGAGGGAGCCGGTGACTAAGGTTAGCGCGATGGTGGGTTGGGTTTCAGTGTGAAGAAAGAAAAGGAGGGGGAGATGTAAATATATATGAGGGAGAGAGAGAGAGATTTATATATAGAAGAGAGAGAGAGAGATAAGAGAGAGGAGAGAGATAGAGAGAGACGGTGAGAGAGAGAGGAGAGAGATAGAGAGAGAGAGAAGAGAGAAGAGAGAGGAGAGAGATAGAGAGAGACGGTGAGAGAGAGAGAAGAGGGGCCCACGGGGTTAAAGGAGAGGGAGCTGATTGGTTGCCTTCAGAAAAATTTTAAAAGATTTAAGGAACAGTAAATATATTATAAGGTTTAAGAAAATTTCGACGGTTTAAAAATATTAAAATTTTGGGATTTTGGCGCAAAGCAAAACATTTCCAAATCGCGCCCGGGTCGGGTCCAAAAATTGAAATTGAAATAATAGGATTTTAAGCGGGATCCAAAAGTGAAAATGAAGTGTTTTATGATCAAAAAGCATACCCCTAAAACGGACACACGTACGTGCACGTAGCCATCCAAACTCGCCCGTTTCACTGAACGGGACGAGAACACGACGCACGAACGCTACAACAGGGTTAGGGGTGTCAAGCAGGCCAAGATGAATATTTTTAATTTTATTTTAGATGCCAAAAATTGTTATATGCAGAAATGAATTTGCCGGGTAAAAATTTACAGTAAGTAACAATAAAGCATGATAAATGAAATGAGTGCCACACTACGTTTAAACGGTAACTGAAATTAGTAGCATTGGGCTTGGGTGTTACATTATACCCAACCACAAAAAGAATTTCGTCCTCGAAATTCCAAGAATACAAAGATAGATAACTACAAGAAAAGGTGAGGAAACTTCTGCCGGATTTCATCTTCTCGTTCCCAAGTGGACTCTCCATGCGAGCGATTACCCAAGAAACAAGCACAAGAGAGATTACCTTGTTCTTAAGAACCTTTTCCCTACGATCCACAATTTCAATCGGTCGCTCCTCAAAAGTCAAGTCTTCTCGTACTGTTAGCTCCGAATGATCCAAAACGTGCGTTTCATCTCGAACATACCTTCGTAGTTGAGATACGTGAAACACATCATGCACACTCGCCAAGGACTGCGGTAATGCCAAACGATACGCTACCTCACCAACACGCTCCAAGATCCCAAAGGGTCCAACGAATCGAGGACTAAGCTTTCCTCGACTTCCAAAATGAATCACCCCTCTAGTCGGTGATATCTTCAAGAATACCAAATCACCCACGGCGAACTCTAGAGGTCTTCTTGACGTGTCTGCCTAACTTTTCTGTCGATCTTGTGCTGCCTTCATATGATTTCTGATAGTGTTAACCTTCTCAACTGTCTGCACAACCAAATCTGGTCCCAATAATCTTCGTTCACCGATATCGTCCCAACAAATAGGTGAACGGCATTTACGACCATACAAAGCTTCAAATGGAGCCATCTGGAAAATTTCCTGAAAACTGTTGTTGTAAGAAAACTCCACCAAATGTGGATGATCCTCCTAAGAACCCTTGAAGTCCAACATGCATGCTCTCAACATATCCTCAAGAGTTTGGATCGTTCTCTCCGACTGACCATCAGTTTGAGGATGATAAGCTGTGCTAAACTTCAATCGAGTCCCCAAACTTTCCTGTAAACTCGCCAAAAGTGTGATAGGAACCGAGTGTCCCGATCGGACACGATGCTCACCGGTACTCCATGCAATCTTACAATCTCTTGCATGTACCGCTCTGCCAAGGTCTCTGTTGATTGACCAACCCGAAAAGGAATAAAATGAGCTGCCTTGGTCAACCGGTCAACAATCACCCATACAACATTGCTGCCCTTTGGAATCCGCGGTAAAGCCGTCACGAAATCCATGGTTATATGTTCCCACTTCCACTGAAGAATCGGAAGTGGTTGCAATAAACCAGCAACCCTTTGATGTTCAGCCTTAACTTGCTGACACACCAAGCACTTTGCCATAAAGCGAGCAATTTCCCGTTTCATGCCTTCCCATCAGAAATGCTGTCGAATATCTCGGTTCATCTTCTTGCCTCCTGGATGTACAGAATAAGCTGAACTGTGTTCCTCCTTCATAAGCTCTTCACGAATATCCCCCCTTTGGCACACACAACGGCTACCATACCTCAACGAACCATCTTCGTGGATTAACAAATTTGTTCGTAGTCCGGCTTCAACCTGTTCTCGAAACTTTTGCAGTCTAGGGTCCTGCGATTGTGCTGCTTTAATATTCTTGATCAATGATGACTGTACTTGCAGCTGCATCAACTGTCCCGAAGAATGCGGTAGCACAACCTCCAAGTCAAATCTTCCAAAATCTGCAACGATCTCCTTCTGCGTAGTTAACACCTGAATTGCTGGTAACCGACTAAGCGCATCCGGCACGACGTTAACCTTCCCTGGATGGTACTTAAGATCAAGATCGTAGTCAGCCATTTGCTCCAACCATCTACGCTGCCTCATATTAAGCTCCTTCTGTGTGAACACATACTTCAAGCTCTTATGATCAGTAAAAACTTCGACCCTTTCGCCCAAAAGGTAGTATCTTCAAATCTTCAAAGCGAAAATCACAGCTGCAAGTTCCAAGTCATGAGTTGGGTAATTCTTCTCATGGGTCTTTAGCTGTCTCGATGCGTATGCTACAACCTTCCCATGCCGCATCAAAACACATCACAATCCTTTCCCAGATGCGTCGCTGTGAATCACCAATCCTCCGGAATTATCTGGCACGGTCAGAATAGGGGCGGTTATCAACTTCTGCTTCAACGTCTCAAAAGCTAACGCACATTTGTCCGTCCATACCAAAGGTACCTCCTTGCGCGTAAGCTTGGTTAACGGCTCCGCCAGACGAGCAAAGTTCTCCTCAAATCTTCTGTAATACCCGGCGAGTCCAAGAAAACTTCTTATCTCCGCAACATTCTTTGGAATCGGCCAATCTCGAACTGCTGTAATCTTTTCTGGATCGACGGCAATTCCATCGCCAGACACATCATGCCCCAAAAACTTTACTTCCTCCAGCCAAAACTCGCACTTACTCATCTTCGCATACAACTTCTCCTGTCTCAACGTTTGCAGTGCGATCTTCAATTGCTCAGCAAGTTCTTCAAAACTTTTCGAGTAAACCAGAATATCGTCAATGAATACCACAATAAACTGGTCCAAGAATGGTGAAAAGATTCGGTTCATCAAGTCCATGAATACTGCCGGCGCATTCGTTACTCCGAAGGGCATCACTAAGTACTCGTAATATCCATACCGAGTTCGGAACGCCGTCTTGCAAATATCTTCTGCTTTCACTCGGACCTGATAATATCCGGATCACAAATCCAGCTTCGAGAATACCCTAGCGCCACTAAGCTGCTCGAAAAGTTCGCCAATGCGAGGGATCGGGTACTTGTTCTTAATAGTCACCCGGTTTAATTCTCGAAAGTCGATGCACATCCTTCTTGTGCCATCCTTCTTCTTTACTAGAAGAACTGGAGCTCCCCAAGGCGAGTTACTGCTTCGAATCCAACCTTTTTCAAGCAATTCAGTAACCTGTTTCTTGATTTCTTCCAACTCTACTGGTGCCATTGGATAATACGCTTTGGACACTGGCGCTGCACCAGGAATAAGATCAATTGCGAACTCCACGTCTCGCTTCGGCGGTAAACCCGATATATCTTCAAACACGTCCATGAAATCACGAACAACAGCCGGCTCTTCACTTTCATCACTTCCATTGATGCAAGAATATTGTTTGTCGGCCTAGCCCTAAACTCGACTGACCCGACAGAACTGCTTCCTTACCGCAACTGCCGTCTGCTGCCAACTCCCCTTCATCCCAGGTAAACTCTGCTGCCCTCGGGCTGCCGCAAGTACTTGTGAGAAAGTGGTCAAACCCAGGGAGACAATCTGCCTCTGGATGTCCACGTCCAAGCTGCGCATGAACCTCTGTGCCCTGTCTGCATCGTTGGCAACTAAAGGTCCAGCGAAACTACTGAGTCTCGTCCATTCTGCTGCATGCACATCTACGGGTGCTCCCTTCTGCTTTAGCCCGATGAATTTCTCTTCCATTTCCTCCCGTGCAGTCCGCGGGAAGAACCTCTCTAGGAAACTCTTTGAAAAAAATCTGCCCACTTGATCGGTTTGGGCAAGCGGTCCTCTTCCACAAGCCACCATCCACGGGAGTAGTCCACTAACTGAATGCGTACCACATCAACTCTCTTCTCATCTGGAATCTGTGCCGCAATAAGCAAGTTCTCTGTGTCCTCTAGCCACTGCTCTGCTGGCAACGGCTCCTCCAATCCAGTAAATGTAGACGGATCCAAACGTCTGAAATCTACTACTGTCCCTACCCGGTCAACTGGCTTAGCTCCAACATTGTTCACAGACAGCTGAACGATCTGCAAACCTTCCTGAAAAGAGTCCACTTGCTGCTGGATCAGCTCGGTCTGTTTCTTTTGATTCTCCAGCATTCCCCTTGTTACTCCAAGCATGGCGGCTTCGTCCACACGCCTTTGGTACGTCTTCAAATTCTTACCGGCCATATCAAACACCCAACATTAGCATGATAATAGATTCAAAATATAGATCAAGGCTAGAACTCCAAGATACTTAAATAGAGTGCCGCATTGTAACTATGCCGCGGTATCATAGCCACAATTACATAACTCCACCCAAGTCGCCTAAGTCCTAGAGATAACAAGGAATCAAGTTTCGAGTCGATATGCAAAGGAAGTTTGCACATCGTAAAAGATATAATCAGGAAGAATGTGATTCAAGAATGGTAAAACGGCAAGGTGGCAGGACATGTTTCCTAAACACGGGTATTCTGATTCGCGTATTGGGTACAATACCCAACTACAAAAGAATCAACCCGACTATCATATGGCTCTGATACCAAAACATCCATGTCACGCCCCGCTTCCCAAAGTACGCTAAAGTGGGCACGTGACATAGCAAACCATGCTACCCGTGGATAGGAAAAATCCTTCCACAGTCACATTACGGTTATGGAGATATCAAGAACAGGAAAGTAAACTAACTACCTAGTACATGTTCATAAGCCAGAGTAAAAGAGTCAATAGATAACAATATGCGGAAGCCAAAAGATACAATAAATGAAACACCTGGAGTGAAACTACGTACCGACAGGAACCTGACCGCTCGTCTAACAGCGGCAAAACTCCTAATCGGTCTGCAGCAAGGTAGAAGAATCTGGGCCACGCAAAACCCAGACGTCAGCGCGTCAAGTCATCAAGTAATAACATAATAAACAGGCAATGCGGATATAAACATGAATAAAGCAAGGGTAACAATAACATGAATCAGAGCAGTGCAGGGTAGTGTGCAGTGGGTAAACTGGACTGTTCTATCAGGTTCTCTATTCTAAAGTCTTTGAAACAAAATTGATGAATCATCGATGTAACTCAATAGTATCCCGTACATACCCGGGACCACGGCCTCAATATTCTCGGGCTGAAGCCGAGACATGCCGCTAGGCACCAAACAGGAATGTGTACACTCAATAGTATCCCGTACATACCGGGGACCACGGCCACAATATTCTCGGCTGAAACCGAGACATGCCGCTAGGCACAAAACAGGAATGTGTACACTCAGGACAGGTAGTGAACTGTCGACTTACAAGTCAGGTTTCACCTTTGATTTCCCCATACCCCCAAGTTATATGTGCAAGTCAAGTCAGGTATCCCAAAATCAAGAAACTAATGCCAACACAGGATCAGGTAAACAGGTTTGTCTGGATAGACAACAGGAACGGTCCATGAGGACTACATGTCAGGTTTGTTGGCATTAGACACAAGATCAGGTAACGGATTAGGTCATGGTACATCATGTCAAGTCAAGCAGTATACGGTACCATGTAGGGTCAATCAATGTGTAGGTAGCAAGACAGGTCAAGAAGAAAGCGATATCATAGGTATACTCACAATCAGTTATATAATCAAGTATGGGTATCAACAACATGAGATAAGCAATGAAGTAAGCAATAGGCAGATTCACTGAATTAGCAGTATAGTTGTCAGTTGTGTCACAGAGATGATTTCAATGTTATGCGAATGCAGTATGACAATTATGGCCTTTTAATCATGTTAACAAGTTTAAGCACTTTAGAGGTGCAATGATTTATATAAAGGTTCAATACAGCTATTACATGTTAAAGTGCATACGAGTGTCCGAATGGAACAAAACTATAGAGATAAATGTCATACGCTATGTCAATATTAAAAATGTGATTAAACAGGTAAATGTAGTTATTAGGTTCAATTGCAAACTGTAGGTTCCAAGTTTAAAGATAAAATGATATATAACAATATTGTACATGAAAAAGTGTGAAATTATAATACCAAAGTTAAATTGCGGGTTTTAGGGTGTCATTAATTATAAATAAATATTGTTTAGCATGTAGCAAGGGTTACTTGCCTCGACGGGTCGCGAACCGGGAAAAACGGAACGTAAAATGTCGGCGGGGAAACTCGCGACGGGCGCACGGTTCACGGAATGAACCCAAACGACGAACAGTGGAACCACACGGGTCGGGATACCTCGCTGGAACGTCGAGACACGTCGCCGGCACGGCCAGATTCCGGCGAGATCAAAACAGCGAATTTTAAGAGTTGCAATCAAGAAAAGAAAGGGAAAATAAAGAAGAAATGGAAAGATGATGGCGAAGGTGATGCTCACGAGGATCTGTGTAAAGGGTGGTGACGGTCGACCACGTCGACGAACTCCGGCGGACCTCCTGCAGGGGACAACGGCGACCAAGAACTGTGAAGAGAAAGAAAGAAAAAGTAGGAGGGAGAAGAAGGAGAGGAGGGGCAGTGATGCTCACCGAGTGCGCACGAAGGTTGGGGACACGGGGACGAGGCCACCGGCGGCGACTCCGGCGGCGCTGACGTGTGCAGGGAGGTGTGCAGGTGGCCGCGGCTGCTGCAGGGTGTACGGGAAGAAGGGAGAGGAGGAAGGAAGGTGCAGCGGCTGCGAAGAGGGCGAGGAGGCGAGGATGGTGGTGATGTTCGCGTCGGCGTTGGTGCTGCGGCGGCGAGAGATCCGGTGACTAGGGTTAGCGCGATGGTGGGTTGGGTTTCAGCGTGAAGAAAGAAAAGGAGGGGGAGATGTAAATATATATGAGGGAGAGAGAGAGATATTTATATATAGAAGAGAGAGAGAGATATATGGGGGAGAGAGAGAGAGATAAGAGAGAGGAGAGAGATAGAGAGAGACGGTGAGAGAGAGAGGAGAGAGATAGAGAGAGAGAGAGAGAGAAGAGATAAGATAGAGGAGAGAGATAGAGAGAGACGGTGAGAGAGAGAGAGAAGAAGGGCCCATGGGGTTAAAGGAGAGGGAGCTGATTGGTTGCCTTCAGAAAAATTTTAAAAGATTTAAGGAACAGTAAATATATTATAAGGTTTAAGAAAATTTCGACGGTTTAAAAATATTAAAATTTTGGGATTTTGGCGCAAAGTAAAACATTTTCAAATCGCGCCCGGATCGGGTCCAAAAATTTAAAATTGAAATAATAGGATTTTAAGCGGGATCCAAAAGTGAAAATGAAGTGTTTTATGTTCAAAAAGCATACCCCCAAAACGGACATACGTACGTGCACGTAGCCATCCAAACTTGCCCGTTTCACTGAACGGGACGAGAACACGACGCACGGACGCTACAACAGGGTTAGGGGTGTCAAGCAGGCCAAGATGAATAATTTTAATTTTATTTTAGATGCCAAAAATTGTTATATGCAGAAATGAATTTGCCGGGTAAAAATTTACAGTAAGTAACAATCAAGAAAGATAAATGAAATGAGTGCCACACTACGTTCAAACGGTAACTGAAATTAGTAGCATTGGGCTCGGGTGTTACAGATTAGGTGATAATATTTTTCTCGTCTTGCACCACCTAAGGCTTAGCAGTGACTCCCAGACCAGTTGGCCTTAGGGCACTAGGTGAAGAGACACCCTCGCTATAATTTTTTATTGCTGCCTTGGCGATAACAAAACCAGTGTTTATTTTTCTTTTCACCATTTTTATATTTTTTCATTTTTTTCATTTGCTTCATACTTTGGCTTTTAGACAAGAGCATTTCAATGTATCCTCTACTATCCCGAGTTTCAAGACGTATGTAAGTGCAAATAGTAGGGTATCAACATTCAAATGTTTGGCTTCCAGAATAGAAACAATTTTTCAGACTTATTTTTATTCTCAGATTAGCGACTTCCTTTATCTTACTAACCCTTGGGACAACAGCTCATAACTACTTATTACTATTTCGTTTAAGAAAACTTCTAATTTTCTTGGTTTTCTTAAACTGTTCCTATCTTTTGGATGTAATTTTTCACTTTCTACTCTTTTGTTATAAAAGAAAAAAATATTTAAATTTTTGAAAATGTTGTGCTTATGCAAAATATGATGCAAATTGATGTGTAAATAAGCACAAACCTCCCCCAAACCTGTTTACAGCAGTGTCCTCACTGATGTCATCCGTTAAGCTCAAAAACCTGTAGACTTGGAGGAAATTATTAATGGGGGCAAGAAAATATGAAAGTCAAAATCCTCCCCCAAACTTATTTTTGGCTCATAATTTTGTAAAAATCATTTTCTTTCAAGAGCCAAAATATACCACCCCCCAAACTTGAGTTAAACAATTTTAATCTTTTAAAATCACACGAGGGGGTCAAGGTTATTGGTCAATGCCAAGATTTGCAAAGACCGAAGGTCAACACCAACCATTCAAAAATTTTATCGATGAAGCACCAAGGTTGGTGGAAGAACATGTCACCTTTCGACGTGAAGAAGTGGGGAGGTGATAAGTGGTGTAATGGAAAAGGATTGCGTCTCAATTTGGAGAGACGACGCAGTGATAGTGATGATGGATTACTCGCATTATCGTGATTGTCCAGAAGAAGGGGTGGATGTTCAATTTCTTCATCTTGGAGTTGATTCATCTCAACACCCGTGTCTTGTAAAAATACGAGTTCGTCAGCGAAAATTTTCTCAAAGCTTTCATCGATACCCCGAAAAATAATGTCATTAGAAAAAATGGTGTGATCGTCAGACTCTATAAAAAGTTCCTTATCAGCGTTAGATGTTGACCCGGACAACTCGGTGGAAGAGTCCGTGTCAAGCAACAACATATGAAAAGAGTCAGAATTATGAGGTTGATCATATTCGCTGCTGTCGACATCCATTAATTCGACAGAACACACATGAGCATATAGTTCGGAGGGTTCACTTCCCAACTTGTAAATGTTAAGCTCAGTTGACTTCTTTCCAAAGGATAGGGTCATAGAGCCGTTTCTACAATTGATTACTGCGTTGGAAGTGGCCAAAAAGGGTCGACCGAGTATCACCGGGATTTGATTGCTTGGGTTTGCCACAAGTTGTGTATCAATAACGATAAAGTCCACAGGAAATATGAATTCCCCGACTTTAATTAACACATCATCTAGCTCACCCCTAGGTTGGTTGATAGATCGATCAGCCATCTGAAGAGTGCAATGCGCAGATTTAAACTCTCCGATCCCTAATTGCTCATAAACAGAATACAGAAGCAAGTTAACAATAGCACCTAAATCGAGTAGAGCACGATTGATATTTTTACCCCCAATAGAAATTGAAATTGTAGGATTTCCGGGGTCCTTTCGTTTCTTGGGTAGTTGTTGTGTAAAAGCAGTGCTCACATTACTCGCAAGGAAAACTTTTTTAGGTACTTGAACTTTTCTCTTCCTAGTGCACAAGTCCTTTAGGATTTTCGCATATGACGGAACTTGTTGAATAGCATCTAGGAGAGGAATGTTTATGTTAACTTGCTTAAAAATTTCCACAATCTTCTCCATTTGTGGACTTGATCTGTTGCCCCTTAACCTGTTTGGATAAGGTGCTTTATCAATAAGGGTTTGGTCCAACATTGGAGAGGATTGTGGGGACGGATTCGATCCCAAAACTGGAGTGGGAATCGACTTAGATAGATTTGGCGAAATGGGCGAAGGGTTCGAGCCTTGGGGAAAACGGAGAATAGGCTCGGGTGAAGGTGGGAGACTAGACGAATTAGGGGAAGAAGAAGAAGCTGGGGTATCATTGGTGTCACTATCATCACATTGCTCACCCACTCGGTTATTCAGCACTTTTCCCGATCTCAACGTGGTAACAACACTCACATTATAACTTTGTGAGTGGCCAGGATTAGGTATGGGTTGAGATGGGAGTTTCTCTTTTTCTCTCGCACTCATTGCGGCGTTTAACTGTGCGATTTGGTTTTCTATTGATTTAATACTCTCACCATGGGAGGCGGAGTTTTTCGTTATGGTATCAATAGAAGACTTCATCTCAGCCGACAATTGCATGGATTGTTTCATGAACAAATCCAAGGTTTGTGCAAGTGAGTTGTCAGTACCGGCCACTTGTGGTGTAGAAATATTGGCCGGATTTTGGAAATTTTATGACTGAAAGGGGGGCTGATTCTGTAGTTATGGTTGCTATGGAGGAGGTCTTTGATAATTGCTTTGTTGGTTTTGATTCCAAGCAAAGTTAGGATGATTCCACCATCCTTGATTGTATGTAGAAGAATAAGGGTCGTTTCTAGGTCGCTGCTGAAAAGCAGCATTAGTTTGCTCGTGACCTTGAAACAGTGCATTCATAAGACATTCTTCCGTTAAGTGTGAGGGATCCGAACAGCAACCACAGACGGTCTTAGGAAGCGTGACCTGATTTAGGGAGAATGATAAGAATTTTTTCTCAATAGCGTCGAGTTTCTTCTGTATCGCTGCCATTTCGGCTTTTACTGCGATAGAAACATCGAGCTGGTGAATACCTCCCTTAGTTGAAGGTGGTCTTACGCTTTCCCACTGCAAAGTGTTTTTTGCGAGATCTTCCAGACATTTCCATGCTTCACCGTCATCTTTAGACATGAAATTGCATTGACACATTGTTTCAAGCATCTGCTTTGTCGCTGGATTAATGCCCTCATATATAATCCGACATAAATCCCATCTATTGATTCCATGATGAGGACATTGGACAAGAAGATCCTTGAAATGTTCAAAGCACTTCCAAAATGGTTCATTGGGAAGCTAGGTGAACTGGTTGATCTTGCTTCTAACACGGGCAGTCTTATGGTTTGGGTAAAACTTCTTAAGAAATGATATGATGAATTCATCCCAATTAGTGATAGAGTGTACGGCAGTATTGTAAAGCCATTTTTCTGCCAAGTCGCACAGTGTGAATGGGAGAAGACGCAAGCGCATAGCATCGACAGTCAACTGTGAAGTACCCATCATTGCGCATACGTTTTCGAATTTGGTGATGAAAACGTACGCGTCTTCCGACTCAAGCCCGTGAAATTTGGGCAGCAGATTGATGTAGTGGGGTTTAATTTCGAAATTATCCCCGTTAGCTGGTGGAAGAGATAGACAAGTGGGAAGAAGACCACGGATAGGATAGCATCTCTCTTGGAGAGAGATGCGCGGTGGATTCTGCGCACCTACGGGCGGTGACAGCGTGGTGTTATAATCTGATGGAGTACCGTCCATCTCGGTCGTGTGTGGTGGGGGAAAAGAAGATGAAGAAGTACCGACTTCGGCGTCGATAGCAGGAACGCGGACAAGACGGGCACTAGGATCCCGTGTCCAGCCGAGCATGCACTAAGCGGGTTTTAGTGCAAGTGGCAGCGTGTGTGTGATTTAAAATTGGCTTATTTTGAAAAAAGTGTGACTCAATACAAATCACTCTAAAATGCACAAGCAACCCTAGAACTAAGGTCACCTAGGTACAGTCTCTAGACCGCTCCTAGACTTCCAAAGGACAAGCCGCAGGATAAATCCTCTACCGCCTCTTTACTACTCTTGTAGCCAGGTAAGTGCCAGGTGAGTGGGAGACTCCCCACTACAAAAGTAGTGGTCCTAATTAAGTAACCACTCGTTTTGGATACACTTGCCTAAGCACCACAAAAGTAATGCGGATAAGCGATAGATTACCCACGACCTTCCTCTGTCCTTAATGAGCGCGACAGTCCTTAGAGTCTGGTCTAGATATTTTTTAAATTAATGTAGGGTTGATGCTGGATGCTCGGTTTGTGATTTGTGGGGCTTAGGAAGGGTGATGAAATCCCCACCTAATCTTGATTTGGTCTTTGCCCCTTAAAGTCGGTATTAAAATATGCAAAACAAAACCAATCACAAAACTTTGCAAAAAGGCTTTTGAGCGGCGATATTTTGCAAAGAATCCTGCAGAAAATGGATTTTATTGGATTTTAGAGGAGAGAGAAAGAGTTAAGAAAGATACCAGAGAAGTGTGAAACCCTAGATCTCCTGTTTCCTCAAGTCCGTGACTCCAGATTTCCCTCGCAAAATTCACACACAAATCGTTAAATATGCAATTTGCAGTTTTGTTTTAATAATGATATGAATCGTCTAAGAATTCAACACAAATAATAAGAATAAAAAAATTACGCACGTATCCCCGGCAACGGCGCCATTTGATTTGGTTCGAGAAAGTGTGTTTGTAATTAACCGCAATCAGAACGGTATCGCGTGTAGCTAGACCGAGATGAGTACGGGTCGTCCTCTGGGAAACGTGGAATCTTTTACTCTTACTTTAGATGTGTTGAGAAAGAGAGGAGGGATAAAGAAATTTGAAGAATGGTTTCTAGATCTACGTTAAGTAAGAATGCAAAAATATGTATCTAGATTATTTTAGGGATGTAGTTAATATAATAAGGGGGCTTGTAGGGTTCGTTAGGATTTAGTAGTCATGGATGATTAATTAAAAGTTACCGTTTTTATCCTTTAATAGATTTAAAACTAGAATGACGGTGATGCGTGTAGATTAGGGTTTCTGGAGGGAAAAGGAATCCAACTCTTAACCCTTATCTCGACACGGAACTCCGTTCATATCTAGCCTTTACCAAAACAATCATTAATCTAATCTCTAATCGCGTTTGGGACTAACAAAGAATTGTTAGCGTGCCCGATTAGGATGTTAATGATTCTTTTGATAAAGTTCATAAAATTTATAGGACTTAAAAAGGGTTTAGGGATGTTCATCATCCCTTAGCCTACCCTAATCCTACGAACCCTAACAACCGGAGAATTACTCGCGCATGTTGGGAGAAAAAGAGATGGAGAGAAAATGCATAATTAAACTACGAAGAAATAGAATAAGAAAAAGAACTACCTTTATTAATCAACAATATTCATTACACTTTGATCCTTAGAAAATAATTACAAAGACTAGCTTGCTTCTCGATCTTTTCCAAGGAGGTAGACGAACAGTTGATGATCAGTCTGGATGCGTGAGCCGTCTTGGACTTCGTGATCACGTCGACTCGATGATTTTTCCAAGAGGTTCTCGGTGCCTTTTTATAGTGCCAAAGCCAGAATCCAAGCTTCTAAATTAGGAAGTAAGCAGCAAAAGATCCTCCCCAAAAATCCTCGGCTTTCAACTTCCTTTAACTGCGGCAGATCCGCGGCATAAAGGGGCTAATGCCGCGGATCCGCGGCCTTCTCATCATGGCCGTCGATCAATTTTTAGGGGCTACCTCGTAGTGACATTTGGCGATCCTTGGAACCTTCAGAATTTGGAAATCATCTCGTGGTTGCTGCCAGACTTGATCTCCAAGTTTTGATTCTTAATTAGGCAAGTTTTCTTCAACAACTTGATTTGCTTGATTCTAGTCTTGAAAAATTCTGCACAATTTGGAAATATTCTGCACAACAACTCAAATAATATTTAGTAGAATTTGTTCTACTAGGATTTGGTCAATGAATTTATTTGCATACATTTTCCTACCAAATGCTAATTATAATATATCAACACATGGAAATAGTACTTTTACACATAAACCCTCATATGTATGATATATTATATTAAAGACCTTTTTAATATAGAAATAGTAGGAAAAATTTAGTAAAAATGTGCAGTTTTATCAACTGAACAAAACCCCAGTAAATCTTTTACAAACTTTTTCATAACAACTTTCCCCTCATCCAATCACAATTCGTTTAACCCCCTGGACCCCACACGGCAGTCTCTCTCTCTCCTTTCCCCTTCTCTTTCTCTCTCTTCTCTCTCTCTCGCGCGGGCGCTAGAGGATGAGTTTCTTTCTCCTCTTCTTTCTCTCTCCTCCCGCTCTCTCCCTATCTCTCTCATCTCGCACCCCTTTCTCTCTCCTCTCGCCACACTGTAGCGAATCCCGTCACCGCTCTCGAATCCCATCACCTCCCTTCACGTTTTCCCCTCTTCCTCTTTAAAACCCCGCGTCTCCTTCTTTCAAAACCCATCATAGAAAACCCGAGCCGCCTTCCTCCTCTCGCCGTGGCCCTCGCGACGACGCCATCATCACCGTTCCACGCCGCTGCTCACCCCCGTCAACTCTACCCTCCTCTCCTTCCTCCCCTCTGCTTCCCTCCAAAGCCCAGAACCCTTCACCAACCCCGGTAAACCCTAACCCTACTCCTATACCTCCTCCTCCCTCGACTCGCCGCCCATCTCACCCCTATCCTCTCCTCCTCATCTTCCTTCCCTTCTTCTCCTTAATCTTTCTCTCTCTCTGTTCAACCCTGCACACCCACAGCAGCCGCAACCCACCTTTCCCGAGCACCCTGCACCCTCGCCGGAGCTTCGCCGACCACCACTGTCGACACACCATACCGTGTTCCTAACCACAGTAAGTCCCCATCTTCCTCTTCTCTTTCTTTCCATTCTTTCTTTCCATGCACATTTTTTTATTATATCGTGATGTTACTATTTTTGGGTTCGCCGGAATCTGATCGAGCCGGCGACATTTCCCGACGATCCAACGAGGAACCCTGACCCGTGTGGCTCCACTGTTCGTCGTTTGGGTTCATTCTGTGAACCGTGCGCACGTCGCGAGATTTCCCCACCGACGCGTAACGTTCCGTTTTCCGTTTCACGACCCGTCGAGGCAAGTTAATCTTGCTACATGCTATTTAAATCATTTTATACATATTCTAATACCCGTAGTTTAAATATAGTACCCTATGCATCGTTTTGTATCATTTCGATGTTCCGTTTGCATCGGTTTATGTTATTTTAGATCTAGAACTCGAAAGGTAATTATTGCATACATGATCACATTTAAATGTTAATCTCATAACCACAATCATATGTGTAATCACATTTTGACATAGCCTATGGTATCTTTCTATAGTTTTAATCTATCGGACACTTGTGCGCATTTAAACCAGTTTTAGCTGTGACTTCATCCAGTGAACCTATTTATAGATTATTGCATCCCTGGAAATTCTTAATATTAGTTAACATGATTTAACGACCATGAATGTCACCCTGTATTCATATAATGTTGAAACCGTCTCTGAACCACAACTGATAACTGTACTGCTAATTAATTGAATCTGCTTTATTGTTTAATTCATTGCTTAAATTATGTTGTTGATAACCATGCTTGATTACTTATAACCATGATTATGGTATCTGTCTATAAGTACCCACATGTGTTGGAGATAGTGCCCTCATAGTCAATTATTGGATCGCAGGTACGTGATTGCAATGATTGCGGAGGACCTATACCGGAAGGACAGTCTTACTCGAGATGATAGTATGCTATCTGGTTTGCCTTTATCAGTCGTGTACATGTTCAGGTGACTGATTACATGTTACACTTTGATAGAGCCCTTAGGATCTTGCTTTACCACCAACAGTATGATGGCGATCATATACGTGAGAGTTGGGTGGTTTATATGCATATCCTTAATTGTGGTCCCTAGTCGTGGGAGTTTCGAGACAGGGCATCGATACTCCAGAGTAGACTAGTGTGTACAGTCGAGACCCCGACGAGGGGCGGTGGCCGGTCTCACAAGCCACTGGTGTCAGTTGGATCACCTAAGATGTATACAGGTGCTCATTGGGTTATGAGTACACCGGACAGGACTCGCCGGGAATCTGCTAGTTAGTACTATATCTATCGTCAGATAGCAGTTCCCTGGTGACATGTGTACAGGTTAGTTCATCGACCTGAGGTCGTCATTTGTCTCGTGTGAGTTCCCACTGTGCTTTGATTTCTACCCTACCACGGCTCAAAGGAGTCGTGCAAACAGGTAGTTTTTGGGTACAGTCCTGAGCCATATGGAGGCACGTGAGCGGATCGGCAGGGGATTCGTCTCTCCTGGTATTGGGGGCGAGGTCGTGCTGTGTCTAGGAGAGCCATTACACAAAGTCTATGGCCATGGCAGGAGATTTACTGGTAGGTACTCCAGTAGTATCTCAGGGTGTTATTGGGCTACACTCCGACACGACTTATATTGCTATTGGGGGTCTGACGTTACTAGCCCCCTAGGCAGATATGCGATACTCATAGACGAACGGACCGGACTGTATATACATTGTCACTGTTAGGCTCAGTAGGGTTTCTGGATGAGTTCGCTCATCAGCCTCCCTTTAGGTCAGTCCATTGGCAGCCGTTACGCATTGCTAGTGCCGCTGACGGTTTGTGGTTAAACCCACTGCCAGGGTACTGACGAGTCATTAGAGTCCCCCACAGACAGTTTCCCAAGTTCGTGCGAAACGTTGTAGAGGCCGTATGGTTTTATGGCAGGGTTCGGAAAATGCACGTGCGTTTACGCACGTGTTATTTTTCGGGCAGATGATACTGGTCGGTTTTGGTTTAAGCCAGATCCATTATATTGAGTAGATATAATATCTTTGTCTCAGTTGCATTTGTATTCGGTCGTAATACAAATGAGGGTATATTTATACAGTTTCGGGGTTATCCTGAAAGTCGTTTCAGGATCACTTTTGGAAGTTGCCAGTTTCCAGTTTTCTATCAGCCGTCTTTTAACATTCGGTTAAAGACGGATTTATCTTTTCTTGGATGAGATGAGTCAGTGTTCTAGAAGTTTCTAGAAGTGATGACAAGGATGGTGACTAGGTTCATGACTCATCTTTGCTTTTATTATATGATGACTAGGTTTTAATGACTCATGCTTTAACATTAATGCATTTTGTTTTAGTTAAGATCTTTTCTTCATGATAAGCTTTATGCTATGGTCACCACTTCCCTCCTACACTCATCCCCCTCCTTTTAAGTGGCCGGCCCTCTCTCTCCTCCTCCACTCACTCATTTGAGAAAATTATGGTTGCTAAAAAGAAAAGACTAAAGTTTTGGATGCATGGAAATTTCATAGTTCATTTCTTGTTCCATTTCATTTCCATCGACAACTTCATTAACCGATTGTCCACGGCTTTGGACGAAGTGAGACAAAGTCATCTACTCATTCTCTACATCATTCTTGGTCGTCTCTTTTAGCAAACTTGACGACCGAGTTGCCTCGAGTCAGAGGCGGGAGCCCGTTTAAAGAATCGTCGACGTGGTGCCACCTGGATGACGAGATCGGAGATCGACGAGATCGGAGCAGCCGCAACGGAGCGTGGGATGATGGTTAAAGAACGAAGGACTCGGATCGTTCGGTATAACCTCTCTACACTCTTTACAGTTTGTTAGTTTAGCAATAATGGCATATCCGGGTTAAAGTATACGATAGCGCCAGTTAAAAAGTTTTTGTTCCGCATTTGGCGTCTGTAGACGGCCGGGGCGCTAGCGTAAACTTACAGTGGTATCAGAGCCTCACCATTTTGCTATACTAACTTAAGCTAACGCGTTTAAAATATCGATCGAACCAGAAATCAAAAATCGCATTTTTCCAATTTGACAGTTTCTGTTGATTTTAAAAGGTGTCCTAAAAATATTCCACATATCTCAGAAAACTGTGCAGGGTTTTATAAGAACGCCGTACAAATTTGAGCACGTGAATCGACAATACCGCCGCGGAAACGCGGCCAAACCCATGGTTTGGCCGCGCATCCGCGGCCGTTCTGAGCGATCATGCCCCCAAATTTGCACAGTGTGTTCTTCTCTGGAATTTGGGGTTTTTGGTATATATCTTTTGGGCCCAGATTTTATTACTGTTCAGCAGATTTGCGTGGGGCCCACTTTGTGATATTTTGTCGATCGAAATTTAAACACGTTAGTTTACAGTGCTTACATTATATCTCCGACCGGGAATGTCATTTGATCGGTAAACCGCGTCTGATTGCTATAGTTCTTTTAGACGGGTTTGCGAACGTGACATTCGCGTTGATGTTCTGTGTTGTGCTGTGATGTTGCGGATTTGTCGTGGTGGATAGCAGCGTGCAATGGTAGTACAGTTTGAGTTTATTGTACATTTGATATTGCGGGGCGAGCGTCCAACTTGTGGACTGCCGTCACTGCCTGTTGTATAATATTCTTTTGGGGCACGACCGGGTTGCGGTCGATGTACCTGTTGTACTATTTTTCATTACTGTACTAGGTTTTGCCCCGCGACGGAGTGCACGGATAGCCGGGTTCTGGAGGGCAACGGGTCCGCATCTCATGGCTTTAAGAGGCAGAGGGGTCCCACTCTAGAATTGGCAGACTATTCGCCACACTCGTAGGGGGTACAGGTTGACCCAAGGAGGGGTGCCCAAGATTACCGGATTCCGTGGAGTGATGGGTGGTCCATTCACTATGCTGTAGGGGGCTGCCTCGCTTCAGGTTTTGGCGGGTAACTTGCCGCACCCGTAGGGGTCTAGGTTTCATTGCACAGGCTATCCACAGGATAGGGGAACGTCGGGTTTCAGCAGCGGCTCTGTGAAACCCGGGGATCCCAGATTATCTGTATTGTTCTGTGATGCTTATTACTTTTCTGTAATGTTGCATATTATCACGCCTGGAGCGATTATTGTATATTGGTTTATATACTATTAGATGTTGTATATGTTTTACACCCGCGCTAGTCCAGTCCCCGCTCTGTCGTTAGTTAAGTAACCTAACGGGTGATGACGGGACCCAGCGACGAATGCGGATGGCATATACGTACATTTTATTTTCGTTCTTTTCTGGTGTGATTAAATGATAGGACTGTGTTGATTCTGATCAATGCAAAGTAAAACAAACCTGTTTTCAGTTGTTGGAACAAATTTAAAAAGTGTTGTTGCAAAGACGTTTCCTTTTGTTTTGCATAGAGATATTCGGTTGGAATATCCTGCACCTCATTCGACGGGGCAAGGGCCGATATCCCTTTACCGGGACTGACCCCTTGGGCAGAAGTTTGCGTCAGGGTAATAACTTCACTATAGTCGATTACATGTTGCTTTGCATAGCGGTATTCAGTGGAATATCCTGCACCTCATTCCGCGAGGAAAGAGCCGAGATCCCTTTACCGGGAGTGACCTTTTTAGCAAAAGGTTTTCGCCACTATATTTTAAAAAGCTATCAGGTTCCTTCAGCGATATCAAGTTCACTACGTTAAAGGTTTTTCGCCAAAAACCAGCCGTAGCTCTCCGTCACTTCTTTTGGGTATTCAGTAGTATTCAAGCTATGTATTTTGACCTAACGCCAACGCATAGTGTTTGGTAGCTGCTGGGTATTCAATTATTGCATAGATAGATGAGTTGGTTTGGGACAGCCGTTCTGCCATTTTGACCTAACGCCAAGGGCATGTGCGGGTGAGTTCAAATTAACAAGATAGTGATGGGTAGAACTTGGCATGTGACTTATGACATTTTGACCTAACGCCAAGGTTATAAGAGCATGGGGCAAAAACTATATCGAGAGTTTCTAAAGAAACTGAAACTTGCCAAGTATGCGCATACCTTCTGGAGTATGAGTAACGTGGATGCATTCCATCACGTTATCATGCGATGAGAGTTGGATCCCGATTCCCACTGATGAGTTGGTTTACTCTTCGGGTGATCCCGATTGATTCTTCTTTAGGTTTGGAGGAGAATTTGACAGGACAGTGGGAGGTTTCCGGATTAGATAAAGTGATAACCATTCTGATCTAGATTAGAGTGCACGCAGAGTGTTTCTTTTCTCTCTCTCTTTGGCAGCGACCTTTGACCGACCCTAGACTATGACTCAGTGACCAGGTTGACCGAACCTTCTTAAAATACTGGCTTTTAGATTGTCTATGTTGCATAAGTCATTGCCACTCCTTCTTTTACCCTTTGAATTTCTCAGAACACCCGTATTACTACGGATATCCACTTCCATTGGATAGATCCATCGTATGGTTATATACGAACTCGAAGGGACTTCTTCGAGGATGGATCCAGGTTCAGGAGAAATAGAATTGGTTTATTCAATTGTCTTTTATTATCACATTCTCTCAGGTTGCGAGAGCTCCTTGGTTTAGGAGAGTACACCTATTACGCTTATTGGATAGTCTTATTCCAAACCATAGGCAGGTGCCGAAAGGTAGGGAATGAAGAACACCAATTAGCCTAAGTAGGGTGTGCAGAAGGTAATATGTAAAGACAAAATAAAGGGATTAGAAAGAGGGCAAAGTAAATTATATCATTCACGACCAAAACCGCGTACTTCATCGCCACTCCTATTTCACCTTTAAAGGAATAAGGTATTATTCAGTTGTCTTTTATCATCACCTTCTCTCGAGATGCGAGTACTCCTTGGTTTAGGAGGGTACACCTATTATGCTTACTGGATAGTCTTCTTCCAAACCATAGGCTGGTGCCGAACGGTAGGGAAGGAAGAAAATCATTTAGCCTAACGATGGTGTACAGAAGGTAACGACTAAAGACAAATAAAGGGATTTGGAGAGATGGCAAAAAAATATACGGTTGAAGTCATGAATTGGATTATGGAAGAGGCATTACTATGAATACCAGGATACCCCTACGAAACATTTTCATGTTTCAGTGCATTGTTAAAGAAAAACTGTTTTCCCGATTAGACACTTACTCCAAGGGTATGTATTTACCAGGTTTCATTCTCATATCTGTATGGTTTTACAGATGATGAGTGGGAGTAAGTTATTAGGAATTAGATGATTATCCTCATTATATCGGAATTCGTTGTAATTGGTGATATTTGAGGAAATCGCCAGGATACAGTTTTCAACCTACGACGCACAGGTTTTGAGTTGTTTAACTCAGCGGACTTATACAGAGTATTGTATGTTGTCCAGTGTCCATCAGGACAAAGGGGTAGGTCCTCGTACTATGTTCTGTTTACTTATAACTTCTCTAGTATTTAGACAAGTGTTTCGTAGAAATACAAGGTCTAAGTTTTGAGAAGTTGTGGGTATAAGAATAAAGTAGAGAACCAGGTATCACAAGTATCGGGATTCTTCAAAGAGATCGAAGATGTAGATTCTTGTGATTGGTATTCAGATGATAGTGATGGTTTTGAGAAACGTGTTTCTCTTTCAGGTTACTCATAATTGGATGGATTCCTAAGTTGAGTAATGCTGATTAGCCTCTTTCCATTAAAGATGAAATGCACTGGAGACAGCTGCATAATTTGAATATGGTTCCAATTAAATAAGTGCCAAAGTTTCTATATTGGATATAGAATAGTTCGTACCTTAAAAGATGTTAAGGTACGGGGAGTTGTCCAGCTTATGCTTAAAACCAGACTCTGGATAACACAGGGCACGTTTCTGTAATGGCTGTTTGTGGGTTGACCCTGGCTATGACGAGGGTTGATATTCTACCATTTGGAAGATTAATAGTGATATTGTTCTTGACTTGCCACAGTTTTAGTAAAAATGGATCTTTTTCAGAAAACAGTAGTGGGAGTATGGTAGAACTGGAAGTGATTCCAGAACCGCGAACGATTACGGAAAATTTAATAGGACCTATATATTCAATCAGGTTTGACATTCCAATAGCCATTCCGCAGATATGGTGGGTAACCTCAGACACCCGAGAGGTACTCCGGTAGCCTCAAGGACGGTGACAGGGAGGATCTTGTTTACCCAGACTTGACACTACTGTTGTTCCAGGATATGAGACCCGGTAGGAGGGTTGTCGTAGTCAGTGGGAGCAGCGGAAGCATAGTGGGCAAGATGCTTATGTCTATTTATAGACTTGAGTAGTTATAGCGGAGATGGATCATCTAGTTTTGATGTGACAGTCATGGGTTTGACTTCAATCAGAATAGGGGATGGATCTGTTAAGAAGGTAGTAGGGTGTGATGTCATGGTATCTGAATGACATACACAGAGTAGGAAGTAAAATTCCTATACTACGATCGGTTGTACTTTGGTCGTCACACAGTTGTTTCTCCAGACAGGATATGGATATAATATTTGACATTCTGGTTTCTGGATCTATGGTTTTAGATCTGGATTTGGGTAGTTTCCCAATGTGGGTACTTTGACAGTATTCTAATGGTTTTTAGAATAGATGACTCCTAGCATGGTGGTGTACCTGCAGGTGATGGAGTCACCCTCTCTAAAGGTGTCTTACAGACTAAAGGGTAGAGGGATGGGCATGATTGGCAGATCACTTGCTTAGGCAATTGAGTCAATCATGAGATGTCAAGTACCACACCAGATGTTGTTTTTGCACTAGATGCAATAAGTTTGTATTAATCCAATCCTGGAGAAACATAAGGAAGCAGTTTTAGAACATAAGTGCATGTTCTACCGATTTGATGACGGCAGCCTCCTTCGGGAGACGATTATCATTCCAGGCTTCAAAGGTGACATGGATGACAGAGTGATTGTCAGAGTTATAGTTTTCCCTCCGACGAGGGACAGTATTATGGACAGGTGGTCCAAGAGAATACTGTGGGAGGCATGGTGCCGGATACTGATTAGGTTCGGTGATCGATACAGTCTAAGGAGTTTGGATTTGGAGTTCATTTATGAACTAGGTCCCATCAGATATCCAGACATATTCTAAGATAGGTATTACTCGATTCGGGAGATGGCTTTCTCCGCGAACTTGAGATTAAGAGAGATATAAAAGGATACTTCTAGGCGGATCCACTCACTGAGGCTATTTCTCGAACACAATAGTTTTACAAACGGGCTTTGTGAAACTGATTAGTAGAGGAGTTGGATGTTCGGTTTCACACGGGCTGTGAGTAGTTGACATTGCAGTAATTAGCCTTGAGTGCAAGTTGGAGATTGTTGGAGATAGTGCCCTCATAGTCAATTATTGGATCGCAGGTACGTGATTGCAATGACTGCGGAGGACCTATACCGGAAGGACAGTCTTACTCGAGATGATAGTATGCTATCTGGTTTGCCTTTATCAGTCGTGTACATGTTCAGATGACTGATTACATGTTACACTTTGATAGAGCCCTTAGGATCTTGCTTTACCACCAACAGTATGATGGCGATCATATACGTGAGAGTTGGGTGGTTTATATGCATATCCTTAATTGTGGTCCCTAGTCGTGGGAGTTTCGAGACAGGGCATCGATACTCCAGAGTAGACTAGTGTGTACAGTCGAGACCCCGACGAGGGGCGGTGGCCGGTCTCACAAGCCACTGGTGTCAGTTGGATCACCTAAGATGTATACAGGTGCTCATTGGGTTATGAGTACACCGGACAGGACTCGCCGGGAATCTGCTAGTTAGTACTATATCTATCGTCAGATAGCAGTTCCCTGGTGACATGTGTACAGGTTAGTTCATCGACCTGAGGTCGTCATTTGTCTCGTGTGAGTTCCCACTGTGCTTTGATTTCTACCCTACCATGGCTCAAAGGAGTCGTGCAAACAGGTAGTTTTTGGGTACAGTCCCGAGCCATATGGAGGCACGTGAGCGGATCGGCAGGGGATTCGTCTCTCCCGGTATTGGGGGCGAGGTCGTGCTGTGTCTAGGAGAGCCATTACACAAAGTCCATGGCCATGGCAGGAGATTTACTGGTAGGTACTCCAGTAGTATCTCAGGGTGTTATTGGGCTACACTCCGACACGACTTATACTGCTATTGGGGATCTGACGTTACTAGCCCCCTAGGCAGATATGCGATACTCATAGACGAACGGACCGGACTGTATATACATTGTCACTGTTAGGCTCAGTAGGGTTTCTGAATGAGTTCGCTCATCAGCCTCCCTTGAGGTCAGTCCATGGGCAGCCGTTACGCATTGCTAGTGCCGCTGACGGTTTATGGTTAAACCCACTGCCAGGGTACTGACGAGTCATTAGAGTCCCCCACAGACAGTTTCCCAAGTTCGGACGAAACGTTGTAGAGGCCGTATGGTTTTATGGCAGGGTTCGGAAAATGCACGTGCGTTTACGCACGTGTTATTTTTCGGGCAGATGATACTGGTCGGCTTTGGTTAAGCCGGATCCAAGTATTATATTGAGTAGATATAATATCTTTATCTCAGTTGCATTTGTATTCGGTCGTAATACAAATGAGGGTATATTTATACAGTTTCGGGGTTATCCTGAAAGTCGTTTCAGGATCACTTTTGGAAGTTGCCAGTTTCCAGTTTTCTATCAGCCGTCTTTTAACATTCGGTTAAAGACGGATTTATCTTTTCTTGGATGAGATGAGTCAGTGTTCTAGAAGTTTCTAGAAGTGATGACAAGGATGGTGACTAGGTTCATGACTCATCTTTGCTTTTATTATATGATGACTAGGTTTTAATGACTCATGCTTTAACATTAATGCATTTTGTTTTAGTTAAGATCTTTTCTTCATGATAAGCTTTGTGCTATGGTCACCACTTCCCTCCTACACTCACCCCCCTCCTTTTAAGTGGCCGGCCCTCTCTCTCCTCCTCCACTCACTCATTTGAGAAAATTATGGTTGCTAAAAAGAAAAGACTAAAGTTTTGGATGCATGGAAATTTCATAGTTCATTTCTTGTTCCATTTCATTTCCATCGGCAACTTCATTAACCGATCGTCCACGGCTTTAGACGAAGTGAGACAAAGTCATCTACTCATTCTCTACATCATTCTTGGTCGTCTCTTTTAGCAAACTTGACGACCGAGTTGCCTCGAGTCAGAGGCGGGAGCCCGTTTAAAGAATCGTCGACGTGGTGCCACCTGGATGACGAGATCGGAGATCGACGAGATCGGAGCAGCCGCAACGGAGAGTGGGATGATGGTTAAAGAACGAAGGACTCGGATCATTCGGTATAACCTCTCTACACTCTTTACAGTTTGTTAGTTTAGCAATAATGGCAGATCCGGGTTAAAGTATACGATAGCGCCAGTTAAAAAGTTTTTGTTCCGCATTTGGCGTCTGTAGACGGCCGGGGTGCTAGCGTAGACTTACAACATGGTATCTTTTACACCCTGGCTGATTTGCTATACATATATTGATTGACCCGACATTTTACCGTACACTACTTGACTTGACCTGGTGTACCATGGCTTGACCTATTACCTGATCTTGTGTCTACTTCCAACAAACCTGACATGTAGTCCTCATGGACCGTTCCTATTGTCTATCCAGACAAACCCGCTCTTATCTGATCCTGTGTTGGCATTAGTTCTTAATTACGGAATACCTGACTTGACATACACAAAAAACTTGGGGGTATGGGGAAATCAATGATGAAACCTGAATTGTAACTCGACAGTGTATTACCTTTACTGATCAGTTTTAGAGGCTAGGCCAGCCTTGGGATGATGCTACTGACATCATTCATCTGTACATATTTCCTATTGTAGTGCCTAGCGGCATGTCTCGGATTCAGCCCGAGAATCTTGACCGTGGTCCCGGGTATGCACGGGATACTATTGAGTTACATCGATGATTCATCAAATTGATTTCAAAGACTTTAGAATAGAAAACCCAATAGAACAGTTTAGTTTACTCACTGCACACTACCCCGCACTGCCCTGATTTATATTGATGTTACACCTGCTTTATAACTCATGATTATACTTGCATTGCTTGTTACCATGTTGCACTTATTACTTGATGACATGACGCGCTGACGTCTGGGTTTTGCATGGCCCAGATTCTGTACCGTTGCTGCCATCCGAGCAAGAGCACCTCGGCCAGTAGGCTGAGCTGTGAGGTGTCAGTACTAGTTAGTTCTTTACTTCCTGCATTTTTATTCCTGATGTGAGCCCGCATTATGGGACATACATTCCAGTTATTTTATATTGGATCTTTTGCTTCCGTATTTTATTATTCTTGACTCATTTTCTCTTGGCTTATGGACATGTATTAGATAGTTTTAATTTGTTCTTGATATCTCTACAGCCTCAATGTGACTGTGGATGGATACTTCCTACCCACAGGTAGCATGGTTGGCTATGTCACGTGCCCAGTTTAGCATACTCTGGGAAGCTGGGCGTGAGGAGTTGGGATTCGACTCTCGGTCATCTGTACACCATCGAGTCATGGAACTGGGAATTGCCGCTGTTCCGCTTTGCTTGATATTGTGTCTTCTACAATGAGACGAACGTCGAGATGATCTCTAGGCTATCTGTGACTCATCGAGATTTGGCTTCTTCTTCTGATGAAACCTGGGAGAGGAGGAGTGTGATTCCTTCTTTGTTTGCGCCCCTGGATTGTATACAGGGATTGATGTAATATCACCTGTAGGGCATAAATTTCATTTTTTTGTTTTATTTCTTTTTCCGCGATGCTCTATCATTTCAGCTTTTACATCGCGAAGGTCGCGATTGCCCCCATCATTTCGGCTATTTTTCACGGTGCCCAATCATTTCGGCTATTTATTTTATTTTTACTCGCTGCTTTTAATTGTGAGTTGCCCAATCATTTCGGCTATTTTTCTTGCATACATTTTTACTTGCTGCTTTTTATTGCAAGTTGCCCCATCATTTCGGCTATTTCATATGCATTTTTAGCTCGATGATTTTTTATCGCGGGTATAGAACTTGGAATCTGGTGCCAATCTCAAAATCAGCATCGCTACAACTGGAATATGGCCAGGAGCGAATCATCATTTGCCTCTGTCGATGTCGAACAAAGGTGGCTTAGTAAACAGGATTAGGGTCCTGTCGACTAAGGCTTTTGACTTCATGAGCCGTAAGGGTCTCACAAAGGTATTTCCCCCTACAAGTCGTGAGAATCTCGTAGGTGTGTTTTCTCCTTGGGAATCGTGAGGATTCCTAAGTGCGTGTTCCCCTGTAAGTCGTAAGGATCTTACAAAAGGATTTTCTCCTTATAAGTCGAGAGGACTCATAAGGGTTGTTCACCATATGGACATATCCCCAGTCACGGGTGGGACTTTGCTGGCGAAATGTTTATTCGCGCCCGTGGATTGTTTACAAGGGTCAGTATGAGCTGCTTGTAGGGCAATATCAAAGGTTGTGTGGGGGTTGCTTAAGAACAGGTTCAGGTCTCTGTAACTTAAGACTTTCAAATCTTATGAGGCATGAGGGTCTCATAAGAGAGTTCTCCTTACGAGTCATGAGGATCTCACAAGTGTAATTTCTCCTTAGGAATCGAGAGGATTCCTAAGTGTGTTACTCCTTTTTGAGTCGTAAGGATCTCACGCAGGTGGTTTCTCCTTACAAGGTCGAGATGACCCTGCAAGTGTCTTTCAACGAGGTTGCGCCCTTTCGGATTTTCACAAACACTCGCCGGTAGCCCTGCTGTTTTTACTCACGGAGCCCTTTCGGGTTTTCATCCGTGCCCATTTTGCTTATGGACATACCGTCTTTCCTTTTATTCTTTTTATTTTTCTAACGAGGTTGCGCCCTTTCAGGTTTTCACAAACACTCGCCGGTAGCCCTGCTGTTTTTACTCACGTAGCCCTTTCGGGTTTTCATCCGTGCCCATTTTGCTTATGGACATACCGTTTTTGTTTTTATTTTTTTTATTCCCTTTTTTTGTATCGGTTTTGGGATGCTGCAATCCATCGTAGTTTATCGACATCTCGGTCAACAACTAGTTTTAGGACATAGTGGTCCATCGTTAGTTTAAGGACGTTTCGGTCCGCCGTTAGTTTTAAGGACGTTTCGATCCGTTGTTAGTTTAAGGACGTTTCGGTCCGTTGTTAGTTTAAGGACATTTTGGTCCGTTGTTGCAGAAGGCCGGTCACTACTTATAGAGTTCGGGCTTAGGAAGATAGCGAGCGGACATAGTCGTCGTCATCTATCAATGACCTAGGCTGTAACTCATTAAGCGTAGTATTTCTTTAGGAAGCGACCGTTTATAGGCCTGAAAGGCCTTTCACCATGCATATCCATGAGTAGATAGGCTCCACCCTGGTAGACCTTGTCTATGATGTACAGGCCTTCATAGTTCGGCTCGAATTTTCCCCGCTTGCCGCGAGTCTTTTGACCACTAGCACGAGTTCGCCTTGGCGGAATGTCCTCGGCCTGGTCAATCTTTCATATGAGCGTGTCATCTTTGCTTTATAAGCCTCCAGATTTTGTTGCGCTATGAGGCGGGTTTCATCAAGGGCATCGAGCTCCTCAAGCCGAAGGTGAGCATTTTCTTCGTCCGTCAGCTCATAGTGGACTGCCACTCGTAGAGAGGGTAACTCTATCTCGAGGGGGAGTACTGCTTCTGTACCGAATACCAACGCGTATGGTGTTGTGTTCGTGGCCGTCTTGAACGTAGTTCGATACGCCCAAAGAGCTTCATGCAGTCTCTCGTGCCAGTCCTTCTTATTTCGGGACACCGTCTTCTTCACAATCTTCGTCAGGGTCTTGTTGAAAGCCTCAGCTAGACAGTTGGCTCGGGGATTATAAACTGAGGAATATCTCCAGTTTATGTTGTGTTGTTGCGCGAAGCGGCTGACCTTGTGGCTTCTGTAAGCTGGCCCGTTATCGGAGATGATCCGTCACGGAGTTCCAAACCGATAAATGACGTGTGTCTTGAAAAAATGGAAGATATTCTCCGTCTTCACTTCCCTCAGCGGCACTGCTTCTGCCCATTTGGAGAAGTAGTCAGTCGTCGCCAAGATGAATCGATGTCCCCTGGACGATGCTGGTTCAATGGGGCCGATTATGTCAGTCCCCCACATTTCGAACGGCCAGCTGGCCACCGTTGGATGTAGAGGATTTGGGTGCTGATGGATAAAGTCCACATGAATCTGGCATGAGTGGCATTGCTTCGCATATTCGAGGCAGTCCTGAATCATCGTGGGCCAATAGTAGCCCATCCGTTTAATCTTCAACTTCATCTTCAGGCCTGCTTGGTGAGAACCGCAGAGTCCGTCATGAACTTCTTGGACGACACTTTTTGCTTCTTGAGGTCCCAGGCATCTCAACCATAGAGAATCAAACAACCTCTTGTACAGAGTATCATGGACAAAGGCGAAAGACAGAGCTCGTTTCATAAGCTGATGTCTTGAGGACGCATCTTCAGGCGTTCGACGGGACTTGAAGTAGTCTATAAAGACTTCTCTCCAATCCCCAACCGTTTCTTGGTCTTTTATTTGCAGGGTCGTCTGCTCAATCGCTTCCTTTTTCTCGGACGACTCTGGAGATATTTCTGCTGGTGCGAGGACCCGACGGCTTTGTACCACGATTCTGACGTCATCGAGGTTCTCATCAGCCAGTTCTTTAGCGAGCTTGACTAACGCGTCCGCCTTTCTATTTTCCGCACGCGGTATGCTTTCCAAGGTGTAGGAGGGAATTTGAGTCAGCAGTCGCTGTACTCTCTCGCCATACTTCACCAGCTCTGGCTTGAACGTCTGGTAGTCGCCGTTTACTTGACTAACGACCAGTTGGGAGTCTCCGTATATGAGGAGGTTCTCAATTCCCATGTCGATGGCGATCTCAAGGCCTGTTATCAAAGCTTCGTACTCGGCTTCGTTGTTCGTCCTCGGATCTGTTAAGGAGAAGGCGAATCGCATTATCCCTCCTTGTGGGGTCACGAATATAAGGCCTACCCCTGATTTGATTATAAGCATGTTTTGTTTGCGCTTCTTCATGGAAGAGGCTCCATCGAAGTAAAGTTCCCATCGGGTATCACTACCGTCGATTGCATCAAACGCATGTTCGTCTGGAAGTTCGCAATTCAAAAGGGAGTCGGCCTGTATCGGATGTTCAGCGAGGAAGTCGACGATAGCCTGGCCTTTCACTGCCTTGAGAGGCTGGTAGGTTATCGAAAACTCCATTAAGAGCAAGCCCCATTTAGCGGTCTCCCTGTCAATATGGCCTTCGACATTAAATATTTAAGGGGGTCTACCTTCGAAATGAGACGGACTTCATGCACCAACGCGTAGTGCCTGAGCTTTGTTATCGCGAAGATCAACGCCAGGCAGTGTTTTTCAATGGGGGAGTAGTTGCTTTCTGCCCCCAGGAGAACTCGACTTAAGTAATAAAGAGCTCTTTATTTCCCTTGATCGTTCTCTTGTGCCCATAATGCGCCTAAGGAACCTTCGAGGGCGGTCGTATAAAGAATGAGAGGTTTTCCCTTGACCGGAGCGGCCAGCACTGGCGGGTTCTGTAGATACTGCTTGATCTCGTCCAGCGCGCTTTGGCATTTGTGATCCCAGACGAACGAGGTTCCCTTCTTCATCAGATGACTATAAGGACGACACTTGCCAGAGAGATTGGCTATAAATCGTCGGATATACGCGAGCTTCCCTTGGAGAGACCGCAATTGTTTGAGAGTCCTTGGCGGGGGCATTTCCATGATCGCTTTGATTTTTGACGGATCTATCTCGATACCTCTGTGCCGGATGATGAATCCTAGGAATTTACCTGAGGACACCCCGAACGCGCATTTGAGAGGGTTCATCTCAAGTTGTATTGCCGAAGACGTTGAAATACGATCTTCAGATGCTCGAGATGTTCCTCATACGATTTTCTTTTCACCACGAGGTCGTCGATGTAGCATTCGACGTTTCATGTATAAGGTCATCGAAGATTTTCGTCATGGCCCTTTGATAGGTGGAGCCGGCGTTCTTTAGACTGAAGGGCATCACCTTGTAGCAGAATATACCCAAAGGGGTCCGGAAGGCGGTGTGCTTCTGGTCTTCGGGATGCATCTTTATCTGATTATACCCTGATGAGCCGTCCATGAAGGAGAAAACCTCGTGAGTGGACGTGTTATCTATCATCAGCTCGGTGACTGGTACTGGGAAGTCGTCCTTCGGGCAAGCTTTATTGAGATCCCGGAAGTCCACACATATGCGCACTGTCCCATTCTTCTTCATCACCGGGACGATGTTGGCGATCCAATCGGGATACCGAACTTCCTGGATAAACCCAGAGTCGATCAGCTTCTTGACTTCGACGTTGATGCTCATCTCGAGCTCGAGCCGCATTCTTCTCGGCACTTGTTTGACTGGCTTGACGTCCGGGGATATTGCCAATTTATGGACGGCTATTTCTGGATCTAGTCCTGGCATTTCGGAATAGTTCCATGTGAAGCAATCTCTATGCTGCATAAGCACGTCTTTTAACGCAGCCACCCTTTCTTCAGATAGCAGCTCGCTGACGAATGTCGGTCGCGTGCCGTTCGCCGTCCCCAATTCAATTTTCTTGAGGTCATCTACAGTGGTGTGTATTCCATCTTCCAGCTCTTTCGGCGCTGGTGGAAATTATGAGATCACCTCATCATCGCTGTTTTCGAAGCACCAGGGAAGGTTATTCATACTCTCGGGCTCTCCTTTTGATATTGTTATCATACGACAAGTACGAGCTCGCTTCTAAGACCGATGTGGATCTGGTTCTGCTCTTGTGGCTTTGGATCCGTGCTTTTGTGGCGGCGTTACCCTCCAGCTGCTGGATAGAGCAAACCTGCCTTGCCGGTACTGGTCTTCGACCCAGTTCTTGAAGGTGAAGCAGTCTTTGATAGGGTGTCCTATTGCTCGGTGATAAGAGCAATAGCCCGGATGAGAGACCTCGTTAGCTTGCTCGGGATGCTTGGACTCCGGGAGCGTAAGAATTTGATGTCTTATAGCAAGGTCAAGTATCTTCTTTGTCTTGTCTTGAGGAAAAGAGTATGCTCGACTCATCTTCTTCATAAGGGACAAATCCAGACCGCTCGATTCCCGATCGCGTGACTTCTTGGTCCTGCTTTGTCGCTGTCGAACGCCTTTTCCGCTCTTTGACTTATTTCTGCCTCTACGTCGGGCCTTTTGCACAGCAGGTTGACAGGGAGGAGTATTTTCGTCTTTTGCAGCCAATTGAAGAAGGCGTTGCATCCTGGCTTTCTCATAGATGGCCATTTCGCGATTATGGTCGTCCCGAGCTTTTTAGCCCGCTTTCGTGATAAGCTTGCCCATTCGTTCTTCAAATGACGGACTCGGCATTTTGATTGCGGGATCGAGTTTTGGTACGGGGTCAGCGTTTTCTGACAGGGCGTCCTCTTCTTCATCGAAGTTATATACGGCGTAGCTACCGTGGACTCGTTCCCGTTTCCCGGATCTTATATATCCAAGCCCAAGCATTTCCATTCTCCTGTTGGGCAACTTGCGCTGAGTCCCAGGGACATCCCAAATCCTGTTATAGAACCGAGTTTGTCGAATAGTCTGTTTTAAGGGTATCCCTTGGCGCTTCAATAGCCTTTTTAGTCCATTCGAGTAATATCTGGGCAAACGGATGGGTTGGAGCCTGTCAAGTGTAGAATCCGCGCCGTGCCAGATTTCTTTCTCCACTCTTGTTTCGGTGGACTGATAGAATAGGATCGCTTTTTCACCTTTTCACCTGGGAGGGACGTAAAATGTCTGTAGTTCTTGCACACTGTAAGCTTTAAGTGCGTCGAGATATTTGTAGTGCTCCCGTGGAACCATGGTAATTTGCAAACTCTGATCATCGCCAGGGGATTCTTGTATGGACGGCCGACTGGAGAACACAACATTAACCTCATCTTCCGAGTCACTTCCGAAGATCAATATGGGGGCGGACGGTCCCGGGTTGTTGCGTCGAGACGGCCCAGCGTAAACTATCTCTTCTTCTTCTTCGGTATCACTCCCGAAAACAGGAATGGTGGCGACAGCTTTGTTCTCCGGTTTGCGACACTTCTCTGTGTCCTCGAAATCTGGCAAAAAGTATTTTGCATCTTCGTATTTGTGGACTTCTTTCACGGAGAACGGGTTCAGCTCTCCTGTTACAGTATAGTCGAGACCATCCTTGAAATACTTCATACACTAATGTTGCGTAAAAGGGATGATGTTGTACTCGTGTAACCAAGGACGACCGAGCAAGGCGTTGTAGCAGGTCTTGGCGTCAATGACGTGGAACTTAATATCCGTGACGAGTAGTCCGAAGCATAATTTTAATATTACAGATCCGAGAGTTCGTGACGACTGGGAGTCAAAACCGGAGATGGTAATTTTGTTGCGAGCGAGATGCTGAACGCTCATGCAGATTTCCTTCAACACCCGAACATTAAGGAGATTGACGGAGGATCCATTATCAACCAGGATTTTGCCTATCTTGATATCATGGCAGTATCCATAGATATATAGGGGACGGTTGTGGTCGCACGTCCCAAGGAGAAGGTCTTCATCACCGAACGTGACATCGGCTGTGTGCACTTCTTCCAGTTCATCCTTCATCCTTTCTTCGGCGAGGAAGGCTTGGAATTGCTCGGGCTCTTGTAGCGCCTTGATTAATGAAACTCTCACTTCTTTTGATAATAAGAGGGCGTCGATAATACTGAGTTGCGAAGGTAGCTTCCTCAGGTGCGCTAGGATGTTGTAGTCCACCTTACTCTTCTTAGGCGGGTCCTTGGCAGTCAGCTCTTTCATGACTTGGTCATCTAAGGCGATATCCTCAGCGACCTTTTCCTTTCCCTTATCTTTTCTAGTTGTGGGTCCGAGATTCCTTTCCGAAAGCGTGCGATTGCGCAGCTGAATGTTTTCTCAGGCCTCTGGTTCTTCCTATTTCCCTAAGATGGATTCCTTAAAGAGAGGGCCCAGAGCCATTTCCTCATCAGAGTCGTTCCCAAAGGTGAGAACTTGTTATCCTCCGGCGTTGACCATGCGACAGCTACCGGTAGTTCTCTTGTGCTCCTCGGTCGTACTTCTCTGCTCCCGATGAGTTTTGCATTTCATCCGTTTAAAATGTTGCCGGTGAGCAACATATCCCTTCCACCATCTTTTAAAAGCGTCACACTCCTCGGTGGGGTGCGAAATCTTTCGATGATAGGAGCAGTAATTAGGATGCATTTCTGCTCCACCGAGAGTGTTTTCTTCCGAGGGTGGCAGCTTCATCCCCATCGATATGGCTTTGGCAAATCTTTTCTTCGTCTTGAATCTGTTTTTATCCTCGTCGGACGTCTTTTGGTTTGACGGGAGTGCCTCGACTCTTTCGTCTAGTCGCCGGCGTTTGGCTCCTTCCAATATGGTCATCTCACGCTCCCGATCGGCTTTACTTTTTAGACGAATCTCATTCAGGAAGGCGTCAATCATTTCATCTGACGGACATAAGGGTTCCGGCTCAGGATTTGCCCCCAATTTCCTTATACAGGGAGCTTCTTCATTGTCTAGCGATGAATGAGAGATCACATGGCAACTTTCTACGTAATCCTCAGATCCATCTGACGAGTCTTCCCCATCCTCTTCGTCCTCAAGGACGTGGTTGAGGAACTCTTGAAGCGTGATGGGGGTCCGCGCTTTCTGATTATACTCTTCCAGTGCGTCGATCTGTTTCTGCAAGTCCGTGCGCTTGTCACTAGGCTTTACGAGCTTTTTGGATCTCTTTTTCTTTTTCGCAGATTTCGACGCCTTGGTGTGAGCGCTTGGGCCCTCACCACCGATCTCCGGAGTTGGGCGCGGCTTCAGCATCCCTTCAATGATCTGGGGTTCCAGCGAGTTCTTCCACCTGATTGCCGGGCATGTCTGGAGCTCATTCAACATTCTTTAGTTTTTGCTGAAAGCTCGATTTCCAATGGAGCTTCTTCAATGAAAGAACAAGTTGCCCCTGGTGTGTCCGTCTTCTTAGGAGTGTGCGGTTGTGGCTGGTTAACCTTCCACTTCTCGGACAGCGCAAACTTGCCCTGTAGGTACTGATCTTCAATCCATCCTTTGAAGATGAAGCAATCCTCAATCGGATGGCTTACCATTTGATGGTAAGGACAATAATTAGGGTTATTCACCTCACTGGGTTGCGGCGGTCGCCTTGGATTCGGCAAGTTGATAAGTCTGTTGCGTACCGCCAGCTCGAATAGCCTCTTCGTCTTATCCCGCGGGAATGAGTAGGGGCGCTTCATTTTCTCATTATAATACCGCCGCCTTTCTTCCAGTTGATCCGCTAGTCTTGGAGCACTGGGTTGCTGTTGGGTGTTCGCGACGAAAGTTGCTTCCCTTTCCCTTTGTCGTTCCGGGACTCCGGCTTCGGGGGAGACGGTCTGTGACCCATATGGTCCATCAGGGTCAGCTTGTCGATCAAATCCTGGAATGTGGTTGGCTTAAAGAACATCATGAACTGTGAGATAGTTGCATGAGGATCTAGGGTACCCACGAACATGCCCACCGCGGGCGCTTCCTCAATGCGTTGTTCGCATTTCGACCATAAGTTTCGCCAGCGTATAGCGTACTGGACCCACGTCTCACCCGGTTTCACCCTGGCATTAATCAACACCGTTATCGGGGTGCGTTCGCTGGCGCTTGCGAATCTCTATGTAAACAGCAGCTCCATCTCCGCGAACGTCTTGATGGAGTCATTCGGGAGTTCAGAGTACCATTCGAACGCTGTCTCTGACAAGCTGCCGACGAATTGGCGAAGCAAGAGCTTATCGTCACCTCCAGTGTTGCCGCAAAGTGCCCTGAACTGGGCCACATGTTGATGGGGATTGCCTGTCCCCTGGTAGACATGGAACTTTGGGATCGTGTAGCCCGGCGGGTATTTGATCTGATCGTACCATCTCGGATATGGTCGTCCCGTCTTGACGACTTGGCCAGTGATTAATCGAAAATATTGCGTATTTTAGCCGGCAATTTCCTCATCATTTGCATTCATATAAAAGTGTTCGGCATTCATATTTTACATATTAGCAAAACTGTCGCAAAATATCAGATTACATGTGTTAGAACATAAAACCGACACTATAAAGGAAATTGACTGCATTTCATGGCATCGCATCATCCCTACATTTGCACAACACTTGTTTTGAGATCTGTGCAGGAAAATCCAGAAGTAAAGCCAAAAACTTACAGGGTACCGATCAAACATGACGCCAACTCAATGATTTCAGTTCTGGTACCAATTCAAAAGGCAAAACAAAAATCAACATATCAAAGAAAGGCCCAAGGATCAACCCAAGACCACTGCAAAAGACCAAGCCCCAAGGAGTCTACTTGGCCGCGGAACCGCGGCCTAAGCCGCCTTGTGCCGCGGTTCCGCGGTCAACTTGCCACGTCATCCACCAAACTTTGCACCAAAATTCTTATCTCTGGGCCCACATTCCTTTCTGATACAACAATTTCCAGAATACTCCAGAGACTTCTGCCAGATCAGCGAGCTTTGGGATCAACACTAAACTAGCCTTATCATTCTAGAAACTTCTCCCTAAACCCTAGCTTAAACCCTAAGCTAAGCCTAACAAACTCTTTCTAGAAGTTCCTCAACAAACTTTTGGAGGGAACTCAAGAAGGCTTAGGGTTTGGGTGCTCTATAAATAAGACCCTAGGCTCACTTGTAAAGGAGAATGGAAAAATCCCTCCATTAGTTCAATCTAGAGCCATTCTATCTCTTTCTTCATCTTTTTCTTCCACAAGTCTAGTGAGAGGACTTGTGTGAAACCCTAACCCTAATTCCAATCAAAAGCCAAGATCCCGAGTACCCATCAAGCAAGAAGCCTTGCAACCTTTTAGGAGCCGAGCCGTTCTTCAACAGAGCAAGTGGTCCAAGCCGATCCGCGACTCACGGAGCCGAGCGAAGCCAAGTCGACAATTTAATTCTTCCTCTTGTAGTTCTTGAGCGACTGTAATCAAATTGTTGATATAAATAAAAGGTGATACTCTTTTATCTTGTTTTCTTTAAATTCTTGCATCATGATTCAATCTAAATTTCTAGTTGTAATTCTTGTTGTGATGTTTGAGTAACACTCCGCTCGTCGAGGAGTCGAGACAATCAATAGAATGATGATGTAATATATCCTAAATCGATTCTTGAATCCTACGAGTTTTGTAAACCCTAGTAAGATCAAGAATCGACGATCCAATTCGTTGCGATGCTTTCTTGATTGATATTGCTCGAGATTGGGGAGTTACGATCGTTTCTTGAAATTGCTAGAGGCTAGAGTGTGAATGATATCAACGAAAGAACAAGGGTTAAACGATGAAACCCTAGTTTCATCAAGAAAGCCCTAACTCTCGTCGATCATCATCGATCTAGTATCAATCCTTCGAAGGACAAGAACACGAAATCTTGAAATTACATCACGTCTATAGATCCGATCGATTCCTACGAGCCTCATTTAGATTCTTGACATTTTGGTTGGAAATATTATCGAAACCCAATTCTTGATTGTTTATCAGTTTCTTGATTCTTGATTAAACTCGTGACACCTGAATCAATTGATAAATTCTTGAATCATATTTTCTTTTCTTTTCGATTAACTTTTCGATTCAAACAAATCAAATATACAAACGAATCGCACAATCCCTGTGGATGATCCGCACTCGCTTACGATCTACAACTGACACCGTAGTTGATTGCGGTCAAATATAATTTTTTGGTTGTGAACTTTATTCAATTTTCTAATTACCGACACAAAGAGACTCTTATCGATTTGATTTACTTACTCAGTCTCGCATTTTACGATCAATCAAATGGTGCCGAAATCGAGAACTATTTGAATTGATACTTTTCACATCCAATCAAGAAAAAAATTCAACCAAATGGCGCCGTTGCCGGGGATTGCGCGCTAATTCGTTTTATATCAAAGTTTGAATTGAAAGATTTATTTCATTGAGATTTTTGAGATCAAAATTCGTGCAAACCCTAAACAGTTTGTTGTGTTTCATTGCAAGGAGATCTGGAGCTTGCTGGAAATTGGAAAAAAAAATTGGAATATACCAGAGAGCTGAGGGAGTCTACAGAAGCTCCCTGAAGAAGTTTGGTGCAGTGTTCTCCTACTTCAACCGCGGAAGCGCGGCCTAAGTGCCCATATACGGCGGAACCGCGGCAAGCTTAGGGGATCTCTGCAAAATTTTTGCTTCAGGTGATTTCTTACCTTCTCCTCTCTCCTCTTTTTAGCTCCAACTGACAATTTTCTGCAGGATTCTTTGCAAAGAATAGCAGCTCGCAAATTGCAAAATTAAATTTGTGCGTGATTTTGTTTCTTGGTTGTTTGCATTATAAATACGAATATTAAGGGGCACGACCAAATCCAAATTAGGTGGGGATTTCATTACCCTTCCTAAGCCCTGAAAACCACAAAACATGCATCCGCATTGACCCACATTAACTAAAAGAAATCTAAAGATGACTCTATGGACTGTCGCGCTCAATTAGGACAGAAGAAGGCCGTGGGTAATTCATTGCTTATCCGCGTTTTCTTGTGGTGCCTAGGAAAGTGTGTCGAAGGCTAGTGGTTATTAATTAGGCCCACTACTTATGTAGTGGAGTACCTTCCCACTTACCTGGCACTTACCTGGCCACAGGGGAACAAAGAGGCAGCGGAGGATTCTATCCTGCGACTTGTCTTTTGGCAGTTAGGATCGGTCTAGAGCCGGACCTAGGTGACCACTAGATTCTAGGGTTTGTGTGCTGCATTTATTGTGTCGCATTTTTTTTTTCAAAAATCCGCCCCTTTTTCAAAGCAAACACCGCATTCATTCATTTACCCCTAATTATAAGCCAACGCTGCCACTTGTACTAACCCTTTTTAGTACAAGATAGGCTGGACACGGGATTCTAGTGCCCGTTTAGTCCGCGTACCCTTTATCGACTCCGAAGTCGATATTTCTCCATTTACCTTTCCTTTACCCACTACCACACCCACACCGATGGATCCGACTCCATCAAACTTCTTTAACCCTAATCTGCCGCCGTCTGTTGGTGCGCAGAATCCACCCCGCATCTCTCTCCAGGAGAGGTGCTATCCACTTAGAGGTCCTCTTTCGACCTGCTTATCCACACCACCAGCCAATGGGGATAACTTTGAGATTAAGCCCCAGTATATCAATCTTTTACCCAAATTCCACGGACTCGAGACTGAGGACGCTTAAGTTTTCATTACAAAATTTGAAAACGTATGCGCAATGATGGGTACGTCACAACTTTCAGTAGATGCGATGCGTCTACGACTTCTTCCATTTACTTTGTGCGATATAGCCGAGAAGTGGCTATATAACACTACCGCACACTCTATTACGAATTGGGAAGAATTCGTCGCTGCATTCCTTAAGAAATTTTACCCAATACAAAAGACAGCTCGAATCCGTAGCGAACTGAACCAATTTGCCCAGCTCCCTACTGAACCATTCTCTAAATGCTTTGAACGTTTCAAGGATCTTTTGGTTCAATGTCCTCATCACGGCATCCCGAGATGGGAGCTTTGCCAAATCATTTATGAGGGCATTAACCCAAACACTAAACAGAGCCTTGAAAACATGTGTCAAGGTACTTTTATGACCAAGGATGATCGGGAAACTTGGAAGTATTTAGAAGAGTTCGCCGAAAAATCACTACAGTGGGAGAGTGGAACCTAACCATTGAATAGGGGTGGCGTACACCAAATAGATGTGTCCATAGGTATTCGAGCTGAGATGGCAGCAATGCAAAAGAAGCTCGACGCTATGGAACACAAATTTTCTGCAGCCTCCCTAAACCCAATGTCGCTCCCCAAAACTGTTTGTGGGTGCTGTTCTGATCCGTCTCATTTAACGGAAGAATGTCCATTAAACTCTGCATTTCAAGGTCACGAGCATTCTAATGCCGCATTTCAAAGACCTCGAAACGATCCATATTCTTCCACGTACAATCAGGGTTGGAGGAATCACCCGAATTTCGCTTGGAACCAAAACCAATCTCAAAACACGGTTCCAAACACGAATCAATTTCAAAGGGCTCTTCCTCCACCACAACAGCAACCCCTTCAACTCACTCAGCACCCCTACCAGTCACAAAATTTCCAAAGCCAGGTCAACACTCCTGCACAGTCTAATCCTATGCAGTTGTCCTGTTCTGACGAATTCTCTCAATTCACTCAAACCATGAAATCACTTTTATCAAATTTCATAGAGGTTTCGACTAAGGTTAGATCTTCCGTCAGTGAGATAAAGAAAAACTCAGCGTCCCAAGCTGAGAGTATCAGATCGATGGAAGCTGAAATCGCACGCCTAAAAGCCGAAATGAGTGCGAGAGAAAAAGGGAAACTTCCCTCTCAACCCCTACAGAATCCTGGACATTACAATGTAAATGCCATCACAACGTTGAGATTGGGGAGAGTGCTGAACAATCATGTCGGGGAAGGTATTGATGATACTGAAAATCATATCAACACCCCGGCTGAGACCTTTCCACACACACACACTTCTCCTTATGATCCTTCTCTTCTACCACACCATCTTCACGCGAGCCTATTCTCCATTTCCCACTAGGCTCGACACCTTCTCCCAACCCTTATAGTTCTCCACAGACGGTCCCCACACCTCTTTTGGGATTTCGTCTACCCCCTCTTCCTTCTCCTATAATGGACCCTGCGCTTATTGCGAAAGCTCCTTACCCGAATCGGTTAAGGGGTAATAGAACGAGTCCTCATATGGAGAAAATTATAGAAATGTTCAAACAGGTTAACATCAATATCCCTCTCCTAAATGCAATTCAACAAGTCCCCGCATATGCGAAAATTCTTAAGGACTTGTGCACTAGGAAGAGGAAGACTCAAGTGCCGAAGAAGGTCTTTATGGCTAATAATATCAGCATTGCTTTTATCCCACAACTACCAAAGAAACGAAAGGACCCAGGATGTCCTACAATATCGATTTCTATTGGGGGTAAAAACATAAATCGTGCTCTTTTAGACCTTGGTGCAAGTGTTAACCTACTCCCTTATTCTGTCTATGAGCAATTAGGGATTGGAGAGCTGAAACCTGCTCACTGCACTCTCCAAATGGCAGACCGTTCAATCACCAAACCAAGGGGTGAATTAGAGGATGTGTTGATAAAGGTCGGGGAATTTGTTTTCTCTGTAGACTTCATTGTGCTCGACACACATCCTGTAGCAAACCCCCAGGGCCAAATTCCGGTGATTCTAGGTCGTCCTTTCCTTGCCACTTTCAACGCTGTTATAAACTGTAGAAACGGTTCAATGAATTTATCATTTGGAAATATGACCATTGAACTAAATATCTACAAAGTTGGAAGTCAGCCATCAGAACCCTCTGCTCATATTTTAGATGTGTGCTCTGTCCATGAGATCGCTCCCGATAGCTGTGGAGCTGAGGAACTTTGCTTTACTGATCTCGATGACATTACCACATCTCTGTTTGACTTTACACAAGATCTTAGTGAGGACACTTTACCTACACTTGAGTCCTGCACTTCTGACTTTTCTCCACCCGAGTCTGTATCTTTCACAGGCTCTGAGCTTCTTTGTAAATCCAAAAATCACTCAATTATCCCTTCTTCTATCATTTCTCCGCCTGAATTAGATCTCAAAATTTTACCGTCTCATCTGAAATAGGCTTATTTAGGTGAGAAGGAGTCTTTACCGGTTATAATATCCGCTTCTCTAGCATTAGAGCAAGAGAATGCACTTTTATCGGTATTGAGATCTAACAAAAAGGCGTTTGGTTGGAGTATGGCGGACATCAAAGGGATTAGTCCCTTGATAGTTGAACATCATATACATGTGATGGATGATGCCAGACCAACCCGAGAACCACAGAGACGGTTGAATCCCGTCATGAAGGAAGCGGTCATAAAAGAGATCGTCAAATGCTTAGATAATGGTATTATATACCCCATCTCCGATAGCCAATGGGTGAGTCCTATACATGTCGTTCCTAAGAAATCTGGCATCACTGTTATTACCAATGAAGCAAATGAGTTGATTCAGACACGCGCCCAAACTGGGTGGCGTGTATGTATCGATTATAGAAAACTCAATGCTGCCACGAGGAAAGACCACTTTCCTCTACCATTCATTGATCAAATGCTGGAACGCTTAGCAGGAAGAGAGTATTATTGTTTTATGGACGGATACTCAGGCTATAATCAGGTCCCCATCGCCAAAAAGGATCAAGATAAAACCACTTTTACTTGTCCTTTTGGTACCTTTGCTTACAGTCGCATGCCCTTTGGGTTATGCAATGTTCCCGCTACCTTTCAGCGGTGTATGATGGGGATATTCTCTGATATGGTAGAGAATTTTCTGGAGATCTTTATGGACGACTTCTCGATTTTTGGAGACTCATTTTCCGATTGCCTTGCGAATCTTGACGCTGTTCTTACTCGTTGCAAAGAGAAGAACTTGACTTTGAACTGGGAAAAATGCCATTTTATGGTCCAAGAAGGAATTGTTCTTGGACATGTTATTTCACAGAAAGGCATTGAGGTTGACAGAGCTAAGATAAATGTCATTCAAAACCTCCCTCATCCCAAAAGCGTCAAAGATATTCGCTCTTTCCTTGGCCATGCGGGCTTTTATAGGAGATTCATTAAGGACTTTAGCAAAATTGCTAGACCTTTAACTCTTCTCCTGGCCAAGGATACGACCTTCCATTTTGACTCGGACTACGAGACAGCTTTCGACTCACTTAAACACTCACTCACTTCAGCCCCCGTTTTATCATCACCAAACTGGGACTACCCCTTTGAGCTGATGTGTGACGCATCTGATTTTGCAGTAGGTGCAGTCTTAGGACAGCACATCGAAAAGATGCCACACGTGATTTACTATGCAAGTAAGACCCTGAATGATGCGCAAATCAATTATACAACCACAGAAAAAGAACTCTTAGCGGTTGTATTTGCATTAGAAAAATTCAGGCCTTACTTAATTGGCTCACCTATAGTTGTGTATACTGACCATTCCGCTTTAAAACATCTTCTGGCGAAGAAAGATGCAAAAGGTCGACTAATACGTTAGATCCTACTGTTACAAGAATTTGATCTTGTTATCAAAGATAAGAAAGGATGTGAAAATGTAGTAGCTGACCATCTTTCACGCATCTCTTCTTCCCCTGTGACCCTGCCGATCAATGACTCGTTCCCTGACGAACAACTCTTGAGCGTATCCAATGAACCATGGTTCAGGGATATTGTGAACTGTCATGTCACAGGACTGATACCCAGCGATTGGTCAAAACAGGACAAATACCGTTTTCTTTCCCAAGTAAAACACTTTTACTGGGACGAGCCCTATTTGTTTAAATATTGTCCTGATCAGATCATTCGCCGGTGTGTCCCGAATGAAGAGTTCAAGAGTGTTCTTTCTTTTTGTCATGATCAGGCCTGTGGGGGTCACTTCGGTCCTAAAAAGACGGCGGAGAAAGTTTTGCAATGTGGATTTTATTGGCCGACCTTATTCAAGGACGCATTTGACCATTGCAAAACCTGTACACAATGTCAGTACACGGGTAGAATCTCCCAGAGGAATGAAATGCCTCAGCAACCCATCTTGGTTGTTGAAATATTCGATGTTTGGGGCATTGATTTTATGGGTCCTTTTCCCAACTCCTTTGGGAATTTGTACATACTGCTGGCAGTTGATTATGTCTCAAAGTGGGTAGAACCCATTCCATGTCGCACTAATGACAAGAAAGTTGTCATTAAGTTCTTAAAAGAGAATATCTTCTCGCGATTTGGACACCCACGCGCTATTATTAGCGATAATGGGACACACTTCTGCAACAGATCTTTCGAGACTCTGATGCGGAAATACTCAATCAACCACCGACTTTCTACACCCTATCACCCCCAAACAAGCGGGCAGGCTGAAATCTCAAACAGACAAATCAAACTTATCCTGGAGAAAACTGTTGCTAAAAATAGAAAAGACTGGTCGACCAAACTGACGGATGCTCTGTGGGCATTCCGAACTGCATATAAAACCGACCTAGGAATGTCTCCATATAGGATAGTGTTTGGGAAAGCATGTCATTTACCCGTCGAGATAGAGCATAAAGCATTGTGGGCTATTAAGGAAATAAATTTTGATCTAAATCTTGCTTGCAACTTTCGGAAGCTGCAACTTAATGAGCTAAGCGAACTCCGCGATGAAGCTTATGATAACGCTGTAATCACAAAGAATAGGACTAAGGTTTTTCACGATAAAAATATTTTGAGGAAAACATTTTCACCTGTTCAACAAGTCCTTCTTTATGATTCACGATTACACCTTCACACGGGTAAGCTCCGATCTCGATGAAAGGGACCTTTTGTTGTGCGGTCTGTATACCCGCACGGGGCAGTAGAAATAGAAAATGTTAAAAACGGCACATTTTTCAAAGTAAATGGACATAGACTAAAGCCGTATTTTTCCACTGACCCCACGGAGGAGCTCTTGTTCTTACAAGAGCCAGTTTATTTGGATTAAAATTCCTCCGTCTCACCTTCATGTCCAGTATATCATTGCATCATTTTTTTTGAATGGAGGTGAGTGAAAAGAATAAGTTTAGGGGAAGTTCTTCACTTATATATTTTGCCCCCACTAATAATTCCTCCCAGACTTACAGGTTTTGTAGATATAGCTGTTGGCAACAGTGAGAACACTGTTGAAAACAAGTTTGGGGGAGGTTTGTGCTTATTTTTGCATCATCTGCATAAGCACAAAACATTTCTTTTAAAAATCTATAAAAATTGAAAAAATTTCAAAACCCATAAAAATTTTCAAGTATAAAAATAATTTTAATATTTACACTTTTTTGTATATAAATAAGATAATGAAAGTTTAGAATATGAACATTTACATCCATGAGATTAGAAAAATTTAAGAAAACTAAGAAAATTAGAAGTTTTCTTATACGAACTAGTAATAAGTAGTTATGAGTCATTGTCCCAAGAGTTAGTAAGATGAAGGATGGCACTAATCTGAGGATAAAAATAAGTCTGAAAAATAGTTTCTATTCTGGAAGCCAAACATTTTGAACGTTGCTACCCTGCTATTCGCACTTACACACGTTCTTGAAACCTGGGATAGTAGAGGATACCTTGAAATGCTCTTGTCTTAAAGCCAAAAGTATGAAGGAAAAAAAAAAGTGAATAAAGAAAATATAGAGTGGTGAGAAAAATGGACACTGGTTTTGTTATCACCAAGGGAAATAAAAATATATAGCGAGGGTGCTTCTTCACCTAGTGCCCTAAGGCCAACTGGTGTGGGAGTCACTGCTGTGCCTGAGGTGGTGCAAGACGAGGAAAATACACCAAGTAAGCAAGCACAGGAGTAATCGGTCGGTTAGTACCTCAAGAAGTATTAACGGTCGCATGAAAGTGTGTGAGCAATCTCATCTAAATATTCATTAATTAAAAAGTGCTGAAGCTGATGGGCAAGAGTATGATAGCTTGAATTGAATTCTCCGGGTGTAGGGATGTCTTTACACACACGCATGGTGATATGATCGATGTTTGGAATAAAGATAGGAATGAAGAATAAGACGATGTTTTATTGAGAGAGGACGTGATTTCTGACATCTTTTCATGACCATTAAGATAGGGCTCATGACAACCGAAAAGCTAGCTTAGTTGGAAACCCTAATTTTCAAGGCTTTTCTTTTACGATTCTTTTCTTTAAATGTAATATTCATGATCTTTCTTTTATTATTGGATTTTGTGGGTGCAATCCGCTGAAAACCCTCAGGAGACAACACTCCTCCTACTAGGGACACCTAGAGGTTTAAAGGCTTGTTGCACGTGCTCAGTGCAATCGTGTTGCCTACGAAAGTGTGCTAGTTAGTTTTTTTTCTCTTTCTTTATTTTCTCCTTCTCTTTTTAATAAAACAGTTCGCTCGAGACGATCGAAATTAAGTTTGGGGGAATTTGATTAGTCGAAAATATTGCATATTTTAGCCGGCAATTTTCTCATCATTTGCATTCATATAGAAGTGTTCGGCATTCATATTTTACATATTAGCAAAACTGTCGCAAAATATCAGATTACATGTGTTAGACCATAAAACCGACACTATAAAGGAAATTGACTGCATTTCATGGTATCGCATCATCCCTACATTTGCACAACACTTGTTTTGAGATCTGTGTAGGAAAATCCAGAAGTAAAGCCAAAAACTTACAGGGTACCGATCAAACATGACGCCAACTCAATGATTTCAGTTCTGGAACCAATTCAAAAGGCAAAACAAAAATCAACATATCAAATAAAGGCCCAAGGATCAACCCAAGACCACTGCAAAAAGACCAAGCCCCAAGGAGTCTACTTGGCCGCGGAACCGCGGCCTAAGCCGCCTTGTGCCGCGGTTCCGCGGTCAACTTGCCACATCATCCACCAAACTTTGCACCAAAATTCTTATCTCTGGGCCCACATTCATTTCTGATACAACAATTTCCAGAATACTCCAGAGACTTCTGCCAGATCAGCGAGCTTTGGGATCAACACTAAACTAGCCTTATCATTCTAGAAACTTCTCCCTAAACCCTAGCTTAAACCCTAAGCTAAGCCTAACAAACTCTTTCTAGAAGTTCCTCAACAAACTTTTGGAGGGAACTCAAGAAGGCTTAGGGTTTGGGTGCTCTATAAATAAGACCCTAGGCTCACTTGTAAAGGAGAATGGAAAAATCCCTCCATTAGTTCAATCTAGAGCCATTCTATCTCTTTCTTCATCTTTTTCTTCCACAAGTCTAGTGAGAGGACTTGTGTGAAACCCTAACCCTAATTCCAATCAAAAGCCAAGATCCCGAGTACCCATCAAGCAAGAAGCCTTGCAACCTTTTAGGAGCCGAGCCGTTCTTCAACAGAGCAAGTGGTACAAGCCGATCCGCGACTCACGGAGCCGAGCGAAGCCAAGTCGACAATTTAATTCTTCCTCTTGTAGTTCTTGAGCGACTGTAATCAAATTGTTGATATAAATAAAAGGTGATACTCTTTTATCTTGTTTTCTTTAAAATCTTGCATCATGATTCAATCTAAATTTCTAGTTGTAATTCTTGTTGTGATGTTTGAGTAACACTCCGCTCGTCGAGGAGTCGAGACGATCAATAGAATGATGATGTAATATATCCTAAATCGATTCTTGAATCCTACGAGTTTTGTAAACCCTAGCAAAATCAAGAATCGACGACCCAATTCGTTGCGATGCTTTCTTGATTGATATCGCTCGAGATTGGGGAGTTACGATCGTTTCTTGAAATTGCTAGAGGCTAGAGTGTGAATGATATCAACGAAAGAACAAGGGTTAAATGATGAAACCCTAGTTTCATCAAGAAAGCCCTAACTCTCGTCGATCATCATCGATCTAGTATCAATCCTTCGAAGGACAAGAACACGAAATCTTGAAATTACATCACGTCTATAGATCCGATCGATTCCTACGAGCCTCATTTAGATTCTTGACATTTTGGTTGGAAATATTATCGAAACCCAATTCTTGATTGTTTATCAGTTTCTTGATTCTTGATTAAACTCGTGACACCTGAATCAATTGATAAATTCTTGAATCATGTTTTCTTTTCTTTTCGATTAACTTTTCGATTCAAACAAATCAAATATATAAACGAATCGCACAATCCCTGTGGACGATCCGCACTCGCTTACGATCTACAACTGACACCGTAGTTGATTGCGGTCAAATATAATTTTTTGATTGTGAACTTTATTCAATTTTCTAATTACCGACACAAAGAGACTCTTATCGATTTGATTTACTTACTCAGTCTCTCATTTTACGATCAATCAAATGGTGCCGAAATCGGGGACTATTTGAATTGATACTTTTCACATCCAATCAAGAAAATAATTCAATCAGCCAGCTGCCTCAGTTGCCTGGTGATTATATATTCATCCAGGTCAGCCTTGGAAATTGTCTCCTCCTTGGCTGTTGACAGAGCCGGTGGAGGATTCGACGTTTCTCCTCTTTCATCTTCGAGGACGATCGGAGGATCTTCAGCAGGAAGATCTTGTTGGATCATCACACCTACCATATCCTGAAACAGAAGGGCCATTCGTTGTATATTGGCTGCTTGTTCCGCAGCCTCTTTATCCTTCTTTTCCAGTATTCTCCGAAGGAATTCGACGTCGGTTTCTTCCACTTGGCGTTCATTTGAGGACGCTTCGGGACTTTCTTTTGGCCCAGTGAGTGCGGCCATCGCGGTCATCATTTCTTGGAGCTCTTGCTGCTGCTCTTGAGCTTTAGTCACCGATCGCGTGAGCGGTCTGTGACCCGTGGATGTACGGCTGTCCTCTTTCCCAGACGCCATGTAAACGGTGTGTACCACTGATCAGTCGAAAATACTGCATTTTTAACACGGCAATTTCCCTATCATTTGCATTCATATAGAAGTATTCGGCATTCATATTTCATATATTAGCAAATCAGTCGTTAAATATCAGATTGCATGTGTTAGACTCTAAAACCGGCACTATAAAGGAAATTGATTGCATATCATGGCATCGCATCATCCCTATATTGCGCAACACTTGTCTCGAGAATTTGCAGAAACAAAAGCCAAAATTTACATGGTGCTGATCAAACATTACGCCAACTCAATGATTTCAGATCTGGTAGCAATTCAGAAGGAAATACAAAAATCAACATATCAGAGAAAGGCCAAATTGTCAACCCAAGACCACTGCAGAGAGACCAAGCCCCAAGGAGCCTACATGGCCGCGGAACCGCGGCCGGAGCCGGCTTGCGCCGCGGTTCCGCGGCGGCGCTGCCACGTCAGCCATCAAACTTCAGTGCATTATTCCTCTCTCAGCTCCTACACTTCAGAAATCTATATCAAATTCCAGAAGAACCCAGAAGCTTCTGCCAGATCAGCAAACTAGGGTTTCTAAGCTTAATTAATCCTAGCTTAAAGCCTAAGCTAGCTCCTAACAAACTAATTCTAGAAGCTCCTCAACAAACTTTTGGAGGGAATTATAATTTCAAACCTAGACCTAGAGTTTGGGAAGTCTATAAATAGAAGCCTAGACCTAGGGTGTAGGGGATCCCAATCTAGTATCAAACTAGAGCCATTCAATCTCTTTACCTTTTTCTTCATCTTCTTCCACAAGTCTAGTGACAAGACTTGTGTGAAACCCTAACCCTAATTCCAATCCAAAGCCAAGATCCCGAGTACCAAATCAAGCAAGAAGCCCTTCAACCTTTTAAGAGCGGAGCCGATCTTCAACAGAGCAAGTGGTCCAAGCCGATCCACGACTCACGGAGAAAAGCGAAGCCAATTCAACAATCAAGTTCTTCCTCTTGTAGTTCTTGAGCGACTGTAATGAAATTGTTGATATAAATAAAAGGTGAAATTCTTTTATCTTGTTTTCTTTAAATTCTTGCATCATGATTCGATCTCAATTTCTAGTTGTAGTTCTTGTTGTGATGTTTGAGTAATACTCCGCTCGTCGAGGAGTCGAGACGATCAATAGAATGATGATGTAACATATCTTAAAACGATTCTTGATTCCTACGAGTTTTGTAAACCCTAGCAAGTTCAAGAATCGACGACCTAGTTTCGTTGCGATGCTTTCTTGATTGTTATCGCTCGAAATTGGGGAGTTACGATCGTTTCTTGAATTTGCTAGAGACTAGAATGTGAATGATATCGACGAAAGAACAAGGGATAAATGATGAAACCCTAGTTTCACGAGAAATCCCTAACTCCCGTCGATCATCATCGATCTAGTATCAATTCTTCGAAGGACAAGAATACGATATCTTGAGATTACATCACGTCTATAGATCCGATCGATTCCTGCGAGCCTCATTTAGATTCTTGATATTTGGTTGGAAATATCATCGAAACCCGATTCTCGATTGTTTATCATTTTCTTGATTCTTGATTAGATTAGTGACACTTGAATCAATCGATAAAATCTTGAATCATGTTTTCTTTTCTTTTCGATTAACTTTTCAATTCAAACAAATCAAACATAGAAACGAATCGCACAATCCCTGTGGACGATCCGCACTCACTTACAATCTACATCCGACACCGTAGTTGATTGCGGTTAAATAATTCTTTGATTGTGATTCTATACATTTTCTAAACCGACACACAAAGAAATGATCAATCAAATGGCACCGCTGCCGGGGATTACGCGCTAATTCGTTTTATATTTGAAATTTGAATCGAAAGATTTATTCCATTGTAATTTTTGTAATCAAAATTCATGCAAACCCTAAACGATTTGTTGTGGTTCATTGCAAGAAAATCTGGAGCTGTTGTGCAATTGAAGAAAAATTTTGGAAATTTCCAGAGAGCAGAAGAAATCAACAGCAGCTTGCTGTTGAATTTTGGTGCAAAGATCATCACAGACGACCGCGTTTCCGCGGTGGGAGCCCCTTATTGCGGCGGTTCCGCGGCTTGGTGAAGCCCTCTCTGCACAAAAATTCCACAGGTAACTTCTTACTTGTTTCTCTTCTCCTCTCTCTGCTCCAACTAACAAATTTCTGCAGGCTTCTTTGCAAATAATCGCAGCTCGCAAATAGCAAAATTAAATTTGTGCGTGTTTTTGTTTCTTGGTTGTTTGCATTCTAAATACGGATATTAAGGGGCACGACCAAATCCAAATTAGGTGGAGAGTTCATTACCCTTCCTAGGCCCCGAAAATCACAAAACTTGCATCCGCATTTACCCCAATTAACTAAAAAAGGATCTAGAGATGACTCTAAGGACCGTCGTGCTCACTTAGGAGAGAAGAAGGCCGTGGGTAATTCATTGCTTATCCGCATTTCTCTTGTGGTGTCTAGGCAAGTGTGTCGAAGGCTAGTGGTTACTTAATTAGGCCCACTACTTACGTAGTGGAGAACCTCCCACTTACCTGGCACTTACCTGGCCACAGGAGAGACAAAGAGGCAGTGGAGGATTTTATCCTGCGTCTTGTCTTCTGGCAGTTAAGAGCGGTCTAGAGATCTGACCTAGGCGACCAATAGAATTAGGGTTTGTGTGCTGCATTTGTTGTGTTGCATCATTTTTTCAAAATCCGTATCATTTTCAAAACAAACACCGCATTCACTTCATTTCCCCTAATTATAAGTCAACGCTGTCACTTGTACTAACCCTTTTTAGTACAAGATAGGCTGGACACGGGATTCTAGTGCCCGTTTAGTCCGCGTACCCTTTATCGACTCCGAAGTCGGTATTTCTCCATTTACTTCTTCTTTACCCACTACCACACCCACATCGATGGATCCACCTCCATCGAACTTCTTTAACCCTAATCTGCCGCCGTCCGTTGGTGCGCAGAATCCACCCCGCATCTCTCTCCAAGAGAGGTGCTATCCTACACGAGGTCCTCTTTCGACCTGCTTATTCATTCCATCAGCCAATGGGGATAACTTTGAGATTAAACCCCAATACATCAACCTTTTACCCAAATTCCACGGACTCGAGACTGAGGACGCTTACGTTTTCATTACCAAATTTGAAAACGTATGCGCAATGATGGGTACGTCACAACTTTCAATGGATGCTATGCGTCTACGACTTCTTCCATTCACTTTGTGCGATATAGCCGAGAAGTGGCTATATAACACTACCGCACACTCTATCACGAATTGGGAAGAATTCATCGCCGCATTCCTTAAGAAATTTTACCCAATGCAAAAGACAGCTCGAGTCCGCAGCGAAATAAATCAATCCAATCAGCTTCTAAATGAACCATTTTCAAAATATCTTGACCGCTTCAAGGATCTGTTGGTTCAATGCCCATATCACGGAATCCCGAGATGGGAACTGTGCCGAATCATATATGAGGATAGTAACCCTAACACTAAACAGAGTCTTGAAAACATGTGTCAAGAAAATTTTATGAACAAAGACGATGGGGAAGCTTGGAAATACTTAGAAGATTTCGCTGAAAAATCTTTACAGTGGGAAATTCCATCATTTAAGGGTGGCAATAACCAATCGGATGTTTCCATAGGAGTTAGAGCTGACATTTCAGCTATACACAAGAAACTCGAGACTATGGAAAACAAATTTTTAGCTGCCTCCCTTAATCAAATATCACTTTCCAAAACTGTATGTGGCTGCTGTTCTGATCCTTCTCATTTGACGGAAGAATGTCCACAAAATTCTCCGTTTCAAGATCATGAGCATACCAATGCCGCATTTCAAAGACCTAGAAACGATCCATTTTCTTCCACATATAATCAGGGGTGGAGGAATCACCCTAATTTTGCTTGAAACCAATCACACTCTCAAAACACGGTTCTAAACCAAAACAATTTCCAAAGGGTCCCTCCACCACAACAGCAACCACAACTTTAATTGAGTCAGCACCCCTTTCAAGCACATAACTTTCAAAATCCGGTCAACACACCTGCACTGTCTAGTCCTTTACAGTTGACCGGAACTGATGAATCCTCTTCTTTTGCACAATACATGAATTTGGTCTTAATAAATATCATGCAAGTTTCGGCTGAAATGAAGTTTTCTGTCGATAAAATTGAGAAAAACTCTGCGTCCCAAAACGAGAGTATTAAATCGATGGAAGAAGAAATTGCACGATTAAAAGCTGAAATGAGTGCAAGAGAGAAAGGGAAACTTCCAGCTCAACCTTTACCCAATCCTGGCTATTCACATCATGTGAATGCAATCACCACGTTGAGATCTGGGAGAGTGCTAGATAACCATGTTGGGGAAGAAGTTGATGATATTGACAATCCTATCAACACCCCGGCTGAGACCTTTCCTCACACACACACTTCTAATTCTGACCCCAGTTCTTCTACCCCACCACCTTCTTCCGAGCCTATTCTTCGTTTCCCAAAAGGCTCGCCACTTCAGCCCACCTCTTCTACTCCTCCACGGACGATCCCCACTTCTATTCTGGGATCGATTCCACACACACTTCCTTCTCCTATGATGGACCCAGCGCTTATTGCTAAAGCACCTTATCCGAATCGGTTAAGGGCTAACACACCAAGTCCACATATGGAGAAGATCACTGAGATGTTTAAACAGGTTAATATCAACATCCCTCTTCTAGATGCTATCCAACAAGTCCCCGCATATGAGAAGCCGCCTTGACGACTTCGGGAGCAGCTGTCTTCTTTGGGATGGCCACCTCAGGTATCATGGGCTCCTTGGCGGGCCCTTTGGAGTTCAGGCTCAGTCTGGTGAAGACCGAGGAGTAGGACGACCCGTTGAGAGGCGCCGTGGGAGTAGCAAGTCGATCAAAGACCGACTTCTTTGAAGCTTCCGGTACGGGCACTGGGATGTTAACGTTCACCGGCGGGAGCATGGTCCCAAAGAACAGACCGGTGGTAACTTGAGTCACTTGTTCCACAGGCATAGTAAACAGGGAAGCAGCCTGCGGTCCATAGGCTACACCTCCAGGTGAGGCGGAGCGTCGGTTGCATTTGCAGTTCGAGCAGTTGCCAGCCATTGATCCTTTTGCTTTCTGCAGCAAACGAAACGCCAAATCTTAGTACTTCGAAACCCAAGGGCAACCATTAGCAAACCGCGATTGGTTCGCGAATCACGACACACGAAGTGTGGAGTGGAAAGAGGAAAAGGTTCCAACGGGCGTGCAAGAATCTGTTCCCCTCCGAAAGACGGCGCGACGCAGAGACGTCTTGCCTGAAATTCGGGGCAGATGCTAATAGGTGCTATCCGTCCACCTCTCCGAAGATGCCAAGTTGATTTATGGCACCATATATCGAAGGTTTAAACGGATGCGTCCGATGCAGCAGACTTCGTCAGATTGCCCCTCGTTTGAGGGGGTTTTGATTATGGGGATGCTCTTCCCTGCAGACGCAAGCCCCTGCAGTTAATTACGCTACCGCATCGCGGTAACAACTTTCTCCTTCTCCATATGGTCACTTCGTGTCGTGTGTGTTTGTTTTGTGTTTGGTTGCCGGTGGATTGTATACGGAGACTAAGTTATGTTGTCGCCCGTAGGGCGTGGACTAGTCCAAATCCGTATTATCTTAGATTTGGGTTTGGGGGTTTGAGTTTAAGGATACGTTAGCCTCGTTTGAGACTAAGATCAACTTAAACATTAGTTAAGGATATGTTAGTCTCATTCCAGACTAAGATCAACTTAACCATTTGTTAAGGATACGTTAGTCTCATTTCAGACTAAGATCAACTTAACGGGATCGTTTAAATCCAACAAAAGAGCGTTTGGGTTAAGGACATCATAGTCCATGAGTTTAAGGACCCCACAGTCCATATCAATGTGTGGTTGTCGGGACCCGTCACCTCTTTGAAGACGTTGAGGAATTACAACGACAAATATCAAAGGAGTGAAGAGATGTACCCTTGAACCAAGGTAAATTAGATGATCTGTAACCCAATTTGGAACCAAGACCACTTAATTATATCACGAGCCCATTGACTCAGTTGAATTTGAATTGCGGACTTATGGCCTTCTTGGGCTAAGTCCAATCATGTTTGGAATATTGGCCCTCTGTTGGTCCATTAGACATATTCAATTGCAGGGGAGGCTTTGCCTCTAGAAAATTAGCCAATTGGGCTAAAGCTAGTGTTAAACACTAAGGACTAACAGTGTTGAACACTGGAAATAAGATGGTCAAATTAGTGTTCAACACTAAAAATTGTGATTCTCAAATTAGTGTTAAACACTAACAGATAACAGTGTTAAACACTGACAACAGAATTATCAGATTAGTGTTAAACATTAACAGAGGGGGGAATCACGTGGGAGCACGTGATGGCACCCAAAAAGTGGGGCCAGATCCCCTTCATTTTTGTTCTGTAGATAAGTGTTTAACGCTTTTAATTCTCACAGCCATCACGTGTGGGCACGTGATGGGTGCTCATGCCTTGATTTATTAGCATATTCATTAGAGATCACGTGAGGGCGCCCAGTGCTTGCTTTTTCTCCTCTGTCACGTGGGGGCACGTGAGGCGTTGCCTCAAAGTTCTTTTTCTGTGGATCTTTACAGGGGTCACATGGGGACACGTGACCCCGGTTCTTTACCAGTTCAAAGACCTCTTTATCTTTTTGAGAATTAAATTCTTCATAGGGCTAAACCCTAGCAATAATCTTAGAGGAATTAAATTCCCATTTTTTTGAAGAATTATATTCCTGGATAGGGTTAAACCCTAATTTTCCCTATGTAGGAATTAAATTCCCATATATGTAAAGAATTAAGTTCTGGTATAGGGTGAAACCCTAATTTCTTTTTCAAGGGAATTAAATTCCTGTTAGTCTGAGAGAATTAAGTTCTCAATTAGGGTTAAACCCTAGTTCTGTCCATTTTGAAGGAATTAAATTCCTATAATTTTGGAGAATTGAATTCTCATATAGGGTTAAACCCTAATTTTATTTTGGGAGAATTAAATTCTCTAAACTCAATTCCCCTTCTAAGTTTTGGATCTGCATGGCAGGATCTCAACCCGATGAGAATTAAATTATCAACCTATGCGGAGATGTGTTTCTGCAGATCTTCAACTAGAGGAAGAACTAAGTTCTTTTGCAGAAGAGTTAAACTCTTAGATTTTGAGAATTAAATTCTCTGTTTGAAATTTTGATTCCCTTTCTTTTCTCACCTAGGATTTTCTTTGTTGAGAATTGAATTCTCCTTTCTTTTCTCTCTGCAATTTCAAGATGCCAAAATTCTATATCTTTCTCTTCTCTTGGCACCTATTTATATGAGAAGGAAAAGAATCAATTTGTTTAATGAATCTTTCATTGAAAGATTTTGTTTGTTTTCATAATTAATATGAGCCTTTAGATCATTCAGTGAATTTTATTCACCGTTGGATTTTCAATCCAAAAATATTCTGTTTTTTATTTCTAGTGAGATTTTTAGGGAAATCTTTCCTTGTCTAAAATCTTTCCATAAATTGGTGATTTTTAATCACCCTTGGATTTTTAATCCAACGGTCCCCATAATCCCTTTCCATTTAGAAAGATTTAGAAGCTTTTAGAATTCAATTCTACTAAACTGTAAGGCTTTCGAAGCCAGTCACGTGCTGACACGTGACCCCCAATTGAGTCATTTTCTCAGTGTTTATTTACGCTTCTGTTTTAACCATCATATGCCAACACGTGACCATTGGTCACGTGTGAGCACGTGATACCTCATTGAGGTATTTTCTTCAGCCGTTTGTTTTTATTTCTGTTTTAACTATCACGTGTCAACACTTGACCATTAGTCACGTGTGAGCACGTGACCTCCAATTGGGTCCTCCTTCAGCCGTTTGTTTGTGCTTTTTCATGACAGATTTTAATTCTGTAAAAACGTCACGTGTGAACACGTGATACCTCATCGATGTAACTCCTGATTTTTAATCAGGGAACAACAGGTATATGGGGGATGAGAGCCGGCTCGTGAAGAACTATCCACTTCACGTTGAGTGGGGCGAGCAGCACCGGCGCTCATTCGCCATCTTCTTTGATCAGGCTCGAGTATTAATATATATTTTCATTTGATTTATCCAATATATTTATTATTAACACTTGCAATCTAATAACAATGTTTTTTTTTTGTATTTTCAGTTGGATTACGATTTTCAGCCTGTACCCGACCCTGATCACCCTGGGAGGCTGCTCGACCTTCATGCTCTGTACAATGGCTTGATGAAGAACATGCAGACCAAGGTCCGATACAACAGGAATGAGCTGAAGGCCGACTGCTACTCCCTGTGGATGGAGACCCCCGAAGCAGAGAGAGCGGCCCTCCTATCTACTCCGGCCTTTGCGAGAGTCGACGTAGAGACATGGCCTTTATTGTGCGAATATTTCGACTCTCAATGCAAACAGGTATGTATTTTAAATGTAATTCATTTTTTAGGATATAATTTTTTTTTGTGTTGCTTAATTAGAAAACTAAATGTGAATGCATTGTGCAGAAACAGGCCGCTCAAAATATAGAGAATAGGAAGTCGGCGAAGAGGGGTCGCCCCACTTATACAGGTGGCTCGAGGAATATTACTCGAGCCATGGAGTTATCGGTAAATTACAATAGACCGGCCTTTGTGATATAATGCAATATTAAGAGTTATTTTCTAATATATCTAATATTAAAAGTTATTTTTTAATATTGCAGACAGCTCAGACCCTGGCGCAAGGTGATACACCGTGCGTGCTGTCCGCATATCTTGCCGTCCACGGCACCTCGACAGATCCCGCCACGGGCGAGCTTCGATATCCCGACGTCTCTACCCAGGAGTATTGCGTAAGTGTTAATATTTATTCAACCCCTATTTGAAATTTTAGTTTTGGAAGGTTCAAATTTAAATTTTATACTTATACTTTACTGCTTAATGTGGGTGTAGGAGCGGGTGGTTGAGCAGGCCGAGATATCGGGAATCGATTTTACCGGACAAAGCGATCCGAGGCTGCTGACCCCAGTCCTGGACGCCGCACACGGAGGGCACCACGGAGGTTGGGAGGGAGGCCGGGGACTGGGCCCTAACAGGGCCCATATGAGGTTGGACTCCACCCCGGCGGTTACTTCCTCCGTCTCCAGTGAGCGATGTGTCCAGCAGGAACTGGAGAGCTTGAAGGCCACCGTTCAGGAGTTGAAGGAGATGTTGGTATGTGTACTACTTAATAGTAAAATATCATGTCATATTATAGATATCAACATATCCAATATTAGTACGTAGCCTGAGCTTATTAGGTTGTAGACTTAGCTTTGATTAATCATACATACATATCTAATTAAAATAAACTACGGTTTTCCAAACTAGATATCCAAATGAGGTTTCGAAATAACTTGATAATGATACGAATTCGAATAATACACAGTTCTTACACGCTTATTATACACGTTAGGTCCAGACGCGACAGGGTACATCGGCCGAGACTCCACATGCATCTCCTACGGCTGCGGCTCCGTTTGTACCTACATCGGCTGCGGTTCCGCAGACAACTCCTATAGCTCCACCGCCCGCTCAGACTCCCGCAGCCGCGGCTCCGCAAGCCACTACCTCGATGGCGGCTGCGCAGACCACATCGCCAGCTCCACAGCCCGCTTAGACTCCCGCACGCTCCGCATTGCATGATTTATTGACCGAGAAGCAGGCGCGCCAGATTCTAGCGTTTATCAGAGGTAGAGCTGGACCGAGCTAGGGTAGCTTTTTTATTCTTATTTTTTGAAACATATATTTATTTATATGATACAAATTGTACTACATTTTGGACGATATTGATATTGGTGGTCCTACGGTGTTTATATTTATATCATATTCTGTTTTTTTGTTTCTTTTGTATATTATATGCGTGAGATGTGATTATGAATACTGCATATATGTTGTGTGATGATAAATTTTATATTTGATCGATATATATATTATTGTGCACAGGGCGAGAAAAAAATAGGCAGGCCTTCTTTAAAAAAAACTGATAATATGTACCTACGGATTAATCCGTAGGTACCAACGTTGCCCCTACGGATTAAACCGTAGGGGCAAAATATTAGGATGACTGATATTTTCCCCTGTGATCTCAGTATCAGGAGGTTGAGCTTGCCCCTACGGATATATCCGTAGGGGCAAACAAATGCCCCTACACACTTATCCGTAGGGGCAAAATATCAGGAATCCTGATATTTTGCCCCTACGGATATGTATCTATGCATGTATCCGTAGGGGCTATTACTTGGCCCTACGGATTCATCCGTAGGTACACGTAAACTATTTTAAAATACCGTAAATAAAATAAAGTTTTTACCCCTACGGTCTATTCCGTAGGACAAACGGGAACTACACAGAACTCCGTAAGGACAAATTTTTGTCCGTATGGACAAATTTTTGTCCGTAGGGACAAGTTTAAGGCTTCGACTTACACCTACGGCGTTTGTACCTACAGAGTATTTTCTTGTCCCTACGGCTATATCCGTAGGGGCAGTGGTTTGCCCCTACGGTTAAATCCGTAGGGACAACCTTTATTTGTAGTAGTGTTTAGAAGCGATAATGTTGAGATCAACTGAATTTTTTTTTATTTTGTGGGCAATCTTGGACACCATTCAAAATGAAGGATATGTTAATTAAGGAAGGCATGTAACTATTCAAGACCGTCGAATCGGTTTTCGAAATTTTAATTTTGTAATTATCTTTCTTCCTTTTTCGTGTTGTTAGTAGAAGACTTTGATGTACTGGGTTTTTAATTTTATTAATATTGAGCCGGGCTATGGATTTTTTTATTCCATTTAAAACAAACAAACAAACATGTTTTTAATGAACTAGGAGCAAATGCCAACAAGAGGTTAAAGACACCATTGCATGGTAATTGGTAAGGTCTTTTAATACTTGATTAATGATTTGGCATTAATCGGAGAGACAATTTGTAGAGCCTTCATATAACTGTAAAGCAGTAAATTTTGAAGCAATCTCCGTTGGATGAAATGGATCCCAAAAGAGATATTGATCGCTATTTGAGCAAAGTGTTGCATTTGATGTGCGAAGGCTTGCACCATTGAATTTCCCTGACCCACGACAAGTAGCCTTTATCTCCTTATATCCTAATGCCATTGCCAAGACAATAAAAGATGTTAGAATATAAAAATATCTCTCCACTCTCATCAAAACTTTGGAGTTGTGATGTGGCGGCAAAGATTTTTAAGATGGTACTGGAGTAGCCAGTTTGATTCCCATCAAGTATTTAAACCGTGGATTACTTTAAAAACAAAAAGGCAATACTGCTACATAAAAGTTTATGTTTTGGAGAGTTCTCTGTCGATGAGGTCTGTGAGCGGTGGAGCTGGGCGGAGGACCGAGGAAGACGGCCTCGGGAGGGGGGGGCTCGCGGACGGGCGAGAAGGCCAAGGATACTTGGTCTTGTGGCAACTCAGGGCGAGCTGAGGGGCCGAGAAGGCCAATCTGCAGGGAGCCCTGAGAAGGGCTGGCTTGTGCCGGCAGGTCGTGCACAGGGGTGGCCTGGTCGGCCTCTGTGGACCCTTCCTTCTGAGTTCTGAGACGTGCTATCCGCCACGTGTCCTGATCTTAGGATCCCCAATATTGAGCATCATCATTAGACCCCCACTCCTGTCCCGATCGGTTAGAAGGTCGGGTCAGGAGTAAACTGCCGGGCCTCCCGGGATGAGCTCCCTCCTAAGGTTTCGTCAGGACGCGTCCCAGGGCCGTCAACTGTCTTTTCTGCTAGCGAATCGGGAGGGAATCTCCGCATTTAAGGAGGGTGCACCGGTTCGTGTCGCTTTGAAGTGATAGCCTACGTGTCAAGTGTCGGTTGGCTGACGCGACGTGTGCAGACCTGCGACGTCTGAAAGGACGCGGTCCAGTGCGGGGAAGACAAGTGGAGCAATCGGAGCCGTTGGACGCGAGGAGGTATCTTGGCGGGAGATGAAGGGCACCGTTGGATGAGGTCGCTTGTGACAGTAAATAGGGGTGGGGCCCGTTCCAGGGCCCCTACTCCTTCATATTTCTCGTTCTAGGCCTCGGTTGCTCGGTGCTCATCTCCTTTCTTCCACTTTCGCTTCCTGAGGATCATTCTTCCCAAGGTTAGATGTCTTCTCTTTCCGAGTCAGTAGATGTCGTTGAGGTAGGTTCTAGGAACCCTTTAGGTGAGTCTGAGTCCTCCCGGGGGGCAGGGGTCGGCCCCTCTTCCCGGGATCGTGCGGTGGGGGCAGCCCCCAGGGAGGAGACCGTAGATGCTGCCCCTGGCGCCTCGTGTTAGATAAGGCATGAGGTCGAGCTTGCCAACGCTCGGGCTCGTTTCCACATCCCCTCATTCTATACGCTCCATCTGGCCAAGGAGGGAGAGAGGGCAGACCAAGAATGGGGCAGGGAGATCGCTTTGTATTTGGAAGCATTCTGGGGTGGAATGCGCCTGCCCTTCTCTCCTGAGGTCGTGGGAGCGTTGAACTTCTTCGGGTTAGCTCCCGGTCAGTTGGTGCCGAACTTGTGGAGGATTCTCCTCGGGTTCCTGATCCGCCTGAAGTTACAGGTGATCCCCTTCAGCCTTTCCCTCCTTGATTCATCTCTCGTCTTCAAAAATCACCCAGGTGGTCGAGCGGGCGACCCGAGGTGGGTTTATCTCTTTTTCAGAAAGCGATCAGGGGGCACCGCCGAGACGGGGATTGTGGCCTTGCCTTCTTCCATTCACGACTGAAAGAAGAAGTTCTTCTTCGTTTCCCCTCCCGAAAGCGAGGACTGGCCTGTGCCTACAGAGTGGTCGAGGGAGAAGCACTTGCCGGGGAACCAGTCTAGTGACCCCGCCGCGGTGAGAGTGGCGTCTTGGGAGTCCATCCCCCGCTACGACGTGCTGTTGTCTGAGAGGGTTCTGAGTTGGGCCGGACTCAGCCCCGTTGAGTTCGTCGGTAAGTTTAGGTTTGCTTTTTTGGCTTGTATATTGCTTGTGTCGCTGACTCCTTTGCACTCGGTTTTGTGCAGGACCCATGGATATGGACTTGCTCAGAAAGTCCATGCGCCAGCCGAGGCCGGTCGTGAAGGTTGGGGCACCGGCTCTTCCCGTTCATAGCCCGCCCCGGCTCCTTCTCCCCCGGTGGTAGCGCCCTGCGAGTTCTCAGAGGCGGATCTCACCCCAGGGCCCAGCAAAGCGTCGGGTCGGAGGCGGGCTCGGATTCTGGAAGACCCGGCCTCGGAGGAGGAGACCGGCTCTCCCATAAGGCCGCTCAAGAGGAGATCTGCCCGGGGACCGTCTTCGCCGATCACGGTGGAGGAAGGCGGTCTCCAGTTCGCCGTGCCTTCGGAGCTATCCGTCGCGGATAGCCTGCTCGCCTCGCTGGAACGGAGCTCCAAGCGGGAGCTGGAGGCGATGAAGGCAAGGGTTGTCGCCTTGGAGGGCGAGGTGGAGGCCGGGAAGCGGGAGGTCGCCCGGCACCGCGAGGCTGCCGTGTTTGCTGAGGCCAAGCTTGAGGACGCTCAGGTGCTGGCCGGCAACCTGAAGAAGACAGTGAAAACCCTCCGGAAGGAACTGGGGGCGGCGGCTGAGTGGGCGAAGTTGGCCGACCTGAGGGCAGCCAAGTTGGCCGACCTTTCAGCGGCAAAGTCGGTGGAGGGCTACAAGAAGTCGAACGACTACTACGATGACCTGGCCGTCGCCACGACCCTCATCTGGCACGAGGCCCTCGACGCTGTTAAGACCCGGGTGCCGGGGTTCGCCGATGAAGAGATCCGGGCCCAGTACCCCCTCGCGGACACCAGCGGCAGGGGCAAGAGATTCATGACGAGGAAGTCGTCGAGGACCCGGCTCGCCTCGTGGTGGATGTCGAGGGCCCTGAGGTCGCTCCTGACCCCGAGGCCTAAAGTCCTCGTCTTCCTCCTCCTTTTTATTTTGCTGTGTCTGGAACTTTGTAAGCCTCCGGGCATTTTGTTAGGCCGGGGAGCCAAAAATACCCTCTGTAAAGACTGCCTTTTAGTAATAAAACTTTTTCTTTCTTTGGTTTCATTGATTTGCGCTTTGGTCTTTTGTTCATGAAGAATGCTTATAAAATTTTTCTTCTTGCGCTGTTGGGCCTCCATGTCAGGTCGGCTATCTGCCAAGCGATCGCCCGTCGAGTTGATCCAAGCGCTGCTAAGGAGAAGGCGTCTCCATGGACCCGAAGTCGAGGGGAGATCGCTCTAGACTTGGATGGACCTGATGCCCCTAGTTGGCAGCTCGGACCGTCTGCGTGTGGTGGGCGGAGGGCCGTCCGCCTTATTTGGGCCGAGGATGGATTGAGGCTTCGGTCTCTGGCGTCGTGGGTAGGCAACTACCAGCCTGGGATGACCAAGCGGGATAGCCGCTCGGATGCCTCTTGTGAGGGGTCCGATCCCTGGCTTCATGGGTAGGGAGCTACCAGCCGAAGATGACCGAGCAGGGTAGCTGCCCGGTTGCCCCTTGCGAGGGTTTTTGATCTCTGGTGTCGTGGGTAGGCAACTACCAGCCTGGGACGACCGAGGGGAGTAGCCGCTCGGATGCCTCTTGCGAGGGCTCCGATCCCTGGCGTCGTGAGTAGGGAGCTACCGGGCGAAGATGACCGAGAAGGGTAGCTGCCCGGTTGCCTATTGCGAGGGCTTTGTTCCTTCAAAACGGGGACCGAGCAGGGTTATTGCTTAGTGCCTCTTGGCGAGGACTTTGATCCCTATCGTGGAGGGGGTGTAGAAGCCTACCAAGGACCCTTGGCCGGATAGGGTCACTGCCCGGTGCCTCTTGGCGAGGGCTTTTGTCCTGAAGGATAGCCGAGCGAGGGATCCTCGGGCTGGACCGCCTCTGGGAAGGCTTTCTGATCCTTGGCGTTGAGGTAGGGAAGCTACCCGCCAGGGATAGCCGAGCGATGGTTGTGCTCGACTACCTCTGGGAGGACTTTCTGATCCCTGGCGTTGCGATAGGGAAGCTACCCGCCAAGGATAGCCGAGCGATGGTTGGGCCCGACTGCCTCTGGGAGGACTTTCTGATCCCCGGCATTGCGGTAGGGCAGCTACCCGCCAGGAATGACCGAGCAGGGCAGCTGCTAGGTTTCCTCTTGGTGAGGGCTTTGGTCCCTGGCGTTGCGGCAGGGAAGCTACCCGCCAGGGGTGAACGAGCAAGGCAGCTGTTGGGTTGGATCTTCAAGAGGTTTCGCCCGACTATACATTTGGGGAACAGGAATGGTTAGCATGAGCGTTGAATGCGGGGGGAGGTGAAGCGCCAGGGTCGCGTCGCTTCGATTTCGCTAGAGGAGGCTTGACGATTGCTGCGTGTCAGCGACCTCTTGGGCGAAAGCGGGCGACTGTTGAGCTTCGCTGGGACGCAGTGGGCTATATAAGGCTGAATGAGTACCGGTCCTTCCTTCCTTCACAAACAGAAGATCGAGAATGCAAGACTTCCCGTTCACCATCCCTGACATCATCCACTTCGAAGATGTGTACCTATACGATCAGTACTGCACCGAGGACACGGTGCAGTTGGTGAGGGGCATTGAGGACCACTTCGGCCGGCTGTTCCCTCGACGTTCCTCCCTGATGCAGTTGCTGATGTACTCCATCTGGAGAGCGTCGCCGGGGCTTTACAACCCCCTGTCCGAGCAGCTCTATGATGAGGCCGTGGGCAAGCTTTGGTCTCTGAGGCGCTTTAGCCTGATCTCCGCGAACCGGCTGGCTCGCTCGGAGGCGTTCATCCGTGAGTGCTACGAGTTGATTCTTGGGATTAACGCGCGCGGGGGGAACCGAGGGGAGAGGTTGGATCTCGCGAGGCCTCGGCTGGTGGAGGTCTTTACCGAGTATCACGAGCAGTGCTCTTTGCACCCCCTTCCCCTGCTATTGTAATAATAATTTTTTCTTTTTGTATGTACGGCTGAGGAGCCCATAATTACCTTTTTTTTAAATAAATAAGAACTTTTCTACAAATAAATAAGAACTTTTCTACTTTCCTTGCAATGTTCTGTTGATCTTTATTAAATTGGCAATAGCCTTAGGGAGAGTTTACATTGCCCCAGAAGAATAGTACAGGTTAATAGATGACCCTATCAGTGTGGCCCGAGCTTCCTGGAGGCTTGCTGGTCTTCGTGCCTGGCGCATGGTACGGGGCACTCCAGACAACGGACTTGTCCTCCGCGGAGGCAAGCATGATCTAGCCGATGGTCAGCTCGGCGGGAGGAGGACGCTGCTCCTGTTGGCAGTCGGCCTGTCGCTTATCCCTTAAGTAGGCGAGGTGCCCCGATCGGATAAGCTTCTCGATGTAGTCCCGGAGTTGCTTGCAATCCTCGGTGGCGTGGCCCAGCGTCCGGTGGAAGGCACGGTAAGGGCCCCGGGTCCGCTTTAAGGCCTGACGTGGGATTGGAGGGAACTTGAAGAACCCTTCGCCCTGGGCCTCCTCTAGTAACACTGTGAGGGAGACGTTAAGCGGGGTGTACTCCTGGAACTTCGGGTGATAGGGCTGCTGACGCTCCGGCCTCTCCTCTCGAGCCCTTTTCTTCTGGTCGGGTCGTTCTGCTCGGGGGAGGTTCGCGTTCACTTCGGATTCAAGCTGAACCTCGCGCTCGGTCCACGCCTTGACTTCGGCCATGGTCTTAGGCTGTGCCAACGCAAAGGAGCGCAGCCACTCCTTGTGCCTTAGACCAGATCTGAGCGCCGTGATGACGGTCTCGTCCCGGTGCTCAGGAACCTCGAGGAGGGCGTTGCAAAAGCGAGTGATGTAAGCCTTGAACGTCTCCTTGTCTCCACTCTTAATTGTGAAGAGGTAGTCGACAGTGCGCTTCTGCCGACAGTTCCCAACGAAGTGGCCGAGGAACTGAGTAGCCATCTCTTCGAAGGTCGAGATTGAGCGAGGCTCGAGTTCTCGGAACCAGACCAGAACGGATGAGGGTGGCAGGGAAGGCCCTGCACTGGGCGGCATCGGAATGGTCCTGGAAGCTCATTCCTGCGGTGAAAGCATCCAAATGGTCTTTGGGGTCGGTTTTCCTGTCGATCAGAGAGACCTTCGGGGGTTTGTTGCGCGAGGAGACGTGGACATCGAGCAGTTCCTCGGTGAACGGTTTGGTGAGCGAGTCGGCGGCGTACTTGGCCCCGTCGGCCGAAAGGTGCCCTTCCCGGTGCATGCCCTCGATATTCTTTTCGAGGGCATCGAGTCGGCCGTGGTACCCCGAGGACTTGGCGCCTCGTGATCCCTGGCCTCTGCTGTGGGAGACCTGCGTCTGGGCACGGCTCCGGTTCCTCTCGATGAGGTTCCTAAGATCCCCGGGCGTGGTGGCTCTCGAGCCGTCGTGGCGAGCCCCTTCTGTGCGACCCCGTCGGAGGAGTGGGTGTCGGTCATGCCTGTAGGCAGGCGAGGTGACCGACATCTCCTCAGGGGGGCAAGGGTCGCTAAGAGGTTCGAGACGTGGTGCTTCGGCGGCAGGCGTGGGGGTGGAGCCGTGAGGCGCCCAGCGGGCCTCAGGGAGTATCGGTCCATAGGATCCATGGTCGGGAGTCGCAGCCCGCTGGTGGTCGGCCGCGCCGACGGGGGCAGAGCATTCCGGAGACGGAAAGGCAGCGATCTAGGGCCCAGGCCCAGCCGTTTGGGCACGGACGAGCGCCTCCACGAGGGAATGTAGCCGATTTATTCGGCTGGCGAGGGTGTGGATGATGGTCGCCGGAGGGGGTTCATCCGCACCTCCGGTGAGGGGGAGGCGGCGGCTGGTACCCGAATTTTCAGGATAGTCGCTTGCCATGTGGACGGAGATCGGAAGGCCGATTTTGTTTTTGTGGAGTTTGCGTCTCCCACAGACAGCGCCAACTGATGGAGGTCCTTTTCAGATCTCCCTCAGATATTGTCTTCCGTTGATCTCCTGGTAGATTCTGGAAGGGATTCCCTGTTGTGTGTGGGTCTCAATGGGTGTAGAGGAAATTCGGTAATTGGAGGAGTTGGCGTCAAGTACCTGCAAAGAAGTCCCGGGGTGGTTAGATACCACCGAGGACCCTCCGACGATCAAGTTAGTACTAGATCCGAGCAGCGTAACGGCTAAATGGAGTCAAAAAATGGCTTACCTGACCGTCTGTGATGGGAGTTTATATAGTGGTGGAGGCACACAGCAGCAGGCGCGAGAATCTCGCCGGCAGTTACGCTCCCGACGTCACGCCCGCGTAGAGAGCGGATCGTCCATTAATGGAGATCGTGGAGGCGTGGAACGTGGAATGTTGCGGGCGGAGAATCCGCGCATGGCGAGATTCACGGAGCGGCGGTTACGCCTGTGAGCGGTGGAGCTTGGCGGAGGACCGAGGAAGACGGCCTTGGTCGGGGGCTCGCGGACGAGCGAGAAGGCCGAGGATACTTGGTCTTGTGGCAGCTCAGGGCGAGCTGAGGGGCCGAGGAGGCCAATCTGCAGGGAGCCCCGAGGAGGGCTGGTTTGTGCCGGCAGGTCGGGCATAGGGGTGGCCTGGTCGGCCTCTGTGGGCCCTTCCTTCTGAGTTCCGGGACGTGCTATCCGTCACGTGTCCTGATCTTAGGGGTCCTTAATATTGAGCATCATCAGATATCCTAATAAATTAATGGTGTTTTCTTTTCCTTTCTTATAAAAATGGCTGAAAGTCATCTTGTGGTTTACCCGACTTGTTCAAAACCATCCTCACGTTTAAACCCATCACCAAAACCCCTCAAACTTTTAATCCATTAAACAACTCCTCCCCGCCGTTAGTTTTTTTAAATTTTTAATTCAATTTAATCCGTCATGTGACTGATTTTGTATTTTTGTTCCGAAATTACCCTTGTATTTTTTGAACATTTGTTATAAGCAAATATAACAAAAGAAACCTCTTTACATTTTCCCCCCTTTTCCGAAAAATATTTACCCTGACTTTTTTTCCCTCCAACTTTCCTCGAACCTATATATATTATCTCCTTATCAAAACTGGTATGTTTTATCAACTCTTACACCAATTTGCTGAAACCTCTACTCTTTCTCATGATCAGCGGTACATAACCATCGGCTTTAAAAAAAATGCACTTGTCCCTTATTTTATTAACTTTTTCGAAATTACCTGTTAGGTAAAAATATTCATTACAAACTGCTATTGAAAGGAAGAAAAATTGATATAAATTCAGGGGTATACTGAAAATAACTAATAATAACAATAATACGGGATACCATTCTATCTATAGAATTTGAGAACAAATCATACCATTTTCTTTCTCTTTGGATTTGCGCATATATATATATATATATATATATATATATATGAGATTAATGGAGGGAAGAGGCCACCCTCTTATGGCGTCGAAAAAATACCCCTCCCTAGTTTTTTCCAACGATCGGCACCCACCATCTTCATCGTAATCATCTAAGATGTTGGTACACCAAATTTCATGTGATTCTATAATTTTTTCACCGTTGATTTAGTGGGTTCAAAATTAACGGTTTACCGACAATAGAACTTTTTACATTGCTAAATCAACGGTGAAAAAGTTATAGAATCACATGAAATTTGGTGTAACCACATCTTAGATGATGACGATGAAGATGGTGGGTGCCGATCGTCGGAAAAACTAGGGGGAGGGTAATTTTTCAAACGCCATGGAAGGGATGGCATATTTCCTCCATTATACGTATATACATATATGCGCGCGAGCGATTAATCATATGTTAATTTAAATGAAGGCCAAAGTTCACTAAACTCTCTGAAAATTTGGCCAAATCTTAGAAAACTACTAAAAAATCTGATTGGAGCAGAGAACTATGGTGTTAAGCAGGCATGTAAAATGACCATTTTGCCCTTTTAAATAACATGGTTAATTAAGTTATTAATTAGTATTGTTAATTTTATTACAAAATTATTAATTATATTAAATTTTCATTTGAAAGAATCAAGCTTGGGAGGAGAGTGGTTGGAGGAGACGAGGAGGGTAAGAGGTTGAGGAGGCGGCGGCGAGTGGGCGAGGAGGAGACAAGGGGCAAGGAGAAGGAAATGTCAAAACATTAATAAAGTCCACTAAACTATCGATACGTTATACTACTACTACAGTATTTTTGATTTTGCCGATTTTGTTTGAATTAATGTAAGGGTTTGTTTCTTATCATGAACCGTGGAAATGGTTACCTTCATTTTAGTCATGTGGAAATAAAAGGAATAATTGCTAAATAATACCCAATAGTTTATCTACTTACCACTAATATATATATATATATATATATATATATATATATATATATATATATATATATTGATTTTTCGCTGCACTTAGATATCTTAAAATACAAAGCATATGGATTTTATTTATAATAATGATGGATTTGATGGTCAACTAAAAATAGTAAAAGTATTAACGGTTTGTATTTTAGTGCATATAAATACAGCGAAAAATTTAATGAGATATACAAATACAAAATAGATGAAACATTAAGGTATTATGTAAGAATTAAGGTAAAATAAAATAAAATAATGGAGGAGACAGGACAAAAGCAGCTAATAATTGTATTGGGGAACCACACAAAATAATCAATATGATCACAATCAAGTGAATTGAATAATGGGAGGTATGTCCTTGCTATTATAACTATTAACAGTTTCTTGGTTTTTTTTTCCATATGATATTATAATAAAATAAGAAAAATTCTCATTGGACTCTGACGCCAAAGCATGCCAGTTTATATTCTCAAACTTATAAATTTATCGTTCTCCCCTTCCAATATTCAAATGCAAAAGTAATTGATAAAAGTGCTCTAATTCTTTTTTCCAAAAAAAAAAACCTTAATAATTAACATATTTATGAAATATAGTTTTCAAAAAAGTTGAAATCCACACACCACAACTATTTGTAACATAACCAACACCTGAATGAAAAAATTAATTGTTAGCGGTATTATAAACATTATATTTCATCCGATATAACATTTACTTTGTATTTATATACATATATCTTAATATACACACGGGCAGCAGCGAAAAATTCTAGTAAGTATATAAGGATAAGGAGCAGACACGTGAAGAATGAGAAAGCCATAAACGAATTAGTGGAGACATGGATGCTTTTAAATTATGTGCAATATTATTAGGCGAATCCAAGGGCTCGATGCAAATTAAAGGTGCTCGTTCATTTACATCTAAACCTTGATTATGGGGGGAAAAAAAAGGAAAAATAAAAAGAAAGAAAGCTTTCATTTTCACGGTTGATGTCAGTGTCGTTGTAATTTAGTGTAATTTAGTGGTATAAAACCTTCTTGCATGTGCAGAGGTCAGGGTTCGACAAACACCGCTTGCATCAAGTTACCGCTCAAGAAAAATAATGATAACTAATCATGCACGATAGTTGGGCGTTCGCACTTTCGGTTGGTGGATGTACATGACAAAAGGATTATCGATGTTTTAGGCATCACGCATGCATGTGTATATACATTTTCAAAGTCATGCATAAAAAGATATTTCCATGTGGACCGGTTGAGAGGTTGAATTTTTTTTCTTTATCTGCTTATATTTTTTCAAGGGAAAAACGAAAAGAAAAAAGAACACATGGACCAGTTGAATGTGGGATATAATAACAGTAAATAATAGTAGAGATATTTCTCAATGCTCATCATAACTTTGGAGTTATGGTACAATGACAGTCATATTATATTAATTAGTTTTTAGAGAAACCTATATTTAAATCCATCCAAACATGCACTTAAATAATAGGGTTATGCAAATGTTTGAGTTTCAATCCACAGATGGACCTATGGGAAAAATATAAAACTATATCTCTCTGTTCGAATCATAGCTATATAGAGATACGGTGGTGCAGCAGAAGAGATATTTAAGAATGCCCATCAGAGCAAAAATATGATGCAGGAGCATGAATGAAAATAAGAATCATATTTCTATTAGCAAGTGTGATTTGTTTAGGATGAGTTCTTTCTATGGAAATTGTGATTGCTAGTATTTAATAATTTATTTTTGGCTAAAATGCGTGAAACTCCTTCCAATTTTGCCCGAAAAGCTGGCAAACCCTCTAAACTTAAAAAAACATACGCTTTACACATAAATTTAACACCGTAAGTTTCTAAGATGTATATTAACCAAAATGCCCAACAGGCTTTTCTCCTTCAACTTCTTTTTCTCTTTCTTCTCTATAAATTTTTTCCTTCTCAAATTGTTTTTAATCATTTTTTCCTTATATATCTAGTTCAAAATATCACCTATTTAATTTGTTTGTAATGGTTCAAAAGAGTAAGAATGGATTCAAAAGGGTATGAATTTGAAAAAAATAAAGAAAAAGAAAAGATAATATTAGGTTTGTCAATTAAATATATTAGAGAGCCATTTTTGGCATAACATATTAACACCATTAGTGTTTTAGAGTTAAAGTGCATGTTTTTCAAGTTTAAGAGGATTTACTGCTTTACAGTGAGAAGTGTTTAATTTAGAAGTATTAGGTTTAGTGAAAGCTTGGTTACAAAGTATAGTTTTATTTCTGGTAGAACTAAATTAATTTGAACTTTTGAGGCTTTTGAATATTGTAAAAGGGTAAATGTAAAAACGACCCCGGCCGCTCCCAAGTCGTCTAATATTTCAAAATAGTTGGAAAAGACCTACAGTTCAAATTCTTTGTGAAAACCCTGGGCTGTATTTCATTTAAGCATTTATTCCGTCCAACTGCTTAGATATTACAGATAACTTTTTAGATATTACAAGCAACTGGTATAAAAGGGGCTTTAATTGGGCCCAGGTTTTTTAACAGAGCAAAAGACACAAGTTTGAACAGGGCCGGAGGCTTTTTGACAAGTTACCCTAAATTGAAGTTTACCGCTCTTATTAAAAGACGAGACTTTTAGTTATGGAATCTTTTTTGCTTCTTTTGGAGTGATTTGTGTATTTAATTTTAATTCTTAAATAAAAAACAAATCCATTTTTTGAGATTAAGCAAATATGCTTTTTTTTTTGCGGGCATCATCATATATGCATGCCTCCAACTCCGAATACTCTGGCTTCTTAAATAATCACTTGTTACTGTTTATACATTGGAAGAAATTCAAAGATATTTACCGACTCTAACATATCTTTCACTACTATAATATGGGGTTGCCCCTACGGACTCAGGAATCCGTAGAGGCAAATATTTCTTGTCCCTACGGATTTATCCGTAGGGCCACATCGTTGTCCCTACGGTGCGTTACGTTCTAATTTTTTGTTTGGCCCTACGGAGCCGCAAACGGTGGACCTACGGTTATATCCGTAGAGGCATATAAATAGGTTATTAATAAATAAAAAAAGCACAAAAAAGTCATTCATCGTTTCCAAAATTTCTCTCTCTCGCTCCCGCGCCTCATATCGCCTGTTCCCGTGCCTCGTCGCCGCCGCGCTCCGCGCCTCGTCGCCACCTTCGTCGGTCGTTCCCACACCTTCGTCGACTTCCCGCGCCTCGTCGCCGCCTTCGCCGATCATCGTCGACCACCGATTTCTGTCGTCTCCTCCACCGCGCGTCCGATTAGTAATTAAATCTCAAATTATTTTTAATTTTGATGATGTTAGGTCTAGGGTTTAGGCCAGGTTCGGGTAGGGGTGAGGGTTGGGCATCGGCATCGGCATCGGCATCGGCATCGGTTAGGTTTAGGGTAGGGTTCGGTTCTGGGGTTCGGTTGGGGTTGGGGTTGGGGTTGGGGCTGGGCTGGGGCTAGGGCTAGGGTTCGGTTGGGGCTAGGCTGGGGCTAGGGTTCGGTTGGGGGTGGGGCTAGGCTGGGGCTGGGGCTGGGGCTAGGTTTCGGTTGGGGTGGGGCAGGGGCTAGTTAGGGCTTTGGCTTCATCACCTGATATAGCGAAATACATAGCGTACTTCAGTACACCCGACCTCATTGAGTTTCCTATTGAAGTTCCCGGTCAAACAGCATATGCATATTTTTATTCGCCATGAAATCACAATTATCAAGCTACCGAGAACGAAAAGCCACCTTTGTTAGTCGAGAGTCATGGTAATAGACTTGTCATTATAGATCATAGTCAATTGTTTTTCCTATCATTTTCTTGATCCAGATGCTAATCAACTTGTTAATTAGTTACTGTTTTTGTGACGTATTTGTCTATATTTTTTGACAATGGCCTTTCTTTTGGATGAACATGTTTTTTTGATGCATGTTTCAGTCATGTGAATTCATATGTTGCGTATAACGCTTTATGATATCAGTATCCTACATTTATAGTTTTAATTGTTGATTGTTATAGATGAATGCCATTGCAATAATAGTTTTTGGTTGATATATTAATTTTTCAAATATTTGCATGTATGTATCCATGCCTGCCTGCATATATGTATATATGAGGATAATGGGTATATTATTAGGTTGCCGTAGGAAAAAAATTTCCTTCATATGGCTGTCAAAAGTCAATCCTTAATCTTTTTGTGCATGATCAGTTCTATCAATCTTGATCTCAATGGTTTAAAATCATGTTACACATACAACACGAATGCACAACAAACGCATCATTAGAGAGTGATTCAAGATGTTCAAGTTAAAACCAATATATGATACTCGATGATAATATGAAACCTTCATATTCTCATCGATACTCATATATGAAACTAAAAGCGCCACTTAGTCCCCGTCTATCGGTTAACATACGTGCGATGTTCGTCGTGACATAGAACTATACGAAGGTTGTTAAATATCGGACGGTATAGCTCGATACTAACAACCGTCGTATAGTCTACGCGACGAGAAGATTCAATCGTATGATAACCGATAGATTTGTCCCGTGTGGACAACTTAGGAATGTATAAAGCAAACACATTCATTCACTTGTGTTTTCATCCGTTTCGAGATATTTCGTCGGTACCTTCCGCTGGTTCTCCGTGTACAAAGATAGATTAGATGTTCATTTCAACGTTGTTTCACAGCTTTGAAATGATTATCTATTCTATTACAGTGTACTCGGAGAACAGCGGGGAGGTGCTGCCGAAATTTACTCAAAACGAATGAAAGCACAAGTGAATGGGTGTTCGCTCTATACATTCTTAATGGGATAGAAGCCTTACTCCCGACAGCCGGAACACACACATACAACAAGAATACACAACAAACGCATAATTAGAGAGTGATTCAAGATGTTCAAGTTAAAACCAATATATGATACTCGATGATAATATGAAACCTTCATATTCTTATCGATACTCATATATGAAACTAAAAGCGCCACTTAGTCTCCGTCTATCGGTTAACATACGTGTGATGTTCGTCGTGACATAGAACTATACGAAGGTTGTGAAATATCGGACGGTATAGCTCGATACTAACAACCGTCGTATAGTCTATGCGACGAGAAGATTCAATCGTATGGTAACCGATAGATTTGTCCCGTGTGGACAAGTTAGGAATGTATAAAGCAAACACCTTCATTCACTTGTGTTTTCATCCGTTTCGAGATATTTCGTCGGTACCTTTCCGCTGGTTCTCCGTGTACAAAGATAGATTAGATGTTCATTTCAATATTTTTTCACAGCTTTGAAATGATTATCTATTCTATTACAGTGTACTCGGAGAACAGCGGGGAGGTGCTGCCGAAATTTACTCGAAACGGTTGAAAGCACAAGCGAATGGGTGTTCGCTCTATACATTCTTAATGGGATAGAAGCCTTACCCCCGACAGCCGGAACACACACATACAACAAGAATACACAACAAACGCATAATTAGAGAGTGATTCAAGATGTTCAAGTTAAAACCAATATATGATACTCGATGATAATATGAAACCTTCATATTCTTATTGATACTCATATATGAAACTAAAAGCGCCACTTAGTCCCCGTCTATCGGTTAACATACGTTCGATAATTTATTCTTTTCAACGACAAACGCACACACAAAGCATATACACGGATTTTCTCCTTTGTCAGTAACTATCACATTCTTATATTTCTCAATATAGTCACCATAACCTACAATTTATATGTTCTACAGTCTAACATCACCCATGAGTACGTCAGAGTTAAGGACTGGATATATGTAGATTGGCAACAACGTATGCAACCTAAGTTTGCCGCAGGAGTTGTTGCTTTAATTGAATTTGCACGCGCACATAATAAGATCATAATAGATAAGATTATTTTTCCGTGCGATAGATGTGGCAATAAGTACTGGCAGAAAGTAGAATTGGCAGAGCTTCATGTTGTAAAATATGGGTTTACTAGACTTTATACAACTCGGAAATATCACGGGGAAGGAGAAGAATGCAGTAATGCGGCAGAAGAAGAAGGAGAACACGATAATGCGGCAGGAGAAGAAGGAGAATTCGGTAATGCGGCAGAAGGAGAAGACAGTAATTTATTTCTATCAGAAGAAATGGAGGATATGGTAGAGGCTGCCCTAGGTGAATTTATTCGTACCGAAAATGACATTCCTTCCGGTCAAGGACCGCGTGCGGATAAATATGAAAATTTCATGAATGATGCTAGAAAACCAATTTATGAGAATGCGAAGTATTCCACCCTCTCATGGTTCGTCCAACTTTTCCAGATTAAGTGCCTAAATGGATAGAGCAACAAGTCATTCACAATGCTTCTTTCGTTCTTGAAAGATTCTATGCCCCCGGGAAATAACGTGCCCGACAGCTGGTACGGAGCCCAGAAGATGATGTCTGATTTGGGTCTAAAGTGCGAGAAGATTCAAGCATGTCCTAAAAATTGCGTGTTGTACCGGAAAGAGAATTCAGATTTGAAAGAGTGTCCAACATGCGGAGAGACCAAGTATAAGCCGAAAGATTCTGATAAGAAGCCTGATATACCTGTCAAGATAGCACGATACTTTCCCATAACACAGAGGCTACAGAGGCTATTCAGGTGCAAGAAAACAGCCGAGGCAATGATTTGGCATCATCGTGCTCCTCCAAGTGAAGATAGAAAAATGAGTCATCCAAGAGATTCACTGGCATGGAAGGATTTCGATAGGAGGCACGCAATATTCAGTAGCGATCCTCGCAATGTCCGGCTCGGACTGGCTAGTGATGGCTTCTGCCTATTCAACTATATGGCTGGAAGTCACAGCACATGGCCCGTTGTAATGATAATTTATAATCTGTCGCCTTGGTTGGCTATGGACCAATCATACTTTATGATGCCTCTTCTTATCGACGGACCAAACTCACCGGGAAACAATATCGACGTCTATCTCCGACCTCTGATCGAGGAGTTGAAATCTTTGTTCATTGATGGTGTAGAGATATACGATGCAAACACAAATACAACCTTCATACTGCGTGCGGCTTTAATTTGGACAATTAGTGACTTTCCTGCGTATGGAATGCTATCAGGTTGGTCCGTACATGGTCACAAAGCATGTCCTCATTGCCATGAACACACAACATCGAAATTCTTGAATTTTAGCAGGAAGGTTTGTTATTGCGGCCATCGACGTTTCCTGCCTCCAGACCACCCTTATAGGTTAGACACGGTTCAGTTTGATGGTCATCAGGAGCTTCTTGGACCTCCATCCCCATTGTCCGAAGAGGACATGACTGCTCAATGGGATGGTTACAATAATGTGACCTTCGGGATGGATCCGACGAAACAGGTCAAACCACCATTTTAGAACAAGTTAAGTATTTTCTTCGTGCTTCCGTACTGGTCAACAAATTTAGTGCGTCATTGTCTGGACGTCATGCATATAGAGAAAGAAGTATCAGAGCACATACTCAACTTGCTTCTTTGTAAAGACGGGAAATCGAAAGACAACCTGAATGCTCGGATGGATCTACAGGAGTGGGGAATAAGAAGTGAATTGCACCCTAGACCGGTAGCGGGTAAACCGGGCAAGTTTGTACTTCCCATTGCCGCTTATCATATGTCACAACCGGAGAAGAAAAGATTCCTGCAGGTGTTGCATGATTTGAAAATTCCCACAGGTTTCTCAGGATCATTCAGCAAGAAAATAAAAATTATGAAAGGCAAGATCGATGGGCTAAAAAGTCATGATCACCATGTTATCGTGGAGCACCTTCTTCCATTAGGCCTCAGGACTTCTCTCCCCGAATCGGTTGGTTTAGTAATCAACGACCTATGTTGTTTTTTCAGAGAGTTGTGTGCTAAAACACTGGAGGTTGTGACGCTGGATAAACTAGAACATTCTATTGCGTTGATACTTTGCAAGTTTGAGCGTATTTTCCCACCGTCATTCTTCGATATCATAATACACTTGACAGTTCATCTTGCAACTGAGGCTAAGTTAGCCGGACCAGTACAATATCGATGGATGTATCCCGTCGAGAGGTACGTGTAATTTTTTGTTTCGCGCAATTTATAAATTTATTGTTGTCCTGTATGCCCGTATTTATTTATTCAACATATTTTCATTAGGTACCTCTACACTCTTAAAAAGTATATACGCAATAAAAATCGACCAGAGGGTTCTATCATGCAATGTTATCTTCTTGATGAAGCAACCAAATTTTGTTCCCGCTATCTGGACGAGAACATTGAGACAAGGCTTAACCGGCCTCGAAGAATTCAAGATGGGTCATACGGTAAAGCCGAGTATAAGAGGGTAGACACTATGTTTATCAACAAGATATACAGGTTTATCTTGCTTAATTGCGCATGTCTTGAACAAATTAGAGAGTAAGTTTTTTTGGATTAATTGTTATATTTGTGTTTGTGTGTGTATGAAATGATGTAATATTAATGTGTGTATGAAATGATGTAATATTAATGTCACCATTATTTGTCGAAAACAGAATTCATTTTAACGAGGTACGTGAGGGGCATCCTGATTGGAACGAAGAACGATTGGAAAAATATCATCAGGATAATTTTTGTGATTGGGTCACAGATCATGTAAGTTATTCGAATAACATTATATTGCTATCAATTTTAATCTAAACTTGTATTGTTATGTTTTTTCGTAAAATTTGTTTTGTTAGATCCACGATCCGAACTTGTCTGCATCATTTGAGAGTGATTCAAGATGTTTAGTTCAATTTCCTAGTATGGAGGTTGCATATTACAAAGGATTTGGTGTCCTTGGATACAAATTCGAAGTTAAGGACATAGAAACATCTAGAACCACTCAGAATAGTGGGATTGCGACGGTAGGATCGGACGGTGTGATTTATTATGGATACTTAAATTGTATACTCGGCATCCACTATCCCGGACGATCAGAACCCTTTTATATATTCCAGTGTACTTGGTACGATACGCGAACCGATACGGATAAGTGGAGAAGAAATCTTGGGATTTGGAAAGATGAATATGGATTGACCAGTATGAACACACTTCGATTTTACGGTCAGGAAGATCCGTTTATCTTTCCGAACTAAGCGTTCCAAGTATACTACTCACAGTGTTTGAAGCATCCGGTATGGAGTGTTATATGCCGATGGAAACCCAGGGATGTCTACGATGTCCCAGAATTCGAGGACAGCGTTGGGGATGAAGAAGAGAGAAGGCTTAGAGTGCTCCGACCGTCTGTTTCGAAGGACGGGTTGTCTTCGGCCGATCATGAAGTTACGTGGGTTAGAAATGACATCGACGATGAAATCCAAGTAGATATGTATAATACGCCCACGAAACGAAAAAGGTTATCAGTAATGTTATATTATTACTTCACATTTTACGATCTATACATATATAGTCAATACTTTTAATGATTGTCTAATGCGTCCATGAACCGTTTATCTAGATTTGATGACGATGACGGGAGCAACGAGGGGCGGCAGGAGCTCCAGCCGCCGCATCGGTAGAGGCAGAGGCAGAGCGGTTCTGCCGCCCGGAGAGCTGCGTAGGGAGCTTCAGAGGGCCGGTCTTGCACCCAGATCGGAGACCCCTTTGGATGCCTCCTTCCGTGTGGATTTTGCCACACCTCCAGGTATATTGCACGCATATCCATTTTGAATGTAATATTATAGATATTCATGCATGTTTATGTCAAAATTACTTATATTGTCAATGTTTGATTGTCTAGTTGTTGATGATGCGTCCACATCAGGGACAGAGGCCACTCCCTCTCCTCCAAGCGTGTTTATATATCATATAGTGCATGTATATTGATTTAGAATGCTATATCATAAATATACACACATTCCTTTTGCTCTTACTTAGATAGTAATTTTTATTATTGTCTAGCTGTAGGTGGTGACACCACCGCACCTGCGGGTATGTTTATATATCCTATAGTGCATGCATATTGATTTAGAATGTTATATTATTGATCTAGAATGTTATATTATTGATCTACACATTCTTTTTGCAATTACTTATATAATATATTTTTAATTGTCTAATTATAGGTGGTGCGTCCACATCTGACATAGGGGCCACTCCTGCCACTTCCGTACCCTCTGCATCGTCTATAGGTTAGTATGAATAAATATAAAATATTTATTCTTTTACATATACTCTATAGAATAAATATGAACTTCATGGAAATTTAGCGTGAATGTTTATTTTCTAGTTGGAGGGGATGCGTCCGCATCCGGGATACCGGCTGTTCCTCACCGGAGGAACTATCGTCCCGCTCGTGCTGCTGCCCAGGCTCGTGCTTTAGTCACCGGAGGTATAAATCACACTTCAATTTTCGTTTAACCTTGATTTCTTAATATAACTTTGTCTTAATATTGATTGTCTTGATATTTCTTGCAGACGCAGGGCCTCCCCATCCCCAGAGGGGGACTCGATGCCCGAATCAGTCCCATAGGCTGAGGCCTGACAGAGCTAGGGGGAGGCAACATTCCCCCTCTTTTTTACCCTTGATTATCGCTATACCGGTCCTCATGCCGAGAGGTTCGGCCGGTGTTCCCCTCCGAATGACGGCGCGACGCAGAGACGTCTTTCCTGAAATTCGGGACAGATGCTAATAGGTGTTATCCGTCCACCTCTCCGAAGATGCCAAGTTGATTTATGGCACCTTGTATCGAAGGTTTAAACGGATGCGGCCGATGTAGCAGACTTCGTCAGATTCCCCCTCGTTTTAGGGGTTTTTTATTGTGGGGACGCTCTTCCCTGCAGATGCAAGCCCCTGCAGTTAATTACGCTACCGCATCGCGGTAACAACTTTCTCCTTCTCCATATGGTCACTTCGTGTCGTGTGTGTTTGTTTTGTGTTTGGTTGCCCGTGGATTGTATACGGAGACTAAGTTATGTTGTCGCCCGTAGGGAGTGGACTAGTCCAAATCTTAATTATCTTAGATTTGGGTTTGGGGGTTTGGGTTTAAGGATACGTTAGCCTCGTTTGAGACTAAGATCAACTTAAACGTTAGTTAAGGATACGTTAGTCTCATTCCAGACTAAGATCAACTTAACCATTTGTTAAGGATACGTTAGTCTCATTTCAGACTAAGATCAACTTAACGGGATCGTTTAGATCTAACAAAAGAGCATTTGGGCTCTATTGTTTAGTTTAGGGACATTGCGGTCGATAGGTAGTTTAAGAACATTGCGGTCCAATGTTAGTTTTAAGACGTTGCGGTCAAGGTTAAGAACATCATAGTCCGTGGATTTAGGGACTCCACAGTCCATCGTTAGTTTTAAGACATCCCGGTCAAGGTTAAGGACATCATAGTCCATGAGTTTAAGGATCCCACAGTCCGTTGTTAGTTTTAAGACATCCCGGTCAAGGTTAAGGACATCATAGTCCATGAGTTTAAAGACCCCACAGTGCGTTGTTAGTTTTAAGACATCACGGTCAAGGTTAAGGACATCATAGTCCATGAGTTTAAGGACCCCACAGTCCATATCAATGTGTGGTTGTCGGGACCCGTCACCTCTTTAAAGACGTTGAGGAATTACAACGACAAATATCAAAGGAGTGAAGAGATGTACCCTTGAACCAAGGTAAATTAGATGATCTGTAACCCAATTTGGAACCAAGACCACTTAATTATATCACGAGCCCATTGGCTCAGTTGAATTTGAATTGAGGACTTATGGCCTTCTTGGGCTAAGTCCAATCATGTTTGGAATATTGGCCCTCTGTTGGTCCATTAGACATATTCAATTGCAGGGGAGGCTTTGCCTCTAGAAAATTAGCCAATTGGGCTAAAACTAGTGTTAAACACTAAGGACTAACAGTGTTGAACACTGGAAATAAGATGGTCAAATTAGTCTTCAACACTAAAAATTGTGATTCTCAAATTAGTGTTAAACACTAACAGATAACAGTGTTAAACACTGACAACAGAATTATCAGATTAGTGTTAAACATTAACAGAGGGGGGAATCACATGGGAGCACGTGATGGCACCCAAAAAGTGGGGCCAGATCCCCTTCATTTTTTTTCTGCAGATAAGTGTTTAACGCTTTTAATTCTCACAGCTATCACGTGTGGGCACGTGATGGGTGCTCATGCCTTGATTTATTAGCATATTCATTAGAGATCACGTGATGACACGTGAGGACGCCCAGCGCTTGCTTTTTCTCCTCTGTCACGTGGGGGCACGTCAGGCGTTGCCTCAAAGTTCTTTTTCTGTGGATCTTTGCAGGGGTCACGTGGGGACACGTGACCCTGGTTCTTTACCAGTTCAAAGATCTCTTTATCTTTTTGAGAATTAAATTCTTCATAGGGCTAAACCCTAGCAATAATCTTAGAAGAATAAAATTCCATTTTTTTGAAGAATTATATTCTTGGATAGGGTTAACCCCCAATTTTCCCTCTGTAGGAATTAAATTCCCATATATGTAAAGAATTAAGTTCTGGTGTAGGGTGAAACCCTAATTTCTTTTTTAAGGGAATTAAATTCCTGTGAGTCTGAAAGAATTAAGTTCTCATTTAGGGTTAAACCCTAGTTCTGTCCATTTTGAAGGAATTAAATTCCTATAATTTTGGAGAATTGAATTCTCATATAGGGTTAAACCCTAATTTTTTTTAGGGAGAATTAAATTCTCTAAACTCAATTCCCCTTCTAATTTTTGGATCTGCATGGCAGGATCTCAACCCGATGAGAATTAAATTCTCAACCTATGGGAAGATGTGCTTCTGCAGATCTTCAACTAGAGGAAGAACTAAGTTCTTTTGCAGAAGAGTTAAACTCTTAGATTTTGAGAATTAAATTCTCTGTTTGAAGTTTTGATTCCCTTTCTTTTCTCACATAGGGTTTTCTTTATTGAGAATTGAATTCTCCTTTCTTTTCTCTCTGCAATTTCAAGATGCCAAAATTCTATATCTTTCTCTTCTCTTGGCACCTATTTATAGGAGACGGAAAAGAATTAATTTGTTTAATGAATCTTTCATTGAAAGATTTTGTTTGTTTTCATAATTAATATGAGCATTTAGATCATTCAGTGAATTTTATTCACCGTTGGATTTTCAATCCAAAGATATTCTGTTTGTTATTTCTGGTGAGATTTTTAGGGAAATCTTTCCTTGTCTAAAATCTTTCCATAAATTAGTGATTTTTAATCACCCTTGGATTTTTAATCCAACGGTCCCCATAATCCTTTTTCATTTGGAAAGATTTAGAAGCTTTTAGAATTCAATTCTATTAAACTGTAAGGCTTTCGAAGCCAGTCACGTGCTGACACGTGACCCTTGGTTACGTGTGAGCACGTGACCCCCAATTGAGTCGTTTTCTCAGCGTTTATTTACGCTTCTGTTTTAACCATAACGTGCCAACACGTGACCATTGGTCACGTGTGAGCACGTGATACCTCATTGAGGTATTTCCTTCAGCCGTTTGTTTTTATTTCTGTTTTAACTATCGCGTGTCAATACGTGACCATTAGTCACATGTGAGCACGTGACCTCCAATTGGGTCCTCCTTTAGCCGTTTGTTTGTGCTTTTTCTTGACAGATTTTAATTCTGTAAAAACGTCACGTGTCAACACGTGACCTTTGGTCACGTGTGAACACGTGATACCACATCGATGTAACTCCTGATTTTTAATCACGGAACAAATGCCCCCACAGCGTTGCTCTCACGTGTCTGCACGTGAGTGCAACGCTGTCACTTTTGTGACAGTTGGATCCGTCTAGGGAATCGGGAAGATGAAGCATTTCCATCACATCCTATAAATGCAGGGGTCAGTTCAGAAGCGGCTCCACTCTTTGCTCATCTTCTTCCTTGCAATTTTTTTCTTTTGAGAATTTAATTCTCCTTTCCACAGCTTAGTTCTCTGCCTCGAATATTTTAAGAGTTTAACTCTGTTGAAAGACTCTTTCTTCAGGTAATGATCTTTGAACAATCGAAGAACTTTCACAGAAACCTTCACTGGATTTTAAATCCACACTAAGGGTTTTCCCTTTAATCAAGAACCCGTCTATTTGAAATTCTCTAAAAAAAAAAGAACCATTTAATCTTCAAATCATAGATCTTTTAGGGTTTTTCTGATCTTCAGGGGTCGATGGTAATGTTTGTCTTTCCCCTGGAATTTAACCCCATCCTCAAAGAGCTCTGGCTCTGGAAAAAGAAGTTTCTTGGAATTTAATTCCTTTTTCAAAAGGAATTTAATTCCTATGAAGAACTCAGTTCTTCCCATATAACTCTTTAGGTTTTCTTGTCCTGAGTTGTCTTCTTCACAACTAAGAAGAAGAAGTTTACCATGTTGCCTTCTAGGAATTTAATTCCCTTGATTCTGTTTGATTTGTCACAGAGTCCAAGATGGATTTCTTTTAGGGGAATGTGTAGGGTCATTTGAAATCCACTGTTCATCTAGACAAGTAGTCTTCTTGATTGGCTTATTCATTAAATTCTCATGATCTTTATTTCAGATACTATGGATGCTCATTTGTATGATCTTGATGAAATCATTTCTTACGGAGACATTCGTGCACTGGGCCTAAGCCAGAACCAAGAGTTCACCAACGCTCAGTGTGCTGAGATCATGAGCCGCTTCGACGAATACAACGGTCGACTACTCCCTCGTCGCTCTCCTCTTTTGAAACTCATCGTGAGGGCGATCTGGGAGGTGATCCCTCTATTCTGTACCGGCGTACCGCTTAGGGCATTGGATGCCGCCGAGGATAAAGTGCATTCGGTGTATCTGATGAGCCTAATCTCGAAGAGAAGGCGAGACAATCTTATTGATCTCCTGCATCAGGCTTTTCAACAGTCGGCCATACTTGCCGCCTATCGGAGGGTGGAGGACATCCGTGAGGATCCCGACGCTTGTGATCGCGAAAGAAAGCATACTAGGATGGTTCGAAATGCCTGGAAGATTCTGGACAAAGTCACTTTTGAGTTCCTCAATCCATACCCTGGATCTTAGGTCTTGCCATTGTAATTGTTTTCTCTTATTTTTTGTATGAATTTTCAAAATATGAATGCTAAGTCTTTCCTTCCCCTTTTGTCTTTGCATGCTTCCTTTATGAGATTTTGTCATATTGTTGTTGTTGCTCACATGTTTTGCATGTGAGGCACTGTTGGGGATTTTGATCGCACATCGGCGTCCACTCACGTGTTATTCACGCATGACATGATTTCAATTCTCAATATATTCCAAGGTGTTTGATCACGTGCCCTGCGCGTGGTGCTCTACTGATGGGATTGTTTGGTTTTTCATGCCCTATTTTCTGTGCACAACATTAGATGCAAAAAAGGAGCCTTGGAAATAGTTCCATCTCTTTGATTTCCAATTCCTTCCCTTTTTCTGGGCCTTGGAAATAGTCTTCCGTGTACAACATTTAATGCTTCCCTTTATAACTTGCAGCCGTAGTTTTCCTTCTCTCTTCACAGAGAACTCCAATTACAACTTTAGGGTAATTTATCTTGAAGAGACAATTAAGTGCTATGGCTTGCAACCGTCTCCATGCTCGTCGACAACCATGGTAAGTACCCATTGAGGAGATGATTCCTCGCTTTGCTGCCCGACTGGTGGATCCCCTTCTCACCGACGACGAATGTGACTCGGCGACATATGAACTCCTGATCCGTAGAGGGTCCCCTCTTCCAATGGGATCCATTTGGCTCCGGATAATTCTCACTGCCGTGCTTGCTGACATCCCTCCTCACCCAGCAGAGATGACCCTGGCGATCCTTGATGCGGCTGAAGACAAGCTCGAGTGTTTTTACGAGGTGTGCCTGATTACTCAGGCTCTGAAAGACTGCTCGGTCCGTCTGTTGAGCCAGATAAGAGCCCGACGGGCTATTATGTCTGTCTTTGCGGATGAACACGGCGCTAATCGATGGGGGCCACTCCTCGTGAGAATTGTCGTTTCGATGTGTTGGAGAAGGCAGAGAGGGAGTTAGAAAATTTTGTGTTTTGTTTTGTTAACCCTTGTGCCACTGATCCTTTGTTTGATGACCTTTTACCGGTAGTGTAGTATGCTTAAATCGATGTACTCTTTTTATCGTTGGCTGTTGTATGCTTTTCTGTTGAATTTTCATATTTGCCGGGTACTCGTATGTGCGTCTTACTTGCGTAAATGGGCTTCATATTTTTCCATGGAAATTCTCTTTAATTGCGAGCATCATCGTTATGTTGCATGCGCATTTTTTTGATCTCATTTCTGTTCATACAGTTTCATATGTATGCTTGATGGGATATATATCCTGGGCTTTCCTTGTTGCTTCCCATATCAAGTGGTTTGTGTTTATTCTGGATTAAGTATCGTCGTTGAAACATAGTTTGCTTGCATATTCTTGAATCTACACGCCTTCCCTCAGAGGTTGTAGCTGCAAAGGCGAGCTTGTGGGAGCTGATTGAGCGGTGCGCGGCGACATGGTATCGTGCGAGAAGAGGCTCGGCCGCAAATTCTCGGAGAGGGAGCTGGCTTCTAAGGCGCTGAACTAGCTCCAAGCCAACCTTACAGCCAAGGCCAACAAAGCGTATGAACTCTGGCGAGTACTTCAAGAGGCCATTAAGGAGGTGGTGGTGATCGTCCCGAGCAAACTAGTTTATTTAAGAGGAGAAAAAGAAAGGAGAAAACTAAGCACACTTTCGTAGGCAAACACGATTGCACTGAGCACGTGCAACAAGCCATTAAACCTCTAGGTGTCCTAGTAGGAGGAGTGTTGTCTCCTGAGGGTTTTCAGCGGATTACACCCACAAAATCCAATAACAAAAGAAAGATGGTGAAATTTACATATAAAGATAAGAACCATAAAAGAAAGGCCTTGAAAAGAAGAGTTTCCAACTATACTAGCTTTTCAGTTGTCATGAGCCCTATCTTAATAGTCATGAAAAAATGTTAGAAATCACATCATCTCTCAATAAAACATCGTCTTTATTCTTCATTCCTACCTTTCATCCAAACATTGATCATATAACCCCACGTGTGTGTAAAGAACATCCCTACACTCGGAGAATTCAATTCAAGCTATCATACTCTTGTCCATCTACCTTAGTACTTTTTAATTTGATGAATATTAAGATTTGCTCACACATTTTCATGCGACCGTTAATACTTCTTGAGGTACTAACAGACCGATTACTTATGTGCTTGCTGATTAGGTGATAATATTTTCCTCGTCTTGCACCACCTAAGGCTTAGCAGTGACTCCCAGACCAGTTGGCCTTAGGGCACTAGGTGAAGAGGCACCCTCGCTATATTTTTTTATTGCTGCCTTGGCGATAACAAAACCAGTGTTCATTTTTTTTCTTTTCATCATTTTTATATTTTCTTCATTTTTTTTTCATTTCCTTCATACTTTGGCTTTTAGACAAGAGCATTTCAAGGTATCCTCTACTATCCCGAGTTTCAAGACGTGTGTAAGTGCATATAGTAGGGTATCAACATTCAAATGTTCGGCTTCCAGAATAGAAACTATTTTTCAGACTTATTTTTATCCTCAGATTAGTGACTTCCTTCATCTTACTAACCTTTGGGACAACAGCTCATAACTACTTATTACTAGTTCGTGTAAGAAAACTTCTAATTTTCTTGGTTTTCTTAAATTATTCCTATCTTTTGGATGTAATTTTTCACTTTCTACTCTTTTGTTATAATTTTTTTTTTTTTATAAATTTTTTGAAAATGTTGTGCTTATACAAAATATGATGCAAATTGATGTGTAAATAAGCACAAATCTCCCCCAAACCTGTTTACAGCAGTGTCCTCACTGATGTCATCTGTTAAGCTCAAAAACCTGTAGACTTGGGAGGAAATTATTAATGGGAGCAAGAATATATGAAAGTGAAAATCCTCCCCCAAACTTATTTTTGGCTCACAAATTTGAGGACAAAAGTTATGTTCAAGAGCCAAAAATATACCCCCCCTCAAACATGAGTTAGACAATACGAAGCATTTTAAGAAGGGATGAGTCTTTTGATCAAAATAAAGCTTTACAAAGACCAAAAGTTAACACCAACCATTCAAAGATTTTATCAGTATATCATATAGGTTGGTGGAAGAATGTGTTGTATCGAGTCAAGAAAAAGTTGGGAAAGGATAAGAGGTGGTCTGGAAAGGGTTTGAAATTAGAGAAAGGAAAGAATGAGGATGAATGTGAATGATTAGGAAGAAGGAATGGTGACAGTTCAACCTCTATAAGTGGAGATTGATCAATCACAAAATCCGTATTGTTTAAAAATTCAAGTTCGTCAGCAAAAAGTTCTTCAAAACTTTTGTCAATGGTGTGATTGAACATTTTGCTGTCAAAGAGTTTTGTGCCAGAATTTATCCTACTTGATTCAAAAATTATTAAGGTAGAGGATTCGAAAAACTCATCTACCTCATTTTCAAAAATATCCAAATCAAGTTGAATTTCTGGTATTATTGAACTTGAATTAACGGATTGTGATTCATCAAAACTCACTGAAACTATAGGAACAGAAGAAGAACCGGAGAAAGTAGAAGGTGAAATGGGTAAACAAATTGGTGTGTCGAGTGTTGCTGAACCAGATGTGGAAGATGGAGGCTGTATTTCGGTCTGATCTTCGGGTATACCTTTATCATCAACTTCAAGACATATTTGGGGTTCGGGAAGAATTAAAGGCTCAAGATGATGACCACAAGGAAGTGAAAGGATTTGATGAATTGGTGGGACAAAATCATCCAAAATTTTGGGTTCATCAATCAATATATCCCCAACGTCAATCACCTCATTCAAGTGAAGGTTAAAATTCTCAAACACCTCATCAAAAGTATTGTTTTCAATCAGTTTTGGTTCAAGAGTGGAGGTGTAGAGATCACAAGGGTTGGGTATGGTTTCACTTGAAATGGACCTTTCACAGTTGGGTAAATCAAACACTACAAAGTCACACAACTTATCAGACATTGTACTTGATGAATCTATGAAACTGGAGTTGTGGATTTCAGTTTGGAATGGGGAGGTTTGATTAGGAAGGGTGTATAAATCTGTCTCTCTACCCAAATTCTCATTTTGTCCGATGCCCGTATTATATACTGAAAATTTTTGAGCTGGTTCGGAACTCGTTGCCCTTTCATATTTAGCCATGCTTTCCTTCCATTCCTCTCTAATGCGGTTCATCATCACTATACCTTCTTCTAATTTCCGCTCAAGACTAGACTTTGGTTGATAAGGGGTTTCGGTATAAGATTGAAATTCCGGTGGATAATTAAAACTCCCAAATGACTGATTAGAATAACTGTCTAGAGAAGGTGGAAAAGTCGGATTGGATTGATAGGAATAGAATGGTTGCGAAAATTGGGTAGGAGTAGGATCAATATTATGATAAGAAGAATATTGATATGGGTTGGTCGGTTGGCTATCAAACTCTTCTTTGGAAAGTGGAGGTGATGGTTGATATTGGTCCGGGTTGAAACTTTGGCCTCTAGACCTAGCTATGTGCTCAGCAATGGACATTCGTCTAGGAGCTTCCTCACTCTGGGTATGAACTGAAACAGGTGTAGGATTAGGATACGGTTGATAAGACCTAGACTGAGGTGGCCAACTATTTCTTCCCTCTTGTTCTATATGATCTCTTAAGGACATGGAAGAGCCGGACGGTATACCGAAGGGATTACGAAAACAAGAGATATCTGGTTGTGGACAACAAAGCTCGGCAAGTGTTCTTCTGTTTAGGTCACCCATTATAAAAAGAGAAGAAGGGGGAAGGGGAGAAAATAATGGTTTGTTTTGAAAAATGACGGATTTAGACAAATCACACAAAAATGCACAAACAACCCTAGAACTAAGGTTACCTAGGTCCAGTCTCTAGACCGCTCCTAGACTTCCAAAGGACAAGCCGCATGATCAATCCTCTACCGCCTTTGTACTACCCTTGTAGCCAGGTAAGTGCCAGGTAAGTGGGAAGGAACCACAGTAGTGGGCCTAATTAAAAACCACTAGCCTTTGACACACTTGCCTAGGCACTACAAAAGTAATGCGGATAAGCGATAGATTACCCACGACCTTCCTCTGTCCTTATTGAACGCGACAGTCCTTAGAGTCTGGTCTAGATATTTTTTAAATTAATGTAGGGTTGATGCAGATGCTCGGTTTGTGATTTGTGGGGCTTCGGAAGGGTGATGAAATCCCCACCTAATCTTGATTTGGTCTTTGCCCCTTAAAAATCCGTATTAAAATATGCAAAAACAAACCGCAAAACAAAACTTTGCAAAAAGAGTTTTGAGCGGCGATATTTTGCAAAGAATCCTGCAGAAAATAGATTTTATTGGATTTGAGAGGAGAGAGAAGGAGTTAAGAAAGATACCAGAGAATTGTGAAACCCTAGATCTCCTGTTTCCTCAAGTCCGTGACTCCAGATTCCCTCGCAAAATTCACACACAAATCGTTAAATATGCAATTTGCAGTTTTGTTTTATTATAATATAGATCGTATAAGAATTCAACACAAATAGTAAGAATAAAAAATTACGCACATCTCCCCGGCAACGGCGCCATTTGATTGGTACGAAAGAGTGTGTTTGTAGTAGTAACCGCAATCAGAACGGTGTCGCGTGTAGCTAGACCGAGATGAGTACGGGTCGTCCTCAGGGAAACGTTGAATTTTTTACTCTTACTTTAGATGTGTTGAAAAAGAGAGGAGGAATAAAGAATTTTGTGAAAAGTTTCTAGATCTACTTTAAGCAAGAATGCAAATATATAGATCTAGATTATTTTAGGAATGTAGTTAATATAATAAGAGGGCTTGTAGGGTTCGTCAGGATTTAGTAGTTATGGACGATTAATTAAAAGTTACCATTTTTATCCTTTAATAGATTTAAAACTAGAACGACGGTAATGCGTGTAGATTAGGGTTTCTGGAGGGAAAAGGAATCCCACTCTTAACCCTTATCTCGACACGGAACTCCGTTCATATCTAGCCTTTACCAAAACAATCATTAATCTAATCACTAATCGCGGTCGGAACTAACAAAGAATTGTTAGCGCGCCCGATTAGGATGTTAATAATTCTTTTGATAAAGTTCATAAACTTTATAGGACTTAAAAAGGGTTTAGGGATGTTCATCATCCATTAGCCTATCCTAATCCTACGAACCCTAACAAGCGGAGAATTACTCGTGCATGTTGGGAGAAAAAGAGATGGAGAGAAATTGCATAATTAAACTACGAAGAAATAGAATAAGAAAAAGAACTACCTTTATTAATCAACAAGATCAAGTACACTTTGATTCCTTAGAAAATGATTACAAAAACCTAATTTGCTTCTCGATCTCTTCTAAGGAGGTAGATGAACCGTTGATGATCAGTCTGGATGCGTGAGCCGTCTTGGACTTCGTGATCGCGTCGACTTGATAACTTTTCAAAGAGTCTCTCGGTACCCTTTTATAGTGCAAAGCCAGAATCTTCTTGTTGAAAACTTGGTAAAATTCATCATAGATTTATGCCCCAAAATTTTAGCCAACGATCTTTCTAGATTGCCGCGGATCCGCGGCCAACAGGGTGGTTTGGCCGCGGTTCCGCGGCCAATGGTGGGGATCTCTTGATCATTTTTCTTGGGCTTTGTGATTGTGACATGTGGCAATTCTAGGCACCTTCAGAATTCAGAAATCTTCTCTCGGTTGCTCCCAGACTTGGTTTCCAAGTTTTGCTTCTTAATTTGGCAAGTTTTCTTCAACAACTTGATTTGTTTGATAAATTCTGCATAACAACTTGGAAAATTCTGCACAATAATCTCAAATAATATTAAGTAGGCTTATTTCTACTAGGATTTGGTCAATGGATTTATTTGCAAACATTTTCCTACCAAATACTAATTAAAATATATTAACACATGGAAAATGGTGCTTTTACACATAAACCCTCATATGTATAATATATTATAATAAAGTCCTTTTTTAATATGAAAATGGTAGGAAAAATATAATACAAATGTGCAGTTTTATCAACTGAACAGGTGGCCATCGACAAAGCCGCCGTGTTCACTCGTGAAAGGGTTGAGGCCCACAAGGCTACTGAGAAAGAGCTTGAAGGCCGGCTTGCCTCATATCAGGCTCAGCAAGCCCAGGCGGAGGCCCGTCTTTTGGCGATATTGAATCACAAAGGTGAGGCCCAGCGAAAGAGGGATGAGCTGACCAATCTGCTAAATCGCCCGCCGACCTGAAGACTTGTATATCTTTTTCTTTATTCTTCTTTTGTACATACTCCTGAATAAGAGTATATTTTTTATTCTTTCACGAATTGTACTTTGTATCCATTTTGGTTCATGAATAAAAGACATATTTTTTTTCAATGGCGTGTCCCTTTTTATTGAATGTATTCTGCGGATGGTCTATCTTGATTTCTTTGCAGGGTAGCGATGGCTTAGGATTCAGGGTTACGATTTGCTTCCTAAGACTTTTGAGCTTTATGAGCCGTGAGGGTCTCATAAAGAGTTTTTCTCCCTACAGGTCGAGAGGATCCTGTAGGTGTAAGTTTTCCTTAAGAATCGTGAGGATTCTTAAGCGGGTTTTTCCTTGGGAGTTGTAAGGATCTCACAAGAGATTTTCTTCCCTACAGGTCGTGAGGACCCGCAAGTGCTGGGTGCGGTCGCCCTTATCCGTATTTCACGGGGTCAAGGGTTGCTTTGGGATGTTTTCCAGGATACCGTAGTTTAAAGACATCACGGTCAAGGTTAAGGACATCGTAGTCTGTGGATTTAAGGACTCCACAGTCCAATGTTAGTTTTAAGACATCACGGTCAAGGTTAAGGACATCATAGTCCGTGGATTTAAGGACTCCACAGTCCGATGTTAGTTTTAAGACATCACGGTCAAGGTTAAGGACGTCATAGTCCGTGGATTTAAAGACTCTACAGTCCGATGTTAGTTTTAAGACATCACGGTCAAGGTTAAGGACGTCATAGTCCGTGGATTTAAGGACTCCACAGTCCGATGTTTAGTTTTAAGACATCACGGTCAAGGTTCAAGACATCATAGTCCGTGGATTTAAGGACTCCATAGTCTGATGTGTGGTTACTGGGACCCGTTACCTCTTTGAAGACGTTGAGGAATTACAACGATAAATATCAAAGGAGTAAAGAGATGTACCCTTTAACCAAGGTACAATCAGTCTAGAATCATCATGGTTGATCGTTAGTTTTAAGACATTACGGTCGAGGTTAAGGACATCATAGTCCGTGGATTTTAAGGACTCCACAGTCCAATGTTTGATCTGGATGCTTCACACGGGTTCACTGCCGTGCTCTGCAAGGACCAGGCTCCACTGTGGAAGTTTTCCGCGGGGTCAAAGAGTGACGTTATCCGCGTTCCACGTGACCAGGAATTTTGCACTAGATGCTTCACACGGGTTCACTGCCGTGTTCGGCGAGGACTAGGCTCCGCTCTGGATGCTTCACACGGGTTCACTGCCGTGCTCCGCGAGGACCAGGATCCGCTCTGGACGTTTTCCACGGGGTCAAAAAGTGACGTTATCCGCATTCCACGTGACCAGGAATTTTGCACTAGATGCTTCGCACGGGTTCACTGCCGTGTTCGGCAAGGACTAGACTCCGCTCTGGACGTTTTCCATGGGGTCAAAGAGTGACGTTATCCGCGTTCCACGTGACCAGGAATTTTGCTCTGGATGCTTCCCACGGGTTCACTGCCGTGTTCGGCGAGGACCAGGCTCCGCTCTGGATGCTTCACACGGGTTCACTGCCGTGCTCCGCGAGGACCAGGATCCGCTCTGGACGTTTTCCACGGGGTCAAAGAGTGACGTTATCCACGTTCCACGTGACCAGGAATTTTGCACTAGATGCTTCGCACGGGTTCACTGCCGTGTTCGGCGAGGACTAGGCTCCGCTCTGGACGTTTTCCACGGGGTCAAAGAGTGACGTTATCCGCGTTCCACGTGACCAGGAAATTTTCTCTGGATGCTTCCCACGGGTTCACTGCCGTGTTCGGCGAGGACCAGGCTCCGCTCTGGACGTTTTTCACGGGGTCAAAGAGTGACGTTATCCGCGTTCCACGTGACCAGGAATTTTGCACTAGATGCTTCACACGGGTTCACTGCCGTGTTCGGCAAGGACTAGGCTCCGCTCTGGATGCTTCACACGAGTTCACTACCGTGCTCTGCAAGAACCAGGATCCGCTCTGGACGTTTCCCACGGGGTCAAAGAGTGACGTTATCCGCGTTCCACGTGACCAGGAATTTTGTTGATTGTATCCGCATTTTACGGAGTTGGGATTCGACTCTCGGTCATTTGTACACCGTCGAGTCATGGAACTGGGAATTGCCGCTGTTCCGCTTTGCTTGATATTGTGTCTTCTACAATGAGACGAACGTCGAGATGATCTCTAGGCCATCTGTGACTCATCGAGATTTGGCTTCTTCTTGTGATGAAACCTGGGAGAGGAGGAGTGCGATTCCTTCTTTGTTTGCGCCCCTGGATTATATACAGGGATTGATGTAATATCACCTGTAGGGCATAAATTTCATTTTTTTGTTTTATTTCTTTTTCTGCGATGCTCTATCATTTCAGCTTTTACATCGCGAAGGTCAGGATTGCCCCATCATTTCGGCTATTTATTTTATTTTTACTCGCTGCTTTTTATTGCTAGTTGCCCAATCATTTCTGCTATTTATTTTATTTTTACTCGCTGCATTTTATTGCTAGTTGCCCAATCATTTCGGCTATTTTTCATGCATACATTTTTACTTGCTGCTTTTTATTGCAAGTTGCCCCATCATTTCGGCTATTTCATATGCATTTTTAGCTCGATGATTTTTTATCGCGAGTGTAGAACTTGGAATCTGGTGCCAATCTCAAAATCAGCATCGCTACAACTAGAATATGGCCAGGAGCGAATCATCATTTGCCTCTGTCGATGTCGAACAAAGGTGGCTTAGTAAACAGGGTTAGGGTCCTGTCGACTAAGGCTTTTGACTTCATGAGCCGTAAGGGTCTCACAAAGGTATTTCTCCCTACAAGTCGTGAGGATCTCATAGGTGTGTTTTCTCCTTGGGAATCGTGAGGATTCCTAAGTGCGTGTTCCCCTGTAAGTCGTAAGGATCTTACAAAAGGATTTTCTCCTTATAAGTCGAGAGGACTCATAAGGGTTGTTCACCATATGGACATATCCCTAGTCACGGGTGGGACTTTGCTGGGAAAATGTTTATTCGCGCCCGTGGATTGTATACAAAGGTCAGTATGAGCCGCTTGTAGGGCAATATCGAAGGTTGTGTGGGGGTTGCTTAAGAACAGGTTCACGTCTCTGTAACTTAAGACTTTCAAATCTTATGAGCCGTGAGGGTCTCATAAAAGAGTTCTCCTTACGAGTCGTGAGGATCTCACAAGTGTAATTTCTCCTTACGAATCGAGAGGATTCCTAAGTGTGTTGCTCCTTTGTGAGTCGTAAGGATCTCACGCAGGTGGTTTCTCCTTACAAGGTCGAGAGGACCCTGCAAGTGTCTTTCAACGAGGTTGCGCCCTTTCGGATTTTCACAAACACTCGCCGGTAGCCCTGCTGTTTTTACTCACGGAGCATTTTCGGATTTTCATCCGTGCCCATTTTGCTTATGGACATACCGTCTTTCCTTTTATTCTTTTTATTTTTCTAACGAGGTTGCGCCCTTTCAGGTTTTCACAAACACTCGCCGGTAGCCCTGCTGTTTTTACTCACGGAGCCCTTTCGGGTTTTCATCCGTGCCCATTTTGCTTATGGACATACCGTTTTTATTTTTATTTTTTTTATTCCCTTTTTTTGTATCGGTTTCGGGATGCCTCAATCCATCGTAGTTTATCGACATCTCGGTCAACAACTAGTTTTAGGACATAGTGGTCCATCGTTAGTTTAAGGACGTTTCGGTCCGCCGTTAGTTTTAAGGACGTTTCGGTCCGTTGTTAGTTTAAGGACGTTTCGGTCCGTTGTTAGTTTAAGGACATTTCGGTCCGTTGTTGCAGAAGGCCGGTCACTACTTATAGAGTTTGGGCTTAGGAAGATAGTGAGCGGACATAGTCGTCGTCATCTATCATTGACCTAGGCTGTAACTCATTAAGCGTAGTATTTCTTTAGGAAGCGACCGTTTATTGGCCTGAAAGGCCTTTCACCGTGCATATCCATGAGTAGATAGGCTCCACCCTGGTAGACCTTGTATATGATGTACGGGCCTTCATAGTTCGGCTCGAATTTTCCCCGCTTGGCGCGATTGGGGATTATAGGTCTTTTGACCACTAGCACGAGTTCGCCTTGGCGGAATATCCTCGGCCTGGTCAATCTTTCATATGAGCGTGCCATCTTTGCTTTATAAGCCTCCAGATTTTGTTGCGCTATTAGGCGGGTTTCATCAAGGGCATCGAGCTCCTCAAGCCGAAGGTGAGCATTTTCTTCGTCCGTCAACTCACAGTGGATTGCCACTCGTAGAGAGGGTAGCTCTATCTCGAGGGGGGTACTGCTTCTTTACCGAATACCAACGCGTATGGCGTTGTGTTCGTGGCCATCTTGAACGTAGTTCGATACGCCCAGAGAGCTTCATGCAATCTCTCGTGCCAGTCCTTCTTATTTCGGGACACCGTCTTCTTTACAATCTTCATCGGGGTCTTGTTGAAAGCCTCAGCTAGACCGTTTGCTCGGGGATTATAAACTGAGGAATATCTCCAGTCTATGTTGTGTTGTTGCGCGAAGCGGCTGATCTTGTGGCTTCTGTAGGCTGGTCCGTTATCGGAGATGATCCGTCACGGAGTTCTAAACCGATAAATGACGTGTGTCTTGAAGAAATGGAGGATATTCTCCGTCTTCACTTCCCTCAGCGGCACTGCTTCTACCCATTTGGAGAAGTAGTCAGTCGTCGCCAAGATGAATCGATGTCCCCTGGACGATGCTGGTTCAATGGGGCCGATTATGTCAGTCCCCCACATTTCGAACGGCCAGCTGGCCACCGTTGGATGTAGAGGATTTGGGTGCTGATGGATAAAGTCCCCATGAATCTGGCATGAGTGGCATTGCTTCGCGTATTCAAGACAGTCCTGAATCATCGTGGGCCAATAGTAGCCCATCCGTTTAATCTTCAACTTCATCTTCGGGCCTGCTTAGTGAGAACCGCGGAGTCCGTCGTGAACTTCTTGGACGACACTTTTTGCTTCTTGAGGTCCCAGGCATCTCAACCATAGAGAATCAAACGACCTCTTGTACAGAGTATCATGGACGAAAGCGAAAGACAGAGCTCGTTTCATAAGCTGATGTCTTGAGGACGCATCTTCAGGCATTCGACGGGACTTGAAGTAGTCTATAAAGACTTCTCTCCAGTCCCCAACCGTTTCTTGGTCTTTTATTTGCAGGGCCGTCTGCTCAATCGCTTCCTTTTTCTTGGACGACTCTGGAGATATTTCTGCTGGTGCGAGGACCCGACGGCTTTATACCACGATTCTGACTTCATCGAGGTTCTCATCAGCCAGTTCTTTAGCGAGCTTGGCTAACACGTCCGCCTTGCTATTTTCCGCACGCGGTATGCTTTCCAAGGTATATGAAGGAATTTGAGTCAGCAGTCGTTGTACTCTCTCGCCATACTTCACCAGCTCTGGCTTGCACGTCTGGTAGTCGCCGTTTACTTGACTAACGACCAGTTGGGAGTCTCCGTATATGAGGAGGTTCTCAATTTCCATGTCGATGGCGATCTCAAGGCCTGTTATCAAAGCTTCGTACTTGGCTTCGTTGTTCGTCCTCGGCTCTGTTAAGGAGAAGGAGAATCACATTATCCCTCCTTGTGGGGTCACGAATATAAGGCCTACCCCTGATTTGATTATAGGCATGTTTTGTTTGCGCTTCTTCATGGAAAAGGCTCCATCGAAGTAAAGTTCCCATCGGGTATCACTACCGTCGATTGCATCAAACGCATGTTCGTCTGGAAGTTCACAATTCAAAGGGGAGTCGGCCTGTATCGGATGTTCAGCGAGGAAGTCGGCGATAGCCTGGCCTTTCACTGCCTTGAGAGGCTGGTAGGTTATCGAAAACTCCATTAAGAGCAAGGCCCATTTAGCGGTCTCCCTGTCAATATGGCCTTCGACATTAAATATTTAAGGGGGTCTACCTTCGAAATGAGACGGACTTCATGCGCCAACGCATAGTGCCTGAGCTTTGTTATCGCGAAGATCAACGCCAGGAAGTGTTTTTCGATGGGGGAGTAGTTTCTTTCTTCCCCCAGGAGAACTCGACTTAAGTAATAAAGAGCTCTTTCTTTCCCTTGATCGTTCTCTTATGCCCATAATGCGCCTAAGGAACCTTCGAGGGCGGTCGTATAAAGAATGAGAGGTTTTCCCTTGACCGGAGAGGCAAGCACTGGCGGGTTCTGTAGATACAGCCAGATCTCGTCCAGCGCGCTTTGGCATTTGTGATCCCAGACGAACGGGGTTCCCTTCTTCATCAGATGACTATAAGGACGACACTTGCCAGAGAGATTGGCTATAAATCGCCGGATATACGCGAGCTTCCCTTAGAGAGACCGCAATTGTTTGAGAGTCCTTGGCGGGGGCATTTCCATGATCGCTTTGATTTTTTACGGATCTATCTCGATACCTCGGTGTCGGACGATGAATCCTAGGAATTTACCTGAGGACACCCCGAACGCGCATTTGAGAGGGTTCATCTTCAAGTTGTATTGCCGAAGACGTTGAAATACGATCTTCAGATGATCGAGATGTTCCTCATACGATTTTCTTTTCACCACGAGGTCGTCGATGTAGCATTCGACGATTTCATGTATAAGGTCATCGAAGATTTTCGTCATGGCCCTTTGATAGGTGGCGCCGGCGTTCTTTAGACCGAAGGGCATCACCTTGTAGCAGAATATACCCAAAGGGGTCCGAAAGGCGGTGTGCTTCTGGTCTTCGGGATGCATCTTTATCTGATTATACCCTGATGAGCCGTCCATGAAGGAGAAAACCTCGTGAGTGGACGTGTTATCTATCATCAGCTCGGTGACTGGTACTGGGAAGTCGTCCTTCGGGCAAGCTTTATTGAGATCTCGGAAGTCCACACATATGTGCACTGTCCCATTCTTCTTCATCACTGGGACGATGTTGGCGATCCAATCGGGATACCGAACTTCCTGGATAAACCCAGAGTCGATCAGCTTCTTGACTTCGACGTTGATGCTCATCTCGAGCTCGAGCCGCATTCTTCTCGGCGCTTGTTTGACTGGTTTGACGTCCGGGGATATTGCCAATTTATGGACGGCTATTTCTGGATCTAGTCCTGGCATTTCGGGATAGTTCCATGCGAAGCAATCTCTATGCTGTATAAGCACATCTTTTAACGCAGCCACCCTTTCTTCAGATAGCAGCTCGCTGACGAATGTCGGTCGCGGGCCGTTCGCCGTCCCCAATTCAATTTTCTTGAAGTCATCTGCAGTGGTGTGTATTCCATCTTCTAGTTCTTTCGGCACTGGTGGAAATTCTGAGATCACCTCGTCATCGCTGTTTTCGAAGCACCAGGGAAGGTCATCCATACTCTCGGGCTCTCCTTTTGATATTGTTATCATACGACAAGTATGAGCTCGCTTCCAAGACCGATGTGGATCTGGTTCTGCTCTTGTGGCTTTGGGTTCGTGCTTTTGTGGCGGCATTACCCTCCAGCTGCTGGATAGAGCAAACCTGCCTTGCCGGTACTGGTCTTCGACCCAGTTTTTGAAGGTGAAGCAGTCTTTGATAGGGTGTCCTATTGCTCGGTGATAAGAGCAATAGCCCGGATGAGAGACCTCGTTAGCTTGCTCGGGGTGCTTGGACTCCGGGAGCGTAAGCATTTGATGTCTTATAGCAAGGTCAAGTATCTTCTTTGTCTTGTCTTGAGGAAAAGAGTATGCTCGACTCATTTTCTTTATAAGGGACAAATCCGGACCGCTCGATTCCCGATCGCGTGACTTCTTGGTCCCGCTTTGTCGCTGTCGAACACCTTTTCCGCTCTTTGACTTATGTCTGCCTCTGCGTCGGGCCTTTTGCACGGCAGGTTGACAGGGAGGAGCATTTTCGTCTTTTGCAGCCAGTTGAAGAAGGCATTGCGTCCTGGGTTTCTCATAGATGGCCATTTCGCGATTATGGTCGTCCCGAGCTTTTTGGCCCGCTTTCGTGATAAGCTTGCCCATTCGTTCTTCAAATGAAGGACTCGGCATTTTGATTGCGGGATCGAGTTTTGGTACAGGGTCGGCGTTTTCTGACAGGGCGTCCTCTTCTTCATCGAAGTTATATACGGCGTAGCTACCGTGGACTCGTTCCCGTTTCCCGGATCTCACATATCCAAGCCCAAGCGTTTCCATTCTCCCGTTGGGCAACTTGCGCTGAGTCCCAGGGACATCCCAAATCCTGTTGTACAACCGAGCTTGTCGAATAGTCTGTTTTAAGGGTACCCCTTGGCGTTTCAATAGCCTTTTTAGTCCATTCGTGTAATATCTGGGCAAACGGATGGGTTGGAGCCTGTCAAGTGTAGAATCCGCGCCGTGCCAGATTTCTTTCTCCACTCTTGTTTCGGTGGACCGATAGAATAGGATCGCCTTTTCACCTTTTCGCCTGGGAGGGACGTAAAATGTCTGCAGTTCTTGCACACTGTAAGCTTCAAGTGCGTCGAGATCTTTGTACTGCTCCCGCGGAACCATGGTAATTTGCAAACTCTGATCATCGCCAGGGGATTCTTGTATGGACGGCCGACTGGAGAACACAACATTAACCTCATCTTCCGAGTCACTTCCGAAGATCAATATGGGGGCGGATGGTCTCGGGTTGTTGCGTCGAGACGACCCAGCGTAAAATATCTCTTCTTCTTCTTCGGTATCACTCCCGAAAACAGGAATGGTGGCGACAGCTTTGTTCTCCGGTTTGCGACACTTCTCTGTGTCCTCGAAATCTGGCAAAAAGTATTTTGCATCTTCGTATTTATGGACTTCGTTCACGGAGAACGGGTTCAGCTCTCCTGCTACGGTATACTCGAGACCATCCTTGAAATACTTCATATACTGATGTTGCGTAGAAGGGATGATGTTGTACTCGTGTAACCAAGGACGACCGAGCAAGGCGTTGTAGCAGGTCTTGGCGTCAATGACGTGGAACTTAATATCCATGACGAGTAGTCCGAAGCGTAATGTTAATATTACAGATCCGAGAGATCGTGACGACTGGGAGTCGAAACCGGAGATGGTAATTTTGTCGTGAGCGAGGTGCTGAACGCTCATGCAGATTTCCTTCAACACCCGAACATTAAGGAGATTGACGGAGGATCCATTATCAACCAGGATTTTGCCTATCTTGATATCATGGCTGTATCTAGAGACATATAGGGGACGGTTGTGGTCGCACGTCCTAAGGAGAAGGTCTTCATCACCGAACGTGACATCGGCTGTGTGCACTTCTTCCAGTTCATCCTTCATCCTTTCTTTGGCGAGGAAGGCTTGGAATTGCTCGGGCTCTTGTAGCGCCTTGATTAATGAATCTCTCACTTCTTTTGATAATAAGAGGGCGTCAAGAATACTGAGTTGCGAAGGTAGCTTCTTCAGGTGCGCTAGCATGTTGTAGTCCACCTTACTCTTCTTGGACGGGTCCTTGGCAGTCAGCTCTTTCATGACTTGGTCATCTAAGGCGATATCCTCAGCGACCTTTTCCTTTCCCTTATCTTTTCTAGTTGCGGGTCCGAGATTCTTTTCCGGAAGCGTGCGATTGCGCAGCTGAATGTTTTCGCAGGCCTCTGGTTCTTCCTCTTTCCCTAAAATGGATTCCTTAAAGAGAGGGCCCAGAGCCATTTCCTCATCAGAGTCGCTCCCAAAGGTGAGAACTTGTGATCCTCCGGTGTTGACCATGCGACAGCTACCAGTAGTTCTCTTGTGCTCCTCGGTCGTACTTCTCTACTCCCGACGAGTTTTGCATTTCATCCGTTTAAAATGTTGCCGGTGAGCAACATATCCCTTCCACCATCTCTTAAAAGCGTCACACTCTTCGGTGGGGTGCGAAATCTTTCGATGATAGGAGCAGTAATTAGGATGCATTTCTGCTCCACCGAGAGTGTTTTCTTCCGAGGGTGGCAGCTTCATCCCCATCGATATGGCTTTGGCAAATCTTTTCTTCGTCTTGAATCTGTTTTTATCCGCGTCGGACGTCTTTTGGTTTGACGGGAGTGCCTCGACTCTTTCGTCTAGTCGCCGGCGTTTGACTCCTTCCAATATGGCTATCTCATGCTCCCGATCGGCTTTACTTTTTAGACGAATCTCATTCAGGAAGGCGTCAATCATTTCGTCTGACGGCCATAAGGGTTCCGGCTCAGGCTTTGCCCCCAGTTTCCTTATACAGGGAGCTTCTTCATTGTCTAGCGATGAATGAGAGATCACATGGCAACTTGCTACATAATCCTCAGATCCATCTGACGAGTCTTCCCCATCCTCTTCGTCCTCAAGGACGTGGCTGAGGAACTTTTGAAGCGTGATGGGGGTCCGCGCTTTCTGATTATACTCTTCCAACGCGTCGATCTGTTTCTGCAAGTCCGTGCGCTTGTCACTAGGCTTCACGGGCTTTTTGGATCTCTTTTTCTTTTTCGCAGATTTCGACGGCTGGGTGTGAGCGCTTGGGCCCTCACCACAGATCTCCGAACTTGGGCGCGGCTTCAGCATCCCTTCAATGATCTGGGGTTCCAGTGAGTTCATCCACCTGATTGCCGGGCATGTCTGGAGCTCATTCAGCATTCTTTTGGTTTTTGGTGAAAGCTCGATTTCCCATAGAGCTTCTTCAATGAAAGAACAAGTTGCCTCCGGTGTGTCCGTCTTCTTAGGAGTGTGCGGTTGTGGTGGGTTCACCTTCCATTTCTCGGACAGCGCAAACTTGCCCTGTAGGTACTGATCTTCAATCCATCCTTTGAAGACGAAGCAATCCTCAATCGGATGGCTTACCGTTTAATGGTAAGGGCAATAATTAGGGTTATTCACCTCACTGGGTTGTGGCGGTCGCCTTGGATTCGGCAAGTTGATAAGCCTGTTGCGTACCGCCAGCTCGAATAGCCTCTTCGTCTTATCCCGCGGGAATGAGTAGGGGCGCTTCATTTTCTCATTATAATACCGCCGTCTTTCTTCCAGTTGATCCGCTAGTCTTGGAGCATTGGGCTGCTGTTGGGTGTTCGCGATGAAAGTTTCCTTCCCTTTCCCTTTGTCGTTCCGTGACTCCGGCTTCGGGGGAGACAGTCTGTGACCCTTCTGGTCCATCTGGGTCAGTTTGTCGATCAAAGCCCGGAATGTGGTTGGCTTAAAGAACATCATGAACTGTGAGATAGTTGCATGAGGATCTAGGGTACCCACGAACATGCCCACCGCGGGCGCTTCCTCAATGCGTTGTTCGCATTTCGACCATAAGTTTCGCCAGCGTATAGCGTACTGGACCCACGTCTCACCCGGTTTCACCCTGGCATTAATCAACGCCGTTATCGGGGTGCGTTCGCTAGCGCTTGCGAATCTCTGTGTAAACAGCAGCTCCATCTCCGCGAACGTCTTGACGGAGTCATTCGGGAGTTCAGAGTACCATTCGAACGCTGTCTCTGACAAGCTGCCGATAAATTGGCGAAGCAAGAGCTTATCGTCACCGCCAGTGTTGCCGCAAAGTGCCCTGAACTGGGACACATATTGATGGGGATTGCCTGTCCCCTTGTAGACATAGAACTTTGGGATCGTGTAGCCCGGCGGGTATTTGATCTGATCGTACCAGCTCGGATATGGTCGTCCCGTCTTGACGACTTGGCCAGCTGCCTCAGTTGCCTGGTGAACCCGTATCTGCTGAGCTATATATTCATCCAGGTCAGCCTTGGAAATTGTCTCCTCCTTGGCAGTTGACAGAGCCGGTGGAGGATTCGACGTTTCTCCTCTGTCATCTTCGAGGACGATCGGAGGATCTTCAGCAGGAAGATCTTGTTGGATCATCACACCTACTATATCCTGAAACAGAAGGGCCATTCGTTGTATATTGGCTGCTTGTTCCGCAGCCTCTTTATCCTTCTTTTCCAGTATTCTCCGAAGGAATTCGGCGTCGGTTTCTTGCTCTTGGCGTTCATTCGAGGACGCTTCGGGACTTTCTTTTGGCCCAGTGAGTGCGGCCATCGCGGTCATCATTTCTTGGAGCTTTTGCTGCTGCTCCTGAGCTTTAGTCACCGATCGCGTGAGCGGTCTGTGACCCGTGGATGTAAGGATGTCCTCTTTCCCAGACGCCACGTAAACGGTGTATGCCTCCATGCCCCCGGACTTAGGGCGTTTGGGTCCACTACCCTTGACATTCGCCGCAGGCATGGGGACTTTCTCCGGCCTTCTCCTCTTGTGGGCAGTTGACGTTGAGGGGGCCGTTGCAGTGGGCACCCAAGTGGTTGTCGTCCTTTGTGGTTTGACAGGACGGTTCTTTTCTTCCAGAACTTTCACCTTCTTCTGCCGGTGAGAGTGATCTCGAATGATTACTGAGTCCTGAACCTGTCGCCAGACCTTGTAAATTTTGGAGGACAGCCGTTGAGGGGGCTGTTCTGGCCTTATTTCTGTAACATTCTCCGCAGGTGGAGGGGATCTTTTCAGCGTGGCAGTCGGAGAGTTTCTGCGCACCTTGTTGAGCAGTTCAAAGCTATTCCCAGTCGGAACAGCAGCATTGATTTCCACCATTGGAGCTGGTGGGGTTAGCCCAGAGGGGGAGTTGCCCCCGTCCTTCCTTACTCGGCGCCAGTGGCGACGTCGAGCGTGACGGGTTGTTGGGATTGATTCAGGGACGACTTCGTCTTGCCCCCTGTTCTGGGGAGGGGCTGCTGCCGGTGTCAGCCTCTTGAAGACCGGCGTTCGTTGAGAAGCTATGTCCATCCGGTCAAAAACGGATTTCTGAGCGGGAGCGGGAACGGGGGTAGTCAGTCTCGCGAAGACCGACCCTCTCGGAGGAGAAGCCGTCTTGACGACTTCGGGAGCAACTGTCTTCTTTGGGATGGCCACCTCAGATATCATGGGCTTCTTGGCGGGCCCTTTGGAGTTCAGGCTCAGTCTGGTGAAGACCAAGGAGTTGGACGACCCGTTGAGAGGGGCCGTGGGAGTAGCAAGTCGATCAAAGACCGACTTCTTTGAAGCTTCCGGTACGGGCACTGGGATGTTAACATTCACCGACGGGAGCATGGTCCCAAAGAACAGACTGGTGGTAGCTTGAGTCACTTGTTCCACAGGCATAGTAAACAGGGAAGCAGCCTGCGGTCCATAGGCTACACCTCCAGGTGAGGCGGAGCGTCGGTTGCATTTGCAGTTCGAGCAGTTGCCAGCCATTGATCCTTTTGCTTTCTGCAGCAAACGAAACGCCAAATCTTAGTACTTCGAAAGCCAAGGGCAACCATTAGAAAACCATGATTGGTTCGCGAATCACGACACACGAAGTGTGGAGTGGAAAGAGGAAAAGGTCCCACCGGGCGTGCCAGAATCTGTTCCCCTCCGAAAGACGGTGCGACGCAGAGACGTCTTGCCTGAAATTCGGGGCAGATGCTAATAGGTTCTATCCGTCCACCTCTCCGAAGATGCCAAGTTGATTTATGGCATCATGTATCGAAGGTTTAAACGGATGTGGCCGATGTAGCAGACTTCGTCAGATTGCCCCTCGTTTGAGGGTTTTTTGATTATGGGGATGTTCTTCCCTGCAGACGCAAGCCCCTGCAGTTAATTACGCTACCGCATCGCGGTAACAACTTTCTCCTTCTCCATATGGTCACTTCGTGTCGTGTTTTTTTGTTTTGTGTTTGGTTGCCCGTGGATTGTATACGGAGACTAAGTTATGTTGTCGCCCGTACGGCGTGGACTAGTCCAAATCCGTATTATCTTAGATTTGGGTTTGGGGGTTTGGGTTTAAGGATACGTTAGCCTCGTTTGAGACTAAGATCAACTTAAATGTTAGTTAAGGATACGTTAGTCTTATTCCAGACTAAGATCAACTTAACCATTTGTTAAGGATACGTTAGTCTCATTTCAGACTAAGATCAACTTAACGGGATCGTTTAGATCCAACAAAAGAGCATTTGGGCTCTATTGTTTAGTTTAGGGACATTGCGGTCGATAGGTAGTTTAAGGACATTGCGGTCCAATGTTAGTTTTAAGACGTTGCGGTCAAGGTTAAGGACATCATAGTCCGTGGATTTAGGGACTCCACAGTCCATCGTTAGTTTTAAGACATCCCGGTCAAGGTTAAGGACGTCATAGTCCATTGTTAGTTTTAAGACATCCCGGTCAAGGTTAAGGACATCATAGTCCATGAGTTTAAGGATCCCACAGTCCGCTGTTAGTTTTAAGACATCCCGGTCAAGGTTAAGGACATCATAGTCCATGAGTTTAAGGACCCTACAGTCCATTGTTAGTTTTAAGACATCACGGTCAAAGTTAAGGACATCATAGTCCATGAGTTTAAGGACCCCACAGTCCATATCAATGTGTGGTTGTCGGGACCCGTCACCTCTTTGAAGACGTTGAGGAATTACAACGACAAATATCAAAGGAGTGAAGAGATGTACCCTTGAACCAAGGTAAATTAGATGATCTGTAACCCAATTTGGAACCAAGACCACTTAATTATATCACGAGCCCATTAGCTCAGTTGAATTTGAATTGAGGACTTATGGCCTTCTTGGGCTAAGTCCAATCATGTTTGGAATATTGGCCCTCTGTTGGTCCATTAGACATATTCAATTGCAGGGGAGGCTTTGCCTCTAGAAAATTAGCCAATTGGGCTAAAACTAGTGTTAAACACTAAGGACTAACAGTGTTGAACACTGGAAATAAGATGGTCAAATTAGTGTTCAACACTAAAAATTGTGATTCTCAAATTAGTGTTAAACACTAACAGATAACAGTGTTAAACACTGACAACAGAATTATCAGATTAGTGTTAAACATTAACAGAGAGGGGAATCACGTGGGAGCACGTGATGGCACCCAAAAAGTGGGGACAGATCCCCTTCATTTTTGTTCTGCAGATAAGTGTTTAACGCTTTTAATTCTCACAGCCATCACGTGTGGGCACGTGATGGGTGTTCATGCCTTGATTTATTAGCATATTCATTAGAGATCACGTGATGACACGTGAGGGCGCCCAGCGCTTGCTTTTTCTCCACTGTCACGTGGGGGCACGTGAGGCATTGCCTTAAAGTTCTTTTTCTGTGGATCTTTACAGGGGTCACGTGGGGACACGTGACCCTGGTTCTTTACCAGTTCAAAGATCTCTTTATCTTTTTGAGAATTAAATTCTTCATAGGGCTAAACCCTGTAAGTCGATGTACAACACCCCACGACTTGTGGGGAGGCGGAAATATGAAAAACGATCTTGTTCTATGCTCAAACATCGACTAACCGCATGAATCGAAGCTAAACGATAACTAACAACAAACATAGAAGTTCTAAACTACTATGTGAAGGGATTATACCTAAAGAACCGTGTCCTTCTTCTTTACGAACTCCACCTCCTCCTCGGCCTTCTCCAAGTAGTAGACGATCCACCACGAGAGCTAAACTCCAAGCTTTGCCTCTAAACTTGAGGCAACTAGGTATCTTTAAGTGCTAATCAAAGTACCTAGATGAAATAGAGAGTGGGTTATGGATTAAGTAGTCTAACTAATCCTTGTACTCAACACATGAGAGGGGAGGATTAGGGTTTGAAGAGGGAGAGCTTGAGGAGAGAGAAGGTGAGAATAATAATCAAATGAGAAAATGAGTTATCATAATATATATCAAGCATTTTATTTTATCAAGAAAAGAAAAGATAATGTTTTACAACCATGCTTGATAAATATCTAATGGTGATTCACATCCATGAGTCATTAAGCAATTATGAAGCATTAATGACATGGATGAATCATCCATATGACTCACTAATCTCATTTAATGCATATGCCACCTTAACCTCCTTAGTCACCAACTTCTAGAAGCTTCTCGCGCAATTACGAGAACGCCCCTCCTATCCGTGAAAACACGGAAAAACTTTAGACTGTATAAATCCAATAACCGGATACTAGTAACTGGCTTAAACCAAAGCCGACTAGTAAAAACTGTCCGAAAGTCGTACGTGCGTAAACGCACGTATGCGTCCGAACCCTTGTCGTAAAACCATACGACCTCTATATCGTTTCGCCTGGAGTAGGGAAACTCTCTGCGTGGGACTCTAGAGACTCGACTACTACGCTGGCAGTGGGTTTAACCACAGACCGCAAGCGGCACTAGCTGTACGTAACGGTCCCCAGGTAGATGTCGATAAGAAGGCCGATGAGGGAACCCATCCGAACTCCTACTGAGTCTGATGTGACAATCTCCGTACAGTCCGGTCTGTTCGTCTTAGACTATCGCATATCGGGCCTAGGGGGGCGGCAAGCGTCAGTCCCCTAATAGCGGTATAAGTCGTGTCGGAGCGAAGCCCATTACACCCTGAGAAACTACTGGAACCTACCAGCAAATCTCACTTGCCCTGGCCAGGGACTTTGCGTAATGGCTCTCTGACACAGCGCGATATCAACCCCCAATACCGGGAGAGACGAATCCTGTCTAACCGCCACTGCCTCCAAGTGCTCGGGACTGCACCCAACTGCTACCTGTTTGCACGACTCCTTTGAGCCGTGGTAGGGTAGCAATCTAAGAACAGTAGGACACACTCGAGGCGAAGTAGCAGTGTCAAGTCTGCGGACTATGCTGTACTCATGTCACCTGGGAACTGTTCACTGACGACTGGTATAAAACCAACCAACAGTTCCCTGTGAGTCCTGTCCGGTGTACCCGTAACCTAACGAGCACCTGCATACTATCTCCAGTACGACGTACTGATGGCTGTGGGACAGACCATCTCCCTAACTGGAATGAGAAGCGTGCACACTAGTCTACTCCGGAGTATCGATGCCCTGTCTCGATAATTCAACGACTAGGGACCTGAACAAGGATGTGCTTGTAGACTACCCAGCCCCCACTAGTGTGACTGCCATCACAACGCTGGTAGTCAAGCAAGATCCTAAGAGCTCTATCAATACGTATACTCACATATTAAGATAGAAAAAACCAAGTAGCATACTACCATGTTTAGCAAGACTGTTATATACATGTGAATATCCCAAGCTTCCATTAAGTAATATACAAACTAGTATGATACAATAATGGCCCCTAGGGCATATACACTAAAAAACCCTAGCAATAATCTTAGAGGAATTAAATTCCCATTTTTTTGAAGAATTATATTCTTGGGTAAGGTTAAACCCCAATTTTCCCTGTCACGCCCCGCTTCCCAGAGTATGCAAGATTTGGGCACGTGACATAGCCAACCATGCTACCTGTGGGTAGGACGCATCCGTCCACAGTCACATTACGGTTTTATAGATATCAAGATCAGTAAAATAAACTAAACTAATACATGTCCCAAATCCATAATAACAAGAATCAATAAACAATAAGTGCGGAAGCTAATGATCCAATACAATGAAATAACAGTATGTCCCATAATGCGGGCTCACATCTGGAAATGGAATGATATAAATAAACTAAACTCTAAAGAACTCACAGTTCAGCCTGCTGGCTGAAGTACTCCTGCTCGGTCGACGACAAAGGTACAGAATCTGGGCCATGCAAAACCCAGACGTCAGCGCGTCATGATATCAAGTATACAGCAAAACATGGTAGTAAACAATGCGAGCATGAACATGAATAAAGCGGTAATAAGAAGTAACAAGCGGGGTAATGTGCAAAGGTGACTAAACTGTCCTATCAGGTTTTCTACTCTATAGTCTTTGAAACCAATTGATGAATCGTCGATGTAACTCAATAGTATCCCGTGCGTGCCCGGGACCACGGTCATGATCCTCGGGGCTGAATCCGAGACGTGCCGCTAAGCAGTAAAGGGTAGTAGGATAGATGAGTGATGTCAGCATCAACACTCCGGAGCTGGCCAAGCCCGTAAGACTGATCAGAACAATGTATCGAACTGTTGAGTTACAAGTCGGTTTCACCTTTGATTTCCCCATACCCCTAAGCTATGTATGTCAAGTCAGGTATTCAGTAGTCGAGGACTAATGCCAACACAAGTCAAGTAAAGGTAGGTCTGTCTGGATCGACAGTAGGAATGGTTAGGTCTGTCGGCATTAGGCATGAGATCGGTAACAGGTCAGGTTACTTTCAACAGGTAGAGTCGATATGTACAGGGTGTTGTGTCCGGTGTATCAGTACATGTGTCAGGTGTATCAAGATCGGTCAATATGTAATGCAATCAGGTATATAATGATAACAGGTATAGTAACAAATAATGAACAGTAGCAGGAAACAGTAAATAACAAATATTATTCTATGTGAACACAGTGATGTTTGTATTCTCATATTAATCCGGTTCACGCACCTTTGAGGTGCAAAAGCCACAAGACGAAACAATATCGATAATATACGCAATGGAGTTACATGAATTTGAACTAAGCATAATAATTGTCTCATGAGTGATTTTAACAAATGAAGTGGGGATGATCTACTTGGTTTGATTAGTTCAGTATGAATTAATAGCAGACCGGTTAATACGAGCAATGATCTCATTGATTTAAGGTTACGGATAATCGAGTCCCAACAGAGGTCAACGGGATCACACGGACCAGGGGGCTTCGCTGGAGCGTCAGGTTCGTCAAGACGGCACGGTCGGGTTCCGGCAACAACAAAGTAGCAAAGTTAGCAACAAAGATACGATATACGCCAAATACGACCAGCGAAGGGATTGTACCAAAAGGAAACACAAGGAAAACTCACAGAGAAGAAACAGGGTGCAAACACGATGGCTCGACGGCACTGGGACGCCGGCGAGGCAGCGACGGCGAAGAACGGTGGCTGGAACAATCTTGAGTTCGCTGGAATGGGGTGCTGCAGCGAGTGCGAGGGTGGTAGTCGCCTCTGGTGGTCGAGAGGGAAGGGAGGTGGTCGGAGGTGGCGTCGACGAGGTCGCCGGCACGTTTCTCCGGCGAACAGCGGGGTAGGCGATGGGTTAGGGCTCGGGTTTACTGTTCCGGCGAGGGGAGGAAGGAAACGACGATGAGGTCTCGACGTGGAGGGTGAGAGGGAGTCGTGGGAGGCGTCGACGGTGGGAGGCGACGTCGACGGCGAGGTCTGCGAAGGTGGAGGCGAGGTCGGGAATGGGTGCCCTGCGGGAAGGAGCGGGAGAACGGGGGAAAGAGGGTAGGTGGGTGCAGTGGAGGTCGTGGTGGTGAGGGCGGCGACGGCGAGATCGCGAGGAAGCCGGCGGTGAGATTGCGGTGAGCTAGGGTTAGGGTTTCGTGATCGCGATGGAGGAGGATGGTGAGGGAGGCGGCTGCGTGTTCGTAATATATATATAGAGGAGAGAGAGAGAGAAAGAGGAGAGAGGCAGAGAGAGAGATAGAAGGAGGGGGCCCACGAGCTCAATAGGAGCTCGTGATTGGCCGGGGGAAAAATTATGAGAAGGATTTAGTAGGATTTTGAGGGATCAGCAGTTAGGAAATATAGATTAGGATGTATAAATTTACATTCGATATTAAATTTAAATGGGCCATTTTGGCGCGAAACGAAACATTTCCAAATCGCGCCCGGGTTGCGCCCAAACGTTCCAAATTCAAATTTTAGGATTTTAAGCGGGTTCCAAATTTTGAAAATAGGTGTTTAATGATTAAAATGCATGCCCCCAAGTCGGACACTTGCACGCGCGCGTAGTCGCCCAAACTGGCCCGTTTAACCAAACGGAACGGAATCTCGACACGCGGACGCTACCACGCGACTAGTGGCGACGAGTAGGCCAACATGGACATCTTAAATTTCATTTTCGGAGTTAAAATTTGTTATGTGCCAAAATGACTTAACCGGGTAAAATTTAGCAATAAACACCAGAAAATCAGGAAAATTGGAAATGAGCAAACCACTACCCTCAACTAGTAATATACATAGCATTATTGGGCTCGGGTGTTACATCATACCCAACTACAAAAGAATTTCGTCCTCGAAATTCCAAGAACACAAGATAGCTAACTACTGGAAAAGGTGAGGGAATTTCTATCGGATCTCGTCTTCTCGCTCCCAATAGATTCTCCATGCGATCGGTTACCCCAAGAAACTAGCACAAGAGGGATAACCTTGTTCTTAAGAACCTTTCTCTTCGATCCTTGATCTCGACTGGTCGCTCCTCAAAAGTCAGGTCCTCCCGAACGGTCAACTCCGAATGATCCAAGACATAAGTCTCATCACGAACATACCTCCGTAGTTGAGACACATGAAACACATCGTGAACTCCTGCTAATGACGGTGGTAACGCCAACCGGTACGATACCTCTCCATCACGCTCCAATATCTTGAAGGGTCCAACGAATCGGGGACTAAGCTTTCCCTGACTTCCAAAGCGAATCACCCCTCTAGTCGGTGATATCTTCAGGAATACCAAATTGCCCACGGCGAACTCTAGAGGTCTTCTTGACGTGTCGGCCCAACTCTTCTGTCTGTCTTGAGCTGCCTTCATATGCTTTCTGATTGTATTCACCTTCTCGACTGTCTGCACCACCAAATCTGGTCCTAGTAACCTTCGTTCACCAACATCATCCCAACAACCGGTGAACGGCACTTACGACCATACAGTGCTTCAAACGGGGCCATCTGAATAGTTGCTTGGAAGCTGTTGTTGTACGAAAACTCCACCAGATGTAGATGATCTTCCCAAGAACCTTTGAAGTCCAACATGCCATCCCTCAACATATCTTCAAGGGTCTGGATCGTTCTCTCCGATTGTCCATCGGTCTGAGGATGATAAGCTGTGCTAAACTTCAATTGAGTCCCCAAACTTTCTTGTAAACTCCTCCAAAAGTGTGACAAGAACCGAGTGTCCCGATCGGACATGATGCTTACCGGTACTCCATGCAATCTGACAATCTCCTGCATGTACCGCTCTGCCAAAGTCTCCGTCGATTGACCAACCCAAAAAGGAATAAAGTGAGTTGCCTTGGTCAACCGATCGGCAATCACCCATACAGCCTTGTTGCCCTTTGGACTCCGCGGTAAAGCCGTCACGAAATCCATGGTTATATGTTCCCACTTCCATTAAGGAATCGGAAGTGGTTGCAACAAACCAGCAACCCTTTGATGTTCAGCCTTGACTTGCTGACACACTAAGCACTTAGCCACAAAGCGAGCAATTTCCCGTTTCATACCTTCCCACCAGAAATGCTGTCGAATATCTCGGTACATCTTCGTCCCTCCTGGATGCACAGAGTAAGCTGAACTGTGTGCCTCCTTCATACGCTCCTCACGCACATCTCCTTTTGGCACACACACACGGCTACCATATCTCAACGAACCATCTTCATGGATCAGTAAATCGGTTCGTAGTCCATCTCCAACCTGCTCTCGAAACTTTTGCAGTCTAGGATCCTGCGATTGCGCCACTTTAATCTTCTCCACTAAGGACGATTGTACTTGCAACTGCATCAACTGTCCTGTAGCACGCGGTAGCACAACCTCCAAGTCAAATCTCCGAAACTCCTCAATGATCTCTCTCTGTGCAGTCAATAACTGAATTGCTGGTAACCGACTTATTGCATCTGGCACGACGTTAACCCTTTCCCCGGATGGTACTTAAGATCAAGGTCGCAGTCGGCCATCAGCTCCAACCATCTGCGTTGCCTCATGTTCAACTCCTTCTGAGTGAACACATACTTCAAACTCTTATGATCCGTAAAGACTTCAACTCTCTCGCCCAGAAGGTAGTGTCTCCAAATCTTCAGGGCGAAGATCACGGCTGCAAGCTCCAAGTCGTGAGTCGGATAGTTCTGCTCATGAGTCTTCAGCTGTCTCGATGCGTAAGCGACGACTTTCCCATTCTGCATCAAAACACATCCCAATCCTTTTCCAGATGCGTCGCTGTGAATCACCAGTCCTCCTGAATCATCCGGTACGGTTAGGATAGGGGCGGTTATCAACTTCTGCTCCAACGTCTCGAAGGCCAATGCACATCCATCCGTACAAACAAATGGTACCTCCTTACGCGTAAGCTTGGTTAACGGCTCAGCTAAACGAGCGAAGTTCTCCACAAATCTTCTGTAGTATCCGGCGAGTCCAAGAAAACTTCTTATCTCTGCAACATTCTTTGGAACAGGCCAATCTTAAACTGCTGCTATCTTCTCGGGATCAACGGCGATTCCATCGCCCGACATGACATGCCCCAGAAACTTCACTTCTTCCAGCCAGAATTCGCACTTACTCGTCTTCGCGAATAATTTCTCTTGTCTCAGCGTCGGCAGTGCGATCCTTCTTCTTCACTAAAGAACTGGAGCTTCCCACGGTGAGTTGCTGCTTCGAATTCATCCCTTCTCGAGTAATTCACCCACTTGTTTCTTAACCTCTTCCAATTCCACCGGTGCCATCGGATAAGACTTTGATACTGGCACTGCACCAGGAATAAGGTCAAACGCAAACTCTACTTCTCGCTTCGGCGGTAAGCCCGAAATATCTTCAAACACATCCATAAGGTCGCGGACAACTGCCGGCTCTTCATCACTCTCCACTACCATAGCCGCAAGAACACTGTTCGTCGGCCTAGCCCTAAACTCGACTGGCCCGACAGAATTGCTTTCTCCAATGAAAGTAAACTTAGGATGTCCGGGAATCTGGAAATTACCTTCCTTGCCCTACAGCCAATGTGGGCGTGGAAAGTGCCAAGAAAATCCATCCCCAAGACAACCTCATAACTACCCGTATCTATCCCCAAGAAGTCTGCAAAAAGCTCCCGTCCGCAAACAACAACTGTACAATCTCTACCTTCCTTACTAGCTATAATTTTCCCATTCCCAGTGTGTATGTCCCATAAACTAGACAGGGTCGTGCAGTTGATCGAGTGTGTAGTTATAAATTTGGATGACATAAACAATGGGATGCTCCGAAATTAAGTAATGCCAAAGCGGGAAAACCATGAACGAGTAAATTACCTGAAACCACTTCTCCCGATGCCTTAGCTTCTTCAGCTGTCAACGTGAACGCTCGAGCCTGCTGTGGTCCTTGAGCAGGCGGTTCCTGTCCTTGGAAAGGTCCTTGCGGAGGCTTCTGTGTATCATCCTTTGTGCGAGGCTTTGACGGACAAGCATCAACGGTGTGATCTGCCGCTCCACATCTAAAATAGAGTCCCAGTCTCATACGACACTCCCTTCGCACATGTCCGGGTTTATGGCGGTGGCTACAGATCATGCTCCCCCTTCGATCACCCACAATCATTTTCTTCATCGGTGCTACGCTGCGCCTGTTCACTGGAATACTTCTACGTACGGACGTGGGGTCCAGTGCAAATGCTGGTTCCAGCTCGAGTTGTTCCTTCAGTTTCTCCAACAATCCCCTTATTACTCTTTGCCTGGCGGCTAAGACCGCATGCCCTGGGTCCATCTCCAAATTCTGATCGGCCATATTCCTGGAAATCAAAGTACCCAACATTAGCATGATGATAAATTCTGAGTATAGATCAAGGCTAGAACTCCAAGATACTTAAATAGAGTGCCGCATTGTAGCTATGCCGCGGTATCATAGCCGCAATTACTTAACTCCACCCAAGTCGCCTAAGTCCTAGAGATAACAAGAAATTAGGTTTTTGAGTTGACAAATGCAAAATAAGTTTGCACGTCGACATGATCCGGAAGAATGATTCAAGGATAGTAAAACGGTCAAAGTGGCAGGACATGTTTCCTAATCACGGGTATTCTGATTCATGTATCGGGTGCAATACCCAACTACAAGAATCAACCCAATTAACCTATGGCTCTGATACCATAAAACCATGTCACGCCCCGCTTCCCAGAGTACACAAGATTTGGGCACGTGACATAGCCAACCATGCTACCTGTGGGTAGGACGCATCCGTCCACAGTCACATTACGGTTGTATAGATATCAAGATCAGTAAAATAAACTAAACTAATACATGTCCCAAATCCATAATAACAAGAATCAATAAACAATAAGTGCGGAAGCTAATGATCCAATACAATGAAATAACAGTATGTCCCATAATGCGGGCTCACATCTGGAAATGGAATGACATAAATAAACTAAACTCTAAAGAACTCACAGTTCAGCCTGCTGGCTGAAGTACTCCTGCTCGGTCGACGACAAAGGTACAGAATCTGGGCCATGCAAAACCCAGACGTCAGCGCGTCATGATATCAAGTATACAGCAAAACATGGTAGTAAACAATGCGAGCATGAACATGAATAAAGCGGTAATAAGAAGTAACAAGCGGGGTAATGTGCAAAGGTGACTAAACTGTCCTATCAGGTTTTCTACTCTATAGTCTTTGAAACCAATTGATGAATCGTCGATGTAACTCAATAGTATCCCGTGCGTGCCCGGGACCACGGTCATGATCCTTGGGGCTGAATCCGAGACGTGCCGCTAAGCAGTAAAGGGTAGTAGGATAGATGAGTGATGTCAGCATCAACACTCCGGAGCTGGCCAAGCCCGTAAGACTGATCAGAACAATGTATCGAACTGTTGAGTTACAAGTCGGTTTCACCTTTGATTTCCCCATACCCCCAAGCTATGTATGTCAAGTCAGGTATTCAGTAGTCGAGGACTAATGCCAACACAAGTCAAGTAAAGGTAGGTCTGTCTGGATCGACAGCAGGAATGGTTAGGTCTGTCGGCATTAGGCATGAGATCGGTAACAGGTCAGGTTACTTTCAACAGGTAGAGTCGATATGTACAGGGTGTTGTGTCCGGTGTATCAGTACATGTGTCAGGTGTATCAAGATCGGTCAATATGTAATGCAATCAGGTATATAATGATAACAGGTATAGTAACAAATAATGAACAGTAGCAGGAAACAGTAAATAACAAATATTATTCTATGTGAACACAGTGATGTTTGTATTCTCATATTAATCCGGTTCACGCACCTTTGAGGTGCAAAAGCCACAAGACGAAACAATATCGATAATATACGCAATGGAGTTACATGAATTTGAACTAAGCATAATAATTGTCTCATGAGTGATTTTAACAAATGAAGTGGGTATGATCTACTTGGTTTGATTAGTTCAGTATGAATTAATAGCAGACCGGTTAATACGAGCAATGATCTTATTGATTTAAGGTTACGGATAATTATGACTAGCAATTCTAAGTTATAAAAGGTATCGATGTTATAATAGTTGTGTGGTTATAATATGATGATTAAGTTGTAGCATGTTAAAGCAAGTATTCGGATACTTGCCTCGGCGGTTCCGCAAACCGAAACACGGATGCGATGTCGGCAGAAACTGCGATATGGAAGCACGGGCCACGGATCGAGTCCCAACAGAGGTCAACGGGATCACACGGACCAGGGGGCTTCGCTGGAGCGTCGGGTTCGTCAAGACGGCACGGTCGGGTTCCGGCAACAACAAAGTAGCAAAGTAGCAAAGTTAGCAACAAAGATACGATATACGCCAAATACGACCAGCGAAGGGATTGTACCAAAAGGAAACACAAGGAAAACTCACAGAGAAGAAACAGGGTGCAAACACGATGGCTCGACGGCACTGGGACGCCGGCGAGGCAGCGACGGCGAAGAACGGTGGCTGGAAAAATCTTGAGTTCGCTGGAATGGGGTGTTGCAGCGAGTGCGAGGGTGGTAGTCGCCTCTGGTGGTCGAGAGGGAAGGGAGGTGGTCGGAGGTGGCGTCGACGAGGTCGCCGGCACGTTTCTCCGGCGAACAGCGGGGTAGGCGATGGGTTAGGGCTCGGGTTTACTGTTCCGGCGAGGGGAGGAAGGAAACGACGACGAGGTCTCGACGAGGAGGGTGAGAGGGAGTCGTGGGAGGCGTCGACGGTGGGAGGCGACGTCGACAGCGAGGTCTGCGAAGGTGGAGGCGAGGTCGGGAATGGGTGCAGTGCGGGAAGGAGCGGGAGAACGGGGGAAAGAGGGTAGGTGGGTGCAGTGGAGGTCGTGGTGGTGAGGGCGGCGACGGCGAGATCGCGAGGAAGCCGGCGGTGAGATTGCGGTGAGCTAGGGTTAGGGTTTCGTGATCGCGATGGAGGAGGATGGTGAGGGAGGCGGCTGCGTGTTCGTAATATATATATAGAGGAGAGAGAGAGAGAAAGAGGAGAGAGGCAGAGAGAGAGATAGAAGGAGGGGGCCCACGAGCTCAATAGGAGCTCGTGATTGGCCGGGGGAAAAATTATGAGAAGGATTTAGTAGGATTTTGAGGGATCAGCAGTTAGGAAATATAGATTAGGATGTATAAATTTACATTCGATATTAAATTTAAATGGGCCATTTTGGCGCGAAACGAAACATTTCCAAATCGCGCCCGGGTTGCGCCCAAACGTTCCAAATTCAAATTTTAGGATTTTAAGCGGGTTCCAAATTTTGAAAATAGGTGTTTAATGATTAAAATGCATGCCCCCAAGTCGGACACTTGCACGCGCGCGTAGTCGCCCAAACTGGCCCGTTTAACCAAACGGAACGGAATCTCGACACGCGGACGCTACCACGCGACTAGTGGCGACGAGTAGGCCAACATGGACATCTTAAATTTCATTTTCGGAGTTAAAATTTGTTATGTGCCAAAATGACTTAACCGGGTAAAATTTAGCAATAAACACCAGAAAATCAGGAAAATTGGAAATGAGCAAACCACTACCCTCAACTATTAATATACATAGCATTATTGGGCTTGGGTGTTACATTCCCTATGTAGGAATTACATTCCCATATATGTAAAGAATTAAGTTCTGGTGTAGGGTGAAACCTTAATTTATTTTTTAAGGGAATTAAATTCCTGTGAGTCTGAGAGAATTAAGTTCTCAATTAAGGTTAAACCCTAGTTCTGTCCATTTTGAAGGAATTAAATTCCTATAATTTTGGAGAATTGAATTCTCATATAGGGTTAAACCCTAATTTTTTTTTGGGAGAATTAAATTCTCTAAACTCAATTCCCCTTCTAAGTTTTGGATCTGCATGGCAGGATCTCAACCCGATGAGAATTAAATTCTCAACCTATGGGGAGATGTGCTTCTGCAGATCTTCAACTAGAGGAAAAACTTAGTTCTTTTGCAGAAGAGTTAAACTCTTAGATTTTGAGAATTAAATTCTCTGTTTGAAGTTTTGATTCCCTTTCTTTTCTCACCTAGGGTTTTCTTTATTGAGAATTGAATTCTCCTTTCTTTTCTCTCTGCAATTTCAAGATGCCAAAATTCTATATCTTTCTCTTCTCTTGGCACCTATTTATAGGAGAAGGAAAAGAATCAATTTGTTTAATGAATCTTTCATTGAAAGATTTTGTTTGTTTTCATAATTAATATGAGCCTTTAGATCATTCGGTGAATTTTATTCACCGTTGAATTTTGTAATGACCCCAAAATCTTTATACATTTGTATTATCCCTCTTCAATAATATACCGTATTTATTTGTACTTGGTATTTTCCTTCTTCTATTAAATTTATTATTATTTTATTTCTCAATCTATTATGTATTTTTTTTTAGGTACAATTTCTTTTTCTTATATTTAAGTTTTTAACTTCTCATTCTTATTTTTCCTTTCATAAATATTTAACACAAATCCATTATTCTTATTCTCTACAGCCCATCTAAAAAGCCCATTTTCTTTTTAAGCAACATCATATATTTAATTCTAATTAAATATATGCATGAACAACCTTATAGCTCATTGGTTAAGTCCTTGCATTGTTATTCCATAAGTCGCATGTTCAAATCCCCATTCTTCCAATTATTTTTATCATTTTTTATTCTTCTCATAACCTACAAATGAGACCTTTCATTTCCAAATTGAATGGTGACCTTTCATTTCTCTTTTAATTCTCATGTTGAATGCATATATTATTATAAATAATTCACCATTACACCATCTTTATTGTCCTCCTCTATCTTTTCCTTTCTCACATTTTTCTATCTCTCACTTCTTCCTCTTCACCTAGAGTCCAAGAAGAAGAACATGAAGAAGTCTTCAAGAAGGTCTCACTACTAACGCGAGGCTATCGGCGGATAGACAAGCCCGGTGACAATACCGGCTTGTGCATGTAAGTCCCTTCTCTCTCCTTTCCCCCCCACCTCTTATTTTCCTCTTGTCATGCATCGTGAACCCCCTATTCTTTTCATATCATAATCCATAAGAGAAGATACACATAAACATATACATATACATATACATAAGTTTAGATATATATGATTCTATATGGTTTAATAATATCTTATTATCTCTTGTTCAAATTAAAGTATTTTTAATTCTTTGTTCATGACTAGGAATGTTTATTACAAGTTGTGAGAACACAAATTTTATGCCACAATATATCTATAATGTCACATGAAATCGGTTTGTTTATTAAAAGAAAAATAGAAGCCTGCATAAAATACGAGTTAATCTTTCTGCCGATTTTAGTATACACATCAATACCTTTAGCTTTAAAATAATATTTAGAAATCAATTTTTACTTCTGAAAATTTCAAGGAATTTACATATGATAGAATATATTATTTTTTACACGCTGTAAAAATTTTAGATCGATCCGCATAACGGTTTAGGAATTACATCGTATTTATTCACTGATCGTAAAACAGAAAACTGCAGCTATCGGTCAATTTCTAGGACACATAACTTGGTATACCGGTATCCAAATTGAGCAAACTCAGGTGTTTTTGATATCTACATCGAATGATCTAGATTTTCATAGTTTTATAGTTTTACTGAAAACCCATCTAAGATAAAGAAAACTGCGTTACAATATTAAGTGACGGATCTGGACAGAATCTGTTCCGATTCGCACACTGTTTTTAAATTGGACATAACTCGAACACCCGATATCCGTTTGTGACAAAATTTAGATGTGTAGATGCACCATTGATAGAAATATAATTTTCTGTATATTATATTACTTAGGAATGCATGAAACAACCTGATATAGGCTTTGCAATAGAATATATAGTTGCTGTCCAGAAATCTGAATTTCTGTTTTAAACGCTGATATTAAAATGATCATAACTAGAGTTTCAGAAATCCAAATCATGTGAATCTTGGTGTTTTAGATAAGTAATTCAAAATACCTACAATTTTCTAATAATTTTCGTAACCTGAAACCCGATAAAAATTAACTCAAACTGCGTTTTAAAAATATGTGACGGTGCCAAATAGATTCTGATCTGTTTTGCGCGACGATACGAAAACATATATATCTCTCAAACCGGTAGTCGTATTTAGGTGAAACTGGAACTTACGCATGAAAAACATTTAGAGACATATCTCTGTTTATATTCTGCATTCGTTCAACTTGATTAATTAGTCGTACATAATATTTCTTTACAGCATTGTTTATGGTAGTTACTCGAATAATATACTTGACTCATTTCATGTTATTCGAACATGTATACATATTTATCATGATCATTAAATTGTTGTATGTACATAAAGATGATAATTAAATACTTGAGTTGTATTTTGAAAAATATACAATAGTATTTTTACAATAAACCCCCTCAAGTTTTATAAATTACAATAAGGCCCTTAACAATTATTGAACTTCAACTCACTTTCTTTTGGTCTGACTCGGGTTAGAGTCTGACTATTTCTGACTTGAAAATGATTCAAGTCAATCTATATTCTTTATATTTCAACTCAAGATGAATACATGAATCCCAGAATCCAGTTAACAATCTACTTGACTGAACCGAACCATGGATATTCCTTTTACATGTTTCCCAGTATTCCATTTACATGACTCTACGGTTATAACCGTTTCCTGATATCATGGTTTCGGTCAGTCAATCAAGTCAATCATGCAATCATTACAAGTTTTACAAGATAACAATACAAACAAGACATCGCGGGGTTTAAGGGGTAGATTGGTACGGAAGGTGTTAAAGGTGGCACGAGATGGTAAGATTAAGACACCTAACCTGAATCCAATTGCCGTTGTTCCGGGTTGTATAACGGAGCCTTGTACTTCCATTTGCCCTGATCTCTAGCATATAGAGATCCCTCTCGTATACACTGGCATCCTTCTGTACCAAGCTACAACAACAGCGTTAGCACCATACTACTATAATATGACAATACAATACAACATTAAAAGCTACTCTCTCTCTCTCTTTTTTACTCTCTGTCTATTTCTCCATTATCTTTGGGACTTACCGAGCGACCTGTTCGCTGACGACATTCTATTTCCTTCTTCTTTGAATGTCGTCAGGTGCGTCGGACCAAGCTGAGATCGAGCCCACCAGTGAAGACTTGTAGCGGTTCCACGAAGACCTCGAGCTCTAGATATTGTATCTTGTTCTTTCCAGTATTTTTCATTTTCATGTTATGCCACTGTTTAGGCATCGCTTTTCATTTCAGTTGTATTTTCCTTTTCATGCATTGTACAAAGAATGTTATTAATAAAAGTTGCTGTTCTTTTATACTCTTGTCTCTTGTGTATTTATATTGCTTAGTTACGCTTAGCGTATATACTTCTGAGTATATACGTAGCGGGCCTCGTCGCGTCTCCTTCGCCGTATACTGGGAAGCGGGGCGTGACAGGTTTTGTTGGTGGCCCATGCAGGTCAGAGCTGTATGAATCCCTATCATGCAGTTCTGGTCTGCGTGAACAACCTAAGCAATATAACACAAGATGCAGCAACTAAAACATTCTTTACAATTCATGTTCTTTGAATCTTGCAAATCTCTATTCCTTGAATCCATCTTGAACTCCACCTTCGGTTTCCTTGAAGTCCATCTCTCCACTTTTGAATCCTTAATTCTTATTCATCCTTTCTATTTATATCTTGTAGACTTATTAGCTCAATTGGTTAGAATATCAATCGACAGAGCTCGAAGAAGACATCATCCTAATCCTATTTCCTTACTCTGTTACATCATCCTTCTCGAGTAATTTCGAGGACGAAATTATTTTTAAGGAGGGTAGAATGTAATGACCCCAAAATCTTTATACATTTGTATTATCCCTCTTCAATAATATACCGTATTTATTTGTACTTGGTATTTTCCTTCTTCTATTAAATTTATTATTATTTTATTCCTCAATCTATTATGTATTTTTTTTTAGGTACAATTTCTTTTTCTTATATTTAAGTTTTTAACTTCTCATTCTTATTTTTCCTTTCATAAATATTTAACCCAAATCCATTATTCTTATTCTCTACAGCCCATCTAAAAAGCCCATTTTCTTTTTAAGCAACATCATATATTTAATTCTAATTAAATATATGCATGAACAACCTTATAGCTCATTGGTTAAGTCATTGCATTGTTATTCCATAAGTCGCATGTTCAAATCCCCATTCTTCCAATTATTTTTATCATTTTTTATTCTTCTCATAACCTACAAATGAGACCTTTCATTTCCAAATTGAATGGTGACCTTTCATTTCTCTTTTAATTCTCATGTTGAATGCATATATTATTATACATAATTCACCATTACACCATCTTTATTGTCCTCCTCTATCTTTTCCTTCCTCACATTTTTCTATCTCTCACTTCTTCCTCTTCACCTAGAGTCCAAGAAGAAGATCATGAAGAAGTCTTCAAGAAGGTCTCGCTACTAACGCGAGGCTATCGGCGGATAGACAAGCCCGGTGACAATACCGGCTTGTGCATGTAAGTCCCTTCTCTCTCCTTTCCCCCCCACCTCTTATTTTCCTCTTGTCATGCATCGTGAATCCCCTATTCTTTTCATATCATAATCCATAAGAGAAGATATACATAAACATATACATATACATATACATAAGTTTAGATATATATGATTCTATATGATTTAATAATATCTTATTATCTCTTGTTCAAATTAAAGTATTTTTAATTCTTTGTTCATGACTAGGAATGTTTATTACAAGTTGTGAGAACACAAATTTTATGCCACAATATATCTATAATGTCACATGAAATCGGTTTGTTTATTAAAAGAAAAATAGAAGCCTGCATAAAATACGAGTTAATCTTTCTGCCGATTTTAGTATACACATCAATACCTTTAGCTTTAAAATAATATTTAGAAATCAATTTTTACTTCTGAAAATTTCACAGAATTTACATATGATAGACTATATTATTTTTTACACGCTGTAAAAATTTTAGATCGATCCGCATAACGGTTTAGGAATTACATCGTATTTATTCACTGATCGTAAAACAGAAAACTGCAGCTATCGGTCAATTTCTAGGACACATAACTTGGTATACCGGTATCCAAATTGAGCAAACTCAGGTGTTTTTGATATCTACATCGAATGATCTAGATTTTCATAGTTTTATAGTTTTACTGAAAACCCATCTAAGATAAAGAAAACTGCGTTACAATATTAAGTGACGGATCTGGACAGAATCTGTTCCGATTCGCACACTGTTTTTAAATTGGACATAACTCGAACACCCGATGTCCGTTTGTGACAAAATTTAGATGTGTAGATGCACCATTGATAGAAATATAATTTTCTGTATATTATATTACTTAGGAATGCATGAAACAACCTGATATAGGCTTTGCAATAGAATATATGGTTGCTGTCCAGAAATCTGAATTTCTGTTTTAAACGCTGATATTAAAATGATCATAACTAGAGTTTCAGAAATCCAAATCATGTGAATCTTGGTGTTTTAGATAAGTACTTCAAAATACCTACAATTTTCTAATAATTTTCGTAACCTGAAACCCGATAAAAATTAACTCAAACTGCGTTTTAAAAATATGTGACGGTGCCAAATAGATTCTGATCTGTTTTGCGCGACGATACGAAAACATATATATCTCTCAAACCGGTAGTCGTATTTAGGTGAAACTGGAACTTACGCATGAAAAACATTTAGAGACATATCTCTGTTTATATTCCGCATTAGTTCAACTTAATTAATTAGTCGTACATAATATTTCTTTACAGCATTGTTTATCGTAGTTACTCGAATAATATACTTGACTCATTTCATGTTATTCGAACATGTATACATATTTATCATGATCATTAAATTGTTGTATGTACATAAAGATGATAATTAAATACTTGAGTTGTATTTTGAAAAATATACAATAGTATTTTTACAATAAACCCCCTCAAGTTTTATAAATTACAATAAGGCCCTTAACAATTATTGAACTTCAACTCACTTTCTTTTAGTCTGACTCGGGTTAGAGTCTGACTATTTCTGACTTGAAAATGATTCAAGTCAATCTATATTCTTTATATTTCAACTCAAGATGAATACATGAATCCCAGAATCCAGTTAACAATCTACTTGACTGAACCGAACCATGGATATTTCTTTTACATGTTTCCCAGTATTCCATTTACATGACTCTACGGTTATAACCGTTTCCTGATATCATGGTTTCGTTCAGTCAATCAAGTCAATCATGCAATCATTACAAGTTTTACAAGATAACAATACAAACAAGACATCGCGGGGTTTAAGGGGTAGATTGGTACGGAAGGTGTTAAAGGTGGCACGAGATGGTAAGATTAAGACACCTAACCTGAATCCAATTGCCGTTGTTCCGGGTTGTATAACGGAGCCTTGTACTTCCATTTGCCCTGATTTCTAGCATATAGAGATCCCTCTCGTATACACTGGCATCCTTCTGTACCAAGCTACAACAACAGCGTTAGCACCATACTACTATAATATGACAATACAATACAACATTAAAAGCTACTCTCTCTCTCTCTCTTTTACTCTCTGTCTATTTCTCCATTATCTTTGGGACTTACCGAGCGACCTGTTCGCTGACGATATTATATTTCCTTCTTCTTTGAATGTTGTCAGGTGCGTCGGACCAAGCTGAGATCGAGCCCACCAGTGAAGACTTGTAGCGGTTCCACGAAGACCTCGAGCTCTAGATATTTTATCTTGTTCTTTCCAGTATTTTTCATTTTCATGTTATGCCACTGTTTAGGCATCGCTTTTCATTTCAGTTGTATTTTCCTTTTCATGCATTGTACAAAGAATGTTATTAATAAAAGTTGTTGTTCTTTTATACTCTTGTCTCTTGTGTATTTATATTGCTTAGTTACGCTTAGCGTATATACTTCTGAGTATATACGTAGCGGGCCTCGTCGCGTCTCCTTCGCCGTATACTGGGAAGCGGGGCGTGACAGATTTTCAATCCAAAGATATTCTGTTTGTTATTTCTGGTGAGATTTTTAGGAAAATCTTTCCTTGTCTAAAATCTTTCCATAAATTGGTGATTTTTAATCACCCTTGGATTTTTAATCCAACGGTCCCCATAATCCTTTTCCATTTGGAAAGATTTAGAAGCTTTTAGAATTCAATTCTATTAAACTGTAAGGCTTTCGAAGCCATTGGTCACGTGTGAGCACGTTATGGTTAAAACAGAAGCGTAAATAAACGCTGAGAAAATGACTTAATTGGGGGTCACGTGCTGACACGTGACCCTTGGTCACGTGTGAGCACGTGACCCCCAATTAAGTCATTTTCTCAGCGTTTATTTACGCTTCTGTTTTAACCATAACGTGCCAACACGTGACCATTGGTCACGTGTGAGCACGTGATACCTCATTGAGGTATTTTCTTCAGCCGTTTGTTTTTATTTCTGTTTTAACTATCACGTGTCAACACGTGACCATTAGTCACGTGTGAGCACGTGACCTCCAATTGGGTCCTCCTTCAGCCGTTTGTTTGTGCTTTTTCTTGACAGATTTAATTCTGTAAAAACGTCACGTGTCAACACGTGACCTTTGGTCACGTGTGAACACGTGATACCTCATCGATGTAACTCCTGATTTTTAATCAGGGAACACCCGGTATATGGGGGATGAGAGCCGGCTCGTGAAGAACTATCCACTTCACGTTGAGTGGGACGAGCAGCACCGGCGCTCATTCGTCCTCTTTTTTGATCAGGTTCGAGTATTAATATATATTTTCATTTGATTTATCCAATATATTTATTATTAACACTTGCAATCTAATAACAATGTTTTTTTTGTATTTTCAGTTGGATTACGATTTTCAGCCTGTATCCGACCCTGATCACCCTGAGAGGGTGCTCGACCTTCATGCTCTGTATAATGGCCTGATGAAGAACATGCAGACCAAGGTTCGATACAACAGGAATGAGTTGAAGGCCGACTGCTACTCCCTGTGGCTGGCGACCCCCGATGCAGAGGGAGCGGCCCTCCTATCTACTCCGGCCTTTGCGAGAGTCGACGTAGAGACATGGCCTTTATTGTGCGAATATTTCGACTCTCAACGCAAACAAGTATGTATTTTAAATGTAATTTATTGTTTAGGATATAATTTATTTTTTTGTGTTCCTTAATTAGAAAACTAAATGTGAATGCGTTGTGCAGAAACATGCCGCTCAAAATATAGAGAATAGGAAGTCGGCGAAGAGGGGTCGCCCCACTTATACAGGTGGCTCGAGGAATATTACTCGAGCCATGAAGTTATCGGTAAATTACAATAGACCGGCCTTTGTGATATAATGCAATATTAAGAGTTATTTTCTAATATATCTAATATTAAGAGTTATTTTCTAATATTGCAGACAGCTCAGACCCTGGCGTAAGGTGGTACACCGAGCGTGTTGACCGCATATCTTGCCGTCCACGGTACCTCGACAGATCCCGCCACGGGCGAGCTTCGATATCCCTACGTCGCTACCCAGGAGTATTGCGTAAGTGTTAATATTTATTCAACCCCTATTTGAAATTTTAGTTTTGGAAAGTTCAAATTGAAATTTTATACTTATACTTTATTGCTTAATGTGGGTGTAGGAGCGGGTGGTTGAGCAGGCCGAGGCATCGGGGATCGATTTTACCGGACAGAGCGATCCGAGGCTGCTGACCCCAGTCCTGGACGCCGCACACGGAGGGCACCACAGAGGTTGGGAGAGAGGCCGGGGACTGGGCCCTAGCAGGGCCCATATGAGGTTGGACTCCACCCCGGCGGTTACTTCTTCCGTCTCTAGTGAGCGACGTGTCCAGCAGGAACTGGAGAGCTTGAAGGCCACCGTTCAGGAGTTGAAGGAGATGTTGGTATGTGTACTACTTAATAGTAAAATATCATGTCATATTATAGATATCAACATATCCAATATTAGTACGTAGCCTGAGCTTATTATGTTGTAGACTTAGCTTTGATTAATCATACATACATATCTAATTAAAATAAACTACGGTTTTCCAAACTAGATATCCAAAGGGGGTTTCGAAATAACTTGATAATGATACGAATTCGAATAATACACAGTTCTTACACGCTTATTGCACACGTTAGGTCCATACGCGACAGGGTACATCGGCCGAGCCTCCACATGCATCTCCTTCGGCTGCGGCTCCATTTGTACCTACATCGGCTGCGGTTCCGCAGACAGCTCCTATAGCTTCACCGCCCGCTCAGACTCCCGCAGCCGCGGCTCCGCAAGCCACTACCTCGACAGCGGCTGCGCAGACCACATCGCCAGCTCCACAGTCCGCTCAGACTCCCACACGCTCCGCATTGCATGATTTATTGACCGAGGAGCAGGCGCGCCAGATTCTAGCGTTTATCAGAGATGGAGCTGGACCGAACTAGGGTAGCTTTTTGATTCTTATTTTTTGAAACATGTATTTATTTATATGATACATATTGTACTATATTTTGGACGATATTGATATTGGCGGTCCTACGGTGTTTATATTTATATCATATTCTGTTTTTTGGTTTCTTTTGTATATTATATGCGTGAGATGTGATTATGAATACTGCGATATATGTTATGTGATGATTAATTTTATATTTGATCGATGTATATATTATTGTGCACAGGGCGAGGAAAAAATAGGCAGGCCTTTTTTAAAAAAAACTGATAATATGTACCTATGGATTAATCCGTAGGTACCAACGTTGCCCCTACGGATTAAACCGTAGGGGCAAAATATCAGGATAACTGATATTTTCTCCTGTGATCTCAGTATCAGGGGGTTGAGATTGCCCCTACGGATATATCCGTAGGGGAAAACAAATTCCCCTACCCAGTTATCCGTAGGGGAAAAATATCAGGAATTTTGATATTTTGCCCCTACGGATATGTACCTACGCATGTATCTGTAGGGGCTATTACTTGGCCCTACGGATTCATCCGTAGGTACACATAAACTATTTTAAAAAAACGTAAATAAAATAAATTTTTTGCTCCTACGGCTTATTCCGTAGGGCAAACGAGACCTACACAGAACTCCGTAGGGACAAATTTTTGTCCGTAGGGGCAAGTTTAAGGTTTCGACTTGTACCTTCGGCGTTTGTACCTACAGAGTATTTTCTTGTCCCTACGGCTATATCCGTAGGGGCAGTGGTTTGCCCCTACGGCTAAATCCGTAGGGGAAACCTTTATTTGTAGTAGTGTTTAGAAGCGATAATGTTGAGATCAACTGAATTTCTTTTTATTTTGTGGGCAATCTTGGACACCATACAAAATGAAGGATATGTTAATTAAGGAAGGCATGTAACTATTCAAGACTGTCGAATCGGTTTTCGAATTTTTGATTTTGTAATTATCTTTCTTCCTTTTTCGTGTTGTTAGTAGAAGACTTTGATGTACTGGGTTTTTAATTTTATTAATATTGAGCCGGGCTAAGGATTTTTTTTTTCCATTTAAAACAAACAAACAAACATGCTTTTAATGAACTAGGAGCAAATGCCAACAAGAGGTTAAAGACACCATTGCATGGTAATTGGTAAGGTATTTTAATACTTGATTAATGATTTGGCATTAATCGGAGAGACAATTTGTAGAGCCTTCATATAACTGTAAAGCAGTAAATTTTGAAGCAATCTCCGTTGGATGAAATGGATCCCAAAAGAGATATTGATCGCTATTTGAGCAAAGTGTTGCATTTGATGTGCCAAGGCTTGCACCATTGAATTTCCCTGACCCACAACAAGTACCCTTTATGTCCTTATATCCTGATGCCATTGCCAAGACAATAAAAGAAGTTAGAATATAAAAACATCTCTTTCCACTCTCATCAAAACTTTGGAGTTGTGATGCGGCAGCAGAGATTTTTAAGATGGTACTGGAGTAGCCGGTTTGATTCCCATCAAGTATTTAAACCGTGGATTACTTTAAAAACAAAAAGGCAATACTGCTACATAAAAGTTTATGTTTTGGAGAGTTCTCTGTCGATGAGGTCGTGTTAGCACTACTACAATAAAGGGTTGTCCCTACGGATATAAGAATCCATAAGGACATCTTTTTATTGCCCCTACGGATTAATCCGTAGGGCAATCGGTTTGTCCCTACGGTGCCCTACAGATTAATTAAAAAATATTAAAATGTAATCATTGATTTGGTCCTACGGAGCCGTAAAAGAAGACCCTATGGATTAATCCGTAGAAACATCAAAGGCTTATTTATAAAAAAAAAATAAACCACAGAAATTTTCTCATCGTTCCCAAAATTTCCCAACTCCCTCCCGCGTGCACCTCCTCGCCACCACACCCGCGCGCGCCTCCTCGTCGCCGATACACCATCGTCGACTTTCTCGTCGACACCACATCCCGCGAACTCCGGCAGTGGCATCATCGTCGACTTCCTCGTCTCATCGACAGTGGAATCTCCGGCCTCCTCCACCTCGTCGACAGTAGAATCACCGGCAAAACTACTATCAAGGTGAGTTAATTTCAATTTTTAACTTATAATTATGTTTTTATTTTTGTTATTGTTGATTTTAGGGTCACTACTAGGGTTTAGAGTTAGGGTTCGGTCTAGGGTTTGGGCTAAGGTTAGGGTTAATTAGTTAGGGTTAGGGTTAATTAGGTAGGGTTAAGGTTAGGGTTAGGGTTAATTAGGTAAAATAGGGTTAGTGATTATTAAGGCCAGGGTTTCGGTTAATTAGATTAATTAGGGTTAATTTTGGTTAGTGCTAGAGTTAATTTGTGTTGGAGTTTGGGTGACGATTAGGATTAGCTTAATTTGGGTTAGGGTTTGGGGTAGAGTTAATTTTGGTTAATTAGGTAAAATAGAGTGTATTTGTGTTAGAGTGTTGATTAGGATTAATTTGGGTTAATTAGTGATAATTTGAAGGGTTAGGGTGTTTATTAGGGTTAATTTGGGTTAATTATGTTAATTTTGGGTTAATTAGGGATAATTTGAGTTAGGGTGATGATTAGGGTTAATTTGGGTTAATTAGGTTAGGGTTTACGGTGCACTATTTTCTTCAGTAGGATACTCGATGATAACGTAAACGTAAAACTTTACCGTAAACGCAAGAAAAATTCACCCTAAACTAAAAAGTTTGAACCCTTAATAACGAAACGTAAACGTAAAACCTATTCATGTTAAATGTTCAAGTTAAAACCAATATATGATACTCGATGATAATATGAAACTTTCATATTCTCATCGATACTCATATATGAAAATCAAAACGCGATTTAGTCCCTGTCTATCGGTTAACATATGTTCGATATTCGTCGTGACATAGAACTATACGAAAGTTGTTAAATATCGGACGATATAGATCGGTACTAACAATCGTCGTGTAGTCTATCTGATGAGAAGATTCAATCGTATGATAACCGATAGATTTGTCCAGTGTGGACATGTTAGGAATATATAAAGCAAACACATGCATTCACTTGTGTTTTCAATCGTTTCGAGTTATTTCGTCGGTACCTTTCCTCTGGTTCTCCGTGTATAAAGATAGATTAGATGTTCATTTCAACGTTATTTCACAGCATTGAAATGATTATCTATTCTATTACAGTGTACTCGGAGAACAGTGGGGAGGTGCTGCCGAAATTTACTCGAAACGGATGAAAGCACAAGCGAATGGGTGCCTGCTCTATACATTCTTAATGGGATAGAAGCCTTACCCCCCGATAGCCGAAACACACACATACAACACGAATACATAACAAACGCACACACAAAGCACATACACACTAACAACCCTACACTTAAACGAAATCATAAATTGAAACATATATACACAGAATAAAACTCATACTTGGGTATCTTCAAATCTAACTTTGTTTATCGATAATTTATTCTTTTCAACGACAAACTTGCATCTAAAGATTTTCTTCTTTGTCAGTAACCATCCCGTTCTTAGATTTCTCAAAATAGTCATCAAAACCTACAATTTATATGTTATACAGTCTAACATGGCCCACGAGTGTTAGTTATATGTATGCCCTAGAGGCCATTACTATACATGAGATGTATATTGTAGTGGATGCTTGGACATATATAGGGAGGACTTTCTTGCTCGACATGATAGTATGCTATCTGGTTACTCTTTACCTTAACGTGTATACTGATTGTCTCTCTGTTACATGTTGGTAAAGCCCTTAGGATGTGTACTTGACTACCTGGACTATGATGCGTATCATACTAGTGGGGACATGGTAGTCCATAAGTACATCCTTCAAGGTCCCTAGTCGTGGGTGTATCGAGACGGGGCATCGATATACCAGTGTAGACTAGCGTATGCCTTCTCGACCTATACAGATGGGCGATGGATGATCCCATATCCATTGGTGTTTGACATCAGAGATGATATACGGGTGCTCAGTGGAGACTGGGTACACTGGACGGACTCGTCGAGAACTCCCAGATGGTAATATACCTTACGTCAGATGGCAGTTCTCCGGTGACACTGGTACAGGTTAGTCTGTAGACCCGAGATCATCATAGAGTCTTGTGTGATTCCCACTGTGCTTTGATTTCCACCTTACCACGTCCAAGAGGGCGTGCAAAACGGTGGTTTTTGGGTACAGTCCCGAGTCACATGGAGGAAATGAGCGATAGGAGGGGTTTCGTCTCTCCCGGTATTGGGGGTTGATGTTGCGCTATGCTCGATTGGCCGTAACAGGGAAGTCCCTGGCGAGGGCTGGTTTAGAGATTTACTGGTAAGTGTTACCAGTAGTTTCTCGACCCGTTATGAGCCTCATATCGGCACTTAGGGGCTGGTGTAGGGTTGGCTGGAGTGTTGTTTCAGCTGCTGATGTTGGCTGAAGTTGGATATTGGGCTGATGTGTGAGAGGGAGTAAAAGAGCACAAGGGGTTTGTGAAGTGGAATGGATCATGGCACAACCAACATGGCTCTCTCTCTCTTTCTCATACACACACACAAGGTCAACTAACCCTAATCTTAACCAATTGGTTCAACCTACCATGGTCATCTCAACATGGTAACCCTAGAGTTCACCCAAGCTAACATGGATAAGTGTGTGCAGTCCAGATAAAATTCCGATAAAATATTCATAAAACCAGATAAATCATCAGAAACCAATTTTGGTAAACTTTTACCAAAAACCCTACATTAAACATATTTTAGAATTTCCATGATTTTTGTCCAGAATTTTCCCAAAATAATATTATATTTTCCTGAAATGTTACAGTCTACCCCCCTTAAAGAAATTCGGTCCCCGAATTTAAATTTAAACCCCCAAATTCTAAAACATTTCAATAAAATGTCCAAGTCAACGGGGCTCCGAAATCATCAATCCATAGAACGCATCGTAGCGCAATACATGCGCATGCGTAACGAGCAGATAACTCGAAAACAAAACTCCGTCAAGCATCTCGCAATCATCGGAGTCAAGGTGAAATACGAATGCCAAATCCAAGGCAAAACCGATATGCTAGAAATCAGAACTATACATGTAAATACCAAATCCGTACATGTAAATATTTTGAGGGGAATGCATGCCAAATTTTTTTAAAGTCAATGTGTAATGCACACAACACTGCACGGTGGCGGCCGTCTTTATAAGAAAATAGCCATATACGTATATACCTTTTGTTTAATCATTCACGACCCGCCGTTTTAAAAACAATTTAGAAGGGTTCCCTCTTTTCAAACGTTTCGTGTCGTACCGGACACGTATGTAAATAATGAGACTATAGCTCGCTTTTGGAAATCCCTTGAAATCTATCAATGCATGCACAATATATCCAGGCACTATCCTTTGACTAGTCCTCCTTAGTGCGAAAAACAAATCGCAATATCATAAAAACTACTGCTCCATAAGAAATCAGTCCCAAAACCCTGTGCGTCCGGTGCGCACGGAAATCAAAACCCATACATGTGCCAGGCAGGTGCACAGAAACAACATCAAGGTGCAACGGTTGTGCACACAACATCGGTCATAGGCAACGTGTGTGCCTGACATGAAAATCAGGTGCATCTGTCATGCACGAAAAATCTCGATTTAGTGCATCTGGTGTGCACCAAATCGCATCTCATATCCTGCGCCCAACATGCGCTAAAAATCCAAATCCGGTGCATCCATTATGCACGAAACCATGAAATCCATTATCAAGCGTCGAACACGCGCCAAATCCAGTCGGGTGCATAAAGTGCATAAAACAAATATCGAGCATCCCAATCGAAATCGAAGTCAAGTGCAACTAAATGCACAAAATACGAATCACTGCACTGCAACATATGTGAACTACACCGAGTGCAAAAACAAATCGTGTGCGTGCATACGCACAAAATCAACTCAAATGTTTAAACCCCATAAAATCACAAACATGTGAAACCAAGGCACGAAAACGATATCAAGTGCAACAACTGTGCGAAAATCGTAAATTCTCAATCGTCAAGATCAACTCATGCGAATAAATCGCCCAAAATACCGAAATCAAGTATGGCGGACTGGTTCCGCTCAAGCACAACCTCCAAGAATCTTTGGCCAACTGTCGTGATCACTCATGGCACGCCTTGTCGTCGATCCTGAACTCTGGCCTGCTGGTGTGCGTAACATGACCACTCCTGGGTCCAAGTATTCTATGTGAATTACCAATCTCACGATCCATCGGCTCATTGGCCCTGTCAGACATGCTAACGGGGACGATTCCATTCTGGGACTTCTCTGGTCATCTCTCGGTCAATCATCACGACCACTCGCAAAGCAGTATGTCACTGGCGACGGCCTCTGGCTCTCCGAATGCACGTGATGCATCTGATCCTGGGTGCAAATATCATTGCAGCAGTGTCCTGAAAGGAATCCTGCTCAAGGTCGCTTCCAAATCTCGTCTCTGCCTAACTGTCCGGAAATCCCCATCCTTTACTATATCTACTTCTGCTCCGGAATGGCTGCATACTCACCGTGACTCCTGCTGGAAGGTATATCCAAGTACAATGTCTCGCATTCGTATCGCATCTCGGGTGTCGGCGGAGTGGAACGTCATCATATCCAGATCTTGTACGGACCTCTTACTCCACTTTTCTCTAATGTCGACTGCTTCGGACTCGCCTCGTCGTGGCTGCGTGGACTGAGCTCCAACGGCTATCCTCGTATCTGGAGTCTCCCAAGAAGTGCATCTTACCATCTAGCATCCGAATTAGTCGAGTCATCCGATCGATTTATCAAGACCTCAAATCCCCCAAGAGCTCATCATCTTGGGTACAGTATAATAGTATTGAGTACATACCACAACATCGGTGGTCCAGCCGTAGAAGGGAAAACCCAAGCCTCACTAATGGCGCCGCAGAACTGCCGCAAACCCTAAGGTTCAAAGGCTTTCACACGATCATTATGTCGAGTTAGGGTTTCATTCTTCTAGAGGGACCATAGAATTTCCTGCCTGTCTTCCCGAATACTTTAAACTTGAAATAATAGGTTTCTGACATCCGATCATCTCTGTCGACTCTCAACGTCTCCGCGTGAAGTCGTCCCAGCTGGAATCAATCTATCTGATGACCTCGCATCGGGGTAGCGAACAAACCACACGTCCTAGTCATTCATCATCGGGGACTAGCGACCTTCTATCATCTCTTAGTACACTCGTACTGCAATAATTCCAATATCTGGGGCGATATCTCGTCGTTCGCAGCAATAACGGGCTCACTCGTCTGCACGCTGAACCGTGCCTCAATTGTCATGAATAAGCCATACATCAACGGTCATCAAAATCTGGCTGGCCTCTATCAGTGGCTCAATCCTCTGATGCCAATCCGCACGTCTGAGTAATCTCATACAGCAATCCATCCACGCTCGTGGAGCGAAACACAGTAAAAAGACACATCTCTACAATCGTGTGTCACCCGAAATTACGCCTCGGTCAGTCCTCGTTCGTAACGAGCTCATGCTGACCGCAATTCTAGCCGTAGCTCTCCCTGCCCGTAATCGTGGCAGCAAAACCATAACTGGTACCGATGATGCTAGATCAGGAAGGGATATAATACTGAACAAGGAAATGTATATCTTGAGGCTTCTTAAGTGGAGTGGCGTGTCGTAAATATGCCGCGGACATACCCACGGACACTCTACTTTAGTCACCTGTTCCATCAACCAAGGGTCATCCTATGCTCCGAAGGTAAAACCTAACGCTCTGATACCAACTTTGTCACGACCCGAAAGTACGGAACATGACCGGCACTTAGGCTACGAACGTCTCGATCTGTCTGATGGGTTGGAAACCTAACTGTTAAACCTAAATATTATCCAACTGTAAATCACCTAATTATGCTCCTAACTGGGAGTAAAACGTGTTACGAAAAGGACTTCCAGTTCAGAAATTGGATTTCCAGCAGTGAACACTTAAAATGAAATGGTCATAACTAGAGAACCTGAAGTGCAATTGACGCGAAACCAATTTTGATGGATAGATAATTAAACATACTGCTTACCCCTTTTTCATTGTTTTGCTTAATTCTGCACATATGATTTATAGTAAATTATTCAAGTGGTAGGACACTGGCTGCTGATATTTTATTCCTATCGTAATTAGCTGCATTCTCATCATATCATGTAGCGGTTATATCCTCATCTGAATAGTGGTCACATACATTGATAACCTAGTGATCGTGTACATTACCCAGTGATAGATATCAGTGTTTGGATTGTGGCAAGTACGTTAGTATTAAAGCGTGATTGAATAAGTGAAGTGACTCGTACTTGTACACAATCAGCGAACCCAGTTAATTTATTGCATTGTCGACGCATATGGGGCATATGTAAGTGTAACTATAACTGGTATGAGACTGTTATGGAAGCACTTATATTAGTGTCATAGGTAAGGCGTCAAACACAGTCCATTTATCTTGGGTACCAGTTGAGACATGCTTGATGGAGATCCTGTCTCCAGTTCTCGCTTAGACTTGTCATGAACCGACTAGTATTCGGGTTTATGGTCGGTATTTGATGTAGACCACGGGGTGTGGGGTAGTTTGAGTGTGAGTTCAACAGAATCTCGAGAGTCCCATTGCCGGTATATACCGTGATTTTGGGAGTTGTATGGATGGAGTTACTGATTATTATCGTGCGTGATTCGGGCCCGTGTTCCCTTGCCCCTGGGGCCCTACCCTTGAGTTGGGGATACTCCTACGTGGTTGACTCTCACACTTGGACTGACGATAGGTTTATCGACCTGAACAGTGAGACTTAGAGACTCATAGGTTTAGTGACATGCATTGATTACTGATTCGATATACCTGCCTTACTGTTTACCTGCTTTATTGTTTACCTGTACTGGCTATTTCATGCTCATGTCATTACTCCATGCTTACTGTTTCATGTTCATCATCATTGCACGTGTTTATATTTTTATTTATATATATTGCTATTGTGTCGCTCTGACGACCTGAGTATGCATGCTCAGAGTGAGAAGTGGATTTAGCTTGGACCAGGACCTGACGTACCTCGAGGACATTGCGGACATCTAGATCAGCGACGCCAACGCTATCTTTCTTTTGACTCTATCTGGTTAGTTTTATATCTATTTTGATTTAGTGACTGCATTTCTCATTACCTTTGCATTGATTACTGATTACCACCTAAAGCTAGAAGTCGAAGTGTGACTACGGCAGGATGTTTTCTCGACCGTAGGAGCATGGCTGGCCTTGTCGACCTCTCGTATTTCGTATTTTGGGAAGCAAGGTGTGACGTAGTTTTGTTGGTATCATAGCCAGGTTTGCTATGATTGGGATTGCAGTTTCCGTGTAGGGCTTGACAATTTAAGTCGCTTATTCGGTCCAGATTGTGAACTTGTTATCCTTGACTAAAATCCCTATTGTTTGTCAAGTTATATTTTGACTCCATCCGCTAGAGTTTTGGGTGACCTAGTAAAGTTATGTGATTGTAACTATAAACTGCAGCATGGTTATAAGACAGCACTCTGTTTGAGTGACTTGGAGTTCTACATTGGATTTCCACTCGTTTGAGTTTCATCTCACCCTATATTTTTGTTTCGTTGTCCATTCTATATCTTATTCTGATCCTTATATCTTGTACCTTATGCCGTCCTAAAAATTGTTATTTCAGGACCATGTCTTCCAATGACTCTTCTTCTATCTCCACTTCCCAGAATCAGACCGTCGAGATTTTGAATGTACTGCAAGGCCTAAAGGAAGCCCAGGAGCGAACGAACGATCTCTTAGCTGAAGGACTAAGAAGGCAAATGGCTCAAGTACCAGCGGAAGCCTCCAATCGTAAGAGAATCCCTGTTAAGCAAAGAAGAGATGTGAAGATGAAGCGCCCATTTGATCCTCAGCAACGGAAGCAGCGGAGAACTCAACGTTGTGGATACTGCAAGAGACCAGGACACCTTCAGAGAGACTATCGCAGCGCCAAAAGGCAGTGCTTGATTTGTAGATCCGACGAATGTCTTGTCAATGGTTGCCCTAAGAGGAAGGAACTGCAAGGTAGAGTTTTGTCAACGCCCTCTAAGTCTGCTTGAGCCACTTAGTTGTTTTTCGTACTTAATTTCGAAGTCGGCACGGACCCAGCACAAGATTCAGACCTGCCCTACGAGATTACAAAGATTTAGATATCGACGCAGAGTTATCACTTTTCCCGCTTTCAATAAAGATATTGTTACTCTATGCAGTAGCCCTTTTCCTTTCATTTAAAATTTTGTATCCGTTGAACTTCTTAATTTGAATGCAATAAAGTTGTGAATTGTGACTAACTACTTTTGTTTGAATCGCTATATTTATACCCAAAGCTTAGTCGACATCATGGTTCACCACCGCACCCCCTGACTCTCTTTTCGATTAAGTTGTGTCTTACCGCTGCCCCCGTCGAAAATTGTCAAACTCACACTCTTTCTAAATTTATATCTCTCCCTGGTTTTTGAATCCGATTTCATCCTGTTATCCTTGTGCCAGTCTGGGCAACCCAAATTCTTCCTCACATTTCTTACATTTCGGGTGCTTGCTCACGGCGTTGCTCTTCAATATATTTATACCGCGATCCATTCTCCGGCTAGTCTTCTATATGTTATCAGTGTTATTTTTCTGTTAATATAATTATAATCAGTATGTTTACTATTTTAAAATTTTAGAGTTTTTCCTATTTATAATAAGATAGATTTCCAGTATGTGCTAATAAGTATTTTTAGTTACTTTCCCGAATTTCTTTACTATTTCTAAGCTTTAGAATCGTTTTTGATTTACATTATATATTTTATTTTCTAGCGAATTTTCCATACTAATGCTTTGTTGCTTTCATTACTATCTCGCTTATTCTCTGTTTTATTCTTCGACACTCTTACCTTATACGCATTCTAAAGTTATTTTGTACGTGTTTGAAATGAAATCTCACCAAAGTAGTTTTGATTCTTAAGGCTTATCAGCTGATCTCTCACTATTGTTTATTATTGTTGTTCCGTGTGTTGTATATATATAGTTTATCATTATAAAGGGTTATGCCCGGTGCTTAAGTATGATTATTATTTTAGCTGCGCTATTTCTTAAATATACGTATATATATATATATATATATATATATATATATATAAGATTATGAATTCTTTTTTTAGCTGCTTTTACGTAAATCACTATATAATAGTATTTAATTTTGTGGCTTTTCGCATGCTATTTTATAACTTATCGTTTATTTTAAATTTCGAGGACGAAATTTTATATAAGTGGGGTATGATATAATACCCAGTTCCTTTAAAAGTAATTTTCATATTTATAAATAAACATTTCCTATATTTTCCCTATTTAAATATTTCTATTATTTTTCCCTATTTAATATTTCTATTTTTCCTAACAATACCGAAACCCAACCCAATCTCTTCTCTCTCTCATTTCTTTTCTTTTTTCTTTTTCTCTTCTCCTTTCCCCCAAGCCGGCCCAGCCCATGGCCCACTCCATCACGCCCGGCCCGACACGCACACCTGACCCATACCTCACCCGCTTCTTCTTCTCGTTCTTCTCGTTCTCCTTTTCCCGCTCTTCGCGTCAACTCCCCACTTCTCGTGCCCGCTTCCACATGACCCGCGCCAACCCCACGCCTGGCTCCCCTCTCTAGCCAACGCCTCCCTCTCTTCTCGCAACTACTCCTCACGACCCATGCCCACACCGCGACGGCCGCACCCACTCCCCTTCACTGCCTCCTCTCCTCTGTTACGAAGCCCACGACCCTAACAACCCCCGCACGATGCGCTCCCTCCCACGACCGCTTCTCACCCCAACGATCCCCCTCGCCTCCCTCGTCCTCGCTTCCTTCTCACAATCGGCCCCTCTCTTCACTCCTCCATTCCTCCACTCGCGAAGCCCTCTCGAACTCTTCACCTCCCCGAAACATCACCTTCTTCCTCTCACCCTCCAAGCTCCAAGGCCGACCCCCTCACAACCTCTTCTCGCCGCCGCCCGAGCTCCCCACCTCGTCGAGGTCGCCCCTAAATCGTCGACATATTCTCGCCGCCTACTGCCGGCCAACACCACCGTCGAGCAGCCACCGTGACCACCACCTTGAGCTGCCTCACCTCCTCCATCTCTACAACCCATCAAGCTGAGAACCCCCTTTGGCCGAGCACCACTTGTATCAAGCCGAGCCCAGGCCAGTGATCAAACCCTACCACCGCCACTTCAATTCGACGGCGATTCGACGACGTGCGCCGAATGTTCGATGAAATGCCGAAACGAGATTCCCCATGAGTTTTTGCCGTGAAACATTTTCCCGAGGCAAGTATTCCTTGCTCTAACGTGATGTTACCGCTATTTTCCTCCCCCCTATGCCTCATCGATCATCTATTGTTGTATATTTTGCATATGTACATGATTTTGCAGTGAAAATAGTTTTATTAATGTTCAATTTTTTTGGAATATTATATCGTGCAGCCATGTTGTGGAATTTTTTGTGGGTTACTCTGTCTAGAGTTTGGTAATTTGGTCTAATTGAAACTTATAGGGGACTCGTAGATCTGTTGTCCTGTAAATTTTGGTTGTATTAGGTGGAGCGTTGGATTTAATACAGATTTTGAATTGAAGTGTTGTGTTCTAGGAATTCCACATTTCTGGGTGTTTCCTGCAGTCATCTTGTTGCTAAGTTTTGGGCTTGAATTCGTGATGATCAGGTGACCTTGTCTCCATGGAAGTTTTATAACTTTTCGGGTTGATAATTATGGATAAATGACTTATTTTATTTGGACATCGGACTTGCGAGATATCGGCCGGCTGTCCAGTGAGTTTGAGCGGTGACATCCTTTTGCGATTGTATTTATACTTGGAGATTGTTGATGATATTCTAGGATATGAAACTAGACTCATTGATCTTATTATAAAAATTTGGTTTTGGATTCAATGATCTTGATTTCCATTTTTTAAAGGAATTTCTAAGTGGGGCTAAATTCCGCATATTTTATGGATTTGGATCCATTATGGATTTCCATTTTTATCATGACATCTTGTTTATGCTTGATTTCTCATGCTGTTACGTGCGTATGCATCACTTGATCTCTTGCACATTACATGATTGATCTCGCGCTTGCGTACTTGTTCATATTTACTTGACTATCCATGCTCACTCGATTAAGTGCATATTACGTGTTCATTACTTGCATCAACTTTGGCAGTCACAATTTTGATGGTTGTGTATTTCTTTAAAGATAATACATATTGAGCCAAGCCTCGTAGTTGCTGAGCCCAAGCTCCACTTCAAGCCCAAGCATCCCATCTCACCGAGCTCACCTCGTTGTTGTTGCCACGGCCGTGCCGTTGCCGGTGTCGTGTCGTTACTGCTGCCTCGTTGCGCCATCGCGCAAGCAAGTTTCTGAACTTGCTATCATGCTACATATACCCAAATATACTTATGCATGTGTATGTGATAAATCAATATAAAAACCCATAGTTTATCATTGCATTTTGATAAGTTGTAAAAACGAATACTGAGGCGATTCGCGGCCCTGAACTGTAGTCCGGGGCAGCGTTCGTTTTGGATACCTAGTTTTGGAACACCTGTATACCACTTCTTTAAATTGAAAATGCATGGAGCCCCATACGGTCGTGTAGATAATTTAGTTAGCTAACCCCTGAATCTGGTCCCGTGTCGTTACACCGTTATTTGATATTTAATTTGTATTTTAGAATACCGTGGTGTCCTGCAGTTTTCTGCAGTGACAGTTTGTACACTTCGATATTAAACTGAACATATCTCCCAGCACACAATGGATGTTATCGATCCGTCTGATGCGTTGGAAACCTAACTGTTAAACCTAAATATTATCCAACTGTAGAGTTGCCTAATTATGCTCCCAACTGGGAGTAAACCGTGTTACGAAAAGGGCTTTCAGTTCAGGAATTGGATTTCCAGCAGTGAACACTTAAAATGAAATGGTCATAACTAGAGAACCTGAAGCCCAATTGACGCGAAACCAATTTTGATGGATAGACAATTAAACATACTGCTTACCCCTTTTTCATTGTTTTGCTTAATTCTGCACATATGATTTATAGTAAATTATTCAAGTGATAGGACACTGGCTGCTGATATTTTATTCCTATCATAATTAGCTGCATTCTCATCATATCATGTAGCGGTTATATCCTCATGTGAATAGTGGTCACATACATTGATAACCTAGTGATCGTGTATATTATCCAGTGATAGATATCAGTGTTTGGATTGTGGCAAGTACGTTAGTATTAAAGCATGATTGAATAAATGAAGTGACTCGTACTTGTACACAATCAGCGGACCCAGTTAATTTATTACATTGTCGACGCCTATGGGGCATATGTAAGTGTAACTATAACTGGTATGGGACGGTTATGGAAGCACTTATATTAGTGTCATAGGTAAGGCGTCAAACACAGTCCATTTATCTTGGGTACCAGTTGAGACATGCTTGATGGAGATCCTGTCTCCAGTTCTCGCGTAGACTTGTCATGAACCGACTAGTATTCGGGTTTATGGTCGGTATTTGATGTAGGCTACGGGGTGTAGGGTAGTTTGAGTGTGAGTTCAACGGAATCTCGGGAGTCCCATTGCCGGCATATACCGTGATTTTGGGAGTTGTATGGATGGAGTTACTGATTATTATCGTGCGTGGTTCGGGCCCGTGTTCCCTTGCCCCTGGGGCCCTACCCTTGGGTTGGGGATACTACTGCATGGTTGACTCTCACACTTGGACTGACGATAGGTTTAACGACCTGAACAGTGAGACATAGAAACTGATAGGTTTAGTGACATGCATTGATTACTGATTCGATGCCTTACTGTTTACCTGCTTTATTGTTTACCTGTACTGGCTATTTCATGCTCATGTCATTACTCCATGCTTACTGTTTCATGTTCATCATCATTGCACGTGTTTATATTTGTATTTATATATATTGCTATTGTGTCGCTCTGACGACCTGAGTATGCATGCTCAGAGTGAGAAGTGGATTTAGCTTGGACCAGGACCTGACGTACCTCGAGGACATTGCGGACATCTAGATCAGCGACGCCAACGCTATCTTTCTTTTGACTCTATCTGGTTTGTTTTATATCTGTTTTGATTTAGTGACTGCATTCTCATTACCTGTGCATTGATTACTGATTACCACCTAAAGCTAGAAGCCGAAATGTAACTACGACAGGATGTTTTCTCGACCGTAGGAACATGACTGGCCTTGTCAACATCTCGTATTCCGTATTTTGGGAAGCGGGGCGTGATAGAGGAGGTGGGCAAGGAGGAGACAAGGGGCATGTAGAAGGAAATGCCAAAACATTAATAAAGTTCACTAAACTCCCGATACGTTGTACTACTACTACTACGGTATTTTTTATTTTGCCGATTTTGTTTGAATTAATGTAAGGGTTTGTTTCTTATCATGAACCGTGGAAATGGTTACCTTCATTTCAGTCATGTGGAAATAAAAGGATTAATTGCTAAATAATATCCCAATATTTCATCTACTTTTATATATATATATATATATATATATATATATATATATATTATTGATTTTTTCGCTGCACTTAGATATCTTAAGATACAATGCGTATGGATTTTATTTATAATAATGATGGATTTGATGGTCAACTAAAAAGAGTAAAAGTATTAACGGTTTGTACTTTAGGATATATAAATGCAGCGAAAAATTTAATGAGATATACAAATACAAAATAAATGAAACATTGAGGTATTATTTAAGAATTAAGGTAAAATAAAATAAAATAATGGAGGAGACAGGACAAAAGCAGCTAATAATTGTATTGGGAACCAGACAAAATAAGCAATATGATCACAATCAAGTGAATTGAATAATGGGAGGTATGTCTTTAGGGCCTGTTTGGTTGCAGGATTATGGGTTTGGATTAGGTTTTTGGATTGTGGAATCCTAGGATTCCACAATTTTGTGTTTGGTTGCAGGATTAGGATTTCTCGGATTCCTTTGTTTTATATGGGGGGCCCACCACAAAAGAAGGATTCATGAATCCTAAAAATTTTCATGGATTCTCAAGGATTTGGCACTATTCATTGTACTTTTAGATGGGGCCCATGCACTTTATTTATTTAACAATCCTCTCTCTCTCTATCTCTATCTCTCTCTAAAATCCTCAAATCCAAATCCTATTTTTTTTCCAACAACCAAACAAAGATTACAAGGATCTACAAATCCAGATCTACAAATCCAAAACCAACCAAACAACAAATTACCAAATCCAGAAATTTCAACCGTACTATTTTTAGAATCCAAATTCCATAATCCTGCAACCAAACAGCCCCTTAATATATAACTATTACACATCATAAACAGTTTTTTCTATTATTATAAAATAAGTAAAAATTTCATCGGACTCTGGCGCCAAAGCATAGCATGCGAGCTTATATTCTCAAACTTATAAATTTACCGTTTTACCCAAAACATAATTTAATAATTTCATCGGACTCTGGCGCCAAAGCACTTATATATATGAGAATAATGGAGGAAAGAGACCATAGGAGGGAATTTCCTCCTATGGCGTCGAAAAAATATGTCCCCCGTCATGTTTTCCGACGATCGGAACCCATCATCTTCATCGTTATCATCTAAGATGTGGGTACGCCAAATTTCATGTGATTCTACAACCTTTTCACCGTTGATTTAGCAATGTAAAAAGTTCTATTGTCGGTAAACCATTAATTTTGAACCCACTAATTCAACGGTGAAAAGGTTGTAGAATCATATGAAATTTGGCATACCAACATCTTAGATGATAAAGATGAACATGATGGGCTCCGATCGTCGGAAAACACGACGGAGCTTGTATTTTTTCGACGCCATAGGAGGAAATTCCCTCCTATGGCATCTTTTCTCCATTATTCTCTCTATATATATAAGTATATAAGGATAAGGAGCAGGCACGTGAAGAATGAGAAAGCCATAAACGAATTAGTGGAGACATGGATGCTTTTAAATTATGTGCAATATTATTAGGCGAATCCAAGGGCTCGATGCAAATTAAAGGGGCTCGTTCATTTACATCTAAACCTTGATTATGGGGGGAAAAAAAGGAAAAATAAAAAGAAAGAAAGCTTTCATTTTCACGGTTGATGTCAGTGTCGTTGTAATTTAGTGTAATTTAGTGGTATAAAACCTTCTTGCATGTGCAGAGGTCAAGGATTCGATGAACACCGCTTGCATCAAGTTACGGCTCAAAGAAAAATAATGATAACTAATCATGCACGATAGCTAGGCGTTTGCACTTTAGGTTTGTGGATGTGACAAAAGGATTATATATCAATGTTTCAGGCATCACCCATGCATGTGTATATACATTTTCAAAGTTATGCATAAAAAGATATTTCCATGTGGACCGTTTGAGAGGTTGAATTTTTTTTCTTTATCTGCATATATTTTTTTAAGGGAAAAACGAAAAGAAAAAAGAACACATGGACCAGTTGAATGTGGGATATAATAACAGTATATAATAGTAGAGATATTTCTCAATGCTCATCATAATTTTGGAGTTGTGGTACAATGATTAGTTTTTAGAGAAACCTAGATTTAAATCCATCCAAACATGCACTTAAATGATAGAATAAAAAAAAAGAATAGGGTTATGCAAATGTTTTGAGTTTCAATCCACAGATGGATCTATGGGAAAAATATAAAACTATATCTCTCAGTTCGAATCATAGCTATATGGAGATACGATGGTGCAGTAGAAGAGATGTTTAAGAATGCCAATGAGAGCAAAATTATGATGCAGGAGCATGAATGAAAATAAGAATTATTTCTATTAGCAAGTGTGATTTGTTTAGGATGAGTTCTTTCTATGGAAATTGTGATTGCTAGTAATTAATAATTTATTTTTGGCTAAAATGCATGAAACTCCTTCCAGTTTTGCCCGAAAAGCTGGCAAACCCTCTAAACTTAAAAGAACATACGCTTTACACATAAATTTAACACCATAAGTTTCTAAGATGTATATTAACCAAAATGCCCAACAGGCTTTTCTCCTTCAACTTCTTTTTCTCTTTCTTCTCTAATAAATTTTTCCTTCTCAAAATTTATTTAATCATTTTTTTCTTATATATCTAATTCAAAATATCACCTATTTAATTTCTTTGTAATGGTTCAAAAGAGTAAGAATGGATTAAGGATATGAATTTGAAAAAAATAAAGAAAAAGAAAAGAGAATATTAGGTTTGTCAATTAAATATATTAGGGAGTCATTTTTAGCATAACACATTAACACCATTAGTGTTTTAGAGTTAAAGTGCATGTTTTTCAAGTTTAAGAGGATTTACTGCTTTACAGTGAGAAGAGTGAGAAGTGTGGGGTTTCTGCGTTTTAATTTAGAAGTATTAGGTTTACTGAAAGCTTAGTTATAAAGTATAGTTTTATTTCTTGTAGAACTAAATTAATTTGAACTTTTGAGGCTTTTGAATATTGTGAAAGGGTAAATGTAAAAGCGACCCCGGCCGCTCCCAAGTCGTCTAATATTTCAAAATAGTTGGAAAAGACCTACAGTTCAAATTCTTTGTGAAAACCCCCTGGGCTGTATTTCATTTAAACATTTATTCCTTCCAACTGTTTAGATATTACAGATAACTTTTTAGATATTACAAGCAACTGGTATAAAAGGGGCTTTAATTGGGCCGACGTTTTTTTAACAGAGCAAAAGGTTCAGGGGTTTTGACACAAGTTTGAACAGGGCCGGAGGCTTTTTGACAAGTTACCCTAAATTGAAATTTACTGCTCTTATTAAAAGCCGAGACTTTTAGTTATGGAATCTTTTTTGCTTCTTTTCGAGTGATTTGTGTATTTAATTTTAATTCTTAAATAAAAAACAAATCCATTTTTTGAGATTAAGCAAACATGCTTTTTTTTTTGCGGGCATTATCATATATACATGCCTCCAACTCCGAATACTCTGGCTTCTCTAGCTTGGTCCAATATTAAAATAATCACATGTTACTGTTTATAGATTGGAAGAAATTCAAAGATATTTACCGACTCTAACATATCTTTAGAAGAGATGATGTTGAGATCAACTGAATTTCTTTTTATTTTGTGGGTAATCTTGGACACCATACAAAATGAAGGATGTGTTAATTAAGAAAGGCATGTAACTATTCAAGACTGCCAAATCGGTTTTCGAATTTTTGATTTTGTAATTATCTTTCTTCCTTTTTCGTGTTGTTAGTAGAAGACTTTCATGTACTAGGTTTTTAATTTTATTAATATTGTACCGGGCTATGGATTTTTTTTTTTCATTTAAAACAAACAAACAAACATGCTTTTAATGAACTAGGAGCAAATGCCAACAAGAGGTTAAAGACACCATTGCATGGTAATTGGTAAGGTATTTTAATACTTGATTAATGATTTGGCATTAATCGGAGAGACAATTTGTAGAGCCTTCATATAACTGTAAAGCAGTAAATTTTGAAGCAATCTCCGTTGGATGAAATGGATGCCAAAAGAGATATTGATCGCTATTTGAGCAAAGTGTTGCATTTGATGTGCGAAGGCTTGCACCATTGAATTTCCCTGACCCACAACAAGTAGCCTTTATCTCCTTATATCCTGATGCCATTGCCAAGACAAATAAAAGATGTTAGAATATAAAAATATATATCTGCTCTCTCATCAAAACTTTGGAGTTGTGATGCGGCAGCAGAGATTTTTAAGATGGTACTGGAGTAGCCGGTTTGATTCCCATCAAGTATTTAAACCGTGGATTACTTTAAAAACAAAAAGGCAATACTGCTACATAAAAGTTTATGTTTTGGAGAGTTCTCTGTCGATGAGGTCTGTGAGCGGTGGAGCTGGGCGGAGGACCGAGGAAGACGGCCTCGGTGGGGGGGCTCACGGACGAGCGAGAAGGCCAAGGATACTTGGTCTTGTGGCAGCTCAGGGCGAGCTGAGGGGCCGAGGAGGCCAATCTGCAGGGAGCCCCGAGGAGGGCTGGCTTGTGCCGGCAGGTCGGGCACAGGGGTGGTCTGGTCGATCTCTGTGGACCCTTCCTTCTGAGTTCTGAGACGTGCTATCCGCCACGTGTCCTGATCTTAGGGATCCTCAATATTGAGCATCATCATTAGACCCCCACTCCTGTCCCGATCGGTTAGAAGGTCGGGTCAGGAGTAGACTGTCGGGCCTCCCGGGATGAGCTCCCTCCTAAGGTTTCGTCAGGACGCGTCCCAGGGCTGTCAGCTGTCTTTTCTGCTAGCGAATCGGGAGGGAATCTTCGCATTTAAGGAGGGTGCACCGGTTCGTGTCGCTTTGAAGTGATAGCCCACGGGTCAAGCGTCGGTTGGCTGACGCGACGTGTGCAGACCTGCGACGTCTGAAAGGGCGCGGTCCAGTGCGGGGACGACAAGTGGAGCAATCGGAGCCGTTGGACGCGAGGAGGCGTTTTGGCGGGAGATGAAGGGCGCCGTTGGATGAGGTCGCTTGTGACAGTAAATAGGGGTGGGGCCCGTTCCAGGGCCCCTACTCCTTCATATTTCTCGTTCTAGGCCTCGGTTGCTCGGTGCTCATCTCCTTTCTTCCACTTTCGCTTCCTGAGGATCATTCTTCCCAAGGTTAGATGTCTTCTCTTTCCGAGTCAGTAGATGTCGTTGAGGTAGGTTCTAGGAACCCTTTAGGTGAGTCTGAGTCCTCCCGGGGGGCAGGGGTCGGCCCCTCTTCCCGGGATCGTGCGGTGGGGGCAGCCCCCAGGGAGGAGACGGTAGATGCTGCCCTTGGCGCCTCGTGTTGGATAAGGCATGAGGTCGAGCTTGCCAACGCTCGGGCTCGTTTCCACATCCCCTCATTCTATACGCTCCGTCTGGCCAAGGAGGGAGAGAGGGCAGACCAAGTATGGGGCAGGGAGATTGCCCTGTATTTGGAAGTATTCTGGGGTGGAATGCGCCTGCCCTTCTCTCCTGAGGTCATGGGAGCGTTGAACTTCTTCGGGTTAGCTCCCGGTCAGTTGGTGCCGAACTTGTGGAGAATTCTCCTCGGGTTCCTGATTCTCCTGAAGTTACAGGCGATCCCCTTCAGCCTTTCCCTCCTTGATTCCTCTCTCGTCTTCAAAAATCACCCCGGTGGTCGAGCGGGCGACCCGAGGTGGGTTTATCTCTCTTTCAGAAAGCGATCAGGGGGCGCCGCCGAGACGGGGATTGTGGCCCTGCCTTCTTCCATTCACGACTGAAAGAAGAAGTTCTTCTTCGTTTCCCCTCCCGAAGGCGAGGACTGGCCTGTGCCTACAGAGTGGTCGAGGGAGAAGCACTTGCCAGGGAACCAGTCCAGTGACCCCGCCGCGGTGAAAGTGGCGTCTTAGGAGCCCATCCCCCGCTACGACGTGCTGTTGTCTGAGAGGGTTCTGAGTTGGGCCGGACTCAGCCCCGTTGAGTTCGTCGGTAAGTTTAGGTTTGCTTTTTTGGCTTGTATATTGCCTGTGTCGCTGACTCCTTTCCACTCGGTTTTGTGCAGGACCCATGGATATGGACTTGCTCAGAAAGTCCATGCGCCAGCCGAGGCCGGTCGTGAAGGTTGGGACGCCGGCTCTTCCCGTTCATAGCCCGCCCCGGCTCCTTCTCCCCCGGTGGTAGCGCCCTGCGAGTTCTCAGAGGCGGATCTCACCCCGGGGCCCAGCAAAGCGTCGGGTCGGAGGCGGGCTCGGATTCTGGAGGACCCGGCCTCGGAGGAGGAGACCAGCTCTCCCATAAGGCCGCTCAAGAGGAGATCTGCCCGGGGACCGTCTTCGCCGATCACGGTGGAGGAAGGCGGTCTCCAGTTCGTCGTGCCTTCGGAGCTATCCGTCGCGGATAGCCTGCTGCATGAGATAGAGGCATCGACCGGGGGTAGAGTCCCTGGGGGAACCTTCTGGGCTCAGCTGGCGCCCATCGCCCAGGAGTCCGTGCAGGTAAGCGCTTGTCTTTCATTATTATTATTTTCGAGGTTCGATACCTCTCTCATCTTCCTGATCTCTATTCTGCTTTTCAGATCCTTCAGCACGTCTCCCTCGCTTTGTGCATGGAGGCCGAGGTGGTAGCCCCGGCGATGAAAGATGCGGGCCAGCTCGCCTCGCTGGAAGAGAGCTCCAAGCGGGAGCTGGAGGCGATGAAGGCGAGGGTTGTCGCCTTGGAGGGCGAGGTAGAGGCCGGGAAGCGGGAGGTAGCCCGGCACCGCGAGGCTGCCGTGTTTGCTGAGGTCAAGCTTGAGGACGCTCAGGTGCTGGCCGGCAACCTGAAGAAGACAGTGAAAACCCTCCGGAAGGAACTGGAGGCGGTGGCTGAGTGGGCGAAGTCGGCCGACCTGAGGGCGGCCAAGTTGGCCGACCTCTCAGCGGCGAAGTCGGTGGAGGGCTACAAGAAGTCGAACGACTACTACGATGACCTGGCCGTCGCCACGACCCTCATCTGGTAGGAGGCCCTCGACGCTGTTAAGGCCCGGGTGCCAGGGTTCGCCGATGAAGAGATCCGGGCCCAGTACCCCCTCGCGGACACCAGCGGCAGGGGCAAGAGATTAATGACGAGGAAGTCGTCGAGGACCCAGCTCGCCTCGTGGTGGATGTCGAGGGTCCTGAGGTCGCTCCTGACCCCGAGGCCTAAAGTCCTCGTCTTCCTCCTCCTTTTTATTTTGCTGTGTCTGGAACTTTGTAAGCCTCCGGGCATTTTGTTAGGCTGGGGAGCCAAAAATACCCTCTGTAAAGACCGCCTTTTAGTAATAAAACTTTTTCTTTCTTTGGTTTCATTGATTTGCGCTTTGGTCTTTTGTTCATGAAGAATGCTTATAAAATTTTTCTTCTTGCGCTATTGGGCCTCCATGTCAGGTCGGCTATCTGCCAAGCGATCGTCCGTTGAGTTGATCCAAGCGTTGCTAAAGAGAAGGCGTCTCCATGGACCTGAAGTCGAGGGGAGATCGCTCTAGACTTGGATGGACCTGATGCCCCTAGTTGGCAGCTCGGACCGTCTGCATGTGGTGGGCGGAGGGTTGTCCGCCTTATTTGGGCCGAGGATGGATTGAGGCTTCGGTCTCTGGCGTCGTGGGTAGGCAACTACCATCCTGGGAACCAAGCGGGATAGCCGCTCGGATGCCTCTTGTGAGGGGTCCGATCCCTGGCTTCATGGGTAGGGAGCTACCATCCGAAGATGACCGAGCAGGGTAGCTGCCCGGTTGCCCCTTGCGAGGGTTTTTGATCTCTGGTGTCGTGGGTAGGCAACTACCAGCCTGGGACGACCGAGGGGAGTAGCCGCTCGGATGCCTCTTGCGAGGGCTCCGATCCCTGGCGTCGTGAGTAGGGAGCTACCGGGCGAAGATGACCGAGCAGGGTAGCTGCCCGGTTGCCTCTTGCGAGGGCTTTGATCCTTCAAAACGGGGACCGAGCAGGGTTATTGCTCAATGCCTCTTGGCGAGGACTTTGATCCCTATCGCGGGAGGGGGTGTAGAAGCCTACCAAGGACTCTTGGCCGGGTAGGGTCACTGCCCGGTGCCTCTTGGCGAGGGCTTTTGTCCTGAAGGATAGCCGAGCGAGGGATCCTCGGGCTCGACCGCCTCTAGGAAGGCTTTCTGATCGTTGGCGTTGAGGTAGGGAAGCTACCCGCCAGGGATAGCCGAGCGATGGTTGTGCTCGACTACCTCTGCGAGGACTTTCTGATCCCTGGCGTTGCGATAGGGAAGTTACCCGCCAGGGATAGCCGAGCGATGGTTGGGCCCGACTGCCTCTGGGAGGACTTTCTGATCCCCGGCGTTGCGGTAGGGGAGCTACCCGCCAGGAATGACCGAGCAGGGCAGCTGCTAGGTTTCCTCTTGGTGAGGGCTTTGGTCCCTGGCATTGCGGTAGGGAAGCTACCCGCCAGGGGTGAACGAGCAAGGCAGCTGCTGGGTTGGATCTTCAAGAGGTTTCGCCCGATCATACATTTGGGGAACAGGAATGGTTAGAATGCGCGTTGAATGCGGGGGGAGGTGAAGCGCCAGGGTCGCGTCGCTTCGATTCCGCTAGAGGAGGCTTGACGATTGCCGCGTGTCAGCGACCTCTTGGGCGAAAGCGGGCGACTGTTGAGCTTCGCTGGGACGCAGTGGGCTATATAAGGCTGAATGAGTACCGGTCCTTCCTTCCTTCACAAACAGAAGTGTAGGGTGTTTTTCGTCATCCCATTGAGATGGGAATACGCGCGCGCGTTTCAGGCGTATACTACAGATTCCCCCTGCCTAAGGTAGGCCGGGGTTTAATGATTGTAGGGATCCGAATCTCCGGCAGCCGCGGACTAAGCTGCCGTTAATTACCCCTCGCCTTTGGGGCGAGGGAACCTCCGATTAACGGGTTAAACTGGTCATGCGAACCCAATGTGCGGTGTGCGTGTGTTCTGTTTTGAAAGGGGGGTTTCCGGATATATCGGGAGCCACGCAGAGTTTTTACGGGGGTCCTGCTACCCGGATAGCGGGCTGGGGGTCAAGGGGGCTAGCGGCCCCCTTGCAGGGTTCGGGGCAGCGCCCCGGCCCGAAAATTTTTTAAAGGGGGAGAATGTGGCGGAGTATGTATATGTGTGAATCTGTATATATATGTATATGTATATGTATGTACATAAAAAGAGGGGGAAAAGGCATCCAAGGGATGCGTGGGGCAGCACCTTGGGCGCTGTGCGCTTAGGTGCTGTGCGCTCAGGCGCAAGCGCGCCACGTGTCGGCACGTGGGCGCTTTGCGCATGAGCGCTGCGCGCAGGTGCGCAAGCGCGCACGCCACGTGTCGGCACGTGGGCGCTTTGCGCATGAGCGCTGCGCGCAGGTGCGCAAGCGCGCGCGCGCCACGTGTTGTCACGCGGGCGCTTTGCGCAATGCGCGTTGGCGCGCAGGCGCGCGCGCGCCACGTGTCGGCACGCGGGCGCTTTGCGCACTTGCGCGAGCGCGCAGGTGCGCAAGCGCGCGCGCCACGTGTCGGCACGCGGGTGCTTTGCGCACTTGCGCTGCGCGCCGGAGAGGACAAGAGGCTTTTAGCCTGAAAAAAGATTTCTCAAAAGAGAAATCAGAGAGGAGTCGGGCTCCTGAATGTGTTTTGGGTTTAATGGAAGTGGTTCTTCTTCTTCCTCCTGTTGCTTACTGGATCTTGAAGATCAAGAGGTGTGAAATCTCAAAATCTCTCCTTTTTAAGATCCGATGACAGATCCAAGTTCCCCTTTGTGGGTTTTGTGGTGAAAAACTAATTTGTTTTATAAAAAGAAGAGTAAAACTCTTGATTTAATTCAAGAGAAAGAAGAAGGTTTTGGAACCTTGAAGAAGAAGAATAGATCTCAGATCTGGAAATTTTTGGAGAGAATGAAAGGTATATTCTTTTTTTATTCATCATCTTGCCTTATATAGGCTTACATATTTGCATATAGCCCCTTGGGCTTCACAAAAATGGCATTTTAGCCATCCCATGGCTCATGTGCCATTTCATTTTTGCACATAAGCCATGGGCTTACAAAATATTGGCTTTATGCCCATTTTGCATACATTTATGTATAAAAAATTACATAAAAATTATTTATTACATGATCTATATTTTAGCATGAAGGAGGATGGCCGCGGGCTCGACTTGGGCATGGGCCCGCTTGACCTGGGCTTGGGCCCACCTGGCTTGGGGTTGACCTTGACTTTGACTCGGTCAACGGGGGTGTAAATTTTTACCCCAACAAAGTGCCCCCCATCAATAAATGCACACCGCACATTTGAGTTGTGTGCATGAAATTGATGGATCTTGAAGCTGAACTTCGAGGTGGAACATCATTCCGGAGGCGAAGCATCATCCCAGGGAGCATGATTCCCGAGGATCGGAGCATCATTCCGATTCGCGGAGCATAATTCCAATGTCAGAGCATCATTCCGAAGCGCGGAGCATAAGTCCAGGGTCGAAGTATCCCTCGGGGAGCATGATTCCCGGGGATCGGAGCATCATTCCGATTTGTGGAGCATAATTCCAAGGTCGGAGTATCATTCCAAAGAGTCAAAGCATAATTCCGAAGGGCGGAGCATGATTCCAGGGATCGGAGCATCATTCCGAAGGCCGGAGCATCATTCCAAGGATCGGAGCATCGTTCCGAAGGGCGGACCATGATTCCAAGGATTCGGAGCATCGTTCCAAAGAGCGGAGCATGATTCCAATTTGCGGAGCATAATTCCAGGGGATCGGAGCATCATTCCGAAGAGCGGAGCATCATTCCAATTTGCGGAGCATAATTCCAAGGATCGGAGCATCATTCCGATGAGTAGAGCATGATTCCAGGGGATTGGAGCATCATTCCGAAGGGCGGAGCATGATTCCAGAGTTCGGAGCATCTTTCCGAAGAGCGGAGCATGATTCCAGAGTTCGGAGCATCGTTCCGATGGGCGGAGCATAATTCCAGAGATCGGAGCATCATTCCGATGGGTGGAGCATAATTCCAGAGATCGGAGCATCATTCCGATGAGCGGCAGACATTCTGGCCGAATCATGATTTCGATGCAGAGGTAGATTCCTAGGCGAAGTATAATTCCGACAAGGGAGGAAAATATTCCGAGGCGAAGCATGATTTCGACACGGGGTATATTCTGAGACGGAGCATGATTCCGGCACAGAGCTTGTTGGCTGACTTAATTCCGAGACGAAGCATAATTTCGACAGGGAAGGCAGGTACACCGAGGCGAAGCATCATTTCGACACGGGGTGTATTCTGAGATGAAGCATAATTCCGACGAGGAGGTCGTTATCCCGAGGCGAAGCATGATTTCGACACGGGGTAAATTCTGGGACGAAGCATGATTCTGCCGCGGAGGTTGTTGGTTTGATTTGATTTGGGTTGACATTAGCATCGCTACACTGGGATATGGTACCAGGAGCGAATCATCATTTGTCATGGGAGAGGATTTGGGAGTTGTTGTTTTTTTTTTGTTTGGCATCAGCATCGCTACACTGGAATATGGTACCAGGAGCGAATCATCATTTGCGTTTGCTTATTAGGAAACGATGGCTTAGGAGACAGGTTTTAGGTCCCTATCGCCTAAGACCTTTCAATTTTGTGAGCCGTGAGGGTCTCACAAAGCATTTTCTCCCTACGGGTCGTAAGGATCCCGTAAGTGTATTTTCTCCTTGGGAGTCGTGGGGACTCCCAAGTGTGTTGCTCCTTTGTGAGTCGTAAGGATCTCACGCGGGAATTTTCTCCTCACAAAGTCGAGAGGACTTTGCGAGTGCATTTCATCTCTTTTTCACAAGTTTGCGCCCTTTCGGGTTTTCACAAACTCGCCGGCAGTCCTGCTGTTTTTACTCACGGAGCCCTTTCGGGTTTTCATCCGTGCCCATTTTGCTTGTGGACATACCTTTTTTTTTTTTTGAATCTTCACCGCCGGTGGGACTTTGAATGTGGTCTCACCGGTAGGACTTGGGAGGAATTGGAATTGTTTTACGCCCGTGGATTGTATACGGTTTTGCAGGATGTATGATCCAGACCGTAGGGCCATACAAATTTCGGGACTTTGTTGGCGTCTGCATCGCTGCACTGGAATATGGTACCAGGAGCGACTCATCATTCGCCATTGGGGCATGGGATTTGGAATTTGGTTGGCGTCTGCATCGCTGCACTGGAATATGGTACCAGGAGCGACTCATCATTCGCCACGTGGGGTATGGTATTGGAATTTGGTTGGCGTCTGCATCGCTGCACTGGAATATGGTACCAGGAGCGACTCATCATTCGCCACTTGGGTATTGGGGAGCGATGGCTTAGGAGACATGTTTGGATCCCTATCACCTAAGGCTTTTCAATTCTATGGGCCGTAAGGGTCCCATAAAGTATTTTCTCCTTACGAGTCGTAAGGATCCCGTAGGTGCATTTTCTCCTTAGGAGTCGTGAGGACCCCCAAGTGTGTTTTTCCTTTATGAGTCGTAAGGATCCCACAAAGGTTTGTTCTCCTCATGTATCGTGAGGACACATGAGTGGGTCTTCTCAATGGAGCATAATTCCAGAGGCGGAGACCAGCCGCGTAACCGGTAATCGTGGTGGGGCATGGACGTGATGAGAATTATTTGAGCCCGTGGATTGTATACGGCAGTCAATTTGGGGAGTGGCCGTAGGGCTGGGAGAACTTTGGAAATTTGAATTTTTGTTTGGCGTCTGCATCGCTGCACTGGAATATGGTACCAGGAGCGACTCATCATTCGCCGCTTGGGGATTGGGGAGCGATGGCTTAGGAGACAGGTTTGGATCCCTATCACCTAAGGCTTTTCAATTCTATGGGCCGTAAGGGTCCCATAAAGTATTTTCTCCCTACGAGTCGTAAGGATCCCGTAGGTGCATTTTCTCCTTAGGAGTCGTGAGGACCCCCAAGTGTGTTTTTCCTTTATGAGTCGTAAGGATCCCACAAAGGTTTGTTCTCCTCATGTATCGTGAGGACACATGAGTGGGTCTTCTCAATGGAGCATAATTCCAGAGGCGGAGACCAGCCGCGTAACCGGTAATCGTGGTGGGGCATGGACGTGATGAGAATTATTTGAGCCCGTGGATTGTATACGGCAGTCAATTTGGGGACTGGCCGTAGGGCTGGGAGAACTTTGGAAATTTGAATTTTTGTTTGGCGTCTGCATCGCTGCACTAGAATATGGTACCAGGAGCGACTCATCATTCGCCGCTGTTTTTTTTTGTTGTTTTTGTATTTTTTGTTTTACCGCGATTGCTCCATCATTTCAGCTTTTCTTATCGCGAAGGTCGCGATTGCCCCATCATTTCGGCTTTTATTCGCGGTTGCCCCATCATTTCGGCTTTTATCTTCATCTTTATTTTACTCGCTGATTTTTATTGCGAGTTTCCCCATCATTTCGGCTTTTCTTTATTTTCCTTTTATTTACACACTTTTTTTTTTATTTACATATTTCTTTTTACATTCCCAGTTTAACGACTTAGAGGTCGACTGTTCCAGTTTAATGACGTGGTGGTCGATTGTTTTCAGAGAGAGGCAGATGTCTAAGAGAATCGGTTTCACGAAGAACTTCGGTCTCCGTTTGTATGAAATTGGCGGTTGCAACTTGACTGTTTGTTAACACGCCTTTGGACAGTTCTATCTCTCCTGCCTTGTATTGCTTTTTGACCCAATCTTTGAAGACGAAGCAGTCCTCAATGGCATAACCTATCACTCTGTGATAGGGGCAGTATTTGGGGTCGTCGGTCCTATTCGCTTCCTGCGGTCTTTTTGACTCTGGCAGTTGTAGACCGTTCTTCAGGGCGTCTTTGAATATTTTACGGATTTTGTCCCTCCTGAAGGAATAGACCTTATCCAGCTTCTCTTTCAGTGGAGATTCTCCTCCCTCTCCGAACATTGGCTTCCGAGGCTGGTTGGCGCTATATCCGCTCATCCCTTGCTTATTTCGGTTAGCCGAAGTGTTGAAAGATTCAGAATCATCGGAGTTTCCGCCTTTGCGATTATCGTCCTTCCGGTTTCTCCAGGACCTATTGTTATTTTGAGAATCCGAGGAGGACTCCTGTTTTGAGCGCTCCAGCATCTGGACTTTCCTGGTCAGCTCTTGGAATGTTTTGAGACCCGCGGTGCATAAAAACGGGGTCATCCAATTGTTGAGATTTCCAACGAGGAGACTGACAGATTGGTCCTGCTCTATCGGCGGTTCGCATTTGACGGAGAGGTTGCGCCATCGGATTATAAAATCCGTGCTGCTTTCGTCGCTCTTGGGCTTGGTCCGTACGAGCTCGGTAATGGTAATCTTATCGCTGATGCTCATGAACCTCTGCCGAAACAGAGACTCCATTTGGACAAAAGTTGTGATGGATCCATCCGGTATGCTCGCGTACCAGTCGAAAGCAACATCGGTCAAGCTATTAACGAACTGGCGAAGGAGAAGAGCATCATTGCCCCCAGTATTCCCACATGAGGCTTTGAAGTGGGCGATATGCTGATTCGCATTTCCCGTCCCATCGAATCTTCCGAATTTGGGGATGACATAGCCGCTAGGAAATTCTACCAGATCATACTGAGCAGGATATGGTCTCCCACTACTGCTGATATCTTTTTGCGCTTCGGCTTCGGCCACCAATGTTTTGACTTTGCTGGCAACCAAATCCATGATTTGATCTTGAGTTAGCGGGCTACTGTCATCGGTAGCCAAGACGTTTGCCGAGATAGGATGCGACTGATTTTCATGTGGTCCGCCCACTTTTGGATTTGAGGGAACGGGCGTCGGCTGTTTCGGGACACCGTTTCCTGGTCCGCGAGCAGAGCCCTCCGCTTGATTGGGCGGCTGAGAGGCAATTCGGGCCGTGAGCTGCATCACGACATTCGTCAAGTCATCGATTTTGGAGTAGAGTTTTTCCATCTCCTTGTCTTTGTTTCTGAGCTGCTTTCGAAGCTCTTGAAGCAGTTGCTGCTCTGCGGTCTTAGGACGGAAAGTTGGCTCATCTTCGCTTTCCGAGCCTGACTCCTCATGAATTGAGGGTTCTCTCTGCCTATCAGCCTCATCAAAAGGGTTTTCATCGTCCAGTGGAGGCGGCTGTTCTTGGGGAGTGGCAACCACATTCAAGCCAGATTGGATTTGAGATGTGGTGGCCCCGTCCTTGCTCTTGCTGCGCGTGCTCACCATATAGACAGTGTGGACCACATATCCAGCCATTTCCTTATCTCTGGCGGGGTAACCCTGTTCCTCGAACCTCATGAGGTTCAGCATAGCAGGAGCCCTAGCCCTTTTGTTGGCTCAATACCTGAGCCTTTTCTGCCTTAGCTTCTCAATTTTAAGGGCTTGGCGGGCATCCGCTACCCGGGAAGCCATTGTGAGTTGATCAGCGGGGAGCTTAGAGAAGACACCCGATCGAGCATTTGTCAGGTGCGCCGCTGGAGCTTGCTCGGGACGTGTTGTAGCTTTGTTGGTGTTGATGGCCTTGCCCTCAGCTGGGGCCAAGGAAAGTCGTTCAGATACCGACTTGCGTTTGGGTTGGGGCGCCCTTGAGATCACCACATTTGGTCTCCTGCCTTTCGAGACCGGTTTGTCTGTCACCGGGGCTTGAGGAGATGGGATGGCGCCAACTGGCATGAACGTAATAGAGCCAAATGGTAGCAGCGGCTCCTCCCATTGTCGTCCGAGACTGGCCAGAAGGACCATCCTGGAGTCTATTGTAACACCTTAGGATAAGGGTTAGTGGATAATTATAATTAAATAATGATTTTTAATAAAAAGTTTACCAAATTGTGTTTTAAATATTTTTCTTAATTTAATAAATATTTTTCCAAAATTTTCCTAAGCTTGCACACACATGTGCATGTAAACTAGGGTTTTTAAATCAAGGAAATACCACAATTATTAACCATGGTGGGTTAATTGGGGGATTAATTCTTTTGGGTTATAAGTAAGCCTAATTAGCTAATCAAAAGTTGCTTTAATTTGAATTTTAGGGTTAAGTGTTGACTTGTGAGAGAGAGAGAGGGCATCATGGCTAGGCCATGCTTGCATTAATGAGGTGAGAGAGAGTGAGGGGTGACTTTTGTGTGTGATGATTGTGGTAGCCTCTCATTTCTTTTGGTTTTCTCTCAAGCACTCACACTCTCACACAACACACCCACTTACCTCAGAAGAAGCCCCAGCAGCAGCAGCAAGCCAAGCAACAGCACCAACTGAGCCTGAAGCAGTAGCAGCAGCAAGCACTGGCAGCAACAGAAGAAATCAGCAGCAGCACAGTGAGCAGCAGCAGCTCCAGCACCATGTGCAGCCCCTCCCCTTCACCTCTCCACCTTCCCGCAGCTCCCTAGGGTCGAGAGTGAGGTATACTTCCTATCTTATCCCCTAGTTAGCATTGATTGCGTAGTTTTGCATCGGTTATGGACATTTGTGTGTTTTAGTGCAACATGGGGGTGTTTAGTGAGAACTTGGTGCCAAGGTGGTGTGTTAGGGTTTCAGTAGCTTGTTAGTGAGTTAGTGAGACCATTGCAACCTAGTCCAACCCCTATTACGCTAAAATACCACCAGTTTTCATATTGGATGCAAATGTCGTATTTGTGTACAAATTGAGCTTTCTGGATCTGCTATTGACCCGAGGTGATTTAAATGAAATTGAGTGGACTGTGGGATAGTGGAGTGGAGATGATACCATAGGTGAAACCCGACCCCCTAACTCCCCTTCCCGGCCGCCAAAACCGCCATTCTGGCCGCAAATTGCGGCCAGACAGGGGGTGTTTTGGTAATTTTTGGTTTCTGTAGGTGTGTTTTTGTGTGTAGGGTATTTTGGTATATATATTTTTTTAAGATCAATTCTGTAGGAAAATCTGGGACCAATTACCTGTTTTGCCGTTTTTCGAAACCTTCGCGACACGCGTGATACGTGAGTAGGTTTGGGTTCTGCGTATCGCAGCGCGTCGGGGTAGTTTCGTGGCGCGTGAGTACACGTTTTAGCGTATCGCGCACACGCGCGATTGGTTTGCGACACAGGTTTCTTGTTGGATTATAATGTCGCGTTTTGTGACTTAAGCTTATGTGTGATATGTGTGTGTGATTCTAGGTTCGCAGGCCAGTGAGACGGACACTGCGAAGAAGGGAAAGCAAGTCGTCGGCTACACTTAGCGCGAGACACGGTGAGTAGATTTCACATCTACGGGGATATCGCCCGCATGGCGTTATGCGTCAGGGCTGATAGGACTTTGTTATTATATGTTTCATACACCCCATAGACTGTCATTGCATATTGCATTCCCTGCTATACATATATACATATTGCTTAGAACTGATAGAACTGCCATGATCATACTATTGTATATTGTTGTAACTCATCTAGACTTGATACCTATATCACAGTGGATCATTGCATTGTAGTTCATTCTCATGTGACATGACTTGATATACACATTGATGCACCTATCACATCGCAGTTACTTGTATTATTGTTGGGATTTCATATGATTTATGGATTTGGGAACCGTGGCCTTTTCAAATAAGTAACCATTTAAAAACCCGGTTCCCTTGATATGATAATTTGGGGCGTCGCCCCGTGTTTTCTCGGTGCTTGAGGCACGGATTGATAGAGGGCTGACCCGGACTGACGGATGCCCGATGGATTGATATAGGGCTGACCCGGACTGACGGATGCCCGATGGATTGATATAGGGCTGACCCGGACTGAGGGATGCCCGATGGATTGATATAGGGCTGACCCGGACTGACGGATGCCCGATGGATTGATATAGGGCTGACCCGGACTGACGGATGCCCGATATATTGAGAGAGGGATGACCCGGACTGACGGATTCCCGGTATATACGTGAGAGAGGGCTGACCCGGATTGACGGAGGCCGATACAGGATGTTTTGCGTGTCGATGCTAGACACGAGTATTTATGATATTTGGGTGCCGATGTTGGGCACTCGGGATTTTCAGGGATATACAGGATATGAGGGCCGATGGAGTACCGGCGTTTGAGATGTTGGGATTTGTGGTGCATACATACTTATGTAGTCCACCTCGATACTTCATGTAGATACTATATCCCCATGCTCAGCATTCATTATCACATCTCACCCTGTAGTATATCACCTGATAGAGGACTGGCATTATTATTATGCATACTGCCACATCGCATTGATATTATCTGCTGGTATTAGTAGAGCCACGCTACATGTGCATGCTTGCGATTACCTTTATATGTTATCTCTATTCACGAGTTGGCAACTCACCCCCGTTGTGCCACAGTGCTTGCAGGTTGCCCTGGGGAGTAGTCACGGCTGGCTGTTACCGCATCTTTTGGGCACAGATACCCCTTTGAGCTGAGATAGCCCTTTTGCTGTTTAGGTGGGTTTTGTACGGTATCTGTTATCTTTCTGTTGTACATTGATGTATCTAGTATTCTCCATCTACTTTTCTGTATTGACTTAGAGACAGTTGTGAGGACGATATGTATGATTTTATATTCTGGTGTCGAGCTCGCATGTGAGCCGACTTTACTTTATGCAGTCTTATCTTTATGATATTGTCCTTGTTTTACTGTGTATTCTTCGCTACGGCGTCGTATATCATATTGTGATGCTTCATTCTTGTCACTTGTTATTTCTGCTACACCTTGTTTTTACCCGACTTCCGGGGCTAATGTTTTAAAAGGGAAATGTTACCAAAATTATAAAACTTATAACCTTTGAACTTAAAAAGGTTTTCTACTAAATAAATGGAAGTTTTTCGGACATGTACTATTGTTTTACAAAATGTTTTAAAATCACTCTATATTTATTGGTTTTGATTTCTGGGTTCGGCTTACTTAGCCGCGTTGCGCCTGTAGACGTTGCGTGGTTAAGTGCCGGTCACGAGTCGAATTCTCGGGTCGTGACATCTATCCTCATCGTGTAGGAGACGGGAGCTGAGTTCATCATCGAAGACATCGTCGGAAGGTGATTGCTTGAAAATCTGCATGAAAAAGCATTATTTTTAGTATAAATACAGGTATGTATATTGATTGAGTTCGTATGAACGCTTAACCCGAAATATGGGAGGAGAGATTGGTCCCACCGGGCGTGCCAGAACCTGTAGGGTGTTTTTCGTCACCCCATTGAGATGGGAATACGCGCGCGCTTCAGGCGTATACTACAGATTCCCCCTGCCTAGGGTAGGCCGGGGTTTAATGATTGTGGGGATCCGAATCTCCGGCAGCCGCGGACTAAGCTGCCGTTAATTACCCCTCGCCTTTGGGGCGAGGGAACCTCCGATTAACGGGTTAAACTGGTCATGCGAACCCAATGTGCGGTGTGCGTGTGTTCTGTTTTGAAAGGGGGGTTTCCGGATATATCGGGAGCCACGCAGAGTTTTTACGGGGGTCCCGCTACCCGGATAGCGGGCTGGGGGTCAAGGGGGCTAGCGGCCCCCTTACAGGGTTCGGGGCAGCGCCCCGGCCCGAAAATTTTTTAAAGGGGGAGAATGTGGCGGAGTATGTATATGTGTGAATCTGTATACATATGTATATGTATATGTATGTACATAAAAAAAGGGGGAAAAGGCATCCAAGGGATGCGTGGGGCAGCACCTTGGGCGCTGTGCGCTTAGGTGCTATGCGCTCAGGCGCGCGCGCGCCACGTGTCGGCACGCGAGCGATTTGCGCATGAGCGCTGCGCGCAGGTGCGCAAGCGCGCCCGCGCCACGTGCGCGCAGGTGCGCAAGCGCGCGCGCGCCACGTGTCGGCACGCGGGCGCTTTGCGCAATGTGCGTTGGCGCGCAAGCGCGCGCGCGCCACGTGTCGGCACGCGGGCGCTTTGCGCACTTGCGCGAGCGCGCAGGTGCGCAAGCGCGCGCGCCACGTGTCGGCACGCGGGCGCTTTGCGCACTTGCGCTGCGCGCCGGAGAGGACAAGAGGCTTTTAGCCTGAAAAAAGATTTCTCAAAAGAGAAATCAGAGAGGAGTCGGGCTCCTGAATGTGTTTTGGGTTTAATGGAAGTGGTTCTTCTTCTTCCTCCTGTTGCTTACTGGATCTTGAAGATCAAGAGGTGTGAAATCTCAAAATCTCTCCTTTTTAAGATCCGATGACAGATCCAAGTTCCCCTTTGTGGGTTTTGTGGTGAAAAACTAATTTGTTTTATAAAAAGAAGAGTAAAACTCTTGATTTAATTCAAGAGAAAGAAGAAGGTTTTGGAACCTTGAAGAAGAAGAATAGATCTCAGATCTGGAAATTTTTGGAGAGAATGAAAGGTATATTCTTTTTTTATTCATCATCTTGCCTTATATAGGCTTACATATTTGCATATAGCCCCTTGGGCTTCACAAAAATGGCATTTTAGCCATCCCATGGCTCATGTGCCATTTCATTTTTGCACATAAGCCATGGGCTTACAAAATATTGGCTTTATGCCCATTTTGCATACATTTATGTATAAAAAATTACATAAAAATTATTTATTACATGATCTATATTTTAGCATGAAGGAGGATGGCCGCGGGCTCGACTTGGGCATGGGCCCGCTTGACCTGGGCTTGGGCCCACCTGGCTTGGGGTTGACCTTGACTTTGACTCGGTCAACGGGGGTGTAAATTTTTACCCCAACAAGAAGATCGAGAATGCAAGACTTCCCGTTCACCATCCCTGACATCATCCACTTCAAAGATGTGTACCTATACGATCAAAACTGCACTGAGTACACGGTGCAGTTGGTGTGGGGTGGGGGGCATTGAGGACCACTTCGGCCGGCTGCTCCCTCGACGTTCTGTCACGCCCCGCTTCCCAAAATACGGAATACGAGGGGTAGACAAGGCCAGCCATGCTCCTACGGTCAAGGAAGTGTCCTGCCGTAGTCACACTTCGGCTTCTAGTTTATCGTGGTAAACAGTAAACGATGCGCAGATAATGAGAAATGCAGTAACTGAAAGATATAATAATAGAAACTGACCTGAAGTGGAACAAACGAAAGTAACTCGGAGTAGCAAGTCAAGAAGTCTGTGATGCACGTCTAGTTCTGATTCAAGCTAAATCCTCTCCTCACACTGAGCATGCATACTCAGGTCGTCAGAGCGACACAATAGCAATAATATATATATATAATAAAGTGATAATTCTAACAGTGGTAATGGAAATGAATAACAGTAAATCAACGATAGCAAGAATATGAATCCGCGGTAATCAATGCAGCGGAACAGTAAAGCTGTATAACGATATGTCACGTATGTCACACAGTATATCATGAATAAAATGCCAGTATCCCTATCAGTCTCTAAGTCTCACTATACAGGTCACTAAGCCTATCGTCAGTCCAAGTGTGAGAGTCAACCACTCGTGAGTGTCCTCCACCCAAGGGTAGAACCCAAGGGCAAGGGACCATGGGCCCAACATGTAACAAGAATATCACTGTGTATATATCACGTACCCTGTAAATCTCCATATAACTCCCTAAATATATAAGCCGGCATGGGACTCCCGAGATTCTGTTGAACTCACACTTAAACTACCCCACACCCCGTGGTCTACATCAAACGCTAACCATCACCCTAAATACTAATCGATCCATGACAAGTCTGCGCGAGAACTGGAGGCAGGACCTCCATCAAGCACGTCCCGACTAATACCTAAGATAAATGGCAGTGTCGGATGCCTTATCTGTGACACCCGTGCAAGCGCTTCCATAAGTGTCCCATACCACTTATAGTCACACGTACACGCATCCCACAGACGTCGACAATGCAATAGAATAATAGGGTCACTGATTGTGTACAAGTACGTATCACTTTCACTTAATCACGAATATCCGAACACTGACGTACTTGCCACAATCATCGCTAGAAACTAATACTGGGTAAATGCACGATATCACTAGGTTATCACTACAATGATATGACTATGATGTGACACGTAAACAGTATATGAAGCACGATCAAGATGTCATAAAAACAGTAGTCTATCACTTGCACGATTTATCATGAAAAATACGTGTAAAGTTTAGCGAAATTATAAACAGGTAGTAATTAGTATGTTCAGTTGTCCATCCACAGAATTTTGTTTCAAGCCAATCGGGTTCCAGGATCAATAGTTATAACCATTTCATTTTAAGCGCTCGCGGCTGGAAATCCGGTTTCAGAATCTGATGTCCGTTTTGCAACGCATTTTAACCACAGTTGGGATCAGATTTTAGCGACGCTACAGTTGGATGAATTCTAGGGTTTTCAGTAAGGTTTTCAACGCAATAGACGGATCTTCAATCGCATCTGTACGTCAGGAGATATACAGTGTTTAACCCTGACATGTCAATTCTGATTCTGTTGGGACTGTTACGCGTCCCGATCTTTTAAATTACAAATTAAATAGTAAATGATAATGAAACAGGATGAAACTAATTGTGTTCTCTAGCTAACAGATTTATCTATAATGAACAGCGGAGTTCCGCAACCCACGAGTTAAGTAAATCCTGTGGTATCCAATACGGTACAGCAACCAACAATTGGAGTAGCTCTGGACTGCAGTCCAGAGTCGTACTCCGATCCAATTTTTATCATAATTTAAGTACAGGAATGTCAGGAAACTAGTATAGAGTTAAAATTTGTCGAGTTATATTCGATTTGAGCCCTCGAACGCACCATTCTAATATGCACATGATTTATGGTGAATTTAACGGTTTTCAGGTGCAACAGAATTACAGTTTTACGGTTAAACTTGGGGGCATTTATTTTAGTCGTAAATGATCAAATTATCCAACGAAATTCATGCACTACGTTCAAAGCCATACGGGCCAATCAAAACTATTTAGTTCCGCCAAATTTGATAATGATTTCCTAAGGGAACAAGTATCGAACAGTTACGACACATAATTTATCTAAACTTGCAACTTTATGATATATGTAATTAAAGATCGTAACTTAGGTAAATAGCATGTAAGCAAGTAGGAAACTTGCCTGGAGACGTCTTGGAGTACACGGCAGCGGCAACGACGTGAACGCGCGATGAATGACGCGTGCAAAGTTCGCGGTCTTGGCTTGTGCTCGGGCTCTTGGATTTGGCAGTTCGGTGGGTGTGACGGCGATGATTGCGATGAAAACGTCGACGACAGCGACAGCACGGGGCAGCGACGGCAAGGCAGCAGGGTGCTTGATTTGAGAGGAGGATCTCGGGTCTTGGTTTTGAACAGAGACGAGAGAATGAAAAGGAGACGAAGAAGAAGATGCTGGAGCTGATGAGGATGAAGGTGGTGAGAGAGGAGACAGAGGGATGTAGACAGAGCGAGAGAGGGTGAGAGATAGCTGAGAGAGGGAAGTGAGTGAGAGAGAGTTAGAGAGAGAGAGAGAGTGGCAGAGAGAGTGAGAGGTCGGGAGAGAGAGTGAAGACTTAGAGAGTGTTAGAGGGAACGACGACGACGATGATGATGATGATGAGGCGCTCGACGAGGCAGTGGGCTCGTCGGCGGGTAGCAAGTGGCCGGCTCAGGTGAAATGGGTTGGGTGCAGGGGTGCTCGGCGTGCGGGTGAGTGCTCGGGCAGTGAAGGAAGAGGGGAGGAGGAGTGAGCGGGAGTGGAGGATGGAGGGTAGTGACGGTGGTTGGCGGTGGTAGAGCGACGACGTAGAGGAGGTGATGGAAGAATTGAGGATTGGTCGTCGTCGTCGTCGCGAGTTGAGCACAGGGACTCGAAAGTGAGAGTGAGAGAGAACGGAAGCGATGGGGTTAGAGAGGGGGATGCACGTCGTGGGGTAACGGCAGCGTGAGCGAGGGCGGAGGCGGCGGCGCGAGAAGTGCGCACGCGAGCGGGAAAAAGGGAAAGGAGCCGTTGGGGGAGACGCAACTGTAGGGAGCGGGTCGGGTAAGTGGGGGAAGCGGGCACAGGTTGGAGCTGGGAGCGGGCTGTGGGGAGAAGAGTGGGCCGGGCCGAGTTAAAAAAATTTAATCAAATAAATAAGATGAAAGGGGTCGGCTGTTGGGCTCACTAAATTGAAAAGGAAAAAATGGTAGTGTGGCTTGGGCTGCAGAATAAAACAAATGGAGGAATTATGGGATTGGGCTGGGGACTGCTGGGCAAAAATATTTAGGGAATTATTTACAATGAGATGTGGGCTGTGAGATTGGAATGGGAAATGGGTTTAAATAGATTTTCGTGGGCTCGGGCCAAGAATTAAAAGGAAAATAACAAAATAAAAAGAGATGAGGGGCTGGGCTGAGTGAATGGAATATTTTAAGGGTTTTTATCAAAATTAATGGGCTGAGGGATTTAGGTTAAAGAAAAGTTAGGGTTTTGAGTTTTATTGTTAACAAGAAAAATGGGTTTAGAATGAAATAGAATATAAATAAAATAGATAAAGAAAATATAAATAAAGTAAATAAGATTATAAATAAGGTAAATAGAATTATAAAGTGACAAAATACAAATTTTGGTATAAAAGGGGCTGGGTATTACACGTTCCTCCCTGATGCAGTTGCTGATGTACTCCATCTGGAGAGCATCGCCGGGGCTTTACAACCCCCTGTCCGAGCAGCTCTATGATGAGGCCGTGGGCAAGCTTCGGTCTTGAGGCGCTTTATCCTGATCTCCGCGAACCGGCTGGCCCGCTCGGAGGCGCTCATCCGCGAGTGCTACGAGTTGAGTCTTGGGATTAACGCGCGCTGGGGGAACCGAGGGGAGAGGTTGGATCTCGCGAGGCCTCGGCTGGTGGAGGTCTTTACCGAGTATCACGAGCAGTGCTCTCTGCACCCCCTTCCCCTGCTGTTGTAATAATAATTTTTTCTTTTTGTATGTACGGCTAAGGAGCCCATAATTACCTTTTTTTAAAAATAAATAAGAACTTTTCTACTTGCCTTGCAATGTTCTGTTGATCTTTATTAAATTGGCAATAGCCTTACGGAGAGTTTACATTGCCCCAGAAGAATAGTACAGGTTAATAGATGACCCTATCAGCGTGGCCCGAGCTTCCTGGAGGCTTGCTGGTCTTCGTGCCTGGCGCCGGGTACGGGGCACTCCGGACAACGGACTGGTCCTCCGCGGAAGCAAGCATGATCTGGCCGATGGTCAGCTCGGCGGGAGGAGGACGCTGCTCCTGCTCGCGGTCGGCCTGTCGCTTATCCCTTAAGTAGGTGAGGTGCCCCGATCGGATGAGCTTCTCGATGTAGTCCCGGAGTTGCTTGCAATCCTCGGTGGCGTGGCCCAGCGTCCGGTGGAAGGCGCAGTAAGGGCTCCGGGTCCACTTTGAGGCCTGACGTGGGATTGGAGGGAACTTGAAGAACCCTTCGCCCTGGGCCTCCTCTAGTAACACTGCGAGGGAGACGTTAAGCGGGGTGTACTCCTGGAACTTCGGGTGATAGGGCTGCTGACGCTCCGGCCTCTCCTCTCGAGCCCTTTTCTTCTGGTCGGGTCATTCTGCCCGGGGGAGGTTCGCGTTCACTTCGGATTCTAGCTGAACCTCGCGCTCGGTCCACGCCTTGACTTCGGCCATGGTCTTAGGCTGTGCCAACGCAAAGGAGCGCATCCACTCCTTGTGCCTTAGACCGGATCTGAGCGCCGTGATGACGGTCTCGTCCCGGTGCTCAGGAACTTCGAGGAGGGCGTTGCAAAAGCGAGTGATGTAAGCCTTGAACGTCTCCTTGTCTCCACTCTTAATTGTGAAGAGGTAGTCGACAGTGCGCTTCTGCCGACAGTTCCCAACGAAGTGGCCGAGGAACTGAGTAGCCATCTCTTCGAAGGTCGAGATTGAGCGAGGCTTGAGTCCTCGGAACCAGTCTCGACCAGAACGGATGAGGGTGGCAGGGAAGGCCCTGCACTGGACGGCATCGGAATGGTCCTGGAAGCTCATTCCTGCGGTGAAAGCATCCAAATGGTCTTTGGGGTCGGTTTTCCTGTCGAACAGAGAGACCTTCGGGGGTTTGTTGCGCGAGGAGACGTGGACAACGAGCAGTTCCTCGGTGAACGGTTTGGTGAGCGAGTCGGCGGCGTACTCGGCCCCGTCGGCCGAAAGGTGCCCTTCCCGGTGCATGCCCTCGATCTTCTTTTCGAGGGCGTCGAGTCGGCCGTGGTACCCCGAGGACTCGGCGCCTCGTGATCCCTGGCCTCTGCTGTGGGAGACCTGCGTCTGGGCACGGCTCTGGTTCCTCTCGATGAGGTTCCTAAGATCCCCGGGCGTGGTGGCTCTCGAGCCGTCGTGGCGAGCCCCTTCTGTGTGACCCCGTCGGGGGAGTGGGTGTCGGTCATGCCTGTAGGCAGGCGAGGTGACCGACATCTCCTCAGGGGGGCAAGGGTCGCTAAGAGGTTCGAGGCGTGGTGCTCCGGCGGCAGGCCTGGGGGTGGAGCCGTGAGGCGCCCAGCGGGCCTCAGGGAGTATCGGTCCGTAGGATCCATGGTCGGGAGTCGCAGCCCGCTGGTGGTCGGCCGTGCCGACGGGGGCAGAGCATTCCGGAGACGGAAGGGCAGAGATCTGGGGCCCAGGCCCAGCCGTTTGGGCACGGACGAGCGCCTCCACGAGGGAATGTAGCCGATTTATTCGGCTGGCGAGGGTGTGGATGATGGTCGCCGGAGGGGGTTCATCCGCGCCTCCGGTGAGGGGGAGGCGGCGGCTGGTACCCGAATTTTCAGGATGGTCGCTTGCCATGTGGACGGAGATCGGAAAGCCAACTTTGTTTTTGTGGAGTTTGCGTCTCCCACAGACAGCGCCAACTGATGGAGGTCCTTTTCAGATCTCCTTCAGATGTTGTCTTCCGTCGATCTCCTGGTAGATTCTGGAAGGGATTCTCTGTTGTGTGTGGGTCTCAATGGGTGTAGAGGAAATTCGGTAATTGGAGGAGTTGGCGTCAAGTACCTGCAAAGAAGTCCCGGGATGGTTAGATACCACCGAGGACCCTCCGACGATCAAGTTAGTACTGGATCCGAGCAGCGTAACGGCTAAATGGTGTCAAAAAATGGCTTACTTGACCGTCTGTGATAGGAGTTTATATAGTGGTGGAGGCACGCAGCAGCAGGCGCGAGAATCTCGCCGGCAATTACGCTCCCGACGTCACGCCCGCGTAGAGAGCGGATCGTCCATTAATGGGGATCGTGGAGGCGTGGAACGTGGAATGTTGCGGGCAGAGAATCCGCGCATGGCGAGATTCGCGGAGCGGCGGTTACGCCTGTGAGCGGTGGAGCTGGGCGGAGGACCGAGGAAGACGGCTTTGGTCGGGGGCTCGCGGACGAGCGAGAAGGCCGAGGATACTTGGTCTTGTGGCAGCTCAGGGCGAGCTGAGGGGCCGAGGAGGCCAATTTGCAGGGAGCCCCGAGGAGGGCTGGCTTGTGCCGGCAAGTCGGGCATAGGGGTGGCCTGGTCGGCCTCTGTGGACCCTTCCTTCTGAGTTCCGGGACGTGCTATCCACCACGTGTCCTGATCTTAGAGGTCCTCAATATTGAGCATCATCAGATATCCTAATAAATTAATGGTGTTTTCTTTTCCTTTCTTATAAAAATGGCTGAAAGTCATCTTGTGGTTTACCCGACTTGTTCAAAACCATCCTCACGTTTAAACCCATCGCCAAAACCCTTCAAACTTTCAATCCATTAAACAACCCCTCCCCGCCGTTAGTTTTTTTAAATTTTTAATTCAATTTAATCCGTCATGTGACTGTTTTTGTATTTTTGTTCCGAAATTACCCCTGTATTTTTTGAACATTTGTTATAAGCAAATATAACAAAAGAAACCTCTTTACATTTTCCCCCCTTTTCCGAAAAATATTTACCCTGTTTTTTTTTCCTCCAACTTTCCTCGAACCTATATATATTATCTCCTTATCAAAACTCCTATGTTTTATCAACTCTTACACCAATTTGCTGAAACCTCTACTCTTTCTCATGATCAGCGGTACATAACCATCGGCTTTAAAAAAAAATGCACTTGTCCCTTATTTTATTAACTTTTTCGAAATTACCCGTTAGGTAAAAATATTCATTACAAACTGCTAATGAAAGGAAGAAAAATTGATATAAATTCAGGGGTATACTGAAAATAACTAATAATAACAATAATACGGGATACCATTCTATCGATAGAATTTGAGAACAAATCATACCATTTTCTTTATCTTTGAATTTGAATATATATATATATATATATATATATATATATGAGATTAATGGAGTATATATATATATGAGATTAATGGAGGGAAGAGGCCACCCTCTTATGGCGTCGAAAAAATACCCCTTCCTAGTTTTTTCCTACGATCGGCACCCACCATCTTCATCGTAATCATCTAAGATGTTGATACACCAAATTTCATGTGATTCTACAATTTTTTCACCGTTGATTTAGTGGGTTCAAAATTAACGGTTTACCGACAATAGAACTTTTTACATTGCTAAATCAACGGTGAAAAAGTTATAGAATCACATGAAATTTGGTGTACCCACATCTTAGATGATGACGATGAAGATGGTGGGTGCCGATCGTTGGAAAAACTAGGGAGAGGGTATTTTTTCAAACGCCATGGAAGGGATGGCATATTTCCTCCATTATATGTATATATATATGCGCGCGAGCTATTAATCATATGTTAATTTAAATGAAGGCCAAAGTTCACTAGACTCCCTGTAAATTTGGCCAAATCTTAGAAAACTACTAAAAAAATTGATTGGAGCAGAGAACTATGGTGTTAAGCAGGCATGTAAAATGACCATTTTGCCCTTTTAAATAACATGGTTAATTAAGTTATTAATTAGTATTGTTAATTTTATTACTAAATTATTAATTATATTAAATTTTCATTTGAAAGAATCAAGCTTGGGAGGAGGAGGGTGGCTGGAGGAGACGAGGAGGGTAAGAGGTTGAGGAGGCGGCGGCGAGTGGGCGAGGAGGAGACAAGGGGCAAGGAGAAGGAAATGTCAAAACATTAATAAAGTCCACTAAACTCTCGATACGTTATACTACTACTACCGTATTTTTGATTTTGCCGATTTTGTTTGAATTAATGTAAGGGTTTGTTTCTTATCATGAACCGTGGAAATGGTTACCTTCATTTTAGTCATAATGATGGATATGATGGTCAACTAAAAAAAGTAAAAGTATTAACGGTTTGTATTTTAGTGTATATAAATACAGCGAAAAATTTAATGAGATATACAAATACAAAATAGATGAAACATTGAGGTATTATGTTAAGATAAAATAAAATAAAATAATGGAGGAGACAGGACAAAAGCAGCTAATAATTGTATTGGGGAACCAGACAAAATAATCAATATGATCACAATCAAGTGAATTGAATAATGGGAGGTATGTCTTTGCTATTATAACTATTAACAGTTTCTTCTTTTTTTCCCATAAGATATTATAATAAAATAAGAAAAATTCTCATTGGACTCTGACGCCAAAGCATGCCAATTTATATTCTCAAACTTATAAATTTATCGTTCTACCCTTTCAATATTCAAATGCAAAAGTAATTGATAAAAGTGCTCTAATTCTTTTTTCCAAAAAAACCCCCTTAATAATTAACATATTTATGAAATATAGTTTTCACAAAAGTTGAAATCCACACACACCACAACTATTTGTAACATAACAACACCTGAATGAAAAAATTAATTGTTAGCGGTATTATAAACATTATATTTCATCAGAAATAACATTTACTTTGTATTTATATACATATATCTTAACATACACACGGGCAGCAGCGAAAAATTCTAGTAAGTATATAAGGATAAGGAGCAGACACGTGAAGAATGAGAAAGCCATAAACGAATTAGTGGAGACATGGATGCTTTTAAATTATGTGCAATATTATTAGGCGAATCCAAGGGCTCGATGCAAATTAAAGGTGCTCGTTCATTTACATCTAAACCTTGATTATGGAAAAAAAAAAGGAAAAATAAAAAGAAAGAAAGCTTTCATTTCACGGTTGATGTCAGTGTTCGTTGTAATTTAGTGTAATTTAGTGGTATAAAACCTTCTTGCATGTGCAGAGGTCAAGGGTTCGACAAACACCGCTTGCATCAAGTTACCGCTCAAAGAAAAATAATGATAACTAATCATGCACGATAGTTGGGCGTCCGCACTTTCGGTTGGTGGATGTTCATGACAAAAGGATTATCGATGTTTCAGGCATCACACATGCATGTGTATATACATTTTCAAAGTTATGCATAAAAAGATATTTCCATGTGGACCCTTTGAGAGGTTGAATTTTTTTTTCTTTATCTGCTTATATTTTTTTAAGGGAAAGACGGATAGAAAAAAGAACACATGGACCAGTTGAATGTGGGATATAATAACAGTATATAATAGTAGAGATATTTCTCAATGCTCATCATAACTTTGGAGTTGTCGTACAATGACAGTCATATTATATTAATTAGTTTTTAGAGAAACCTAGATTTAAATCCATCCAAACATGCACTTAAATGATAGGGTTATGCAAATGTTTGAGTTTCAATCCACAGATGGACCTATGGGAAAAATATAAAACTATATCTCTCAGTTCGAATCATAGCCATATAGAGATATGGTGGTGCAGTAGAAGAGATATTTAAGAATGCCCATCAGAGCAAAAATATGATGCAGGAGCATGAATGAAAATAAGAATCATATTTCTATTAGTAAGTGTGATTTGTTTAGGATGAGTTCTTTCTGTGGAAATTGTGATTGCTAGTATTTAATAATTTATTTTTGGCTAAAATGCGTGAAACTCCTTCCGATTTTGCCCGAAAAGATGGCAAACCCTCTAAACTTAAAAAAACATACGCTTTACATATAAATTTAACACCGTAAGTTTCTAAGATGTATATTAACCAAAATGCCCAACAGGCTTTTCTCCTTCAACTTCTTTTTCTCTTTCTTCTCTATAAATTTTTTCTTTCTCAAAATTTTTTTAATCATTTTTTCCTTATATATCTAATTCAAAATATCACCTATTTAATTTCTTTGTAATGGTTCAAAAGAGTAAGAATGGATTCAAAAGGGTATGAATTTGAAAAAAATAAAGAAAAAGAAAAGAGAATATTAGGTTTGTCAATTAAATATATTAGAGAGCCATTTTTGGCATAACACATTAACATCATTAGTGTTTTAGAGTTAAAATGCATGTTTTTCAAGTTCAAGAGGATTTACTGCTTTACAGTGAGAAGTGTGGGGTTTCTGCGTTTTAATTTAGAAGTATTAGGTTTAGTGAAAGCTTGGTTACAAAGTATAGTTTTATTTCTTGTAGAACTAAATTAATTTGAACTTTTGAGGCTTTTGAATATTGTAAAAGGGTAAATGTAAAAAAGACCCCGGCCGTTCCCAAGTCGTCTAATATTTCAAAATAGTTGGAAAGGACCTACGGTTCAAATTCTTTGTGAAAACCCCATGGGCTGTATTTCATTTAAGCATTTATTCTCTCCAGCTACTTAGATATTACAAGACACTGGTATAAAGGAGGCTTTAATTGGGCCCAGGGTTTTTTAACAGAGCAAAAGACACAAGTTTGAACAGGGCCGGAGGCTTTTTGACAAGTTACCCTAAATTGAAGTTTACCGCTCTTATTAAAAGCCGAGACTTTTAGTTATGGAATCTTTTTTGCTTCTTTTCGAGTGATTTGTGTATTTAATTTTAATTCTTAAATAGAAAAAAAATCCTTTTTTTGAGATTAAGCAAACATGCTTTTTTTTTGCGGGCATCATCATATATACATGCCTCCAACTCCGAATACTCCGGCTTCTCAAATAATCACTTGTTACTGTTTATACATTGGAAGAAATTCAAAGATATTTACCGACTCTAACATATTTTTAGAAGAGATGATGTTGAGATCAACCGAATTTCTTTTTATTTTGGGGGCAATCTTGGACACTATACAAAATGAACGATATGTTAATTAAGGAAGGCATGTAACTATTCAAGACAGTCAAATCGGTTTTTTAATTTTTGATTTTGTAATTATCTTTCTTTCTTTTTCATGTTGTTAGTAGAAGACTTTAATGTACTAGGTTTTTAATTTTATTAATATTTGAGCTGGGCTATGGATTTTTTTTTCATTTAAAACAAACAAACAAACATGCTTTTAGGAGCAAATGCCAACAAGAGCTTACCATTGCATGGTAATTGGTAAAGTCTTTTAATACTTGATTAATGATTTGGCATTAATCGGAGAGACAATTTGTAGAGCCTTCATATAACTGTAAAGCAGTAAATTTTGAAGCAATCTCCGTTGGATGAAATGGATCCCAAAAGAGATATTGATCGCTATTTGAGCAAAATGTTGCATTTGATGTGCGAAGGCTTGCACCATTGAATTTCCCTGACCCACAACAAGTAGCCTTTCTCTACTTATATCCTGATTCCATTGCCAAGACAATAAAAGATTTTAGAATATAAAAATATATCTCTCTACTCTCATCAAAACTTTGGAGTTGTGATACGGCAGCAGAGATTTTTAAGATGGTATCGGAGTAGCCGGTTTGATTCCCATCAAGTATTTAAACCATGGATTACTTTAAAAACAAAAAGGCAATACTACTACATAAAAGTTTATGTTTCGGAGAGTTCTCTATCGGTGAAGTCGTGTTAGCACTACTACAATAAAGGGTTACCCCTACAGGTATAAGAATCCATAGGGACAACATTTTATTACCCCTACGGATTAATCCGTAGGGCCATCGGTTTGCCTCTATGGATTAATTAAAAAATATTAAAATATAATCATTGATTTGGCCCTACGAAGTCGTAAAAGAAGACCCTACGGATTAATCTGTAGGGACATCAAAGGCTTATTTATAAATTAAAAATAAACCGCAGAAATTTCCTCATCGTTCCCAAAATTTCCCAACTCCCTCCCGCGCGCACCTCCTCGCCACCACACCCGCGCGCGTCTCCTCGTCTCCGATACACCATCGTTGACTTTCTCGTCGACACCACATCCCGCGAGCTCCGGCAGTGGAATCATCTTCGACTTCCTCGTCTCATCGACAGTGGAATCTCCGGCCTCCTCCACCTCGTCGACAGTAGAATCACCGGCAAAATTACTATCAAGATGAGTTAATTTCAATTTTTAACTTATAATTATGTTTTTATTTGTGTTATTGTTGGTTTTAGGGTTACTACTAGGGCTTAGAGTTAGGGTTCGGTCTAGGGTTTGGGCTAAGGTTAGGGTTAATTAGGTAGGGTTAGGGTTAGGGTTAAGGGTAGGGTTAATTAGGTAAAATAGGGTTGGTGATGATTAGAGCTAGGGTTTGGGTTAATTAGATTAATTAGGGTTAATTTTGGTTAGTGCTAGAGTTAATTTGTGTTGGGGTTTAGGTGATGATTAGAATTAGGTTAATTTGGGTTAGGGTTTGGAGTAGGGTTAATTTTGGTTAATTAGGTAAGATAGATTGTATTTGTGTGAGAGTGTCGATTAGGATTAATTTGGGTTAATTAGTGATAATTTGAAGGGTTAGGGTGTTTATTAGGGTTAATTTGGGTTAATTATGTTAATTTTGGGTTAATTAGGGATAATTTGAGTTAGGGTGATGATTAGGTTTAATTTGAGTTAATTAGGTTAATTAGGGTTAGGGTTTACGGTGCACTAGTTCCTTCAGTAGGATACTCGATGATAACGTAAACGTAAAACTTTACCGTAAACGTAAGAAAAATTTACCCTAAACTAAAAGTTCGAACCTTTAATAACGAAACGTAAACGTAAAACCTATTCATGTTAAATGTTCAAGTTAAAACCAATATATGATACTCGATGATAATATGAAACTTTGATATTCATATGTGAAAATCAAAGCGCGACTTAGTCTCCGTCTATCGGTTAACATACGTTCGATATTCGTCGTGACATAGAACTACACGAAGGTTGTTAAATATCGGACGGTATAGTTCAGTATTAACAACCGTCGTGTAGTCTATGTGATGAGAAGATTCAGTCGTATGATAACCGATAGATTTGTCCAGTGTGGACAAGTTAGGAATGTATAAAGCAAATACATGCATTCACTTGTGTTTTCAATCGTTTCGAGTTATTTCGTCGGTACTTTTTCTCTGGTTTTCCATGTATAAAGATAGATTAGATGTTCATTTCAACGTTTTTTCACAGTATTGAAATGATTATCTATTCTATTACAGTGTACTCGAAGAACAGTGGGGAGGTGCTGCCGAAATTTACTCGAAACGGATGAAAGCACAAGCGAATGGGTGCCTGCTCTATACATTCTTAATGGGATAGAAGCCTTACCCCCCGATAGCCGAAACACACACATACAACACGAATACATAACAAACGCACACACAAAGCACATACACACTAAAAACCCTACATTTAAACGAAATCATAAATTGAAACACACATACACAGAATACAACTCATATTTGGGTATTTTCAAATCTAACTTTGTTTATCGATAATTTATTCTTTTCAACGACAAACTTGCATCTAAAGATTTTCTTCTTTATCAGTAACCACCCCGTTCTTAGATTTCTCAATATAGTCATCAAAACCTACAATTTATATGTTATACAGACTAACATGGCCCACGAGTACATCAGAGTTAGGACTGGATGCACACGGATTGGCAACAACGTATGCAATCTAAGTTTGTCGCAGTAATTGCTGTTTTCATTGAATTTGCACGCTCACATAATAAGATCGTGTTAGAGAAAATTCTCTGCCCGTGCAATAGATGTGGGAATAAGTACAGGCAAAAGGTAGAATTCGTAGAGCTTCACATTGTTAAAAATGGTTTTACTAGACTTTATACAATTTGTCTATATCACAGGAAAGGAGAAGACGAAGACCGTAATACGGCAGAAGAAAAAGGAGAAGTCGGTAATGCGGCAGAAGAAGAAGACGATAATTTCTTTTCAGGAGATGAAATGGAGGATATGGTAAAGGCTGCCCTAGGTGATAGTATTCGTATCGAATATGACATTCCTTCCGATCAAGGACCGCGTGCGGAAGTATGAAAAGTTCATAAAGAATGCTAGAAGACCAATTTATGAGAATGCAAAGTATTCCACCCTCTCATGGCTCGTCCAACCTTTTCAAATTAAGTGTCTAAATGGATGGAGCAACAAGTCATTCACGATACTTCTGAAGTTCTTGAAAGATTCTATGGCCCCGGGAAATAACGTGCCCGACAGCTGGTATGGAGCCCAGAAGATGATGTCTGATTTGGGTCTGAAGTGTGAGAAGATTCAAGCATGTCCCAAAAATTGCGTGTTGTACCGGAAAGATAATTCAGATTTGAAAGAGTGTCCAACATACGGAGAGGCCAGATATAAGCCGAAAGAATCCGATAAGAAGCCCGATATACCTGTCAAGATAGCACGATAGTTTCCCATAACACAGAGCCTGCATGGGCTATTTAGGTGCAAGAAAACAGCCAAGGTAATGATTTGGCATCATCGTGCTCCTCCAAGCGAAGATTGAAAAATGAATCATCCAAGAGATTCATCGGCATGGAAGGATTTCGATAGGAGGCACGAAATATTCAGTAGTGATCCTCGCAATGTCAGGCTCGGACTCGCTAGTGATGATTTCTGCCCATTCAACTATATGGCTGGAAGCCACAGCACATGGCCCGTTGTAATGATAGTTTATAATCTGTCGTCTTGGTTGGTTATGGATCAATCCTGCTTTATGGTACCTCTTCTTATCGACGGACCAAACTCACCGGGAAACAATATCGACGTCTATCTCCGACCTCTGATCGATGAGTTAAAATCTTTATTCATTGATGGTGTAGAGACTTACGATGCAAACATAGATACAAGCTTCACATTGCGTGCGGCTTTAATGTGGACAATTAATGACTTTCCTGCGTATGGAATACTATCAGGTTGGTCCGTACATGGTCACAAAGCACGCTCTTATTGCCATTAATATACAACATCGAAATTCTTGAATTTATCAAGAAGATTTGTTATTGTGGTTATCGGCGTTTCCAGCCACTAGACCATCCCTACATGTTAGACGCTGCTCATTTTGTTGGAGATAGTGCCCTCAGAGTCAATTATTGGATCACAGGCACGTGATTGCAATGATTGAGGGAGGACCTAAGCCGGTAGGACAGTCTTACTCAAGATGATAGTATATTATCCGGTTTATCTTTATCGTCGTGTACTGCTTTAAGTGACCTTACAGGTCACTATTGCACGTTGATAGAGCCCTTAGGATTCTTGCTTGACGGCCAGCAGTATGATGGCGATCATATACGTGGGATCTGGGGTCTATAAGCGCATCCTTAGAAGGTCCCTCAATACTGGGTTTGTCAGCCATCATGAACAGTAAGTTCATGCAACCAAAGCATGGGTTTGTCAGCCACATAGACGAACGGACCGGACTGTACGGATATTGTCACTGACAGGCTCAGTAGGGTGTCAGGATGAGTTTGCTTATCGACGTCCCTTTTGGTCAATACCTGGTAGCCCGTTACGTATGGCTAATACCTCTGACGTGCTGGTGGTTAAATCCACAACCAAAGTATTGACGAGTTTTTAGAGTCCCCCACAGACCGTTTCTCAAGTTTCGGGCGAAACGCTGTAGAGGCCGTATGGAGATATGGCACGGTTCGATTATATACGTGCGGTATTGTACGGATCATGATCGGACGGATAATACTAGCGGGGTTTGGTTTAAGCCGGATCCTAGTATTGTACAGTGTAGATTTTGTCTCATTGCATTTGTATTCGGTCGGAATACAAATGCGGGTATGTATATACAGTCACAGGGTTTTCCTGTAATTTATACGGGATCGGTTTTTGGATGTTGCCAGTTTGCATTCAGTTTCGGCCATTTTTCTTTTGTTCCTTCTTTGGCTGAAAAATTGGTGGAGGAGGGTTTATTTGCAAATGTGCAATTCATCTTGGTGAAGACTTTTTTGTGATGATTAGTTTGTGCATCATCACTTGCTTATGAAGATGGGTTATTGTTTTGACTTGATTGTGATCATTGTTTATCATCATTACCCACCTTTTCTTATGGTCACCTTGCACTAGCTTGTGCTCACCCCCCCTCGACTTTTCCCCCCTCATTCTCAAGCAAGGACCGGCCACTAATGAGGGAGAGAGGGATTCATTTTTTTAGTGTGGGGAAAATTTATTCTCATGTGTGTTTGCAACAAAATTCTATAGCCATCTCCAAAGTTGATTTCTCCTCTTCCTTACTTCAATGGCAACTTCATAACCCCATTGAGACAAAAGAGTTCTACACTATCCTACAGCATTCTTGGACACGTCGACTCGCCAACTTCGTGCCCGAGTTGCCTCGTTCCAGAGGTGAGAGCCCGTAAAAGAACCCGGCGATGTGGTGCCCTTCCGACGAGGAGATGAAGACCGGAGATTCCGCGGGGAGATCGGGATGACGACGAGAATACCGAAGGACACGGATCGCTCGGTATATCTCTCTACCCATTCTCTAGTTAGCTAGGAGTAGGTTAATGGCCCGATCCGGATTTTAAAGTGCGCGGTAGCCGGTTTGTAGTTTTAGAAAAGTTTTCGTTTCCGCATTCCGGCCTCGGATTGGCGGCCGGGGCGCTGCCTTGCACTTACATGGTATCAGAGCCACACCATTAACCATTTCTAGCTTGCTCTAATGTGTTTAGAACTTCGATCGAACAATTTTTCCAAAAACCACAACTTCAAGTTGCAGTTTCTGTCGTTTTTCTTTTGTGCTCGAAAAATTATTTTGAGTGTTGCAGAAATACGTGCAGGCGATTTTAAGAATTCTGTAAAAATTTGGTTGCATGATCTTACTGTTCAGCCGCGGAACCGCGGCCAAACCCATGCTTTGGTCGCGGTTCCGCCGCCACTTTGACTCTTCAGTGCACTAAATTTTGTACAGTGTTCTCTGTGTTGGAATTGGTGTTTTTGATATATTCTGTTTGGGCCCAGATTTATTTTGAGTGCTACAGTTGTGATTGGGGCCCACTTCAGGAAATTTATTCGATCGAAAATTTTAAATATGTTAGTTCACAGTATTTACATTATATCTGCGACCGTGAATGTCATTTGATCGGTAAATCCTGTCTAACTGCTATAGCCCTTTTAGACGGATTTGCGAACGTGACATTCACGTTGATGTTCTGTGTTGTGCTGTGATGTTGCGGATTTGTCGTGGTGGATAGCCTGGATGCAATGTTTGTACAGTTTGGTTATTTATGAACATTTGATATTGCGGGGCGAGCGTCCGACATGTGGACTGTCGTCACTGCTTGTTTGTATATTATTCTTTTGGGGCACGACCGGGCTGAGGTCGATGTACCCGTTGTATGTATATTTTACTTTCTGTACTAGGATTACCCCGCGGGGGGTGCACGGATAGCCGGGTTCTAGAGGGAAACAAGCCCGCATCTCATGGCATTGAGACAGAGGGGGCTTCACTCTAGAATTGGCGGGCTATTCGCCGCACTCGTAGGGGATACAGGTTGACCCAAGGAGGGGTGCCCAAGTTACCGGATTCCGTGAAGTGCTGGGTGGTCCATTCATGTTGCTGAAGGGGGCTGCCTCGCTTCAGGTTTTGGCGGGTAACTTGCCGCGCCCGTAGGGGTCAAGGATTTCATTGCACAGGCTATCCACACGACCAGGGGAACGTCGGGTTTCAGTAGCGGCTCTATGAAACCCAGGGATCCTAGATATCTGTATTGTTCTGTGATGCTTATTACATTTCTGTGATGTTGCATTTTATCACGCCTTGAGCGAATATCATATATTGACATATATACTAGTAGATGTTGTATATGTTTTGCATCCGCGCTAGTCCAGTCCTCGCTCTGTCGTTAGTTAAGTAACCTAACGGGTAATGACGGGACCCAGTGGCGAATGCGGATGGCATATACGTACATCATTATTTTCGTTCTTTATTAGTGTGATCAATTGATGAGACTACATTGATTCGGATCAATGCAAGCTAAACAAACCTATTCTGATGTTGTTGGAACAATTTTTCAAAAAGTTGTTATTGCAAGGACATTCACTTTTGCTTTGCGACGTGGTATTCAGTTGGAATATCCTGCACCTCAGTCGACGAGGCAAGGGCCGAGATCCCTTCACCGGGAGTGACCCCTTGGACAGAAGTTTGCGTCAGGGCAATAACTTCACTATAGTAGATTACTTTTGCTTTGCGACGTGGTATTCAGTTGGAATATCCTACACCTCATTCTACTGGGAAAGAGCCGAGATCCCTTCACCGGGAGTGACCTCTTTAGCAAAGGTTTTCGCCACTATATTTTATAAAAGGCTATCCAGTTCCTTCAACGATATCAAGTTCATTACGATAAAAGGTTTTTCGCCAAAAACCAACCGTAGCCCTCCGTCATTTCAGATTAGTATTGCTTAGTATTCGTGCTACGTATGTCGTGCTCAGCCGAGGCGTAGTGTGCGGTAGCTCTGTAATGCTTTTCTATCTTATGGATATGTGATTGGTTAGGACAGTCGTACGGTCATTTTGGCTCAGTCAAGGACTCGTGCGGGTAGGTCTAATGCAATCAAGATAATGACGGGTTGAACTTGGTTAGGATCCTTTGATATGTTGGCTCAGTCAAGGTCACTTGGGTCCTAGGGGTAAAAATCACATCGGGAGTTTCTAAAGAAACTGAAACTTGCCAGGTATGCGCATACCTTATGGAGTGTGATAACGTGAGTGGATTCCGTCACGTTATCATGCGATGATAGTTGGATCCCGATTCCCACTGATGAGTTGGTTTACTCCTCGGGTGATCCCGACTATTTCTTCTTTCAGGTTTGGAGGAGAATTTGAGGTTACAGTGGGAGGTTTCTTGATTAGATAAAGTGACAACCATTCTGATCTAGGTTAGAGTGCACGCAAAGTGTTTCTTTTCTCTCTCTCTTTGGCAGCGACCATGACCCGACCCTTGACTATGACTCAGTGACCAAGTTAACCGAACCTTCTTAAAACACCGACTTTTGGATTGTCAGAGTTGCAAACCTCATTGCCACTCCTACTTTTACCCTTTTATCCAAGACACCCCGTATTACTACGAACGTCCATTTCCATTGGATAAAACCATCGTATGATTATATACGAACTCGAAGGAATTTATTCGAGGATGGTTTCTGGTTCTGGAGAAAACGAATAAGACTGTTCAGTTGTCTTTTCCTTTTACCTTCTCTCAGGTTGCGAGTGCTCCTTGGATTAGGGGATAGTACACCCGTTACGCCTATTGGATAGTCTTATTCCAAACCTTAGGCTGGTGCTGAACGGTAGGGAAGGAAGAAAGCCGATTAGCCTAAGTGTGGTGTACAGAAGGTATTAAGTAAAGACAAATAAAGGGATTAGAAGGAGGGTATAGTAAATTGCGACTGCTATTCACGACCAAACCAAGTATTTCATTACCACTCCCACTTCACCTTTGTATTTCTCCAGGACACTCCGTATCACTACGAAGATCCACAGTTATTTGGATACTCCATTGTATGGTTATATACGAACTCGAAAGGAACTTGTTCCAGTTCGGGGATGGATTCTGGTTCAGGAGAAATAGGAATAAGGTTTATTCAGTTGTCTTTTATATTCACCTTCTCTCGCATTGCGAGTGCTCCTATGATTAGGACAGTACACCCATTATGCTTATTGGATAGTCTTCTTCCAAACCATAGGCTGGTGCCGAACGGTAGGGAAGGAAGAAAACCATTTAGCCTAAGAGGGTGTACAAAAGGTAATGACTAAAGACATATGAAGGGATTTGGAGAGATGGCAAAGAGATATACGGTTACAGTTGTGAATCTGGATAATGGAAGAGGCATTACTAGGAATACCCGGATACCCCTACGAAACATTTCAATGTTTCAGTTTCACTGTGTATTGTTAAAAGAAAACTGATTTCCCAATTAGCCCTTGCTCCAGGGTATGTATTTATCAGGTATGATTCTCACATCTGTATGGTTTTACAGATGATGAGTGGGAGTAAGTTATTAGGAATTAGGTGATCATCCTCATTATATCGGAATTTGTTGTAATTGATAATATTTGAGAAAATCGCCTGGGTTGTTTGCCGGACGGCAAATATTTGGTTTTGAATATCCGTTATTATGCACCAATTTCAAATTGATATATCTGTACGTCTATTTTTATAGAGTGTGATATAACTTTTTGAAATTATGTCCATGGCATTTACCTATATCAGTGGATGGTTAGGTAAGGAGTATTGAACAGCGGTGTAATTCTTCTTAACCACAAGTACAATTTTCAACCTACGATACACAGGGAATGAGTTATTAGACTCAAGGGACTTATACAGAGTATTGTATGTTGTCTAGTGTCCATTAAGGACAGAGGGGTTGGTCCTCGCACTATATTCTGTTTACTTATGACTTCTCTAGTTCTTAGGCATGTGTTTCGTAGAAATGCAAGGTCTAAGTTTTGAGGAGTTATAGGTATAAGAGTAAAGTAGAGAACCAGGTATTGCAAGTATCGGGATTCTTCAAGGTGATCGAAGATGTAGATACTTGTGTATGGTATTCAGTTGACAGTAATGGTTTTGAGAAACTTGTTTCTCTTTCAGGTTACTCATAATTGGAAGTACTCCTAAGTTGAGTAATGCTGATCGGCCTCTTTTCATTTAGTTGACATGCACTAGAGAAAGCTGCATGATTTGAATCTGGTTCCAATTAAATCAATGCCTCTGTTTCTATATTGGATATAGAACGGTTCATATCTTAACGATGTTAGGGTACGGGGAGTTGTCCAGCTTATGCTTAAAACCAGACACTAGACAACTCCAGGCACGTTTCTGTAATGGCTGTTTGTGGGTTGACCCAGGCTATGGCGAGGGCTGACTTTCTACCATCTGGAAGATCAATAGTGATATTGTTCTTGACTCCCTACAGTTTTAATAAAAATGGATTTTTCAGAAAACAGTAGTGGGAGTATGGTAGAACTGAAAGTGATTCCAGAACCGCAAACGATTACTGAAGATTTGATAAGAACCTAAAGATTCAATCTGGTTTGACATTCCATTTGCCACTCCGCAGATATGGTGGGTAACCTCAGGCACCCGAGAGGTACTCCGGTAGCCTCAAGGACGGTGGCAGGGAAGTTCTTGTTTACCCAGGCTTGCCACTACTGTTGTTCCAGGCTGTGAGACCCGGCAGGAGGATGAGTATAGCGTCGTTCTGAACTGGCTTTAGAAGTGCACGTGTATATGACTCTGCCAGAGAGTTGTCGTAGTCAGTGGGAGCAGCGGAAGCATAGTGGACAAGTGGCTTATGTCTATTTATAGACTAAAGCAGAAATAGCGGAGATAGATCATCTATTTCTGATGTGACAGCCATAGGTTTGACTTCATCAGAATAGGGGATGGATCTGTTAAGAAGGTAGTAAGGTGTGATGTCCTGGTATTTGGATGACATGCACAGAATATGAAGTAAAATTCCTATACTACGATCGGTTATACTTTGGTTGTCATACAGTGGTTTCTCCACATGGGAAATGGATATTATATCAGACATTCTGGTTACTGGATCTATGGTTTTAGATCTAGATTTGGGTAGTTTCCCAATCTGGGTACTTGACAGCATTCTAAAGGTGTTTTAGAATGGACGACTCCTGGCATGGTGGTGTACCTGCAGGTGATGGAGTCACCCTCTCTAAAGGTGTTTTACAGACTAAAGAGGAGAGGGATATGCATGATTGGCAGATTACTTGCTTAGGCAATTGAGTCAATCATGAGATATCAAGTACCACACCGGATGTTATTCTTGCAGTAGATGCAATATGTTGATATTGATCCAATCCTGGAGAAACGTTCGGAAGCAGTTTTAGAACATAAGTTGATGTTCTAGAGATATGATAACGACAGCCTCATTCGGGAGACAGTTATCATTCCAGGCTTTCAAGGTGACCTTGATGACAGAGTGGCTGTCAGAGTTATAGTTTTCCCTCTGACGAGGGGCAGTATCTGGACAGATGGTCCCGGAGGATACTGAGGGAGGCATGGCGCAGGATTCTGATTAAGTTCAGTTGACGATACAGTCTAAGAAGTTTGGATTTGGAGTTCATTTATGAACTAGGTCCCATCAGACATCCAGACACATTCTAAGACAGGTATTGCTCATTTCGGGAGATGGCTTTCTTTGCGAACTTGAGATAAAGAGAGACATAGAAAGAAACATCAGAGCGGATCCATTCACTGAGGCTATTCCTTGAACGCAATAGTTTCGCAAACGGGTTTTGTGAGACTGATTAGTAGAGGAGTTGGGTGTTCGGTATCATACGGGCTGTGAGTATGCGACATCGCAATAATTAGCCTTGAGTGCAAGTGAGAGATTGTTGGAGATAGTGCCCTCAGAGTCAATTATTGGATCACAGGCACGTGATTGCAATGATTGAGGGAGGACCTATACCGGTAGGACAGTCTTACTCAAGATGATAATATGCTATCTGGTTTATCTTTATCATCGTGTACTACTTTAGGTGACCTTACAGGTCACTATTGCGCGTTGATAGAGCCCTTAAGATTCTTGCTTGACAGCCAGCAGTATGATGGCGATCATATACGTGGGAGCTGGGGTCTATAATCACATCCTTAAAAGGTCCTTAGTCGTGGGAGTTTTCGAGACATGGCATCGATACTCCAGAGTAGACTAGTGTGTACAGTCGAGACCCCGACGAGGGGCGGTGGCCGGTCTCACAAGCCACTGGTGTCAGTTGGTTCACCTAAGATGTATACATGTGCTCATTGGGTTATGAGTACACCGGACAGGACTCGCCGGGAACATGCTAGTTGGTCTTATACCTGACATCAGATAGCAGTTCCCTGGTGACATGTGTACAGGTTAGTTTATCGACCTGAGAACGTCATTTGTCTCGTGTGAGTTCCCACTGTACTTTGATTACTACCCTACCACGGCTCAAAGGAGTCGTGCAAACAGGTTTTAGTTGGGTACAGTCCCGAGCCACATGGAGGCAGTGAGCGGATCTGCAGGGGTTCGTCTCTCCCGGTATTGGGGGTGAGGTCGCGCTGTGTCTAGGAGAGCCATTACACGAAGTTTTTGGCCAAGGAAGGAGATTTACTGGTAGGTATTCCAGTAGTATCTCAGGGTGTTCTGAGCTACACTCCGACACGACTTGTACCGCTTTTGGGGGTCTGACTTTTACCAACCCCATAGGCCCGCCATACGATGCTCATAGACGAACGGACCGGACTGTACGGATATTGTCACTGACAGGATCAGTAGGGTGTCAGGATGAGTTCGCTCATCGACGTCCCTTTTGGTCAATACCTGATAGCCCGTTACGTATGGCTAATACCTCTGACGTGCTGGTGGTTAAATCCACAACCAAAGTATTGACGAGTCTTTAGAGTCCCCCACAGACCGTTTTTCAAGTTTCGGGCGAAACGCTGTAGAGTCCGTATGGAGATATGGCACGGTTCGATCATATACGTGCGGTATTGCACGGATCATGATCGGACGGATAATACTAGCGGGGTTTGGTTTAAGCCGGATTCTAGTATTGTACAGTGTAGATCTTGTCTCATTGCATTTGTATTCGATCGGAATACAAATGCGGGTATGTATATACAGTCACGGGGCTTTCCTGTAATTTATTACGGGATCGGTTTTTGGATGTTGCTAGTTTGCATTCAGTTTCGGCCATTTTTCTTTTGTTCCTTCTTTGGCTGAAAAATTGGTGGAGGAGGGTTTATTTGCAAATGTGCATTTCATCATGGTGAAGACTTTTTTGTGATGATTAGTTTGTGCATCATCACTTGCTTATGAAGATGGGTTATTGTTTTGACTTGATTGTGATCATTGTTTATCATCATTACCCACCTTTTCTTATGGTCACCTTGCACTAGCTTGTGCTCACCCCCCCTTTGACTTTCCCCCCTTCATTCTCAAGCAAGGGCCGGCCACTATTGAGGGAGAGAGGGATTCATTTTTTTGGTGTGGGGAAAATTTATTCTCATGTGTGTTTGCAAAAAAATTATATAGCCATCTCCAAAGTTGATTTCTCCTCTTCCCTACTTCAATGGCAACTTCATAACCCCATTGAGACAAAAGAGTTCTACACTATTCTACAGCATTCTTGGACACGTCGACTCGCCAACTTCGTGCCCGAGTTGCCTCGGTCCAGAGGTGGGAGCCCGTAAAAGAACCCGGCGATGTGGTGCCCTTCCGACGAGGAGATGAAGACCGGAGATTTCGCGGGGAGATCGGGATGACGACGAGAATACCGAAGGACACGGATCGCTCGGTATATCTCTCTACCCATTCTCTAGTTAGCTAGGAGTAGGTTAATGGCCCGATCCGGGTTTTAAAGTGTGCGGTAGCCGGTTTCTAGTTTTAGAAAAGTTTTCGTTTCCGCATTCCGGCCTCGGATTGACGGCCGGGGCGCTGCCGTGCACTTACACATTTTGATGGTCATCAGGAGCTTCTTGGACCTCCAGCCTCATTGTCCGGAGAGGACGCGACTGCTCAGTGGGATGGGTACAATAATGTGACCTTCAGGATAGATCCGGCAAACAGGTCAAACCACCATATTGGAACAACTTAAGCATTTTCTATGAGCTTCCATATTGGTCAACAAAAGTTAGTGCGTCATTATCTGGACGTCATGCACATAGAAAAGGGAGTATCCGAGCATGTACTCAACTTGCTTCTTTGTAAAGACGAAAAATTGAAAGACAACCTCCATACTCGGATGGATTTTCAGGACCAGGAAATTAGAAGTGAATTTCATCTTAAACCGATAACGCGTAAACCAGGTAAGTTTGTACTTCCCAATTCCGAATATGTCACAACCGGAGAAGAAAAATTTCCTGCAGGTGTTGCATGATTTGAAAGTTCTCACAGGTTTTTCAGGATCATTTAGCAAGAAGATAAATTTTTGAAAGGTAAGATCGATGGGCTGAAAAGTCATGATCACCATGTTATTATGGAGCACGTTCTCCCATTAGCCCTCGGGACTTCCCTTCCTGAATTAGTTGGTCTAGTAATCAATGACCTTTGTTGTTTTTTTAGAGAATTATGCGCTAAAACCCTGCATGTTGTGACGCTGGAGAATCTAGAAAATTCTATTTTATTGACACTTTGCAAGATTGAGCGTATTTTCCCACCGTCATTCTTCGATATCATAATACACCTGACGGTTTCTCTTGCAACTGAGGCTAAGTTAGCCGGACCGGTACAATATCGATGGATGTATCCCGTCGAAAGGTACGAGGAATTTTTCGTTTCACGTAATTTGTAAAATTATTACTGTTATATATACCCGTATTTATTTATTCAACATATTTTTCTTTAGGTATCTCTACAATCTAAAAAAGTATATACGCAATAGAAATCGATCAGAGGGTTCTATCATGCAAGGTTATTTTCTACATGAAGCAACCACATTTTGTTCCCACTATCTGGACGAGAACATTGAGACGAAGCTTAACCGGTCTCGGAGAATTCAGGACGGGCCATATGGTAAAGCTGATTATAAAAGAGTAGACACTGTGTTTATCAACAAGATATATCGGTTTATCCTCCTCGATAACGTATGTCTTGAAAAAATTAGAGAGTAAGTTTTTTTGGATCAATTGTTAAATTTGTGTTTGTGTGTGTATGGAATGATATAATATTAATGTCATAATTTATTGTTGAGAATATAAATCATTTTAATGAGGTACGTGAGAGGCATCCTGGTTGGAATGATGAACGATTGGAAAAATATCATCAGGATAATTTTTTTTATTGGGTTGCAGATCATGTAAGCTTTTAGAATAACATGTTATTGCTACCAGTCTTAATCTAAACTTATATCGTTATATATTTGTCGTAAAATTTGTTTCGTCAGATCTACGATCCGAACTTGTCTGCATCATTAGAGAGTGATTCAAGATGTTTAGCTCAGTTTCCTAGTATGGAGGTTGCATATTATAAATGATTTGGTATCCTTGAATACAAATTTTAAGTTAAGAACATAGAAACATCTCGAACCACTCAGAATAATGGGATTGCGACGGTAGAATTGGATGGTGTGATTTATTATAGATACTTAAATTACATACTTGGCATCCAATATCCCGGACGATCAGAACCGTTTTATATATTTCAATGTACTTGGTATGATACACGAACCGATACGGATAAGTGGAGAAACAATCTCGGGACTTGGAAAGATGAATATGGATTGACTAGTGTGAACACACTTCGATTTTATGGTCAGGACGATCCATTTATCTTTCCGAACCAAGCGTTCCAAGTAAACTACTCACAGTGCTTGAAGTATCCGGGATGGAGTGTCGTATGCCGTTGGAAAATCCAGGGATATTTACAATGTCCCAGAATTCGAGAATCGTATGGAGGACAACGATGAGGACGAAGAAGAGAGAAAACTTAGAGTGTTCCGACCGTCTGTTTCAAAAGACGGGTTGTCTTCGGCTGATCGTAAAGTTACGTGGGTTAGAAATGATATCGATGATGAAATCCAAGTAGATGTGTCTAATGCGTCCACGAAACGAAAAAGGTTATCAGTAATGTTATATTATTATTTCACATTTTTACGATCTATACATATATAGTATGCATATGTAATGATTGTACTCTTGTCTAGATTTGATGACGACAACCGGAGCAGCGAGGGGCGGCAGGAGCACCATTCGCGGCACTGGCAGAGGTAAAGGCAGAGGCAGAGCGGTTCTGCCGTCCGGTGAGCTGTGTAGGGAGCTTCAGAGGGCCGGTCTTGCACCCCGATTGGAGACTCCTTCGGATGACTCCTTCCGTGTGGACTTTGCCACACCTCTAGGTATATTGCACGGATATTCATTTTGAATGTAATATTATAGATATACACGCATATTTATTTCAAAAATACTTATATAGTCGATGTTTGATTGTCTAGCTGTTAGTTAGGAAACATCCCTCCACAGTCACATTACGGCTGTCTATAAGATATCAAGAACAGTAGAAATAAATAAACTATCTAGTACATGTCCATATACCATAATAAACGAGTCAAGAAATAATATGCAGAAGCAATAAATCCAATAAACAATAACATCTGGAAAGTACGTCCCAAATACGGGCTCACATCAGGAAATGAAAGTATGGAAATAAAACTAAACTAAACTAGATACTAACAGGATCCTCACTGCTCGGCCTGCCGGCGGAAATACTCCTGATCAGCCTGCGAAAGAGTCAGAGGATCTGGGCCATGCAAAACCTAGACGTCAGTGTGTCATAATATCAAACAATAAAATATAATCAGGAGATAACAAGATATGCAGGAATGAGTATGAACAGCAATGAGTGTATAACAGTAACACGAATATGGGACAGTGAAGTGTATGTGCATGCGGTGAGTAATCTATGCTACTGGGTTAATTACTCTAAAGTATTTGAAATAAATTTAATGAATCGTCGATGTAACTCAATAGTATCTCGTGCATGCTGTTCATATCAGATTTTTGCATTTTTATACCGCCCAATTTTTATCATATTGCTTATCGGTAGGTACTCTTGAGCCGTGTTTGCTAGTCAATTGCAGGATACAGGTTCTCGGCTCTAAACGATGAAATTCATGGAAAAGCACGACAAAATCCGGGTTCCTGCCAACCACAGATAAAACACGGGTCTCCGCTCTCTATCCGTATGTTGCCACACACCAGTTTAAGAGACAAAATGGCAAATCGATTGTCATTTTCATGCACAAGGCTCAATGGCAACACAAGATCCAAGAAATCTACACGGAGCTCGAGAAAATCATGACAAAAAGATCCACATCCAATCACCTTTGATTCTGGAAGAAATGTGGAAAGATTATCAGAAAAAACATGTACCAGACTAAAGGGAACAGAAGACCAGGGCAGCACACAAAAGACGACAGCCCAACTCCCTTATAGGGCCGCGGAACCGCGGCCAATAGGGGGTCTAGGCCGCGGTTCCGCGGCCGTTTAGGCTTGTCAGCTGAAGATTTTTTTAGGGGCTGTTTGGTCTTTTCATGTTTGTTCTGATTGGTGCCCTAGATTTCCTTTTCCCTGCCTATAAATAGCCCAGAACCTTGTGAAACCAATGGTGCTTAATCTTGTATTTTAGGTTTTAGAATACTTGTTGTTCTTCTTCCTCTTCACATCTCTTCTCCATTGAAAAACTTGTAGTGAGCTTTTGTGAGTGAAGAATGATGAATAAAGAAGTTCATTTTGTTATTATACTTGTCTTGCTCTTGTTATGTTAATTGCTTGTAATCTTTAATCGATAATTTAGTTGTTGTTATTTATTGTTGTTTCTTTCTTTTCTCTTTTCCTTTATCCTTAAACAACCATGATGCTTACGCTTGATCCTTGCCAAGGTGAGGTCGCAAATAGCTAGTTGTTATCTTCTAATCTCTTTCTTTCTATCTTCCTCCTTTGTTTTATTTTTCGTTCTTCTTATAATGGGTGAGTAATTTCCATACTTGTTAGGGTAGGATAAGGGAAGTTTGAGAGAAGGAAATCTCTCTCACTCTTTCCTTGCCCAACATCTTAAATCGACTCCCGTTAATTGAACCACAATCCGCTCCTTACGGCACCCTATCCTACATGATAGCGGTGATTCCGTAGTGAGACCGGTTGTGGTTGAATTAACCGGAGGTTATGGCTAAGAACCAAGAACGGATGGACAAGCACCAAAAGGAAGAACTTAAGCGTTGGAAAGCCTAGATTATACCCGCAAGTTCCTTCCTAGTCGTGCTAATCCCCGTTGTTGCCGATTACCGTAATACCGATATTAAGAGTGGCAACAAAAGAAATGAGCGACTCCTAACTCAAACTAACCTAATCCTAACCCTAACAAGCTCTCTTTACAATCATTTTAACACTTAGTTAATCACAAACAAATTTGGACTTTTGGACTTAACTCGTTAAAGCACATAGAAAAAGATTCCCATCTCCCTGCGGACGACCCGTACTCAACCGGCTAGCTACAAGCGAAACCGTTTTGATTGCGGTAATTAACTAAACTTGAACACGCAGAATCCCTAACAATCAAATGGCGCCGTTGCCGGGGAGACGGTAGTTTATTTCTTTGTGTAATTTCGGGTTAATTTGTGAATATAAAGATAACCGAAAAACAAAACAAAAAGAAAACATACATTGTAAAAAAAAAAATCATCTTGTTATTTTTGATTAGTTTTTGTGCATGTGTGCAGGATAATACGAAGTTCGAGTTCAGTGCCAAAGACGTGGGAAGTTAGACCCATAACTCGCGGCTACACCGCGACAAATCAAGACGGAGCCAACGGTCTACAGTGAAAATCTGGAGCACATACAGTGAACAATTCAAGATTCAGGACATCCAGACAACAAGAGGACATCCAGGGAAGCACCCAAAACCAAACTGAAGCTTCAAGGACACTATAAAGCCGCGGAACCGCGGCATAAGCGTGCTTAGGCCGCGGAACCGCGGCGGTTTGGTAGAATCAGCTGCCCAAAATTCCCTGTAAGTCTCTCTAACTCTTTCCCACTCCTCTGGACTCCACTGAATTGTGTTTTCTGCAGCATTCTTTGCGCAAATTCTCTTCCCCCTTTTGATAAACTGTTTTTGTGCAGGATTCTTTGCGCCGCGCTAAAATAAAAATTGTTTACAGTTGATTTGTTACTGCTTTGCATTTATTAATACGGACTTTAAGGGGCTTGAAACCAATTCAGATTGGGTGGGGATTTCATCACCCTTCCCAGGACCCCAGAAATCACAAAAAGCATATGCATTGACCATTGTTAAATTAAAAAATACTAGACTCAGCCCTAAGGACTTCGCGCTCAATAGGACAGAGGACTAGTTACAGGCATCGGCCGTTTATCCTATCCTGACTTTTGCGGTGTCTAGGCAAGTGTGTTGAAGGCAAGTGGTTACTTAATTAGGACCACTACTTACGTAGTGGGGAGCCTCCCACTTACCTGGCACTTACCTGGCCGCAATTGTTGGAGAAGAGGCGGTTTGAGGTCCTGTTTCTAGCCCTTTGGAATAGTTAGGAGCTGTCTAGCTGACCTAGGTGACCCTAGATCTAGGTGTGATTGTGCATATCTTGTTTGTGATTGCTTGAAGCCGTAAGTCCGTACATATTTCTATAAAGCTCTTTCTAAAAAAAAAGGAAAAAAATAAAAACTTTTATAAAAACTTGCCTTTTGTCGCCAAAATCCATTTTTCACCCACCACCCATCGTATTTCTCCATTGACGTTTTCTTACCCTCACATTCTCCGCTTTGACTATACTAAACTCATTTAGTGTATGTCCGCTTGGACTCGGGACACTAGCGCCCGCCTAGTCCGCGTTACGTTAGTCGCTACCGACTACGCGATCGACTCAGACGTCGAAACTCCGTCCATACCTCTTTCACCCTTACCTTTGCCGGCCAACACCGACGTTGACCGGAATTCTGTTCATACATCTTCACCTTCACCTTCACCATCACCAACCTCTTCTTCCGCGATGTCAGGATTTAATCCAAACATCTCTTTGACTACCCCTGGATTGGCTCCACCTCCTACGGAGACGAATAACCCACCACCACCGCCTGTTGTAGCGCCGCAGCGAATCGCGCTCCATGATCGTTTCTATCCCACCCGTTCTGCACTTCCCACCTGCCTTTCTCTTCCACCGGCCAATGGGGATAATTTTGAAATTAAGCCCCACTTAATCAACATGCTTCCGCGATTTCATGGGCTTGAATCTGAAGATGCCTATATCTTCATCAATAAATTTCAAAATGTTTGTGCCATGATGAAAACCACCCAGCTGTCGGACGATGCTATACGTCTACGGGTCATTCCGTTCACTTTATGCGATCTTGCTGAAAATGGCTGTATAGCACCGCTTCCCACTCCATAACCAGTTGGGATGAGTTTGTAAAAGCGTTTCTCAAGAAATTTTATCCGAATCATAAAACCGCAAGGATCCGCAACGAAATCAACCAATTCTCTCAGCTTCCTTCTGAACCCTTCTGGAAGTGCTTTGACCGGTATAAAGACCTTCTTGTTCAGTGTCCTCACCATGGTATCGAGAAATGACAACTTTGCCAAACCTTATACGAGGGCCTGAACCCAGCAACCAAGAAGTTGTTGGAAACCATTTGTCAGGGCCACTTCCTATCGAAATCTGACGAGGAAGCGTGGCAATTCTTCGACGACCTTGCGGAACAAACGCTACAATGGGAGAGCACCAGACCGACTTCTTCTTCTTCTTCTACCTCCACTTCTACCGGTCAGTCTAGGGTAGGAATTCACCAACTTGATGTCTCTATTGCGATGAAAGCTGAAATGGCTGTAATAACGAGAAAGCTTGAAGCGATAGAGAGCAAATTTTCTTCTCCTGCTCCTGCCCCTGTTCTTCCCCTTCGTACCATTTGCGCTTGTTGTTCCGATCCTTCTCACTTAACCGAAGAGTGTCCTTACAATCCACCATCTCAAAGACAGGATCAGGTTAATGCTGCATTTCAGCAAAGACCGAGGAATGATCCATACTCTTCCACCTACAATCCCGGTTGGAGGAACCACCCCAATTTCACCTGGAATCAGAATCAGAATCAATTCCAAGGCAACAATTTCCAAAGGCCCCCTCCGCCGCAACAACAAGCGCAACAAAAAACTCAACATCAATTTCAGCAGCCCTTCCAACCCCAACCTTTTCAAAATCAGACGAACAACTTTGCACCCAACAATTCTTTTTCCCAAAACAACTTTGTTCCGTCAAACAACAATAAGGTTTCCTCGCTCGAACGAAGTCTGGAGGCGTTCGTTAAACAATCGACACAATCCATCGCAAACATCCAGTCTTCCATTCAGTCCTTAGTGCAACACACTGGCGCTCACGGGCAAAGCATCAAGACCATCGAGGCCCAGATTGCACAGCTGAATGCGGCCTTAAGCGAGCGAGAGAAGGGGAAGCTCCCGTCCCAGCCACTCCTAAATTCCGGTCACCCACATAATGTACATGTTGCTCTTGAACAACAGAACCATAATGTGAGTGCCGTGACCACATTGAGATCGGGAAGGATGCTGCAAAACAACATCGGCACACGGATCAACAATGACACCCCGGCCACTTCTTCTTCTTCTCCTCCTGCTTCTTCGTCTTCTGAGCCTATTCTCCGCTTTTCAACAGGCTCTCCTTCCTCTTCTTCTGCTCTAAACGGACCCACTTCTCACTCCACGAAAACACCTGTTCTGGGATCCGTTCCAACTCCACAATCTCCTCCTCCAGCATTGGACTCAACCAATTTTAAAAACGTTCCATTTCCAAACCGGTTGAAGTCCAATAAACAAAATCCACAAATGGAGAAGATTCTGGAGTTATTTAAGCAGGTTAACATTAACATTCCTCTTTTAGATGCTGTCCAACAAGTCCCGTCCTACGCGAAGATCTTAAAGGACTTGTGCATGAAAAAGAGGAAGTCTCAGGTACCCAAGAAAGTTTTCTTGGCTAGTGCTGTGAGTGATGCTCTTACCCAATCTTTACCACAAAAACGGAAGGACCCTGGCTGTCCTACGATTTCTATTACCATTGGGGATAAGAACATCAACCGCGTACTATTAGATCTTGGTGCCAGTGTTAACCTGCTTCCGTACTCAGTATACGAGCAATTAGGCGTAGGAGAGCTGAAACCCACGCACTGCACTCTCCAAATGGTCGACCGATCGATCACCCATCCTAGGGGTGAGCTAGAGGATGTGTTAATCAAAGTCGGGGACTTCATATTCCCTGTTGACTTCATTGTATTAGACACACAGCCTGTAGCTAACCCCCGGAATCAAATTCCGGTGATACTCGGTCGCCCATTCCTTGCAACCTCAAATGCTGTGATCAATTGTCGCAATGGTTCGATGAACTTATCTTTTGGAAATATGACGATTGAACTCAACATTTTTAGGTTGGGGAATCATCCCTCCGAACCTAATGCTCATATACTAGACGTCTGCTCGATCCAGGAGATCACCCTAGAAGAGTGTGAATTCGAGGAGTTTCTGTTTGATCACGATAACCTTGACGCCACTAGTGCGTTCCTCTTCGATCCTGCTGCTGTTTCTGCGCCCGACAACGACTACGAGTGTTTCACGTTCTCGAACGATCTTAGCCGCTCACAACCCGAGTTTGAATCCTTCGAATTTCCGGATGAGTTACCTGAACCATCCAACTCGGTCGCTTACACTCGTTTTGAACCTTTGCTGGAATCTTTTGAGTTCGAGACCTTTGCACCAATCTTGCCTTCAATCGTTTCACCTCCAACGCTCGAACTCAAGCCTTTGCCGTCTCATCTTAAGTATGCTTACTTAGGTGAGAACGAGACCCTCCCTGTCATCATCTCGGCTTCTCTAGCTCCAGAGCAAGAGAAAGCCCTTATTGCGGTCTTGCACAGCAATAGGCAAGCTTTTGGTTGGTCCATGGCGGACATCAAGGGGATTAGTCCCCTGATCGTTGAACATCACATTCATCTGATGGATGATGCCAAACCAGCCAGGGATCCACAAAGACGTCTCAACCCAGTCATGAAAGAGGCTGTGAAGAAGGAGATCGTAAAATGTCTGGATAGTGGTATCATTTACCCTATCTCTGATAGCCAGTGGGTTAGTCCCATTCATGTTGTCCCCAAGAAGTCAGGCATCACGGTCATAACCAACGAGACGAACGAGTTAATCCCTACTCGCACCCAAACTGGGTGGCGAGTATGCATCGATTACAGAAAACTCAACGCCGCAACGCGGAAAGACCACTTTCCGCTACCTTTCATTGACCAAATGCTTGAACGATTGGCCGGACACGAGTACTACTGCTTTCTTGATGGCTACTCCGGCTATAATCAAATTCCCATCGCCGAAAAAGACCAGGACAAGACCACATTCACTTATCCTTTCGGCACATTTGCATATCGTCGCATGCCCTTTGGGTTATGCAATGCGCCCGCTACCTTCTAGCGGTGTATGATGGGAATCTTCTCAGACATGGTGGAAAAATTTCTGGAGATCTTCATGGACGATTTCTCCATCTTCGGCGATTCCTTCAACGAGTGTTTACTGCATCTTGACGCTGTCCTTACCCGATGTAAGGACAAGAACCTCACTTTGAATTGGAAGAAGTGCCACTTCATGGTGCGCGAAGGTATTGTCTTAGGACATATCATTTCGCAAAATGGCATAGAGGTTGACAAAGCGAAGATTGAGGTCATTTCCAATCTCCCTCCTCCCCGATCTGTCAGAGATATCCGAGCCTTCCTTGGCCATGCCGGTTTCTATAGACGGTTCATCAAGGACTTTAGTAAGATTGCTAGGCCCTTGACTCTTTTGCTGGCCAAGGACACGCCATTCGACTTCAACTCGAGCTGTGTGACTGCGTTCGAGTCATTGAAAAGCTCACTCACTTCTGCTCCCATTCTTTCTTCACCTGACTGGACGCACCCATTTGAGATTATGTACGATGCATCCGACTTTGCCATTGGTGCTGTCCTTGGACAACACATCAACAAGATGCCGCACGTAATCTATTATGCGAGCCGAACCCTGAACGACGCCCAACTCAATTATACAACAACTGAGAAGGAATTCTTGGCTATTGTATTTGCTTTAGAAAAGTTTAGGCCCTACCTCATCGGCTCTCCAGTCATTGTCTACACAGACCATTCTGCTCTGCGCCATCTTTTTGCGAAGAAAGATGCAAAATCTCGGCTAATACGTTGGATCCTCTTGCTTCAAGAGTTTGACCTTGTCATTAAGGACAAACGAGGATGTGAAAACGTAGTTGCCGACCATCTCTCACGACTTCCTTCTTCGCCTTCGCTTCCAATTCCGATCAACGATGTTTTCCCGGATGAACAGCTCTTGACAGTATCTTGCGAACCCTGGTTCGCAGATATTGTGAACTATTTGGCCACAGGATTACTACCGACTGAATGGTCAAGTCAGGACAGATTTCGCTTCTTATCCCAAGTAAAACACTTTTACTGGGACGAACCCTATCTGTTCAAGTACTGTCCCGACCAGATTATTCGTCGGTGTGTCCCTGACGATGAATTCAAGAGTGTGCTGTCGTTTTGCCACGATCAAGCGTGTGGGGCATTTTGGCCCCAGAAAGACAGCTGAGAAGATCTTGCAATGTGGTTTCTACTGGCCACAACTCTTCAAAGACGCTCATGACTATTGCAAGACTTGCTCCCGGTGCCAACACTTGGGCCAGATATCCCGAAGGAACGAGATGCCGCTCCAACCAATCTTGGTTGTGGAGATTTTTGATATTTGGGGGATAGATTTCATGGGGCCGTTTCCCAGCTCTTTCGGGAACTTGTACATCCTTCTCGCTGTTGATTACGACTCTAAGTGGGCCGAGACTGTGCCCAGCCGGACTAACGACAACAAGGTTGTCGTCAGGATTCTTAAAGAAAACATTTTCTCTCGGTTTGGGCACCCCCGAGCGATCATTAGCGACAATGGAACTCATTTCTGCAACAAGACTTTCGAGGCCTTGATGCGGAAATATTCCATTAATCATAAGCTATCTACGCCCTACTACACCCAAACCTGTGGGCAGGCCGAAGTTTCAAATCGGCAAATCAAGCAGATACTGGAGAAGACGGTTTCCAAGAACCGAAAAGATTGGTCGCTGAAACTCACTGATGCCCTTTGGGTATTTCGAACCGCTTATAAGACCGATCTTGGCATGTCTCCCTATCGGCTTGTGTACGGAAAGGCTTGCCACTTCCCTGTCGAAATAGAGCATCGCGCATTTTGGGCGATAAAAGAGTTGAATCTGTCTCTCGAAGATGCGGGCATCCATCGGAAGCTGCAGTTGAACGAACTGAGCGAGCTTAGGGATGAGGCTTACGATAACGCGGTTGTCGTTAAGAATCGAACGAAGGTGTTTCACGATAAACACCTTTTGCGCAAAACCTTCGTACCTGGTCAGCAGGTACTGCTTTACGACACCCGACTACACTTCCATCCAGGAAAGCTCAGATCTCGCTGGAAAGGGCCGTATTTTGTGCGGAATGTGTATCCGCATGGCGCTGTGGATCTGGAGAATCCAAAGGACGGTTCATTTTTCAAAGTGAACGGACACCGACTGAAACCGTACCTTAGCGCCGAACCAACAGAGGAGCTCCTGGTCTTACAGGAGCCAGTTTACCCTGCATAATCTTCCTCTGCCTACCACCAAACTTCGGTTATCCAGCCAAGAACAGTGGACACTGTTCCAAATAAGTTTGGGGGTATGTATATACCATTTTGTATATATTTGTGGATATTCTTTTCCATTTTTGCTCTTTTCGTTAAAAATAAAAAAACAAAAACAAAAAAAATTGTGTATAGCTAACCGACAATTTTGACCCTTCAAATGATCTCTTCATGCGATGACAGTGAGGACACTGTCCAGTTTAAGTTTGGGGGTACGCTCGGTACGCATTTCTTACCTTCGCATTCATATGTATATTTTGCATATGCATATTAAATTCCATAAAATCCATAAAAATAAAAAAAATTCTAAAAACATAAAAACTTTTTTGTCAAGTTAGCTAGTGGGAGAACTCTGATTCAACATTTCGACGGTTTTGTTTCATAAGATAAGAATAACTAAATCTTATTTCTAGATTTTGAAAACCTGAAAGATAACTCTCCTTTGAAGTTAACTATAGCTGATATATGTCTTTACATCACACTACACGTGTCGTGAGTTTTGGAAATTAGATGACAAGTCTTTTATGTCTAAAAACTTTTAAATGGATAAATGATTTTCTAAGGATCAAATAGGTTTGTTCTGAAATAAGTATTATCAAGAATAGTTTATGAAGTGAAGTGAATATGAAGGAATGTTATTGATGCCTTAATTGGAACTAAGTCTAAAAAATAATCCATCTGGAACTTGATTGGAATGATTACACACCGAACCCACTAAACACGTCTTTTATCCAAAAAAATAAATTGAACTACCGGTTATATCTCCGTTCGTATTGAATCATCATGATTTTCACTCCAAATTGTCTTTTGTTTTTGGACCTAGGTAACTTGAGTAATTAAGTACGCTGGGGTGTTTCTACACCTAATGCCCTAAAGCCAACTGGTTTGGGTGCATTGGCCCAAAGCTCGCTAAGAAGCCTAGAAAGTCCAGATTAAAACAAAGTCAAGCAAGTGTTCTCCCCGAATTAAAATTCCTAACGGTTCTCTGTGTGAGAATAATCTTGATAAAAGACAGGCCTTTATAAAAAATTTTAGCGGAGATATGAAGGTTTTATTCTATGATAAAGACCTTTGCACGTTCACAGAGGTGTGTATGAAATGAAAACAAGAAAAAGGTGGAGTGAAAAATAAGACCTAGTTTCCTGTTAGGGAAGATAGAAATTCTGAAGTTGAAACTTTACTGGAAAACGAAACTTGAAAAATGCTTAACTCTTTATAAAACTTATGTGATCCTTTTAAAATTTTTATCTGGGCTTTATTGTGTGACATGATGACTTTAATCGATCCTTCTGGAACTTAACGACACTATTTGCACTGCACGTAAAGACATATAAAATCTGTAGTTAAATAAGAAGCGAGGTGTGAAAAATGAGGGTTCGATAGTCTAGACTTAGGATAATAGAATTGTTATTTTCTGAAACAAAACCTTAGGGTTTGAATCATAGTTATTTTGCAAAACTAGCTTGACCGGATTTTATGGGTAGTATCCGCTGAAAACCCTCAGGAGACAACACTCCTCCTACTAGGGACACCTAGAGGTTTAACGGCTTGTTGCACATGCTCAGTGCAATCGCGTTCCCTGCGAAAGTGAGGTTAGGAATTTTTATTAATAAATTGGTTTTGCTCGGGACGAGCAAATGATAAGTTTGGGGGTATTTGTTCATATCAGATTTTTGCATTTTTATACCGCCCAATTTTTATCATATTGCTTATCGGTAGGTACTCTTGAGCCGTGTTTGCTAGTCAATTGCAGGATACAGGTTCTCAGCTCTAAACGATGAAATTCATGGAAAAGCACGACAAAGTCCGGGTTCCTGTCAACCACAGATAAAACACGGGTCTCCACTCTCTATCCGAATGTTGCCACACACCAGTTTAAGAGACAAAATGGAAAATCGATTGTCATTTTCATGCATAAGGCTCAATGGCAATACAAGATCCAAGAAATCTACGCGGAGCTCGAGAAAATCATGACAAAAAGATCCACATCCAATCACCTTTGATTCTGGAAGAAATGTGGAAAGATTATCAGAAAAAACATGTACCAGACTAAAGGGAACAGAAGACCAGGGCAGCACACAAAAGACGACAGCCCAACTCCCCTATAGGGCCGCGGAACCGCGGCCAATAGCGGGTCTAGGCCGCGGTTCCGCGGCCGTTTAGGCTTGTCAGTTGAAGATTTTTTTTGGGGGCTGTTTGGTCTTTTCATGTTTGTTCTGATTGTTGCCCTAGATTTCCTTTTCCCTGCCTATAAATAGCCCAGAACCTTGTGAAGCCAAGGGTGCTTAATCTTGTATTTTAGCTTTTAGAATACTTGTTGTTCTTCTTCCTCTTCACATCTCTTCTCCATTGAAAAACTTGTAGTGAGCTTTTGTGAGTGAAGAATGATGAATAAAGAAGTTCATTTTGTTATTATACTTGTCTTGCTCTTGTTATGTTAATTGCTTGTAATCTTTAATCGATAATTTAGTTGTTGTTATTTATTGTTGTTTCTTTCTTTTCTCTTTTCCTTTATCCTTAAACAACCATGATGCTTACGCTTGATCCTTGCCAAGGTGAGGTCGCAAATAGCTAGTTGTTATCTTCTAATCTCTTTCTTTCTATCTTCCTCCTTTGTTTTATTTTTCGTTCTTCTTATAATGGGTGAGTAATTTCCATACTTGTTAGGGTAGGATAAGGGAAGTTTGAGAGAAGGAAATCTCTCTCACTCTTTCCTTACCCAACATCTTAAATCGACTCCCGTTAATTGAACCACAATCCGCTCCTTACGGCACCCTATCCTACATGATAGCGGTGATTCCGTAGTGAGACCGGTTGTGGTTGAATTAACCGGAGGTTATGGCTAAGAGCCAAGAACGGACGGACAAGCACCAAAAGGAAGAACTTAAGCGTTGGAAAGCTTAACTTATACTCCCAAGTTCCTTCCTAGTCGTGCTAATCCCCGTTGTTGCCGATTACCGTAACACCGATATTAAGAGTGGCAACAAAAGAAGTGAGCGACTCCTAACTCAAACTAACCTAATCCTAACCCTAACAAGCTCTCTTTACAATCATTTTAACACTTAGTTAATCACAAACAAATTTGGACTTTTGGACTTAACTCGTTAAAACACATAGAAAAAGATTCTCATCTCCCTGCGGACGACCCGTACTCAACCGGCTAGCTACAAGAGAAACCGTTTTGATTGCGGTAATTAACTAAACTTGAACACGCAGAATACCTAACAATCACATGCCCGGGACCACGGTCCAGATTCTCGGGCTGAAACCGAGACATGCCGCTAGGCATTAAACAGGAAACATATACAGATGAATGATGTCGGCAGCATCATCCCGGGGCTGGCCTAGCCCGTAAAACTGATCAGTATAAGCGTCGAACTGTTGAGTTACAAGTCAGGTTTCATCATTGATTTCCCCTTACCCCCATGGTTATGTGTTCCAGTCAGGTATTGATAAATCTGGAGCTAATGCCAACACAGGATCAAGCAGGTACAGGTTTTGTCTGAATAGTCAACATGATATGTCCATCGGGGCAACAAGTCAGGATTGTCGGTATTAAGAACAAGATCAGGTATCAAGTCAAGCAGTGATATATCAAGTCATGTCAGGTAGTGCACATGTATCAAACAGATGCTCATAATAAAACTGTAGCAAGTACGAATGCACGATAAAAGTACAGATGCACAGTAAAACACGGATGCACAAATATCTATTAGGATTACATCTACAACTCCATGACCACGTAGGATGCACATTATCAAGCATGGGGTGCCAAGGTAACGGTAATATGAAATAGTATGGCAAGCAACTAAACATATAATAAATTGTATAGATGCGAACGGATATTGTAAAACTGTAATATAGGATGCACCAGGCGATGAACATGTAACATTATTATTAATATGGATGCAAAATATGTATCATAGCATGTAGTAAGATAAAATTGCCTGAACGGATCTCACGACGGGGTGCGTATGCTGTGTCCGACGTCGGGTAAACGTCGCAATGTACACACGCGCACACGGGACAGGACCAGGCAAAGCAAGAAGGTGACCACGCTGGCTAGGAACGTCCACTGAGTCGCCCGGATCGTCAGTGACGAGCACGGCTCCGGTGGCGATCACCAGAAATCAAGAACCAAGAAAAGAGAAGAAGAAGATAAGAAGAAGAAGAACGAAGAAGAGGCTGTGGTGGTTTTCAATGGGGTTGTCTCGGGTCAGAGGAGGTCATGGTGATGGGGTGAGGCCGACGGGGTCAGAGCTCCGGCAAGGTGTGCAAGTGACAGTGGCAGTGGGTTTGGTTGAGGTCGGGTGTGCAAGAAAAGAGCTTGGGGAAGAAGGTAGTGGTGTCAGGTGCGATGGTGGAGAGGAAGAGGAGGTCGTGGTGGCGGGGAAGACGAAGGAGTCAGAGCTCCGGTGACGTGGGTGCAACGAGGGTGTCGTGATCGGGTTTATGGGTTGTAGGGGGTCTCGTCGTCAGGGGTGTTTGAACTGGAGGGAGAGATGGGGAGGAGGTGGCCGAGGAGGGTGAGGGATGGTTTACGACGACGACGAGGCGACGGTGACGAGGTCGAGTTGATGGGTTTGGTGTTCGTCGTGGGTTTTGGGTTTCTTAGGGTCGGGTTCTTGTGCAGGGAGTGAGTCGGGGATGGTGGTGGTAGTGTCAGAAGTTGAAGGGGTAGGAGAGGAGAAGGAGGTGATTGTGGAGGAGACGGCGAGGTGATGGTGGAGGCGGCGACGGCGACGAGGGGACTGAACGAGGTATGGGTCGCTCGGTGGGTTTCTTGGTTCGGGAAAGATTTGCAGGGGAGGAAGATGAGAGAGATGTGAGCGGGGAGAGGCGGCCGCAAGGACGAGGAGTGGATGGTCGACAACGATGAGGGCGTCGGGGGCGAGGCGAAGGGCACGGCCACGGGTTCGAGAGCGCGAAGGGAAAAAGAAGAAGAAGGAAAAGAAAATGTGAGGGGGAGAGAGAGATGTGGGGTACGGGTTTTAAATAAAAATAAAATAAAAGAATATAATATATATGTATATGTGTGCAGAGAGAGAGAGAGAGAGAGTGAATGTTAGGATTTGGATTTGAAAAATCTTTTAAAATATTTTTATGTTTAAAAAATATAAATCGTATATAACAGTTTAAATTTTTTAGAATATAATATTAAGAAAAATTTGAGTTTTTTGGCTAATACAAAAATACTTCAAAATACGTCCGGGTCGGATCTAAAATTACGGTTTGGAAATACGGATAATATACGTATAAACCAAAACCAAAATAAGATATCCGGGTAACGAAAATGCATACCCCCAAAAACGGATACACGTAGCGTGCACGTAGCTATCCAAACGAGTCTGTTTCACTCAACGGAATGAGAACAAGATGTGTGGATGCTACCACAGGGTCAGGGGTATGATGCAGGCCATGCTAGATATTTTTAAAATATTTTATTTGACTTTATTTATTTTATTAAAAAATGCAGATGCCAGATATAATGCAAGTATGCAGTATAAACAATATGAAAGTGCAGGGATTCTCATAACTAGCCGGGATAAATCCAAAATAGGAATCAAGACGGTTTTCCAGCATGTGGGTCGGGTCGGATGCCAATACAAATACCAATTATACTATTCGCACCCATTATACAATAATTCAAGAAATATCCACAAATAAAGAAATACCAAAATAGAACTGGTATAAATGAATTAGGGTGTTACAGCTAGATAGACCTTACTATTATGTTTGGAATTATTATTATGGATAGCGATTTTTTATAGATGCATATTTTGAGATTGATTATATGTTGCTTTCTTTCTTTATGATCTGAGATGAATATGTCTCTATTTTTGTTTAACTATTTCAGACATGGAGTACAAGTGTACAAGGTGCACGAAGTGCACGGGGTACACGATATATGCAGGGTACACATTTAATAAAGATACGTCAGCAGATAGGAAATCTCCCTCACACGATAGATCCCTTTTATGCTAGGGAAGCATACGAAGGTGAGACTAAGTGCTAAACATCATCTTCTCGGAGCAGTGACTGTGTGTTGCATATAAGGGACATCAACGGTGGGAGCACTTAAAGAAGTTGCCCTGACCAGATCAGGATGAGGTTGCCATATTCTATAGGACGAGCGATCGAAGTGGTTATCCCATGGCCACTTTACATATTTACATATAGCCGGACTAAGGGTCTGACTCGTCGCATGGGGTGCGAGATTGTCGGGAGATATCAGGCATATCGCTGGGAGATATGGCCGGGCAAGTCAATCACAGAGTGATTGAACTTGGGTCCATACGGTATTACCTTAATGGCATACGCTCTCATGGAGAGAATTTTATACCGTAGCACGTTGCCTACGACATTCATTTGGATCGTGCATATAAGGAGGCTGAGGAATGGATCCCATCTTTCTTACTGTGTGAGCCCTTATGACAACTTTCTTCACAGAAGGACGAGCAGTCTATATACCCTTAGCGACACTGTGCTGTCTGGGTAGGCATGTTATGAGCATCTGCTAGTTTGGCTGTTGTTTCCTGCTGTGATGACAATATACCGTACATACGGGGCAGTGTCAGGAAAGCGGGTGAGTAGCAGACCTAGCTATTCAGAGCCAGAGGAAGATCGATTGGAATATCTCCTGATTGTATTGCAAGCACAACTCTTATTGACGTCATAGTGGCAAGGCTTAAGAGTAGGATGAATCGAGAGATATACCTAGGTGTTCAAGTATGCTTCTGAGAGGGATCGAAGGTACTTGAGCAGACATGTCTGATCGGATCTGGGGTATGAGATTTCACGAGCCTGACATATATTTGGTTTTTGTTGTTTTTTCTGTTATGGAGATCCTTGTGTCGATCTTAACGGATCTAGCTGCAAGACTACCCGGTTGCAGGTTCTCAACGGGCCACACCACACCAACAAGCATGTATAGGTAAGAACAAGGAAGAGAAGGAGGAGAGTCTTGGGGAGACGATTGATTCAGGGAATCAATAGTTTATGGAACCAGCTCAGATAGCTATGGACGACACCTATTCGAATATGCGAGTGGGAGTATATTAGCCATTGGGCCCAAACTGACCCAATATCCGCCCATATGAATGGGTATCCTATATATTCATATATAGGAGGTTAGGATTTCATATATATGAGACATAAGATATATAAAATAACATATAGAGAGTTTTTCTATAGAGAAAAAACAAGAAAACCGTCGTCTCCTCCTTCATCATATTTTACTAAGGGTTGGCTTGCGGGGTGATCACATGGTGATTCTCGCTTCTTCAAAGTGTGGTTTCCCTCTGGCCGTTACATGGAGGCGCAAAAGACCAGATCTACAACGTGACGTGGGCGAAGATAACGATCCCACCAATTGGATCAGATATATCGATAAACTTTTAGCGTAGATACATGTTATTTCCGTTGCGTTGATCGTTTGTATTGTAACTACGCATTTAAAGTGAACACATTTAAATGAAAGTGCTTTAATTGAAGAGTTAAACTATATTTGTTTGTTAAATAGGATTTATATATCATAATTATTAGGATTTATTTATTATTATAACATTTATTGTATGCAAGCATGTTATTATATAGTTTTTCTAGAATGATATAAATGACAAATAAAGAAAGAAAAGAAGATACATTTGTAATAATCAAAAGATGCACCATCTTAGTTGATTACCTATAGTGCCAGAAAGGAGACTAGTGCTAGCATAACTTTCTTATTTTAAAAAGCCAAAACAGAAGATGGTCAATAAATTTTTAGAACAAAAGTATAAATGATATATGGTAAGAATAAATTTTTTGGCTAAATTATATGACATATCCTTAACTTTTGGTTAAATAGAAGAAAATATATCTAACTTCCTAAAATCAACTCCCGCTCAACTCTATATAATTTAGGGTACAAAAGCTTTTCAAATTTAAATACAAGCACATTAGTGCCAAAAAATAAAATAAAAAATACAAGCATATCTAGGGTCATATCAAAGGCTCCACAGCCAAAACAAAGTAAATCAGTACAAGGTATTGAAACCAGGCCGTAGGTGCTAGGTACATGGTTACAGTGGTATCAAGAATTCCGGAACCTCCAGAAGCAAAGTTAACTCTAGTGGATGATCCTGAACCGTTCATCAGATGGGGCGAAAATTTCCAGCGTCTCAAAAAGAATTTTAAGAAATAGATAGTTAGATAGAAAGCATAGTCTTGCATACCATTACTCTAAACTAACTTCTTGTTTGATATTCTAAAGCAATTTAGCATTATAGTAAAATTATACTTTAGTGGCTATTCGAACTGCCTCTTCGGCCTAAAAATAGTTTAGTTAAACCCACAACATCGCTTTTATGACAGTTTTTATCAATCAGCACAAGTATATTATCTATGAAACAAAATTCAAGTATTCTAATCCAATTAATATATGTAAATAAATTTATTGAGATTTTCTTGAGGAAAGATTTATCGAGTTTAATCAAATTACTATTTTATGCTTGACATTAAATTGAAAATAAATGAATTTAGAAGATATTATAAATTTATATATAAACTCGGAATTGTATAACCAAATTGATTCTAAATATTGTCTTCTTAAGGTTTGACTACAATCAATTATTTTAAAAAGATTTTGTATAAAGAATTTTATTAGAAAACATGACCAAATGTAATGTTTATATACATTAAATACAATTTGAAATCATAAATATACAATCAAAAATATTACTTCTAAAAGGGCTTTTAAGTTATACGAGTTTCACTAATGGATATATTGGAAATATAATTTATATAGAATGTTTGGTGCAAAGAATAAGAATAAGATGACAATAAAGATCTTAATAAGTGTATTTTCTTATCACAAGTGGAAGAAACACATGAGGCTTATAGTAACTTAGCTTACTGAAAACTCCCAACAAGTTTTGGTCATTTTTACAAAACCACCATTACCTTTAAAACTTTTTAAAAACTACTAAGTATAATGGTGTCACGTCAGCACTGTCTGTGCCATGTCACCGCCACGTCATTTAAGTTGGCACGTCGGCAATTTTTTTAAAAACCCCAAAATACCCCTCGATAACTTAAACCTAATTTCACAAAAATTAAAACTAAAACAAAGAAAAACATTTCCTTCATTCTCCCTGCAGGGTTACCTAAGACGGAAGCGAGGTTTCGGGAGGAATCGTCCATGCCAAATTCAAAAATTTGCCGTTTTAGCTAACCCTAACTAAGAATCGTTAACTAGAAATCGATGGAAATGAAAATGCAAACACTTTGCAAGTCTAGTGAGCAAGGAATACAACCTTTGTAGACCGGTCCTTCACTTCAATAGCTCCGTATAGTAGTCATTTCGCTGCGATCAAGAAGTCCCGGACTCTAGAGAGGCTCCGATGAAGAAACAAATATGCTTGCTTCGAAGACTTCAAGACCGAAAATGATCTACGTCGAGGAGACACTAACCCAAGCTATTTCTTCACTAATCATAGAATCAGTGAAGCAAACACCCTATACTAAATGGCAAGTAGTAGAGGATGATGAAGTACGAAGTGGGCTCACTTTAGATTTCATTTTCTCACATTTTATCTCATACCTCCATTGAAGCTAGAAAACTTGAGAGGAAGAAGAAGATGAAGAAGAACTCATCATATGAGTTAATCCAAATGAATTATTGCAACCATGGGTGAGTTAAGCCCTCATGCCTAACTCATGTAGAGAATTAACCAAGGGCTAAGGTTAAGGGTTGGGTTAACAAAATATCCTAAGCTAGACAAAAGAGTGGACTTTGTCAATGTTTTTACAAGCTTCATCCAAACTTGACAACATTGACCAAGTCTTCTCTCTTTTGTTATTAACTTAAGAAATAAATAAAACCCTAACTTAACCCTGGCATGGTTTAAGTCTCATACACCCATCTTGCATGTATCATCAAGCATGACACAATACATGTACACAAATATACATATCACATATATACAATGTGCACATCAAGTGAGAAAAGAAATCATAAGTGAGCAAATATTAGTTAATGTAATGTAATATATCAAATATATAATTATACATTAAATTATTAAATCAATTCTTGATTTAATAATCCGGCTATATTACATATAACAGACTAATATGATATGTAACAACTTATCGAATCAACTCTTGATCCGATAACCCGGCTATATCGCATATAACCGACCGATATCACAAATCGCGAGAATAGAATACGGTATCTCATATCGTATCAATCTCGGTCCCTTACATATCACATATGTGCTCCTACCCCGTTTCGCTTAAGCCAGGAAACCCTTGTGTAGGACTCTAAAGACTCGTCAATACGCCGGCAGCAGGTGATGATCATATCAAACACCTACAAGCCGCAAGCGGTCTGCTAAACGTAACGAACACCCGGGTATTTAGCGATCAGAAGATCAATAAGCAATCCTGCTCACACTCCTGCGAATCCAATCAGTAACACTACCGTACAGTCCGGTCTCTTCCTCTGATATGTCGCATATCTCGTCTAGGGGTGGTAAACGTCAGACCCTAGTAACTCGATAAGTTGTGTCGATATGAGGCTCATAACGGGTCGAGAAACTACTGATAACACTTACCAGTATATCTCTGAAGCAGCCTTGGCCAAGGACTTCCTGTTATAGCCAATCGAGCACAGCGCAACATCAATTCCCAATACCGGGAGAGACGAAACCCCTCATATCGCTCATTGCCTCTATGTGATTCGGGACTGTACCCCAAAGCCACCGTTTTGCACGTTCTCTTGAACGTGGTAAGATGGAAATCAAAGCACAGTGGGAATCACACAAGACTCTATGACGATCTCGGGTCTACAGACTAACCTGTACCAGTGTCACCAAAGAACTGCCATCTGACGTTAGGTATAATACCATCTGGGAGTTCTCGGTGAGTCCGTCCAGTGTACCCAGTCTCCACTGAGTACCCGTATACTATCTCTGATGTAAAATACCAATGGATATGGGATCATCAATCGCCCATCTACATGGGTCGAGAAGCTATACGCTAGTCTACTCTGGTATATCGATGTCGTGTCTCGATACACCCACGACTAGGAACATTTGAAGGATGTACTTAGCGACTACACTGTCCCCCCTAGTATGATCTACATCATAGTCCTGATAGTCAAGTACTCATCCTTAGGGCTTTATCAACATGTAACATAGAGACAATCAGTTTTCACGTTAAGATAAAAAGCAACCAGATAGCATACTATCCTGTCGGGCAAGAAAGTCCTCCATATATATGTCCAAGCATCCACTACAATATACATCGTATGTACAGTAATGGCCTCTAGAGGATACATATCACTAACAATCTCCCACTTGCACTAGGGCCATCTGTTGTAGTATCTCATACCCAACAATCAGCAGTGGTTGAAGTATCTCATACTCAACCATCCCATAAAAGTCTCTACTGTGTATAGGCCCTTGTGAGTAGAATCGTCCTGTTCTCCTCTGTGTCTACTCTCCTAACCTCGATCTCCCTGGAGATCAATCATCTCCATAATCAGGTGATACTGCCTAAGAATATGTCTGGATCACAGATGGGACGGGGGTTCCTAGACATAAGCCACAACTCCATTGTCTCACAATGGTAGGAACGAAGTTCATCTTATGAACTTATATACATCCAGACTACCTCTTTGGTAGCATCCTTGGTAGCAATGTATCAGCCTTTATCGTCTAGTATGCCACGGTATCTAGCTTGGAACTCTTCCAACATATCGTCCCTCCACTGAGGGTAAATGCAATGCATGTGACTGACATTCAATCGCCCTTACCACCCTGGAAGGTATCCAGTGATTCTCCCCAGTATCGATTGATACCATCTCACTACACCTAGTAAGAATCCCAACATCCATTTAGATCTATCTCATAGATCCAAAACCCAGGATTTAGGAGGTATCACCTTGATCCTATATGGAGAATCCTTGTGATAAGAGGAGATTGACCGAGCGTAGCATAGGAAACTCCTTTCCTATCAAGAGTATGTCATCCACGTACAATACGAGGATCACCACCATACTCCCTACTACCTTTTTGTATATACAAGGTTCATCTACCATTTAGATGAAGTCAAACTTGTTCCCCTCCGAACACGGAGACACGACCGCGTAGGTCCGTCTTGCCTGAAATTCGGGGCAGATGCTAATTGGTGCTATCCGTCCACCTCTCCGAACATGCCAAGTTAATTTATGGCACCATGTATCGAAGGTTTAAACGGTTGCGGACGATGTAGCAGACTTCGTCAGATTCCCCCTTGTTTGAGGGGTTTTTGATTGTGGGGACGCTCTTCCCTGCAGGCGCAAGCCCCTGCAGTTAATTACGCTACCGCATCACGGTTGTTCACCGCCGGAAGCCGGGAAGACTGTACGTCTTGCCTGAATCTTGGGGCAGATGCTAATTGGTGCTATCCGTCCACCTCTCCGAAGATGCCAAGTTGATTTATGGCACCATGTATCGAAGGTTTAAACGGATGCGGCCGATATAGCAGACTTCGTCAGATTCCCCCTCGTTTGAGGGGTTTTTGATTGTGGGGACGCTCTTCCCTGCAGGCGCAACCCCCTGCAGTTAATTACGCTACCGCATCGCGATAATAACTTTCTCCTTCTCCATATGGTCACTTCGTGTCGTGGGTGTTTGTTTTGTGTTTGGTAGCCCGTGGATTGTATACGGAGACTAAGTTATGTTGTCGCCCGTAGGGCGTGGATTAGTCCAAATCCGTATCTTTCTTAGATTTGGGTTTGGGGGGGTTGTGTTTAAGGATACGTTAGCCTTATTTGAGGCTAAGATCAACTTAAACGTTTGTTAAGAACACGTTAGTCTAATTCTAGACTAAGATCAACTTAACGGGATCGTTTAGATCCGACAAGAGAGCAATTGGGCCCTATTGTTTAGTTTAATGACATTGCGGTCGATAATTAGTTTAAGGACATTACGGTCCAACGTTAGTTTTAAGACATCGTGGTCGAGGTTAAGGACATCATAGTCCGTGAGTTTAAGGACCTCATAGTCCGATGTTAGTTTTAAGACATCACGGTCGAGGTTAAGGACATCATAGTCCGTGGATTTGAGGACTCAACAGTCCGACATTAGTTTTAAGACATCACGGTCAAGGTTAAGGACATCATAGTCCGTGAATTTAAGGACCTCACAGTCCAATGTTGTTAGTTTTAAGACATCACGGTCAAGGTTAAGGACATCATAGTCCGTGGATTTAAGGACTCCACAGTCCGATATTAGTTTTAAGACATCACGGTCGAGATTAAGGATATCATAGTCCATGAGTTTAAGGACCCCACAGTCCGTAGCAATGTGTGGTTGTTGGGACCCGTCACCTCTTTGAAGACGTTGAGGAATTACAACGACAAATATCAAAGGAGTGAAGAGATGTACCCTTGAACCGAGGTGATTTGGTTGAAAGAGCAAATGTGCTCGCCTCAAAATAAGTTGAGGACTTATAGCCAGAATTAGGCTAAGTCCAATTAAAATGTTTTAACATTTCATTTTGTTCTGGCTATAAAGCCTTTACTTGGGCTCGGCCCTTTTTAATAATGCTAAGCATTGGGCTCTGTCATTTTGTCTGGTATTAAATGCATAGCATTTATCAGGAACAAAGTGGTGGTCTGACAGTGCGCCACAGGGCGCGTCAGGCGCTTTGCGCCAATTAAAGAGTGCATTGCGCTAGCCCATATAAGGGTGACATGTGTCGTGCTAAGCGCTAAACGCCGGTTCATTAGCGCACTTGCGCTTTCCATCTATGAGCGCTTTGCGCTAGTCTGTTGGTGCGCCAGCGAGCGACACGTGGCGCACTTAGCGCTAAGCGCCAGTTTATGAGCGCAGCGCTCTGTTTCAGGAGCGCAAAGCGCAGATTGTGTCTCTGATTGACACGCGGCAAGTTCTGGCGCTGTGCGCCGGTCCAATGAGCGCAAGGGCGCAGTTCATCAGTGCAAGGCACTTTTCAATAGCGCAGAGTGCAAGGCACTTTTCATCTGATTGATTTTAAGATCACAAAACAACTTTTATGTTCTTCTAAGGAGGTTTTGCCTTGAGGTTCAAGAACAACAGTTCTTGTTTTTGATAAAAGGCTCTGCCTTTATAGATCAAAGATCTGTGGGCGAAGTAAAAATACTTCTTATATATATATATATATATTTATATAATTAGATCTTTTGATCTTATTATCAAAGACCTTGGTCTTTTTTCAGATCTGTGATCTTTTTAGAAGATGTTTCTTCTTTTTACGAGATGATTTCATCTCTGTTGTTCAAGAATTAATTCTTTACCTTAAAGATGAAGAAATGATCTTCTCTTTTCTAAAGGCTTGCCTTTCTTTCTCTTTGAGTTTTTTTTTCAAAGTTTGCAGAGGGTTTTCTCTCTATTCTTTTTCTGTCTCCCCGAGACTTGAAGTCTTGGGACCTTTATATAGGGCCAAATGATTTGTTAAATCGGTTTAAGAGATCTTTCTCTGATTGATTTGGGATATTTCCCACCGTTGGATCTTTGATCCTAAGGCTTCTGTTTTACAGAAGATAATCTTCTTGTTTTTTAATAAGATTGAGAAATCTTTCCATGCAGAATTTGTTCTGTTTTGGTAATCATTATTTACCATTGGATCATTGATCCGGCGGTGCTTAAAGCACAATCTTGTTGTTTGGAAAGATTTTGAGAAATATTTCTTTAACAGAAATTATTTCTGGTTAATTAATGATTTATTATTATTATTAGATCCTTTGATCCAACGGTGGGAATTTTTAATTCCAACGCTGGCGCACCTATGCTAAACACGTGGCGCGCAGCGCAGAGCGCAGCACAACTGCGCTAGCATACCCGTGCTTGACACGTGGTGCGCAGCGCAGCGCAACTGCGCTAGCGCACCTGTGTTAGACACGTGGCACGCCGCGCGGAGTGCTAGTTGCGCTAGCGCACCTGTGTTAGACACGTGGCACGCCGCGCGGAGTGCAGAACAACTGCGCTGGCGCACCTGTGTTTGACACGTGGCGCGCAGCGCAGAGCGCTGGATCTGAAGCGTTGCTTCAACTTTTTAATTTTTGAATTTTGAAAACAGAGCTTTGCTCTGATTGGGGTGCGCTGCCTAGGGCTCAGCGCTCCTGGCGCTGGCGTGTCTGCTTTTAACATGTGGCGCGCAGCGTGCAGGATCTGAAGCGTTGCTTTAATTTTTGAATTTTAAAATTCAAAACAGAGCCTTGCTTTGATTGGGGAAACAAATGCCCACCCACCGTTGCGCACACGTGAGTGCAGCGGTGGCAACATCTGAGCCCTTGGATCAACTCAGAAGTTGAAGAGGCAGTTCAGTGCCTATAAATAGGACCTTTGGTCCTTGAGATGATTATCATCTTCTTGTTGAGAATTTTCATTCAAAGCGCAGCTCTTTTGTTAAGAACTTTCAAGAGTCAAAACTCTTAGGTAAAATTTAGAAATTTTAATTTTAACAAATTTGGGTTCTTACCCATCAACAGAGCCTTGCTCTTCATAGATCTTTGATCTAAAGAAAACCCTTTTAGGGTTTCATTAATAGAGCCTTGCTCTCATGAACCCATAAATCTAAACAGATCTTTTCTTGGGGTTTCTTATCCCATGAATCAGAGCTCTGCTCTTTTGATAATCCGTAGATCTTTTGATCTTTTGATGAAGAACTCTTGAGAGTTTCTTCATGGATCTTTAAGATCCCAGAATTTTAATTCTCACGCATTAATTTTGATAATCCTTGATGGATTTTCTATCATGATTACAGAGCTAGGCTCTTCTAAGGAATTTTAGTCCTTCATCACCAGAGTTTGACAAGTGTCACTCTGTTACAGCAAAGCTCTGAAAGGGAGATTTTCTCCTTCTCCCGAGGGATTTCTCATTCAATGAGAATATTCTTTGAGGATTTCCTCATTAATTGACAGTCTCATCCAATGATGAGGCTGTTTTAGTAATTGATGCATTGTCATCTGGATTTTGTGGGTCCCCCTTCGGTCTCCTTTCCACTGCATTGCAGTGTGGTACAAATTTTAAAGTGTTGCTCAGAACTTTAAGATTAAATTATAGTACTGATAATTGAGTTATGTTCTTTTTCGCAGGCGACATGTCTTCCGATCTTTCTTTCCCGTTTTTTCGTTCAGAGGGAGGATTCCCTGAGGCGCCGGTGGACCGGGAGGTTCTCGCGCTCATTAAAGATTATGATCCGGAACACAAAAACCTTCACTTGTGGGGTAGGTGGTACGACCAGATAATCAAAGGTTGTCGAAGCTTCTCTTGTGCGACGCCGTCGGATCCGATCTCATCGATTTCGTATGCAGATGCACCCCCGGTGAACTATGCCGTGGAGGTCGTTAATTGGACTTCAGAGGGTCTTCTTCAACCTTCGATTGCCGCCATACCCATGCAGCTACCAGCAGCTTTGGATATCTTGGGGCGGCGCATATGCCAGGTCGAGTCGCGCCCTTGGGGACAACCCTACAACATCGGGTTGACTCCTCGACATTCGTCCGGGTATTTGCAGTGGGCCAGGTACATTTTGTCAGCGAAGAAGGCGCACCTGCTGAAGATCGGTCTATACCCTGCGGTTTACGCCTCGCTGTTCCAGTATTCTACTCCTCCGACATGGTGGATTAAGGCGTTCGTGGAGCAATGGAACATCCCAACCCATACCTTTCTTCTAATGGACAGAGAAGTTTCCATCCCTCTAGAAGAATTTGCTGAGATTTCCGGTCTGCCGGTGAGGGGGAGCACTATGAGGAGCTGCTTCCTCCGGATGAATACGTTTTTGCCACCAAGCCGTTGGTGATGGACCTAACGCCAGAGAACGCTATTCAGCACCAGTTTCCGAGTCTGATAATGGTGTTGAATATGTACGAGAGTCTTTTCTTGGAATCCGGAGGCCGGGGAGTTAGTTTCGCAGACTTCATTGCCCATTTTCTTCGACCGGAGATTCTATCGCAACGGGGCGAAAAATTTTCCAAGCTCGACGATCCCTTCGGCTTTGGCTTAGATCGTCGACCAGTACTGAAAGATGATCAAAAAGGCTTTTATCTCCCCGATGCCGCGATCATCCCTCTGTCAGAAATCGCTGCTCCGGGCATCGATGATGAGACTTTCTTTCTCAGGTTTCTGAGGCTATGGTTGTGCTGGTTCGCGATCCCCATGCACCCTCGCTATATGAGGTCGTCCGTCTTCTACCCAGCACATCGAATGTCGGCTGGCATACAATTGGCCATCGGGATTGCCGGGCTAGCCCACCAGTACCATGGTCTTAGCGTGGCGGCGGACACAACTTAACCAGGGGTGCAAGCTGCCAATTTCCCGATGCACTACTTTACTTCGTGGATGGAAATGCACGTGCTCGGGGTGTTTGGTATTCATAAAAGACCCTCGTTTTACGAGAAGTGTAGATTCCCGAGAATTATGCGGCTGATCGACGCTTCTATCGTGAATCCGCCTCAGCGGGAGGCTAGGGGCTTGCTTCTTCGTCCGCGCACAGTCGGGGCCGGTATGTCTTTCATGGACAAAGTCCTGACAATCGGCCATGAAACTTCCAAAACGGTGCTGGCGTTGCGCGACTCCTTTAAGGACAGGGCCTCCGTGTTGAAAGCCCGGGAGATTCTACATCTATACTCCATCAGGCCGGGCTTCCTCGTATTCAGGCAAAATGATGCGGCGCTTTTTATGAGATACAACCCCCATCATTTTGCCCAGCAGCTAAGTTATAACCAGGGAGTCCCACTGGAGGCATTTTTGGAAGAGCCTGCTGCCACCAGAGAGGGAATACGGAGTGCACTGCATCACTTTATGCGGTTAAATACGGGCTCACACTTCTTCATCAGCGAGCCGAGTTGTATTCCAAAGGCCCTCAACGTATACGGGGCCTGGTATCAAAATGCGATGGGTGCGGTCATCAGGGAAGAGTGGCGGCTGCTGCTCGATCGCAAGAGTGCGTCCCCCCGCCAGCGATCGCAACGTCCCTTTGAAGCGACGGGTCGCTGTCCCTCCTCCTCTAAGAGGAGATGCTGTAGTTGAGCCTCCACGTGTGCTAAGTCCCACGCGTGGATTGCCCCGTGATCCTGTGGAGACGGTGGACGTGCCCTCGGTGCCCTGCGATTCGTTGGAGACAGTAAACGTGGCTTCTCCCGAATCCGACGTGGGCTCAGATATTAGGATCTGCCGTCCCAAAGTGCCCATGAAGCACAAGCTGGTTTTGGCTGCGGCCGGAGTTCGCACGCAGAAGAGGAAGAAGAAGTCGATCCTCTCTGCTGACGTTGTATTTGGTCAGGAACCTCATGCTCCTTACAGTGAGGGCTTGAGTAAGTACGGGACCAACGACAACCTATTTATGCCGCCAGATGACACCGATCTGGCGGCTGCCATCGCAGCTTCTGAGCGATTGGCAAGACGCGAAGAGTGGTTGGCTAGACTTGCGCGATCAGGTAATCATTAGCTGCATTTTTTCGCCATTGTATCATACCTCTATCATTGTTTTTCGACTAACGCTTTTCCTTCTTTAATAGGCATTTCTACCGAAGAAGCTCTCGCTGCTTCTCTCAAGACTTTTGAGGAGGAGGAACGACTTCGAGCATCTTTAGGCCTTGGTACATTTCGGTTCGCTATGTTTCTGCTTCCGTTTCTTATGAGTAATATGGCCCTCTCTTTGTCTTATCGCAGGGACCACAAGGCCTGTCCCGTAAGACGATGTAGAAACTCTCCCCAGGCCAGCTACCGAAGTCCCGGCCTCTTCAGCATTGCCGCGAGAGACCTTACTTAAAAAACCAATAATGGAAGCCTTGACGGCTCTGGAGGTAACCCTGAATGCGGACGACGACGCCTTGTTGAAGGAGGCCTCTAAAAGGTCTGTTGTGACAGCCCGGGAGGAAAGGAAGCGCCTGAGGCGCGCAGCAAGGGAACGTAGTGTTGCTTTGGCTGCAGGGGCAGGTTCAAGCGCCGTTACTCCTGCTGCTAATCCTTCAGAGGAGTTCCCAGGTGCCTTGTCTACTGCTCATAGACGGTGGCACGTGCAGCTCGGGAAGCCAACGGTAAATCAACCCCAGGTAATGTGTTTTGAGGCTTCGTTGTCAATGCTTTAAACTATCTGTTCTTATATATCTTGTCCTGCAGGGCCGAGCCTTTCTAAAGGAGTGGCGGCGACCATTGAGCCTGAGGGGGCGGTGCAAGAGGTAGCCGCTAAACCCGGGGTAACGGTAAGCAATGTAACCGTAATTACCGGGCCCGAGATAGTGGCTGACGAGACAGTCATGACTGCTATGCCCGAGATAGCTACCACTGCAGAGCGCGAGGTGGCGGCGGGTGAAACGGATACCACGGCGGAGCCTAAAGCTGCGGTGAATGAGACGGTTACAGTTACTGAGCCCGAGGTGGTGGCGAGTGAAACAGGTATAATTGCTGGGTCCGAGGTGGCCGCTCTTTCTCAAGAGTCGGGCAACGCTCCGATCATCGCCCTTCCCGCCTATGGTTCTTTGTCGTCTCCCGGCGTTGCAAGTGTGACGACGGCTCCCGTGGAGTCAGGGGACGAGGCGACGGGGGGTGAGACCACCCCGATGGAGGAGGGAGACGCCATCGTTGTATCAAGTGACGCCCTCGTCACGGCTCCGGCTGGCGACTCATCAGGTAAATTTTAGGTCACTGCCCTTCTTTTTATTCTGCAATCTTTTCTAATAAGGTTTATCTTGTTTCTAATGCAGGTGCGGCTAGTGCTGCTGTCGAGCTACTCGAGACAGCGCCGTCAGTCACCGCCCTGACGGTGGCCACTTCTCTACCTTCTCTCGCACCGTCGCAAATGCTGGAAGGTATGGATTTGTAACCCATTAGTCTTATCTCTCGGCCGTATAATTTATGTACTGACGCTGCGTTATCGCGTTTTTGCAGGAGTCATTTTTGACCACTTGTACCAGGTGTTGCATCCCCACTTCTCCTTCCCGTCGGAGATTGCTTCATCCAGTGGCGCTGGTGAATACAGCTTTCAATTAATGCTCTTTCTTTTACCGATAATGAAATTATTTCTGATTCTTCTTTGCTTTGATTGCAGTGCTAAGATTGAAGGAGGAGATAAGAGATCGATTGCGCCACCGGTCCTCCCGGCTTTGCCACCTGCTGCAGCTGGTATAGTAAATTCTATTGTTCATGAATCTCTTATATTTCTAGATCCGTCATCTGATTGTGACTTGTTTTGCAGCGGTCGCTTCGACTCCGGCCTCTTTCGAATCTTGCATTATGATGCCGGCAGGTCCCTTCTCCAGACATCCATCCTCAAAGGGTGCTGTGAAAAGTATGCGCATGTTGAGCGAATACGTCGAGGAGCTTGACGCGGAAGCTTCTACATCTGTCGCAGATTTCGTTTCCGACGTCAATCCGATGCTGGCGACGCTTGTGAATTTCCATAATGAAGGCGTCGTCGAGTCTTGGGTTAATCACTGCAGGAAGATTGAGGCATGTCTGTATGAACTTGAGCTTATGCATCCTGCCCCTGAGACCCAGGCTTTAAACTCTCAGCGGGCCGCATGGGTTGAGCAGAGTGTTCCGTTCCTTCGCCATTTCGAACGAGAGGCAACCCTTAAGCGAAAGGAACGTGAGGCGACTGCTGCTGAATCTGCCCAACTGCGCGCTGAGGTTGTAGCTAATGCTGCCCAGCTGAACACCATTTTTGAAAACCTTCAACGATGTATCTCAGACGGGCTGGTGTTAAGGAAGAAGCTTGATCTTAACGAGCAGGCCGCACAAAGTCAGGAGGCTGCCCAGCAGGAAGTTGATCAAAAACTCTCATCCTGTTTGCAGCAACAGGCCCAAGTTGAAGCAGAGCTGGCAGCGGCAGCTGATCATGAGGAAGAGCTGAGAAGAGTGCGCGAGCAGTTAGCTGGTCTGTTGAAGGTGCTTCCCTCCCAATAGCTGCTTTTGTATAGATTGAACACTTGTAATCTTTGAACAACATGTATGCATTCTTTATTCTTTTATACGATTCGTCTTGTACTCAACTGAATTCATGAATAAAAGATACACTTTTTTTTTTGTTATACTGTTGCTTTCTTCTCCTTGCTGTGTTGTTGCCATGTGATTTTAGCAAGTGCGGTATGTAGATAGCATATAGCCGTCAATCTTGGATTCTTTGTAGAGTGATGATGGCTTAGGAAACAGGGTTAGGATCTGTCACCTAAGACTTTTCAATTTTATGAGCCGTGAGGGTCTCATAAAGATTTTCTCCCTATAAGTCGTGAGGATCTCGTAGGTGTATTTTCTCCTTAGGAATCGAGAGGATTCCTAAGTGCGTTTTTCCTTATAAGTCGTAAGGATCTTATAAGAGAGTTTTTTTTCTTACGAGTCGAGAGGACCCGTAAGTGTTTAGTGGGATAAACATGTAGATGACGTACTTCCGAAACGGGGTCATATGGATGACGTATTTCCGTGACGAGGTCATACTGATGACGTTGTATATTCCTGCAGAGACACTGATTTCTCTGCGGGTCAGCGCGAATCGAGATGTTCTCGTCAAGGATGCTGATTTCGCTGAAACGAGGAGGTTGCCAATCGAGGTATTTCTGCAAAGACACCGATTTCCTTGCGGGTCGACGCGAATCGAAGTGCTCTCGTCAAGGACGCTAATTTCCCTGAATCGAGGAGGTTGCCAAGGACACTGATTTCCCTGAATTGAGACGAATCGAGATATTCCTGCAAAGACACACTGATTTCCTTGCGGGTCGACGCGAATCGAAGTGCTCTCGTCAAGGACTCTAATTTCCCTGAATCGAGGAGGTTGCCAAGGACACTGATTTCCCTGGGTTGAGACGAATCGAGGTATTCCTGCAAAGACACTGATTCCCTTGCGGGTCGACGCGAATCGAAGTGCTCTCGTCAAGGACGCTAATTTCCCTGAATCGAGGAGGTTTCCAAGGACACTGATTTACTCAGGTTGAGAAGAATCGAGGTATTCCTGTAAAGACGCTGATTTCTCTGCGGGTCGACGCGAATCGAAGTGCTCTCGTCAAAGACGCTGATTTCCCTGAATCGAGGAGGTTGCCAAGGATACTGATTTCCTCGGGTTGAGACGAATCAAGGTATTCCTGCAAAGACGCCGATTTCTCTGTTGGTCGACGCGAATCGGAGTTCTCTCGTCAAGGACGCTGATTTCCCTGAATCGAGGAGGTTGCCAAGGACACTGATTTCCTCGGGTTGAGACGAATCGAGGTATTCCTGCAAAGACGCTGATTTCTCTGCGGGTCGACGCGAATCGGAGTGCTCTCGTCGAGGATGCTGATTTTCCTGAATCGAGGAGGTTGCCAAGGAAACTGATTTCCTCGGGTTAAGACGAATCGATGTATTCCTGCAAAGACGCTGATTTCTCTGCAGGTCGACGCGAATCGAAGTGCTCTCGTCAAGGATGTTGATTTCCCCGAATCGAGGAGGTTGCCAAGGACACTGATTTCCTCGGGTTGAGACGAATCGAGGTATTCCTGCAAAGACGCTGATTTCTCTACGGGTCGACGCGAATCGGAGTGCTCTCGTCATGGACGCTGATTTCCCTGAATCGAGGAGGTTGCCAAGGAAACTGATTTCCTCGGGTTGAGACGAATTGTTTCCAAGACGGAGCTGTAGGGTGTTTTTCGTCACCCCATCGAGATGGGAATACGCGCGCGCTTGTCAGGCGTACTACAGATTCCCCCTGCCTAGGGTAGGCCGGAGTTTAATGATTGTGGGGATCCGAATCTCCGGAAGCCGCGGACTAAGCTGCCGTTAATTACCCCTCGCCTTTGGGGCGAGGGAACCTCCGATTAACGGGTCAAACTGGTCATGTGAACCCAATGTGCGGTGTACGTGTGTTGTGTTTTGAAAGGGGTTTTTTGGATATATCGGGAGCTACGCAGAGTTTTTACGGGGGTCCCGCTACCCGGATAGCGGGTTGGGGGTCAAGGGGGCTAGCAGCCCCCTTGCGGGGTTCGGGGCAGCGTTCCGGCCCGAAAATTTTTTGGAGGGGGAGAATATGGCGGAGTATGTATATGTGTGAATTTGTATACATATGTATATGTATATGTATGTACATAAAAAGAGGGGGAAAAGGCGTCCAAGGGATGCGTGGGGCAGTACCTTGGGCGCTGTGCGCTTAGGTGCAGTGCGCTCAGGCGCAAGCGCGCCACGTGTCGGCACGTGGGTGCTTTACGCATGAGCGCTGCGCGCAGGTGCGCAAGCGCGTGCTCCACGTGTCGGCATGTGGGCGCTTTGTGCATGAGCGCTGCGCGCAGGTGCGCAAGCGCGCGCGCGCCACGTGTCGGCACGTGGGCACTTTGCGCAAGAGCGCTGCGCGCAGGTGCGCAAGCGCGCGCGCGCCACGTGTCGGCACGTGGGCGCTTTGCGCAATGCGTGTTGGCGCGCAAGCGCGCGCGCGCCACGTGTAGGCACGCGGGCGCTTTGCGCACTTGCGCAAGCGCGCAGGTGCGCAAGCGCGCGCGCCACGTGTCGGCACGCGGGCGCTTTGCTCACTTGCGCTGCGCGCCGGAGAGGACAAGAGGCTTTTAGCCTGAAAAAAGATTTCTCAAAAGAGAAATCAGAGAGGAGTCGGGCTCCTGAATGTGTTTTGGGTTTAATGGAAGTGGTTCTTCTTCTTCCTCCTGTTGCTTGCTGGATCTTGAAGATCAAGAGATGTGAAATCTCAAAATCTCTCCTTTTTAAGATCTGATGGTAGATCCAAGTTTCCCTTTGTGGGTTTTGTGGTGAAAAACTATTTTGTTTTGAAAAAGGAAGAGTAAAACTCTTGATTTAATTCAAAAGAAAGAAGAAGGTTTTGGAACCTTGAGGAAGGAGAAAAGATCTCAGATCTAATTTTTGTGGAGAGAATGAAAAGTGTATTATTTTATTCATCATCATGTTGCCTTTTATAGGCTTACATATTTACATATAGCCCCTTGTGCTTTACAAAAATGGCGTTTTAGCCATCCCATGGCTCATGTGCCATTTCATTTTTGCACATAAGCCATGGGCTTACAAAATATTGGCTTTATGCCCATTTTGTTTACATTCATGCATAAACAATTACATAAAAATTATTTATTACATGATTTTTTTGTTGGCACGGGGAGGCTGGCCGCGGGCTCGACTTGGGCATGGGCCCACTTGACCTGGGCTTGGGCCCACCTAGCTTGGGGGTTGACCTTGACTTTGACTCCGTCAACCGGGGTGTAAATTTTGACTTCAACAAAGTGCCCCCCATCAATAAATGCACACTACATATGTGAGTCGTGTGTATGAAATTGATGGATCTTCTTTCACGTGGTGGCGACTTGCTTTGGTTCCCACTTTTTGGGACGCACTACCCTTTTTACGACATGGACGGTCGACGCTTGACGCGTCTCCGAGACGGAGTGTCCGTGGTAGACGTTTTCCCTGACCCGGAGTGATTTGGTTCCCGATTTGTGGGGAGCTTGCACTGCCCGTTTTACGACATCGACGGTCGACGCTTAACGCGTCTCCGAGACGGAGTGTCCGTGGTAGACGTTTCCCTGGCCCGGAGCGATCTGGTTCCTGCTTTGTAGGAAGCCTGCACTGCCCTTTTTGCGACATGGACGGTCGACGCTCTGATCCGGAGCAATTTGGGTTCCCAATTTGCGGGAGCCTGCACTGCCCTTTTTGCGATATAGACGGTCGACGCTCTGTTACGAAGCGATTTGGGTTCCCAATTTGCGGGAGCCTGCACTGCCCTTTTTGCGACATAGACGGTCGACGCTCTGTTACGAAGCGATTTGGGTTCCCAATTTGCGGGAGCCTGCACTGCCCTTTTTGCGACATAGACGGTCGACGCTCTGTTACGAAGCGATTTGGGTTCCCAATTTGCGGGAGCCTGCACTGCCCTTTTTGCGACATAGACGGTCGACGCTCTGATCCGAAGCGATTTGGGTTCCCAATTTGCGGGAGCCTGCACTGCCCTTTTTGCGACATAGACGGTCGACGCTCTGTTACGAAGCGATTTGGGTTCCCAATTTGCGGGAGCCTGCACTGCCCTTTTTGCGACATAGACGGTCGACGCTCTGCTACGAAGCGATTTGGGTTCCCAATTTGCGGGAGCCTGCACTGCCCTTTTTGTCACATAGACGGTCGATGCTCTGATCCGAAGCGATTTGGGTTCCCAATTTGCGGGAGCCTGCACTGCCCTTTTTGCGACATAGACGGTCGACGCTCTGATCCGAAGCGATTTGGGTTCCCAATTTGCGGGAGCCTGCACTGCCCTTTTTGCAACATAGACGGTCGACGCTCTGTTACGAAGCGATTTGGGTTCCTAATTTGCGGGAGCCTGCACTGCCCTTTTTGCGACATAGACGGTCGACGCTCTGTTACGAAGCGATTTGGTAGACGTGCCCCCGGTACGGAGTGTCTGCTTTACGTTTCCCGAGGCGGAGTGTCGCTGTTTGACGCAAAGGTCGATGTTGGAATTGGTTGGTTTGATCAGCATCGCTATACTGGAATATGGTACCAGGAGCGAATCATCATTTGTCTTGAAAGAATTTTGGGATTGGTATTTTTGTCGGCATCTGCATTGCTGCACTGGAATAATGCCAGGAGCAACTCATCATTTGCCCCGGGAGGATTTGGATTTGGTTTTTTTCGTTTGGCATCTGCATTGCTGCACTGGAATAATGCCAGGAGCAACTCATCATGTGCCCCGAGAGGATTTGGATTTGGTTTGTTTGGCATCTGCATTGCTGCACTGGAATAATGCCAGGAGCAACTCATCATTTGCCCCAGGAGGATTTGGGGATTGTTTTTTTTTGTTTGGCATCAGCATCGCTACACTGGAATATGCTACCGGGAGCGAATCATCATTTGTCATGAAAGAATTTTGGGATTGGTATTTTTGTCGGCATCTGCATTGCTGCACTGGAATAATGTCAGGAGCAACTCATCATTTGCCCCGGGAGGATTTGGATTTGGTTTTTTTCGTTTGGCATCTGCATTGCTGCACTGGAATAATGCCAGGAGCAACTCATCATTTGCCACAGGAGGATTTGGGAATTGGTGGCTTAGGAGACAGGTTTAGATCCCTGTCACCTAAGGCTTTTCCATTTTGTGAGCCGTAAGGGTCTCACAAAGCATTTTCTCCCTACGGGTCGTAAGGATCCCGTAGGTGTATTTTCTCCTTAGGAGTCGTGGGGACTCCTAAGTGTGTTGCTCATTTGTGAGTCGTAGGGATCTCACGCGGGAATCTTCTCCTCACAAAGTCGAGAGGACTTTGCGAGTGCATTTCATTTCTTTTTTTTTTTACGAGTTTGCGCCCTTCCGGGTTTTCACAAACTCGCCGGCAGTCCTGCTGTTTTTACTCACGGAGCCCTTTCGGGTTTTCATCCGTGCCCATTTTGCTTGTGGACACACCGTTCTTTTTTTTTTATTTTTATTTTTTTTTGGGAGAGATCGGGATTGTTTTACGCCCGTGGATTGTATACGGTTTTGCAGGATGTATGATCCAGACCGTAGGGCCGGAAAAATTTCAGGACTTTGTTGGCGTCTGCATCGCTGCACTGGAATGTGGTACCAGGAGCGACTCATCATTCGCCGTTGGGGTATGGGATTTGGAATTTGGTTGGCGTCTGCATCGCTACACTGGAATATGGTACCAGGAGCGACTCATCATTCGCCACTTTGGGATTTGGTTGGCGTATGCATCGCTTGTACTGGAATATGGTACAAGGAGCGACTCATCATTCGCCACTTGGGGTTTGAATTTGGAATTTGGTTGGCGTCTGCATCGCTGCACTGAAATATGGTACCAGGAGCGACTCATCATTCGCCACTTGGGGGTTGGGGAGCGATGGCTTAGGAGATCGGTTTAGATTCCCACCACCTAAGACTTTTCAATTTTATGGACCGTGAGGGTCCCATAAAAGCAATTTCTCCCTACGAGTCGTGAGGATCTCGCAGGTGTATTTTCTCCTTAGGAGTCGTGAGGACTCCTAAGTGTGTTTTTCCTTTGTGAGTCGTAAGGATCCCACAAAGGTTTGTTCTCCTCATGCATCGTGAGGACACATGAGTGGGTCTTCTCAATGGAGCATAACTCCAAAGGCGGAGACCAGCCGCGTAACTGGTGATTACGGTGGGGTATGGGTATAATGAGAATTATTTGAGCCCGTGGATTGTATACGGCAGTCAATTTGGGGACTGGCCGTAGGGCCGGAAGAATTTTGGAAATTTGAATTTTTTTTGGCGTCTGCATCGCTGCACTGGAATATGGTACCAGGAGTGACTCATCATTCGCCGCTTTTTTTTTTTACCGTGATTGCTCTATCATTTCAGCTTTTCTTATCGCGAAGGTCGCGATTGCCCTATCATTTCGGCTATTTATTCGCGGTTGCCCCATCATTTCGGCTTTATTTTCATGTTTATCTTTACTCGCTGATTTTTATTGCGAGCTGCCCCATCATTTCGGCTTTTATTTATTTTTCTTTTATTTACACATTTTTTGTTTATTTAAATATATATATATATTTTTTTACATTCCCAGTTTAACGACTTAGAGGTCGATTGTTTCCCAGTTTAACGACGTGGTGGTCCTCTTTGCTTATCCCAGCTCCTTGAACATTGATCTTGGCGGAGCTGTGTTGATGACCTAGCTCTGTGGCTTGCCGATACATCCGAGGATTGAGAGGTTTTTCCAAGCTTATATTGGTCCTCTGCCCAATCTTTGAAAACACAGCAGTCTTCAATGGTATGACTCAGCACTCTATGGTATGGGCAGTATATGGGATTGCCAGTCATATTCATTTCATGTGGCCTCTTCGGAATAGGCAGTTGCAGGCCATTATTCAGGGCTTCCTCGAATATATCGCGGACCTCATCCCTCCTAAAGGAGTACACCTTCTTCCTTCTCTCCATCAGAGTGGGTGCCCTCACTGACGCCGGTCCCTGAGGCCGATCAATCTTTGGTTCGCCCTGCACATGTCTGGGAGGGTTAGGTTCCCGAAAGGTTTCGGTCTCCATTTGCATGAAATCGGGGGTCGTAGCTTGACTATTTGCTAATACGCCTTTAGACAGTTCTATCTCTCCCATCTTGTATTGCCTTTCGACCCAATCTTTGAAGACGAAGCAGTCCTCAATGGAATGACCTATCACCCTGTGATAGGGGCAATATTTTGGGTCGTCGGTCATATTCTCTTCTTGCGGTCTCTTTGATTCTGGCAGTTGTAGACCGTTTCTTAGAGCGTCCCTGAATATCTTGTAGACCTTTTCCCTCTTGAAGGAATAGACCTTTTCTAGCTTCTCTTTCAGAGGCGATTCCCCCCCGGCGTATGTATCGGAGGGACTGGAGGCTGACTGCGGCCGTTTTTCGCGAAGGCGCTCCGCTTTTAGGTTGGAAGGGATATCAGTTGGCTGCCTCCGGGTATCAATCCCTGGCTCATGAGCCAAAATTTGACTCTGCTGTAATTTTAATCGGGCGACTTGGGTCGCGAGATCTGCCACGACGTTTGCCAGCTCGTCGACTTTGGAATAGACCTCGGCCATCTTCTCATCCCTGTCCTGAAATTGCCTTTGAAGCCATCGGAATAATGCTTGTTCTGTAGTTCCGGCTATGACAACCGGGTAATCTTTATTGCCTGAGCTCAATTCCGCAGGAACCACGGGCTCCTCTGGCTTATCGGTCTGAGCGGGCTCTCCATCATTTAGATCGAGCCGATGCTGGGTAGCGTCAACCATATCATCACTATGGCTGTGAAGCGTAGGCGGGTTCGTTTCTTCTTGTCCGGCCATGTAGACAGTGTGGACCACGTACCCAGCCATCTCTTTATCTTTGGCGGCTGATTTCGCGGAGCGGTCCGGGCTTTGGAAATTCATAAATTTTAACATGGCCAGAGCCCTAGCCCTTTTGTTGGCTCTATATCTGAGCCGCTTCTGCCTCAGCTTCTCTGCCTTAAGCGCTTGGCAGGCTTCTGCTCTTCGGGAAGCCGCCATAGGCCGAGTGATAGGGATGCTTGAGAAGTTACCCGATCGAGCAGTTGTCAAGGGCACCGCCGGAGCTTGCTCGAGAGGCCTTGTTGCTTTGTCGGTGTTGATGGCCTTGCCCCCAGCTGGGGCCATGGAGAGTCGTTCGGGAACGGACTTGCGCTTGGGCTGAGGCACCCCCGCGACCACCACATTCGGCCTTTTGCCTTTCGAGACCGGTTTGTCTGCCGCTGGGGCTTGAGGAGCTGGGACGGAGCCAAGAGGCATGAACATAATAGAGCCGAAAGGTAGCAGCGGCTCCTCCCATTGTCGCCCGAGACTGGCCGGAAGGACCATCCTGGAGTCTATCTTCATCGTGTAGGAGACGGGAGCCGTGCTGAGAGCTGAGTTCATCTTTGGAGACATTGTTGAAAGGTGATTGCTTGAAAACCTGCATGAAAAAACATTATTTCAGTATAAATATAGATATGTATATTGACTGAGTTCGCATGAATGCTTAACCCGAAATATAGGAGGAGAGATTAGTCCCACCGGGCGTGCCAGAATCTGTAGGGTGTTTTTCGTCACCCCATCGAGATGGGAATACGCGCGCGCTTGTCAGGAGTACTACAGATTCCTCCTGCCTAGGGTAGGCTGGGGTTTAATGATTGTGGGGATCCGAATCTCCGGCAGCCGCGGACTAAGCTGCCGTTAATTACCCCTCGCCTTTGGGGCGAGGGAACCTCCGATTAACGGGTCAAACTGGTCATGCGAACCCAATGTGCGGTGTACGTGTGTTGTGTTTTGAAAGGGGGGTTTTGGATATATCGGGAGCTACGCAGAGTTTTTACGGGGGTCCCGCTACCCGGATAGCGGGCTGGGGGTCAAGGGGGCTAGCAGCCCCCTTGCGGGTTTCGGGGCAGCGCCCCGGCCCGAAAATTTTTTGGAGGGGGAGAATATGGCGGAGTATGTATATGTGTGAATTTGTATACATATGTATATGTATATGTATGTACATAAAAAGAGGGGGAAAAGGCATCCAAGGGATGCGTGGGGCAGCACCTTGGGCGCTGTGCGCTTAGGTGCTGTGCGCTCAGGCGCAAGCGCGCCACGTGTCGGCACGTGGGCGCTTTGCGCAATGCGCGTTGCGTGCAGGTGCGCAAGAGCGCGCGCGCGCCACGTGTCGGCACGTGGGCGCTTTGCGCAATGCGCGTTGGCGCGCGCGCTGTGCGCGCGCCACGTGTCGGCACGCGGGCGTTTTGCGCACTTGCGCAAGCGCGCAGGTGCGCAAGCGCGCGCGCCACGTGTCGGCACGCGGGCGCTTTGCGCACTTGCGCTGCGCGCCGGAGAGGACAAGAGGCTTTTAGCCTGAAAAAAGATTTCTCAAAAGAGAAATCAGAGAGGAGTCGGGCTCCTGAATGTGTTTTGGGTTAAATGGAAGTGGTTCTTCTTCTTCCTCCTGTTGCTTGCTGGATCTTGAAGATCAAGAGATGTGAAATCTCAAAATCTCTCCTTTTTAAGATCTGATGGCAGATCCAAGTTTCCCTTTGTGGGTTTTGTGGTGAAAAACTATTTTGTTTTAAAAAAGGAAGAGTAAAACTCTTGATTTAATTCAAAAGAAAGAAGAAGGTTTTGGAACCTTGAGGAAGGAGAAAAGATCTCAGATCTAATTTTTGTGGAGAGAATGAAAAGTGTATTATTTTATTCATCATCATGTTGCCTTTTATAGGCTTACATATTTACATATAGCCCCTTGTGCTTTACAAAAATGGCGTTTTAGCCATCCCATGGCTCATGTGCCATTTCATTTTTGCACATAAGCCATGGGCTTACAAAATATTGGCTTTATGCCCATTTTGTTTACATTCATGCATAAACAATTACATAAAAATTATTTATTACATGATTTTTTTATTGGCACGGGGAGGCTGGCCGCGGGCTCGACTTGGGCATGGGCCCACTTGACCTAGGCTTAGGCCCACCTAACTTGGGGGTTGACCTTGACTTTGACTCCGTCAACCGGGGTGTAAATTTTGACTTCAACAGGAGCGTTGATCCGGCGGAGAGGTCATTGGTTGACTCTAGGTTGTCTGTAGACTGTAGAGTCTTGGAACTAAGGACTTTGCCGTGGCTCCATTTGATGGTGTAGCATCTGTGTCCGATTGGAAGGAGGAAGAATGCCGGTGTTGATCTCTAAGTTGTCGATGTTAACGTCGAGACCCTGAAGCTAGGGATCTTCCTTCGCTTCGTTTGTTGGCGTTACGTCTGCATCCTGTTAGAGGAAGAGCGCTGGGGTAACATCGCGTCTGTTGTATCAAGAAGAACGTCGAGGTGGTCTCTAGGTTGTTTTTGAACCGTCGAGACTTGGAACTGGGGACTTTCCCGTGGCTCTGATTTGTTTTGACCTTGGGTTCGCTTGTTGACGTCTCGTATGCATTCCGTTGTAGTGAGAAGAAACGCTGTTGTTGGTCTCCAAGCTGTAAATGTGGCCGTCGAGACTTGGCTCTCTTTCTGATGGAGCCTGAGGAGGGAAGGCGTGATTCCTTCTTTGTTTGCGCACCTGGATTGTATACAGGGATCGATATGATATCACCTGCAGAGCATAATTTTCATTTCATTTTTATTCAGTTTTTTTTATTTCTTTCCGCGATGCTCTATCATTTCAGCTTTTATATCGCGAAGGTCGCGATTGCCCAATCATTTCAGCTATTTTTCGCGGTGCCCAATCATTTCGGCTATTTGTTTTATTCTTACTCGCTATTTTTTATTGCGAGTTGCCCAATCATTTCGGCTATTTTTTATGCATACATTTTTTTACTTGCTAATTTTGTTGCAAGTTGCCCCATCATTTCGGCTATTTCGTATGCATGCGTGGCTTGCTAGCTTTTCGCGGCAAGCTTGGGATTAGACACCGATTTCGGCATCAGCACCGCTACAACAGGAATATTGCCAGGAGCGAATCATCATTTGCCTCTGTCGATATCGAGCAAAGGTGGCTTAGCGAACAGGGTTAGGATCCTGTCGACTAAGGCTTTTGACTTTATGAGCCGTAAGGGTCTCATAAAGGTATTTCTCCCTACGAGTCGTGAGGATCTCGTAGGTGCATTTTCTTCTTAAAAATCATGAGGATTCTTAAGTGTATATTCTTTTATAATTCGTAAGTATCTTACAAGAGTGTTTTCTCCTTATAAGTCGAGAGGACTTACAAGGGTCGCTCACCGTGTGAGCATATCCTTAGTCGTTGGTGGGACTTTGTTAGGGAAAGGTTTATTCGTGCCCGTAGATTGTATACAAGGGTCAACATTGAGCCGCTTGTAGGGCAAAATCGGGGGGTATGACTGCTTAAGAACAGGTTCAGATCCCTGTAGCTTAAGGCTTTTGAATCTTATGAGCCGTGAGGGTCTCATAAGAGGGTTCTCCTTACGAGTCGTGAGGATCTCGCAAGTGTAATTTCTCTTTAGGAATCGTAGGGATCCCTAAGTGTGTTTCTCCTTTGTGAGTCGTAAGGATCACACGCAGGTTTTTTCTCCTCACATGGTCGAGGGGACCTTGTAAGTGTCTTTTAACGAGATTGTGCCCTTTCGGGTTTTCACAAAACTCGCCGGTAGTCCTACTGTTTTTACTCACGGAGCCCTTTCGGGTTTTCATCCGTGCCCTTTTTGCTTATGGACATACCGTTTTCTTTTTTTCATTTTTTATTTTTACCACGTCAGCCTGAGGATGCCGCGGGTTGGTAGTAGTTTAACGACGTTTCGGTCATTTGCAAATTTTAGGACATTGTGGTCCGTTGTTAGTTTAGGGACATTTCGGTCCTTTGCAAGTTTTAGGACATTGCGGTCCGTTGTTGCCGTATTTGAGGCGAATTTCTAGTTTACGGACTTTTCGATCCACAGGGCTTTCTCTATGAATGAGCATGATGCCCCCGGCATGTCCATCTTTTTCGGAGCGTGTGGTTGTAGCGGGTTCACCTTCCAATTTTCAGACAACGCGAATTTTTCTTGCTGGTATTGGTCTTCAACCCAATTTTTGAAGACGTAGCAATCTTCGAGTGGATGGCCCAATACTTGATGGTAGGGGCAGTAATTGGGATCGTCGACGTCGTTCGGTTGCAGTGGGTGTCTCAACTCCGGTAGAGTAATGAGCTCATTGCGCACTGCCAGTTCAAACAGTTTCCTTGTTTTATCTCGGGGAAACGAGTAAGGACGTCTCAACTTCTCATCATGGGATTGCCGCTTGTTGCTTTGGCGAACAACCGCTCTCGGGCCACTCGGTTGTTGTTGAGCGTTGGCGACGAAGGTTGCTTTCCCTTTGTCCTTTTCATTCCAAGGCTCCGTCTTTGAAGAGGAAGGCCTATGGCCCATCTGGTCCATTTGGGCTAGCTTGTCAATCAAGTCCTAGAAGGTGGTCGGCTTGAAGAACATCATGAATTGGGAAATAGTTGCCTGAGGGTCTAGAGTGCCCACGAACATGCCCACTGCCGGCGCTTCCTCGATGCGTTGTTCGCACTTCGACCATAAATTCCGCCACCGTATTGCGTACTGGACCCAAGTTTCTCCCGGCTTCACCCTGGCATTGATCAGTGCTGTGATTGGGGTGCGCCCACTAGCGCTTGCAAATCTTTGTGTAAACAGCAGCTCCATCTCTGCAAATGTCCTGACAGAGTCATTTGGGAGTTCGGAATACCACTCGAATGCCGTCTCCGACAAGCTGCCAACAAACTGGCGGAACAGAAGTTTATCGTCACCCCCGGTGTTGCCGCACAAGGCTCTGAATTGAGCGACATGCTGATGTGGATTTCTCGTCCATTTATATGTGGAATTTGGGTATCATGTATCCCGGCGGGTACTTTATTTGGTTATACCAGCCTGGATACGATCGCCCAGTTCTAACAATTTGCCCAGCCGCTTCATTCGCCTGGTGAACTCGTATCTGCTGAGCGATGTAATCATCCAGGGTGGACTTGGAAATAGTTTCCTCCTTGGCTGCTAAAAGAGCCGGAGGAGGATTCGACGTCTCCCCTTTGTCGTCTTCAATAATGATCGGAGGGTCTTCGGCTGGAGGATCCGGCTGTAACATCATCCCGACCATGTCTTGGAAGAGAAGTGTCATTCGCTTTATATTAGCCGCTTGTTCCGCGGCTTCTTTATCCTTCTTTTCGAGGACTCTGTGAAGGAAGTCAGCATCGGTTTCTTGTTCATGACGATGCTCCGGGCTTTCTTTTGGTCCGGTGAGCGCATCCATTGCAGTCAGCATCTCCTGAAGCTTCTGCTGTTGTTGTTCCTGAGCCCTTGTTATTGATCGGGTGAGCGGTCGGTGGTCCGTCGAAGTGCGGCTTTCTTCTTTTCCGGAAGCCATGTAAACAGTATGTACCATCATGCCCCCAGACTTAGGGAGTTTGGGCTCAACACCTTTGCGGTTTCCCAGGGTTACAGGGGCTTTCTCCGGCCTCCTTTTCTTTTGAGCAGTTGAAGTTGAGGGAGCCGTTGCAACGGGCACCCAGAAAGCTGTTTCCTTTCGTGGCTTGGTAAGATGGTTCTTTTCTTGTTGGACCTTCGCCCTTTTCTGTCGGCGAGGGTAATCTTGATCAATTACTGAGTCCCGAACCTGTCGCCAGACTTTGTAGATTTTGGAGGACAGCCGCTGAGGGGACTGCTCCGGCTTCGTTTCCGCAACATTCTCTACCGGAGGAGGAGATCTCTTCAGTGCGGCGGTGGGAGAATTCCTGCGCACCTTATTCAGCAGCTCGAAGCTGTTCCCGGTTGGAACAGCAGCATTAATTTCCGCCGTTGGGGCTGGTGGAGTTAGCCCAGAAGGGGAGTTGCCCCCGGCCTTCCTTACTCGGCACCAGTGGCGACGTCGAGCGTGTCAAGCTGATGGAGTTGTCTCGGTGACGGGGATGGCCTTGTCTTGCCCCCTGTTCAGGTGAGGGGCTGTTGCTGGTGTCAGCCTGTTGAAGACTGATGTCCTTTGAGTAGCCGGAGCGGGAGTGGGAGTTGGGACAGTCAGCCTTGTAAAGACCGACCCCTTGGCAGGAGAAGCCGCCTTGACGACTTCAGGAGCAGGGTTGGTTACTCTCTTCGGAATAACCTTCTCTGGGATTGCAGGCTTCATTATGGGCCCACATGGACTTTTGCCCAATCTTGAGGAGACCGAGGCGCCGGTGCTGGACGACCTGTGGACAGGGGCCGCAGTAGCTGTAAGCCGATCAAAGACCGACTTCTTGGGAGCTTCCGGCGTTGGCACAGGAGCGGTGAAGCTCATAGGCGGGAGCATGGTCCCGAAAAACAATCCTGTGGTGGCTTGAGTGACCTGTTCCACCGGCATTGTGAACAGGGAGGCTGCTTGAGGCCCGTAGGCTATGCCTCCAGATAAGGCAGAACGTGGGTTGCAGTTGCAGTTGGAACACTTTGAGCAGGTGAACGCCATTGATCCTTTGCTTTCTGCACCAAGCAAAACGCCAAATCTTAGTACCTCGAAACCCAAGGGCAACCATTGGCAAACCGCGATTGGTTCGCGAACACGACACATGAAGTGTGGAGTGGAAAGAGGAAAAGGTCCCACCGGGCGTGCCAGAATCTGTTCACCGCCGGAAGACGGGAAGACTGTACGTCTTGCCTGAATCTGGGGGCAGATGCTAATTGGTGCTATCCGTCCACCTCTCCGAAGATGCCAAGTTGATTTATGGCACCATGTATCGATAGTTTAAACGGATGCGGCCGATGTAGCAGACTTCGTCAGATTCCCCCTCGTTTGAGGGGTTTTTGATTGTGGGGACGCTCTTCCCTGCAGGCGCAACCCCCTGCAGTTAATTACGCTACCGCATCGCGATAACAACTTTCTCCTTCTCCATATGGTCACTTCGTGTCGTGGGTGTTTGTTTCGTGTTTGGTTGCCCGTGAATTGTATACGGAGACTAAGTTATGTTGCCGCCCGTAGGGCGTGGATTAGTCCAAATCCGTATCTTTCTTAGATTTGGGTTTGGGGGGTTGTGTTTAAGGATACGTTAGCCTTATTTGAGGCTAAGATCAACTTAAACGTTTGTTAAGGACACGTTAGTCTAATTCTACACTAAGATCAACTTAACGGGATCGTTTAGATCCGACAAGAGAGCAATTGGGCCCTATTGTTTAGTTTAATGACATTGCGGTCGATAATTAATTTAAGGACATTACGGTCCAACGTTAGTTTTAAGACATCGCAGTCGAGGTTAAGGACATCATAGTCCGTGAGTTTAAGGACCTCACAGTCCGATATTAGTTTTAAGACATCACGGTCAAGGTTAAGGACATCATAGTCCGTGGATTTGAGGACTCCACAGTCCGACGTTAGTTTTAAGACATCACGGTCAAGATTAAGGACATCATAGTCCGTGAGTTTAAGGACCTCACAGTCCAATGTTGTTAGTTTTAAGACATCACGGTCAAGGTTAAGGACATCATAGTCCGTGGATTTAAGGACTCCACTGTCCGATATTAGTTTTAAGACATCACGGTCGAGGTTAAGGACATCATAGTCCATGAGTTTAAGGACCTCATAGTCCGTAGCAATGTGTGGTTGTTGGGACCCGTCACCTCTTTGAAGATGTTGAGGAATTACAACGAAAAATATCAAAGGAGTGAAGAGATGTACTCTTGAACCGGGGTGATTTGGTTGAAAGAGCAGATGTGCTCGCCTCAAAATAAGTTGAGGACTTATGGCCAGAATTGGGCTAAGTCCAAATAAAATGTTTTAACATTTCATTTTTGTTCTGGCTATTAAGCCTTTACTTGGGCTCGGCTCTTCTTAATAATGCTAAGCATTGGGCTCTGTCATTTTGTCTGGTATTAAATGCATAGCATTTATCAGGAATAAAGTGGTGGTCTAATAGTGCGCCACAGGGCGCGTCAGACACTTTGCGCCAATTAAAGAGCGCATTGCGCTAGCGCATATGAGGGTGACATGTGTCGCGCTCAGCGCTAAGCGCCAGTTCATTAGCGCACTTGCGCTTTCCATCTATGAGCTCTTTGCGCTAGTCTGTTGGTGCGCCAGCGAGCGACACGTGACGCGCTTGGCGCTAAACGCCAGTTTATGAGCGCAGCGCTCTGTTTCAGGAGCGCAAAGCGCAGATTGTGTCTCTGATTGACACGTGGCAAGTTCTGGCGCTGTGCGTCGGTCTAATGAGCGCAAGGGCGCAGTTCATGAGTGCAAGGCACTTTTCAATAGCGCAAAGCGCATCTGATTGATTTTAAGATCACAGAACAACTTTTATGTTCTTCTAAGGAGACTTTGCCTCGAGATTCAAGAACAACAGTTCTTGTTTTTGATAAAAGGCTCTGCCTTTATAGATCAAAGATCTGTGGGCGAAGTAAAAATACTTCTTATATATATATATATTTTTATCTAATTAGATCTTTTGATCTTATTATCAAAGACCTTGGTCTTTTTTCAGATCTGTGATCTTTTTAGAAGATATTTCTTCTTTTTACGAGATGATTTCATCTCTGTTGTTCAAGAATTAATTCTTTACCTTAAAGATGAAGAAATGATCTTCTCTTTTCAAAAGGCTTGCCTTTCTTTTTCTTTGAGTTTTTTTTCCAAAGTTTGCAGAGGGTTTTCTCTCTATTCTTTTTCTGTCTCCCCGAGACTTGAAGTCTGGGGGCCTTTATATAGGGCCAAATGATTTGTTAAATTGGTTTAAGAGATCTTTCTCTGATTGATTTGGGATATTTCCCACCGTTGGATCTTTGATCCTAAGGCTTCTGTTTTACAGAAGATAATCTTCTTGTTTTTAAATAAGATTGAGAAATCTTTTCAAGCAGAATTTGTTCTGTTTTGGTAATTCATTATTTACCATTGGATCATTGATCCGGCGGTGCTTAAAGCACAATCTTGTTGTTTGGAAAGATTTTGAGAAATCTTTCTTTAACAGAATTTATTTCTGGTTAATTAATGATTTATTATTATTATTAGATCTTTTGATCCAACGGTGGGAATTTTTAATTCCAACGCTGGCGCACCTACGCTAAACACGTGGAGCGTAGCGCACCCGTGCTTGACACGTGGTGCGCAGCGCAGAGCGCAGCGCAACTGCGTTAGCGCACCTGTGTTAGAAACGTGGCACGCCGCGCGGAGCGCAGAGCAACTGCGCTGGCGCACCTGTGTTTGACACGTGGCGCGCAGCGCAGAGCGCTGGATCTGAAGCGTTGCTTCAACTTTTTAATTTTTGAATTTTGAAAAAATAGCTTTGCTCTGATTGGGGTGCGCTGCCTAGGGTTCAGCGCTCCTGGCGCTGGCGTGTCTACTTTTGACACGTGGCGTGCAGCGCGCAGGATCTGAAGCGTTGCTTCAATTTTTGAATTTTGAAGTTCAAAACAGAGCTTTGCTATGATTGGAGAAACAGCGGTAACAACTTTCTCCTTCTCCAGATGGTCACTTCGTGTCATGGGTGTTTGTTTTGTGTTTGGTTGTCCGTGGATTGTATACGGAGACTAAGTAATGCTGTCGCCCGTAGGGCGTGGACTAGTCCAAGTCCGTATCTTTCTTAGATTTGGGTTTGGGGGTTTGGGTTTAAGGATACGTTAGCCTTATTTGAGACTAAGATCAACTTAAAAGTTTGTTAAGTATACGTTAGTCTAATTTTAGACTAAGATTAACTTAACGGGATCGTTTAGATCCAACAAGAGAAAAACTGGGCTCTATTGTTTAGTTTAATGACATTGCGGTCGATAATTAGTTTAAGGACATTACGGTCCATCGTTAGTTTAAAGGCATCACGGTCGAGATTAAGGACATCATAGTCCGTGAGTTTAAGGACCTCACAGTCCGATGTTAGTTTAAAGACGTCACGGTCGAGGTTAAGGACATCATAGTCCGTGAGTTTAAGGACCTCACAGTCCGATATTAGTTTAAAGACATCACGGTCGAGGTTAAGGACATCATAGTCCGTGAATTTAAGGACCTCACAGTCCGATGTTAGTTTAAAGACATCATGGTCGAGGTTAAGGACATCATAGTCTGTGAATTTAAGGACCCCACAGTCCGATGTTAGTTTAAAGACATCACGGTCGAGGTTAAGGACATCATAGTCCGTGGGTTTAAGGACCCCACAGTCCGATGTTAGTTTAAAGACATCATGGTCGAGATTAATGACATCATAGTCCGTGGGTTTAAGGACCCCACAGTTCGTGGAATGTTTGGTTGTCATGACCCGTCATCTCTTTGAAGACGTTGAGGAATTATAACGACAAATATCAAAGGAGTGAAGAGATGTACCCTTGAACCAAGGTGAGTTGGTTGAAAGAGAGATGTGCTTAATTCAAGATAAGTTGAGGGCTTATGGCCAGAATTGGGTTAAGTCCAATTAAAAATGTTTAACATTTTATTTTTGGTCTGGCTATTAAGCCTTTATTTGGGCTCGGCCCTTTTAATAATGCATTGAATTTTGACATCTTTTGTCTTTATCAGAACAAACTGTGTTCTGACAATACGCCACGTGGCGCGCCAGGTGCTTCGCGCCAGTTAAAGAGCGCATTGCGCTTCTATCAGGTAGCGCATACGAAGATGACATGTGTTGCGCTTAGCGCATTGCGCTTAGCGCATTGCGCTAGTTCATTAACGCATTGCGCTTTTAATTTATGAGCGCTTTGCGCTAGTCTGTTGGTGCGCCAGCGAGTGACACGTGGCGCGCTTGGCGCTAAGCGCTAGCCCATGAGCGCAGTGTGCTGTTTCAGAAGCGCAAAGCACAGATTGTGTCTTTGGTTGACACGTGGCAGGTTTTGGCGTTGAGCGCCGGTTCAATGAGCGCAAGAGCGCAATTCATGAGTGCAAGACACTTTTCAATAGCGCAAAGCGCATCTGATCAATTTTAAGATCAAAGAACAAATTTTATGTTCTTCTTAAAGGAGGCTTTGCCTCAATATTCAAGAACAAAAGTTCTTATTTATAAAAGGATTCTGCCTTTGTAGATCAAGAATCTGTGAATGAAGTAAAATATTTCTTTTAATTTTTTTATGATTAGATCTTTTGATCTTTTTATTATCAAATACCTTGGTCTTTTGTAGATCTATAATCTTTTTAGAAGATAGTTCTTCTTTTTATGAGATGATTTCATATTTGTGGTTCAAGAAATAGTTCTTTACCTTGAAGATGAAGAAATGATCTTCTTTTTTCTAAAGGCTTGCCTTTCTTTCTCTTTGAGTTTTCTCAAAGTGTGCATAGGGTTTTCTCTCTCTCTTCTGTGTATTTCAGACTTGAAGTCTAGGGGCCTTTATATTGGGCCAAATGATTTGTTGAATCAGTTTTAAGAGATCTTTCTCTGATTGATTTGGGAATATTTCCCACTGTTGGATCTTTGATCCTAAGGCTTCTGTTTTACAAAAGATAATCTTCTTGTTTTAATAAGATTGGAAAGATCTTTTTATAACAGAATTTTAGTTCTGATTAATTAATAATTTATTATTAGTAGATCTTTTTGATCTAACGGTAGGGGATTTTTATCCCAGCGCTGGCGCACCTACGTTCGGCACGCAGAGCGCAGCGCAACTGCGCTAGCGCACCCGTGTTTGACACGTGGCGCGCAGCGCAACTGCGCTAGCACACCCGTGTTTAACACGTGGCGCGCAGCGTAGAGCGCCGGATCTGAAGCGTTGCTTAAACTTTTAAATTTTGAATTTTGAAACAGAGCTTTGCTCTGATTGGGGGAAAGAAAGCGTCACTTCATTCCAAATCTTGGAATTTGAACAGAGCTTTGCTCTGATTGGGGAAACAAAACTCTTTGACTACCACATCAAAACAGATGTTCCAACTCCGCGATACCTGTTTTAACTCATAAAGCAACTTGCACACGTTTCCACTGCTCCCACTGTCTACGAAGCCCTCTGGCTGTGTACTTATAGACGCTCTCTTCTAAATCACTATTTATAAAAACAGTCATGGCATCCAACCGTCAGATATCGTAGTCATGGTATGTAGCAATGGCAAGTAGGATCCGGATGGACTTAAGCATAGGGAGTACAAAAGGTTTCATCATTATCCACATCTGGTCGATGACGAAAACCTTTTGCAACAAGTCTTAGCTTTGAAAGTCTCAACTTTTCCATGTACACCAAGTAATCTTCTCAAGATATACTTGCTCCTGATGGGGATTTAACCCTTCAGATATAACAACCAAAGTCCATACTTTGTTGGTGTATATGGATTCCATCTCAGATCGCTTAGCATCCAGCCATTCTCACAGAGTCCCCCCTCCTGATGGCCTGCTCGAAACTAGTTGGGTCATCATCTCATGATGCAATCCTCGCTCCCACTGTCATAGAGAAAACCTAAGTATCTCTCAGGTGGATAAGAAACCCTACCAGATCGGCGGAGAGGCTCAGGTTCGTTGGAAACTATTAAATCCTCCGGGTTTACCAAATCATCAGCCGCAGTTTGTATAGTTGGAACTTCTTCCAGTTCTACCTCATGACCACTAATTTCTTCACAAGAAATTTCCTTTCCCAAAGGTGGCATGCTGAGAAACAAAAACACCTTTTGTTCCTCAGTGTGGTAGAAGATATTCCCTTGCGAATGCTTGGGATATCCAACAAACTTCCACAAAACTGACCTTGCCTCGATCTTTTCCGGACTTTGCTTTTAGACATTGGCCGGACAACCCCAAATCTTAACATCCTTAAGAGATGGGCTCTTCCTATACCATATCACATATGGAGTGGTAGACACCTGATTTGATTGGAACCCTATTCAATAGGTATGTAGCTTCACAAGTGCATAACCACCAAAAGGAAATAGGCAACTCAGTAGTACTCATCATAGAGCACACCATATCACATAGGGTGCGATTGTTCCACCCCGATATACCAACATGCTGTGGTGTATACATAGGAGTAATGCCGAGAGAGAATCTCGTTCTCCTTTAGAATAGTCCAGGAATTCCGTGTTAAAGTATTCTCCTCCCTGATCACATCAAAGGACATAATACTTATACCCGTTTTGGTTCTCTACTTCTGACTTATATTCTTTGAATTTCTCAAAAACTTCAGACTTGTATTTCAACAGGAACATATGTCCGAATCTTTAGAGATCATCAGTGAATGTAATGAAGTACAAAGAACCAGTCCTGGCATGTATAGACAGGGGACCTACATACATCAGCATGTATCAATCCTAAGAGTTCATTAACTCTTTCTCTGTTTCCAGTACACGAAGCTTTGGTTATCTTATCTTTGTGACATGACTGGAAAGTTTCACAAGATGTAAATTCAAACAGATTTAAATATGCATCTAAATGTAACTTAACTGGTCGGGTCGCATTGATATGACCTAGTCTACAATGCCTCAAGAAAGATTTGTTCATTTCTGAACTGTTCTTCTTGTGTGTGTTCTGTACGTTAAAGAACTGTGGTTTGATTTAGAACGTATATGCTTTTAGATAACGTGCCTGAGCCGATCAACTCTTGATATAGGAAATGTTCAAAACATTATCCAATAATACAAAATTATATCCTTCTTTACTAAATAAAGAGACCGATATGATGTTGTATATCAGGTTCGGATAACATTCGTTCAGAATCAATGTATTTGGTAATACAGGGTGATAACTGCCAACAAACTTGGCTGCAACACTTGCACCATTTCCAACTCTTGAAACTTATCACCCATTCTCAGTTCTCTACCTATTTGTAGCCCATGTAACATATTATATATGTGGGATCCTATCCGGTATCTCATACCCAGGACGTAAAGGATACTGAGAAACAGTTCTCTGTAATAAACACCCGAAGAAGATGCATCATCATGTACTTTCTTCGTTTTGGCGGCACGGGAATCCTGGTAATCCCCTATTTCCTGCTCGGTCTTATAACAATTATAAGTTGGAGCGGGACCAACGTTCTCCAACTCAGTATAACAAGCGGGTTCGGTCAATACATCCGTATTATTATCTTGATTAAGGCGTGACATGGTCGCTACTGTTCCCCTCCGAAATACGCGGCGGAGACGCGATGGGCGTCTTGCCTGACATTCGGGGCAGATGCTATTTGGTTTTATCCGTCCATCTCTCTGAAGATGCCAAGTTGACTTATGGCACCATGTATCAAAGGTTTAGACGGATGCGGCCGATGTAGCAGACTTCGTCAGATTCCCCCTCGTCTGAGAGATTTTTGATTGTAGGGACGCTCTTCCCTGCAGGCGCAAGCCCCTGCAGTTAATTACGCCACCGCATCGCGGTAACAACTTTCTCCTTCTCCAGCCGGTCACTTCGTGTCGTGGGTGTTTGTTTTGTTTTTGGTTTCCCGTGGATTGTATACGGAGACTAATTTATGTCGTCTCCCGTAGGACACGGATTAGTTCAAATCCGTATTTTCTTAAATTTGGGTTTGGGGTTTTGGTTTAAGGATATGTTAACCATATTTGAGGCTAAGATCAACTTAAACATTTGTTAAGGATACGTTAGTCTAATTTTAGACTAAGATCAACTTAACGGGATCATTTAGATCCAACAAAAGAGCATTTGGGGGCTCGATTTCCGGTTTAAGGACATGGTGGTCCAACATTCCCATTTTTGGGACGAATATTGGTTTAAGGACATCATAGTCCATGAGTTTAAGGACCCCACAGTCCGTATCAATGTATGGTTTTCGGGACCCGTCACCTCTCTGACGACGTTGAAGGATTACAACGACAAATATTAGAGGAGTTCAGGGATGTACCCTTGAACCGGGTATAAATTGATTTGAGGGAGCAGTTGTGCTCAGTTTAATTTAATTTGAGGACTTATGGCCAGAATTGGGTTAAGTCCAGTTAGAAAAATGTCCAACATTTATATTAGGCCTATTTAGGCCTTTTGATTGGGCTTTGCCCTTTTTTAAAATAATGCACAGCATTTATCTTCGCTCTATTAGACCTTTAATTGGGCTCTGCCCTTTTTAATAATGCATGGAATTTAATGTTCTGACAGTGCACCACGTGGCTTGTCATGCGCTCTGCGCCAATTAATGAGCGCAAGGCGCCAGCGCATGTGGAGGTGACACGTGTCACGCTCTGGTGAGCGCAAGCGCAGTGCGTTGCACCAGTGCGCTGCGCTATTGCGCTGCTGACACGTGGCGCGCTCTGGTGCAGTGCGCCAATCCAAGAGCGCAGCGCTATGTTTTTAGGAGCGCAAGGCGCAGATTGACATGTGGCGCTCTCTGGTGACTTGCGCCAATCCAAGGAGCGGAACAACGCAAATCAAAAGTTCAAGGCACTGTATAGTAGCGCAGATCGCTTCTACCTCAAGATTCCAGAACCGATGGTTCATCAAAAGGCAATGCCTTTATATGAAGTAAATTACTTCTATTTTTTTATTGGATCTTTTATTGATCTTTTTCTTTTTTTATGGAAGACCTTGATCTTGTTCTTAGATCATTGATCTTTTTAGAAGAAATTCTTCTTTTTTCAAAGGTTTTTACCTTTTTCTCTCTCTCTTTGAATTCTTCTCAAAGTTTTTTTTAGAAGAGCTCTCTGTATCTCTGAGACTTGGAGTCTAGGGGCCATTATATAGGGCCAATTAGTCTTTTAGGTTAGTTACAGAGATATTTCTCTGATTGATTTGGGGATATTTCCCCACCGTTGGATCTTTAATCCTAGGGTATCTGTTTTACAGAAGATAATCTTCTTGTTTTAACAAGATTAGAAAGATCTTTCTAGAATTTTAATTTTGATTTAGTGCTGGCACAGTTGGCGCAAGCGCACCTGCGCTTGACACGTGTCGCGCAGCGCAACTGCGCTGACACGTGTCGCGCAGCGCAGAGCGCAAGTTATCTGAAGCATTGCTTCTTTTTATTTTTAAAGTTTAAATTTTAAAATAGAGCCTTGCTCTGATTGGGATGCGCTGCCTTGGGCGCAGCACCCCTTGCGCTGGCGTGTCTGCTTTTGACACGTGGCGCTCTGCGCGCAGCGCAAGGGATCTAAAGCGTTGCTTCACCTTTTGAATTTGAAATTCAAACAGAGCTTTGCTCTGATTGGAGGAAACAAATGCCCCTCCCGTTGCGCTCACGTGGCACACACGTGAGTGCAGCGGTGGCAAGATCTGATCCATTGGACCAACTCAGGAGTTGAAGGGGCGCTTAAGCGCCTATAAATAGGACCCTTGGTCCTCAGCAGATGATTATCATTTTCAAGAATTTTATTCTCAGAGCCTTGCTATTGTTTTCCAGAACTCCAAGAGTTAAACTCTAAAAAATTTTAGGTAAAAATTAACTTAAATTAATTTTAATTAATAGAGCCTTACTCTCATAGATCTTTTGATCCAAAGAAAACTCCTTTGGGGTTTCATAAACAGAGCTTTGCTCTCAAGAATTTGTTTCAGGGTTTCTTAACCCACGAACAGAGCCTTGCTCATTGACAAAATATAGATCTTTTGATCTAAAGATGATGAACTCTTAAGAGTTTTTCATGGATCTTTAAGATCTTAAAAAAAAATTTAGAAATTAATTTTTCCTTTGATGGATTTTTCCATCATTATTACAGAGCTAGGCTCTTTCAAGGAATTTTATTCCCTTGTGACCAGAGTTTGACAAGTGTCACTCTGTGACAGAGCTTTGCTCTGAAAAGGGAGATTTTCTCCTTATCTCAAGGGATTTCTCATTTAATAAGAATATTCTTTTGAGGATCTCCTCATTAATTGACAGTCTCATCCAATGATGAGACTGTTTCATTAACTGATGCATTGTCATCTGGATTTTGTGGGTCCCCCTTTGGTCCCCTTCCCACTACATTGCAATGTGGTATAAATTTTAAAGTACCAGGCGTGGGAATTTTTAAAATTAACTTATGATGCTGATAACTGAATCTCGCTTTTTCTTGCAGGCACAATGTCTGCTGATCTTTCATTCCCATTTTTCCGCTCAGAGGGAGGATTCCCTGAGGCGCCGGTGGACCAGGAGGCTTTCGCTCTCATTAAGGATCACGACCCGGAGCATAAGAACCTTCATCTGTGGGGCAGATGGTACAGTGAAATCATCAAGGGACGCCGAAGCTTCTCTTGCGCGACGCCGTCAGAGCCAATCTCGTCGATCCCGTATGCGGATGCACCCCCGGTGAACTATGCCATGGAGGTCATAAATTGGAATTCGGAGGATCTTCTTCAGCCTTCGATTGCTGCCATCCCCATGCAGCCGTCGGCAGCCGTGGACATTCTGGGACGGCGCATATGCCAGGGTGAGGTACGCCCTTGGGGACAACCTTATAACATCGGATTGACCCCTCGACAACCGGCCGGGTATTTGCAGTGGGCCAGGTACATCCTATCAGCGAAGAGGACGCATTTGATGAAGATTGGTCTGTACTCCGCAGTCTACGTCTCATTATTCGAGTACCCTGCTCCTCCGACGTGGTGGGTTAAGGCATTCATAGAACAATGGAACATCCCCACCCTTACCTTTCTTTTGTCGTACAGGGAAGTCTCTATCCCCCTCGAGGAATTTGCTGAGATTTCGGGTTTGCCGGTGAGGGGGGAGCATTATGAAGAGCTACTTCCTCCTGACGAGTACGTCTTCGCCACCAAGCCGCTGGTAATGGTCCTGACGCCGGAGAATGCTATTCAGCACCAGTTTTCAAGTCTTGTGAAGGTGCTGAATATGTATGAAGGTCTCTACTTGGAATCGGGAGGCCGGGGAGTCAGTTTTGCAGATTTCATCGCCCGCTTTCTTCGACCGGAGATTCTATCGCAGCGGAGTGAAAAGTTCGCCAAGCTCGACGACCCCTTCGGCTTCGGCATAGATCGTCAACCAGCATTGGAAGCCGATCAAAAGGGTTTTTGCCTTCCTGATGCTGCGATCATGCCCTTATCAGAAATCGCCGTGCCGGGCATCGACGAGGAGACCTTCTTCCTCCGGTTCCTGGGGTTATGGTTATGCTGGTTCGCGCTCCCCATGCACCCGTGTTACATAAGGCCATTGTTCCCGCAAAAAATTTCTGCGCAGAAGAGTCCAAGGTATCAAATGGAAGCGATACGCTTAAGGAAATGTGAACCAATATCTTCCGGCCTGTATTTTGATAAGTTCCCGAAGGAGAAATATTAAATTCTGATGATATTGGAAGCATCTCGAAAAACCCTTCGATTTGATATATTATGGGCCTCATAATTCATCCGGGATCAAAAGTTATGAGGCATCACGTGTCCACACGTGATGGACCTTTAAAAACCAGCTGGAGGAGCTAAAAGATATAATAAAACTCAGAAAAGACCCCAATGGGGCATCACGTGCTCACACGTGACCATGGGACACGTACAGACACGTGATGGGCTTTTAAAGCCTCTAAAATAATGAATAGAATTTAATTCTAAAAGTCAGAAAATACCTCAACGAGGTATCACGTGCTTAGACGTGACCAATGGTCACGTGTTGACACGTGATGGTTAAAACAACAACATAAACAAGCGGCTGTTAAAAGAACCAATTTGGGGGTCACGTGCTTACACGTGACCAAGGGTCACGTGTCAGCACGTGACTGGCTTCGAAAGCCTTACAGTTAATAGAATTAAATTCTAAAAGCTTCCAAATCTTTCCAAATGGAAAAGGATTATGGGGACCGTTGGATTAAAGATCCAAGGGTGATTAAATATCACCAATTTATGGAAAAATCTTGGACTTGGAAAGATTTCCCCCCTAAATCTAACTGAGATAACAAAGGGATATATTTGGATTTAAAATCCAATGGTGAATAAAATTCACTTAACAATCTAAAGGCCCAGATTAATGATAAGTATAAATCAAATCTCTCAACATACAAATCAAATCTCTCAATGAGAGATTTGCGAAACAAATTGATTCTTTTCCTTCTCCTATAAATAGGAGCCAAGAAAAGAAGATGGGGGATCTACTTTTTTGAGAGAAAAACAGAGAGAGGAGAATTTAATTCTCAAGAGGGGAGAAAAGAAAGGAGAATTTAATTCTCAATAAAGAAAACCCTATGTGAGAAAAGAAAGGGAATAAAACTTCAAACAGAGAATTTAATTCTCAAAATCCAAGAGTTTAACTCTTATACAAAAAAGAACTTAGTTCTTCCTCTAGTTGAAGATCTACAAAAGCACATCTCCCCATAGGTTGAGAATTTAATTCTCATCGGGTCGAGATCCTGCCATGCAGATCCTAAACTTAGAAGGGGAATTGAGTTTTGAGAATTTAATTCTCTAAAATGAAACTATGGTTTAACCCTAATCAAGAATTTTATTCTTTTACATATCTGGGAATTTAATTCCTTTAAAAAGAAATCAGGGTTTTATCCTAAATAAGAATTTAATTCTTTCACGATAGGAATTTAATTCTTCCAAAATCATAATTAGGATTTAACCCTATAAAGAATTCAATTCTTAAAAGATCTCTGTTCATGAAAAGAACTAGGGTCACGTGCCCCCACGTGACCCTTGAAAAGATCCCCTGCAAAGAACTTTGAAGCAACACCTCACGTGCTCCCACGTGACTCCCAAAACGCAGAAAGAAAAAGCAAAGGAAATGAAAGCTTTGGGCGCTCTCACGTGTTATCACGTGACCCCTCAGCAAATGCTTTAACAATTGGCGCACAGATCCCCATCATGTGCCAACACGTGATGCTCTAAAATAAAAATGAAAGTGTTTAACACTTAATGGCAAAACAAAAGAAAAGAAGCTTTGGGCGCTCTCACGTGTCCCCACGTGACCCCTCAGCAAGTGCTGTAATTATCGATGCATAAACCCCCATCACGTGCCAACACGTGATGCTCTAAAATAAAGATGAAAAGTGTTTAACACTTATTCACAGATTTGAGGATAAAACAAAGAAGATCCGGCTTCACATTTAGGGCGCCCTCACGTGTCACCACGTGACCCCTAGTGAGCATTCTAATAGACCAGAGCGGGGGCCTCCATCACGTGCTCACACGTGATGGCCGTCAGAATTAAAAGTGTTAAACACTTACCTGCAGAATAAAATAAAGGAAATCAGGGCGCTCTCACGTGTCCGCACATGACCCCTCCCTCCTTAGTGTTTAACACTAATTGGAAAACTCTCTCTGCAGTGTTTAACACTGATTTCCTTAGTGTTTAACACTAATTGGAAAATTCTATCTACAGTGTTTAACACTGATTTTCTTAGTGTTTAACACTAATTTGGAAAACTCTATTTGCAGTGTTTAACACTGATTTTCTTAGTGATTAACACTAATGTGAAAACTCTATGCTACCGGTGTTTAACACTGATTTGCTTTAGTGTTTAACATTAATTTGAAAGCCCCGTTGCTAGTGTTTAACACTAATTATCTTTTAGTGTTAAACACTAACTTGCTAATCATAATTCTAGTGTTCAACACTGTTGGTCTTTAGTGTTTAACACTAGCTTTAGCCCAATTGGCTAAGTTTCTAGAGGCAAAGCCTCTCCTTCAATGAGCCAACAAAGGGCCAATATTTCAAACATAATTGGACTTAGCCCAAACTGGCCATAAGTCCTCAAATCATCATGAACTGAGCATATCTGCTTTTTCAACCAACTCATTGGTTCAAGGGTACATCTCTGAACTCCTCTGATGTTTGTCGTTGTAATCCTTCAACATCTTCAGAGAGGTGACGGGTCCCGACAACCACACATCAACACGGACTGTGGGGTCCTTAAACTCATGGACTCATGCGTCCTTAAACCAAGATACGGACTGTGGGGTCCTTAAACCCACGGACTTATGCGTCCTTAAACTAACGGACTAATGCGTCCTTAAACACACCCATATGGACTGTGGGGTCCTTAAACCCATGGACTTATGTGTCCTTAAACTACCAATGGACCACTATGTCCCTAAACTGGAGATGGACCACCATGTCCCTAAACTGGAGATGGACCACCATGTCCCTAAACTGGAACAATAGAGCCCAAACGCTCTTTTGTCGGATCTAAACGATCCCGTTAAGTTGATCTTAGTCTCAAACTGGACTAACGTATCCTTAACAAACGTTTAAGTTGATCTTAGCCTCAAATATGGCTAACGTATCCTTAAACCCTCAAACAGATTTTAGTCCCAAATTGGACTACAGGTCTCCCAATTAACTCTGGTTCAAGGGTACATCTCTGAACTCCTCTGATATCTGTCGTTGTAATCCTTCAACGTCGTCAGAGAGGTGACGGGTCCCGACGGCCATAAATTAAATAGACCGCAATGTCCTTAAACTACCAATGGACCACTATGTCCTTAAACTGGAACATGGACCACCATGTCCCTAAACTGGAACAATAGAGCCCAAACGCTCTTTTGTCGGATCTAAACGATCCCGTTAAGTTGATCTTAGTCTCAAACTGGACTAACGTATCCTTAACAAACGTTTAAGTTGATCTTAGCCTCAAATATGGCTAACGTATCCTTAAACCTTTAAACAGACTTTAGTCCCAAATTGGACTATAGATCCCCCAATCGACTTTGGTTCAAGGGTACATCTCCGAACTCCTCTGACACCTGTCGTTGTAATCCTTCAACGTCGTCAGAGAGGTGACGGGTCCTGGCGGCCATACATTTAATCGACCACTATGTCCATAAACTGGAGATGGACCACCATGTCCCTAAACTGGCAATGGACCACCATGTCCCTAAACTGGAACAATAGAGCCCAAACGCTCTTTTGTCGGATCTAAACGATCCCGTTAAGTTGATCTTAGTCTCAAACTGGACTAACGTATCCTTAACAAACGTTTAAGTTGATCTTAGCCTCAAATATGGCTAACGTATCCTTAAACCTTCAAACAGACTTTAGTCCCAAATTGGACTATAGATCCCCCAATCGACTTTGGTTCAAGGGTACATCTCCGAACTCCTCTGACACCTGTCGTTGTAATCCTTCAACGTCGTCAGAGAGGTGACGGGTCCTGGCGGCCATACATTTAATGGACCACTATGTCCCTAAACTGGAACAATAGAGCCCAAACGCTCTTTTATCGGATCTAAACGATCCTGTTAAGTTGATCTTAGTCTCAAATTAGACTAACGTATCCTTAACAAACGTTTGAGTTGATCTTAGTCTCAAATATGGCTAACGTATCCTCAAACCAAAACCCCAAACCCAAATCTAAGAAAATACTGATTTGGACTAATCCACGTCCTACGGGCGACAACATAAATTTGTCTCCGTACACAATCCACGGGCAACCACAAACAAAACAAACACCCACGACACGAAGTGACCAGCTGGAGAAGAAGAAAGTTGTTACCGCGATGCGGTAGCGTAATTAACTGCAGGGGCTTGTGCCTGCAGGGAAGAGCGTCCCCACAATCAAAAACCCCTCAACGAGGGGGAATCTGACGAAGTCTGCTACATCGTCCGCATCCGCTTAAACCTTCGATATACGGTGCCATAAATCAACTTGGCATCTTCGGAGAGGTAGACGGATAACACTAATTAGCATCTGCCCCGAATCTCAGGCGAGACAGTCCATGTCTTGGCCGCCATTCGGAGGGGAACAGATTCTGGCACGCCCGGTGGGACCTTTTCCTCTTTCCACTCCACACTTCGTGTGTCGTGTTCGCGAACAAATCACGGTTTATTGTGGTGGCCTGTGGATTCGAGGTACTAAGATTTGGTGTCTTGCTCCGTGCAGAAAATAGAAGATCAATGGCTTCGAACTACACTGCCTGCAACTGCAACTCTCGCTCGTTCCTTGCTGGAGGAGTGACTTATGGGCCCCAAGCGGCCTCCCTTTTTAAGATGCCAGTGGAGCAGGTAACTCAGGACACCACTGGATTATTCTTCGGGACCATGCTCCCACCGTTGAGCTTCAATGCCACAATGACGTTGAAAGAAGCCCCAAAGAAGTCGGTCTTTGATCGGCTTACCACTACCGCGACCCCACTCAACGGGTCGCCCAACTTCAATACCTCATTTTTCAACAGACTGGGCCAGAATGTCTGCAAACCCGCGATACCCGAAGCTGCCATCCCAAAGCGGATAGCTATCCCGGCTCAAGCGGACGAAATCATTGGAAAGGCTTCTCCTTCCAAAAAGTCAGTTTTTACAAGGATGGCCATTCCGGCTTCTGCTCCAGGCGAGGTCCTCAAAGCTGCTTCCTCTGCCCAGAGGTCTGTCTTTGACAGATTAGACATTGCTTCTCAATGGGTGTCAGTCTTCGACAGGCCAGCACCAATAACGGTCTCTCCTCAAAGCAGGGGGCATGAGGAGGTCACCCCTACGGCTGAGACAACTCCATCCACACGACACGCTCGACGTCGCCACTGGCGCCGAGTGAGGAAGGCTGGGGGAAACTCCCCAGCTGGGATAACTCCGCCAACTCCAACGGTGGGGATCGATGCTGCTGTTCCAACCGGGAACAGCTTTGAATTGCTGAACACGGTGCGCAGAAACTCTCCTACTGCGATACTGAAGAGAACTCCTTCACCTGTGGAGGATACTCCAGAGAAGAAGCTGGAGCAGCCTCCTCAATGGCTACCCTCTAAAATTTACAAGGTCTGGCGACAGATCCAGGAGTCGGTGATTGATCAAGACTATCTCCGCCGACAGAAAATGATGAAGGTCCGGCAGGGGAAGGATTACTCTGTCAAGCCACAAAAAGCAACGGCTACTTGGGTGCCCACTACAACGGCCCCCTCAACTTCAACCACTCAAAAGAAAAGGAGGCCACAAAAATCCCCTGTGAACATGGCGAACCGTAAACGTGCTGAGCACAAACACCCCAAGTCTGAGGGCATGGTGGTGCACACTGTTTATATGGCTTCTGGAAAGGAGGAAAGCCGTGCTTCGACGGGTCACCGACCGCTCACCCGATCCGTAACGAAAGCCCAGGAGCAGCAACAGAAGCTTCAGGAGATGATAACTGCAATGGCCGCACTTACCGGGCCAAAAGAAAGCTCGGAGGCATCATCAGAGCAGCGTCATGAACAAGAAACTGACGCTGACTACCTACGCAGAGTCCTCGAAAAGAAGGACAAAGAAGCCGCAGAGCAAGCGGCTAACATAAAACAAATGGCGCTTCTCTTCCAAGATATGGTAGGGATGATGATCCAGCGAGATCCTCCTGCTGAAGATCCTCCGATTGTCCTTGAAGATGACAAAGGAGAGACATCGAATCCTCCTCCAGCTCTTTCAGCAGCCAAGGAAGAAACCATTTCCAAGGCCGCACTGGATGACCATATAGCTCAGCAAATACGAGCTCACCAGGCAAATGAAGCGGCTGGGCAAATTGGTAGAACCGGACGACCCTACCCGGGCTGGTATGACCAAATTAGTTACCCGCCGGGATATACGATCCCTAAGTTCCACATATATAAGGGGACAGGGAATCCGCATCAGCATGTCGCTCAATTCAGGGCCTTATGCGGCAATACTGGAGGCGATGACAAATTGTTGCTTCTCCAATTCGTCGGCAGCTTAGCAGAAACAGCCTTTGAATAGTATTCGGAGCTACCTAACGACTCTGTCAAAACATTTGCAGAGATGGAGCTACTGTTTACACAAAGATTCGCGAGTGCTAGTGAACGCACCCCGATAACAGCACTGATCAATGCCAGGATAAGGCCAGGCGAAACGTGGGTCCAATATGCAACATGATGGCGGAACCTATGGTCGAAATGCGAACAACGCATCGAAGAAGCACCTGCAGTAGGCATGTTCGTAGGCACTCTTGACCCTCAAGCGGCCATCTCCCAGTTCATGATGTTCTTCAAGCCGACCACCTTCCAGGCCTTGATTGACAAGCTGGCCCAAATGGACCAGATGGGCCATAGGCCTTCCTCTTCAAAGACATAGCCTTGGAATGAAAAGGGCAAAGGGAAAGCAACCTTCCTTGCCGATACTCAGCAACGACCGAGCAACTTAAAGCCGGTTGTTCGTCAAAACAACGTGCGTCCACGCCCATCCCTCGAGGAAAGACTAGGGCGTCCTTACTCGTTTCCCCAGGAAAAAACGAGGAAACTGTTCGAGCTGGCGGTGCGCAACAGACTCATCAATCTGCCGAGTCCAAAGCGTCCGTTGCAGCCAGGCGATGTTAACGATCCCAATTATTGCCCTTACCACCAAACGGTAAGCCACCCGATCGAGGATTGCTTCGTTTTTAAGGGATGGATCGAGGATCAGTACCTACAAGGCAATTTTGCGCTGTCTAAGAAGTGGAAAGTAAACCCACCACAACCGCACACTCCTAAGAAGACAGACACACCGTGGGCAACTTGTTCTTTTGTTGAAGAAGCCCCATGGGAGGTCGTGCTTTCATCCAAAACCAAAAGGATACCGAGTGATCTTCATACGCGCTCGGCGGTCAGATGGAAGAACCCGCTCGAACCTCAAATCATCGAGGGGATGCGGAACCCGCGCCCAATTCCAAAGATCGGTGATGATAGCCAAAGCGCTCACACTCAGCCGTCAAAGTCGTCGAAGAAGAAGACCAAAGAGCCCGTGAAGCCTAGTGACAAGTGCACGGACATGCAAAAGCAGATTGACGCGTTGGAAGAATACAATCAAAAAGCGAGGACTCCAATCACACGCCAAGAATTTCTCAGCCATGTCATTAAGGACGGATATGATGACAATGGAGAAAACTCGTCGGATGAATCTGAAGATTATGTGGCGAGCTGCCATGTGATCTCTCACTCGTTGATAAACGACGAAGGAGCTCCTTACACAGAGAAGCTGGAGGCAGATCCTGAGCCAGAACTTCTAGGACCATCAGACGAAATGATTGATGCATTCCTGAACGAAGCCCGTCTTAAAAGCAAAGCTGATCGAGAGCGCGAGATGACCATATTCGAGAAAGCCAAACGCCGGCGACTAGATGAAAGGGTCGAAGCACTCCCACTGGATCAAAATACATCCGCCGCAAATAAAAGCAGGATCAAGACAAGGAAATGATTCGCCAAAGCTATAGAAATGGGGATGAGGCCGCCCTCTTTCAGAGAAAATTCTCCTGGTGGTATACATTTTGATGAAACGGACGTACACCCTAATTTCTGCTTATATCATCAGAGGATCGCACATCCTACTGAAGACTGCAACTCCTTTAAGTGTTGGTGGCAAGGATATGTCGCTTATAGAAAACACGTCAATAGAATAAAGCGGGAAGCTCGTAGACAGCGAAAAAATACGATAGATGAGCATAAAAGAGTTGCCGGCAATTGTCATAGGGACAAGCTCGGGGGATCACGAGTTCTTACCTTTGGAAGCGATTCTGATGAAGAAACCGCTCTCAACTCTCTCTTTAAGGAATTCATTTCTAAAACAAAAGAATTGGAGAGTTGCGAGAATGTTCAGCCGTACAATCTCATGCTACCCGGAAAGAATCTCGGACCCGCAAACGACGGAGCAAACGAAATGAGAAAGGAAAAGGAAAAAACGGCCTTTGTTGCCAACACTCAACAACAGCCGAGTAACCCGAGACTGTTTTGTCGTCAAAACAACAAGCCGCGACACCTCAATGAGAAGTTGAAACGTCCTTACTCGTTTCCCAAAGATAAAACAAAGAGATTGTTCGAGCTAGCAGTGCGCAGCGGGCTTATCACTCTGCCAGATCCAAAACGTCCATTGCAACCAGGTGACGTTAACAATCCTAGCTATTGTCCCTACCACAGAGTAATGGGTCACCCACTCGACAATTGCTACGTCTTCAAAAACTGGATTGAAGACCAATACCAACAGGGCAAGTTCGCGCTACCCGAAAAGTGGAAAGTAAACCCGCCACAACAACATGCTTCGAAAAAGGTGGATATGCCGGGGGCATCATGCTCGTTCATAGGGAAGGCCTCCTGGACCAAAAAGTTCGGGAACTAAGAATCCGTCTCAAATATGGCAACGATAGACCGAAACGTCATTAAACTAACGATGGACCACTATGTCCTAAAACTGGCTATGGACCGAAACGTCCTTAAACTAACGATTGACCGAAACGTCGTTAAACTACTATCAACCCGCGGCATCCTCAGGCTGGCGTGGTTTAAAAAAAAAAAAAGGTATGTCCATAAGCAAAATGGGCACGGATGAAAACCCGAAAGGGCTCCGTGAGTAAAAACAGCAGGGCTACCGGCGAGTCTTGTGAAAACCCGAAAGGGCGCAACCTCGTTAGAATAAACAAAAAAGAATAAACAAAAAAAAAGAAAAAAAAAAGAAAACGGTATGTCCATAAGCAAAATGGGCACGGATGAAAACCCGAAAGGGCTCCATGAGTAAAAACAGCAGGGCTACCGGCGAGTGTTTGTGAAAACCCGAAAGGGCGCAACCTCGTTAAAAGACACTTACAGGGTCCTCTCGACCTTATAAGGAGAAACCACCCGTGTGAGATCCTTACGACTCACAAGGGAGCAACACATTTAGGGATCCTCACGATTCCTAAGGAGAAAATACACTTGCGAGATCCTCACGACTAGTAAGGAGAACTCTCTTATGGGACCCTCACGGCTCATAAGATTTGAAAGTCTTAAGTTACAGAGACCTAAACCTGTGCTTAAGCAACCCCCACAACTTTCGATATTGCCCTACAAGCGGCTCATATTGACCCTTGTATACAATCCACGGGCACGAATAAATATTTCCCCAATAAAGTCCCATCCGTGACTAGGGATATGCTTATACAGCAAACAACACTTGTAAGTCCTCTCGACTTATAAGGAGAAAACCCTTTTGTAAGATCCTTACGACTTACAAGAGAACATGCACTTAGGAATCCTCACGATTCCCAAGGAGAAAACACACCTACAAGATCCTCACGACTTGTAGGGAGAAATACCTTTGTGAGACCCTTACGGCTCATGAAGTTAAAAGCCATAGCCGACAGGACCTTTAACCCTGTTTACTAAGCCACCTTTGTTCGGTATCGATAGAGGCAAATGATGATTCGCTCCTGGCAATATCCCAGTTGTAGCGATGCTGATGCCTAAAACGGTATCAAATTCCGAGTCCTTCCAAGGCAAATGATGATTCGCTCCTGGCAATATCCCAGACGCAGCGATACTGATGCCAAGATTGGTATCAGATCCCAAATCCCCTACTCGTGAAAAAAAAATCAGCGAGCCCAAAAAAAAATGCATACGAAATAGCCGAAATGATGGGGCGACTTGCAAACAAAATCAGCAAGTAAAAATGTATGCATGCAAAATAGCCGAAATGATTGGGCAACTCGCAATAAAAAGCAGCGAGTAAAAAGAAAAATAGCCGAAATGATTGGGCACCGCGAAAAATAGCCGAAATGATTGGGCAATCGCGATTTTCGCGATATAAAAAGCTGAAATGATAGAGCATCGCGGAAAGAATAAAAAAATGAAAGAATGAAACTTTTTGCCCTACAGGTGAAATCACATCGATCCCTGTATACAATCCAGGGGCACAGCTAAAGAGGGAACCATACCTTCCCAACAGGCTCCATCAGAAAACGAAGCCAAATCTCGACGGTTCATAGACAACCTAGAGACAATCTCGACATTTATCGCAATATTACAGACATGATGTCAACAAATGAAGCAAAAGGAAGATCCTGAGCTTCAGGGTCTCGACGTCAACATCGACAACCTAGAGATCACTAACGGCGTTTCTCCTCACTCCAACCAGATACTAACATGACGTCAACAATCGACCACAGAGTCGCAACGAAACGGAACCATGGCAAAGTCCCTAGTTCCAAATCTCAATGGCCACATCTGCGGCCCGAAGACCAACAACGGTGTGCCTCCTCATTCCAGCAGGACACAGATGTTACACCATCAATCGGAGTGACGGTGAAATCCCAGCTCCACCTCAGCATTCGTCTCGTTACAGCAGACGAGATGTCAACAACAGCGTTCCTTCGCAGTCCAGCAGGACGCAGATGTAACGTCAACAAAAGACCTTATGGTCGAAACAAAGCGGAGTGACGGCAAAATCCCAGCTTCACCTCAGCATTCGTCTCTTTACAGCAGACGAGATGTCAATGACGGTGTTCCTCCGCAGTCCAGCAGGATGCAGATGCAACATCGACGAAAGACCCCATGGTCAGCAAAGCGGAGTGACGGAAAAATCCTAACTCCACCTCAGCATTCGTCTCGTTTCAGCAGATGCAATGTCAACAGCAGCGTTCCTTCGCGGTCCAGCAGGATGCGGACGCAGCGTCAACAAAAGACCTTACGGTTAAAGCAGACGAAGCAAAGGCCAAGTTCCTTGCTTCAACGTCTTGACGGTAACTCATATAAAACCGGAAAGACAATCAGAGATCATCTCACACCGGCATGGAGTGGTCACCACCTCGACGATCGTCTCGATACAGCAGATGAAATGTCACCCCAGCGTTCTTCCCCCAGCAGGATTCAGATGCGCCAAAGCAAACGAAGCGAAGGCCAAATTCCTAGCTTCAGGGTCTTGACGGTAAGTCATATAAAGCCTGAAAGACAATCGGAGATCATCTCGCACCAGTGCGGAGTGGTCACCACCTCGACGATCGTCTCGATACAGCGGATGAAATGTCACCCCAGCGTTCTTCCCCCAGCAGGATTCGGACGCGCCAAAGCGAACGAAGCGAAGGCCAAATTCCTAGCTTCAACGTCTTGACGGTAACTCATATAAAACCGAAAAGACAATCAGAGATCATCCCACATGGAGTGGTCACCACCACGACATTCGTCTCGATACAGCAGACGAGATGTCAACTACAGCGTCCTTCCTCCAACAGGATTCGGACACACCAAAGCAAATGAAGCGAAGGCCAAATTCCTAGCTTCAGGATCTTAACGGCAAGTCATATAAAGCCTCAAAGACAATTGGAGATCATCTCGCACCAGCACGGAGTGGTCACCACCTCGACGTTCGTCTCGACACAGCAGACGCAACATCACCAAAAGGAGTCACGGCAAAATCCGTGGTTCCAAACCTCGACAGTTCACCAGCAACCTAGAGACAACCGCGACATTCGTCTCGACACAGAGGACGCGATGCCAGCAAATGAAGCGAAGTCCAAATTCCTAGCTTCAGGGTCTTGACGGAAAGTCATATAAAGCCTCAGAGACAATTGGAGATCATCTCGCACCAGCACGGAGTGGTCACCACCTCGACGTTCGTCTCGACACAGCAGAGGCAACATCGCCAAAAGGAGTCACGGCAATATCCCTGGTTCCAAACCTCGATGGTTCACCAGCAACCTAGAGACAACCGCGATATTCGTCTCGATACAGAGGACGCGATGCCAGCGAATGAAGCGAAAGCCAAATTCCTAGCTTCAGGGTCTTAACGGCAAGTCATATAAAGCCTGAAAGACCACCGGAGATTATCCCACATGGAGTGGTCACCACTTTGACGTTCGTCTCGATACAGGAGACGCAACATCACCAAAAGGAGCCACGGCAAAATCCCTAGTTCCAAATCTCGACGGTTCATCAGCAACCTAGAGACAACCACGACATTCGTCTTGATACAGAGGACGCAATGCCAGCAAACGAAGCAAAGGCCAAATTCCTAGCTTCAGGGTCTTAACGGCAAGTCATATAAAGCCTGAAAGACTATCGGAGATCATCCCACACCAGCGCGGAGTGGTTATGACTCATCGGGGTTCTCCAAAATGAGCCTAACCTCAAGTAAAAAGTGGCATGGCAAATTCCTAGCGCTTGCTCTTCCGACGGTCAAACTGCCAAGGAGGATTGCTTGAAGACGTCTTGTCCAGCCCCCGAAGGGATCAGAGACACGGCAGTCGCAGGGCTACTCGAACAGCACGATTGCCTATCGAGGAATACATCAGCTCATGCGACGGTACGACGGCCAAAACCATAAGTACCACAGACCCTAACGGACTTCTGTCGTAAAGAGCAGAGGTTAACTGTGACGTTAGGATATTCTTGCGAGATCTGCTCGATTCGTTTCGACTCGTGAGGAAATTGATGTCTTTGCGAGAACTTCTCGATTCGTCTCGACTCGTGAGACAAAGCCTTAGGCAGTAGGGATTAAAAAAACCTGTTTCTTAAGCACTGGGATCCTGCAAGTCGGCCCAAAATGGTCTCTTGCATATTATCCACGGCTCTCACTCTCCGAAGTCGAATTTCGACAAGGAGGGGAACAACCGCTTACGGGTCCTCACGACTCGTAAGAGGGAAAAATTCTCTTACAAGATCCTTACGACTTATAAGAAAAACACACTTAGGAGTCCTCACGACCCCTAAGGAGAAAATACACCTGCGGGATCCTCTCGACTCGTAGGGAGAAAAGTCTTTATGAGACCCTCACGGCTCATAAAGTTGAAAAGTCTTAGGTGGCAGATCCTAACCCTGTCTCCTAAGCCATCACCGCCCTGCAAAGAGGTCAAGATGGACCATCTATGAGCCACACTCGCCAAAGCTACATGCCACTGAAATGGAAAAGCTACTCATGAGCATATAAACTACTTCACGCCAGAGTAAGATATAAAGAGATAGAAGGGTGCGGCTCATGGAGTTAAGAGTTTGGAACTATATCTCTTAATAGTCGAGATTTGAGTCAATGATAAATGACGACGCTTGTGTCCGCTCGTTATCTTCTCAGATCAAGATTCTGAAAGTAATATACCAACCCGAAACTGGTCATACGCTATGCATTACTTTGCACTACTTCACCCACGTATATACTTACGTGGGCAAAGTAGTGGGGGGCATTTGTTCCCGCAAAAAATTTCTGCGCAGAAGAGTCCAAGGTATCAAATGGAAGCGATACGCTTAAGGAAATGTGAACCAATATCTTCCGGCCTGTATTTTGATAAGTTCCCGAAGGAGAAATATTAAATTCTGATGATATTGGAAGCATCTCGAAAAACCCTTCGATTTGATATATTATGGGCCTCATAATTCATCCGGGATCAAAAGTTATGAGGCATCACGTGTCCACACGTGATGGACCTTTAAGAACCCGCTGGAGGAGCTAAAAGATATAATAAAAACTCAGAAAAGACCCCAATGGGGCATCACGTGCTCACACGTGATCATGGGTCACGTACAGACACGTGATGGGCTTTTAAAGCCTCTAAAATAATGAATAGAATTTAATTCTAAAAGTCAGAAAATACCTCAACGAGGTATCACGTGCTTACGCGTGACCAATGGTCACGTGTTGACACGTGATGGTTAAAACAACAACATAAACAAACGGCTGTTAAAAGAACCAATTTGGGGGTCACGTGCTTACACGTGACCAAGGGTCACGTGTCAGCACGTGACTGGCTTCGAAAGCCTTACAGTTAATAGAATTAAATTCTAAAAGCTTCCAAATCTTTCCAAATGGAAAAGGATTATGGGGACCGTTGGATTAAAGATCCAAGGGTGATTAAATATCACCAATTTATGGAAAAATCTTGGACTTGGAAAGATTTCCCCCCTAAATCTAACTGAGATAACAAAGGGATATCTTTGGATTTAAAATCCAATGGTGAATAAAATTCACTTAACAATCTAAAGGCCCAGATTAATGATAAATATAAATCAAATCTCTCAACATACAAATCAAATCTCTCAATGAGAGATTTGCGAAACAAATTGATTCTTTTCCTTCTCCTATAAATAGGAGCCAAGAAAAGAAGAGGGGGGGTCTACTTTTTTGAGAGAAAAACAGAGAGAGGAGAATTTAATTCTCAAGAGGGGAGAAAAGAAAGAAGAATTTAATTCTCAATAAAGAAAACCCTATGTGAGAAAAGAAAGGGAATAAAACTTCAAACAGAGAATTTAATTCTCAAAATCCAAGAGTTTAACTCTTATACAAAAAAGAACTTAGTTCTTCCTCTAGTTGAAGATCTGCAGAAGCACATCTTCCCATAGGTTGAGAATTTAATTCTCATCGGGTCGAGATCCTGCCATACAGATCCTAAACTTAGAAGGGGAATTGAGTTTTGAGAATTTAATTCTCCTAAAATGAAACTATGGTTTAACCCTAATCAAGAATTTTATTCTTTTACATATCTCGGAATTTAATTCCTTTAAAAAGAAATCAGGGTTTTATCCTAAATAAGAATTTAATTCTTTCACGATAGGAATTTAATTCTTCCAAAATCATAATTAGGATTTAAGCCTATAAAGAATTCAATTCTTAAAAGATCTCTGTTCATGAAAAGAACTAGGGTCACGTGCCCCCACGTGACCCTTGAAAAGATCCCCTGCAAAGAACTTTGAAGCATCACCTCACGTGCTCCCATGTGACTCCCAAAACGCAGAAAGAAAAAGCAAAGGAAATGAAAGCTTTGGGCGCTTTCACGTGTTATCACGTGACCCCTCAGCAAATGCTTTAACAATTGGCGGACAGATCCCCATCACGTGCCAACACGTGATGCTCTAAAATAAAAATGAAAGTGTTTAACACTTAATGGCAAAACAAAAGAAAAGAAGCTTTGGGCGCTCTCACGTGTCCCCACGTGACCCCTCAGCAAGTGCTGTAATTATCGATGCATAAACCCCCATCACGTGCCAACACGTGATACTCTAAAATAAAGATGAAAAGTGTTTAACAATTATTCACAGATTTGAGGATAAAACAAAGGAGATCTGGCTTCACATTTAGGGCGCCCTCACGTGTCATCACGTAACCCCTAATGAGCATTCTAACAGACCAGAGCGGGGGCCTCCATCACGTGCTCACACGTGATGGCCGTCAGAATTAAAAGTGTTAAACACTTACCTGCAGAATAAAATAAGGGAAATCAGGGCGCTCTCACGTGTCCGCACGTGACCCCTCCCTCCTTAGTGTTTAACACTAATTGGAAAACTCTCTCTGCAGTGTTTAACACTGATTTCCTTAGTGTTTAACACTAATTGGAAAACTCTATCTACAGTGTTTAACACTGATTTTCTTAGTGTTTAACACTAATTTGGAAAACTCTATTTGCAGTGTTTAACACTGATTTTCTTAGTGATTAACACTAATGTGAAAACTCTATGCTACCGGTGTTTAACACTGATTTGCTTTAGTGTTTAACATTAATTTGAAAGCCCCGTTGCTAGTGTTTAACACTGATTATCTTTTAGTGTTAAACACTAACTTTCTAATCATAATTCCAGTGTTCAACACTGTTGGTCTTTAGTGTTTAACACTAGATTTAGCCCAATTGGCTAAGTTTCTAGAGGCAAAGCCTCTTCTTCAATGAGCCAACAAAGGGCCAATATTTCAAACATAATTGGACTTAGCCCAAACTGGCCATAAGTCCTCAAATCATCATGAACTGAGCATATCTGCTTTTTCAACCAACTCATTGGTTCAAGGGTACATCTCTGAACTCCTCTGATGTTTGTCGTTGTAATCCTTCAACGTCTTCAGAGAGGTGACGGGTCCCGACAACCACACATCAACACGGACTGTGGGGTCCTTAAACTCATGGACTCATGCGTCCTTAAACCAAGATACGGACTGTGGGGTCCTTAAACCCACGGACTTATGCGTCCTTAAACTAACGGACTAATGCGTCCTTAAACACACCCATATGGACTGTGGGGTCCTTAAACCCATGGACTTATGTGTCCTTAAACTACCAATGGACCACTATGTCCCTAAACTGGAGATGGACCACCATGTCCCTAAACTGGAGATGGACCACCATGTCCCTAAACTGGAACAATAGAGCCCAAACGCTCTTTTGTCGGATCTAAACGATCCCGCTAAGTTGATCTTAGTCTCAAACTGGACTAACGTATCCTTAACAAACGTTTAAGTTGATCTTAGCCTCAAATATGGCTAACGTATCCTTAAACCCTCAAACAGACTTTAGTCCCAAATTGGACTACAGGTCTCCCAATTAACTCTGGTTCAAGGGTACATCTCTGAACTCCTCTGATATCTGTCGTTGTAATCCTTCAACGTCATCAGAGAGGTGACGGGTCCCGACGGCCATACATTAAATGGACCGCAATGTCCTTAAACTACCAAAGGACCACTATGTCCCTAAACTGGAACATGGACCACCATGTCCCTAAACTGGCAATGGACCACCATGTCCCTAAACTGGAACAATAGAGCCCAAACGCTCTTTTGTCGGATCTAAACGATCCCGTTAAGTTGATCTTAGTCTCAAACTGGACTAACGTATCCTTAACAAACGTTTAAGTTGATCTTAGCCTCAAATATGGCTAACGTATCCTTAAACCTTCAAACAGACTTTAGTCCCAAATTGGACTATAGATCCCCCAATCGACTTTGGTTCAAGGGTACATCTCCGAACTCCTCTGACACCTGTCGTTGTAATCCTTCAACGTCGTCAGAGAGGTGACGGGTCCTGGCGGCCATACATTTAATGGACCACTATGTCCCTAAACTGGAGATGGACCACCATGTCCCTAAACTGGTAATGGACCACCATGTCCCTAAACTGGAACAATAGAGCCCAAACGCTCTTTTGTCGGATCTAAACGATCCCGTTAAGTTGATCTTAGTCTCAAACTGGACTAACGTATCCTTAACAAACGTTTAAGTTGATCTTAGCCTCAAATATGGCTAACGTATCCTTAAACCTTCAAACAGACTTTAGTCCCAAATTGGACTATAGATCCCCCAATCGACTTTGGTTCAAGGGTACATCTCCGAACTCCTCTGACACCTGTCGTTGTAATCCTTCAACGTCGTCAGAGAGGTGACGGGTCCCGACGGCCATACATTTAATGGACCACTATGTCCCTAAACTGGAACAATAGAGCCCAAACGCTCTTTTATCGGATCTAAACGATCCTGTTAAGTTGATCTTAGTCTCAAATTAGACTAACGTATCCTTAACAAACGTTTGAGTTGATCTTAGTCTCAAATATGGCTAACGTATCCTCAAACCAAAACCCCAAACCCAAATCTAAGAAAATACTGATTTAGACTAATCCACGTCCTACGGGCGACAACATAAATTTGTCTCCGTACACAATCCACGGGCAACCACAAACAAAACAAACACCCATGACACGAAGTGACCAGCTGGAGAAGGAGAAAGTTGTTACCGCGATGCGGTAGCGTAATTAACTGCAGGGGCTTGCGTTTGCAGGGAAGAGCGTCCCCACAATCAAAAACCCCTCAACGAGGAGGAATCTGACGAAGTCTTCTACATCGGCCGCATCCGCTTAAACCTTCGATATACGGTGCCATAAATCAACTTGGCATCTTCGGAGAGGTAGACGGATAACACCAATTAGCATCTGCCCCGAATCTCAGGCGAGACAGTCCATGTCTTGGCCGCCATTCGGAGGGGAACAACCATCTATCTTCTACCCAGCGCATCGGATGGTGGCTGGTATACAGTTGTCAGTCGGAATCGCCGGGCTGGCTCACCTGTATCATGGACTCAGTGTGGCGGCGGACGTAAATGAACCAGGGGTGCAACCTGCCAATTTCCCGATGCACTACTTCACTTCGTGGATGGAAATGCATGTGCTCGGGGTATTTAGCATTCATAAGAGCCCCTCGTTTTTCGAGAAGTGCAGACTCCCAAGAGTTATGCAGCTGATTGGCGCCTATATTGTGAATCTGTCTCCGCGAGAAGCTAGGGGGTTGCTTCTTCGTCCGCGCACGGTCGGAGCGAGCATTTCTTTCATGGACAGAGTCGTGACGATCGACCCGGAGACCTCCAAGGCGGTGTTGGCGCTGCATGATGGTTTCAAGGACAGGGCCTCCGTATTGAAAGCATGGGAGATTCTTCACTTATACTCCATTCGGTCGGGCTTCTTGGTGTTCAGGCAAAACGATATGGCGCTCTTCATGAGGTACAACCCCCATCGGTTCTCCCAACAATTAAGCTATAACCAGGGGGTCCCACTGGAGGCGTTTTTGGAAGAGCCTGCGGCCACCAAGGAGGGGATACGGAGCGCGCTGCACCACTTTATACGGCTGAACACGGGCTCCCACTTCTTTATCAGCGAGCCGAGCTGCGTCCCATGGGCCCTCAACGTGTACGTGGCTTGGTACGCGCACGCGATGGGTGCTGTTATCCGCGAAGAAAAGTGGTTGTTGGTTGACCGCAAGGGTGTGCCCCCCGGCAGCGACCGCAAAGCTCCCCTGAGGCCAAAGATCCCTGTCGTTCCTCCGCTGAGAGATGCTGGAGCCAAGCCACCACGCGTGCTGAGCCCTCCACGCGGATTACCCCGTGATTCTGTGGACGTGCCCTCAGCGCCCCATGCGCCGGTGGAGACGGTGAATGTGGTTTCGCCTGAGTCCGGCGTGGACTCGGACATCGGGACCCGCCGTCCCAAGGTGCCCACGAAACGTTAGTTGATTTTGGGTGCATCCGGGGTTCGCGCGCAAAAGAGGAAGAAGAAGTCGGTTCTTTCTCTTGATGCCATATTCGGCTTAGAGCCTCAGGCCCCTCTTACCGAAGGCCTAAGTGAGTATGGAACCAACGAGGGTTTCTTCGTGGCACAAGAAGACACCGACCTCGACGCCGCTATTGCGGCTTCTGAGCGATCGGGAAGGCTAGAAGCGTGGTTGGCTAAACTCGCGCAATCAGGTAATCACCAGTTGTATTCTTCATCATTTCATCGTACTTTTATCATTATTTTTGACTAACGCTTTTCCTTTTTAAACAGGTATTTCTACCGAAGAAGCCATCACTGCTTCCCTCAAAACCTTCCAGGAAGAAGAGATGAAACGCACTCTATCGGGTGTTGGTATGTCTCGGCTCACTGAGTCTTTGTTCTCCTTTTTTATGGCCAATCTAATCCTTTCTTTGTCTCTTTGCAGGGGCCGCGGGATCTACTGCGCAAGCCGATGCGGGGATTCTCCCCGGTCCAGCTACCGATGTTCCGGCCTCTTCGGAATTGCCACAAGAGACCCGACTCAAAAAGTCGATGATGGATGCCATGAAGGCTCTGGAGGCAAGTCTAAACGCGGACGACGACGCCTTGAAGAAGGAGGCTTCCAAGAGGTCCGTCGTGACGGCCCGGGAGGAGAGGAATACGCTTGAGGCGCGCAGCGAAGGAGCGCAGCGCTGCTTTGGCCGTTGGAGCGGGCCCAAGTGCCGTTACTCCCGCTGCTACTCCTTCCGAGGAGCCACCGGTCGCCTTGTCTACTGCTCATAGACGGGAGGTGCGTGCAGTTCGAGAAACCAACGATCAATCCACCTCAGGTAACGTGTTTTTCGAGGCTTTATTGTAAGAGTTGTAAAACTATCGGTTCTTATACATCTTGTCCTGCAGGGCCAAGTCCAACTGAAGGAGCGGAGGAAATCGTCGAGCCTGAGGGGACGATGGAGAAGGTAGCATCTGATACCGAGGCGACGGTAGGCGGTGCAGCCATAGTCACCGGGCCTGAGCTAGTGGCTGACGAGACAGTCACGCCTACTATGCCCGAGAAGGTTGCTGATGCCGAGCCCGAGGGGGCGGTAGGTGAGACGGCTGCTACAACCGAGCTTGGGGTTGCAGCGGATGAGACGGCTGTGACTGCTGAGCTCGAAGCGGTAGCCGGTGAGACGGCTGCTACGGTCGCTGACCAAGAGATGGTAGTGGATGAGACGGGCATGATTGCTGACCATGAGATGGCCGCTCTTTCTCAAGAGTCGGGTGCCGCTCCGATCATCGCTCTCCCCATTTACGACTCCTTGTCGTCTTTCGGCGTCGCGAGCATGACTAAGGCTCCCGTAGAGTCTTGTGATGAGGTAACGGGAGGTGACCTCATGCCAATGGAGGAGGGAGACGCCGCCGTTTTGGCTGGCGACTCATCAGGTAAATTTTGGGTCACCGTCCATTTTATTCTGCAATCCTTCCTGATAGGACTTATCTTGTTTCTAACGCAGGTGCGGCTAGTGTTGATGCCCCTTTACTCGAGGGAGCACCCTCAGTTACCACCCTGACTGTGGCCACATCTCTACCCTCTCTCGTACCGTCGCAAATGCTGGAAGGTATGGATTTGTGACTTATCAGTCTCATCTTTAGGCTGCATAATTTATGTACTGACGTTGTACTATTGCGTCTTTGCAGGAGTGCTTTTTGATCACCTGTATCAGGTGCTGCACCCACACTTCTCCTTCCCGTCGGAGCTTGCTTCCTCCAGTGGCGCTGGTGAGTATAGTTTTCAATTAAAGCTCTTTTTTTTCCAATAATGAACTTGTTTCTGACTCTTCCTTGCCCTGATAGCAGTGCTACAGATCGAAGGAGGAGATGAGAGATCAGTCGCGCCACCAGTCCTCCCGGCTTTGCCTCCTCCTGTGGCTGGTATAGTAGACTCCATCATTGATGACTTTCTTATATTTGTTTGAATCGTCATTTGATTGTGTTTTGTTCTGCAGCTGTCACTCCGGCTCCGGTTCCTTTCGAGTCTCGCATCATGATGCCGGCAGGCCCATTCTCCAGACGTCCATCCTCAAAGGGTGCTGCGATGAGTTTGAGTATGTTGAGCGGATGTATCGAAGAGCTTGACGCAGAAGCTCCCCCATCTGCCGCAGATTCACTGCGGAGGTTAATCCGATGCTGGCGACGCTTGTAAATTTTCATAATGAAGGCGTCGTCGAGTCTTGGGTTAATCACTGCAGGGAAATCGAGGCCCGTCTGCATCAGCTGGAGCTCATGCGTCCTGCCCTCGAGATTTTGGACGCGAATACTCAACGGGCTGCATGGATCGAGCAGAGTGCGTCTTTCCTCCGCCATCTGGAGCAAGAAGCTGCTTTAAGGCGGAGGGAATGAAAGGAGACCTCAAGTGAGTCCGCCCGACTGCATACTCAGGTGGATGCAAATGCTGCACAGTTGAAGGTTATCTTTGAAGGCCTTCGGCGATGCATCTCTGACGGGTTAACACTGAAGCAACAGCTTGACGTCGTCGAGCGGGATGCACAAAATTGCGAGGCAGCTCAGCAGGCAGTTTAGGAACAGCTTTCATCTTACTTGCAGCAGCGGGCCCAGGTGGAAGCAGAAGTGGCCGCGGCAGGCGCTCAGGAGGAGGCGTTGAAGGAAGTGCGAGAGCAGCTTGCAGATTTGTTGAAGACGCTTCCTTCTCCATGAACATTTTGTATCAATCATACACTTGTAATCTTTGAATAATATGTATCCATTCTTAATTCTTTTATGCGATTCGCCTTGTACTTAATTGAATTCATGAATAAAGATACACACATTTTTTTTTTGCAATGTCTTGTGTCATCTCTGTGCTTTCCCCCTTCTTTTATTATCAGCATGTTATCTTAGTAAGCATGGTCGACAGATGATAGAGCGAGCATCCTGCCTTGGCTTCTTTAAGAGGTAGTGATGGCTTAAGCCGCAAGTTCAGATCTGTTGCCTAAGACTTTTCAACTTTATGAGCCGTGAGGGTCTCACAAAGACTTTTCTCCCTACGAGTCGAGAGGATCTCGTAGGTGTATTTTCTCCTTAGGCGCCGTGAGGACTCCTAAGTGTGTTTTCTCTTGAGAGTCGTAAGGATCTCACTAGAGAATTTTCCCTCTTACAAGTCGAGAGGACTCGTAAGCGGTTGTTTCCCTCCTTGTCAAGATTCGACCTTGGAGAGTGTGGTCCGTGAATAGTATGCAAGAGTCCGTTTTGGACCGACTTGTAGGACCCCAGTGCTTAGGAAATAGGTTTTTTAATCCCCGATGCCTAAGGCTTTTCCTCACGAGTCGAGACGAATCGAGAAGTTCTCGCAAAGACACTAATTTCCTCACGAGTCGAGACGAATCGAGCAGTTCTCGCAAGAATATCCTAACAATTAACCTCTGCTCTTTATGACAGAGGTCCGTTAGGGTCTGTGGTACTTAGAGTTTTGTCCATCGTACCGTCGCGTTGGCTGATGTATTTTTCGATAGGCGATCTTGCTGTTCGAGTAGCCTTGCGACTGTCGTGTCTCTGATCCCTTCGGGGGATGGACAAGACGTCTTCAAGCAATCCTCCTAGGCAGTTTGACCGTCGGAAGAGCAAGCGTTAGGAATTTTGCCATGCCACTTTTTACTTGAGGTTAGGCTCATTTTGGAGATCCCCGATGAGTCATAACCACTCCGCGCTGGTGTGGGATGATCTCCGATAGTCTTTCAGGCTTTATTTGACTTGCCGTTAAGACCCTGAAGCTAGGAATTTGACATTTGCTTCGTTTGCTGGCATTGCGTCCTCTATATCGAGACGAATGTCGCGGTTGTGTCTAGGTTGCTGGTGAACCGTCGAGGTTTAGAACTAGGGATTTTGCCGTGGCTCCTCTTGGTGATGTTGCGTCTACTGTGTCGAGACGAACGTCGAGGTGGTGACCACTCCGCACTGGTGCGAGATGATCTCCGATTGTCTTTCAGGCTTTATATGACTTGCCGTTAAGACCCTGAAGCTAGGAATTTGGCCTTCGCTTCGTTTGCTGGCATTGCGTCTGCTGTGTCGAGACGAACGTCGAGGTGGTGACCACTCCGCACTGGTGCGAGATGATCTCTGATTGTCTTTCAGGCTTTATATGACTTGCCGTTAAGATACTGAAGCTAGGAATTTAGCCTTCGCTTCGTTTGCTGGCATTGCGTCTGCTGTGCCGAGACGAACGTCGAGGTGGTGACCACTCCGCACTGGTGCGAGATGATCTCCGATTGTCTTTCAGGCTTTATATGACTTGCCGTTAAGATCCTGAAGCTAGGAATTTGGCCTTCGCTTCGTTTGCTGGCATTGCGTCTGCTGTATTGAGACGAATGCCGCGGTTGTCTCTAGGTTGCTGGTGAACCGTCGAGGTTTGGAACTAGGGATTTTGCCGTGGCTCCTTTTGGTGATGTTGTGTCTGCTGTGTCGAGACGAACGTCGAGGTGGTGACCACTCCGCACCGGTGCGAGATGATCTCCGATTGTCTTTCAGGCTTTATATGACTTGCCGTTAAGACCCTGAAGCTAGGAATTTGGCCTTCGCTTTGTTTGCTGGCATTGCGTCTGCTGTGTCGAGACGAACGTCGAGGTGGTGACCACTCCGCAATGGTGCGAGATGATCTCCGATTGTCTTTCAGGCTTTATATGACTTTCCGTTAAGACCCTAAAGCTAGGAATTTGGCTTTCGCTTTGTTTGCTGGCATTGCGTCTGCTGTGTCGAGACGAACGTCGAGATTGTGACCACTCCGCACTGGTGCAAGATGATCTTCGATTGTCTTTCAGGCTTTATATGACTTGCCGTTAAGATCCTGAAGCTAGGAATTTGGCATTCGCTTCGTTTGCTGGCATTGCGTCTGCTGTATTGAGACGAATGTCGCGGTTGTCTCTAGGTTGCTGGTGAACCGTCGAGGTTTGGAACTAGGGATTTTGTCGTGGCTCCTTTTGGTGATGTTGCGTCTGCTGTGTCGAGACGAACATCGATGTGGTGACCACTCTGCACTGGTGCGAGATGATCTCCGATTGTCTTTCAGGCTTTATATGACTTGCCGTTAAGACCCTGAAGCTAGGAATTTGGCCTTCGCTTCGTTTTCTTTGTCACGTCCGAATCCTGTTGGAGGAAGAACGCTGTCGTGACATTTCGTCTGTTGTGTAGAGACGAACGTCGAGGTGGTGATCACTTCATGTTGGTGTGAGATGATCTTTGATTGTCTTTCAGGCTTTATATGAATTGCCGTCAAGACCCTGAAGCTAGGAATTTGGCCTTTGCTTCATTTACTGGCGTGTCCGAATCCTGCTGGAGGAAGAACGCTGTCGTGACATCTCGTCTGTTGTATCACGACGAATGCTGAGGTGGAGCTGGAATTTTGCCGTCACTCCGCTTTGTTTCGACCGTGAGGTCTTTTGTTGGCGTTGTATCTGCATCCTGCTGGACTGCGAAGGAACGCCGTTGTTGACATCTCATCTGCTGTATCGAGACGAATATTGAGGTGAAGCTGGGGTTTTGCGGTCGCTTCGCTTTGTTTCGACCGTGAGGTGTTTTGTTGGCGTTGTATCCGTATCCTGCTGGACTGCGAAGGAACGCCGTTATTGACATCTCGTCTGCTGTATCGAGACGAATGTTGAGGTGAAGCTGGGATTTTGCCAACGCTTCGCTTTGTTTTGACCGTGAGGTCTTTTGTTGACGTTGTATCCGTATCCTGCTGGACTGCGAAGGAACGTCGTTGGTGATCTCTAAGTTGTCGATATCGATGTCGAGACCTTGAAGCTAGGGATCTTCCTTCGCTTCGGTTGTTGACATTGTGTCTGCAATATTGCGACAAATGTCGAGGTTGTCTCTAGGTTGTCTATGAACCGTCGAGATTTGGCTTCGCTTTCTGGTGGAGCCTGTTGGGAAGATATGGTTCCCTCTTTGTTTGTGCCCCTGGATTGTATACAGGGATCGATGTGATCTCACCTGTAGGGCAAAAGTTTCATTCATTTTTTTTATATTATTATTTTATTTCCGCGATGCTCTATCATTTCAGCTTTTATATCGCGAAGGTCGCGATTGCCCAATCATTTCGGCTGTTTTTTTTTACTCGCTGCTTTTTATTGCGAATTGCCCAATCATTTCGGCTGTTTTTGTATGCATACATTTTTACTGGCTGATTTCGTTGCAAGTTGCCCCATCATTTCGGCTATTTCGTATGCATGTGTGGCTTGCTGTCTTTTCGCCGCAAGCTTGGAATTAGACACCAGTTTCGGCATCAGCACCGCTACAACTGGGATATTTCTAGGAGCGAATTATCATTTGCCTCTGTCGACATTGAACAAAGGTGGCTTAGTAAACATGGTTAATATCCTGTCGACTAAGGCTTTTGACTTCATGAGCCGTAAGGGTCTCACAAAGGTATTTCTCCCTACAAGTCATGATGATCTCGTAGGTGTGTTTTCTCCTTAGGAATCGTGGGGATTCCTAAGTGTATGTTCTCTTATAAGTCGTAAGGATCCTACAAGAGTGCTTTCTCCTTATAAGTCGAGAGGACTTACAAGGGTTGTTCACCGTGCGAACATATCCCTAGTCATGGGTGGGACTTTGCTGGGGAAATGCTTATTCGCGCTCGTGGATTGTATACAAGGGTCAGTATTGAGCCACTTGTAGGGAAATATCGAAGGTTGTGGGGGTTGCTTAAGAATGGGTTCAGGTCTCTGTAACTTAAGACTTTCAAATCTTATGAGCCGTGAGGGTCCCATAAGAGAGTTCTCCTTACGAGTCGTGAGGATCTCGCAAGTGTAATTTCTCCTTAGGAATCGTGAGGATCCCTAAGTGTGTTGCTCCCTTGTGAGTCGTAAGGATCTCACACGGGTGGTTTCTCCTTACAAGGTCGATAGGACCCAGTAAGTGTCTTTTAACGAGGTTGCGCCCTTTCGGGTTTTCACAAACACTCGCCGGTAGCCCTGCTATTTTTACTCACGGAGCCCTTTCGGGTTTTCATCCGTGCCCATTTTTCTTATGGTCATACCGTCTTCTTCTTCTTTTTTATTCTTTTTATTCTTTTTTTCTAACGAGGTTGCACCCTTTCAGGTTTTCACAAGACTCGCCGGTAGCCCTGCTGTTTTTACTCACGGAGCCCTTTCTGGTTTTCATCCGTGCCCATTTTGCTTATAGACATACCGTTTTTTTTTACCATGTCAGCCTGGGAATGCCGTGGGTTGGTAGTAGTTTAACGACGTTTCGGTCATCGGTCAATGTACGATTACGCAGCTAAATTTTGCCGCAAATCTTCATATGTTTTGTGCCGGAGGTGGACTCCTTAAAGAGAGGGCTGAGGGCGACTTCTTCGTCAGAGTCGCTTCCAAAGGTTATAACTTGCGATCCCTTGGTGTCGGCTATGTGACAACTGCCAGCAGCTCTTTCACGCTCATATGTTGTGCTTTTCTGTTCCCAACGAGCCTTGCGCTTCACTTGTTGAAGGTGTCGTCGATGGGCAACATATCCCTGCCACCAGTTTTTAAAGGCTAAGCATTCATCGGTGGGGTGTGCAATCCTATGATGGTATAACCAGAAGTTAGGATGTATGTCTGCTTCGTCAAGACGTATATTGCCAGGGGAATTTCATTTGAGAGAGGGCAACTTCATTCCTATTGCCAGGGCCCTAGCGAATTGATTACTTACTTTAAGCTTGCTTTTGCTGGCGATAGGGACACTTTGCTCCATTCAGGGCGTCTCGACCTTGTTTCCCTCAATCAGAGCAAAGCTCTGTTGGAAATTCAAAATTCAAATTTTGAAGCAACGCTTCAGATTTCGGGCGCAACGCGCCACGTGTCAGGCGCGGATGCATCAGCGCACCCAATCAGAGCAAAGCTCTGTTTAAAGCAAAATCAAAGGAAGCAACGCTTCAGTTGCGCAAGTACTGCGCTGCGCGACACGTGTCAGCACACATGCGCTAGCGCAGTTGCGCTGTGCTATGCGCGACACGTGTCAGCGCAGATGCGCTCGCGCAGTTGCGCTGCACTGTGCGCTGCGCGACACGTGTCAGCGCAGATGCGCTAGCGCAGTTGCGCTTTGCGCTGCATGACACGTGTCACGCTCTAGGGCATCTGCGCCAAACAGAATTAAGATTTCAAAGAAATCTTTCTGTTCTTGTCAAAACAAGAAGATTTTCTTCTGTAAAACAGGAGCCCTTGGATCAAAAATCCAACGGTGGGGAAAATTCCCCAAATCACTCAAAGAAAGATCTCTCTAACAAATTTAACTAATTTATGGGTACTATAAAAAGACCCCTATACCTCAATTCAAAGGCATCAACATTTCTTGAAAAAAAGTCAAGAGCTTCAAACAGAGAGAACTCTGAGAAAATTTCAAGAAAAAGGTAAAAACCTTCACGAGAGAGAAGAAATTTTTTCTAATAGATCATTGATCTAAAAACCAGATCAATGATCCTTACATAATAAACAGTGCTTTCACTTCTTATGAACCACTGGTTCTTTAAAACAAGAAAAAAACAAAAATAAAAAAAAATAGTGCTTTGCACTTTTATGAACCTTTGGTTCTTGAAATGAAAAGAAAAAACTTGTTTTTCTTTGATCTAAATTAGATCAAGAAATCAAATAGTGCTTTTATGAACCATTGGTTCTTAAATCTAAAAGATTCTCAAATTAATAGTGCTTTGCACTTATAAATCTGCACTGTTGCGCTCTTGGGCTGGCGCAAGCCACCAGAAAGCGCCACGTGTCAGCGTCTGAGCCATTTGCGCTATGCGCTTTTGAAATAGAGCTTTGCTCTCTAAAATTGGCGCAACTCACCAGAGCGCGCCACGTGTCAGCAGCGCAAGCGTAGCGTACTAGCACAGCGCACTGCGTCTGCATGACACGTGTCATCACCATAAGCGCTTGCGCTCTTTGACTGGCGCAAAGCGCCTGAATAATGCAATGCATTTCTTTTGTTAAAGGGCCATGCCCAAGTCAAAAAGACCTAGCAGGCCAAAATAAATTGCAAAGCAATAAAAAGGGGCAGAGCCCAAGTAAAATTGAGTCTCTACATCATTTATAAATAGGCAGAGCCCCAAAACAAATTGATGCTCTGCATCCTTTATGGGCAGAGCCCAGATCAAAATAAAAAGAAATGCAATGTAAAAAAAACAAATAAAAATGATGAGTATTTTCCAACTGGACTTAGCCCAATCATGGCTGTAAGTCCTCAAATTAAATTGACTGAGCACGGCTGCTCTCTAAATCAATTTATATCTGGTTCGAGGGTACATCTCCGAACTCCTCTGACATCTGTCGTTGTAATTCTTCAATGACGTCAGAGAGGTGATGGGTCCCAACGAACACACACTATACGGACTGCGGGGTCCTTAAACTCGTAGACCGAAACGTCCTTAAACTAATATTGGACCGAAACGTCATTAAACTAATATTGGACCGAAATGTCCTTAAACTAATGTCGGACCACTACGTCCCTAAACTGGAATATAGACCACCACGTCCGTAAACTAGAATACGGACCACCACGTCCCTAAACTGGAATACGGACCACCACGTCCCTAAACTGGAACAATAGAGCCTCCAAACGCTCTTTTGCCGGATCTAAATGGTCCCGTTTAAGTTGATCTTAGCCCCAAAAACGGCTAACGTATCCTTAAACGTTCAAATGGACTATAAAACTCCAAATCAACTTTGGTCCAAGGGTACATCTCTGAACTCCTCTGACACCTATCGTTGTAATTCTTCAACGACGTCTGAGAGGTGACGGGTCCTGACAGCCATATAATAAATGGATCACCACGTTAAGTTGATCTTAGTCTCAAACTGGACTAACGTATCCTTAACGAACGTTTAAGTTGATCTTATCCGCAATACGGCTAACGTATCCTTAAACTAAAAAACACCAAACCCAAATCTAAGTAAATACGGATTTAGACTAATCCACGTCCTACGGGTGACGGCATTACTCAGTCTCCGTATACAATCCACGGGCAACCACATACAAAACAAACACACACGACACGAAGTGAAATTCTGGAGAAGGAGAAAGTTGTTACCGCGATGCGGTAGCGTACTTAACTGCAGGGGCTTGCGCCTGTAGGGAAGAGCGTCCCCACAATCAAAAACCCCTCAAGCGAGGGGGAATCTGACGAAGTCTGCTACATCGGCCGCATCCGTTTAAACCTCCGATACACGGTGCCATAAATCAACTTGGCATCTTCGGAGTGGTAGACGGGTAAAACCAAATAGCATCTGCCCCGAATCTCAGCGTCAGGACTTCACGGTCTTGTGCGCCGTCTTTCGGAGGGGAATAGATTCTGGCACGCCCGGTGGGACCTTTTCCTCTTTCCACTCCACACTTCGTGTGTCGTCTTCGCGAACCAATCGTGGTTTGTTAAATGGTTGCCTTTGGATTTCAAGTTATTAAGATTTGGTCTTTTGCCTGGCGCAGAACTCAAGCATCAATGGCCTCTAACTGCACCAACTGCTCGAAGTGCCACTGCAACGGACGCTCCACCTCTCCCGGAGGTGTAGCATATGGGCCCCAAGCGGCTTCCTTCCTCGCTCTGCCGGTAGACCAGGTGACCCAGGCCACCACCGGCCTGTTTTTCGGGACCATTATCCCGCCTACAAGCTTCTCTATGCCAATACCTACATCGGAAGTGAACAAGAAGTCGGTCTTCGACCGGCTCACTACCACGACGGCCCCTGTCAACGGGTCGCCCACTGCCAAACCAACAGCTTCGGTTTTTGCCAGGCTGGATCAGAACTCTAAATTGGCTGTCCCAAAGAAGGCAATGACTGCTGCTCCAGAAGTCGTTAAGGTGGCTTCCCCTGTCCCCCTGCTCGAGGATCTGTCTTCGACAGGTTGAATATCACCCCTCAAAGGACAACCTCAGTCTTTAAGAGGTTAACACCAGCGGCGCCTCATTCAGACAGGGGGAAAAAAGAAGCTGTCTCTATCTCCGAGCCAGTCCCAATGGCTCGCCGTGCTCGACGTCGCCATTGGCGACGAGTGAGGAAGGCAGGGGGCAACTCCCCCTCAGGGCTAACTCCACCGGCTCCAGTGGTGGAAGTCAACGCTGTTGTTCCAACTGGGAACAGCTTTGAACTGCTGAGGAGGGTACGTAAGAACTTTCCAACCGCTACACTGAAAAGATCTCCTCCGCCCGCAGAGAGAGTTCCGGAAACAAAGCAAGAACAGCCCTCTCAACGGCTTTCCTAAAAAATATATAAAGTTTGGCGAAGAGTTCAAGACTCCGTGATTAACCCAGATCACTCTCGTCAGCGAAAGAAGACGAAGGTGCAAGAAGGAAAAGACCGTCCGATCAAACAGGAAAGGATGACAGTCGGTGCCCACTGCAACGGCCCCTTCAACTTCGACGGCCCACAAAAGAAGAAGGCCAGAGAAAACCCCCGCGCTGGCGACAAATATCAGAGGTGGTGAACCCAAACGCCCTAAGTCAGGGGGCATTGTAGTTCATACCGTCTATGTGGCATCTGGTAAAGAAGACAGCCGCATATCTACGGGTCATAGACCGCACACGCGGTCAGTGACCAAGGCACAGGAGCAGCAACAGAAGCTCCAAGAAATGATGAATGCTATGGCCGCACTTACCGGGCCAAAAGAAAACCCTGAAACATCCTCGGAAGAACGCCAAGAGGAAGAAACCGACACCGAATTCCTTCGTAGAATATTGGAAAAGAAGGACAAAGAGGCTGCTGAACAAGCAGCCAACATACAACGTATGGGCCTCCTCCTCCAAGACATGATAGGGATGATGATACAACAAGATCCTCCGGCTGAAGAGCCCCCGATCGTCCTTGGAGACGATAGGGGAGAGACATCAAATTCTCCACCAGCTCTGTCGACGGCTAAAGAGGATACAATCTCCAAGGCTGATTTGGATGAGTACATCGCCCAACAAATACGGGTTCATCATGCGACCGAAGCAGCCGGCCAGGTCATAAAAACGGGGCGGCCATATCCAAGTTGGTACGACCAAATCAAGTACCCGCCAGGTTACATAATTCCCAAGTTCCATGTCTACAAGGGGACTGGCAATCCCCACCAACACGTTGCCCAGTTCAGGGCGCTTTGCGGCAACACCGTCGGGGATGATAAGTTGTTGCTTCGCCAATTCGTTGGTAGCTTGTCAGATACAGCGTTCGAGTGGTATTCCGAGCTCCCGAACGACTCTATCAAGACCTTCGCAGAGATGGAGCTGCTGTTTACTCAGCGTTTTGCAAGCGCCAGTGAACGTACCCCGATGACGGCACTGATTAACACCAGGGTAAAACCCGGCGAGACATGGGTTCAATATTCTATACGGTGGCGGAACTTATGGTCGAAGTGTGAGCAGCGCATTGAAGAAGCTCCCGCGGTGGGTATGTTTGTGGGAACTCTTGATCCGCAAGCAACTATCTCGCAATTTATGATGTTTTTCAAGCCGACTACCTTCCAGGCCTTGATTGACAAGCTAGCACAGATGGATTAGATGGGCCATAAACCTCCTCTTCCAAAGCCGGACTCCCGAAATGACAAAGGGAAGGGAAAAGCGATCGTCGTCGCTAATGCTCAACAACAACCGAGCAACTCGAAGCCGGTTGTGTGTCAAAATAATATGCGCCCATACGTAGACCTCGAGGAAAGACTAGGGCGTCTTTACTCTTTTCCCCGCGATAAAACGAGAAGGTTATTTGAGCTGGTATTGCGCAACAGACTCATAAATCTGCCGGATCCAAAACGTCCATTGCAACCAAGTGATGTCAACGAGTCTAACTACTATCCTTATCATCGAGTACTGGATCATCCTATCGAGAATTGTTACGTTTTCAAAAATTGGCTTGAAAACCAGTACCGACAGGGCAAATTTGCGTTATCTGACAAATGGAAGGTGAATCCCCCGCAGCCCCACACCTCTAAGGGGACGAATACGCCGGGGGCAACATGCTCCGTCGTTGAAGAAGCTCATTGGGAGGTTGTATTATCAACCAAGACAAAGAGGATGCTAAATGATCTTCAGACATATCCAGCGATTAGGTGGAAGAACCCATTGGAACCACAGGTCATTGAAGGGATGCTGAAGCCACGTCCAACTCCAAAGACCGGCGGTGGTGGCTTAAGCACTCGCAACCAGCCGTCAAAATCTTCGAAGAAGAAGAAAAAGAAATCTAAGAAGCCCGTGAAGCCTGGCAACAGGCGCACGGGCTTACAAAAACAAATTGACGAGCTGGAGGAATACAATCAGAAGGCACGGACTCCCATTACATTCTAAGAGTTCCTCAATCACGTCTTCCAAGAGAAAGATGAGGGAGAAAGTTCATCGGATGAATCCAAGGAATATGTGGCGAGATGTCATATGATTTCCTATTCGCTCGCGAACGATAAGGAAACACCTTGACTGGAAAGCTGGGGGCAAATCCTGAACCAAAAATTTTGGGACCGTCGGATGAAGTAATTGACGCATTCCTCAATGAAGCTCGGTTGAAAAGTAAAGCTGATCGAGAGCGCGAGGCGGTCATATTTGAAAGGGCCAAACGCCAGCACCTTGACGAAAGAATCGAGATACTCCCGCTGGAACAAAGTACCCCCACTACCGACAATAGCCAATTCAAGATGAGGAAAAGGTTTGCTAAGGCCATATCAATGGGCATGAAGCTACCATCCTCCGAAGGAAACATCACCGGTGAAGTGGAAATGCAACCCTTCTATTTCTCATATCATCAAAAGATTTCGCACCCCACTCAAGAGTGCAAAGCTTTCGATAAATGGTGGCAAGGATACGTTGCTCATCGACAACGCTTTAAGCGGAAAAAGCGTAAAACTCGTCGGGAGCGCCAAAATATGACTGAAGGGTTTAACAGAACTACCGGTGATTGTCGCATGGTTAACACCGGTGGGTCAGAAGTGCCTACATTCGGGAGTGATTCTGATGAAGAGCTAGAACTTGCCCCTCTCTTTAAAGAGTCCAATTCGGGAAAAGAAGAAAAGCCGAAGGTTTGCGAAAATATTCGGCTGCGGAATCGGACGCTGCCTGAAAAGAACCTTGGACCCTCAAACAGAAAAGATAAAAGGAAAGAAAAGGTCTCTGAGGATATCGTCTTAGATGACCAAGTTCTGGAGGAGCTAAGCGCCAACAACCCGCCGAAGAAGAATAAGGTGGATTACAACGTCCTAGCACATCTGAGGAAGCTGCCCTCACAGCTCAGCATTCTTGACGCCCTTTTGCTATCAAAGGAGGCGAGAGATTCGTTGATCAAGGCACTACAAGATCTGGAATCGAGAGCGCGAGGCGGTCATATTTGAAAGGGCCAAACGCCAGCACCTTGACGAAAGAATCGAGATACTCCCGCTGGAACAAAGTACCCCCACTACCGACAATAGCCAATTCAAGATGAGGAAAAGGTTTGCTAAGGCCATATCAATGGGCATGAAGCTACCATCCTCCGAAGGAAACATCACCGGTGAAGTGGAAATGCAACCCTTCTATTTCTCATATCATCAAAAGATTTCGCACCCCACTCAAGAGTGCAAAGCTTTCGATAAATGGTGGCAAGGATACGTTGCTCATCGACAACGCTTTAAGCGGAAAAAGCGTAAAACTCGTCGGGAGCGCCAAAATATGACTGAAGGGTTTAACAGAACTACCGGTGATTGTCGCATGGTTAACACCGGTGGGTCAGAAGTGCCTACATTCGGGAGTGATTCTGATGAAGAGCTAGAACTTGCCCCTCTCTTTAAAGAGTCCAATTCGGGAAAAGAAGAAAAGCCGAAGGTTTGCGAAAATATTCGGCTGCGGAATCGGACGCTGCCTGAAAAGAACCTTGGACCCTCAAACAGAAAAGATAAAAGGAAAGAAAAGGTCTCTGAGGATATCGTCTTAGATGACCAAGTTCTGGAGGAGCTAAGCGCCAACAACCCGCCGAAGAAGAATAAGGTGGATTACAACGTCCTAGCACATCTGAGGAAGCTGCCCTCACAGCTCAGCATTCTTGACGCCCTTTTGCTATCAAAGGAGGCGAGAGATTCGTTGATCAAGGCACTACAAGATCTGGAACAATTCCAAGCTTGCCTGGCCGAGGAAAAAATGAAGGATGAACTAGAGGAAGTGCACACTGCCGATGTCACTTTCGGCGACGAGTACCTTCTCCTTGGGACGTGCGAACACAATCGCCCTCTCTATGTCTCAGGATACTGCCATGATATAAAGATAGGTAAAATCCTGATCGATAACGGATCGTCTGTTAATCTCCTTAATGTCTGGGTGTTAAAAGAAATCTGCATGAGCGTCCAGCACCTTGCTCGAGACAAGATCACCATCTCCGGGTTCGACTCCCAATCATCAAAGACTCTTGGATCTGTGATACTGACGCTACGCTTCGGGCTACTCGTCACGAACATTAAGTTCCACGTCATAGACGTCAAGACATGCTACAACGCTTTGCTCGGCCGACCATGGTTACACGAGTACAACATCATCCCTTCTTCACAACATCAGTGTATGAAGTATTTTAAGGATGGTTTCGAGTATACCGTACGGCAAAACTGAACCCATTCTCTGTGAACGAAGTCCGCAAATATGAAGACGCCAAATACTTCTTACCGGATTTCGAAGACACAGAGAAGTGTCACAAGCCGGAGAACAAAGCTAACGCCACCATCCCTGTCTTCGGCAGTGATACTGAAGAGGAAGAGGAGATAGTGTATTTGGGTCCGCCCCAATACACCAAGCCGGGACCATCCGCTCCTACGTTGATCTTTGGTAGTGATTCAGAGGATGAGGTCCATACTGTATTCTCTGCTCGACCTTCAATACAAGCTTCTGCTGACGAAGAGCAAAGTCTGCAAGTCGCCATGGTGCCGCTTAAACATTATAAAGAACTGGATGCGCTCGATACCGACAGTGTTGAGGAGCTGCAAATGTTCTATATCCCTCCCAAGCGAGAAGGAGAGAAGGCAATTCTATTCTACCGCTCTGAAGAAAACAAAGTGGAGAAAGAAATCTGGTACGGTGCGGATCCCACGCTGGACAGGCTTCAACCCATCCGTCTACCCAGATACTATACAGAAGGCTTGAAGAGGCTATTGAAGCGCCAAGAGATACCCTTCAAGCAGACCGCTCGAAAAGCCAAGTTCTATGACAAAGTCTGGAACGTTCCTGGGACTCAACGCAAGCTGCCTAATGGGAGAATGGAGACAATCGGGCTCGGATACATTCGCTCAAAGAAACGAGAGTTACTACACGGCTGCTACGTCATGTATGACTTCGATGAAGAAGCGGATGCTCAATGGGAGGACGCTAATCCTAAGCCAGTGAAAGTTCCAGATGTAAAGGAGCCCAGTCCGTCGTTCGAAGAACAAATGGACAAACTTATAAGGAAAGCTGGTCAAAAAGTCCGAGACGACCATAACCGCGAAATGGTCATCTACGAGAAAGCCAAGACGCAACGCCTTCTCCAACAGGCCGTGAAGGATGAAAATGTCGCTCCTTGTCAACCTGTTATAAAGAAAGCTCGGCGCAAAAGCGGAAATAAGTCGAAAGGCCAAAAAGGCTCTCAACAACAACAAAGCAGGGCTAAGAAGCCACGCAAACGGGAGTCGAGCGTTATTGATCTATCCCTTATGAAGAAAATAAGTCGAGCATACTCGTTTCCGCAAGACAAGACGAAGAAGATACTTGACCTCGCTCTAAAACATCAGATGCTTACACTGCCGGAGTCTAAACATCCCGAACAAGCGGGCGAAGTCTCACACCTGGACTATTGCTTTTATCACCGAGTGATAGGACACCCTCTCGAAGATTGCTTCACCTTCAAAAATTGGGTTGAAGATCAGTACCAGCTCGGCGAGTTCGCTCTGTCTGACAACTGGAGGGTAGCGCCGCCACAGAAGCACGAGCCCAAGGCCACGAAAGAAGAACCAGTTCCACATTGGGATTGGAAGCGAATTCGTACTTGTCACGTGATAACGATATCAAAGAAAGAGCCCGAGAATATGGATAACCTTCCTTGGTGCTTCGAGAACAGCAATGACGAGGTGATCTCAGAATTTTCGCCAGCGTCAAAAGAGCTGGAAGATGGAATCCATACCACTGCAGATAACCTTAAGAAAATTGAGTTGGGAACGGCAAATGACCCGCGACCGACATTCATCAGCGAGCTGCTATCTGAAGAAAGGGTGGCTGCGTAAAGGATGTGCTTCTACAGCACAGAGATTGCTTCGCGTGGAACTATTCCGAAATGCCGGGAATAGATCCAGAAATTGCTGTGCACAGATTGGCGATATCTCCGGACGTCAAGCCAGTCAAACAGGCGCTGAGAAGAATGCGGCTCGAGCTTGAGATAAGCATCAACGCTAAGGTCAAAAAGTTAATCGACTCTGGCTTTATTCAGGAAGTTCAATATCCTGAATGGATCGCCAACATCGTCCCGGTGATGAAGAAAAATGGGACGGTGCGCATATGCGTGGATTTTCGGGATCTCAATAAAGCCTGCCCAAAGGATGATTTCCCGGTGCCAGTCACCGAACTGATGATAGACAATACGTCCACTCATGAAGTTTTCTCCTTCATGGACAGCTCATCAGGGTATAATCAAATAAAGATGCATCCCAAAGACAAGAAGCACACCGCCTTCAGGACTCCGTTAGGTATATTCTGTTATAAAGTGATGCCCCTCGGTTTAAAGAACGCCGGTGCCACTTATCAGAGGGCCATGATCAAGATCTTCGATGACCTTATACATGAAATCGTCGAATGCTATATCAACGACCTCGTGGTTAAAAGCAAATCATACGAGGAACATCTCGAGCATCTAAAGACTGTATTTCGACGACTTCGAAAATACAACTTGAAGATGAACCCTCTCAAGTGTGCATTCGGAGTTTCCTCGGGCAAATTTCTGGGATTCATCGTCCGACACCGAGGTATTGAAATAGATCCGTCTAAGATCCAGGCGATCATGGAAATGCCTCCGCCAAGAACCCTCAAACAGTTGCGGTCTCTCCAAGGGAAGTTCGCATACATACGGCGATTTATAGCCAACCTTTCAGGCAAGTGTCGTCCTTACAGCCACCTGATGAAGAAGGGAACTCCGTTCGTCTGGGACCAAAAATGCCAGGGCACGCTGGACGAAATTAAACAGTACCTGCAGAACCCGCCAGTGTTGGCTGCTCCGGTCAAGGGAAAGCCCATCATTCTTTATACAACCGCCCTCAAAGGTTCTTTAGGCGCATTATGGGCGCAAGAGAATGATCAAGGGAAAGAAAGAGCACTCTACTATTTAAGTCGAGTTCTTCTGGGGGCAGAAAGCAATTACTCCCCCATTGAAAAACACTGCTTAGCGTTGATCTTCGCGATAACAAAGCTCAGGCACTATGCGTTGGCGCACGAAGTCCGTCTCATATCGAAGGTGGACCCTCTTAAATATTTGATGTCGAAGGCCATACTGACAGGTCGACTCGCTAAATGGGCTCTGCTCCTGATGGAGTTCTCAATAACCTATCAGCCTCTCAAGGCAGTGAAAGGCCAAGCCATTGCCGACTTTCTCGCTGAACATCCGATACCCGCCGATTCTCCTCTGAATTGCGATTTGCCAGACGAACATGCGTTTGACGCGATCGACGGTGGGGATACCCAATGGGAACTTTATTTCGATGGAGCATCTTCCATGAAAAAGCGCAAATAAAGTACCCCTATAATCAAATCGGGGGTAGGCCTTATCTTCGTGACTCCACAAGGAGGGATAATGCGCTTCGCTTTCTCCTTAACAGAGCCGAAGACAAACAATGAAGCCGAATACGAAGCTCTGATAGCAGGCCTCGAGATTGCCATCGACATGGGAATTGAAAATCTCCTCATATATGGAGATTCCCAACTGGTCGTTAGTCAAGTAAACGGCGACTACCAGACAGGCAAACCAGAATTGGTGAAGTATGGTGAAAAGGTGCAACAGCTGTTGACCCAAATCCCCTCCTACACTTTGGAAAACATACCGCGCGCGGAAAACAGCAAAGCAGACGCGTTGGCCAAACTTGCTAAAGAACTGGCTGACGAGAACCTCGATGACGTTAGAATCGTGATACAAAGCCGTCGGGTGCTTGCCCCAGCAGAAATACCTCCGGAATCATCCGAGGAAAAGGGAGCGACTGAGCAGACGACCTTACAAATAAAAGAACAAGAAAAGGCTGAGGACTAGAGAGAAGTCTTCATAGACTACTTTAAGTCCCATCGAATGCCCGAAGATGCATCCACAAGACATCAGCTCATGAAACGAGCTCTGTCTTTCGCCTTCATCAATGATACTCTGTACAAGAGGTCATTTGATTCTCTATGGCTGAGATGCTTAGGACCTGACGAAGCGAAAAGGGTCGTCCAGAAAGTTCATGACGGACTCTGCGGTTCTCACCAAGCAGGCCCAAAGATGAAGTTGAAGATCAAACGGATGGGCTACTACTGGCCCATGATGATTCAGGACTGCCTCGAATATGCGAAGCAGTGCCACTCATGTCATATTCATGGGGATTTCATCCATCAGCATCCAAATCCACTCCATCCAACGGTGGCTAGCTGGCCATTCGAAATGTGGGGAACTGATATAGTCGGCCCTATCGAACCAGTATCGTCCAGGGGACATCGTTTCATCCTGGCGACGACTGACTACTTCTCCAAATGGGCAGAGGCAATACCGCTGAGAGAAGTTAAGACGGAGAATATCCTCCATTTCTTCAAGACGCACGTCCTATATCGGTTTGGAACTCAACGACGGATCATCTCCGATAACGGGCCAGCTTACAGAAGCCACAAGATCAGTCGTTTCGCGCAGCAGCACAATATAGACTGGAGATATTCTTCAGTTTACAATCCGCGAGCTAATGGTCTAGCTGAAGCCTTCAACAAGACCCTGACGAAAATCATGAAAAAGACGGTGTCCCGAAATAAGAGAGACTGGCACGAGAGACTGCAAGTGGCCCTTTGGGCGTATCGAACTACGTTCAAGACGGCCATGAACACAACGTCGTACGCGTTGGTATTTGGGATGGAAGCAGTACTCCCCCTCGAGATAGAGTTACCCTCTCTACGAGTGGCAGTCCACTACGAGCTGACGGACGAAGAAAATGCTCACCTTCGTCTTGAGGAGCTTGATGCCCTTGATGAAACCCGGCTCATAGCGCAACAAAATCTGGAAGCTTATAAAGCAAAGATGACACGCTCATATGAAAGATTGACCCGACCGAGGACATTCCACCAAGGCGAACTCGTGCTAGTGGTCAAAAGGCCTATGATTCCCAATCGCGCCAAGCGAGGAAAGTTTGAGCCAAACTATGAAGGCCCGTACATCATAGATATGGTCTACCAGGGTGGGGCCTATCTACTCATAGATATACACGGTGAAAGGCCTTTCAGGCCAATAAACGGTCGCTTCCTAAAGAAATACTACGCTTAATGAGCCGCAGCCTAGGTCAATGATAGATGACGACGACTATGTCCACTCACTATCTTCCTAAGCCCAAACTCTATAAGTAGTAACTGGCCTTCTTCAGCACCGGACCGAAATGTCCTTAAACTAATAGTGGACCGAAACGTCTTTAAACTAATACCGCAGCATCTGTAGGCTGACGAGATAAAAGAAGAAGAAGAAGAAAATATAATAAAAAAAGGTATGTCCATAAGCAAAAAGGGCACGGATGAAAACCCGAAAGGGCTCCGTGAGTAAAAACAGCAGGGCTACCGGCGAGTGTTCGTGAAAACCCGAAAGGGCGCGACCTCGTAAAAAAAGAAGAAAATAATAAAAAGAATAATAAAAAAACGGTATGTCCATAAGCAAAATGGGCACGGATGAAAACCCGAAGGGGCTCCGTGAGTAAAAACAGCAGGACTACCGGCGAGTGTTTGTGAAAACCTGAAAGGGCGCAACCTCGTTAAAAGACACTTATAGGGTCCTCTCGACCTTGTAAGGAGAAACCACCCGCGTGAGATCCTTACGACCCACAAGGGAGCAGCACACTTAGGGATCCTCACGATTCCTAAGGAGAAAATACACTTGCGAGATCCTCACGACTCGTAAGGAGAACTCTCTTATGGGACCCTCACGGCTCATAAGATTTGAAAGTCTTAAGTTACAGAGACCTAAACCTGTGCTTAAGCAAACCCCGCCACAACTTTCGATATTGCTCTACAAGTGGCTCAATACTGACCCTTGTACACAATCCACGGGCGCGAATAAACATTTCCCTAACCAAGTCTCATTCGTGACTGGGGATATGTTCACATAGTAAACAACCCTTGTAAATCCTCTCGACTTATGAGGAGAAAACCCTCCTGTAAGATCCTTACGACTTACAGAGGAAACGAACACTTAGGAATCCTCACGAGTCCTAAGGAGAAAATACACCTACAAGATCCTCACGACTTGTAGGGAGAAATAACTTCGTGAAACCCTTACGGCTCATGAAGTCAAAAGCCTTAGCCGACAGGACCCTAACCCTGGTCGCTAAGCCATCTTTGTTCGACATCGACAGAGGCAGATGATGATTCGCTCCTGGTAATGTCCCAGTTGTAGCGGTGCTGATGCCGAAATCGGTTTACAGCGAAAAGCCAATAGGCCGCACATGCATACGAAATAGCCGAAATGATAGGGTAACTTACAATAAAAAGCAGCAAGTAAAAATGTATGCATGCAAAATAGCCGAAATGATTGGGCAACTCGCAATAAAAAGCAGCGAGTAAAAATAAAATAAATAGCCGAAATGATTGGGCACTGCGAAAAATAGCCGAAATGATTGGGCAATCGCGACCTTCGCGATATAAAAGCTGAAATGATAGAGTATCGCGGAGATAAAACAAAAAAAATGATGATAAAACTTTGGCCCTACAGTTAAGATCACATCGATCCCTGTATACAATCCAAGGGCGTAAACAAAGAGGGAACCATACTTTCCCAACAGGCTCCGCCAGAAGACGAAGCCAAATCTCGACGGTTCAGTCCAACTCCGAAGAAACCAGTGTCTTCAGCAGACACCTCAACTCACGGATACAAACACTCCTTGACGAGAGCCTCCTGATCCGCGTCGACTCGCAGAGAAACCAGTGCCTCCGTGGGAAATTCTCGACTCGTTTCAACCCCAAGGAAACAAATAATCCTTGGCGCTAGGGAAACAAATAATCCTAAGCAGATTCCTCGACTCACGGATACAAACACTCCTTGACGAGAGCCTCCTGATCCGCGTCGACTCGCAGAGCAACCAGTGCCTCCGTGGGAAATCCTCGACTCGTTTCAAACCCTAAGGAAACAAATAATCCTTGGCGCTAGGGAAAAAAATAATCCTTAGCAAATTCCTCGACTCACGGATACAAACACTCCTTGACGAGAGCCCCCTGATCCGCGTCGACTCGTAGAGCAACCAGTGCCTCCGTGGGAAATCCTTGACTCATTTCAAACCCCAAGGAAACAAATAATCCTTGGCACTAGGGAAACAAATAATCCTTAGCAAATTCCTCAACTCACGGATACAAACACTCTTTGACGAGAGCCCTCTGATCCGCGTCGACTCGCAGAGCAACCAGTGCCTCCGTGGAAAATCCTCGACTCGTTTCAAACCCCAAGGAAACAAATAATCCTTGGCGCTAGGGAAACAAATAATCCTTAGCAAATTCCTCGACTCACGGATACAAACACTCCTTGACGAGAGCCTCCTGATCCGCGTCGACTCGCAGAGCCACCAGTGCCTCCGTGGGAAATCCTCGACTCGTTTCAAACCTCAAGGAAACAAATAATCCTTGGCACTAGGGAAACAAATAATCCCTAGCAAATCCTTCAACTCAGGGAAACAAACAATTCTTGACGAGAGCCTCCTGATTCGCGTCGGCTCGCAGAGAAACCAGTGCCTCCGTGGGAAATTCTCGACTCGTTTCAACCCTAAGGAAACAAATAATCCTTGGCGCTAGGGAAACAAATAATCCTTGGCAGATTCCTCGACTCACGGATACAAACATTCCTTGACGAGAGCCTCCTGATCCGCGTCGACTCGCAGAGCAACCAGTGCCTCCGTGGGAAATTCTCGACTCGTTTCAACCCCAAGGAAACAAATAATCCTTGGCGCTAGGGAAACAAATAATCCTAAGCAGATTCCTCGACTCACGGATACAAACACTCCTTGACGAGAGCCTCCTGATCCGCGTCGACTCGCAGAGCAACCAGTGCCTCCGTGGGAAATCCTCGACTCGTTTCAAACCCCAAGGAAACAAATAATCCTTGGCGCTAGGGAAAAAAATAATCCTTAGCAAATTCCTCGACTCACGGATACAAACACTCCTTGACGAGAGCCCCCTGATCCGCGTCGACTCGCAGAGCAACCAGTGCCTCCGTGGGAAATCCTCGACTCATTTCAAACCCCAAGAAAACAAATAATCCTTGGCGCTAGGGAAACAAATAATCCTTAGCAAATTCCTCAACTCACGGATACAAACACTCCTTGACGAGAGCCCTCTGATCCGCGTCGACTCGCAGAGCAACCAGTGCCTCCGTGGGAAATCCTCGACTCGTTTCAAACCCCAAGGAAACAAATAATCCTTGGCTCTAGGGAAACAAATAATCCTTAGCAAATTCCTCGACTCACGGATACAAACACTCCTTGACGAGAGCCTCCTGATCCGCGTCCACTCGCAGAGCCACCAGTGCCTCCGTGGGAAATCCTCGACTCGTTTCAAACCCCAAGGAAACAAATAATCCTTGGCGCTAGGGAAACAAATAATCCTTAGCAAATTCCTCAACTCACGGATACAAACACTCCTTGACGAGAGCCTCCTGATCTGCGTCGACTCGCAGAGCAACCAGTACCTCCGTGGGAAATTCTCGACTCGTTTCGACCCCAAGGAAACAAATAATCCTTGGCACTAGGGAAACAAATAATCCCTAGCAAATCCTTCAACTAAGGAAAACAAACAATCCTTGACGAGAGTCTCCTGATTCGTGTCGGCTCGCAGAGAAACCAGTGTCTCCGTGGGAAATTCCCGATTCGTCTCAACTTGCAAGATGAAGCCTCAGGCAGCAGAGACTAAAAAACTTGCTTCCTGAACAATGGGACCCTGCAAGTCGATCTAAACGGTCTCTTGCATACTATTCACGGGTCTCACTCTCCAAAGTCGAGTTTCGACGAGGAGGGAAACAACCGCTTACGAGTCCTCTCGACTCGTAAGAGGGAAAAATTCTCTTATAGGATCCTTACGACTTATAAGAGAAAACCACATTTAGGAATCCTCACGATTCCTAAGGAGAAAAACCCACCTACGAGATCCTCTCGATCCGTAGGGAGAAAAATCTCTACGAGACCCTCACGGCTCATGGAGTTGAAAAGTCTTAGGCAGCAGATCTGAACCTGCGGCCTAAGCCATCGCTATTTCTTAAGAAAGTCAAGATGCGTGCTCTATTATCTGTTGACCATGTTTACTAAGGTGGCGAGCTGATAATAAAAGAAAGAAAAGGTGGAGAAATGACACAAGACATTACAGAAAATGTGTATCTTTTATTCATAAACTTGATTGGGTACAGAATACATTGTGTTAAAAAATAAAAAAAAAATATATACACATTCTTTTATCTACAAGCACAAACGATACAAAGAGGGATAGCTACTGAGGAGGAAGTGTCTTTAGTAAATCCACAAGTTGCTCTCGCACTTCCTTCAGCGCCTCCTCCTGAGCGGCTGCCGCGGCCACCTCCGCTTCCACCTGGGTCCGCTGCTGTAAAAAGGATGAAAGTTGCTCTTCGGCCGCCTTCTGGGCTGCTTCTTGGCTGGGTGCATCCCGCTCGACAACGTCAAGCTGTTGCCTCAAGGATAACTCTTCAGAAAGACATTGCAAACGACCCTCAAAGGCGGCCTTCAGCCGTACAGCATTAGCCTCTACCCGAACACGCAGCTGGGCAGACTTGCTCGAGGTCTCACCGCGCTCCTTACGCCTTGAAATAACTTCTTGTTCGAGATGGCAGAAGTAAGAAGCGCTTCGCTCAATCCACGCTGCTCTTTGATTGCTGTCAGCCAAGGTCTTGGGAGCGGGATGCAACGACTCCAGCTGATGAAGGCGAGCCTCAATCTCCCGACAGTGATTAACCCAGGAGGCGACGATGCCCTCGTCATGGAAGTTGGCAAATATTACCAAAATCTGGTTAACCGTCGTAGCAAAGTCCGCAGCAGACGTAGGATTCTCGACGTCGAGTTCCTCGATGTAGTCGCTCAACATGCGCAGACTATTCGCCGCACCTTTTGAGGACGGACGTCTCTAAGAAGGGCCGGCCGGCATTGTAATATGGGACTCAAAAGGCGCCAAGACCGGAACGACAGATAAAAAGAAGCAAGATGTGATCAGATAACAGTTTAGGAAATAAAAGAGGGGGAAGTCATTAATGTGACAGTCGCCATACCAGCCGAGACAGGTGGCAAGGCCGGAAGGATCGGTGGCACAGCCGATCTTGTATCCCCTCCTTCAATCTGTAGCGCTGCAGTCGGGATGAGAAAAAGGGTTAGAAGTAATTCCATCAATAAAAAAGAAAGATATCAATGAAAATCATACTCACCAGCGCCACCAGAGGAAGAAGCGAGTTCGAATGGGAAGGAGAAGTGTGGGAGCAACACCTGATAAAGATGGTCAAAAAGCACTCCTGAAAGACACAACAGTATGACTTTAGTACACAAATTATACGTCTGAAAAGTGAGATTAATAATTTGCGAACCCGTACCTTCCAGCATCTTTGACGGTATGAGAGAAGGCTGAGAGGTGACCACCGCTAAAGCAGTAGTCGAGGGCGCTCCCTTGAGCAACGGGGCATCAGCACTGGTTGCACCTGCGTTACGAACAAATGTGAACTTGTCAGAAAGGATGGTAAGATAAAGAAGATAGCAACTTCCGATTTACCTGATGAGCTGCCAGCTGAAATGGAGGCGATTCCTTCCTCTGTTGACATGAGACCACCGCCCGTGGCCTCATCACCCGACTCAATGGGAACCGTTGTTGTGCTCACGAGACCGGGAGACGGCGGAGGACCATAGACGGGGAGGGCTATGACTGGAGCATTTCCAGACTCCAGAGAAGGAGCGGTTGGCTCATACTCGGGAATCATGGCCACCTCACCCACTACTCCCTCAGGTTCAGTAGTCGCGGTTGTCTCGTCCACCGTCACTACGAGGTCGCCAGCCTCAAGTGCCTCGTCCGTCACCACCCTGGGCTCAGTTGTAATGATCATTTCATCTGCCGCCACTTCAGGCTGGGCATCAATGACCTTTTCGGCTGCAGACCCCTCAACCTCCATCTCAGGCCCCGAAGCCTCAGCGACGTTGCCCACCGTCGGCTCAGGTTCGGTAGGTGCCGCCCCCTCTGTTTCCTTGGGTTCAACGGTCTCCGCCTCTCCCTCGGTCGGACTTGGCCCTATAAGATAAAATATATAAGAACCGATGGCATTATAACTCTTACAACAAAATCTTGGGAGAAATATTACCTGAAGTGGATTTATCATTTGCGCTCCAAGCTGCGCGCGCCACTTGTCTGCGAGCAGTGGATAGGAGGGTGACAGGGGCCTCTTCGGAAGGAATATCAGCACGGGGGACGGTGCTGGGGCCCGCTCCCATAGCTAAGGCAGCCCTGCGTGCCTTTGCTTCGCGCCTCGACCGCTTCCGTTCTTTTCGGGCTGTTGCGATGGACCTCTGTGATGCTTCCTTCAAGGCGTCGTCATCCTCGTTCAGAGATGCCTCCAGAGCCTTTAAGGCGTCTCTCATCGGCTCTCCAAGACGAACCTCCTGCAGTAACCCTGAGGAAGCAGGAACATCGGCAATTGGTAGAACGTCTACGTCACTTGGCGGGAGCGGCATTGAGGTTCCTGTGATAAAAAGGAAAAGGTTAGATCGACCATAACACAAGGGAAATGGAAACTTGATGAATTGAAACTTACTAAGGCCCATGGACGCTCTAAGACGTTCCTCCTCCTGGAAAGTCTTCAAAGAAGCGGCAATGGCTTCTTCATCAGTGATGCCTGTTGGAAGAAAGGAAAGAAAAGCGTTAGTCAAAGGCAATGAGGAGGATGTGTTACGATAAAGAAAATGCGACTAGTAGTTACCTGATTGCGCAAGCTTAGCCAGCCACGCGTCACGCTTTGCCAACCACGCTGAAGTTTCGAGAGCGGCATCCAAGTCTGTATCGTCCGGCGGCGGCATGACTAATCCCTCGTTAGTCCCATATTCGATCAGGCCCTCGGCATAGGGAGCATGGGGTTCCTGACCAAACACAACATCGGCGGCGAAGAGCGACTTCTTTTTCTTCTACCCGCCAACCCTAGGTGCACGCAGGATCGACTTACGTTTAGCCGCCACCTTGGGACGGCGGGTCCCGATGTCCGCACCTACACCGGACTCCGGCGAGGCCACGACCACTATTTCCGCTGAAGGACGGGGCGCTAGAGGTGCATCTGCAATATCAGAGAGCGGCGATCCGTGCGGAGGACTTTGCGCACATGATGGCCCGGTTCTAACCTCTTTTAGAGGGGCAACTACTGGAGTCCTCGGAACCAAAGGAGCATTGCGGTCGCTGCCTGGAGGCGCACCCTTACGGTCGACCAGAAGTCGCCTTTCCTCCTTTATAACAGCTCCTGTTGCATGATTGTACTAGTCTTTGTACACATTGAGGAGTCGTGGAGCGCAAGACGGCGCCCTGATAAAAAAATGAGAGCCTGTATTCAGGCGCATGAAATGATGCAGCGCGTTCTCCATCCCTTCTTCAGTGGCAGCGGGTTCCAGCAAGAAAGCTTCCAACGGGACCCCTTGATCGTAGCCCAGTTGTTGGGCAAAACGATGCGGGTTATATCTCATGAAAATCGCCGCACCATTCTGCCTGAAGACTAGGAAGCCCGGTCTAATAGAGTATAAGTGAAGGGTCCCGGACCGTCAAAACTGATGCTCCATCCTTAAAGGAGTCTTGTAATGGTCGCACCGCGGTGGTGGACGCTTTTCCAATAGTCAGCACCTTGTCAATAAAGGACATGTTCCCCCAATCAGAGAAAGGCTCTGTTTGAATTTTGAAAATTCAAATTTTGAAGCAACGCTTCGGTTCCCGTGCGCTGCGCGCAATGCGCCACGTGTCAGAAGTTGACACGGCAGCACAACGCCCAAGGCGATACGTCCGATCAGAGCAAGGCTCTTTAAAAACATAAGTAACACTTAACTGCGCAAGCGCCCGACAACGCGACACGTGTCTGCGCAGTTGCGCAAGCACAACTGCGCAAGCGCACGGCAGCGCGACACGTGTCTGCGCAGTTGCGCAAGCACAACTGCGCAAGCGCACGGCAGCGCGACACGTGTCTGCGCAGGTGCGCAAGCGCTTCACTGCGCGACACGTGTCTGCGCAGTTGCGCAATCGCAACTGCGCAAGCGCCTTACTGCGCGACACGTGTCACGCGCTGGTGAGTTGCGCAACAACAGAATGAAGATTTAAGGAAATCTTTTCTGTTCTTGTTAAAACAAGAAGATTTCTTCTGTAAAACAGGGGCCTTTGGATCAAAGATCCAACGGTGGGGAAAATTCCTCGAATCACTCAGAAAAGATCTTTTTAACTGATCTTTGAGCACTATAAAAAGGACCCCAGACCCCATTTCAAAGATATAGAGAATTGGATCAGGATCTAAAAAAAAAGAGAGAAGAGAATTCTGCAGACCCTCTAAAAGAAGGTAAAAACCTTTGAGAGAAGAGAAAATTCTCTTAAAGAATAGATCATTGATCTAGAAAACAAGATCAGTGATCTTCAATAGATAAATAAATAAATAAAAATAATAAAAATAGTGCCTTGCACTTGCTATGAACCTCTGTTCTCAGATAAATAAATAAATAAAAATAATAAAAAAATAGTGCCTTGCACTTGCTATGAACCTCTGGTTCTCAGATAAATAAATAAATAAAAATAATAAAAAAATAGTGCCTTGCACTTGCTATGAACCTCTGGTTCTTAGATAAATAAATAAAAATAACAAAAATAGTGCCTTGCACTTGCTATGAACCTCTGGTTCTCTGAAACAGAAAGAAAGAAAAGATTTCTTTCTTTTCTTTTCTTTGATCTAAATTTAGATCAAGAAATTAAAATGTGCTCTGCATTTCTTTTCCTGAATCTAAAAGATTCTTGGTGCTTTGCACAAATGCAATGCATTATTTGAAGGGCTAGGGCCAAGTCAAAAAAACCTAGCAGGTCAGAATGAATTGCAAAGCAATAAAAGGGCCAGGCCCAAATAAAATTGATGCTCTGCATCCCTTTTGGGCAAAGCCCAAATAAAAGCAAATGCAATGCAAAAGCAATGGACTTAGCCCAATCGTGGCCGTAAGTCCTTAAATTAAATTGACTGAGCAAAATGGCTCTCCTAAATCAATCTGCATCCGGTTCGAGGGTACATCTCCGAACTCCTTTGACATCCGTCGTTGTAATCTCTCAACGACGTCAAAGAGGTGACGAGTCCCAACGACCATACACCCATATGGACTGCGGGGTCCTTAAACTCGTGGACCGAAACGTCCCTAAACTAATATCGGACCGAAACGTCCCTAAACTAATATTGGACCGAAACGTCCTTAAACTAATATCGGACCGTAACGTCCCTAAACTAATATCGGAACGAAACGTCCTTAAACTAATATCGGACCGAAACGTCCTTAAAACTAATATCGGACCGAAACGTCCCTAAACTAATATCGGACCGAAACGTCCCTAAACTAATATTAGACCACCACGTCCCTAAACTGGAATATGGACCACCACGTCCCTAAACTGGCGACGGACCACCACGTCCTTAAACTGGAACAACAGAGCTTCCAAACGCTCTTTTGCCGGATCTAAACGGTCCCGTTTAAGTTGATCTTAGCCCCAAACACGGCTAACGTATCCTTAAACATTCAAATGGATTATAAAACTCCCAATCAACTCTGGTTCGAGGGTACATCTCCGAACTCCTTTGACATCCGTCGTTGTAATTCCTCAACGACGTCAAAGAGGTGACGAGTCCCGATGGCCATACATTAAATTAATCACTACGTTAAGTGGATCTTAGTCTAAAACAGGACTAACGTATCCTTGACGAACGTTTAAGTTGATCTTAGCCGCAACGCGACTAATGTATCCTTAAACTAAAAACACCAAACCCAAATCTAAGCAAACACGGATTTGGACTAATCCACGTCCTACGGGCGACGGCATTACTCAGTCTCCGTATACAATCCACGGGCAACCACAAATAAAACAAACACACACGACACGAAGTGAAATTCTGGAGAAGGAGAAAGTTGTTACCGCGATGCGGTAGCGTAATTAACTGCAGGGGCTTGCGCCTGCAGGGAAGAGCGTCCCCACAATCAAAAACCCCTCACCCTGAGGGGGAATCTGACGAAGTCTGCTACATCGGCCGCATCCGTCTAAACCTCCGATACACGGTGCCATAAATCAACTTGGCATCTTCGGAGAGGTAGACGGATAAAACCACATAGCATCTGCCCCGAATCTCAGGCAAGACGCAAAGTCTAGGCCGCCATTCGGAGGGGAACAGATTCTGGCACGCCCGGTGGGACCTTTTCCTCTTTCCACTCCGCACTTCGTGTGTCGTCTTCGCGAACCAATCGCGGTTTGTTAAATGGTTGCCTTTGGATTTCAAGTTGCTAAGATTTGGTCTTTTGTCTGGCGCAGAACTCAAGCATCCATGGATTCTAATTGCACCAAATGCGCGAAGCACCACTGCAACGGACGCTCCACCTCACCGAGAGGTGTAACATATGGGCCCCAAGCGGCCTCTTTCCTCGCTTTGCCGGTAGAACAGGTGACCCAGGCCACCACCGGCCTGTTTTTCGGGACCATGGTCCCACCTACAAGCTTCTCTATGCCGATATCCGCACCGGAAGCGAACAAAAAGTCGGTCTTCGACCGGCTCACTGCTACCATGACCCCTGTCAACGGGTCGCCTGCTACTAAACCGACAGCCTCCGTTTTCACCAGGCTAGGTCAGAACTATAAAGTGGCCGTCCCAAAGAGGGCAACGACCGCTGCTTTGGAAGTCGTTAAAGCGGCTTCTCCCATCAGAGAGTCGGTCTTCACAAGATTGACGGTTCCCACTCCTCCCCCAGCTGGTCAAAAGGCATCAGTCTTCGATAGGCTGACATCGGCAGTTACCCCACACTCAAATAGGGGGCAACAAGAAACCATCTCGATTTCCGAGCCAGTCCCAACGGCTCGTCGTGCGCGACGTCGCCATTGGCGACGAGTAAGGAAAGCAGGGGGCAACTCCCCCTCAGGGCTAACCCCACCTGCTCCAGTGGTGGAGGTCAACGCTGCTGTTCCAACTGGGAACAGCTTTGAATTGCTAAGGAAGGTGAGAAAGAACTCTCCAATTGCTACATTGAAAAGATCTCCTCCGCCTACGGAAAAAGCTCCGGAGACAAAGCAGGAACAGCCCCCTCAACGGCTGTCGTCAAAAATTTATAAAGTTTGGCGGAGGGTTCAAGACTCCGTGATTGACCCAGACCACTTTCATCGCCAGAAAAAGGCAAAGGTGGAAAAGGACAAAAACCTCCCCATTAAACAGCAGGGGGCAACAATTGCTAGGACGCCCACTCCAACGGCTCCTTTGACCTCGATGGCCCACAAAAGAAGGAAGCCAGAGAAAGCTCCCGCGTCAGCGGCAAAGTTTGAAAACAGTGAACTTAAACGCCCCAAGTCAGGGGGCATAATTGTTCATACAGTTTATATGGCTTCTGGAAAGGAAGAAAGTCGTACTTCTACGGGTCACCGACCGCTTACCCGATCAGTGACCAAGGCTCAGGAGCAGCAACAAAAGCTCCAGGAGATGATGACTACAATGGCTGCACTCACGGAGCCAAAAAAGAACCCTGAAACGTCCTTAGATGAACGCCAAGAGGAAGAGACCGACGCCGAGTTCCTCCGCCGAGTACTGGAAAAGAGAGACAAAGAAGTTGCTGAACAAGCAACCAATATACAGCGTATGGGCCTCCTCTTCCAGGACATGATAGGGATGATGATACAAAAAGATCCCCCGAGTGAAGAACCACCGATCGTCCTTGGGGATGATAGGGGAGAGACATCAAACCCTCAACCCGTTCTATCAACGGCTAAAGAGGATACAATCTCTAAAACTGATCTGGACGAATATATAGCCCAGCAAATAAGGGTTCATCATGCGGCCGAGGCAGCCGGCCACGTCGTAAAAACGGGGCGACCGTATCCAGTCTGGTATGACCAAATCAAATACCCGCCGGGTTACACAATTCCCAAGTTTCATGTCTACAAAGGGACCGGCAATCCCCATCAACATGTTGCCCAATTCAGGGTGCTTTGTGGTAACACCGGCGGCGACGACAAGCTTTTGCTTCGCCAGTTTGTTGGAAGCCTATCAGATACGGCGTTCGAATGGTATTCTGAGCTTCCCAACGACTCTATTAAAACCTTTGCGGAGATGGAGCTGCTCTTCACCCAACGTTTTGCAAGTGCCAGTGAGCGTACCCCGATGACGGCACTGATTAATGCTAGGGTAAAACCCGGCGAGACATGGGTTCAGTACGCTATACGGTGGCGTAATCTATGGTCGAACAGCGCATAGAAGAAGCTCCAGCGGTGGGAATGTTTGTTGGAACCCTTGATCCACAACCAACCATCTCGCAGTTCATGATGTTCTTCAAGCCGACTACTTTCCAGGCTTTGATCGACAAACTAGCGCAGATGGACCAAATGGGCCATAAACCCCCTCTCCCGAAAGCCGGACCTCCGAAACGACAAAGGAAAGGGAAAAGCGATCATTGTCGCTAATGCCCAACAACAACCAAGCGACTCGAAGCCGGTTGCTCGTCCAAACAATACACGCCCATACGTACCCCTTGAAGACAGGATGGGACGTCCTTACTCCTTCCCCCGTGATAAAACGAGGAGGCTATTCGAGCTGGCGTTGCGCAACAGACTCATAAATCTTCCAGATCCAAAACGTCCGTTGCAACCGAACGACGTCAACGAGCCCAATTATTGCCCTTACCATCGAGTGCTAGGCCATCCCATCGAGGATTGCTACGTTTTCAAGAATTGGCTTGAGAACCAGTACCGTCAGGGCAAATTTGCGCTATCTGACAAATGGAAGGTGAATCCTCCGCAGCCCCACACCTCTAAGGGGACAAATACGCCGGGGGAAACATGCTCCGTCATTGAAGAAGCTCCCTGGGAGATTGTATTATCAGCCAAAACGAGGAGAATGCTAAATGATCTTCAGACCTGTCCAGCGGTCAAGTGGAAGAACCCCTTGGAACCGCAGGTTATTGAGGGGATGTTGAAGCCACGACCGACTCCGAAGACCGATGGTGGTAGTTCAAGCGTTCATAGCCGGCCGTCAAAATCTTCAAAAAAGAAGAGGAAGAAATCTAAGAAGCCCGTGAAGCCTGGCGACAAGCGCACGGACTTACAAAAGCAAATCTACGCGCTGGATGAGTACAACCAAAAGGCGCGGACTCCCATTACGCTCCAAGATTTCCTTGATCACGTCTTTCAAAAAGAAGATGAGGGGGAAAGTTCATCGGATGAATCCGAGGAATATGTGGCGAGCTGTCATATGATCTCCCATTCGACCACGAACGATGAAGGGACTTCCGGCACTAAAACGCTGGGGGCAAATACTGAGTCAAGGGTTCCGGAGTTATCAATCGAAATGATTGACGCGTTTCTTAGTGAAGCTCGATTGAAAAGCAAAGCTGATCGAGAACGCGAGACGACTATATTCGAAAGGGCCAAGCGCCAGCGACTTGAGGAAAGAGCTGAGATGATCCCGCTGGAGCAAAATGCCTCCACCGCTGACAAAAGCCAATTCAAGATAAAAAAGAGGTTTGCTAAGGCCATATCGATGGGCATGAAGCTACCATCCTCTGAAGGAAAAATGACGGGTGTGGTGGAAATGCACCCCTCTTATTGCTTATATCATCAGAAGGTCTCGCATCCCACTCAAGAGTGCAAGGCTTTCGATAAATGGTGGCAAGGATACGTCGCTAATCAACAACGCTTTAAGCGGGAAAAGCGTAAGATTCGTCGGGAGCAAAGAAACGCGACCAAAGAGCTTGAAAGAACTGCCGGCAATTGTCACATGGTTAACGCTACCAGGTCACAAGTGCCTACATTTGGGAGCGACTCTGATGAGGAGCTAGAGCTTGCCCCTCTCTTTAAACAGTCAACTTCGGGAAAAGAAGAGGAGCCAGTGGTTTGCGAAAATATCCGGCTGCGGAATCGGACACTGCCTGAAAAGAATCTCGGACCATCGAATAGAAAAGATAAAGGGAAAGAAAAGGTCTCTGAAGACATCGTCTTAGATGACCAAGTTCTGGAAGAGCTAAACGCCGAAAACCCGCCGAAGAGAAGTAAGGTGGATTACAACGTTCTGGCACATCTGAGGAAACTGCCCTCACAACTCAGCATTCTCGATGCCCTATTACTATCAAAAGAGGCGAGGGATTCTTTGATTAAGGCCCTACAAGATCCGGACCAATTCCAAGCTTTCCTGGCCGAACAAAAGATGAAGGACGAATTAGAAGAAGTGCACACAGCCGACGTTGCTTTTGGTGATGAAGACCTTCTCCTCGGAACGTGCGAACACAATCGTCCCCTTTATGTCTCAGGATACTGCCATGACATAAAGATAGGTAAAATCTTGATTGATAATGGATCGTCTGTCAATTTACTCAATGTGCGAGTGTTAAAGGAGATTTGCATGAGTGTCCAACACCTCGCCCGAGACAAAATCACCATCTCCGGATTCCACTCCCAATCATCAAAAACTCTTGGATCTGTGATATTGACGCTACGCTTCGGGTTGCTCGTCACAGACATCAAATTCCATGTTATAGATGCCAAGACGTGCTACAATGCTCTGCTTGGCCGACCATGGCTACACGAGTACAATATCATTCCTTCTACACAACATCAGTGTATGAAATATTGTAAGGATGGTCTCGAGTACACTGTGGCAGGAGAATTGAATCCGTTTTCCGTGAATGAAGTTCGCAAGTATGAAGATGCCAAATACTTCTTGCCGAGTTTTGAAGACACGGAAAGGTGTCACAAGCCGGAGAACAAGACTAACGCCACCATCCCTATCTTCGGCAGTGACACTGAGGAGGAAGAGGATATAATTTATGCGGGTCCATCCCAATCCGCCAAGCCGGGACCATCCGTTCCTTCATTGATTTTCGGTAGTGATTCGCAGGATGAAGTTCACGCTGTATTCCCTGCTCGGCTTTCAATACGGGCTTCTGCCGATGAAGAGCGAAGTCTGCAGATAACCATGGTGCCGCTTGAACATTACAAAGAACTGGATGCACTCGACACCAACAGTGTGGAAGAATTGCAGACATTCTATATCCCTCCCGGACGAAAAGGCGAGAAGGCAATCCTATTCTACCGTTCTGAAGAAAACAAGGTGGAAAAAGAAATTTGGCATGGCGCGGATCCCACGCTCGACAGGCTTCAGCCTATCCATCTTCCCAGATGTTATACCGAAGGTTTGAAGAAACTGTTGAAGCGCCAGGGAATACCTTTCGAACAAACCATTAGAAAGGCCAAATTCTATGACAGGGTCTGGAACGTTCCCGGGACTCAATGCAAACTGCCTAACGGGAGAATAGAAACAAAAGGGCTTGGGTACATCCGGTCAAAGAAACGGGAGCTAGTAAACAGCTGTTATGTTATGTATGACTTCGATGAAGAAGCGGACGCTCAATGGGAGGACGCTAATCCTGAACCAGCAAAACTTCCTGATACAAAACCGCCCAGTCCATCGCTTGAAGACCAGATGAGCAAACTTATAAGGGATGCGAGTCAAAAAGCCCGAGATGACCACAATCGTGAAATGGCAATCTATGAGAAAGCCAAGACACAGCGCCTCCTTCAACAGGCAGTAAAGAACGAAGATGCTGCCCCATGTCAACCTGATACAAAAAGAGCTCGACGCGGAGGCAGAAATGAGTCAAGGGGCGGAAAAGGCGCTCAACAACCACAAAGCAGAGCTAAGAAACCACGTATCCGAGAATCGAGCGTTATTGACTTAGCCCTCAGGAAGAAAATGGGTCGAGCATACTCATTTCCTCGGAACAAAACAAGAAAGATATTCGATCTCGCTCTAAAACATCAAATGCTTACGTTGCCAGAGTCCAAGCACCCCGAGCACACAGGCGAGGTGTTCAACCCAAATTATTGCTTTTACCATCGAGCAATGGGACACCCTCTTGAAGATTGCTTCACCTTCAAGAATTGGGTTGAAGATCAGTATCAGCTAGGCAAATTCGCGTTTTCTGACAACTGGAGGGTAGCGCCACCACAGAAGCACGAGCCCGAAGCCGCGAAAGAAAAACCAGTTCCACATTGGGATTGGCAGAAAATTCGCACCTGTCGTATGATAACGATATTGAAAGAAGAGTCCGAGAACCTGGACAGCCTCCCTTGGTGCCTCGAAAACAGCGGTGATGAGGTAATCTCAGAATTTCCCCCAGCACCGAAAGAGCTGGAAGATGGAATACATACCACCGCAGATAACCTCAGGAAAATCGACTTGGGGACGGTAAATGATCCGCGACCGACATTCGTCAGCGAGCTGCTGTCTGAAGAGAGGGTGGCTGCATTAAAAGACGTCCTTGTGCAGCATAAAGATTGCTTCGCATGGAACTATTCCGAGATGCCAGGACTAGATCCAGAAGTCGCTGTACATAGGCTAGCAATATCCCCAAACGTCAAACCAGTCAAACAGGCGCCGAGAAGAATGCGACTCGAGCTTGAGATGAGCATAAATACCGAAGTCAAAAAGTTAATCGATTCTGGCTTCATTCAAGAAGTTCAGTACCCTGAATGGATCGCTAACATTGTCCCAGTGATGAAGAAAAATGGGACAGTGCGCGTATGCGTAGACTTCCGGGATCTTAATAAAGCTTGCCCAAAAGATGACTTCCCAGTGCCGGTCACCGAACTGATCATAGACAACACATCCACTCATGAAGTTTTCTCCTTCATGGACGGCTCATCGGGGTATAACCAGATAAAAATGCATCCAGAAGACCAGAAGCACACAGCCTTCAGGACTCCTCTTGGTATATTTTGTTATAAAGTGATGCCCTTCGGTTTGAAAAACGCCGGTGCTACTTATCAGAGGGCCATGACAAAGATCTTCGACGACCTTATACACGAAATCGTTGAATGCTATATCGACGATCTCGTGGTTAAAAGCAAATCATACGAGGAACATCTCGAGCATCTGAAGACTGTATTTCAACGCCTTCGGCAATACAACTTGAAGATGAATCCTCTTAAATGTGCGTTCGGGGTTTCCTCGGGCAAATTCCTGGGATTCGTTGTTCGACACCGAGGTATTGAAATAGATCCGTCAAAGATTAAAGCGATCATGGAAATGCCTCCGCCGAGGACTCTCAAAAAGCTGCGATCTCTCCAAGGGAAACTCGCATACATACGGCGATTTATAGCCAACCTTTCAGGAAAGTGCCGTCCTTATAGTCACCTGATGAAGAAGGGAACCCCATTCGTTTGGGATCAAAAATGCCAAGGCGCACTGGATGAGATCAAGCAATACCTGCAGAACCCGCCGGTGTTGGCTGCTCCGGTTAAGGGGAAGCCTCTCATTCTTTATACAACCGCCCTCGAAGGTTCCTTAGGCGAATTATGGGCACAAGAGAACGACCAGGGGAAAGAAAGAGCACTCTACTACTTAAGTCGAGTTCTGCTGGGGGCAGAAAGCAACTACTCTCCCATTGAAAAACACTTCCTGGCGTTGATCTTCGCAATAACAAAGCTTAGGCACTATGCGTTAGCGCATGAAGTCCGTCTCATTTCAAAAGTGGACCCTCTCAAATATCTAATGTCAAAAGCCATCTTGACGGGACGACTCGCTAAATGGGCTCTGCTCTTAATGGAGTTCTCGATAACATATCGACCTCTCAGGGCAGTAAAAGGCCAGGCCATCGCCGACTTCCTTGCTGAGCATCCCATACCTGCCGATTCTCCTTTAAATTACGATTTGCCAGACAGACATGCGTTTGACGCAATCGACAGTGGTGATACCCGTTGGGAGCTTTATTTCGATGGAGCATCTTCCATGAAAAAGCACAAACAAAGTACGCCAATGATCAAATCGGGGGTAGGACTCATCTTTGTGACTCCACAAGGAGGAATAATGCGCTTCGCCTTCTCCTTAACAGAGCCGAGAACGAATAATGAAGCTGAATATGAAGCTTTGATAGCAGGCCTCGAGATCGCCATTGATATGGGAATCGAAAGCCTCCTCATATATGGGGACTCCCAACTGGTCGTCGGTCAAGTGAACGGCGATTACCAAACATGCAAACCGGAATTGGTAAAATACGGTGAAAAAGTGCAGCAACTGCTAACCCAAATTCCCTCCTACACGTTGGAAAGTATACCGCGCGCGGAAAAGAGCAAAGCGGACGCACTGGCCAAACTTGCTAAAGAACTGGCTGACGAGAACCTCGATGACGTTAGAATCGTGATACAAAGCCGTCGAGTGCTTACCCCAGCAGAAGTATCTCCGGAATCATCCGAAGAAAAAGGAGCGAACGAGGAGACAACCCTGCAAATAAAAGATTGGGAAAATACCGAGGACTGGAGAGAAGTCTTCATAGATTACTTCAAGTTCCACCGAATGCCTGAAGAAGCGTCCATAAGACATCAGCTCGTGAAACGAGCTCTGTCTTTCGCCTTCGTCAACGATACTCTATACAAGAGGTCATTCGATTCTCTGTGGCTGAGATGCCTAGGACCTGACGAAGTGAGAAGGGTCGTCCAAGAAGTTCACGACGGACTCTGCGGTTCCCACCAAGCAGGCCCTAAGATGAAGTTGAAAATAAAACGGATGGGCTACTACTGGCCCACGATGATGCAGGATTGCCTGGAATACGCGAGGCAATGTCATTCATGCCAAATTCATGGGGACTTCATCCATCAGCATCCCAATCCACTGCATTCAACAGTGGCTAGTTGGCCATTCGAAATGTGGGGAACTGACATAGTCGGCCCCATCGAACCAGCATCGTCAAAGGGACATCGTTTCATCTTGGCGACGACTGATTACTTCTCCAAATGGGCAGAGGCGGTACCGTTAAGGGAAGTGAAGACGGAGAACATCCTCCATTTCTTCAAAACGCATGTCATATACCGGTTTGGAACCCCAAGAAGGATCATCTCTGATAATGGGCCAGCCTACCGAAGTCATAAAATTAGCTGCTTCGCACAACAGTACAATATAGACTGGAGATATTCCTCAGTTTATAATCCGCGAGCTAACGGTCTAGCTGAGGCCTTCAACAAGACCTTGACGAAGATCATGAAGAAAACAGTGTCACGAAATAAGAGAGATTGGCACAAAAGATTGCAAGAGGCTCTTTGGGCGTATCGAACTACATTTAAAACGGCCACAAACACAACGCCGTACGCGTTGGTGTTTGGGACGGAAGCAGTACTCCCTCTCGAGATAGAATTACCCTCTCTACGAGTGGCAGTCCACTACGAGCTGACAGACGAAGAAAATGCTCACCTTCGGTTTGAAGAGCTTGACGCCCTTGATGAAATCCGGCTTCTAGCACAACAAAATCTGGAAGCTTATAAAGCAAAGATGACGCGCTCATATGAAAGACTGACCCGACCGAGGACATTCCGCCAAGGCGAACTCGTGCTAGTGGTCAAAAGGCCTATGATCCCCAATCGGGCCAAGCGAGGAAAATTCGAGCCAAACTATGAAGGCCCGTACATCATAGATAAGGTCTACCAGGGTGGAGCCTATCTACTCATCGACATGCACGGTGAAAGGCCTTTCAGACCGATAAACGGTCGCTTCTTAAAGAAATACTATGCTTAATGAGCCACAGCCTAGGTCAATGGTAGATGACGACGACTATGTCCGCTCGCTATCTTCCTAAGCTCAAACTCTATCAGCAGTAACCCGCCTGCTCAAGTAATGGACCGAAATGTCCTTAAACTAATAGCAGACCGAAACGTCTTTAAATTAATACCGCATCATCCTTAGACTGACGAGATAAAAAAAAACATATAAAAATAAAATAAAATAAACGGTACGTCCATGAGCAAAAAGGGCACGGATGAAAACCTGAAAGGGCTCCGTGAGTAAAAACAGCAGGGCTGCCGGTGAGTGTTCGTGAAAACCCGAAAGGGCGCGACCTCGTAAAAAAAAGAAAGAAAAAGAAAATAAGAAAAAAAAACGGTATGTCCATAAGCAAAGTGGGCACGGATGAAAACCCGAAAGGGCTCCGTGAGTAAAAACAGCAGGACTACCGGCGAATGTTTGTGAAAACCCGAAAGGGCGCAACTTCGTTAAAAAAACCCTTATAAAGTCCTCTCGACTTTGTAAGGAGAAACCGCATGCGTGAGATCCTTACGACTCACAAAGGAGCAACACACTTAGGGATCCCCACGATTCCTAAGGAGAAAATACACTTGCGAGATCCTCATGACTCGTAAGGAGAACTCTCTTATGGGACCCTCACGGCTCATAGGATTTGAAAGTCTTAAGTCACAGAGACCTAAACCTGTGCTTAAGCAAACCCCCACAAACTTCCAATATTGCCCTACAAGTGGTTCAATATCGACCCTCATATACAATCCACGGGCAACCACAAATAAAACAAACACACACGACACGAAGTGAAATTCTGGAGAAGGAGAAAGTTGTTACCGCGATGCGGTAGCGTAATTAACTGCAGGGGCTTGCGCCTGCAGGGAAGAGCGTCCCCACAATCAAAAACCCCTCACCCTGAGGGGGAATCTGACGAAGTCTGCTACATCAGCCGCATCCGTCTAAACCTCCGATACACGGTGCCATAAATCAACTTGGCATCTTCGGAGAGGTAGACGGATAAAACCACATAGCATCTGCCCCGAATCTCAGGTAAGACGCAAAGTCTAGGCCGCCATTCGGAGGGAAACAGGACATCCCGGCTCCAACGGTGTGAGAGCGAAGGAGTAAACCCCTGGCGTTCCGTGGTGATGGGGTCACAATTGATGCGCCGATCAGCTGTATAATGCGAGGGAAACCGCACTTGTCAAAGAACGAGGGCCTTTTGTGCATACCGAAGACACCCGCCGTGTGTAGCTCGAGTCACGATACAAAATAATGCATCGGGAAGACCACATGCAGTACCCCAGGCTCATTAGCATCCGCTGCTCGACTGAGGCCATGATATAAGTGCGCCAAGCCAGCGATCCCCACAGTCACCTTTACCCCGATGGCCATCCGGTGGGCTGGGTAAAAGACAGAGGGCCGCATACGATGAGAGTGCATTGGGATCGCAAACCAGCTCAGCCACAATCCAAGAAATCCTAAGAAAAAGGCCTCCTCATCCATTCCAGGGGCCGCAATTTCTGCAAATGACATAGTAGGGAAGTCCGGAAGGAAAAAACCCTTTTGATCTATCTCCTTCTCCGGTAGGTTATCCGCACCTAGACCGAAAGGGTCATCCAGAGTGGCAAACTTGGCAGCCTCTGATGAGAGGACGCTTGGGCGAAGGAACCGAGCGATAAAATCCTCAAAGTTAACTCCCCGACTCCCATGTTCGATAAAAAGAGATTCATAGATGTTCAACACCTTAATCAAGCTTGGGAATTGATGTTGAACAGCATTCTCCGGTGTGACCCCCCTTACCACCGGCCTAGCACTAAAGACGTACCCATCTGTCGGGAGCAACTCCTCATAATGTTCTCCCATGATTGGTAAACCGGACACCTCCGTGAACTCCTCCAAAGAGATTGACACTTCCCGATCCATGGCAAGGAAAGTGTGGGTAGGGATATTCCACTGCTCCAAGAAAGCCTTGAACCACCAGGTGGGGAGTGTAAGATACTGGAAGAGAGAGATGTAGACCGCGGTGTACAGTCCTAACCTTATCAACTGCGACTTCTTCGTCGACAGGATGTACCGGGCCCATGGCAGATAGCCAATCGGGTGGCGGGGGATCAGACCAATGTTATATGACTGCCCCCAGGGTCTCGCCTCGCCCTGACAGATACGACTTCCTAGGATATCCAAGACCATAGGACGTTGGACCAGAACCGCATCCATAGCGGGATGAAGAAAGCTGTTCGTGGTCCAATCCACCATCTCCACGGCATACTGCACCGAGGGTGGGGTAGCATAATGAATCGCCGTTATGGGTTCTGACGGCACCGCGCATGTGAAGCTCCGTCGGCCCATGATGATCTGATTGTACCACGACCTCCAAAGATGGAGACTCTTTTATTCCGGGTCGTACTCCTTAATCATGGCCAGGACTTCACGGTCCAAAGGCGCCTCGGGAAATCCCTCCTCCGAGCGGATGAACGGGAATGAAGTGTCTAGAGACATGATCGCTGCAAAAGAACAATTTAGCCGTTAGTGTTGTAATTCCAACGATTGGCGTTTAAAAAATGCGTTAATTAATTAATTAAATTAAAAATTAATTAAATTAAAACTAATTAATTACACCACACAGCAGTGCAGCGGGTAAGGGACCCAATGCGGACCTAAAAAATCGGGATGAAAACGCCTCTTTTAATAAGACAGCCTCATCATTGGGTGAGACTGTCAGTTAAAGAAAAGATCCCCAAGAGAATATTATCATCAGTAGGGAATCCCTAGAGACAAGGAGAAAATCTTCTCTTTCAGAGCAAAGCTTTGTCACAGAATGACACTTGTCAAATTCTGGTCTCAAAGGAATAAAATTCCTTAAAGGAGTATAGTTCTGTAGTAATAATGGAAAAGGTCCATCAGAAAATTTTTACACTTAAAAGAATTAGAAATTTTTGGAATCTTGAAAGATTCATGAAAAACTTATAAAAAGATTCTTCATTTTTCAAATCTAAAGATCTACAGTTGATTCAAGAGCAAAGCTCTGTTCATGGGTTAGAACCCATGAACAAGATCTCTGCAGATCTATAAGTTCTTGAGAGCAAAGCTCTGTTTATGAAACCCCAATGGGGATCTCTTTAGATCAAAAGATCTGTGAGAGCAAAGCTCTTTGGTTGAGATTAAGTTAAATTAATATTAATTAATTTTTACCCAAAGTTTTTGACTTTAGAAATGAGCAAAGCTCTGAAGTTCTTGAGTAAAAGCAAAGCTCTGGAAAATAAAAAAATCTTGAAACTGTGAGATTTTTCTAAGGGCCAGAGGTCCTATTTATAAGGCACTTGCGCCCCTTCAGCTCACCCCTTGATCCAACGGTCAGGAGCTTGCCACCGCTGCACTCACGTGCGCGCCACGTGAGCGCAACGGTGGGGGGGCATTTGTTTCCCCCAATCAGAGCAAAGCTCTGTTGGAAATTCAAAATTCAAATTTTGAAACAACGCTTCAGATCTCGGGCGCAACGCGCCACGTGTCATGCGCAGATGTATCAGCGCAGCGCCTAAGGCAGCGCACCCAATCAGAGCAAAGCTCTGTTTAAAGCAAAATCAAAGGAAGCAACGCTTCAGTTGCGCAAGCACTGCGCTGCGCGACACGTGTCAGCGCAGTTGCGCTGCGCTGTGCGCTGCGCGACACGTGTCAGCGCAGATACGCTAGCGCAGTTGTGCTGCGCTTTGCGCTGCGCGATACGTGTCAGCGCAGATGCGCTAGCGCAGATGCGCTAGCGCAGTTGCGCAGCGCTGTGCGCTGCATGACACGTGTCACGCTCTAGGGAATCTGCGCCAAACAGAATTAAGATTTCAAAGAAATCTTTCTGTTCTTGTCAAAACAAGAAGATTTTCTTCTGTAAAACAGGAGCCCTTGGATCAAAAATCCAACAGTGGGGAAAATTCCCCAAATCACTCAGAGAAAGATCTCTCTAACAAATTTAACTAATTTATGGGTACTATAAAAAGACTCCTAGACCTCAATTCAAAGGCATCAACATTTCTTGAAAAAAAGTCAAGAGCTTCAAACAGAGAGAACTCTGAGAAAATTTCAAGAAAAAGGTAAAAACCTTCACGAGAGAGAAGAAATTTCTTCTAATAGATCATTGATCTAAAAACCAGATCAATGATCCTTACATAATAAACAGTGCTTTGCACTTCTTATGAACCACTGGTTCTTTAAAACAAGAAAAAAACAAAAATAAAAAAATAGTGCTTTGCACTTTTATGAACCTTTGGTTCTTGAAATGAAAAGAAAAAACTTGTTTTTCTTTGATCTAAATTAGATCAAGAAATCAAATAGTGCTTTTATGAACCATTGGTTCTTGAATCTAAAAGATTCTCAAATTAATAGTGCTTTGCACTTATAAATCTGCACTGTTGCGCTCTTGGGCTGGCGCAAGCCACCAGAGAGCGCCACGTGTCAGCGTCTGAGCCATTTGCGCTATGCGCTTTTGAAATAGAGTTTTGCTCTCTGAAATTGGCGCAACTCACCATAGCGCGCCACGTGCCAGCAGCGCAAGCGTAGCGTACTAGCGCAGCGTACTGCGCCTGCATGACACGTGTCATCACCATAAGCGCTTGCGCTCTTTGACTGGCGCAAAGCGCCTGAATAATGCAATGCATTTCTTTTGTTAAAGGGCCAGGCCCAAGTCAAAAAGACCTAGCAGGCCAAAATAAATTGCAAAGCAATAAAAAGGGGCAGAGCCCAAGTAAAATTGATGCTCTACATCATTTATAAATGGGCAGAGCCCCAAAACAAATTGATGCTCTGCATCCTTTATGGGCAGAGCCCAGATCAAAATAAAAAGAAATGCAATGTAAAAAAAAAACAAATAAAAATGATGAGTATTTTCCAACTGGACTTAGCCCAATTATGGCTGTAAGTCCTCAAATTAAATTGACTGAGCACGGCTGCTCCCTAAATCAATTTATATCTGGTTCGAGGGTACATCTCCGAACTCCTCTGACATCTGTCGTTGTAATCCTTCAATGACGTCAAAGAGGTGACGGGTCCTAACGACCACACACTATATGGACTGCGGGGTCCTTAAACTCGTGGACCGAAACGTCCTTAAACTAATATTGGACCGAAACGTCCTTAAACTAATGTCTGACCACTACGTCCCTAAACTGGAACATAGACCACCACGTCCCTAAACTGGAATACGGACCACCACGTCCCTAAACTGGAATACGGACCACCACGTCCCTAAACTGGAACAATAGAGCCTCCAAACGCTCTTTTGTCGGATCTAAATGGTCCCGTTTAAGTTGATCTTAGCCCCAAATACGGCTAACGTATCCTTAAACGTTCAAATGGACTATAAAACTCCAAATCAACTTTGGTCCAAGGGTACATCTCTGAACTCCTCTAACACCTATCGTTGTAATTCTTCAACGACGTCAGAGAGGTGATGAGTCCTGACAACCATATAATAAATGGATCACCACGTTAAGTTGATCTTAGTCTCAAACAGGACTAACGTATCCTTAACGAACGTTTAAGTTGATCTTAGCCGCAATACGGCTAACGTATCCTTAAACTAAAAAACACCAAACCCAAATCTAAGTAAATACGGATTTGTACTAATCCACGTCCTACGGGCGACGGCATTACTCAGTCTCCGTATACAATCCACGGGCAACCACAGACAAAACAAACACACACGACACGAAGTGAAATTCTGGAGAAGGAGAAAGTTGTTACCGTGATGCGGTAGCGTAATTAACTGCAGGGGCTTGCGCCTGCAGGGAAGAGCGTCCCCACAATCAAAAACCCCTCAAACGAGGGGGAATCTGACGAAGTCTGCTACATCGGCCGCATCCGTCTAAACCTCTGATACACGGTTCAATAAATCAACTTTGCATCTTCGGAGAGGTGGACGGATAAAACCAAATAGCATCTGCCTCGAATCTCATCGTCAGGACTTCGCGGTCTTATGCGCCATCTTTCGGAGGGGAACAGACCTTTTCCTCCAGTCGTTGGCGTTTGGCCTTTTCAAATATAGCCAGTTCACGCTCTCGATTAGCTTTGCTTTCCTGACGGGCTTCGTTTAGGAATGCATCAATCATTTCTTCTGATGGTTCTAAAAGTTCAGGCTCAGGATTTGCCCCCGGTTTCCCTGCGTCAGGAGTTTCTTCACTGTCTATCGACGAGTGAGAGATCACATGGCAACCCGCTACGTAATCCTCAGATTTGTCCGACGATTCTTCTCCATCATCTTCGTCTTCAAGGACGTGGCTAAGGAATTCTTGGAGCGTGATTGGAGTCCATGCCTTCTGGTTATACTCTTCCAGCGTGTCGATTTGTTTTTGCAGGTCCGTGCGCTTGTCGCCAGGCTTCACGGGCTTTTTGGATCTCTTCTTCTTTTTCGAAGATTTCGACGGCTGGGTGTGCGAGCTTTGGCTATCACCACTGATCTTTGGAATTGGGTGCGGCTTTAGCATCCCTTCGATGACCTCGGGTTCCAGTGGATTTTTCCACTTGATTGCCGGGCATGTCTGGAGATCTTTCAGCATCTTTTTGGTTTTGGCCGAAAGGGTCACCTCCCATGGAGCTTCCTCAACAAAAGAACAAGTTGCCCCCGGCATGTCCGTCTTCTTTGGAGTGTGCGGCTATGGTGGGGTTTACTTTCCACATTTCAAACAGCGCAAACTTTCCTTGTAGGTACTGATCCTCGATCCATCCCTTAAAGACGAAGTAATCCTCGATCGGGTGACTTACCATTTGGTGGTAAGGGCAATAATTGGGATTATTCACCTCGCTGGGTTGCGGTGGTCTCCTTGGATTCGGGAGATTGATAAGCCTATTGCGCATCGCCAGCTCGAACAGCCTCTTCGTTTTATCCCGCGGGAATGAGTAAGGGCGCTTCATTTTCTCTTATAATACCGCCATCTCTCTTCCAGTTGATCCGCTAGCTTTGGGGCACTGGGCTGCTGTCGGGTGTTCGCAAACGAAGGTCGCCTTCCCTTTACCCTTGTCGTTTCGGGGTTCTGGCTTCGGAGGAGACGGTCTGTGACCCATTTGATCCATCTGGGCTAGCTTATCAATTAAAGCCTGGAACGTGGTCGGTTTAAAGAACATCATGAACTGTAAAATAGTTGCATGAGGGTCTAGGGTGCCCACGAACATGCCCACCGCAGGTGCTTCTTCGATGCGTTGTTCGCACTTCGACCATAAGTTTCGCCACCGTATTGCGTATTGAACCCACGTTTCGCCTGGCCTTACCTGGCATTAATCAGTGCTGTTATCGGGGTGCGTTCACTAGCACTCGCGAATCTTTATGTAAACAGTAGCTCCATCTCCGCAAATGTTTTGATAGAGTCATTAGGTAGATCCGAATACCATTCGAAGGCCGTTTCCCGCTAAGATGCCGACGAATTGGCAAAGCAACAATTTATCATTGCCTCCAGTGTTGCCACATAAGGCTCTGAATTGAGCGACATGCTGATGTGGATTCCCCGTCCCTTTATATACATGAAACTTAGGGATCGTATATCCCGGCGGGTAACTGATTTGGTCATACCAGCCGGATAGGGTCGTCCGGTTCTAACAATTTGCTCAGCCGCTTCATTCACCTGATGAACTCGTATCTGCTGAGCTATATAGTCGTCTAGTGCAGCTTTGGAAATGGTTTCCTCCTTGGCTGCTGAATGAGCCGGAGGAAGATTAGATGTCTCCCCTCTTTCGTCTTCCATAATGATCGGAAGGTTTTCAGATGGAGGGTCCGGCTGTAACATCATTCCTACCATGTCTTGGAAGAGAAGCGCCATTTGTTTTATGTTAGCCGCTTGCTCTGCGGCTTCTTTGTCCTTCTTTTCGAGGACTCTACGTAAGAAGTCAGCACGGTTTCTTGTTTGTGACGCTGCTCTGATGATGCCTCCGGGCTTTCTTTTGTCCGGTAAGTGCGGTCATTGCAGTCATCGTTTCCTGAATCTTCTGTTGTTGCTCCTGGGCTTTGGTCACGGATCGAGTGAGCGGTCGGTGACCCGTCGAAGCACGGCCTTCCTCCTTTCCGGAAGCCATATAAACAGTATGGACCACCATGCCCCCAGACTTGGGGCGTTTGTGCTCAGCGCTTTTACGGTTCGCCATGTTCACAGGGGCTTTTTGCGGCCTCCTTTTCTTTTGAGTGATTGACGTTGAGGGAGCCGTTGCAATGGGCACCAGCCAGCTGTTGCTTTTTCTGGCTTGAAAGAACCTTCATCTTTTTCTGTCGGCGAAGGTAGTCATGATCAACAACCGAGTCTTGAACTTGACGCCAGACTTTGTAAATCTTAGAGGATAGCCGCTGAGGGGGCTGCTCCAGCTTCTTCTCTGTATCATTCCCACAGATGAAGGAGTTCTCTTCAGCACTGCAGTAGGAGAGTTTCTGCGCACCTTGTTGAGCAGTTCAAAGCTGTTCTCGGTTGGAACAGCAGCATCGATCCCCACCGTTGGAGCTGGTGGAGTAAATCCAGAGGGGGAGCTGCCCCCAGCCTTCTGTACTCGGCGCCAGTGACGACGGCGAGCATGTCGCGTGGATGGTGTTGGTTCAGCCGCAGGGGTGACCTCCTCATGCCCCCTGTGTTGGTCAGAATTCGCTGTTATCAGCCTTTTAAAGACCGACGTCCGTTGAATGGGGACGGCCAACCGATCGAAAGCAGACTTCCGAGTAGGGGAAGCAATCTTGGTGATTTCGCCTGGAACGGGAGCAGGGTTGGTTATCCGCTTCAGGATAACGCCTTCTGGTATTGCAGGCTTCTTCATGGGCCCGTTGGAGCTCTGGCCTAGTCTGTTAAAAACCGAGGCAGTGGAGTTGGGCGACCCGTTGAGAGGGGACGCGGCAGTTGTAAGCCGATCAAAGACCGACTTCTTTGGAGCTTCTTGCGACGTCATTGGGGTATTGAAGCTCATCGATAGGAGCATGGTCCCGAAGAATAGTCCAGTGGTGGCTTGAGTCACCTGCTCCACTGGCATCTTGAAAAGGGAGGCCGCTCGGGGCCCGTAAGTCACTCCTCCAGCAAGGACGGAGTGAGAGTTGCAGTTGCAGGTAGTGCAGTTTGAAGCCATTGATCTTCTGTTTTCTGCACGGAGCAAGGCACCAAATCTAAGTACCTCGAATCCACAGGCAACCACAGCAAACCGCGATTCGTTCGCGAACACGACACACGAAGTGTGGAGTGAAAAGAGGAAGAGGTCCCACCGGGCGTGCCAGAATCTGTTCCCCTCTGAAAGACGCGGCGGAGACACGGTGGGCGTCTTGCCTGACATTCGGGACAGATGCTATTTGGTTTTATCCGTTCATCTCTCCGAATATGCCAAGTTAACTTATGGCACCATGTATTGAAGGTTTAGACGGATGCGGCCGATGTAGCAGACTTCGTCAGATTCCCCCTCGTCTGAGGGGTTTTTGATTGTGGGGACGCTCTTCCCTGAAGGTGCAAGCCCCTGCAGTTAATTACTCTACCGCATCGCGGTAACAACTTTCTCCTTCTCCAGCCGGTCACTTCGTGTCGTGGGTGTTTGTTTTGTTTGTGGTTGCCCGTGGATTGTATACGGAGACTAATTTATGTCGTCGCCCGTAGGACGTGGATTAGTCCAAATCCGTATTTTCTTAGATTTGGGTTTGGGGTTTTGGTTTAAGTATACGTTAGCCATATTTGAGGCTAAGATCAACTTAAACGTTTGTTAAGGATACGTTAATTTAATTTTAGACTAAGATCAACTTAACGGGATCGTTTAGATCCAACAAAAGAGCATTTGGGGGCTCGATTTCCGGTTTAAGGACATGGTGGTCCAACATTCCCATTTTGGGGACGAATATTGGTTTAAGGACATCATAGTCCATGAGTTTAAGGACCCACAGTCCGTATCAATGTATGGTTGTCGGGACCCGTCACCTCTCTGACGACGTTGAAGGATTACAACGACAAATATCAGAGGAGTTCAGGGATGTACCCTTGAACCGGGTGTAAATTGATTTGAGGGAGCAGTTGTGCTCAGTTCAATTTAATTTGAGGACTTATGACCAGAATTGGGTTAAGTCCAGTTAGAAAAATGTCCAACATTTATATTAGGCCTATTAGGCCTTTTGATTGGGCTTTGCCCTTTTTTAAAATAATGCACAGCATTTATCTTTGGTCTATTAGACCTTTAATTGGGCTCTGCCCTTTTTAATAATGCATGACATTTAATATTCTGACAGTGCACCACGTGGCTTGTCAGGCGCTCTGCGTCAATTAATGAGCACAAGGCGCCAGCGCATGTGGAGGTGACACGTGTCACGCTCTGGTGAGCGCAAGCGCAGTGTGCTGCGCTAGTGCGCTGCTGACACGTGGCGTGCTCTGGTGCAGTGCGCCAATCCAAGAGCACAACGCTCTGTTTTTAGGAGCGCAAGGCGCAGATTGACACGTGGCTCTCTCTGGTGACTTGCGTCAATCCAAGGAGCGCAACAGCGCAAATCAAAAGTGCAAGGCACTGTACAGTAGCGCAGAGCGCATCTTGATCACATTTAGATCAAAGAAAAGAATCTCTTTAGAGGTTCTACCTCAAGATTCCAGAACCGATGGTTCATCAAAAGGCAATGCCTTTATATGAAGTAAATTACTTCTATTTTTTTATTGGATCTTTTATTGATCTTTTTCTTTTTTTATGGAAGATCTTGATCTTGTTCTTAGATCATTGATCTTTTTAGAAGAAATTCTTCTTTTTTCAAAGGTTTTTACCTTTTTCTCTTTCTCTTTGAATTCTTCTCAAAGTTTTTTTTTAGAAGAGCTCTCTGTATCTCTGAGACTTGGAGTCTAGGGGCCTTTATATAGGGCCAATTAGTTTGTTAGGTTAGTTACAGTGATCTTTCTCTGATTGATTTGGGGATATTTCCCCACCGTTGGATCTTTGTTCCTAGGGCCTCTGTTTTACAGAAGATAATCTTCTTGTTTTAACAAGATTAGAAAGATCTTTCTAAAATTTTAATTCTGATTTAGTGCTGGTATAGTTGGCGCAAGCGCACCTGCGCTTGATACGTGTCGCGCAGCACAGAGCGCAGCGCAACTGCGCTGACACGTGTCGCGCAGCGCAGAGCGCAAGTTATCTGAAACATTGCTTCCTTTTATTTTTAAAGTTTAAATTTTAAAACAGAGCCTTGCTCTGATTGGGGTGCGCTGCCTTGGGTGCAACGCCCCTTGTGCTGGCGTGTCTGCTTTTGAATCGTGGCGATTTGCGCGCAGTGCAAGAGATCTGAAGCGTTGCTTCACTTTTGAATTTGAAATTTAAACAGAGCTTTGCTCTGATTGGAGGAAACAGCTACCTGCAGAGAAAGAGAGAAAACGTTCAACGTATGCTCTTGCAAGATTAGATTGATTATTAATATATTTAATCAGGATGGCTCCCACTGTTTTAGTCAAATCTACCTTCAAACCTTAAAAGGTAAGACTAGCCGGGATTAATTACACCCTACAAGTTCGTCAATCTTTCAGCCAGGCCAGTGCCGGTATTTTGAGAGAGGTTCCCCGTGCTTTCGCACGGACCTAATTATAATAAACCTTGTTTTTCCCAGAGGCATAACCCCGCTAACACCTTTCTAGACACCTACTTGATCGGCTATTTGTAATATGTAAAACTCTCCCAGGAGTAACTCTTACTCGTAATGGGTATCGGGATCCAACTATCTCATAGGAGGTATGCAATCTCATTGCAAATTTCAACACTTGAAATTCCCTATAATATTTTGCCCCAAGCGTCCTATGACCTTGACAGAGATCAACAAACCACAGGCTGCTAGTCAAGTTCAACCCGTCATTTCCTGATTGAAGTAAACCCACTCGCACGACCCTTGACAGAGGTCAACAAGGTCGCACGACTACCCTAAATCAATCACATCATATGCTTATGCAGATAAGCACTAATCAGCTACCGCACACGACGCCTTGACAGAGGTCAACAAAACGCAGCACGAATACTAACTATTACTTATCTGAAATGGCGGAGGGCTACGACAGGTTTTTAAGAAAACCCTTTGCGTAATGAACTTGATATCGTCGTAGAATCGAGTGATTTTGAAAAGGAGTGCTTTTGAGGTTTTTACTAGTTTTGCTAAAGAGGTCACTCCTGGTGAAGGGATCTCGGCTCTTTCCTTATCGAATAAGGTGCAGAATATTTCACAAATACCACTATGCAAAGCAAAAACTATAAAAGCAATCAAAAGGCAAACCAAGTTTGTAGCATCTGCTACTTTCACTAAAGATGTCACTCCCGGTGAAGGGATCTTGGCTCTTTCATCATCGAATAAGGTGCTGATATTCTACAAGGAATACCGCTATGTAAAGCAAGAACTAGAGCTACCAGTTTTCGAGACAAGTTTCTACAACATTTTTAAGTTTCTTTTATTTCATTAATCTCATTAATGAAGTCCCGTTTATTATACTTCCCAAGTAACACATGAAACGAAAGCAACAATATATAATATATATCATATATATATATATATATATAATATAAGCATTCGTCTCAGAATATAATCAATGATCACATCACAGAATATCGCAGCAGAATTAAACATATGAAGTATTGGATATACTGGGATATCCGGGTTTTAAATTAAGCCTGTATAAAACACGGATTTCACGATCGTGATGAATAGCCAATCCCACACCTCTAGACCCCTACGAGAGCGGCAAGAAACCCTACCAATTCTAGAGTTAGGAGACCCGATCTCGACTCCTCGAGATGGTCTCCACTGGACCCTAGAACCCGGTTACTTGTGCTCCCCGCCTTGGGTCTATCCTAATACGGAAAAGTAAATAATATACAATGATGACATCATCCTCAACCCGGAAGTGCCCCAATAAAAGAATATTACATATAATGAATTTTCATGAATGAAAATGAAAAACTCTCATCTTACATAAACCCCCCGGCTATTCAAACACGACGATCCAATATAACATATCACAGCAACACATAACATCACATGTCATCAACGTAAGTAAATATGCGTATCCCAGTTGTCGTTGACATATAGCACCGAAACCGGCGATACACCACATATTACATTACGGTCGCAGAAAGAAAGTGAAAAACTACAACAGTTGGAATCTGCAACAGCTTAGACATCATAAACCCAACGTATCACATACTTTGGATTTCATGCCTAACCAAATGAATAATGAATTCCTTAGACATCGCATGCCTAACAATTATAAACCCCGTATTTTAGTCTCGATATTGAAAACATCTTTTAATATATAGTCGGGCAATTCAACAAGATTCCCGACATCCTGATCGAATACTCGTCGGAAAATTTAGTAGACGGCCGCACCCCCCGATACCGTCGACGAAGTGCACTAAGGCGGAACACCGCTGCCGCGAACACCCAAACGGATGCTTTTGGCGATGGGGTTCTCCTACAGTCACTTGGTCGGGGCTATGGGGCGTGGCTGTCTATTAAGTTTACCCGGCGAGTATCCGCGTACACTACGTGATTGCGACGGACTTTTGATCACATCAAAATTCCATGGCAACCGATCAAATGAGACTAAATTGCTAGATTTATAACATTCAAATCAATTATCTCATAACTACATGTGGATTCCAAATATTGTATCCCATCACATGTATCCGGACGAACGTTAAACTTTTCAATCGATTCATCAAAGTCCCACAATTTCCCGACAGCTCAACACTTGAGCACAGTTTTAATAACACCCAGAATATGCACAGTACCTATGCACCAGCCGTAGAAGGGCAAACCCAAGCCTCACTCATGTCGCCACGGAACTACGGCAAACCCTAGGGTTTGACCGCGGTTCCGTGATCCAAAAAGTCGAGTTAGGGTTTCATTCTTCTAGAGGGTTCATAGACATACTTGCATGTTTTTCCGAATACGTTAAATTTGGAAAAATGGGTTTTTGACATTCAATCGAACATTTTAACTTCGTCTAGACAACATGCGAATAACCCGAAAAAATGTTAAAACTACGAATACGAAACACTCTGAATTTTTATAGTGTAAGATTACATCACATGCAAAATTAGCAAAAACAAATAACACCTGAAATATCAAAACCAAGTCTCTGGAACACACCAAAATTTTCAGGGGGGGTGCTCGGATTTGGCCAAGATCACCATACTTGTGGCCGGCCAAAAAATTTTGAAATCCCCTGAAATTTTTATGGTGTTCATGATATATCTCATACATCACTCTGTACTTATTTGAAACCTTTTTAAAACAACTTTTAAATTCGACAGAAACTTCATTTTTCGGTTTCAAGTTTCGGAGTATTTCGGTTTCGTAATCTTAATAAATCCGTATTAATTTCTAGCATGGCTCTGATACTACTGTAGGGTTACCTAAGACGGCAGCGAGGTTTCGGGAGGTATCGTCCATGCCAAATTCAAAAATTTATCGTTTTAGCTAACCCTAACTAAGAATCGTTAACTAGAAATCGACGGAAATGAAAATGCAAACACTTTGCAAGTCTAGTGAGTAAGGAATACAACCTTTGTAGACCGGTCCTTCACTTCAATAGCTCCGTGTAGTAGTCCCTTCGCTGCGATCAAGAAGTCCTGGACTCTAGAGAGGCTTCGATGAAGAAACGAACACGCTTGCTTCGAAGACTTCAAGGCCGAAGATGATCTACATCGATGAGACACTAACCCAAGCTATCTCTTCACTAATCATGGAATTAGTGAATCAAACACCCTATACTAAATGGCAAGTAGTAGAGAATTATGAAGTAGGAAGTGAGCTCACTTTAGATTTCATTTTCTCACATTTTATCTCATACATCCATTGAAGCTAGAAAGCTTGAGAGGAAGAAGAAGATGAAGAAGAACTCATCATATGAGTTAATCCAAATGAATTATTGCAACCATAGGTGAGTTAAGCCCTCATGCCTAACTCATGTAGAGACTTAACCAAGGGCTAAGGTTAAGGATTGGGTTAACAAAATATCCTAAGCTAGACAAAAGAGTGGACTTTGTCAATATTTCTACAAGCTTTATCCAAGCTTGACAACATTGACCAAGTCTCTTTTGTTATTAACTTAAGAAATAAATAAAACCCTAACTTAACCCTAACATGGTTTAAGTCTCATACACCCATCTTGCATGTATCATCAAGCATGACACAATACATGTACACAAATATACATATCATATATATATAATGTGCACATCAAGTGAGAAAAGAAATCATAAGTGAGCTAATATTAGTTAATGTAATGTAATATATCAAATATATAATTATACATTAAATTATTAAATCAACTCTTGATTTAATAATCCGGCTATATTACATATAACCGACTAATATGATATGTAACAACTTATCGAATCAACTCTTGATCCGATAACCCGGCTATATCGCATATAACCGACCAATATCACAAATCGCGAGAATAGAATACGGTATCTCATATCGTATCAATCTCGGTCCCTCACATATCACATATGTGCTCCTACTCCGTTTCGCTTGAGCCAGGAAACCCCTGTGTAGGACTCTAAAGACCCGTCAATACGCCGGCAGCAGGTGATGATCATATCAAACACCCACAAGCCGCAAGCGGTCTGCTAAACGTAACGAACACCTGGGTATTGAGCGATCAGAAGATCAACAAGCAAGCCCGCTCACACTCCTGCGAATCCAATCAGTAACACTACCGTACAGTTCAGTTTCTTCGTCTGATATATCGCATATCTCGTCTAGGGGTGGTAAACGTCAGACCCCAGTAACTCGATAAGTCGTGTCGATATGAGGCTCATAACGGGTCGAGAAACTACTGATAACACTTACCAGTATATCTGTCACGCCCCGCTTCCCAGAGTACGCTAAAATGGGCACGTGACATACCCAACCATGCTACCTGTGGGTAGGAAGTATCTATCCACAGTCACATTACGGCTGTAGAGATATCAAGAACAAAATAAAACTATCTAAAACATGTCCATAATCCAGATAGCATGAGTCAAGAATAATAAAATGCGGAAGCGAAAGATCCAATACAAAATAACTGGAATGTATGTTGATTAAGAGTGGTTTTATCGATCAAAAATATTTACCGCAATCAAGAACGGCGTCGCATGAAGCTAGCCGGTGAATACAGGTCGGTCCACAGGGATGTTGTAAATCTCCTAATCGCGCTAACGAGTTAATTCCGAAGGGTGTTCGGATTGATTATTAAATCTAAAAACCTAATTAATCTATATCTAAGTCTTGCTAGGGTTAGGTCTAGGTTAAGTTTGGAAAGTCTATAAATCTCACCGCTTTCTATACCCATATGAAGATTTAATTAGGTGTTATGGTAAATATTAATAAAAGGGATTAGGGTGATTGGGAAGATTGTTCTTCCTCTAGATCCTTATCCTTCCTTTCTTAATCTTTACCCTAACCTCCATGGAAAACCTTAAAATTCGGGCCTTTAGACTACGGTATCACCGCTACCTCGTGGGTAGAGTGCCGTAGGGAGCGGAATAAGAAGGTATGCATGGAGTTCTATGAAAATATATGACGGGCAAGAAAGGGGATGGGAGATTTTCGTCTCTCAAACCTTCCCCAGATCTAACCCTAACAAGAGAGGAGACTACTCACTCATTAGGGAATTAAAATACATTTATCTAGGACAGAGAATAAAATATTAACTAGGGCAAGGAATTAAATTTATCTAGGGCAAGAATAGAAAATTAACCTAGGGCAGAAAATAAAGAACTTACAAAAAATGATGCTCTCCAAAAGAATGCTGAAATTTATTAATGAAGGGAGGCATAAGGTTTACAATGATTTAGAGTTCTATTTATAGGAAATAGAAACCCTAGGTTACATTTTGATCCGCATGTCTACAATTACAAAAATAGCCCTAAGTTGACTAGTCAAAGCAGCCGCCACATTTTGGTAAAAATTATTTCATCTGATCACCCAGGACCGCCGCGGAACTGCGGCCCGAGGCCTGGTTTGGCCGCGGTTCCGCGGCCAAAAGATGGAGTTGGGCCATGAGTTTTCCTGGGCTGATTTATGTTGGCTTGGGCTTCTTATTTCTATATATCTTTTTCCATTTGGGCTTCTAGGTTGGTTTCAGATCTTCAGTGAACAATTTGTAGTGGACTTCTACCCGTTCGCTTTGAGTCGATGTCTTGAATCTTGCTTTGTGAATTGTTCCTTATGTCGGCTTGATCAAGAGTCTTCTGTTTGTTGGTCAAAGTCCACTTTTTCATCTTCTTTACATCGTTTTCACTGTTTTCTGTCCAAGAACCTATAACCTGTAATATGTAGCAGACATGCGTCAAAAGCACCTGTTTATTTATAAAAAGAATAAGAATGGGGAATATAATAATGCAATATTATGGTGTGAACAAATACCCCCAAACTTATCTTTTGCTCGTCCTCGAGCAAACTTATTTTTATTCACTAAAATCCTAACCGCACTTTCGCAGGAAAACGCGGTTGCACTGAGCACGTGCAACAAGCCGTTAAACCTCTAGGCGTCCCTAGTAGGAGAAGTGTTGTCTACTGAGGGTTTTCAGCGGATACTACCCACAAAATCGTATCAATTCGGCCCATTAACTTTTGTTTTCCAATTAGGTTTTCTAACAAGGAATTCTATTATCTTTTACTTGTAAATTATCTACCAACATTCTTCACACTTCCTCATCATCTAACTTAAGATTATATATATCCTGTAGACTTACTTAGCTTTCGGCATTTCTTAAGTTTTCCTTCTAGGGTTACTTCTCCACTCGGGAATTTCTATCAACTCTACTAAAGATACAAGTTCTATTCTTCATCCCTTTCTCTCATCTAAACTCTAATCACATACCCCTACGTGTGTGTATAGATCACCCCTACACTTGGAAATTCAAATCAAGCAATCATACTCTCGTCCGTTGTCCAAAGCACTTATTAGTAGGTGAATTTTTAATTGGATTTTGCTTACACATCCTTCATGCGACCGTTAATACTTCGTGATGTACCAACAACCGATTACAAGATATGTTTGCACATTATAGCGTACTTCCTAATCTTGCAACACCCAAGGCTTTAGCAGTGACTCCCAAACCAGTTGGTCTAAGGCACTAGGTGATGAAGCACCCTTGCAAAAAATTTTTCTATTTTTGCAGCCTTAAGTAATCACAAAAACAAGTGTCCATTTTTTTTTCTTTATTCACACTTTTTTCTTTTATTTTCTTCGTACTAAGGACTTTAGACAAGAGCGTTTCAAGTTCTCTTCTACTATTCCAAGTTTCAAGGTGCGTGATTGTGCAAATTATAGGGTATACGTTTTCAGAATCTAGACTTAAGCTAGGAACTATTTTTCAAGCTTATACTCTAATAAGAACATCAATATTTTTCCTTCGTTTCGACTTAGCCCAAGAAGTGAACCCAAAATTTGCCTATTTCTAAATAAACTACAAAGGCATATACTTTCTACCGTTAAACTTTAAGGAATGTTATTTTTAGGGTTTTTAATTCACTAAGTCTAAGATCTAGTTGTTCCTAGCCAGTTAACCTATTTGTCAAACTCAAGTCAATTAGCCAAAATTGAATACATTAAATTTTATGATTTTTGAAATTTTTCAATTTTTTATGGGTTTTCAAATAAATATGCAAATGCAAAAATATGTACAAATGAATGCGAAGGAAGAAGACGTACCGAGCATACCCCCAAACTTGAACTTGACAGTGTCCTCACTGTCATGCTAAATCAAGAGGGTTAAAATACCGGCACTCCCCTGTTTATTTATTTATAATTTTTTTTATATTTTTAATGTTTTGAATTTTTTTTATTTTTTATAGAAAAAGAAAACAAAAATATATACATATATACAACAAGGTTCCCCCAAACTTAAGCTTGGCCTTACACAAGCCAAAGGTTAGCACCAACCATTCAAAAATCTTATCGTGGTAATGGTATAGTTGGTGCAAGAATGGGGTGGAAAGAAAAGAGATGAGAAACACACGAGACCGTATGGGAAGAAGGGTAGAATATGGTCTCGGTGGAGGAGAAGAATGGCGGAGAGGAGAAAGAAGGAGCGCGCGATCTTGAGGGTGTAAATCGAGTGAATAAATTAGCGCAATATGTGATGACCGATATGTTATAAGCGATTGCGCTAACCTATCTACCCGTCGGGAAATGGGTTCAAATCCCTCAAGATTCGCAAGAGAACATGGGTACGCCGAACTTGATATAAGAGATGAAAGCGTAACGGTCACTTGTACGGTCGGAACAATAGGAAGGACGAAAGGAAGTGAATTAGGGATAGTCTCATTCTCACCGTAGTAAACTGTCTTGAACTTGAAAGATTCCATTAATGGTTCGAAACTACTATAAGCAACCGAGTCTGATGGTTCAACTAACTCATCTGAAAATGTAAAGGACTCAAACTCGGGCGGTGAGTCATCAACATCGTCCGAAAAAGTGAAACACTCATAAGTGTTAACGTCTGTGAGAAGTGTGTCAGATTCAAAAGAAAATTTTTCAAGCTCACAGTCTTCAAGCGTGGTCGGAACGATGGAAAGGAGGGAGGGTGATATAATAGTCAAAGGTTCAGAAGGCTGAATTAGAAAATCAGACATATCAAACAAAAATGGTTCAACCTCAATATGATCCTCAAAACTCTCTTCAATGCTATCCTTATAATTCTCCTCAAAATTCAACTCATCCATACCATTATCATCAAAATCTAGACGCATATGAAGTTCGGGAGAAACATTTAATAACTCGGGATGATGATTTGAACATAAAATTTCAATTAAATCGACAGGTTCATCATCCGAAATATTCCCGGCGTCTATCTCCTCAATCAAGTGAAAATCAATTTTCTTATACACCTCATCACAAGCATGGATATCAATTACTTTAGGCTCTAGAGTGGAGGTGTAAAGATCGAAAGGATTAAGTGTGGATTCACTCGAAAGGGATTCTTCACAATTTGGCAAATCAAACACTACAAAATCACACAACTCGTTCTTATTTTGAACTAGTGAATCATTTAGGACATTCGATGGAAAACCGGAGTTGTGGGCTTCAATCGGGTAAGGGTAGATTTGATTTTGAAATCCTCTCACATTCTCACTCTGTCCAACCGCCTCCTTATACATTGAAAATTTTTGAGCTAGCGAGAAACTAGCTACCGGTTCAGCAGGTTGCATAAGGGCGGCCACAGACGCTTCCACATTCCTAGTCATTTTATTTGTTGCTGCAATATATGCCTCCAACGACTCTTCCAAACTAGACTTGGATGGTAAGGGGGTTTCGGTGAAAGATTCAAAATGGTGTGGATATGCAAAACTCCCAACAGGCTGTGTAGAAACAGTGTCTAGTGAAGTGGGAATGTCGGGTATGACTGATAGGAAGTGGGTGGTTAGGCAGGGGTAGGGTCAACATACGGATAACAAGGTGAATAGTCGTGTGGATCCCTAAAACTAGATGAGTGGAGAGGGGTGAAAGATCGACTGCGAGATTGAGCAATATGCTCAGCAATGGACATCGGTTTAGGAGTGACAACAGGACTTGAAAGAGTGGTGTCAACATATGAATGTGGTAAAGGTTGACTTGGTTGACACAAAGTGAGTTGCAAGGTCAAACTGTTTCTCCTAGACGCTTCTATTTGATCTTTCAAAGATATTTTTAGTAAGGAGGGATCGTCTTTAAATTGACTGAACAAATTGACATACGACGCAAAGTTAGGTTCGGGATACCAAAGTTCGGCAAGTGATTTATTATGTGGGGTACCCATTTTGTAAGAAAGGGGAAAGAAGGAAGGTTTGTGGTGGTGCAAGGATCTATTTGCGGCCAAAAATTTTGCAAGTTTCTATAAAAAATTTGTCCTTTTTATTTTTATTCTTTTTCTCTTTATTTGGAAAAATTTGTTGCAAAAAAAAAAAGATTTAGAGAAAGATATGCAACAGCAAAATATTACTTGCAATCAATTTTATTTCAAGCGGGGCCCAAAAATCCTGCACAAGACTTATTATTTGGAAAGAGAAAGATTTTTAAAGCGCACCAAATCTTGCAGGCATTTTTCAGAAAATATCTTAAAATTTGCAGAGGAGAATAACAGAGGAGCTTAGTGTGCAAATTGCAGAGGATGACGTCACCAAAAGGGCGCGTTTCCGCGGTCAAAGAGGGTCTACCGCGGCGGAAGGGCGGCGGTCTAAGCGGCGCAGATCCCCAAAATTTTTTCCGTGCGACAACTCGACAAGACGGCCGCGTTTCCGCGGCCTAAAGCAGGTTTTGGCCGCGGAAACGCGGCGGGATGGGGGATTTGGGTCTCCAGAAAAATTCCACTGTTCTAATTTTTAATTTCCCTTCTGTTTTGATATTTGGTTTTCTGTTTCTCTTTCTGTAAATTTCCAGATCCGAGTTTGTATATCCTGCAAAATTCAAACAACAAAGTATCCTTTCCAAAAATAACAATTGATATATTTTTTTAATTTTTGGGATTTTTCAGATTTTTATGATTTTTTTAATTTTAGATTAACCCGAAATTGCAAAAAGGAAATTTCTACGCCATCCCCGGCAACGGCGCCATTTGATTAAGAGTGGTTTTATCGATCAAAAATATTTACCGCAATCAAGAACGGCGTCGCATGAAGCTAGCCGGTGAATACGGGTCGGTCCACAGGGATGTTGTAAATCTCCTAATCGCGCTAACGAGTTAATTCCGAAGGTTGTTCGGATTGATTATTAAATCTAAAAACCTAATTAATCTATATCTAAGTCTTGCTAGGGTTAGGTCTAGGTTAAGTTTGGAAAGTCTATAAATCTCACCGCTTTCTATACCCATATGAAGATCTAATTAGGTGTTATGGTAAATATTAATAAAAGGGATTATGATGATTGGGAAGATTGTTCTTCCTCTAGATCCTTGTCCTTCCTTTCTTAATCTTTATCCTAACCTCCATGGAAAACCTTAAAATCCGGGCCTTTAGACTACGGTATCACCACTACCTCGTGGGTAGAGTGCCGTAGGGAGCGGAATAAGAAGGTATGTATGGAGTTCTATGAAAATATATGACGGGCAAGAAAGGGGATGAGAGATCTTCGTCTCTCAAACCTTCCCCAGATCTAACCCTAACAAGAGAGGAGACTACTCATTCATTAGGGAATTAAAATACATTTATCTAGGGCAGAGAATAAAAGATTAATTAGGGCAAGAAATTAAATTTATCTAGGGCAAGAATAGAAAATTAACCTAGGGCAGAAAATAAAGAACTTACAAAAAATGATGCTCTCCAAAAGAATGCTGAAATTTATTAATGAAGGGAGGCATAAGGTTTACAATGATTTAGAGTTCTATTTATAGGAAATAGAAAACCTAGATTACATTTTGATCCGCATGTCTACAATTACAAAAATAGCCCTAAGTTGACTAGTCAAAGCCGCCGCCACATTTTGGTAAAAATTATTTCATCTGATCACCCAGGACCGCCGCGGAACCGCGGCCCGAGGCCTGGTCTGGCTGCGGTTCCGCGGCCAAAAGATGGAGTTGGGCCATGAGTTTTCCTGGGCTGATTTATGTTGGCTTGGGCTTCTTATTTCTATATATCTTTTTCCATTTGGGCTTCTAGGTTTGTTTCAGATCTTCAGTGAACAATTTGTAGTGGACTTCTACCCGTTCGCTTTGAGTCGATGTCTTGAATCTTGCTTTGTGAATTGTTCCTTATGTCAGCTTGATCAAGAGTCTTCTGTTTGTTGGTCAAAGTCCACTTTTTCATCGTCTTTACATCGTTTTCACTAGTTTCTGTCCAAGAACCTGTAACCTGTAACATGTAGCAGACATGCGTCAAAAGCACCTGTTTATTTATAAAAAGAATAAGAATGGGGAATATAATAATGCAATATTATGGTGTGAACATATGTCCCATAATACGGGCTCACATCAGGAAATAAATGCAGGAAAGAAAACTAACTACTGCTGACATTCACAGCTCAGCCTGTCGGCTGAAGTACTCCTGCTCGGACTGCGACAGCGGTACAGAATCTGGGCCATGCAAAACCCAGACGTCAGCGTGTCAAGTCATCAAGTAATAACATATAAACATGGTAACAGGCAATGCGAATATAAACATGAATAAAGCAATGGTAGAAATCAGAGCAGTGCAGTGGGTAAACTAAACTGTTCTTTCAGGTTTTCTGTTCTAAAGTCTTTGAAACCAAATTGATGAATCATCGATGTAACTCAATAGTATCCCGTACATACCCGGGACCACGGCCCCAGATTCTCGGGCTGAAACCGAGACATGCCGCTAGGCACCAAACATGAATGTGTACAGATGAATGATGTCAGCATCATCATTCCAAGGCTGGCCTAGCCTCTAAAACTGATCAGAATAAGTAGTGAACTGTTGAGTTACAAGTCAGGTTTCACCTTTGATTTCCCCATACCCCCAAGTTATATGTGTAAGTCAAGTCAGGTATCCCTTAATCAAGAACTAATACCAACACAGGATCAGGTAAACAGGTTTGTCTGGATAGACAACAGGAACGGTCCATGAGGACTACATGTCAGGTTTGTTGGCATTAGACACAAGATCAGGTAACGGGTCAGGTCATGGTACATCAGGTCAAGTCAAGCAGTATACGGTACCATGTCGGGTCAATCAATATGTATGTAGCAAGTCAGGTCAAGATGTAAACGATATCATGGATGTGCTCATACTCAGTTACATAATCAAGCATGGTCATTAACAACATAGATTTAAGCAACGAATTAAACAATAAAGAAGCATCAATTAATTAGCAGTACAGTTATCAATTGTGATTCAGAGGTGTTATCAACATTATAAGAATACAGTATGACAGTTAGGGCCGTTAAATCATGTTAACCAGTTTAAGAACCTTTTAGGTGCAATGATTTATATATATAGGTTCAAAGGACGGGATCACAGCTAATACAGATTAAATGCGCACAAGTGTCCGAATGGAGTAAAGGTATAGAGAGAATGCCATAAACTGTGACAATGGTGGAAATGTGATTAAAACATGCAAATCTGATTATTAGGTGTAATACAGTAATTGCAAACGGTAGGTTTGAAGTGTGGAAAATAAAAAGATATAACATGAAATTGAACACGTAAAATGGGAAATTATAATACTAAAGTTGAATTGCAGGTTTTACGGTGTCAACAAGTATATGTAAATATTGTTTAGCATGTAGCAAGGGGTACTTGCCTCGACGGGTCGTGAATCGGGAAAACGGAACGTAAAACGTCGGCGGGGAAAACTCGCGACGGAGCACGGTTCACGGAATGAACCCAAACGACGAACAGTGGAACCACACGGGTCGGGGTACCACGCTGGAACGTCGGGACACGTCACGGGCACGGCCGGATTCCGGCGAGACACAAAACAGCAAACAAACCATCTTTGAAAAGCATGAAAGATAAGAGAATAATCAAGAAGAGAGAAGGGAAGGAGGATAGAGGAGAGGGTGCTCACGAGGATCTGTGGAGGGGTGGTGATCGCCGACCACGTCGACGGGGCTCCGGCGCACGGACAACAGTGACCGCGAAAATCTGCAGATCACCAAAATGAGCACAGAAGAGAAGGAAGGGAAGAAGAAGAAAGGAGAAGAGAGGAGGAGAGGAGAAGAAGCTTACTGAGGAGGGTGCTAGTGAGGCTAGGGACGTATGGAGATCTCCGGCGGCGATCCCACGACGAGCTGCGGCTGCAGGTGGCCGCGGTTGCCCCTGCAGGGTGCACGGGGAGTTGATGAAGGAGGAAGAAGAGGTGGATATGTCAAGGACGAGGAGGCCGGTGGTGATGGCGTCGGCGTTGGGGCTGCGGCGGCGAGGGACAAGGCGGCTAGGGTTGTGCGAGGTTGGGTGCTTCGGCTGAAGGAAAAGAAATAGAAAGAGGAGGAATGAAATATATATATAGAGGAGAGAGAGAGAGACGGGGAGAGAGAGAGAGAGGGACTGCGAGAGGAGAGAGAAAGAGGAGAGAGATAGAGAGGGGAGAGAGAAAGTATAGGGGAGAGCGAAAATTGGATTTATATGACGGAGAGAGAAAGAGAGAAGAAAGAGAAATAGAGAGAGACGGTGAGAGAGAGAGAGAAAGTGGGGTCCACGAGGGTTAAGTGGAAGCTGATTGGTTGGGAGGGATTCGTTTGTTTAGGAATAAATTTTAAAAGATTTAGGATTTGTAAAATTATATATATGGTTAAATTTATATATATGACGGTTTTAAAAATATATTAGAAATTGGGATTTTGGTTAGTAAAATATTTCCAAATTGCGTCCGGGTCGGGTCCAAAAATTTGAAATTGAAATAAGAAAATTTTAGGCGGGATCCAAAATTTAAAATGAAGTATTTTACAATCAAAAAGCATACCCCCAAAACGGACACACGTACGTGCGCGTAGCCGTCCAAACTCGCCTATTTCACTGAACGGGACGAGAACACGATGCACGGACGCTACCACAGGGTTAGGGGTGCCAAGCAAGCCATGACGGATATTTTTAATTTTATTTTAGATGCCTTAAAATGTTATATGCAGAAATGAATTGTCGGGTAAAATTTATAACTAACAACAGTCAAGTAGGATCAATGAAATAAATACCATACATCTTCCATACGGTAACAGAAACTAGTAGCATTGGGCTCGGTTGTTACAATATCTCTGAAGCAGTCTTGGCCAAGGACTTCCTGTTATAGCCAATCAAGCACAGCGCAACATCAACTCCCAATATCGGGAGAGACGAAACCCCTCCTATCGCTCATTGCCTCCATATGATTCGGGACTGTACCCAAAAGCCACCGTTTTGCACATTCTCTTGAACGTGGTAAGGTGGAAATCAAAGTACAGTGGGAATCACACAGGACTCTATGACGATCTCGGGTCTACAGACTAACCTGTACCAGTGTCACCAGAGAACTGAAATCTGACGTTAGGTATAATACCATCTGGGTGTTCTCGGTGGGTCCGTCCAATGTACCCAATCTCCACTGAGCACCCGTATACTATGTCTGATGTCAAACACCAATGGATATGGGATCATCCATCTCCCATCTACATGGGTCGAGAAGCTATACGCTAGTCTACTCTGGTATATCGATGTCCTGTCTCGATACACCCACGACTAGAAACATTTGAAGGATGTACTTAGCGACTACACTGTCCCCACTAGTATGATCTACATCACAGTCCCGGTAGTCAATTACTCATCCTAAGGGCTTTATCAATATGTAACATAGAGACAATCAGTGTACACATTAAATTAAAGAGCAACCAGATAGCATATTATCATGTCGAGCAAGAAAGTCCTCCATATATATGTCCAAGCATCCACTACAATATATATTGTATGTACAGTAATGGCCTCTAGGGCATACATATCACTAACACTCCCTCCTCCGGCCACCATCATCGCCGCGTCGGTGCCGGTACCACCGCTCCATCACCGTCTCCTTCCACCGCCTTCTCGATCCCCACCGTCTCTACTTCTTCCTCATCATCTTCTTCCTTCTTCTTCTCCTCTTCATCCTCCAACCTCCAGCAAACCCTGCCTCTTTTCCCTCCTCCGGCGACCACATGCCCCTCCTCCAGCGTATCCTCGACCCCTACTGTCTCCGTTGTCTCTACTTCTTGTTCTTGTGTTCTTGTTCTTCTGCATCTTCTTCCTTCTTCTTCGCCTCCGGCGACCCTCGCCACCTTTCCCCTCCTCCGGTGACCACCGCCTCCATGGCCCCCATCGCCTCCACCGTCTCTTCTTCTTCTTCTTCTTCTTCTTATCCTCCAACCTCCGGCGACCCATGCCCCCTTTCCTCTCCTTCAGCGACTCCCGCTCTGCCCTTGACCTCGCCTCCCCTCATGACCCGGCTGCCCTAAAAACTAATAATTAATTATTTAGTTAATATTTATTGATTATTAAAATTATTTAAATGTAATTCATAATTAATTAATTATATAATAAAAATGGCAAAGTGGTCATTTGACATGAACAGTAATGTTGACTGTCAATTCAAGATAGTTTTAAAGTTAATGGTAGTTTTGTTAAAATGACTCAAATTTGTTGGGAGTTTTCAGAAAATAAACCTAGCATTTAACAAAAAAAGGAGAAAAATTTCCTCCTGTAAGATTCAATCTTGGAATCTCAACTTGAAAAGTCAAGACTCTAACAACAGGACCCGCTAAACTTCTTGATTTAAATGTTCTTTACATTTTATTTGTTAGCATTATACAAGCTATACACCTTATACCGAATTACAAAATCCAAATGAGGCGGATGTCTAATCTCGCTCCCAGGTGAGACGGATGCCTAATCTCGTTCCTATGAAAATCCGCTCCTGGTTAACTCCCTGTAACATTTGCTTCTTATGAACGAGAGAAAGAAACGGAGGCGGACTTTGCTTGTATCCTACAAACTTGGCTAAGAATTTATCCAAACATATATCAAAATTAGTTCAAGAAATTTAATTAATCAAGCAAATATACATAGAACAGTCACATACCTTAGCCAATCAATGCAATTTAAGCCATTGCTTAACCTCCCTGTGGGGTCTTCTACCAGGAAAATCAATGCCATTGAAAGGGAAGTTTGCCTTAAAATTAAGTGTAATATTCAAGTAATTGTTCTTTCCAACATCGACTAAACAATCCCCAAACACAAATATTGCAGGCAATTCTTAGCTTCCACAATAAAACTTGATGCCATTAATTAATGAAGCAAAGGAGAAGGTGATGAAAAGAAGAGGGGAGCTGGCCATGATGTGAGATGATCTATGACTAGTCACTTGTAGCTTTAAGCTTAATTTATAAGGCTTAACCCCTGCTTTCACCTTATTATAAATGTTAATTAAGTTACTAATTGATTGTTTAATTGGGTTATTTATGTCATGCATGTTGGTGCCTTTTAATTAGAAATTAAACACAAAATGAATTGAAAGAAAGTGGAGTACCCTTCGGTGATATAAGGTAACCGTTGACCATTGGCGCACAAGCTAGGTTTAAGTTTTGAGTAAAAGGTCAACATACATATGCATACCAATGTTTAAAAAAAAACTCGCAAGGATAACTCGTTATTTTATTCTACATGGTATAGCTCAACTTATTTTCACATAATCACATACAGTATCAGTTTAAGATACGGAAGTAAAATCTCTTGGGTTTTGCTTTACCCATTTCTTCTCGTGCCTTTACTTTTTCCGTGCAAACCCTCTATTGGGTGTACAATTCCAAGGATTTGGGTCCACAACAAATTTCATCCCAAAAAATAAGGTCTCTAAGAGATCCAGACACTTTTATGATGTGAGCACCGATCTATAAAAAAAATGTATTCGATATACCGGATGCAATACATCCGAAGAGGAGAAAGAAAATGATGAGAATTTCTAGACACCTTTTATTTCTTTTTATTTCATGACTAAAAACATCAATGTGGTGCATGGAAGAACTCTTCCATCATGTGCGTCAGTGTTTCTTTAGAAAACAACAAATGTGACGTTGCATCATGGTAAAGCATAAAGCCAAATTTAGCCCTATATAAATCCTCTTTTCCATATAAAACTCTATTAGGAAAAAATTGCAAAATATATTTTAATTGCTTATCCCGTTATATAAATTTTGATTACATACTTATATTTTAAGTGCATATCCAATAGTCATAACCATAAATTAATAGTAGTAAAATAGTTTTTGTCAAATCACTGCTCAAAATTAATCTAAACCTTTTTCGAAATTGCATGCTCCCTCCGTCACACAATATAGATCTATTTTTGCTTCTTTCTTTTTCATTAAAATATAAGTCCATTTGTAATACCAAGAAGAAGAAGAAGGTTTGATTACCGATGCACTTTTAATACTACATTTACTAAACTAACATTCAAGAAGAAACTATCATGATTTCTTTTCATACTTGTTTAAATATCAATAGGGTTAAAATGGGAACTTTACTTTTATAAAGTTGTAGATTTTAGAAAATTCAATCTCCTTTTAGTAGGCGTGCAAAAGTAAAAAAAGACTTGCTCTGTGAAATCAAAGGAGTATATCATTTGAAAAAATTAATAACAATATTATTACTGATATAACTATTTTAAACTCAAGTGTTAACTTTGACTTATTTGACAACCAATTTGAAGCTGAGATAACTACAGTTATCTCAGCCCAAAACCTGAGATAACTACAGTTATCTCAGCCCAAAACCTGAGATAATTGCGGTTATCTCAACTCCAATCAGACCGAAGTTTTGTAAACTCCATTTTTGGAGTTTGGGGATTGCAAACCACAGTTTGCATGCTCTCTACCTCCACTTAAAAATAAACCACGGTTATCCTAAATCCATATTCGTTCCAACAACTACATTCTTTAATTTCCTAACCCTTCTATCTATCGGATAAATATTACCTTATGCTAGTTGGATTTTTGAATGATAATTTGTACTATATAGTTGTCTGAATGAGCAAATATGAATATTTTTAAACAGAATATTTATTTTTTGAATAGGAAAAATCCAACATTTAAATCCCTCCATCTTTCCAAATCTAAAACCCATACACATGATTCATTAATCATAGAGATCACATCAAATTATAAAATTCAATTAAATTTCAATGCTAATCTTTTGCTGACATCCTCATCTTAAAAAAATTATGCATGCTTGCTAGAGATTCATTCAATGTCCGTATACCCTACTGTAGCCTCCATATTTGTCTTATTCACCGTCTTATACATAATATCAGGGTAAAGTGTCAAAAAGCCTCCGGCCAGCTTGGGAGTTGTCTAATACCCCCTGATATTTCCAAAATTGTCCTGAAGAGCCTGCTGTTCAAACTCTTTATGAAAAACCTCTGGGCTGCATTTCATTTAGACCGTTATTCCCTCCAAATACTTAGATATTACACGTAATTTTTTAAATATTACAGATAACTAGTATAAAGGGGTTTTTAATTGGGCCGAGGGGTTTTTTAACAATAGCAAAAGGCCCAGGGGTTTTTAACAAGTTTGAAGTGGGTCAGGAGCTTTTTGACAATTTACCCGAATATCAATTTATCCTTCTTTAACAATGTCACATGTAGGTGCTGCAAACAAAATATTTTTTTTTTGTGGTGGGGTTGGGGTGGCGTGGGGGTGGGGGTGGAGGGGAGGCAGGGGAGGCAGGGATAACAACATGGAAACCCTGATCCATATATAATTTGTAAAATGAAAAATGTAAAACTTTTAATTCGCTAGTAAGTTAAACTGATGGTTGACAATTTAACTTATAAGTCGTTTATAAATACCAAAAATTAAGTACCAAATAGAATTATAATTAAATGAAAAAGAAATAGCAAGCAACTACCCAAACACACAAAGATTTAAAAAGCACACACTGAATAACAAAAACACGAGATTTATCCAAGTTCGGTGCAACTAGTATCTAATCCTACAATCCGACAATGAAGCCATTATGAAGAAAGAATTACAAGAGATACGCCCTCTCCGATCAAACCCAAATACAAAGTAATATCCCTCTCTAAACATCCCCCTCTCTCTGCAAGTTAGATTACGGTTTAAAGTTACATTTTAAGATGTTTTCGAACAGCATTGTATTCGTTTGCAATCAGAGATGATATTTCAACGGGGAGTTTTGTGTATTAAATTAGTTCAAAGGCGTTTTCATACAAACCACAAAGGCTACCCAAAAAAAATTGGCCATTTTCAAATCACAATCATATTTCAATTTAGAGTCCGTCTGATTAATAAATAATAATAAATCACAATCGTATTTCAATTTAATAGATATATAAGCAATATACCTATAAATAAACATCCCAATACAAACATCATAAATAGTCTTAATTAATTCCTATAGGAAAACAAGAAGGAAAAAAAATATATAATGTGATCCGAGTTAGGTCATTCTCTATCTCCCTCCACAATCCTAGCTGCACAAACTCATAATGAATCTCATGTAACACAAACTCCATCTTAAAAAGGGCGAGTGCGGCGACCAGCAGCACGGCCACAGCGAAGCGCATTGATCGGGATCGGATACTCGTCTCGAATATTTTCCAGAGGCGAATAGACTCGCAGATAGAACTGTTGGCCGAGGTATTGGCGAGCCCAGAACTCCGATCTTATGTTCCACATCCCCACATTGTCCAGTGATATGTATATCGCGGTCCATGATTTCGGATATACCTACATTTAATAGTGTTAACAACATTTCACACACACATACACAACACACGCACACAAGCAGGTGTATGGAAATACTAAATTCCATGAATATAAATATTACCTGAGTTGTGCATCGGCTCACCGCATCCCTCAGATTGTAATTTGTTTTCAAACACAATCTCTATGAACACTCTATAATCCGAAGCCATAACCGACGTGTCCAGGTACATATTAGCACCCGTAGGAGCATCGGGGATGCTCCCAAGCTTGTACACACCGGATATCTTGTAAAAGTCGGCAAGTTTCATCGGGGTATCAGGATTGACATACGAAACTCTGTTAACCGTGTAATCGTTGTTTTCCATTGATGAAACCTGCAGAGTTGGCCAGCTGAATGGTCCTGGTGAGGTTGATCAAGCCATAGTGGTATGAGCCTTGTGGGTTGGGCCTTGGCCCGCTGGCGGTTAAATTGGTCCGAATCGATCGGGCTTGGTTTAGGGACCAATCGATCTCGGTGGTGGGCCCACCCGGGATCGGGCCAGACGCTTTTTGTTGGGAGTTGCCATAGTGGAGGACGGCGGTGGTGGTGAGAATTGGGGAGGTGAATCGGGTGGAGACCGTGATGTAGTAGTCTTTAGCAGACTGGTCGGCCGTGACGAGAACGGAGACGGATTGATCGACGTGGATGCCGATCGAGGAATAGGTGGTTTGAACTGTGTGGGTGCCTTCGACTTCTACAAGCAACATCTTGTGATCCTGGATTCTGATGTTGAGAGAGGTTTCGAGGCCAACATTCGATATTCGGAACCTGTATGTTTTGCCTGCAGCAAGTCATAAGTTGCAGATGAGGGAATTATTTAGTAGCAACAATAAATTAAAAAGTTTCTTTGATTAAATTGAGAAAAATGACTAAATTTTACTTGCATATATGGCATGAGTTACACTTTTATCTCTATATTAATTAACTTCTTTTTTTCTCTAAAACTTTTTATTGGAATATTTACAAAAAAATTGTCGATTAAAGTAGAATAAATTGCTTCTTTCGAAACCATTTATGGATATTTTCGTCTTTTTGTTATGCAGCCGAAAATGAGGGAAAATTTATACGACATAGTCTTTTTGATGGAGGTCCTTTTCGGGTCTCCTTCAGTTGTTGTCTTCCGTCGATCTCCTGATGGATTTTGGAGGTGATCTCCTGTTGCGTGTGGGTCTCAATGGGTTTTGAGAAGATTGGTGATTTGAGGAGTTTAGCGCGGAGTACCTGTAAAGAAGTCCCGGGGTGGTTTGGTACCACCGAGAACTCTCCAACGATCAAGTTAGTACGAGATCCGAGCAGAGTAACGGCGAAGTGGAATAAAAATGGCTTACTTGACCCCTCTGTGATGGGGGTTTATATAGTGGCGGCAGTACGCAGCAGCAGACACGAGAATCTCGCCGGCAGTTACACTCCCGACGTCACGTCCGCGTAAAGAGCGGATCGCCCATTAATGGGGATCATGATGGCGTGGAACGTGGGATGCTGCTGGCGGAGAATCTGCGCATGGCGAGATTCGCGGAGCGGCGGTTACGCCTGTGAGTGGTAGAGTTGGTCGGTCGGTGGACCGAGGAAGATGGCCTCGGCTGGGGAGCTCGGGGACGAGCGAGAGGGCCGAGGAGTCTTGGTCCTGTGGCAGCTCGGGGCGAGCTGAGAAGCCGAGGAGGCCAATCTTCAGGGGGCTCAGAGGTGAGCCAGCCTGTGCTTGCAGGTCGGGTACAGGGGTGGCCTGGTCGGCTCCTATGGGCCCTTTCTTCTGAGTTCTGGGACACGTCATCTACCACGTGTCATGGTCTTGGAGATCGCCAATACTGAGCATCATCATTAGCCCCCCACTCTTGTCCCGACCAGCTAGCGGGTCAGTTCAGGAGTGGACTGTCGGGCCGCCCGGGGTGAGCTCCTTCCTAAGGTTTCTTCGGGACGCGTCCCCGGGCTGTCAGCTGTCTTTCTTGCCAGCGAATCCGGGCGAGATCTCTGCATTTAAGGAAGGTGCGCTGGTTCGTACATCTTGGCACTGAAGTGATGGTCCACATGTCGAGCGTCGGTTGGCCGACGCGACGTGTGCAGACCCGCGGCGTCTGACGGGGCGCAGTCCAGTGTGGGAACGACAAGTGGAGCAATCGGAGCCGTTGGATGCAAGGAGGCGTTTTGGCGGGAGATGAAGGGCGCCGTTGGATGAGGTCATTTTGGCGGGAGATAAATAGGGGTGGGGCCCGTTCCAGGGCACCTACTCCTTCATATTTCCCCGTTCTAAGTCCTGGTTGCTCGGCGCTCGTCTTCTCTCTTCCGCTTTCGTCTTCCGAGGATCCCTCTTCTCAAGGTTAGATGTCTCCCTTTGTAGAGTCAGTAGGTGTCGTAGGAGTAGGTTCTAGGTACCCTGTAGTTGAGCTGAGTCCTCCCGGGGAGTAGAGGCCGGATCCTCTCCCCGGGATCGTGCGGCAGGGGCAGCCCCCAGGGAGGAGGCGGTAGATGCTGCCCCGGCGCCTCGTGTTGGGTGAGACATGAGGACAAGCTCGCCAATGCTCGGGCTCGCTTCCGCATCCCCTCACGTTATACGCTTCGTCTGGCCAAGGAGGGAGGGAGGGCAGACTAAGTACGAGGCAGGGAGATCGCCCTGTATTTGGAAGCTTTTTGGGGTGGAATGCGCCTGCCCTTCTCTCCCGCGGTTGTCGAAACGTTGAACTTTTTCGAGCTAGCCCCTGACCAATTAGTGCCGAACTCGTGGAGGATTCTCCTTGGGTTCCTGATCCGCCTGAAGTTACAGGCAGTTCCCTTCAGCCTCTCCCTCCTTGATTCTTCCCTCGTCTTCAAAAATCACCCTGGTGGTCGAGCATGCGACCCGAGGTGGGTTTACCTCTCTTTCAGAAAGCGACAGAGGGACGCCGCCGGGGCAGGGGTTGTGGCCCTACCTTCTTCCATTCACGACTGGAAGAAGAAGTTCTTCTTCGTTTCCCCTCTCGAGGGCGAGGACTGACCCGTGCCTACAAAGTGGTCGAGGGAGAAATACTTGCCGGGGAACCAGTCCAGTGACCCCGTCACGGTGAGAGTGGCGTCGTAGGAGCCCATCCCCCGATTCGACGTGCTTCTGTCTGAGAGGGTCCTGAGTTGGGTCGGGCTCAGCCCCGTTGAGTTCGTCGGTAAGTTTTAGGCTTGCTTTTTGGTTTGTATATTGCTTGTGTCGCTGACTTCTTTAAATTTGGTTTCGCGCAGGACCCATTGTTTCCTGATTTAAAATCAGAAAAGCTTATGGGAAAAGCTTCAGAAAGGGGGCCACGTGCGTACATGTGACCAGCAGTCACGTGTTGACACGTGACATATAAAAGCAGCGGAAAGGGCACCTTGGGTCCCTGATCAAGTCAAGAAAAAGGCTCCAGGAGAAGACTCGTTCTCCAGTTGAGTCAAAGAAAGGGGCTCCCGACAGGGGTCACGTGTTCACACGTGACCAATGGTCACGTGTTAACACGTGATGACTAAAGCAGCAGAAGAAGGAAGAGTGCAAAAGAAGAAAAAGGCTCGTTCCAAGGGGGTCACGTGTCCACACGTGACCATGGGTCACGTGGTCACACGTGACCGGCTTTCAAAGCCCATTTTGCTAACAGAATTAAATTCTGAAAGAGATTCAAATCTTTCCAAAGGAAAGCAAGTATCTGGAACCGATCAAATTAAAGATTCAGAGATGATTAAATATCATCTATCTATGGAAAATCTCGAGTTTGGAAAGATTTCCCCTTTAAATCTAACAGAAATAACAAAGGAGAATCCCTGGATTTGAAATCCAATGGTGAATAAAATTCACCTAATAATCCAAAGGTCAAAAACAAATGATGGATACAAATCAAATCTCTTAATAAAGATTCATCAAAAACTAATTGATTCGGCTGCTTCTCCTATAAATAGGAGCCAGGAGACACAAAAAAGGGACATATACGCAGAGGGAGAAAAAAGGAGAGAGCCTTGATACTTTGAGGAATTTGGAGCTTCTGCAAAAAAGAAAACCCTAGGTAAGAAAGGGAAGGCATCTTGAAAGAAGGAGAATTTAATTCTCAACAGAGTTTAACTCTGATAATATAAAAACAGAAGAACATATTTCTTCTCTCTTTGATAGAGGATCTGCAAAGTGCACAACTCCCCTTTAGGTTGAGAATTTAATTCTCAATGGGTTGAGATCCTGCCATGCAGATCCAAAACATAGAGAGGGAATGGAAACATGAGAATTTAACTCTCACAGAACCATAGGAATTTAATTCCTTTGAGATAAAAGTGGGGCTTGACCCTGTGTTATGGGAATTTAATTCCTTCAGAACAGAGAGAAACAGGGTTTAACCCTAATTAAGAACTTAGTTCTGTTGGAACAACGGGAATTTAATTCCCTTAATCATAATTTAACAGGGAACGGAAGTTTAATTCCTTAAAAAGCTTTTATTAGGGTTTAACCCTATTCAGTTCTTCACGTATACGAGGAATTTAATTCCTACAGAAGATTCAGAGAATATAAGTCTTCAAAAGGAAGTAGGAATTTAATTCCTCTGAAAATTAAAGCTCGAGGACTTTAACTCCTGAAAAAAGATTAACAGAGCCTGTAAACAATATACATGGAGGCAGGGTCACGTGCCACCACGTGACCCCCTCAAAAGATCTACAGAAAGCCCTTTGAGGCAGTCCTCCACGTGACCCACGTGACCCTTGACAGAAGCTCTAACACATAAGCATATGAATGCCCGTCACGTGATTGCACGTGATGCTTTGAAAGATGCAATAATCTCAGCAGAATGAGTGGAGAAAGGGCGCTCTCACGTGTTGCCACGTGACCCCTTTTTTGCCTTAGTGTTTAACACTAAATTGGAACTCTCGAATCCAGTATTGAAATACTGCTGGGCTTTAGTGTTCAACACCAATCAAAGGACTTTATTTGCAGTGTTCAACACTGGCTACCTTAGTGTTTAACACTAATTCGAGGGCTCTGTTGCCGATGCTTGATACTGATCTGTTTTAGCGTTTAACACTAATTTGAAAGCCTTGTTGCTGGTGTTTAACACCAATTATCTTTTAGTGTTAAACACTAACTTGTCAACCTCATTCCCAGTGTTCAACACTGATTGCTTTGTAGTGTTTAACACTAGGCTTTGGCCCAATTGGCTAAAGGGATAGAGGCAAAGCCTCTCCCTCAATGGACCAACAAGAAGTCAATATTCCAGACATGATAGGACTTAGCCCAAGCTGGCCATAAGTCCTCAATTCGTAATTAACTGGGCCAATGGGCTCATAATATAATTAATGGGTCTTGATCCCAAATTGGGCCAAGGACTATTTAATCCATTCCGGTTCTAGGGTACATCTCTTCACTCCTTTGATACTTGGCATTGTAATCCCTCAGTGTCTTCAAAGAGGTGACGGGTCCCGACGACCACACATCGATATGGACTGTGGGGTCCTTAAACCCATGTCTAATGCAAAATTCCTGGTTACGTGGAACGCGGATAATGTCACTCTTTGACCCCGTGGAAAACGTCCAGAGCGGAGCCTGGTCCTCGCCTAGCACGGCAGTGAACCCGTGTGAAGCATCCAGAGCACATACCAGACTGTGGAGTCCTTAAACCCATGGACTATGACGTCCTTAACCTCGACCGAGATGTCTTAAAACTAACAATGGACCGCAACGTCCTTAAACTACCCATGGACCGCAACGTCCTTAAACTACCCATGGACCGCAACGTCCTTAAACTAGAACAATAGAGCCCCATATGCTCTTTTGTCGGATCTAAACGGTCCCGTTTAAGTTGATCTTAGCCTTAAAGATGGCTAACGTATCCTTAAACCTTCAAACAGACTGGACTATGAATCCCCCCAATTAACTCTGGCTCGAGGGTACATCTCTGAACTCCTCTGACACCCGTCGTTGTAATCCCTCAACGTCGTCAGAGAGGTAACGGGTCCCGACGGCCACACATATGGTGGACCACTATGTCCCTAACCTGGAACAATGGAGCCTAAAACACTCCTTTGTCGGATCTAAACGATCCCGTTAAGTTGATCTTAGTCTCAACGTTAGACTAACGTATCCTTAACAAACGTTTGAGTTGATCTTAGCCTCAAGTATGGCTGACGTATCCTCAAACCAAACCCCCAAAACCCAAATCTAAGATAAACACGGATTTGGACTAGTCCACGCCCTACGGGAGACGACAACTCAGTCTCCGTATACAATCCACGGGCAACTAAAAACAAAACATAAAATAGACGCACATGACACGAAGTGACCATCTGGAGAAGGAGAAAGTTGTTACCGCGATGCGGTAGCGTAATTAACTGCAGGGGCTTGCGCCTGCAGGGAAGAGCGTCCCCACAATCAAAAACCCCTCAAACGAGGGGGAATCTGACGAAGTCTGCTACATCGGCCGCATCCGTTTAAACCTTCGATACTCGGTGCCATAGATCGACTTGGCATCTTCGGAGAGGTGGACGGATAGCACCAATTAGCATCTGCCCCGAACCTCAGGCACGGACGCCCGCGTCGCGCCGCCGTTCGGAGGGGAACAGATTCTGGCACGCCCGGTAGGACCTTTTCCTCTTTCCACTCCACACTTCGTGTGTCGTGATTCGCGAACCAATCGCGGTTCGCTAATGGTGGCCCTTGGGTTTCAAGATACTAAGAATTGGCGTCTTGCTTATTGCAGAAAGTAAAGGATCGATGGCTTCTACTTCTGCGAAATCCTCCAACTGCTCAGACTGCAATTGCTACCAACGCTTTACCTCGCCAGGAGGTATAGCCTATGGACCCCAAGCTGCTTCATTGTTCACAATGCCGGTGGACCAAGTGACTCAAGCCACTACCAGATTGTTCTTCGGGACTATACTCTCATCATCAAGCTTCGCGGCGCCGGTACTGACAAAGGAAGCTCTCAAGAAGCCAGTCTTTGATCGTCTTACCCCTGCCGCGGCTCCTCTCAACGAGTCGCCCAACGTCAACGCCTCGGTCTTCTCTAGATTGGGCCGGAAATCCTGCGAACTCATCATAGAGCCTACAATCTCAGAGAAGGCTGCTTCTAAGAAAGTGACCGATCCTGCTCCTGAAGACATCAAAGCGACTTCCCCTGCCACAAAGTCGGTCTTTTCAAGATTGACGGCTCCAGCTCCCGCTCCTGCTATCCAAAGGACGTCGGTCTTTGACAGGCTAACACCAACAACAACCCCCCACCCACACAGGGGGCAAAACAAAACCATTCTTACCGCTGACCCAACGTCGTCCGCTCGACACGCTCGACGTCGCCATTGGCGCCGAGTAAGGAAGGCTGGGGGCAACTCCCCCTCTGGGTTGACTCCATCAGCCCCGGTGGCAGAAGTTAATGCTGCTGTTCCAACTGGGACAGCTTCGAAATGCTAAATAAGGTGCGAAGAAATTCTCCTACTGCAGTGCTGAAGAGGTCTCCTCCCCCGTTAAAAAAGGTTGTGGAAATAAAATCAGAACAGCCCCGATCCCCTCAACGGCTGTCTTCCAAAATCTATAAGGTTTGGCGGCAGGCCCGAGACTCGATCATCGATCCAAACTTCTCCCACCAGCACAAGAAGCTGAAAATCCAACAGGAAGCTGGTCACCAGGCTAAACCCCGAAAGGCTGTCTGGACGCCCACCTCAACGGCCCCCTCAACCTCCACTGCTCATAAAAGGAGGAAGCCAGAGAAGATCCCCCAGCGTGCAATGACAGCTAAAAGCACTAAGCCCAGACGCCCTAAGTCTGGGGGCATGGTGGTGCACACTGTCTACATGGCCTCTGGAAAAGAGGAAAGACGCACTTCTACAGGCCATCGACCACTTACCCGATCCGTGACGAAAGCCCAGGAGCAGCAACAAAAGCTCCAAGAAATGATGAATGCTATGGCCGCGCTTACCGGGCCAAAAGAAAGCCCAGAAACATCCTCAGACGCGCGCCAAGAAGAAGAAACCGACGCTGAATTCCTTCGCCGGATACTAGAGAAAAAGGACAAAGAGGCCGCTGAACAAGCGGCCAACATACAACGTATGGGCCTTCTCTTCCAAGATATGATAGGAATGATGATCCAATAGGACTTGCCCGCCGAAGATCCCCCAATCGTTCTTGAAGACGACCGAGGAGAAACGTCAAATCCACCACCAGCCCTATCGACGGCCAAGGAGGAGGCAATCTCTAAGGCTGACTTGGCTGACTACATAGCCCAGCAAATCCGGGTTCACCATGCGACTGAGGCAGCTGGTCAAGTCGTAAAAACGGGACGGCCGTATCCGAGCTGGTACGACCAAATCAAATACCCGCAAGGCTATACGATACCAAAATTCCACGTGTATAAGGGGACCGGCAATCCCCATCAACATGTTGCCCAGTTCCGGGCCCTCTGCGGTAACACCGGCGGTGATGATAAACTGTTGCTCCGCCAGTTCGTGGGCAGCTTATCAGAAACAGCGTTCGAATGGTATTCGGAACTCCCGAACGATTCTATCAAAACGTTCGCTGAAATGGAGCTGTTGTTCACTCAGCGATTCGCAAGTGCCAGCGAACGCACTCCAATAACTGCATTGATTAACGCCCGGGTAAAACCAGGCGAAACCTGGGTCCAGTATGCTATACGCTGGCGGAATTTGTGGTCGAGATGCGAGCAACGCATTGAGGAAGCACCCGCAGTGGGCATGTTCGTGGGAACCCTAGACCCCCACGCAACTATCTCCCAGTTTATGGTGTTCTTTAAGCCAACCACATTCCAGGCTTTAATCGACAAGTTGGCTCAGATGGAACAGATGGGTCATAGACCACCTCCCCCGAAGTCGGAACCTCGGAATGACAAGGGTAAAGGAAGGGCAACCTTCGTCGCAAATGCCCAACAGCAACCTAACGCCCCGAAACCGGCAGATCAATTGGAAGAAAGACGTCGGTACTATAATGAGAAGATGAAGCGTCCCTACTCGTTCCCACGAGACAAGACGAAACGGTTATTCGAGCTGGCAATACGCAACAGACTTATAAACCTACCAAATCCAAGGCGACCGCCGCAACCCACCGAGGTGAATAACCCTAACTATTGCCCTTACCATCAAACGGTAAGTCATCCGATTGAAGATTGCTTCGTCTTCAAAGGATGGATTGAAGATCAATACCTCCAGGGAAAGTTTGTATTATCCGAAAAGTGGAAGGTGAGCCCACCACAACCGCATACTCCCAAGAAAACAGATACATCGGGGGCAACTTGCTCCTTTATTGAAGAAGCTCCATGGGAGGTCGTGCTATCAACGAAAACCAAAAGAATGCTGAAAGACCTTCACGCGTGCCCTGCGATCGAATGGAAAGACCCTCTTGAACCTCAAATTATCGAGGGGATGTTGAAGCCCTGCATAACTACGAAGGCTCGTGATAAGGGCCCAAATACTCACGCCCAACCGTCAAAATCTTCGAAGAAAAAGAAGAAGAAATCCAAGAAGCCCGCGAAGCTTGGAGACGAGCACACGAACTTGCAGAAGCAAATCGACGGGCTGGAAGAATACAATCAAAAGGCGCGAACTCCTGTCACATTGCAAGAGTTCCTCAACCACATCTTTCAAGAGGGAGATGATGAAGAAAGCTCATCGGATGAATCCGAAGAGTATGTGGCGAGTTGTAACGTAATCTCCCACTCGTTTACCGATGATGAGAAAACTCCTAGCACTAAGAAGCTGGAGGCAGAACCTGAACCAGAGCGTGCGTGGCTGACAAATGAAATGATCAAAGCCTTCTTAGACGAGATTCGTCTAAAAAGTAAAGTGGATCAGGAGCGTGAGATGGCCGCGTCAAAAGGAGCCAAATGCAGGCGACTGAACGAAAGAGCTGAACTACCCCTGCCAGATCAAAAGGCATCCGAAGTAGACAAGAAGATATTCAAGACGAGGAAAAGGTTCGCCAAAGCCATGTCAATGGGAATGAAGCTACCACCCTCGGAAGGAAATACACACGATGGGGCGGAGAGACACCCTAATTATTGCGCATATCATCGGAGAATCTCACACCCCACGGAGGAGTGCGACGCCTTTAAGATATGGTGGCAAGGATATGTTACTCGTCGGCAACATTTTAAGCGCATGAAACGCAAGAGCCGTCGGGAGCGAAGAAGTACTGTCGAAGGGCACAACAGGACTACTGGCAACTGTTACATGGTTAATGCCGGGGGTCACAAGTTCTCACCTTTGGGAGCGACTCTGATGAAGAAATGTCTCTGGGCCCTCTCTTTAAAGAGTCCGTTTTAGGGAAAGAGGAGAAATCGGAGGCCTGCGAGAATATCCAGCTGCGCAATCGCACACTCCCAGAAAAGAATCTCGGGCCCATAAGTAGGAAAGATAAGGGAAAAGAAAAGGTCGCTGAAGATATCACTTTAGATGACCAAGTCATGAAAGAACTAACCACCAAAGACCCTCCTAGGAATGGTAAGGTGGACTATAACATCCTCGCGCACCTAAGGAAGCTACCTTCCCAGCTTAGCATTCTCGATGCCCTCCTATTATCGAAAGAAGCGCGAGACTCACTAGTTAAGGCGTTACAAGAACCTGAGCAATTCCAAGCCTTCCTCGCCACTGAAAAGATGAAGGATGAACTGGAGGAAGTGCATACAGCCGATATCACTTTCGGTGATGAAGACCTCCTTCTCGGGACGTGCGACCATAACTGTCCCCTATATGTCTCCGGATACTGCCATGATATCAAGATAGGCAAGATCCTGGTGGATAATGGATCCTCCGTCAATCTCCTTAATGTTCGGGTGTTGAAGGAAATCTGTATGAGTGTGCAACATCTCGCTCGTGACAAAATTACTATCTCCGGTTTCGATTCACAATCGTCACGAACTCTCGGATCGGTGATACTAACATTACGCTTTGGACTTCTCGTCACGGACATCAAATTCCATGTCATCGACGCCAAGACTTGCTACAACGCCTTGCTCGGCCGTCCTTGGCTACACGAGTACAACATCATCCCTTCTACACAACATCAGTGTATGAAGTACTTTAAAGATGGTTTCGAGTAAACTGTAACAGGTGAGTTGAACCCATTTTCCGTGAACGAAGTCCGCAAATACGAGGATGCGAAATACTTTTTGCCAGATTTCGAGGATACAGAAAGGTGTCGCGACCCGGAGAACAAAACCGCCGCTACCATCCCTGTTTTCGGGAGCGATACCGAAGAAGAGGAAGGGATAGTTTATGCAGGGCCATCCCAACGCAACAATCTGGGGACGTCCACCCCCATGTTAGTCTTTGGAAGTGACTCGGAAGATGAGGTTAATGCTGTGTTCTCCAATCGGCTGTCAATACAAACACCTCCTGGCAATGACCATAGCTTGCAAATCACCATGGTACCGCGAGAACACTACAAGGATCTCGACACGCTGCAAGCTCATAATATGCAGGACCTGCGAACATTTTACGTCCCTCCCAGGCAAAGGGGTGAGAAGGTGATCCTATTCTACCAATCCTCGGAGTCGAAAGTAGAGAAAGAGATCTGGCATGGCGCGGATGCTACATTCGACAGGCTCCAACCCATCCGTCTGCCCAGATACTATACAAATGGATTAAAGAAGCTATTGAAGCGCCAAGGGGTACCCTTAAAACAGACTGTTCGGCAGGCTCGGTTCTACAACAAGATTTGGGATGTCCCTGGGACTCAACGCAAATTGCCCAATGGGAAAATGGAAACACTTGGGCTTGGATACGCGAGAGCCGGAAAACGGGAACGGGCTCACAGTAGCTACGCCATATACACCTTTGATGAAGAAGAGGACGCCCTATCAGGAGATGCCAACCCCTCGTCAAAATTAGACCTCATGATTGAAGCGCCGAGTCCGCCGTTTGAAGAACGAACGGACAAGCCTATCAGGAAAATGGGTCAGAAAGCTCGGGAAGACCACAACCGCGAGATGGCCATCTACGAGAAGGCCAGGACACAACGTCTATTTCAACAGGCTCCAAAAGACAAAGACGCTCATCTTTGTCAACCCGTTGTGCGAAAGGCCCGATGCGGAGACGGAAATAAATTAAGAAGCGGGAAGAGGAGCCGACAACAACGACGCAGGATTAGAGGGTTACGGGTACTGTGCGGCTCAGATTCGTCCCTCATGGAAAAGATAAGTCGAGCGTACTCCTTCCCCCAAGACAAGACGGAGAAGTTACTCAAGCTCGCTCTAAAACATCAAATGATCGCGCTTCCAGAGTCTAGACACCCTGAGCAAGCTAACAAGGCTTCTCGTTTGAGCTATTGCTCTTATCACCGAGCCATAGGATATCCTACCGAAGACTGCTTCACCTTCAAGGACTGGGTCGAGGACCAGTACCAACGGGGCAGATTCGCTTTATCCAACAGCTGGAGGGTAACGCCGCCACAAAAGCATGAACCCAAGACCGCAAGAGCAGAACCAGATCCACCTGGGTCCTGGGAGCGGATTCGCACCTGTTACACGACTGCGATATTAAAAGGAGAGCCCGAGAATGTGGATGACCTTCCCTGGTGCTTTGAGAACAGCGATGATGAGGTGATCTCAGAATTTCCGCCAGCTCCGAAAGAACTGGAAGATGGTATACATACTACTGCAGATAACCTCAAGAAGATTGAGTTGGGATCGGCAGACGACCCGCGACCGACATTTGTCAGCGAGCTGCTATCTGAAGAAAGGGTGGCTGCGTTAAAGAACGTGCTTCTACGGCATAAAGACTGCTTCGCATGGAACTACTCCGAGATGCCAGGATTAGATCCGGAGATTGCTGTGCATAAATTAGCAATATCCCCAGATATCAAGCCAGTCAAGCAAGCGCCAAGAAGGATGCGACTCGAGCTTGAGATGAGCATCAACGCCAAAGTCAAGAAGCTGATCGATTCTGGATTTATTCAAGAAGTCCAATATCCCGATTGGATCGCCAATATCGTCCCGGTAATGAAAAAGAATGGGACAGTACGCATATGCGTAGATTTCAGGGATCTCAATAAAGCCTGTCCAAAGGATGATTTCCCAGTACCGGTAACCGAGCTAATGATAGATAACATGTCCACTCACGAGGTTTTCTCCTTTATGGACGGTTCGTCAGGATACAATCAGATAAAGATGCATCCCGAAGACCAGAAGCACACCGCTTTCCGGACCCCTTTGGGTATATTCTGCTACAGGGTTATGCCCTTTGGTCTAAAGAACGCTGGCGCTACCTATCAAAAGGCCATGACAAAGATCTTCGACAACCTCATACATGACATCGTCGAGTGCTATGTCGATGACCTCGTAGTAAAGAGCATGTCATACGAAGATCATTTAAAGCATCTGGAGACTGTATTTCAACGCCTTCGGCAATATAATTTGAAAATGAATCCCCTCAAATGCGCGTTTGGAGTCTCATCGGGCAAATTCCTGGGATTCATCGTTCGACACCGAGGTATTGAAATAGATCCGTCAAAGATTAAAGCGATCATAGAAATGCCTCCGCCAAGAACCCTCAAACAATTGCGGTCTCTCCAAGGGAAGCTCGCATACATCCGGCGATTTATCGCAAATCTTTCAGGCAAATGCCGTCCTTACAGCCACCTGATGAAGAAGGGAACTCCATTCGTTTGGGATCACAAATGCCAAAGTGCACTAGACGAGATCAAGCAGTACCTGCAGAACCCTCCGGTGTTGGCCGCGCCGGTCAAGGGAAAACCCCTCATTCTTTATACAACCGCCCTCGAAGGTTCCTTGGGCGCATTATGGGCGCAAGAGAATGATCAGGGAAAAGAGAGAGCACTCTACTACTTAAGTCGAGTTCTACTGGGGGCAGAAAGCAACTACTCTCCCATTGAAAAACATTGCTTGGCACTAATCTTCGCGATAACAAAGCTCAGGCACTATGCGTTGGCGCATGAAGTCCGTCTCATTTCAAAGGTGGATCCCCTTAAATACTTGATGTCAAAAGCCATATTGACGGGACGACTCGCTAAATGGGCCCTGCTCTTGATGGAGTTCTCGATAACGTATCAACCTCTCAAGGCAGTAAAAGGCCAAGCCATTGCCGATTTCCTCGCTGAGCACCCGATACCGGCCGATTCTCCTCTGAACTGTGATTTGCCAGACGAGCATGCATTTGATGCGATTAGCGGCGGTAGCACCCGATGGGAACTCTATTTCGATGGAGCGTCCTCCGTAAAGAAACAGAAACAAGGTATCCCGATGATCAAATCGGGGATAGGCCTCATCTTTGCAACTCCACAAGGAGGGATAATGCGCTTCGCCTTCTCCTTAACAGAGCCGAGGACAAACAATGAAGCTGAATACGAAGCTCTGATAGCGGGCCTCGAAATCGCCATCGACTTGGGAATTGAAGACCTCCTTATATACGGGGATTCTCAACTAGTTGTTAGTCAAGTAAATGGTGATTACCAAACGTGCAAACCGGAGTTGGTGAGGTACGGCGAAAAGGTGCAACAACTATTGATCCAAATTCCCTCCTACACTTTAGAGAATATACCGCGTGCGGAAAACAGCAAAGCAGACGCGTTAGCCAAACTTGCTAAAGAACTGGCGGACGAAAACCTCGATGATGTAAGAATCGTGGTACAAAGCCGTCGAGTGCTTGCCCCGGCAGAAATACCTCCGGAATTATATAAAGAAAAGGGAGCGACTGAGCAGACGACCCTACAAATAAAAGACCATGAGAAGGCCGAGGACTGGAGGGAAGTCTTCATAGACTACTTTAAGTCCCACCGAATGCCCAAAGATACATCCTCCAGGCATCAGCTCATGAAACGAGCTCTATCTTTCGCCTACGTCAACGATACTCTATACAAGAGATCGTTTGATTCTCTATGGCTGAGATGCCTAGGACCTGACGAAGCGGAAAGAGTCATTCAGGAAGTTCATGACGGACTTTGCGGTTCTCACCAAGCAGGCCCAAAGATGAAGTTAAAAATTAAACGGGTTACTACTGGCCCACGATGATCCAGGATTGCCTCGAGTATGCGAAGCAATGCCACTCGTGCCAAATCCACGGAGACTTTATCCACCAACATCCGAATCCACTACATCCAACGGTGGCTAGTTGGCCATTCGAAATGTGGGGCACTGACATAGTCGGCCCCATCGAGCCAGCATCATCCCGGGGACATCGTTTTATCCTGGCGACAACTGATTACTTCTCCAAATGGGCAGAAGCAGTACCGCTGAGGGAAGTGAAGACGGAGAATATCCTCCATTTCTTCAAGACGCACGTCATCTATCGGTTCGGAACCCCACGCCGGATTATCTCCGACAACGGGCCGGCCTACAGAAGCCATAAGATTAGCCGCTTCGCACAGCAGCACAATATAGACTGAAGATATTCTTCAGTTTACAACCCACGAGCTAACGGTCTGGCCGAGGCCTTCAATAAGACCTTGACGAAGATCATAAAAAAGACCGTTTTCCGGAATAAGAGAGACTGGCACGAGAGGCTGCAAGAAACCCTTTGGGCTTATCGAACTACATTCAAGACGGCCACGAACACAACACCGTACGCGTTGGTATTTGGGACGGAAGCAGTACTCCCCCTCGAGATAGAGTTACCCTCTCTACGAGTGGCGGTCCACCACGAGCTGACGGACGAAGAAAATGCTCACCTTCGGCATGAGAAGCTTGATGCCCTCGACGAAACCCGGCTCATAGCGCAACAACATCTAGAAGCCTACAAAGCAAAGATGACGCGCTCGTACGAAAGATTGACCAGGCCGAGGACATTCCGCCAAGGCGAATTCGTGCTAGTGGTCAAAAGACCTATGATCCCCAATCGTGCCAAGCGGGGAAAATTTGAGCCAAACTACGAAGGCCCTTACATCATAGACAAGGTCTACCAGGGTGGAGCCTATCTACTCATGGACATGCACGGTGAAAGGCCTTTCAGGCCAATAAACGGCCGCTTCTTAAAGAAATATTATGCTTAATAAGCTATAGCCTGGGTCAATGATAGATGACGACGACTATATCCACTCGCTATCTTCCTGGGCTCAGACTTTACAAGCAGCAGCTGGCCTTCCCATAACGACGGACCGAAACGTCCTTAAACTATTGACGGACCGAAACGTCCTTAAACTAACGACGGACCGAAACGTCCTTAAACTAACGACGGACCGAAACGTCCTTAAACTATCAATGGACCGAAACGTCCTTAAACTAGTGACGGACCGAAATGTCCCTAAACTACTACCGCAGCATCCTTGGGCTGACGAGATAAAAAAAAAAAGAAAAAAAAAGAAATATATAAAATAAAAACGGTATGTCCATAAGCAAAATGGGCACGGATGAAAACCCGAAAGGGCTCCGTGAGTAAAAACAGCGGGACTACCGGCGAGTGTTTGTGAAAACCCGAAAGGGCGCAACCTCGTTAAAAGACACTTATAGGGTCCTCTCGACCTTATAAGGAGAAACCACCTGCGTGAGATCCTTACGACTCACAAAGGAGCAACACACTTAGGGATCCTCACGATTCCTAAGAAGAAAATACACTTACGAGATCCTCATGACTTGTAAGGAGAACTCTCTTATGGGACCCTCACGGCTCATGAGACTTGAAAGTCTTAAGTTACAGAAACCTAAACCTGTTCTTAAGCAAACCCTCCACAACCCTCGATATTGCCCTACAAGCGGCTCATACTGACCCTTGTATACAATCCACGGGCGCGAATAAACATTTCCCCAGCAAAATCCAACCCTTGTAAGTCCTCTCGATCCATAAGAAGAAAGCCCTCCTGTAGGATCTTTACGACTTACAGAGGAGCACACACTTAGGAATCCTCACGATCCCTAAGGAGAAAATACACCTGCAAGATCCTCACAACTTGTAGGGAGAAATACCTTTGTGAGACCCTTACGGCTCATGAAGTCAAAAGCCTTGGTCAACAGGACCCTTAACCCTGTTTGTTGAGCCACCTTTGTTCGTCATCGACAAAGGCAAATGATGATTCGCTCCTGACAACATTCCAGTTGTAGCGGTGCTGATGCCGAAATCGGTGCCTAAAATCCAAGCTTGCAGCGAAAAAAGCTAGCAAGCCACACATGCCTACAAAATAGCCGAAATGATGGGGCAACTTGCAATAAAAAGCAGCAAGTAAAAATGAAGGCATGAAAAATATGATGGGGCAACTTGCAATAAAAAGCAGCAAGTAAAAATGAAGGCATGAAAAATAGCCGAAATGATGGGGCAACTCGCAATAAAAAGCAGCGAGCAGAAAATAAATAAATAGCCGAAATGATTGGGCACCGCGAAAATAGCCGAAATGATGGGGCAATCGCGACCTTCGCGATATAAAAGCTGAAATGATAGAGCATCGTGGAAAAAGAAATAAAATAAAGGTGAAATCCTCGCCCTACAGGTGATGGTACATCTACCCCTGTATACAATCCAGGGGCGCAAACAAAGAAGGGATCATACTCCTTCCCCAGGTTTCATCATAAGGAGAAGCCAAATCTCGACGATTCACAGATAGCCTATAGATCATCTCGTCGTTCGTCTCATGGCAGCAAACACGACATCAAGCGAAACGGAACAGCGGCAACTCCCAGTTCCATGACTCGACGATGTATTCCCACAGAGAGTCAAACCCCAATCCCGTGAAATGTGGATACAATCAGCAAACTTCCTGGTTACGTGGAAAGCGGATAATGTCACTCTTTGACCCCGTGGAAAACGTCCAGAGCGGATCCTGGTCCTCGCAGAACACGGCAGTGAACCCGTGTGAAGCATCCAGAGCGGAGCCTAGTCCTCGCCGAGCACGGCAGTGAACCCGTGTGAAGCATCTAGTGCAAACTTCCTGGTTACGTGGAAAGCGGATAATGTCACTCTTTGACCCCGTGGAAAACGTCCAGAGTGGATCCTGGTCCTCGCAGAACACGGCAGTGAACCCGTGTGAAGCATCCAGAGCGGAGCCTAGTCCTCGCCGAGCACGGCAGTGAACCCGTGTGAAGCATCTAGTGAAAACTTCCTGGTTACGTGGAAAGCGGATAATGTCACTCTTTGACCCCGTGGAAAACGTCCAGAGCGGATCCTGGTCCTCGCAGAGCACGGCAGTGAACCCGTGTGAAGCATCCAGAGCGGAGCCTAGTCCTCGCCGAGCACGGCAGTGAACTCGTGTGAAGCCTCTAGTGCAAACTTCCTGGTTACGTGGAAAGCGGATAATGTCACTCTTTGACCCCGTGGAAAGCATCCAGAGCGGAGCCTAGTCCTCGCCGAGCATGGCAGTAAACCCGTGTGAAGCATCTAGTGCAAACTTCCTGGTTACGTGGAAAGCGGATAATGTCACTCTTTGACCCCGTGGAAAACGTCCAGAGCGGATCCTGGTCCTCGCAGAACACGGCAGTGAACCCGTGTGAAGCATCCAGAGCGGAGCCTAGTCCTCGCCGAGCACGGCAGTGAACCCGTGTGAAGCCTCTAGTGCAAACTTCCTGGTTACGTGGAACACGGATAATGTCACTCTTTGACCCCGTGGAAAACGTCCAGAGCGGATCCTGGTCCTCGCAGAGTACGGCAGTGAACCCGTGTGAAGCATCCAGAGCGGAGCCTAGTCCTCGCCGAGCACGGCAATGAACCCGTGTGAAGCATCTAGTGCAAACTTCCTGGTTACATGGAACACGGATAATGTCACTCTTTGACCCCGTGGAAAACGTCCAGAGCGGATCCTGGTCCTCGCAGAGCACGGCAGTGAACCCGTGTGAAGCATCCAGAGCGGAGCCTAGTCCTCGCCGAGCACGGCAATGAACCCGTGTGAAGCATCTAGTGCAAAATTCCTGGTTACGTGGAACGCGGATAATGTCACTCTTTGACCCCGTGGAAAACGTCCAGAGCGGATCCTGGTCCTCGCAGAGCACGGCAGTGAACCCGTGTGAAGCATCCAGAGAGGAGCCTGGTCCTCGCCAAACACGGCAGTGAACCCGTGTGAAGCATCCAGAGCGAACACCGGACTGTGGAGTCCTTAAAATCCACGGACTATGACGTCCTTAACCTCGACCGTGATGTCTTAAAACTAACGATCAACCACCCCGATTCCTTATAGATTTTGCCTTGGTTTAAGGGTACATCTCTTCACTCCTTTGATGCCTGGCGTTGTAATTCCTCAACGTTTTCAAAGAGGTGACGGGTCCCTGCAACCACACATCGGACTGTGGAGTCCCTAAATCCACGGACTATGAGGTCCTTAACCTTGACCGTGATGTCTTAAAACTAACATCGGACTGTGGAGTCCCTAAATCCACGGACTATGAGGTCCTTAACCTTGACCGTGATGTCTTAAAACTAACATCGGACTGTGGAGTCCCTAAATCCATGGACTATGAGGTCCTTAACCTTGACCGTGATGTCTTAAAACTAACATCGGACGGTGGAGTCCCTAAATCCACGGACTACGAGGTCCTTAACCTTGACCGCGACGTCTTTAAACTACAATACCCGGAGCAGCCTCTGACCCCGTGAAACACGGACAAGGGTGACCACATCCAGCACTTACAAGTCCTCACGACCGGTAAGGAAGAAAAACTCTCTTGTGAGATCCTTACGACTCTCAAGGGAAAACCCGCTTAAAAGTCCTCACAATCTCTAAGAAGAGCTTACACCTATGGGATTCGCTCGACCTATAGGGAGAAAAACTCTTCATGAGACCCTCGTGGCTCATGAGATGCAGATCTTAACCCTGAATCCTGAGCCATCACTGTCCTGCAAAGAGATCAAGATAAATTGTCCGCATAACACATTCAGTAGAAAGGGGACACACCATTGAAGAGAAGAATATGTCTTCATTTATAAACCTCCCTTCGACAACAATACTCGATCTAAAGCCAGCGCAAACCACCCGATACGGGAGATAACGTGGCAAGTTTCCGATCTGTATCCTATCAGGCACGCATTTGCAACTGTACGAATGTTTAAAAGGAAATGTTGCCCGAGGCACTGATGCGCAGGCAACGTAACGATAGTGCTCGTAATTAAAGAAAAATAGACAGCTCATTTACGCAAGCAAGACACACGTACGACTATCTGACAAGCATGAAAATTCAACAGAAACAGGCAAACCACCAATGATAAAAGGAGTACATTGAGTCAAACAAACTACACTACCGGGAAAAGATCACCAAACAAGGGATCAGAAATACAAGGGTTGACAAAACAAAGAACAAGGTTCTCCATCTCTCTCTCTGCTCTCTCCAACACATCAAAGCGACGGTTCTCGCGAGAAGTCGCTCCCCATCGATTGGCACCATGGCCATCTGCAAAAGCAGACATAACAGCCCGTCGGGCTCTTATTTCGCTCAAAAGATGAACCGAGCGATCTTTCAAAGCCTGAGTAATCAGGCACGCTTCATGAAAGCCCTCGAGCTTTTCTTCAGCCGCATCGAGCATCGCTAGGGTCATCTCCGCCGGGTGAGGAGGTACGTCGGCAAGTATAGCAGCAAGAATCATCCGGAGCCAGAGAGAACCCATTGGAAGAGGGGACCCCCTACGAGTCGAGAGCTCGTACGCCGCTGAGTCACATTCATCGTCGGTCAGGAGAGGGTCCACCAATCGTGCAGCAAAGCGAGGAACCATCTCCTCGATAGGCACTTCCCATGGCTGTCGACGGGCGTGTAAACGATTGCAGGCCATGGCACTTAATTATTCTCGAATTGAATCGCGTCAAAATGGGAATAAAGGTTCTCTGTGAAGAGAAAAGGAAGGCCATTGCCTCAGATATAAAGAGGTGCATTAAGTGCTATGCGCGGAAAATCTTGCATGCGAAAGATGTTTCCAAGGCCCAAAAAAGGAAAGGCATCGAAAATCAAGGAGATGGAACTATTTCCAAGGCTCCTTTTCTGCATCTGATACTGCGCGCTAAAGATGCGGCATGGAAAATTTTGTGAATAGTCCCATCAAATGATCCCACGTGCGGAACACGTGAGGCCCAAATTTGACGTGCACTAGAAAATAGAATAGCACCATGCATATTAAAAGCACCAGCAACAACAATCGTGAAATGATAAAATCCCACAAAAAAGCATGCAAACATACAAAGACACAATAGAACTTATCATCCAGACTTCAAGAAGGTCATACAAAATAAAAAAGAAAACTTTTACAATGGCAAGGCTTCAGACACGGGGCATGGGTTGAGAAACTCGAAATTAACTTTATTCAAGATCTTCCAAGCATTTCGAACCTCCCGAGTATGCTTTCTCTCACGGTCACAAGCATCGGGGTCCCCGCGGATGTCCTCTACCCTCCGGTAGGCGGCAAGTATGGCTGATTGCTGAAAAATCTGATACAGGAGATCAATGAGATTATTCCGCCTCCTCTTTGAAATCAAGTGCATCAGATATACCGAGTGTACTTTATCCTCGGCGGCGTCCAATGACCCAAGCGGCACACCAGCACAAAATAAAGGGAGAGCCTCCCTGATCGCCAGCACGATCAGCCTCAGAAGAGAAGAGCGAAGGGGGAGTAGCCGATGGTTGTACTCATCAAAGCGGCTCATGATCTCGGCACACTGAGCATCGGTGAACTCCTGGTTCTGACTGCGGCCCAGCGCACGAATATTCCCGTAGGAAATGATCTCGTCAAGACTATACAGATGGGCATCCATGATACCTGAAATAAAAGTCACGAGAATCATTACAAAGCCCCCATCGCATTAATGGCAGGAAGAACAACCTAGGGCCAAGAGACCTCAGGAAGCCTCCATGCGAAGAAACTGAGTTCTTCATAGGAATTAAATTCCTTATTAAGAAAAGGAAATTAAATTCCCAGAAACATTTTTTGATGGAATTAAATTCCATGGGGTTGAAACGCCATCATCATCTCCCCAAAGATCATCTAAACCCTAAGAGATCTACAGTTCGAAGGTTAGGCGATTTCATGTTCTTATGGAAAATATGAAGGAAAAAGGGTGAAAACCCTTATTTTGGATTTAAAATCCAGAGAAGTGTGAAGGTCCATCGTTGTCCAAGAACATTACCTGAGGAAAAGAATTCTTTTCGAACAGAGTTAAACTCTGAATATTGTTTCAAGACAGAGAACTAAGCTCTGAAAGCGAGAATTAAATTCTCGAGGAAAAAGTTCTCAGAAGAAGAAGATGAGCAAAGTGAAGGCTCATATGAAGAGACAGTGGTATTTATAGAAGGCAATGGAAACGTTCCATCTCCCCAAATCCCTAAATGAATCCAACGGTCACAAAGATGACAGCGTTGCACTCACGTGCAGACACGTGAGAACAACGCTGTGGGGGCATTTGTTTCCTGATTTAAAATCAGAAAAGCTTATGGGAAAAGCTTCAGAAAGGGGGCCACGTGCGTACATGTGACCAGCAGTCACGTGTTGACACGTGACATATAAAAGCAGCGGAAAGGGCACCTTGGGTCCCTGATCAAGTCAAGGAAAAGGCTCCAGGAGAAGACTCGTTCTCCAGTTGAGTCAAAGAAAGGGGCTCCCGACAGGGGTCACGTGTTCACACGTGACCAATGGTCACGTGTTAACACGTGATGACTAAAGCAGCAGAAGAAGGCAGAGTGCAAAAGAAGAAAAAGGCTCGTTCCAAGGGGGTCACGTGGTCACACGTGACCGGCTTTCAAAGCCCATTTTGCTAACAGAATTAAATTCTGAAAGAGATTCAAATCTTTCCAAAGGAAAGCAAGTATCTGGAACCGATCAAATTAAAGATTCAGAGATGATTAAATATCATCTATCTATGGAAAATCTCGAGTTTGGAAAGATTTCCCCTTTAAATCTAACAGAAATAACAAAGGAGAATCCCTAGATTTGAAATCCAATGGTGAATAAAATTCACCTAATAATCCAAAGGTCAAAAACAAATGATGGATACAAATCAAATCTCTTAATAAAGATTCATCAAAAACTAATTGATTCGGCTGCTTCTCCTATAAATAGGAGCCAGGAGACACAAAAAAGGGACATATACGCAGAGGGAGAAAAAAGGAGAGAGCCTTGATACTTTGAGGAATTTGGAGCTTCTGCAAAAAAGAAAACCCTAGGTAAGAAAGGGAAGGCATCTTGAAAGAAGGAGAATTTAATTCTCATCAGATTTTAACTCTGATAATATAAAAACAGAAGAACATATTTCTTCTCTCTTTGATAGAGGATCTGCAAAGTGCACAACTCCCCTTTAGGTTGAGAATTTAATTCTCAATGGGTTGAGATCCTGCCATGCAGATCCAAAACATAGAGGGAGAATGGAAACATGAGAATTTAACTCTCACAGAACCATAGGAATTTAATTCCTTTGAGATAAAAGTGGGGCTTGACCCTGTGTTATGGGAATTTAATTCCTTCAGAACAGAGAGAAACAGGGTTTAACCCTAATTAAGAACTTAGTTCTGTTGGAACAACGGGAATTTAATTCCCTTAATCATAATTTAACAGGGAACGGAAGTTTAATTCCTTAAAAAGCTTTTATTAGGGTTTAACCCTATTCAGTTCTTCACGTATACGAGGAATTTAATTCCTACAGAAGATTCAGAGAATATAAGTCTTCAAAAGGAAGTAGGAATTTAATTCCTCTGAAAATTAAAGCTCGAGGAATTTAACTCCTGAAAAAAGATTAACAGAGCCTGTAAACAATATACATGGAGGCAGGGTCACGTGCCACCACGTGACCCCCTCAAAAGATCTACAGAAAGCCCTTTGAGGCAGTCCTCCACGTGACCCACGTGACCCTTGACAGAAGCTCTAACACATAAGCATATGAATGCCCGTCACGTGATGGCACGTGATGCTTTGAAAGATGCAATAATCTCAGCAGAATGAGTGGAGAAAGGGCGCTCTCACGTGTTGCCACGTGACCCATTTTTTGCCTTAGTGTTTAACACTAAATTGGAACTCTCGAATCCAGTATTGAAATACTGCTGGGCTTTAGTGTTCAACACCAATCAAAGGACTTTATTTGCAGTGTTCAACATTGGCTACCTTAGTGTTTAACACTAATTCGAGGGCTCTGTTGCCGATGCTTGATACTGATCTGTTTTAGCGTTTAACACTAATTTGAAAGCCTTATTGCTGGCGTTTAACACCAATTATCTTTTAGTGTTAAACACTAACTTGTCAACCTCATTCCCAGTGTTCAACACTGATTGCTTTGTAGTGTTTAACACTAGGCTTTGGCCCAATTGGCTAAAGGGATAGAGGCAAAGCCTCTCCCTCAATGGACCAACAAGAAATCAATATTCCAGACATGATAGGACTTAGCCCAAGCTGGCCATAAGTCCTCAATTCGTAATTAACTGGGCCAATGGGCTCATAATATAATTAATGGGTCTTGATCCCAAATTGGGCCAAGGACTATTTAATCCATTCCGGTTCTAGGGTACATCTCTTCACTCCTTTGATACTTGGCATTGTAATCCCTCAGTGTCTTCAAAGAGGTGACGGGTCCCGACGACCACACATCGATATGGACTGTGGGGTCCTTAAACCCATGTCTAATGCAAAATTCCTGGTTACGTGGAACGCGGATAATGTCACTCTTTGACCCCGTGGAAAACGTCCAGAGCGGAGCCTGGTCCTCGCCTAGCACGGCAGTGAACCCGTGTGAAGCATCCAGAGCACATACCGGACTGTGGAGTCCTTAAACCCATGGACTATGACGTCCTTAACCTCGACCGAGATGTCTTAAAACTAACAATGGACCGCAACGTCCTTAAACTACCCATGGACCGCAACGTCCTTAAACTACTCATGGACCGCGATATCCTTAAACTAGAACAATAGAGCCCCATATGCTCTTTTGTCGGATCTAAACGGTCCCGTTTAAGTTGATCTTAGCCTTAAAGATGGCTAACGTATCCTTAAACCTTCAAACAGACTGGACTATGAATCCCCCCAATTAACTCTGGCTCGAGGGTACATCTCTGAACTCCTTTGACACCCGTCGTTGTAATCCCTCAACGTTGTCAGAGAGGTAACGGGTCCCGACGGCCACACATATGGTGGACCACTATGTCCCTAAACTGGAACAATGGAGCCTAAAACACTCCTTTGTCGGATCTAAACGATCCCGTTAAGTTGATCTTAGTCTCAACGTTAGACTAACGTATCCTTAACAAACGTTTGAGTTGATCTTAGCCTCAAGTATGGCTGACGTATCCTCAAACCAAACCCCCAAAACCCAAATCTAAGATAAACACGGATTTGGACTAGTCCACGCCCTACGGGCGACGACAACTCAGTCTCCGTATACAATCCACGGGCAACTAAAAACAAAACATAAAATAGACACACACGACACGAAGTGACCATCTGGAGAAGGAGAAAGTTGTTACCGCGATGCGGTAGCGTAATTAACTGCAGGGGCTTGCGCCTGCAGGGAAGAGCGTCCCCACAATCAAAAGCCCCTCAAACGAGGGGGAATCTGACGAAGTCTGCTATATCGGCCGCATCCATTTAAACCTTCGATACTCGGTGCCATAGATCGACTTGGCATCTTCGGAGAGGTGGACGGATAGCACCAATTAGCATCTGCCCCGAACCTCAGGCACGGACGCCCGCGTCGCGCCGCCGTTCGGAGGGGAACACCCATGGATATGGACGAGCTCAAAGCCTCCATGCGCCAGCCGAGGAGAGTCACGAAGGCCGGAGGCGCAGGCCCTTCCTGCTCGAAGCCCGCCCCGGCTCCTTCTCCTCCGGTGGTCCCGTCCCGTGAGCATTCCGGGGCGGATCCTTCCCCGGGGCCTAGTGGAGCGTCGCGTCAGAAGCGGGCTCGGATTCTGGAAAACCCGGCCTCGGAGGAGGAGATAGGCTCTCCATCGGAGCCGCTCAAGAGGGGTTCCCGGAGGTCTTTCCGAGGTCCCCCTCGCCGATCATGGTGGAGGAAGGAGGCCTCCAGTTCGCGATGCCCTCGGGGCTATCCGTTGCAGACAGCCTGCTTCACGAGATAGAGAAATCGGCGGGGGGTAAGGTCCCCGGGGGGACCTTCAGGGCCCAGATGACGTCCATCGCCCAGGAGTCCGTGCAGGTAAGTGTTTGGTTTTTTGTGAGATTCGGTACCTCTTTCATTTTTTTGATCTCTTTCCTATCTTTCAGGTTCTCCAGCACATTGCCCTCACCCTACGCATGGAGGCCGAGGTGATAGCCCCAGCGATGAAGGCTGCGAGCCAGCTCGCCTCGCTGGAAGAGAGCTCCAAGTGGGAGCTGGAGGCGGTGATGGTGAGGGTTGCCGCCCTGGAGGGCGAGGTGGAGGCCGGGAAACGGGAGGTTGCCCGGTACCGCGAGGCCGCCGTGGCTGCCGAGGCCAAGCTTGAGGACGCTCAGGTGCTTTCCGGCAACCTAAAGAAGACGGTGAAGACCCTCCGGAAGGAGTTGGGGGCATCAGTCGAGTCGGCGAAGTCGGCCGACCTGAAAGCGGCGAAGTTGGCCGAGCTCTCGGCGGCGAAGGCAGTGGAGGGCTACAAGAAGTCGAAGGACTTCTATGATGACTTGGCCGTGGCCACCACCCTCATCTGGCACGAGGGCCTCGACGCCGGAGTTCGCCGACGAAGAGCTCCGGGCCGAGTACCCCCTCGCGGACGCCGAGGAGCAGGGGAAAGAGATTCCCACGAGGAAGTCGCCGAGGACCCTGCTCGTCCCGTGATGAATGTAGAGGACCCCGAGGTCGCGCCCGGCCCCGAGGCCTAAAGCCCCCGTCTTCCTCCTTCTTTTATTTTGTTGGTTTCACCATTTTTGTAAGCCTCCGGGCAGTTTGTAAGGCTGAGGAGCCCAAAATACCCTTTGTAAAGACTTTGCCTTCGGTAATAAAACTTTTTTCTTTCTTTGGTTTGCACTTTATCTTCTGTTCGTGAAAAATGCTCGCAAAATTTCTCTTCTTGCATTGTCGGGCTTCCATGTCAGGTCGGCTATTTGTCTAGCGATCGTTCATCGAGTTGGTTTTGATTACTTGCCAAGCGCTGCTGAGAAGGAGGTGTCTCCATGGCCCCTGAAGTCGAGGGGGGATCGCTCGAGACTCGGATAGACCTGATGCCCCTTGTTGGTGGCTCAGATCCTCTGCATGTGATGGGCAAAGGGTTGTCCGTCGTATTTGTGCCGAGGATGGATGGGAAGCTGCTCGGTTTCCCCTTGGCGAGGGCTTCTGATTTCTGGCGCTGCGAGCAACGACCACTAGCTGGTGATGGTCGAGCGAGGGTCGGGCACGACTGCCTCTGGGAGGACTTTGGGTCCTTAGCGTTGGAGGGGCTATAAGAAGCCCGCTAAGGATGTCCGGGCAGTGAAGTTGCGCAGTCGCCTCTTGGCGAGGGCTTTGATCTCTGGCGTCGTGGATAGGCAACTATCAGCCTGGGACAACCGAGCGGGGTAGTCGCTTGGATGCCTCTTGCGAGGGCTTCGATCCCTGGCGTCATGGGTAGGGAGCTACCAGCCGGGGTTGACCGAGCAGGGCAGCTACTCGGTTGCCTCTTGCGAGGGCTTTGATCCTTAGCATTGGAGGGGCTGTAAGAAGCCCACTAAGGATGACCGGGCAGTGAAGCTGCACGGTAGCCTCTTGGCGAGGGCTTTGATCTCTGGCGTCGTGGGTAGGCAACTACCAGCCTGGAACGACCGAGCGGGGTAGCCGCTTGGATGCCTCTTGCGAGGGCTTCGATCCCTGGCGTCATGGGTAGGGAGATACCAGCCGGAGTTGACCGAGCAGGGCAGCCGCTCGGTTGCCTCTTGCGAGGGCTTTGATCCTTCAGGACGGGGACCGAGCAGGGTTATTGCCCAGTGCCTCTTGGCGAGGACTTTGATCCCTGACGGTTGTGGTAGGAAGCTACCAGCCGGGGATAGCCGAGTAAGGACTCGACTGCCTCTGGGAGGACTTTGGTCCTTAGCGCCGGAGGGGCTGTAAGAAGCCTACCAAGGACCCTTGGCCGGGCGGGGTTACCGCCCGGTGCCTCTTGGCGAGGGCTTTTTCCTGAAGGATAGCTGAGCGAGGGATCCTCGGGCTCGACTGCCTCTAGGAGAGCTTTTGATCCCTGTCGGTCGTGGTAGAAAGCTACCAGCCGGGGATAGACGAGCAGGGTAGCTGCTGAGCTGCCTCTAAGGAGGACTTCGATCCTTAACGTTGGAGGGGCCGTATGAGGCCTGCTAAGGATAATCGGGCAGTGAAGCCGCGCGGTTGCCTCTTGGCGAGGGCTTTGATCCCTGGCGTTGCGAGTAGGGAAGCTACCGGCCAGGGTTAGCAGAGCAGGGGAGCCGCTCGGCTGCCTCCATGGAGGACTTTGATTCTTAGCGTTGGAGGGGCCTTAGGAGGCCGGCTAAGGATAACCGGGCAGGGTAGCTGCTCGGCCGAATCTTCATGAGGTTTCACCCGACCATCCAGTTGCAGGTATGGGGAATAAGAACGGTCGCGGTGGGTGTGCGCGTAGCATATGTTAGTTGTATGTATGCCCTAGAGGCCAGTATTGTACAGATGATGTATATTATATTGGATACTTGGATATATAGAGATGACTTTCTTGCTCGATATGATAGTATGCTATCTGGTTACTCTTTATCTTAACATGTATACTAGTCTCTATAAACTGTCTTATGGTTACATGTTGGTAAAGCCCTTAGGATGTGTACTTGACTACCTGGACTATGATGCAGATCATACTAGTGGGGACATGGTAGTCCATAAGTACATCCTTCAAAGTCCCTAGTCGTGGGTGTATCGAGACGGGGCATCGATATACCAGAGTAGACTAGCGTATACGCTTCTCGACCCATGAGATGGGCGATGGATGATCCCATATCCATTGGTGTTTGACATCAGAGATGGTATACGGGTGCTCAGTGGAGACTGGGTACACTGGACGGACTCGCCGAGAACTCCCAGATGGTATTATACCTCACGTCAGATGGCAGTTCTCAGGTGACACTTGTGCAGGTTAGTCTGTAGACCCGAGATCGTCATAGAGTCTTGTGTGATTCCCACTGTGCTTTGATCTCCACCTTACCACGTCCATGAGGGCGTGCAAAACGGTCTTTGGGCACAGTCCCGAGTCACATGGAGGCAATGAGCGATAGGAGGGGTTTCGTCTCTCCCGGTATTGGGGGTTGATGTTGCGCTGTGCTCGATTGGCCGTAACAGGGAAGTCCCTGGCCAGGGATGATCAGAGATTTACTGGTAAGTGTTACCAGTAGTTTCTCGACCCGTTATGAGCCTCACATCGGCACGACTTATCGGTTATTGGGGTCTGACGTTTACCACCCCTAGACTTGATATGCGACATATCAGACGGACAGACCGGACTGTACGGTAAGTGTTACTGGTTGGATTCACAGGAGTGTGAGCGGGCTAGCTCGTCGATCTTCTGATCACTTAATACCCGGGTGGCCGTTACGTTTAGCAGACCGCTTGCGGCTTGTGGGTGCTTGATATGATCATCATCTGCTACCGGCGTATTGACGGGTCTTTAGAGTCCTACACAGAGGTTTCCTGGCTCAAGCGAAACGAAATAGGAGCGCATATGAGATATGTGCGGGAGCGAGAATAATGCGTGTATGTGATACCGTATTTCATTCTCGCGATAAATGTTTCGATTGGTTATATTCGATATGGCCTAGTTATCGAATCATTGATTCGATAAATCGATACATAGGATACTAGTCGGTTATATGCGATATGACCGGATCGTTAAATCAAGTGTTGATTTAATGATTTAATGTATAATTTATATATTTGATATATTACTTTGCATTAGCTAGTATTAGTTCACTTTAAATGGATTTTCTCACTTGATGTACATGTTGTATATGTGATATACTTTTGTGCACATCTTTGTATCATGTTTGATGATACTTGCTCTTTTGGTTAAGTGTGAAGAATTAAACCATGGTTAAGAGATGATTAGGGTTTTGCCTTTTTGTTTATTTATTTATTTATTTATTTGGAAAAGGTTTAGATGAGAATGGTGGCTTTCTTTGTTTCTTATTGAAGCTTCTTGAAGCTTTGACTTATGCAACCATTCTTGTCTTCATGCTTAACCCTAACCCTCTCAAGTAACCATGGTCTATTCTCTACACTCAACCTTAGTTAGTGAATGATAAGTATTGATTTACTTTTCATTTATTATTAAGACTTATCATATTCTTTCTTCTTCTTGATCATCTTCTTCTTCAAGAAAAGCTTGATGCCATCAATGGCAACTTGAGTTCTAAAGTGAGAAATCCAATTCTAAAGTGAACCCACCTCCTATTTCTTCACCCTCTACCTCTTGCCAAGTTGTTTTGGGTGTTTTCTTCACAAGTTTCACAAATTTGTGAAGTCGGAGCTTGAACTTGTGATGCCTCGACGTAGATTATCTTCGGCACGAAGCCGACGACCTAGTCCGCCCATTTCTCCGATCAAGCCGACGACTGAGTCCGGGATTCGAGATGGACAGCGAGAGGACGCCTACGTGGAGCTAAGGAAGTGGATATCCGGATCTACAAAGGTTGTAGCTTCTTATCATTGGTTAAGTTGTTAACTAGATTCGTATTTCGCCTAAACTTCTAGTCAACGATCCGTATTAGGGTTTCTCGGCACCCGTAAAATTTCAAATTGGCATGGTTGATGCCTTGTGAGACCTCTTGAGAGTGTCTAGGAACCCTACAGTGGTATCAGAGCCTAGCTAGAGCCTTAGGCGATGCGTAGACGACGTTTGAAACCCTAACGAACCCGAAACCCTAAAACCCAAGTGCTCTCTGGACTTTTTCTAAAATCTGGGATTTTCCTGAATTAAAAATATGCAGAAAACTCAGCAGGGAATTGTAAGAATTACTGTGAAGCCCGTACCCATAATTCCTCCAAAGTGCGGCGGAACCGCGGCAGAAGCATGGCTTCTGCGGCGGTTCCGCGGCCAATTGATGACGTCACCTTCCCATTTTTGCACAGTAATTCCTCTTTCACAGTGCTGAATTTTCTGGGAATTTTTAATTTGACTCAAGAGTTGAGTGTTCTGGGGTTGTATTGGGAATCGTAGATTCGATCGGATTATTAAACTTCGTTTATATGTTTTTCCGGATAATTTTTTGATATGTTAAAAAGTTCGACCAGATATAAATACCCAACTTTTCCCCTGCCGGAAAATATTCAAGTGTTGGATTTTTGTGTGGTTTAAGGACGTTCTGAGTAGTGCAAGTAACGCGATGGTCCCTCTAGAAGACAACAAACCTTAACTCGATTATGTGACCGTCTTGAACTGCCCTTTGAACCTTCGGGTTTGGGGCAGTACGGCGTGCCACATGTGAGGCGTTGGCTTGACCCTTCTACGGCTGGACCGTTGGTACTAAGGCATGAAGTGAATGTCTTTGAACCTATTTCATGTGTTGGACTGTATCGGGAAAACTTGGGTGTTCGAATGTTCGATCGGAAAGTTTGATATTTTCTATTTATCCGGAATGGGATACAATAATTGGAATTCACAAACAGTTATGTGATAACTGAATGAATGTTATAAATCTAGCAGTTTAGTTTCACTTGATATTGAAAAGAGTTTTCGATAATGAGACTAAAATGCGGGGTTTATAACTGTTAGGCATGTGATGTCTAAGTATTTCATTTGATTAGGCATGCGATGTCTAAAGAGGTTGCGGATTCCAACTGTTGTAGTTTTACACTTTCTTTTCTGTGACCGTAAGTGTAATATGTGATATCGCCGGTTTCGTTGCTATATGTCAACGACAATTGGGATACGCATGTTTACTTACGTTGATGACATGTGATGTTATGTGTTGCTGGATATGTTATATTGGATCGTCGTGTTCGAATAGCCTGGGGTTTTTATGTGAGATGAGTGTTTTTCATTTTCATTCATATAAAAACTTGTATGTAATATTCTTTTATTTGGGGCACTTCCAGGTAGCGGAAGTCGTCACCTTTTGTATATTATTTACTTTTCCGCATTAGGATAGACCCAAGGAGGGGAGCACAAGTAACCGGGTTCTGGAGTCCAGTGGGAGACCATCTCGAGGAGTCGAGTCCGGGTCTCCTAACCCTAGAATTGGCAGGGTTGCTTACCGCTCTCGTAGGGGTCTAGGGGTGTGGGATTGGCTATTCATCACGACCGTGGAATCCGTGTTTTATACTGGCTCGTATTGAAAACACGGACGTCCTAGTATATCCAATATTTCATATGTTTCTTCTGCTGCGATATCTGTGATGTGATCATGTGATGTTCTGTGATAGATACTGTATATAGTATATATGATATATTATATAGACGTTACTTATGTTTTACACCCGCGCTAGCCCTGCCCCGCTCTGCCGTTAGTTACCTAACCTAACGGTGCACGAGGGGACATTGAGGCGAATGCGGATGACATAAGTGTACATCGTATTTATCTGTGATGTTTAGGTACTTAAATGATGGGACTTCATTAATGTGATTAATGAAAGAAAAGAAACCTAAGATGTTGTAGAATCAAATTTTAAATAAAACAGGTAGCTACAGTTCTTGCTTTGCACAGAGGTATATGTGATATATCCTGCACCTTATTCGATGAGGAAAGGACCGAGATCCCTTCACCGGGAGTGACTCCTTTAGCAATAACTGGCAGATGCTACACACTCGGTTTGATTTTTGATTGCTTCTATATTTTCTGCTTTGCACAGCGATATATATGATATATCCCGCACCTCATTCGACGAGGAAATGGCCGACGATCCCTTCACCGGGAGTGACCCCTTTAGCAAAACTAGAAAAGCCTCAAAATCATTCCATTTTAAAACTTCATTTAATTCTACAACGATATCAAGTTCATTACGCAATAGGTTTTCAGAAAAACCTGCGTAGCCCTCCGTCATTTCAGATAAGTCTTGTTTAGTATTCGTGCTGCGTTTGTTGACCTTGTCAAGACGCAGTGTACGGTAGCTAACCAGTATTTATCTGCTTATGCATATGATGCAGATTGAGTTAGGGTAGTCGTACGGCCTTGTTGACCTTGTCAAGGGTCGTGCGGGTGGGTTTAATTTAATCAAGAAATGACGGGTTGAACTTGACTTACGGTCTATGGTTTATTGACCTTGTCAAGGTCATAGATCGTTTGGGGCAAAAGACATTATCGGGAATTTCAAGTGTTGAAATTTGCAATGAGATTGCATACCTTCTATGAGATAGTTGGATCCCGATACCCGCTGCGAGTAAGAGTTACTCCTGGGAGAGTTTTACACATTACAATTAGCCGATCAAGTAGGTGTCTAGAAAGGTGTTAACGAGGTTACGCCTCTGGGAAAACGAGGTTTACATTAATTAGGTTCGTGCGAAAGCACGGGAGACCTCCCTCAAAGTACCGACACTGGCCTGGCTGAAAGATTGGCGAACTTGTAGTGTGTAATTAATCCCGGCTAGTCTTTCCTTTTAGGGTTTGAAGGAAGATTTGATAAAAACAGTGGGAGCCATCCTGATTAGATAAGATAATAACCAATCTGATCTTGCACGAGCATACGCTAAAGTGTTTTCTTCTCTCTCTCTCCAGGTAGCGACCATTTCATGCCTTAATCAAGATAATAATATGGATGTATTGACCGAACCCGCATGTTATACTGTGCTGGGGAACGTTGGTTCCGTTTTTTCTTATAAGAGTTATAGGAATGAACAGGACATAGGGGAATACCAGGATTCCCATGCCACCCGAAAGAAGAAAGTACATGATGATGCATTTTCTTCGGGTATGTTCGTTACTGAGAACTGTTTCTCTATTTGCTCTACGTCCTGGGTATTAGATACCGGGTCAGGATCCCATATATGTAATCAGTTACATGGGCTTAGAAAAGGTAGAGAACTTGGAGAAGGTGATAAAGACATTAGAGTTGGAAATGGTGCAATTGTTGCAGCTAAGACTGTCGGGGAATATCACCTTGTGTTACCAACAGGTAATACATTGGTTCTGAACGAATGCTATTACATGCCGAACCTGATATGCAACATTATATCGGTTTCTTTATTGAGTAAAGAGGGATATAATTTTGTATTACAGGACAATGTTATGAACATTTTCCGTAACCAAAAGTTGGTTGGATCAGGCATGTTGTGCAATGGCATTTATGTTCTAAATCAATCAATAGTTCTAAGCATAACAAACACACACAAGAGAAAGAGTTCAGAACTGAACGAATCCTTCTTGTGGCATTGTAGACTGGGTCACATCAATGCGACACGACTAGCTAAGTTGCATAAAGTGGATATTTAAATCCATTTGAATTTTCATCTTATGACACTTGCCAGTCATGTCTCAAAGGCAAGATGACCAAAACTCCGTTTACGGGACACGGAGAAAGAGTTACCGAACTCTTAGGACTAATACATAGTGATGTATGCGGTCCCATGTCTACACATGCCAGGGATGGTTCTTCGCACTTCATTACATTCACTGACGATCTCTCTAGATTCGGATATGTGTTCCTGATGAAACACAAATCAGAAGCTTTTGAGAAATTTAGAGAATATAAACAAGAAGTCGAGAACCAAACCGGAAAAAGTATAAAAATCCTACGATCTGATCCAGGAGGTGAATACTTGAGCATTGAATTCCTGGACTTCCTAAAAGAGAATGGGATTCTCTCTCAGCTAACTCCTCCATATACACCACAGCACAACGGTGCATCAGAACGGAGGAACCGCACCCTATTAGATATGGTGCGCTCTATGATAAGTGTAGCTGAGTTACCTATTTCCTTCTGGGGTTATGCGCTGGAGACAGCAGCATACCTATTGAATCAAGTTCCATCTAAATCTGTACCTACCACACCATATGAGATATGGAGTGGGAAGAAACCATATTTTAAACGAGTTAAGATATGGGGTTGTCCAGCCTATGTCAAAAGAAAAAATTCGGACAAACTCGAGGCACGGTCAGTTCTTTGCAAGTTTGTGGGATATCCAAAGAACTCATATGGGTATTTTTTCTACCACAGTGAGGAACAAAAAGTGTTTGTTGCTCAACATGCCACCTTTTTAGAAAAGGAATTCCTTGAAAAAGAAATTAGTGGCAAAGTGGTAGAGCTGGAAGAAGTTCCAGATACACAAACCGTAACTGAAGATTTAGTAGAACCAGAAGATTCAGTAGCTCCCAATGAACCTCAGCCTCTCCGCCGATCTAGTAGGGTTCCTCACCCACCTGAGAGATACTACGGTTTTCTCATGGATGGTGGGAGCGAGGATTGCATCATGGAGGATGATGACCCAACTAGCTTCGAGCAGGCCATCACGAGTAGGGACTCAGTGAAATGGCTGGATGCTATGCAGTCCGAGATGGAATCCATGTACACCAACAAAGTATGGACTTCGGAAGTTGCTCCTGAAGGGGTAAAACCCATTGGGAGCAAGTGGATCTTCAAGAAAAAACTTGGTGTAGATGGGAAAGTGGAGACTTTCAAAGCTAGACTTGTAGCAAAGGGTTTTCGTCAAAGACCAGGTGTGGACTATGACGAAACCTTTTCTCCAGTGGCTATGCTTAAATCCATCCGAATCATGCTTGCCATCGCTGCATATCATAACTACGAAATCTGGCAAATGGATGTTAAGACCGCCTTTCTAAATGGTGATTTAGAAGAGTGTGTGTACATGACTCAGCCAGAGGGCTTCGTAGACAGTGGGAGCAGCGGGAAGGTGTGCAAGCTGCTTAAATCCATTTATGGATTAAAGCAAGTATCGCGGAGTTGGAACATCTGCTTTGACGTCGTTATCAAAGAGTTTGATTTCGTCAAAAACCCAGATGAACCTTGTATTTACAAGAAGGTGGCAGAGAGTAAGATTGTCTTCCTCGTATTGTACGTGGACGACATACTCTTGATAGGAAATGATATTCCTATACTGCAATCGGTCAAGCTCTTCTTATCACAAAGATTCTCAATGAAAGATCTTGGTGATGCCTCCTGCATATTGGGAATAAGGATCTATAGAGATAGATCCAAAAGGATTCTGGGATTGTCCCAATCCAGGTACATTGACACCATACTAAAGAGGTTTAGTATGGAAGAATCCAAGCGTGGGAACTTGCCTATGATCTCTGGAGTCACTCTCTCCAAAGAGATGTCTCCCAAGACTGATTTGGAGAGAGCTCGCATGCAAGGGATACCCTATGCTTCGGCAGTAGGCTCTATCATGTACGCGATGCTATGTACCAGACCCGATGTTGCATACTCACTAAGTGTAGTGAGCAGGTATCAAGCTGATCCTGGAGAGAGTCACTGGACAGCTGTGAAGAGCATTCTCAAGTACTTACGAAGGACTAAAAAGATGCTCTTGGTGTATGGTAACGGAGAACTCCAAGTGGAGTCCTTTACCGATTCGAGCTTCCAGAGTGATAAGGACGACTCTAAGTCGCAGTCGGGCTTTGTCTTTACCCTTTACGGAGGGGCGGTTAGCTGGAAGAGTTCAAAGCAGGAAACCGTGGCAGACTCGACGATGGAGGCTGAATACATCGCTGCTAACGATGCTGCCAAAGAGGCTGTCTGGATCAAGAAGTTCATTACTGAACTTGGAGTGGTTCCATCCATTGAGCATCCAATACCTTTGTATTGCGATAACAATTGAGCGGTGGCTTTGGCCAAGGAACCCAGGTCCCATCAGCGATCCAGGCATATTCTGAGGCGGTATCACCTGATCCGGGAGATAGTTGATCGCCAGGAGATCGAGGTCAGGAGAGTTGACACGAAGAACAACACGGCGGATCCACTCACGAAGGCCATTCCCCAGATACAGTTTGAGAGACTCTTCGGGATGCTCGGTATGCGATACTACAGCAGCTGGCCCTAGTGCAAGTGGGAGATTGTCAGTTGTATGTATGCCCTAGAGGCCAGTATTGTACAGATGATGTATATTATATTGGATGCTTGGTGTAACACCCGAGCCCAATAATACTATTTATATTACTGGTTGAGGGTTATATATTGCTCATTTCCAATTATTCTGATTTTCTGGTATTTATTGCTAAATTTTAACCGGTTAAGTCATTTTGGCACATAACAAATTTTAACTCCTAAAATGAAATTTAAAATATTCATGTTGGCCTACTCGTCGCCACTAGTCGCGTGGTAGCGTCCGCGTGTCGAGATTCCGTCCCGTTCGGCTAAACGGACAAGTTTGGACGACTACGTGCGCGTGCAAGTGTCCGACTTGGGGGCATGCATTTTAATTACAAAACACCTCTTTTCAAAATTTGGAAACCGCTTAAAATCCTATAATTTGAATTTGGAACATTTGGACGCAACCCGGGCTCGATTTGGAAATGTTTCATTTCGCGCCAAAAAGGCCCATTTAATTTAATATCTTTAAACCATATTTATACGAATATATTTTTTTTCCTTAACTGTTAAATCTCAAAACCCTCTCAAATCTCTTTTAAATTTCCTGGCAGCCAATCACGAGAGACTTAAGTCTCTCGTGGGCCCCGCCTTCCCTTTCCCTATCTCTCTCTCTCTCTCTTCCCTCATTCTATCTCCCCCTCTAACAACTCCCTCTCTCTCTATTCTCTATCTCTCTCCTCCTATTTAATCCCTCTTCTTCTCCTCATGCAGCCGCCTCCCCTCTCCATATCGATAACGAGAAAACCCAGCGAACCCCTAATCCTAGCCCTCGTACTCGCGCCGCCGGCCTCCCCGCGACCTCGCCGTCGCCGCCCTCGCCACCACGAGCCCAGCCGCACCCTCTTCCTCCTTCCTTCGCCTCTTTCCGCACCTGCACCCAACCCCGACGCCTCTCTCCTCTCGAACCCATAGTCCCGACCTCGCCTGCCCTCGTCGTCGACCCTCGACCTCGACGTCGCCTCCACCTCCTCACCCTCTTTCACCCCACCATCATCATCTTTCCGTCTCCGACCCTGCGCGAACCCCGCCTGCATATCCCTGCCTCGTCGAAACGCCGACCGCGGCCGCAAACCCTCTCCTGCGCCCCTCCGTCGCCGTCACCAATCCCCGACTTCGCTCTTCTCGTCACCACCCAACTCCGGACACCACCACCACCACTATCCTCCATCACCACCATCTACTGATCTTCAAGAATCCCTCGCTGCCATTGCCAGAAAACCCGCTGCATGCCTTGCCGGGGACCTCGCCTTTGACGACCATCATCGTCGTCACCCCTCGTCTCTGTCCCCAGAGCACCTCACCAGAGCCGACATCCAAGCCACGACCTTACTTGGGTCGTATTCACATCTCCGACCGTGCCGTCTTGGTGAACCCGACTCCCCAGCGAAGTACTCCAGTCCGTGTGGTCCCGTTGTTCGCCGTTTGGGTGTACACCGTATCGCGCCCGTACCGTGCACCAGATCGCGCTGCAGACCGTGACCGTATCGCGCCCGTACCGTGTACCAGATCGCGCTGCAGACCGTGACCGTATCGCGCCCGTATCGCGCACCAGACCGCACCGCAGATCGCGTCCGTATCGCGCACCAGACCGCGCCGCAGATCGCGTCCGTACCGCGCAGCAGATCGCGCCTGGACCCAGTACCGTGTCGCGCCGTTTCACACACCGTATCGTGACTTGTGCATCAGGCCGCCTGCATCTCGACCCTTGTTCTGAGGCAAGTATTACTTGCTACATGCTATGTTAGACTAATTAAGTATACTTGACTCCTAAAACCTGTTAATATTAACTAGTGTTGTTACCTTGCTCAATTGGACGGAATATGATATATATCGTGATACGTAACCTGAACCGTATTTTGCCACTGTAACCCTAATAACCAAACTACCAGTTAATCATTTTGCTACTTAAAGGACAATAATTGTACACACATACAGCATTATTACGTTCTGTTATTGATTTTACACTACCCAGTGATTACTGCACCCCAGGGTGCTTGAACCTGTTAATAAGAGAATACAAAACATCATTGTGTTTACATGGAATAATATGGTTATTTACTGTTTCCTGCTGCTATTCATTATTTGATTGCATACCTGTTGTGAGCACATACCCGATTGCACTACATATTGGCCTGACCCTGCTACACATGACATATACATACATACCGACTCATCCTGTTGTACCATGACATTACTTGTTTCATGATTTCATGCCTAATGCCGACAAACCCGACCATCCCTGCTGTCTATCCAGACGGACCTACTCTTACCGGATTTGTGTTGGCATTAGTCCTTGACTACTGAATACCTGACCTGACATACATAGCTTGGGGGTATGGGGAAATCAAAGATGAACCTGACTTGTAACTCGACAGTTCACTACCGTTCGAGTGTACACATTCCTATTCTGTGCCCAGCGGCATGTCTCGGTTTCAGCCGAGAATATTATGGACGTGATCCCGGGTATGTACGGGGTAATACCGAGTGTACACTTTCCTATTCTGTGCCCAGCGGCATGTCTCGGTTTCAGCCGAGAATATTGTGGCCGTGATCCCGGGTATGTACGGGGTAATACCGAGTGTACACTTTCCTATTCTGTGCCTAACGGCATGTCTCGGCTGCAGCCGAGAATATTGTGGCCGTGGTCCCGGGTATGTACGGGATACTATTGAGTTACATCGACGATTCATCAATTGATTTCAAAGACTATAGAGTAGAAACCTGATAGGACAGTTCAGTCACCATTGCACTTTACCCTGCTCTGTTATTGTACTGCTTTATTCATGTTCATACCTGAACTGCTTATTATCATGTTTACATTATATACTTGATGTCATGACGCGCTGACGTCTGGGTTTTGCATGGCCCAGATTCCGTACCACTGTCGACGACCGAGCAGGAGTACTTCAGCCAGCAGGCTGATTTGAGTTCTATAGTGGTTAGTTTGTTTATTGCATTTTATTTCCAGGTGCGATCCCGCATTATGGGACGTACCTTTCTATTATTATATTGGATCCTTTGCTTCCGCACTTATTGTTTATTGACTCTCGTTATTTTGGATTTGGACATGTGCTAGATTAGTTTCTTTATCTTGTTCTCGATATCTCTACAACCGTAATGTGACTGTGGATGGATACTTCCTACCCACAGGTAGCATGGTTGGCTATGTCACGCGCCCAATCTTGCGTACTCTGAGAAGCGGGGCGTGACATGGTTCTTTTGGTATCAGAGCCATAGGTTAGTCGGGTTGATTCTTTTGTAGTTGGGTATTGTACCCAATACACGAATCAGAATGCCCGTGTTTAGGAAACATGTCCAGCCACATTGACCGTTTTACCATTCTTGAATCACATTCTTCCTGATTATATCTTTTACGACGTGCAAACTTACTTTGCGTGTCGACTCGGAAACCTGATTTCTTGTTATCCCTAGGACTTGGGCGACTTGGGTGGAGTTAAGTAATTGCGGCTATGATACCACGGCATAGCTACAATGCAGCACTCTATTTAAGTATCTTGGAGTTCTAGCCTTGATCCACATTCAGAATCTATAATCATGCTAATGTTGGGTGTTTTGAGTTCAGGATTATGACAGGTAAGAAGTTGAAGACGTACCGGAGGCGTGTGAACGAAGCCGCCATAAGAGGAATACTGGAAATCAAAGAAACAGACTGAGCTGATCCAGCAATAGCAGATTTGTTTCAGGAAGGTTTGCAGATCGTTCAGCAGTTTATAAACAACGATGGAACTAGACCAGTCGAACGAGTAAGGACTGTAGCAGATTTCAGACTTTGGGTCCGTCTATATTTACTGGTTTAAAGGAGCTGTTACCAGCCGAGCAGAGGCTAGTGACACGGAGGATTTACTGATGGCGGCACAGATTCCAGAGGACAAGAGAGTTGTTGTGGTGCGCTTCAGCTAGTGGTTTACGCCGAGAGTGATGGCCTGTGGAGGAGACCCGCTTGCCCAAGCCAATCAGTTGAGCGGATTTCTCTAAGAGTTTCCTGGAGAAATTCTTCCCGCGGACTGCGCGGAGGAAATGGAAGGGAAGTTCATCGGACTAGGGCGGAATGGAGCAACCGTGGACGTGCATGCAGCAGAATGGACGAGACTCAGTAGTCTTGCTGGACCTTTCGTGGCCAAAATGTAGACAGCAGTTGCGGTAAGGAAGCAGTTCTGTTGGGCCAGTCGAGTTTAGGGCTAGGCCGACAAACAGTGTTCTTGCAGCTATGGAAGTTGCTAGTAATGAAGAGCCGGCAGTTGTTCGCGATTTTATGGATGTATTTGAAGATATATCGGGCTTACCGCCGAAGCGAGAGGTGGAGTTTGCGATTGACCTTATTCCCGGTGCAGCGCCAGTATCAAAGTCTTATTATCCAATGGCACCGGTGGAATTAGAAGAAGTTAAGAAACAAGTTGGTGAACTACTCGAGAAGGGATGGATTCGAAGCAGCAACTCACCTTGGGGAGCTCCAGTTCTTTTAGTGAGGAAGAAGGATCGCACTGCAGACGCTGAGACAAGAGAAGTTATTTGCGAAGATGAGTAAGTGTGAATTCTGGCTGGAAGAAGTGAAGTTTCTGGGGCATGTCGTGTCGGGCGATGGAATCGCCGTCGATCCCGAAAAGATTGCAGCAGTTCGAGATTGGCCTATTCCCAAGAATGTTGCGGAGATAAGCAGTTTTCTTGGACTCGCCGGTTACTACAGAAGATTTGTGGAGAACTTCGCGCGTTTAGCTGAGCCGTTAACCAAGCTTACGCGTAAGGAGGTACCGTTTGTTTGGACGGATGGATGTGCATTGGCCTTCGAGACGTTGAAGCAGAAGTTGATAACCGCCCCTATCCTAACCGTACCGGATGATTCGGGAGGACTGGTGATTCATAGCGACGCATCCGGAAAGGGATTGGGATGTGTTTTGATGCAGAATGGGAAAGTCGTCGCTTACGCATCGAGACAACTGAAGACTCATGAGAAGAATTATCCGACTCATGACTTAGAGCTTGCAGCCGTGATCTTCGCCCTGAAGATTTGGAGACACTACCTTTTGGGCGAGAGAGTCGAAGTCTTTACAGATCACAAGAGTTTAAAGTATGTGTTCACTCAGAAGGAGTTGAACATGAGGCAACGCAGATGGTTGGAGCTGATGGCCGACTATGACCTTGATCTTAAGTACCATCCGGGAAAAGTCAACGTCGTGCCGGATGCGCTAAGTCGGTTACCAGCAATTCAGATATTGACTGCACAGAGGGAGATCATTGCGGATTTTCGGAGATTCGACTTGGAGGTTGTGCTACCCCATGCTACAGGACAGTTGATGCAGTTGCAAGTACAGTCGTCCTTAGTTGAGAAGATTAAAGCGGCACAATCGCAGGATCCTAGACTGCAAAAGTTTCGAGAGCAGGTTGGAGCCGGACTACGAACCGATTTACTGATCCATGAAGACGGTTCGTTGAGATATGGTAGCCGTGTGTGTGTGCCAAAAGGAGATGTGCGTGAAGAGCTTATGAGGTAGGCACACAGTTCAGCTTACTCTGTACATCCAGGAGGGACAAAGATGTACCGAGATATTCAACAGCATTTCTGGTGGGAAGGTATGAAACGGGAAATTGCCCGCTTCGTGGCTAAGTGCTTGGTGTGTCAGCAAGTCAAGGCTGAACACCAAAGGGTTGCTGGTTTGTTGCAACCACTTCCGATTCCTCAGTGGAAGTGGGAACATATAACCATGGATTTCGTGACGGCTTTACCGCGGAGTCCAAAGGGCAACAATGCAGTATGGGTGATTGTCGATCGTTTGACCAAGGCAGCTCACTTTATTCCTCTTTGGGTTGGTCAATCGACAGAGACTTTGGCAGAGCGGTACATGCAGGAAATCGTGAGATTGCATGGAGTACCGGTAAGCATCGTGTCCGATCGGGACACTCGGTTCTTGTCGCACTTTTGGAGGAGTTTACAAGAAAGTTTGGGGACTCGATTGAAGTTTAGCACAGCTTATCATCCTCAGACTGATGGACAATCGGAGAGAACGATCCAGACCCTTGAAGATATGTTGAGGGCTTGCATGTTGGACTTCAAAGGTTCTTGGGAAGATCATCTACACCTGGTGGAGTTTTCGTACAACAATAGCTTCCAAGCAACTATTCAGATGGCTCCGTTTGAAGCACTGTATGGTCGTAAGTGCCGTTCACCTGTCTGTTGGGATGATGTTGGTGAACGAAGGTTACTAGGACCAGATTTGGTGGTACAGACAGTCGAGAGGGTGAATACAATCAGGAAGCATATGAAGGCAGCTCAAGACAGACAGAAAAGTTGGGCCGACACGTCAAGAAGACCTCTAGAGTTCGCAGTGAGTGATTTGGTATTCCTGAAGATATCACCGACTAGAGGGGTGTTTCGCTTTGGAAGTCGGGGAAAGCTTAGTCCTCGATTCGTTGGACCCTTCGAGATTTTGGAGCGTGTTGAGAGGTATCGTACCGGTTGGCGTTACCACAGTCATTAGCAGGAGTTCACAATGTGTTTCATGTGTCTCAACTACGGAGGTATGTTCGTGATGAGACTCATGTCTTGGATCATTCGGAGTTGACTGTGCGAGAGGACCTAACTTTTGAGGAGCGACCAGTTGAAATCAAGGATCGAAGAGAAAGGGGTTCTTAAGAACAAGGCTATCCCTCTTGTGCTAGTTTCTTGGGGTAATCGATCGCATGGAGAATCCACTTGGGAGCGAGAAGACGAGATCCGGCAGAAATTCCCTCACCTTTTCCAGTAGTTAACTATCTTGTATTCTTGGAATTTCGAGGACGAAATTCTTTTGTAGTTGGGTATGATGTAACACACGAGCCCAATAATACTATTTATATTACTGGTTGAGGGTTATATATTGCTCATTTCCAATTATTCTGATTTTCTGGTGTTTATTGCTAAATTTTAACCGGTTAAGTCATTTTGGCACATAACAAATTTTAACTCCTAAAATGAAATTTAAAATATCCATGTTGGCCTACTCGTCGCCACTAGTCGCGTGGTAGCGTCCGCGTGTCGAGATTCCGTCCCGTTCGGCTAAACGGGCAAGTTTGGACGACTACGTGCGCGTGCAAGTGTCCGACTTGGGGGCATGCATTTTAATTACAAAACACCTCTTTTCAAAATTTGGAAACCGCTTAAAATCCTATAATTTGAATTTGGAACATTTGGACGCAACCCGGGCTCGATTTGGAAATGTTTCATTTCGCGCCAAAAAGGCCCATTTAATTTAATATCTTTAAACCATATTTATACGAATATATTTTTTTTCCTTAACTGTTAAATCTCAAAACCCTCTCAAATCTCTTTTAAATTTCCTGGCAGCCAATCACGAGAGACTTAAGTCTCTCGTGGGCCCCGCCTTCCCTTTCCCTATCTCTCTCTCTCTCTTCCCTCATTCTCTCTCCCCCTCTAACAACTCCCTCTCTCTCTATTCTCTATCTCTCTCCTCCTATTTAATCCCTCTTCTTCTCCTCATGCAGCCGCCTCCCCTCTCCATATCGATAACGAGAAAACCCAGCGAACCCCTAACCCTAGCCCTCGTACTCGCGCCGCCGGCCTCCCCGCGACCTCACCGTCGCCGCCCTCGCCACCACGAGCCCGGCCGCACCCTCTTCCTCCTTCCTTCGCCTCTTCCCGCACCTGCACCCAACCCCGACGCCTCTCTCCTCTCGAACCCATAGTCCCGACCTCACCTGCCCTCGTCGTCGACCCTCGACCTCGACGTCGCCTCCACCTCCTCACCCTCTTTCACCCCACCATCATCATCTTTCCGTCTCCGACCCTGCGCGAACCCCGCCTGCACATCCCTGCCTCGTCGAAACGCCGACCGCGGCCGCAAACCCTCTCCTGCGCCCCTCCGTCGCCGTCACCAATCCCCGACTTCGCTCTTCTCGTCACCACCCAACTCCGGACACCACCACCACCACTATCCTCCATCACCACCATCTACTGATCTTCAAGAATCCCTCGCTGCCATTGCCAGAAAACCCGCTGCATGCCTTGCCGGGGACCTCGCCTTTGACGACCATCATCGTCGTCACCCCTCGTCTCTGTCCCCAGAGCACCTCACCAGAGCCGACATCCAAGCCACGACCTTGCTTGGGTCGTATTCACATCTCCGACCGTGCCGTCTTGGTGAACCCGACTCCCCAGCGAAGTACTCCAGTCCGTGTGGTCCCGCTGTTCGCCGTTTGGGTGTACACCGTATCGCGCCCGTACCGTGCACCAGATCGCGCTGCAGACCGTGACCGTATCGCGCCCGTACCGTGCACCAGATCGCGCTGCAGACCGTGACCGTATTGCGCCCGTATCGCGCACCAGACCGCGCCGCAGATCGCGTCCGTATCGCGCACCAGACCGCGCCGCAGATCGCGTCCGTACCGCGCAGCAGATCGCGCCTGGACCCAGTACCGTGTCGCGCCGTTTCACACACCGTATCGTGACTTGTGCATCAGGACGCCTGCATCTCGACCCTTGTTCTGAGGCAAGTATTACTTGCTACATGCTATGTTAGACTAATTAAGTATACTTGACTCCTAAAACCTGTTAATATTAACTAGTGTTGTTACCTTGCTCAATTGGACGGAATATGATATATATCGTGATACGTAACCTGAACCGTATTTTGCCACTGTAACCCTAATAACCAAACTACCAGTTAATCATTTTGCTACTTAAAGGACAATAATTGTACACACATACAGCTTTATTACATTCTGTTATTGATTTTACACTACCCAGTGATTACTGCACCCCAGGGTGCTTGAACCTGTTAATAAGAGAATACAAAACATCATTGTGTTTACATGGAATAATATGGTTATTTACTGTTTCCTGCTGCTGTTCATTATTTGATTGCATACCTGTTGTGAGCACATACCCGATTGCACTACATATTGGCCTGACCCTGCTACACATGACATATACATACATACCGACTCATCCTGTTGTACCATGACATTACTTGTTTCATGATTTCATGCCTAATGCCGACAAACCCGACCATCCCTGCTGTCTATCCAGACGGACCTACTCTTACCGGATTTGTGTTGGCATTAGTCCTTGACTACTGAATACCTGACCTGACATACATAGCTTGGGGGTATGGGGAAATCAAAGATGAACCTGACTTGTAACTCGACAGTTCACTACCGTTCGAGTGTACACATTCCTATTCTGTGCCCAGCGGCATGTCTCGGTTTCAGCCGAGAATATTGTGGCCGTGATCCCGGGTATGTACGGGGTAATACCGAGTGTACACTTTCCTATTCTGTGCCCAGCGGCATGTCTCGGTTTCAGCCGAGAATATTGTGGCCGTGATCCCGGGTATGTACGGGGTAATACCGAGTGTACACTTTCCTATTCTGTGCCTAACGGCATGTCTCGGCTGCAGCCGAGAATATTGTGGCCGTGGTCCCGGGTATGTACGGGATACTATTGAGTTACATCGACGATTCATCAATTGATTTCAAAGACTATAGAGTAGAAACCTGATAGGACAGTTCAGTCACCATTGCACTTTACCCTGCTCTGTTATTGTACTGCTTTATTCATGTTCATACCTGCACTGCTTATTATCATGTTTACATTATATACTTGATGTCATGACGCGCTGACGTCTGGGTTTTGCATGGCCCAGATTCCGTACCACTGTCGACGACCGAGCAGGAGTACTTCAGCCAGCAGGCTGATTTGAGTTCTATAGTGGTTAGTTTGTTTATTGCATTTTATTTCCAGGTGCGATCCCGCATTATGGGACGTACCTTTCTATTATTATATTGGATCCTTTGCTTCCGCACTTATTGTTTATTGACTCTCGTTATTTTGGATTTGGACATGTGCTAGATTAGTTTCTTTATCTTGTTCTCGATATCTCTACAACCGTAATGTGACTGTGGATGGATACTTCCTACCCACAGGTAGCATGGTTGGCTATGTCACACGCCCAATCTTGCGTACTCTGGGAAGCGGGGCGTGACACTTAGACATATATAGAGATGACTTTCTTGCTCGATATGATGGTATGCTATCTGGTTACTCTTTATCTTAACATGTATACTAGTCTCTATAAACTGTCTTATGGTTACATGTTGGTAAAGCCCTTAGGATGTGTACTTGACTACCTGGACTATGATGCAGATCATACTAGTGGGGACATGGTAGTCCATAAGTACATCCTTCAAAGTCCCTAGTCGTGGGTGTATCGAGACGGGGCATCGATATACCAGAGTAGACTAGCGTATACGCTTCTCGACCCATGAGATGGGCGATGGATGATCCCATATCCATTGGTGTTTGACATCATAGATGGTATACGGGTGCTCAGTGGAGACTGGGTACACTGGACGGACTCGCCGAGAACTCCCAGATGGTATTATACCTCACGTCAGATGGCAGTTCTCAGGTGACACTTGTGCAGGTTAGTCTGTAGACCCGAGATCGTCATAGAGTCTTGTGTGATTCCCACTGTGCTTTGATCTCCATCTTACCACGTCCATGAGGGCATGCAAAACGGTGGTCTTTGGGCACAGTCCCGAGTCACATGGAGGCAATGAGCGATAGGAGGGGTTTCGTCTCTCCCGGTATTGGGGGTTGATGTTGCGTTGTGCTCGATTGGCCGTAACAGGGAAGTCCCTGGCCAGGGATGATCAGAGATTTGCTGGTAAGTGTTACCAGTAGTTTCTCGACCCGTTATGAGCCTCACATCAGCACGACTTATCGGTTATTGGGGTCTGACGTTTACCACCCCTAGACTTGATATGCGACATATCAGACGGACAGACCGGACTGTACGGTAAGTGTTACTGGTTGGATTCACAGGAGTGTGAGCGGGCTAGCTCGTCGATCTTCTGATCGCTTAATACCCGGGTGGCCGTTACGTTTAGCAGACCGCTTGCGGCTTGTGGGTGCTTGATATGATCATCATCTGCTACCGGCGTATTGACGGGTCTTTAGAGTCCTACACAGAGGTTTCCTGGCTCAAGCGAAACGAAATAGGAGCGCATATGAGATATGTGCGGGAGCGAGAATAATGCGTGTATGTGATACCGTATTTCATTCTCGCGATAAATGTTTCGATTGGTTATATTCGATATGGCCTAGTTATCGAATCATTGATTCGATAAATCGATACATAGGATACTAGTCGGTTATATGCGATATGACCGGATCGTTAAATCAAGTGTTGATTTAATGATTTAATGTATAATTATATATTTGATATATTACTTTGCATTAGCTAGTATTAGTTCACTTTAAATGGATTTTCTCACTTGATGTACATGTTGTATATGTGATATACTTTTGTGCACATCTTTGTATCATGTTTGATGATACTTGCTCTTTTGGTTAAGTGTGAAGAATTAAACCATGGTTAAGAGATGATTATGGTTTTGCCTTTTTGTTTATTTATTTGTTTATTTATTTGGAAAAGGTTTAGATGAGAATGGTGGCTTTCTTTGTTTCTTATTGAAGCTTCTTGAAGCTTTGACTTATGCAACCATTCTTGTCTTCATGCTTAACCCTAACCCTCTCAAGTAACCATGGTCTATTCTATACACTCAACCTTAGTTAGTGAATGATAAGTATTGATTGACTTTTCATTTATTATTAAGACTTATCATATTCTTTCTTCTTCTTGATCATCTTCTTCTTCAAGAAAAGCTTGATGCCATCAATGGCAACTTGAGTTCTAAAGTGAGAAATCCAATTCTAAAGTGAACCCACCTCCTATTTCTTCACCCTCTACCTCTTGCCAAGTTGTTTTGGGTGTTTTCTTCACAAGTTTCACAAATTTGTGAAGTCGGAGCTTGAACTTGTGATGCCTCGACGTAGATCATCTTCGGCACGAAGCCGACGACCTAGTCCGCCCATTTCTCCGATCAAGCCGACGACTGAGTCCGGGATTCGAGATGGACAGCGAGAGGACGCCTACGTGGAGCTAAGGAAGTGGATATCCGGATCTACAAAGGTTGTAGCTTCTTATCATTGGTTAAGTTGTTAACTAGATTCGTATTTCGCCTAAACTTCTAGTCAACGATCCGTATTAGGGTTTCTCGGCACCCGTAAAATTTCAAATTGGCATGGTTGATGCTTTGTGAGACCTCTTGAGAGTGCCTAGGAACCCTACAGCATGCGCATTGAATGTGGGGGGAGGCGAAGCGCCAAGCGCCAGGGTCGCGTCGTTCCAATTCTGCCTGGGAAGGCTCGATGATCGCCGCGTAGCAGCGACTTCTTGGGCGAGAGCGGGCGACCGTTGAGTTCCGTTGGGATGCAGCGGGCTATATAAGTCTGAAGGAGCACTAGTCCTTCCTTTCCTCGCAAACAGAGCGTTAAGAATGCAGAACTTTACCTTTACCATCCCCGAGATCATCCACTTCGAAAACGTATACCTTTATGACCAGAACTGCACCGAGGACACGGTGCAGTTGGTATATGGGAGCATCGAGGACCACTTCGGCCGGCTTCTCCCCCGACGCTCCTCTCTGCTGCAGCTGCTAATGTACTCCATCTGGAGGGCGTCGCCGGGGCTTTACAACCCCCTGTCCGAGCAGCTCTATGACGAGGCCGTGGGCAAGCTACGGTCTCTGAGGCGCTTCGGCCTGATCTCCGCGAACCGGCTGGCTCGCTCAGAGACGCTTGTCCGCGAGTGCTACGAGTTGAGGCTCGAGGTCGACACGCGCAGAGGGAACCGAGGGCAGAGGTTGGATCTCGCGAGGCCTCGGCTGGTGGAGATCCTTACCGAGTATCATGAGCAGTGCTCTCTGCACCCCTTTCCCCCGCTGTTGTAATTTTCTTTTTCTTTTTGTATGTATGGCTGAGGAGCCCATAATACCTTTTTTGAATAAATGAGATCTTTCCTACTTTTTCGCAATGTTCCGTTGATCTTTATTAAATTAACAATAGACCCTAGGGAGAGTTTACATTGCCCCAAAAGAAAAGTACATGCTAATAGATGACCTTATCAGCGTGGCCCGAGCTTCCCGGAGGCTGGTTGGTCTCCGTGCTCGGCACCGGGTATGGGGCTTCCCGAGCGCCGGACTGGTCATCTGCTGAGACGAGCATGATCTGGCCGATGGTCAGCTCGGCGGGAGGGGGACGCTGCTCCTGCTCGCGGTCGGCCTGTCGTTTGTCCCTTAAGTAGGCGGCGAGGAGCCCCGATCGGATGAGCTCCTCGATGTAGTCCCGGAGTTGCTAACAATCCTCCGTGGCGTGGCCCAGCGTCCGGTGGAAGGCGCAGTAAGGGCCCCGGGTCCGCTTCGAGGCCTGATGTTGGATTGGAGGGAACTTGAAGAACCCCTCGCCTTGGGCCTCCTCTGGTAACACTGCGAGGGAGACGTTGAGCGGGGTGTACTCCTGGAACTTCGGGTGATAGGGCTGCTGACGCTCCGGCCTCTCCTCCCGAGCTCTCTTCTTCTGGTCGGACCGTTCTTCCTGGGGGAGGTTCGCGTTCACCTCGGACTCTAGATGAACCTCGCGCTCGGTCCATGTCTTGACCTCGGCCATGGTCTTAGGCTGTGCCAACGCAAAGGAGCGCACCCACTCCTTGTGCCTCAGACCAGATTTGAGCGCCGTGATGACGGTCTTGTCCCGGTGCTCGGGGACCTCGAGGAGGGCGTTCTAGAAGCGGGTGATGTAAGCTTTGAACGTCTCCTTGTCCCCGCTCTTAATTGTGAAGTGGTAGTCGACCGTGCGCTTCTGTCGACAGTTCCCAACGAAGTGGCCGAGGAACTGAGTAGCCAGCTCGTCGAAGGTCGAGATTGAGCGAGGCTCGAGTCCTCGGAACCAGTCCCGACCAGAGAGGATGAGGGTGGTGTTCCCCTCCGAACGGCGGCCCGGACTTCGCGTCCGTTGCCTGAGGTTCGGGGCAGATGCTATTTGGTTTTATCCGTCTATCTCTCCGAAGATGCCAAGTTGATTTATGGCACCGTGTAGCGGAGGTTTAGACGGATGCGGCCGATGTAGCAGACTTCGTCAGATTCCCCCTCAGGGTGAGGGGTTTTTGATTGTGGGGACGCTCTTCCCTGCAGGCGCAAGCCCCTGCAGTTAATTACGCTACCGCATCGCGGTAACAACTTTCTCCTTCTCCAGAATTTCACTTCGTGTCGTGTGTGTTTGTTTTGTTTGTGGTTGCCCGTGGATTGTATACGGAGACTGAGTAATGCCGTCGCCCGTAGGACGTGGATTAGTCCAAATCCGTATTTACTTAGATTTGGGTTTGGTGTTTTTAGTTTAAGGATACGTTAGTCGCGTTGCGACTAAGATCAACTTAAACGTTCGTTAAGGATACGTTAGTCCAGTTTGAGACTAAGATCAACTTAACGGGATCGTTTAGATCCGACAAAAGAGCATTTAGGCTCTATTGTTCCAGTTTGGGAGATTCATAGTCCAATTTGGGACTAAAGTCTGTTTGGAGGATACGTTAGCCATTTTTGAGGCTAAGATCGACTCAAACGTTTGTTAAGGATACGTTAGTCCAGTTTGAGACTAAGATCAACTTAACGGGACCGTTTAGATCCGACAAAAGAGCATTTGGGCTCTATCGTGCCAGTTTAGGGACGTGGTGGTCCATATTCCAGTTTAGGGACGTGGTGGTCCGATATTAGTTTAGGGACGTTCCGGTCCGATATTAGTTTAGGGACGTTCCAGTCCGATATTAGTTTAAGGACGTTTCGGTCCGATATTAGTTTAAGGACGTTTCGGTCCACGAGTTTAAGGACCCCGCAGTCCATATCGATGTATGGTCGTTGGGACCCGTCACCTCTTTGACGTCGTTGAGGAATTACAACGACGGATGTCAAAGGAGTTCGGAGATGTACCCTCGAACCGGATGTAAATTAATTTAGAAGAGCGATTTTGCTCAGTCAATTTAATTTAAGGACTTATGGCCAAAATTGGGCTAAGTCCAGTTGAAATGTTCAACATTTTATTTGCTTTTGCATTGCATTTCTTTTTTTTATTTTTATTTGGGCCTTGCCCAGAAAGGATGCAGAGCATCAATTTGTTTTGGGCTCTGCCCTTTTAGGAATGATGCAAGACATCAATTTTATTTGGGCTCTGCCCTTGTATAAAGGATGCAAAGCATCAATTTATTTGGGCTCTGCCCATTTATTGCCTTGCAATTTATTTTGGCCTGTCAGGTCATTTTGGTTTGGGCCTTGCCCTTTAGAAAATGCATTGCATTTATCAAGCGCTTTGCGCCAATCAAAAAGCACAACAGTGCAAATTTATAAGTGCAAAGCACTATTAATTTGAGAATCTTTTAGATTCAAGAACCAATGGTTCATAAAAGAAGTGCAAAGCACTATTTGATTTCTTGATCTAATTTAGATCAAAGAATAACAAGTTTTTTCCTTTTTATTTCAAGAACCAAAGGTTCATAAAAGTGCAAAGCACTATTAATTTAAGAACCTTTTAGGTTCAAGAACCGATGGTTCATAAAACAAGTGCAAGGCACTATTTTTTAGATCTAAGAAAAAACAAGTTTTTCTTGTTTTTCTTATCTTAGAGAACCAAAGGTTCATAACAAATGCAAGGCACTATTTTTATTTAGATCTAAGAAAAAACAAATTCTTCTTGTTTTTCTTATATCAGAGAACCAAAGGTTCATAGCAAGTGCAAGGCACTATTTTTATTTATTTATTTATTTATCTGAGAGCCAAAGGTTCATAGCAAGTGCAAGGCACTATTTTTATTTATTTATTTATCTGAGAACCAGAGGTTCATAGCAAGTGCAAGGCACTATCTGTTGTGCGCACGTGCGTTGCACGTGGTGCCGCATGGCGGGCATACGTGCGTTGCACGCGGCGCACATGCGCATTATGAGGAGAAGCAAAGCTTCTATATATGGAGAACAAGCTCCTTTTAATATTATTAAATATTCTCATGTGGTGCGCACGTGCGTTGCACGTAGTGCCACATGGCAGGCACACGTGCGTTGCACGTAGCGCACATGGCGCTTGCGCATATGCGCATTATGGAGGAGCATGCTCCTATCTTGGAGAACTAAGCTCCTTTGGAGAACTAAGCTCCTTTGAGTATTGAATCCTTTGAGGATTTAACTCTACCTTTCCAAGAGGTATGCCCTCTTATTTATATGGGAGTGGTAGAGAAGCCATCTCTCCTTTTCCCGATGTGGGACAAAAAAATGCATTCCCCATGTAGTAGAGCATTACTTTAGATTACACGTGTATAACACATTTGCTCATAACTTTTGATCTCGGATGAATTATGAGGCCCATAATATATCAAATCGAAGGTCTTTTCGAGATGCTTTCAATATCATCAGAATTTAGCTGTTTTTCGTTCCGGAGTTTGTCAAAATACAGCTCGGAAAATACTGGTTCGCATCTTCTTCCTTAAATCACATGTGCATAGACATTTGCTCATAACTTTTGATCCCGGATGAATTATGAGGCCCATAATATATCAAATCGAAGGGTTTTTCGAGACGCTTTCAATACAATCAGAATTTATCCGTTTCTCTTTCGGGAGTTTGTCAAAAAACAGCCCGGAAGATACTGGTTCGTATTTCCTTAAGCGTATCGCTGCCATTTGATACCTTGAACTCTTTTGCGCAGAAATTTTTGGCGGGAACAAATGCCCCCCACTACTTTGCCCACGTAAGTATGTACGTGGGTGAAGTAGTGCAGAGTTATGCAGAGTTATGCATGGCGTATGACCAGTTTTGGGTTGATGTATCACTTTCAGAATCTTGATCTGAGAAGATAGCGAGGGGACACAAGCGTCGTTATTTATCATTGACTCAAATCTCAACTCTTAAGGGATATAGCTCCAACCCTTAACTCCATGAGCCGCATCCTTCTATTTCTTTTTTTTGTCTCACTCTGGCGTGGAGTAGTTCATATGCTTATGAGTAAGTTCTCCATTTCAGTGGCATGTAGCTTTGGCAAGTGTGGCCCATAGATGGTCGGCCCATCTTGACTTCTTTGCAGGGCAGTGATGGCTTTGGAGACAGGGGTAGGATCTGCCACCTAAGGCATTTCAACTTTACGAGCCGTGAGGGTCTCATAAAGACTTTTCTCCCTACGAGTCGTGAGGATCTCGTAGGTGTATTTTCTCCTTGGGAATCGTGAGGATTCCTAAGTGTGTTTTCTCTTATAAGTCGTAAGGATCCTATAAGAGAGTTTTCCCTCTTACGAGTCGAGAGGACCCGTAAGCGGTTGTTTCCCTCCTTATCGAGATTCGACTTTGGAGAGTGTGACCCGTGGATAGTATGCAAGAGACCGTTTTGGGCCGACTTGCAGGGTCCCAGTGCTTAGGAAACAGGTTTTTTAATCCCTACTGCCTAAGGCTTTATCTCACGAGTCGAGACGCATCGAGAAAATCTCGCAAAGACATCAATTTTCTCACGAGTCGAAACGGATCAAGCAGATCTCGCAAGAACATCTTAACGTCGCATTTAACCTCTGCTCTTTACGACAGAAGCCCGTTAAGGTTGGTGGTACTTAGGGTTTTGGCCATCGTACCGTCGCATAAGCTGATATAGTCCTCGATAGGCAATCGTGCTGTTCGAGTAGCCCTGCGACTGCCGTGTCTCTGATCCCTTTGGGGGCTGGACAAGACGTCTTCAAGCAATCCTCCTTGGCAGTTTGACCGTCAGAAGAGCAAGCGCTAGGAATTTGCCATGCCGCTTTTTACTTGAGGTTAGGCTCATTTTGGAGAGCCCCGATGAGTCATAACCACTCCGCGCTGGTGTAGGGATGATCTCCGATAGTCTTTCGGGCTTTATATGAGTTGCCGTTAAGACCCTGAAGCTAGGAATTTGGCCTTTGCTTCGTTTGCTGGCATTGCGTCTGCTGTATCGAGACGAATGTTGCGGTGGGAACTAGGGATTTTGTCGTGGCTCCGTTTGTTTGATGACGTTACGTCTGCTGTGTCGAGACGAACGTTGGGGTGACATCTCGTCTGCTGTATCGAGACGGACGTCGAAGTGGTGACCACTCCACACTGGTGCGAGATAATCTCCGATTGTCTTTCCGGTTTTATATGACTTGCCGTTAAGACCCTGAAGCTAGGAATTTAGCCTTCGCTTCGTTTGCTGGCATTGCGTCCTCTGTATCGAGACGAATGTCGTGGTTGTCTCTAGGTTACTGGTGAACCGCCGAGGTTTGGAACTAGGGATTTTGCCGTGGCTCCGTTTGTTTGATGACGTTACGTCTGCTGTGTCGAGATGAACGTTGGGGTGACATCTCGTCTGCTGTATCGAGACGGACGTCGAAGTGGTGACCACTCCACACTGGTGCGAGATGATCTCCGATTGTCTTTCCGGTTTTATATGACTTGCCGTTAAGACCCTGAAGCTAGGAATTTAGCCTTCGCTTCGTTTGCTGGCATTGCGTCCTCTGTATCGAGACGAATGTCGTGGTTGTCTCTAGGTTACTGGTGAACCGCCGAGGTTTGGAACTAGGGATTTTGCCGTGGCTCCGTTTGTTTGATGACGTTGCGTCTGCTGTGTCGAGACGAACGTTGGGGTGACATCTCGTCTGCTGTATCGAGACGGACGTCGAGGTTGTCTCTAGGTTGCTGGTGAACCGCCGAGGCTTGGAACTAGGGATTTTGCCGTGGCTCCATTCGTTTGATGACGTTGCGCCTGCTGTGTCGAGACGAACATCAAGGTGGTGACCACTCTGTGCTGATGCGAGATGATCTCCGATTGTCTTTCCGGTTTTATGTGAGTTACCGTAAAGACGTTGCAATTAGGAATGTGGCCTTCGCTTCATTTGCTTTGTCATGTCTGAATCCTTGCTGGAGGAAGAACGCTGAGATTGACATTTCGTCTACTGTATCGAGACGAACGTCAAGGTGGTGACCACTCTGTGCTGATGCGAGATGATCTCCGATTGTCTTTCCGGTTTTATATGAGTTACCGTAAAGACGTTGAAGCTAGGAATGTGGCCTTCGCTTCATTTGCTTTATCATGTCTGAATCCCTGCTGGAGGAAGAACGCTGAGGTTGACATTTTGTCTACTGTATCGAGACGAACGTCAAGGAGGTGACCACTTCATGTGAGATGGTCTCCGATTGTCTTTCCGGTTTTATGTAAGTTACCGTAAAGACGTTGAAGCTAGGAATGTGGCCTTCGCTTCATTTGCTTACACTGCGTCTGGTGTATTGAGACGAATGCTGAGGTGGAGCTGGGATTTTGCCATCACTCCGCTTTGTTTCGACCGTGAGGTCTTTTGTTGACGTTGCATCTGCCTCCAGCTGGACTGCGGAGGAACGCTGTTGTTGACATTGCGTCTACTGTATCGAGACGAATGCTGAGGTGAAGCTGGGATTCTGCCATCGCTCCGCTTGATGGTGTAACATCTGTGTCCTGTTGGAATGAGGAGGCACACCGTTGTTGGTCTCCAGGCTTTAGACGTGGCCATTGAGATTTGGAACTAGGGACTTTGTCATGGTTCCGTTTCATTGCGATTCTGAGGTCAGTTGTTGACGTCATGTCTGCATCTAGTTGGAGTGAGGAGAAACGCCGTTGGTGATCTTTAAGTTGTCGATATTGACGTCGAGACCCTGAAGTTAGGGACCTTCCTTTGCTTCATTTGTTGACATCGTGTCTGTAATATTGCGACAAATGTCGAGATGGTCTCTAGGTTATCTATGAACCGTCGAGATTTGGCTTCGCTTTCTGGTGGAGCCTGTTAGGAAAGTATTGTTCCCTTTTTATCTGTGCCCCTGAATTGTATACAGGGATCGATGTAATTTCACCTGTAGGGCAAAAAGTTTCATTCTTTCATTTTTTTTATTCTTTCCGCGATGCTTTATCATTTCAGCTTTTTATATCGCGAAAATCGCGATTGCCCAATCATTTCGGCTATTTTTCGCGGTGCCCAATCATTTCGGCTATTTCGTATGTATACATTTTTACTTGCTGATTTTGTTTGCAAGTTGCCCCATCATTTCGGCTATTTCGTATGCATTTTTTTTTGGCTCGCTGATTTTTTTTTTTTTTGCGAGTAGGGGATTGGGGATCTGATACCAATCTTGGCATCAGCATCGCTGCGACTGGAATATTGCCAGGAGCGAATCATCATTTGCCGTGAAAGGACTTGGAATTTGATACCGGTCTAGGCATCAGCATCGCTACCACTGGGATATTGCCAGGAGCGAATTATCATTTGCCTCTGTCGATGTAGAACAAAGGTGGCTTAACGACCAGGGTTAAGGTCCTGTCGACTAAGGCTTATGACTTTATGAGCCGTAAGGGTCTCACAAAGCTATTTCTCCCTACAAGTCGTAAGGATCTTATAGGTGTATTTTCTCCTTAGGAATCGTGAGGGTTCCTAAGTGTATTGTTCCTCTGTAAGTCGTAAGGATCCTACAGGAGGGTTTTCTCCTTGTAAGTCGAGAGGACTTACAAGGGTTGTTTACCATGCAAACACATCCCTAGTCTCAGATGGGACTTAGTTAGGGAAATGTTTATTCGCGCCCGTCGATTGTATACAAGGGCCAATATAGGACCACTTGTAGGGCAATGTCGAAAGTTGTGGGGGTTGCTTAAGCATAGGTTTAGGCCTCTGTAACTTAAGACTTTCAAATCTTACGAGCCGTAAGGGTCCCACAAGAGAGTTCTCCTTACAAGTCGTGAGGATCTCGCAAGTGTATTTTCTCCTTAGGAATCGTGGGGATCCCTAAGTGTGTTGTTCCTTTGTGAGTCGTAAGGATCTCACGCAGGTGGTTTCTCCTTACAGGGTCGAGAGGACCCTCTAAGTGTTTCTCAACGAGGTTGCGCCCTTTCGGGTTTTCACAAACACTCGCCGGTAGTCCTGCTGTTTTTACTCACGGAGCCCTTTCGGGTTTTCATCCGTGCCCATTTTGCTTGTGGACATACCGTTTTTTTTATTCTCTCTTTTTTTTCCTTTTTTTTCTCTTTTTTTTTCTTTTCTTTTCTTCTTTTTTTTTTCAAACGAGGTCGCGCCCTTTCGGGTTTTCACGAACACTCGCCGGTAGCCCTGCTGTTTTTACTCACGGAGCCCCTTCGGGTTTTCATCCGTGCCCATTTTGCTTGTGGACATACCGTTATTATTATTTTTTATTTTTATTTTATTTTTTTTAACGTCAGCCTGAAGATGCTGCGGGTTGGGAGTAGTTTAACGACGTTTCGGTCATTTGCAAGTTTTAGGACATTGCGGTCCGTCATTAGTTTAAGGACATCTCGGTCCGTTGTTAGTTTCAGGACGTTTCGGTCCGTTATCCAGTTTTAGGACGTAGTGGTCCGTCGGGCTTTCTCTATGAATGAGCATGATGCCCCCGGCGTGTCCATATTTTTCGGAGCATGCGGTTGTGGCGGGTTCACCTTCCAAATTTCGGACAACGCGAACTTGCCCTGTTGGTATTGGTCTTCAACCCAGTTCTTGAAGACGTAGCAATCCTCGATCAGATGACTTACCGTTTGATGGTAAGGGCAATAATTGGGGTTATTAAGATCGCCTGGTTGCAACGGACGCTTTGGACTCGGCAGATTAATGAGTCTGTTGCGCACGGCCAGCTCGAACAGTCTTCTCGTTTTATTCTGAGGAAACGAGTAATGACGTCCTAGCCTCTCTTCGAGGGATGGGCGTGGACGCACGTTGTTTTGGCGAGCGACCGGCTTTGAGTTGCTCGACTGTTGCTGAGCGTTGGCGACGATGATCGCTTTTCCTTTCTCATTTCGGGGATCGGGTCTTGGAGGAGACGGTCTATGGCCCATCTGGTCTATTTGGGCTAATTTGTCGATCAAGGCCTGGAAGGTGGTCGGCCTGAAGAACATCATGAATTGCGAGATGGTCGCCTGCGGATCGAGAGTGCCCACAAACATGCCTACCGCAGGTGCCTCTTCTATGCGTTGTTCGCATTTCGACCATAGGTTTCTCCATCGTGTTGCGTATTGGACCCACGTTTCGCCGGGCCTTATCCTGGCATTTATCAGTGCTGTAATCGGGGTGCGTTCACTAGCACTTGCGAATCTTTGTGTAAACAGCAGTTCCATCTCTGCAAATGTTTTGACAGAGTCGTTAGGTAGCTTCGAATACCATTCAAAGGCTGTTTCTGCTAAGCTGCCGACGAATTGACGTAGCAACAATTTGTCATCGCCTCCAGTATTGCCGCATAAGGCCCTGAATTGAGCGACATGCTGATGCGGATTCCCTGTCCCTTTATATACGTGGAATTTAGGGATCGTATATCCTGGCGGGTAACTGATTTGGTCATACCAGCTCGGATACGGTCGTCCGGTTCTAACAATTTGCCCAGCCGCTTCATTCGCCTGATGAACCCGGATCTGCTGAGCTATATATTCGTCTAGGTCGACTTTAGAGATTGCCTCCTCCTTGGCTGTTGATAGAGCCGGCGGAGGATTTGACGTTTCTTCCCTGTCGTTTTCAAGGACGATCGGAGGATCTTCAGCAGGAGGGTCCGGCTGTAACATCATCCCTACCATATCTTTGAAGAGGAGCGCCATCTGTTTTATATTAGCCGCCTGCTCTGCAGCTTCTTTGTCCCTCTTTTCGAGGACTCTGCGTAAAAAGTCAGCGTCGGTTTCTTGTTCTTGACGCTCATCCGAAGACGTTTCAGAGCTTTCTTTTGGCTCAGTGAGTGCAGCCATTGTAGTCATCATCTCCTGAAGCTTCTGTTGCTGCTCCTGGGCTTTCGTCACGGATCGGGTGAGCGGTCGGTGGCCCGTAGAAGTGCGGCTTTCCTCCTTTCCAGAAGCCATATAAACAGTGTGCACCACCATGCCCCCAGACTTGGGGCGTTTGTGTTCGGTGTCTTTGCGATTTGCCGAAGACACAGGGGCTTCTTGCGGCCTCCTTTTTTGAGTGATTGGAGTTAAGGGAGCCGTTGTAGTGGGCACCCAAGTAGCTTTTGCTTTTTGTGGTTTGACAGAGTAATCCTTCCCCTGCCGAACCTTCATCTTTTTCTGTCGCCGGAGGCAGTCCTGATCGATCACCGACTCTTGAACCTGTCGCCAGACTTTGTAAATTTTAGAGGACAGCCGTTGAAGGGGCTGCTCTAGCTTCTTCTCTGGAATATTCTTCACAGATGAAGGAGTTCGCTTTAGCACCGCAGCAGGAGAGTTTCTGCGCACCGAGTTCAGCAACTCAAAGCTGTTCCTGGTTGGAACAGCAGTATCGATCTCCACCATTAGAGTTGGAGGAGTAAGTCCAGAGGGGGAGTTGCCCCCAGCCTTCCTCACTCGGCGCCAGTAGCGACGTCGGGCATGTCGTGCTGATGGAGTTGTTTCAGCTATTGGGGTGACCTCCTCATGCCCCCTGTGTTGGTCAGAATATACCGGTACCAGCTTTTTAAAGATCGACGTCCGTTGAACGGGGACGGCCAACCTGTCAGAAGCGGGCTTCCGAACATGGGAAGCAACCTTGGTGACTTCGCCAAGAACGGGGGTTGGAATGGCTATCCGCTTCGGTATAACGCCTTCTGGTATGGCAGGCTTCTTCATGAGCCTGTTAGAGCTCTGGCCTAGTCCGTTAAAAACTGAAGCAGTGGAGTTGGACGACCCGTTGAGAGGTGTCGCGGCAGTGGTGAGTCGATCGAAGACCGACTTCTTTGGAGCTTCTTGCAATGTCATTGGGGCGTTGAAGCTCATTGATGGGAGCATGGTCCCAAAAAATAGTCCGGTGGTGGCTTGAGCCACCTGCTCCACCGGCATTTTGAAAAGGGAGGCCGCTTGGGGCCCATAAGTCACTCCTCCAGCAAGGACCGAGCGAGAGTTGCAGTTGCAGGTAGTGCAGTTTGAAGCCATTGATCTTCTGTTTTCTGCACGGAGCAAGACACCAAATCTTAGTACCTTGAATCCACAGGCAATCACAGCAAACCGCGATTTGTTCGCGAACACGACACACGAAGTGTAGAGTGGAAAGAGGAAGAGGTCCCACCGGGCGTGCCAGAATCTGTTCCCCTCCGAACGGCGGCCCGGACTTCGCGTCCGTTGCCTGAGGTTCGGGGCAGATGCTATTTGGTTTTATCCGTCTATCTCTCCGAAGATGCCAAGTTGATTTATGGCACCGTGTATCGGAGGTTTAGACGGATGCGGCCGATGTAGCAGACTTCGTCAGATTCCCCCTCAGGGTGAGGGGTTTTTGATTGTGGGGACGCTCTTCCCTGCAGGCGCAAGCCCCTGCAGTTAATTACGCTACCGCATCGCGGTAACAACTTTCTCCTTCTCCAGAATTTCACTTCGTGTCGTGTGTGTTTGTTTTGTTTGTGGTTGCCCGTGGATTGTATACGGAGACTGAGTAATGCCGTCGCCCGTAGGACGTGGATTAGTCCAAATCCGTATTTACTTAGATTTGGGTTTGGTGTTTTTAGTTTAAGGATACGTTAGTCGCGTTGCGACTAAGATCAACTTAAACGTTCGTTAAGGATACGTTAGTCCAGTTTGAGACTAAGATCAACTTAACGGGATCGTTTAGATCCGACAAAAGAGCATTTAGGCTCTATTGTTCCAGTTTGGGAGATTCATAGTCCAATTTGGGACTAAAGTCTGTTTGGAGGATACGTTAGCCATTTTTGAGGCTAAGATCGACTCAAACGTTTGTTAAGGATACGTTAGTCCAGTTTGAGACTAAGATCAACTTAACGGGACCGTTTAGATCCGACAAAAGAGCATTTGGGCTCTATCGTGCCAGTTTAGGGACGTGGTGGTCCATATTCCAGTTTAGGGACGTGGTGGTCCGATATTAGTTTAGGGACGTTCCGGTCCGATATTAGTTTAGGGACGTTCCAGTCCGATATTAGTTTAAGGACGTTTCGGTCCGATATTAGTTTAAGGACGTTTCGGTCCGATATTAGTTTAAGGACGTTTCGGTCCACGAGTTTAAGGACCCCGCAGTCCATATCGATGTATGGTCGTTGGGACCCGTCACCTCTTTGACGTCGTTGAGGAATTACAACGACGGATGTCAAAGGAGTTCGGAGATGTACCCTCGAACCGGATGTAAATTAATTTAGAAGAGCGATTTTGCTCAGTCAATTTAATTTAAGGACTTATGGCCAAAATTGGGCTAAGTCCAGTTAAAATGTTCAACATTTTATTTGCTTTTGCATTGCATTTCTTTTTTTTATTTTTATTTGGGCCTTGCCCAGAAAGGATGCAGAGCATCAATTTGTTTTGGGCTCTGCCCTTTTAGGAATGATGCAAGACATCAATTTTATTTGGGCTCTGCCCTTGTATAAAGGATGCAAAGCATCAATTTATTTGGGCTCTGCCCATTTATTGCCTTGCAATTTATTTTGGCCTGTCAGGTCATTTTGGTTTGGGCCTTGCCCTTTAGAAAATGCATTGCATTTATCAAGCGCTTTGCGCCAATCAAAAAGCACAACAGTGCAAATTTATAAGTGCAAAGCACTATTAATTTGAGAATCTTTTAGATTCAAGAACCAATGGTTCATAAAAGAAGTGCAAAGCACTATTTGATTTCTTGATCTAATTTAGATCAAAGAATAACAAGTTTTTTCCTTTTTATTTCAAGAACCAAAGGTTCATAAAAGTGCAAAGCACTATTAATTTAAGAACCTTTTAGGTTCAAGAACCGATGGTTCATAAAACAAGTGCAAGGCACTATTTTTTAGATCTAAGAAAAAACAAGTTTTTCTTGTTTTTCTTATCTTAGAGAACCAAAGGTTCATAACAAGTGCAAGGCACTATTTTTATTTAGATCTAAGAAAAAACAAATTCTTCTTGTTTTTCTTATATCAGAGAACCAAAGGTTCATAGCAAGTGCAAGGCACTATTTTTATTTATTTATTTATTTATCTGAGAGCCAAAGGTTCATAGCAAGTGCAAGGCACTATTTTTATTTATTTATTTATCTGAGAACCAGAGGTTCATAGCAAATGCAAGGCACTATCTGTTGTGCGCACGTGCGTTGCACGTGGTGCCGCATGGCGGGCATACGTGCGTTGCACGCGGCGCACATGCGCATTATGAGGAGAAGCAAAGCTTCTATATATGGAGAACAAGCTCCTTTTAATATTATTAAATATTCTCATGTGGTGCGCACGTGCGTTGCACGTAGTGCCACATGGCAGGCACACGTGCGTTGCACGTAGCGCACATGGCGCTTGCGCATATGCGCATTATGGAGGAGCATGCTCCTATCTTGGAGAACTAAGCTCCTTTGGAGAACTAAGCTCCTTTGAGTATTGAATCCTTTGAGGATTTAACTCTACCTTTCCAAGAGGTATGCCCTCTTATTTATATGGGAGTGGTAGAGAAGCCATCTCTCCTTTTCCCGATGTGGGACAAAAAAATGCATTCCCCATGTAGTAGAGCATTACTTTAGATTACACGTGTATAACACATTTGCTCATAACTTTTGATCTCGGATGAATTATGAGGCCCATAATATATCAAATCGAAGGTCTTTTCGAGATGCTTTCAATATCATCAGAATTTAGCTGTTTTTCGTTCCGGAGTTTGTCAAAATACAGCTCGGAAAATACTGGTTCGCATCTTCTTCCTTAAATCACATGTGCATAGACATTTGCTCATAACTTTTGATCCCGGATGAATTATGAGGCCCATAATATATCAAATCGAAGGGTTTTTCGAGACGCTTTCAATACAATCAGAATTTATCCGTTTCTCTTTCGGGAGTTTGTCAAAAAACAGCCCGGAAGATACTGGTTCGTATTTCCTTAAGCGTATCGCTGCCATTTGATACCTTGGACTCTTTTGCGCAGAAATTTTTGGCGGGAACAGGTGGCTAGGAAGGCCCTGCACTGGGCGGCGTCGGAATGGTCCTGGAAGCTCATCCCCGCAGTGAAAGCATCCAAAGGGTCTTTGGGGTCGGTTTTCCCATCGAACAGAGAGACCTTCGGGGCCTTGTTGCGCGAGGAGACATGGACAGCGAGTAGTCCCTCGGTAAACGGTTTGGTGAGCGAGTCGGCGGCGTACTTAGCCCCGTCGCCCGAGAGGTGACCTTCCCGGCGCATGCCCTCGATCTTCTTCTCGAGGGCGTCGAGACGGCCACAGTACCCCGAGAATTCGACGCCTCGTGATCCTTGGCCTCTGCTGTGGGAAACCTGCGTCTGGGCGTGGCCTCGGTTCCTCTCGATGAAGTCCCTCAGATCCCCGGGCGAGATGGATCTAAAGTCGTCGTGGTAAGCCCCTTCTGTGCGCCCCCGTCGAGGGAGGGGGTATCGATCATACCTGTGGACAGGCGAGGTGACCGACATCTCCTCAGGGGAATAAGGGTCGCGAAGAGGCTCAAAGCGAGGCGCTCTGGCAGCGGACCTTGGTGTGGAGCCGTGGGACGCCCAACGGGCCTCAGGGAGTATCGGTCCGTGAGATCTGTGGTCAGGAGTCGTAACCTGCCGGTGGTCAGCCGTGCCGACGAGGGCAGAGCCTTCTGAAGGCGGAGGAGCGGCGATCTGGGGCCCAGGACCGGCCGCATGGACGCGGACGAGCGCCTCCACGAGGGATTATAGCCGATCTATTCGGCTGGCGAGGGCATTGATGATGGTCGCCGGGGGAGGTTCATCCGCGCCTCCGGTGAGAGGAAGGTGGTGGCTGGTATCTGGATCTTCGGGGTGGTCGCTCGCCATGTGAATGGAGATCGGAAGGCCAACTTTGTTTTTTGTGGAGCGTTCCCACAGACGGCGCCAACTGATGGAGGTCCTTTTCGGGTCTCCTTCAGTTGTTGTCTTCCGTCGATCTCCTGATGGATTTTGGAGGTGATGTCCTGTTGCGTGTGGGTCTCAATGGGTTTTGAGGAGATTGGTGATTTGAGGAGTTTAGCGCCGAGTACCTGCAAAGAAGTCCCGGGATAGTTTGGTACCACCGAGGACCCTCCGACGATCAAGTTAGTACGAGATCCGAGCGGAGTAACGGCGAAGTGGAATAAAAATGGCTTACTTGACCTCTCTGTGATGGGGGTTTATATAGTGGCGGCAGTACGCAGCAGCAAGCGCGAGAATCTCGCCGGCAGTTACGCTCCCGACGTCACGCTCGCGTAAAGAGTGGATCGCCCATTAATGGGGATCGTGATGACGTGGAACGTGGGATGCTGCTGGCGGAGAATCTGCGCGTGGCGAGATTCGCGGAGCGGCGGCTACGCCTGCGAATGGTAGAGTTGGTCGGTCGGTGGACCGAGGAAGATGGCCTCGGCTGGGGAGCTCGGGGACGAGCGAGAGGGCCGAGGAGTATTTTATATGATAAATTACACGAATATTAGCTCAACTATTATTATTTTTCAACTAAAATATCTTACACATTTTTATTAAAATACTTTAAACAAATACTAAAATTTCCAGGTAAAAATATAATACCATCCGTTTGCATTTCAATGAGCTAATTTTCGTTTTTTTTCCTAAAGTGGTTTTTTTTACAGACAAAAATATCCTTACCTAAATGATGCTTTGGCATCTATTTTATTTTTCTCTACTCTATCCTCTCCTTCGCGGCTCCCACTCATCTCTTTTCCTTCCCTCTTCCTCCCCTCTCTTTCCTCCTCCTCCACGCCGTTTCCGCCTCTTCTCTCCCAACTCCACAATTCCTCCTCCGTTTCAGCCTCTTCTCCTCCTCACTTTTGAACATTACCACCACATTTTCCTATTCCTCCTCTGTCTTCTCCTCCCCGTCTAAACTTCTCGTTGACGCTGTCGTTTCACTAATGTCATTTTCCGCCATCCAACTTCCCGAGGAGTTTTGAAACTTTTGATTTCTTTCTTTTATTTTGTTGATCGTATTTTATAAACGATTTTGATGTCATTAAACTTTTTTCTTATCAATATACTATTGAGGTGAGCCATAACCCAGATTTTCATCAAAACAAAACTGACATGAGGAGGCACAAAACAGTAAAACAAAACTTGTTGATTACAGCGTCTTGCCTAAAGTATTTTAGTAAAATACAGCTACAGTTGAAGGTATTTTAGCATAATTTATCCTATTTTTCACCTATAATAACAAAGAAATGGCATTTTTTGTAGGCATGGTCCAACACATGGATGACGTGTTAGATCAATGCCCCACAAACTCATAAAAAAGTTGATCATGCTTTGCGTACAAAATTTGTAATAAAAATTTGTCATATGCTTTGTGCGATCCAATCAAAATTTGTCATAAGCGTTTGAAGCCAACGCTTCTATTTCTTATCTTTCTTGTCCGGATGTATAAGACCGGCACATGGGAAAAAACTTGCTCACACACACATGAATCCAACATATACGGCTCAATTCCCATATTTAACTCGTGATCAAATTCAATTAGACAGTTAATTAACTAGCATCATCAGGGGTGCAAAAAAAGGTACAGTGTCTGTTGAGATTGTTACCGTGTGATTAGTCATGTACCAATCCCCGATCAGAACGGTGTAATCCCCAGCAGGGGTGTCGAACGGGACGGGAATCAACGGCCTGCTGAGTATCCGGAGCCCGCCGAAGCTGCCGGCCGCCTTTTGGTAGTACAAGGAAGGGAAGTAGAAGAAGCTGCCAATCTGATCCTTCATCTGGAGTTTGTAGGTGAAGTTCCTCCCTGGCGGGATGGGGCATGTCGTTCCGAAGAACCCGTCTTCGTACGAGTTTCTCCTCAACTGCACTCCATTCCTATTTTTTGATAATACCGATTTAAATTTGTAATTGAAAGAAAATATCTCGTGATGTTAATACAGTTTGCGAGTTAGGATTTTACATTATTCCAAAATTTTCAATATAATCTACTTTTTTTATCTATACTCCTATTAAACAATAGATCCATAATCAGTAGAAGGAAGACCGAAAAATCTCAACTATTTATCTTTTCTGTCCGGACGCATTGTATCGGATATACCGAATAATTTCTAGCAAACAGTTTTTTGTCAGCATCAAAGAATATGTTTGGAAATTGCTTACAATGAAAGAATTTCATTGGTTGGTTGTCGGCATGGCACACATTTTGTGCTGATCTATATTTGTATATGCAAAATTTAAGCAAATTATAGTAACTTGTTTTTGTGTGAGTTTCCCATGAAGGTAAATTTTTGTTAGAGTGTTGAAAACAAATAAAAGCTTGTTAATAAACCTTCACAAAAAAAGGTCCAAATAAGTCATTATACTCGGTTAGTATGGACACTTTCTCTCTTAAAGAGAGTGCGAGAATCAAACCCCAGAGAGTGGAAGCGGCCACAAATTAACGTTTTCGGGGCAAATTCTTGGATCTCCTGGATGCGTGTGTATTGTGTGCTTATGTGTAGTGTGCGTGAATATGTTATGTGTGTTTGTGTGGCTTAGGTTAGAGCCTACCCACCAGTGAAATGGAAAAAATTCATTATAATGGAGATAACAGTTGTTTTAAATGTCAGCTTACAGGTCAAGGATATCAATCATAGCCCCCACAACAAACTAACCAATTCATTCATGATATCATTCAATGAACAAACTAGCTATATATATATATATATATATATATATATATATATATAGTGCTATCATAAATAGTAGTTTCACTTTATCATTGAGTGAGAATTGAAAATCATAATTATGAGATTGGATCTAAATTTTTATCAGATTAATTAAACTCCATCCTTTGCTTCACCTGTCTTTGTTTTCTACTGCATATGAGATTAATATAACCAGTCTAAAATCTAATCTCATAAATAAAAAATTTCTAATTGAACATTATGATAGTTTTTGTTTTATTCATGAGTAGGGATAAATTAACTTCGTATATAAAAGTGCATTGGTTTTATAAACACTAGTACTTGATATTTTAAAATGACTAATTTTTTGAAGGGAGAAAAGACTAGTAAAAAGGAAGGGAGATAGAATCTCAGCCCATATAATGTCTACACTCAGCCCGATCGACTTCGAATAATGTTAATAGCATCTTAACACAAGCCACTAATTAACCTCATAGCTCAGCTATTATTAATCAAACACATTTCTGTTATTATAACTCAAAATCCAAAGCAAGCATAAGTTGTTTTCATCTTTTTCCAATAAAAATTCGAAGAAGAAAAAAATCTCCCCCCTCAAGCGGTCCACATCAACAGCTCTATGTTTTAAGACTTGTTTTGCATTTTTAAATTTATTTTTGCACTATTTTACTCAAAATCCATAGCAACACTAATTCAAAGATCTATGTAAATTAAAAAGCAAATAAAGAGAAAGAGAGACTTGCCAGGAGATGAGGAATGGCTCTGTCAAGTTGTTATGAACATTGATAATAATATTGTCATTAGTGACAGAAAAAATATCTGGCCCTGGGAATTGCCCATTTATCAAAATCCCCTATAACCAAAAAAAAAATTCATAAAAAAAATGTTACAATATTTACAAAATTCTCACAAAAAGACGAAATTTAAAATGAGAAGAGAATTAAAGTTAAAGTACCTGTTGCTTAACCCCAAGAGGATATATGTCACCAAAAGTGACAATCCAATCAAAAAACCTATATGGGTCTTCTGCTAATGTGAGAGAATAAAGGCAGCATAACAATGCAAAAGCTACTGCTTTTGCCTGCATTTTTCTTTCTTTTTTCCAACTTTTTTGTGTTTTCTTTTGAATGAGTTGGAAGAAATAGAGGAGAGTGTGTGAGAGAAGAAGATGGGATGATTTTGTGATATATATATATATATATATATATACGAGAATAATGGAGGAAAGATGGCATATATAGGAGGGAATTTCCTCTTATGACGTCGAAAAAATACACTCTCCTTCATTTTTTTGGACGATCGGCACCCATCATCTTCATCGTTATCATCTAAGATGTGTGTACAACAAATTTCATGTGATTCTACAACCTTTTCACCGTTGATTTAGCAATGTAAAAAGTTCTATTGTCGGTAAACCATTAATTTTGAACCCACTAAATCAACGGTGAAAAAGTTGTAGAATCACATGAAATTTGGCATACCCATATCTTAGATGATAACGATGAAAATGTTGAATGACGACCGTCAGAAAAAATAGAGGATGTATTTTTTCGACGCCATAGGAGGAAATTCCTTTCTATGACATCTTTCATCCATTAAACTCTCTTTATATATATATATAAATAGAGAGAGAATAATGAAGCAAAGAGGTCATAGGAGGGAATTTACTTCTTTGGCGTCGAAAAATATGTCCTCCATCGTGTTTTTTGACGATCGGAATCCATCATCTTCATCGTTATCATCTAAGATGTGGGTACGCCAAATTTCATGTGATTCTATAACTTTTTCACAGTTGATTTAGTAATGTAAAAAGTTTTATGGTTGGTAAACCGTTAATTTTGAACCCATATCCCCGCCTCTCTCCTACTCCTCCTCGTCTATGCCCCTGCCTTCTTCCTCTCTCCTCCTCTGGCCCTGCCTCCTTTCTATGTGCGTCTCCTCACGCCACCATCCTCTTCTCTCCCGCCTCCTCTCTCCGCTTCTGCTCCGCCTTCCTCACCCTTTCTGGTCTTGGATGCTCTTTGATCTCATCCTGGTTCGTATCTTCTCTGTCAAGGTCATTTTTTTTTTTGTATGTTCAAACGATTTGTTCTTAATTGTTGTTGTTTCCGATGATTTTCTTGAATAGAACGACATAATGTGTTCGATTTTTTCCTTCAATTGTACATAAAATTCTTGGATTGTATTGTTTGCTTTACAAGATTAGGAGGATTTAGTTGGAATCTTCAAGCTTGCTTCCATTGCACAGTTTTAGGCTTTGGATAGAATATTCATGCTTTCTTCTTGCATTGCAAAATCAGGCTTTGCTTAAAAGTTAGGGATTGATTCATGTGAATTAGAGAGGAAGGAAATGGTTTGAGGGGAAGTAGCAAGTGATGCTAAAGACAAATGTTCAAGCACTAAGAACATGTTAAGTTCGGCACCATTAAAAGTTTTGAATTTTAAAATCAAATGACGAATTAAGCATTTGCTTTTCAAAATGCCTTTGATAATTTTATTTTCTTTTGTCTTTTGAATAAATTGAATTTGGTGATACCTTTACATTATCTCATTTTTATTCTAAGAAGTTTATGTTGTGAGAGAAGATGACGATGATTCTGAAAACTAGCTAAGCTTAAGATCTTTGTACCTTAAGGAAATGCTTTTTAGTTTTCTTTCAATAATTTGTGCCATTTCGGAAATTTCTGGTCAAATTTTGTAGTTTATCATCACCACCATCATCATCATAACAATGAAGGCTTAAAACCCTAAGCTTGAAATCAAAACCACAATTTGGAACCAAAACCCTAACATTGAAATGAAAACAATAAACTTAAAATGAAAGCGTCAAGTATGAAAATTTTGACGCTATTATCCAGAATCTTACATAATATCGAATAAACTTAAGATAAATAATTATACACAACAGTATTGGGAGGCCTTTATTGCTCGCTCACTACTATTCCGCTGAGACGAGGATATATCTTTTAACACAATAGTTTTAATAGATATCGTATTTCTATAGTCGTAAATTGTTCTGAACGGTAGGAGAGGTCAGCATGGTGCCAAGCAACTCGTTCTCATTTCACAGATGTTTGCCGTGGGGGAGGCATGAGTGCCGATCACTACGCATACCAATTCCTAAGTTTCAATACATTCCAAATCATTTAATTCATATTAATATTAAATTTCATACAAATTTATGTGTTTTGTAAACATTATATACACGCTCAGGTTCAAGGACATTGGCCCCATATGTATGTTTGTCCATATTGGAGTGACTCTTTGCAGCGTGCTGAGATGCAAAACGTAAGACTCTAGCTGTTATATGTTTATATGTTTATTTAGTTCAACTATTTATGTGTTATTGAATTAATTTGTTTTCTTTTCAAACAACAAGTGAAGAGTGGTCATATGGAGGTCCTGGGGACACAGATGGCAACGCAACAAGTCCATCCTCTCACAAAGACAGACATACAAAATTGCAGACGAGGCCGTCCAACAACTTTATAGACGAGAGCGTACGTGAAGGAATGCACCTTTCGGATAAGTTCATCATGTCGTCCGAGTTCTACACTCTTGAGAGGACGTTTGCACATCCTTCTCCTTTGGTAGGTCGGATCCCAGATTAATAGCGTCTCCGTCCACCCCAGTTTATAGGTAAGCTCGGTGAATCTTTTAACTTTTATGTCAGATATATAATTTATACTAAATCTGTTTTTTTAATTAAATACCGTAGTGTCATCTTTTGGGATGGGATCCGGTGGTGGAGACGAGTGATCATGGCGAAGGTGTTGACGGCCATTTATTGAGCTAGTTAATTTACTTTTATTGTATTTTTGAATGTGGATTTATGAACATTGTTGCATTATGACTTGTATGGATTTATGAATATTGTTGGATTGTGGCTTGTATGCAAGTTTTTCTTGGATAGCATGTGGATATGTTTTAATATAGATTTATAATCACAGTTGGAATATGTATTTGCGAATGTTGAGTTAGAGTTGCAGTGATTGGTTTGTATATGAATCGGGTTGATTGATAAACATGGATTGTGCGCTGTATTTCTTTTGTAATCAAATAACCTATTTTGTGGCAAAAAAAACAACGAAACAGACACCATAAAAGCTGATGTTAATACAGAATTACCTATTTCGCCGCAAAAAAAGTGACGAAATAGGCTATTTCTTCGGAAACTTTGCGATGAAATAACCTATTTCTTCGCTTTTTTTGCGATGCAATAAGTAAGTCAATATTAAAAAGCTTAAATATCGAATGATCTATTTCATTGCAACAAAGCAACGAAATGGGTGTTTGACGAAATGGGTTAAAAACCCGATGAAATAGATTCATTTCGTTAAAGTCTATTTCGCCACATAATTTGCAACGAAATAAGTTGATATCCCATGAAAGAACCTTATAAGAACCTTATTTCGTCACATTTGTTGCGACGAAATAGCCTATAATTTCTTGTAGTGGATGTTGAGAAGTCGGTGTAATCTCTTGTAATTTTTTCTCATAGTAGAAGTTTTCGTCGCGGTTTGCAGGATTAGATGTTGGTTGCGTCGAACCTGGGTAAATCTTGTGTGTTGTTGTTGGTGTGTTATTTGCGTGTGATTTGGTATTCGTCAGATAGCCTTTTTCAATCTACGCTAAAACAAAGGTCTTAGATTTCCGCTGCGTATAGATACGTAATCCTTACAACATTTTTTCTTCAATAGAATGTCTTGTGAAACTCTCTGGTCATTAGGTTTAAAACTTGGAACTAAATCACCTTTAACTCTGCATATACATAACTAATGTTATCCCTAAATGTTATGCATTATAATGGTTCTATTAAAGAAATTAAACCTTTACATTTTTGAAGTATTATTTTCACGTCTCGACATTTCTATCATTATTCTTTTCAACACCCATTGGCACTTTTTATACTAATTGTGAATTTGATTGTATCACGTAATACCTGTCTAAATGTAACTTAGCATCTTCAAGATCTCAATGTGAATCACATAACACCTGTCTAAAGCTGATTATAATTTGACACAAAAATTATGTTGCAACAATTGGCTTAAGCAATTAATGAGCACAAACCTATTTTCTCATCACACTATTTAACATAACCATTATACGATGTGGCTTTTCTGTGCCCTAGAGTTCCCTTAGATTTTGGAAAGAAAAAAAAGAGAATTAATAACGGTTACAAGTAAGTGTTACATTTACATATTTGTGCCATAAATTAGGCGGTAATGAAGTTTAGGCCAAAGTTTATGGTGTAAATTTTACACTTTTACTAGTTAGCTGCTTTTCTTTTTCTTTTCTAATTATTATCGAATTATGGATTTTCTCGTACTTTTGCGGATTGACTATTTAAAGATGTTTTAGCCTCTTTTTATTTTTCTTGTTGCGGACGATTTCATAAAACTTAAAGAGTTTTCTCTGCCTCTTAGTCAATCTGGGGATTACAAAAAATTTATTAACAAGTATATATCTCTCATTTTTTTTAAGTATGAGCTTTATCAAGCTGCTGAAATTATTATTGGTTTCCATTCTTCTGATGATTAATGTTTTATTCTGGAGTGCTACAGAGTAAAAATTAGCTCTCAATCAATTGTTATGCAGGTGTTTGCCTTCTAGTTCTGCTAGAGCTTACTGCGTCGATGCAAAAACACTGGGTTATGATACACTACGGAATATTAAATCAGAGATCCGGATTCCATATCTTTACCGATTTCCACTCCTTCTCTTCGTCACTTTCTCGGATATACCTCAAGCTGGTCTGTGCACAATCAGATGTAGAAAAGACACGATTTCCATGTCTTGATTTAGCTCCCGAGAAGATGACATCTCAGTCTTTTCAAAAGAAAATTTAAGAAAAAAACGAAGAACCTCTTTGTTTACGCTCATTTCCTAGAGTAAAAAAAATATTATATTATGAACGAACCCACTTGTCTTTTTCTCATCACAAGTCCTATAATTTAGAGTAAACTATTTTGTTGTTGGTTTTTTCTTGAACCGACCACTAAGCCTAATCCACATATACAACACATCCACGCACATAGGATACCCTCATGAATTTGCTCTGAAAACGTTAAATTGTAGCTACTTTCTTTCCTGGTAATCGAATCCATACCAACTGACGATGAAATCACGATTTTGTACTTGGTATGCATGCCTAAGCTTTCATCAAAGCATTTCCTGCACTGATTTTCTTGAAAAGATCTCTGCAATGATTAGTATCAGTATAGAGGACCTTAAAAATTGAATCATCACTTAAAAATTTTACTCAAGAAACACAAAGAAAACAACCGTAAATACTATAACAAACAACTCATCAAATTCCCTCAAACTCTTGAATCAATTCAGCAGCCACATTCTCCTCAGGCTCCCATGTTGCCTCCTCAATGTCCACCCACTTCACCAAGTACTCTCTCTTCTCCCCTTCTCCTTCTCTTTTCCCTACCACTTTCTCCGCGACGCCGTATTCCAACCCGGCCTCGAAATCGTTCACCAGGTCCTCTGCCACCCATTTTCTCTTCACCCACTCCCTCTCCCCTTCATCTCTCCATTGGATCAAGTACTCTCGTCTCTCGCCTTCGCCTCTCGCTTCGATGATTTTCTCGACTTCTGCATATTCGAAGATGACCTTTTCCATCTCCTTTAGGGCGCCTTCGAGGCCCATTCGGCGCCCAAAGGCCGTGAGGTTGCCTTTGGGTGTGGCGGCTAGGACTTCTTTCACGAGGTCTATCACGGTCCGTCCTCTGTCGTCTTCTTTGTAGGGGTCGGCTCCGAGTTCTAGGAGGGCCTTTACTGCTCCTGGCCGCGCGTAACTGAGGAAAATGAAGAGACAGTATTTCAATATATCGATATAATGTCTCACGTTATATTTTATCATACAAAAACTTAGAGACTAAAGAAGTTATTTTCCGATTGCTATATAAGGAATTTTTTCGTATATATTATTGGATATTATGTTTTCTTCTATAATTAGATAGAATACTCAACGAGTTTTAACCAGTACCCAGCAGCCACATGCAACGGTGTGAGCCCACCGCCAGCCCGCTCTTTCCGGTCCACATCCGCCCCCGCCTCCACCAACACTCTAATGCACTCCTCATTCCCTAACCCCGCCGCGAAATGCAGCGCCGTTCTTCCATCTGAATCCTCCATATCAGGATCCCTAAACATGCTCTCAACAGACAACAGACCCTCCAGCGCTTTTGCGTCCGCCTTCCTAGCAGCCGTCCACCACGGCGTCTCATACTCCGCCACGACGTCCGCAGCGATGTTGGTCGCAGGAACCCAAGACGGAGCATGTCCGTCTTTCCATTCAATGAGATACTCTGTCGCGGTGGCGGCGGTGACAGAACCGTCGTTGAGGTAGGTAGGGGATCGGATTGTTCGGCTTCCGATGATTCTGTTCACCTCTCCGTATGCTTCCTCCTCTTCGTCTGGTTGTTGCATTTGTTCTTTGGTGGCAGACGGGGATTGGTCTTGGAAGAAAGACGAGCGGACGGTAAAGCGATGGCGGATAGAAGACGGTCGGCGATAGGAGAAAGCAGTGGGGATTGGAGAGAGGAGAGGGTTGGTCTGTTTGTGTCTTGGGGTGAGTTTGAGACGGGAGAGAGAGGGGTTTATGAGCACTGCATCCATGGCTATGTGAGAGAGGGTGTGAGATTGAGGGGGTGATGTTGTGGCCAAGAGTGAGCGGATAAGGGAAGAGGATGCTCATTGGTTCATGTAAATTACTTGCATGCAGGAAAAAAAAAAGAAACCGGAGGGGGGGAAATGTAAAGAAATGTGGGGTCCAAGGAGATGGAACTTCTCTTGTTGGATCAAAAAGTAAACAATATCTCAAATTTTGAATCATTGGAACCTTTCATATTGTGTGATTCCCTATGTTGCACTTGGACTGTACCGCAAATTTAATGGTTTAATAATGATATAACATAACCAAATCAACGGTCGGAAAAAAAGTTCCTAATCTCAAAGAAATTAACAATCAGGATTTAATGGCGACGATGTATTTTGAATAAGGGAAAAGACAAACAATTCAAGCAACAAAATTCTGACTATACATCAGTAAAATCACAATTCAAGCAAGAAATAATATTTTATGTTTTAAATTACGTTTCCTGCTAGTGTGATTAGTCAAAAGTGTGTGGGTGGGTGGGTGGGGGGGGATTACATCATGATTAGTCTTCTCTCTTTCCTCATTGCTAATTCACCCCTTATCCTCCCACAAATTACAATTCACTATAAATGGTATAATAAAGTTCTCGAATACAGAACATCCAATGTGCTGGGAATTTTTTTTACCTTGAATGTACGACAGCAAAAATTGAGGTATCCCTTAGCTGGTCGTCCACAAAAGAAAAACCTAATTATTTGGCTTTGAAGTTTTAAACATACGGAATTATCCGAAAAGGCGGAAGCTGCATGATGCCATAAATGAGGTTCTTATTTACCTGAAGCAGTAAATGCCAAGTGCATTGGTAATCTCGTGGATAACCGATGTAGCGAAATGCATGTAGAGTGTCACTGTCACCAAATTAAGAAGCATGCAAGGTTGAAGATTTACAATATGTGGAATTTAGTCAAAGCGAGAAATATAGACAAACTCAGAACTAAACAACAGCATCGTTTTTCATTCTACCTGTGTATATGCAGAAGAGAAGCAGAACTAAATGCTCATCAACGAGAGGAACTCTGCAGCCGAAAGGCAAGTTAAGTTGATATATTTAAAACAAGTAGAATAAATTCCAAAGAAAATTAACAGGAGATTATAGTTAAAAGAAAAATGCATACCCATCGTTGAGCTTGGCAGTGAGTGCATTTGCGATCGCAAGAGGAAGGTACAATAGAGACTGTCAGAAGGTGATATATCAGTTTATCTAATAATAATCAATACAAGATATAAATATTATTATTCAATATAGTCACTTGATATGATCCTCTTATATTTGCTTGGTATAATAAAAGGGCAGAAAAAAGGAAAGAACAGTGTATGGCATATCCCTCTTGAATATGCAACTTCAAAATACAATATGGAAGAAACAGAATGTTTTTTCATCAAATAGAGATGCATACCATGCACATTCCAGTTTTTATCCCTTTGTGTTCATCACATAGGTGAGCCAGAATCATTCTTCCCTGTTGATACAAAAGTTTCAAGTTTGTAATGCATAACATCGAAGCAATAACCAATAATGCAGTCAAGAAAAAGAAAAAGAAACAGAAGCATTAACACAAGACATGTGCAGGCATGCTCCTGGAATCGTAAGCATGTCATTATACATCATCTGAACTTGGTATAGCAACAGAAACGCGGGAAACAGCAGGATCCAAAACTTGAACCCTGAAGGTAAGCCCTGAAGGTAAGCCCTATGGGTGCGCACTTTTAAAAATGACAAACCATGTATTAAAGTGTAGATATAATACCATTAATTCCTTTTAAAGTTAAAAAACAAAACTATATCCTGCGACCCTCATCACAACTTCATAGTCGAGGTGCAGAAACTTTATTGTCGTATTCAAACCCAACGGGGGTGCTTTTAGAAAATGAATTTAAATAAATATAATCGTTGCCCAAAAGCTTTTTTGACCTCCAAAAATGATGTGTGTCTATGATCAATGTATACATATAGGCATGTGGTCCCTAAGCAGCATATAAACTGTTGCTTTCTGACTATTCAGTTCTAGCCAGCATACACAACTAATTTTCATAGCTATCCTGGAGTTTATACAAAAGAAAATACTCATCGAAGGTGTGTTCTATATGCTATGAACTATTAAATCAAGTTAGCATGATCTAATAAAATATATAACCCCTCAAGGTGTAATAGATCTCTCCTTTGAGATCAAAATATCCCCCTCCCCACCTTCTCCCTATATCGATGTATCACTGAATGTGAAATAACATCTACTATGCCATAAATGCCGAGTCCAATTTTAAAGGTATTTTTATTTTTAAAAAATTGATGATTAATTAACATTTAATTTTTTTATTAGACAATAAATTTTATGAAGGAAATATATTTTTACCGCATGGCTCAAAACTTGAAGAATAAGCAACAAAAAGATTGGTAGAATTATACAGTAATATCAATATTCCATGTGATTGTCCACTGAACTCTATCACAAGATAAAGTCGATGTATATATTGGACTGATATGAGGATGTACTTCAGAGAGGCTGCTCCCTAATGGAAAAATAAGAAATCTTCACAAGAACAATAATACGGCTGATTATATTGGAGAGAATGTCGAATCTGATCACAAAATATAGGCCAACACATTGCAAGAACATATGAACCTACCACAAGGAATCCAAATGCAAATCCAGTACCAGTTACAAGCAAATGAGGGTGATTCCACATAACATCAGAAGGAGACAAATAGCACCTGCGTTAAAATTTGAAAATGTTACCATTTTTGTAGACAACATAATGTATACCTCCACATACTGCACACGTAAACTCTTCTTCTTCGTAAAAATAAAACCAATATCATGGTAATCATAAAACCCTCTTTCCCATAAAATGGAGCCTGCTATACAGTGCAGTTCCGTACAAAAAGGTTTCACGGAAGATTTAATAAAATTTTGTAATTGAGGATCAGCATAATGTCAAAAGGCAAATGTCAAATATTTATCCAAGGGCTATAATGCTATATCAACTAGTTGGTCATGCAGTTAAGCTCATTCAACAAGGGAGAGAGCCCATGGGGTAAATATGCAAGGATTACTTCATTCAAGTCAAAGAGCAAAATGACAACTTATTCCTGATTGACATCGTAGAATGAAACAAAGAAGATCAGTAGAGCTTGAAACATACCATATGAAAACCCCTGCCAATAGCACACCAAACGGAAAGAGCTGGGGCAAGATGGCATGTTTATCAACAAATATGCGGCAGAAACAAAATGTAAACATTTCTTGTTAAAATTCATTACCATGGCCAATGCCGTCAACATGCTTCCTTTTCCAGCCTGGATAACTTTATAAACATTGCTAATGCTGCAGAAGAACATATGGGTGGTTATAATGTTCACTGATAAAGAATATCAAGAACAAAGAGATGCATCAAAGCTGAGGTATAACCGATTACAACCAAAATGAATTCGATTCAAAATTATCTTGGTTCCTGCCATTCACAAATTAATCAAAATCTACAAAGTTGACGAGGAAAATCTACAAAATCTCATATTTATTAATGCAAAAATCATTTCTCATCACTTCAAACAAGTATTGGCGAATGTATCATCTTTTCTTAGTCTATGAGAATTTCGATGCCAAATGATCATCTAGGACTATGATAAGCCCGTCTCTTGCCATACTTTTCTGAATCAGAACTTTTAACACTTATTTGGAGAGGGTTGACATCAGGTGGAAACTATCAGATTGTTACTGCTTCATAGCCGATCCTATTTGGATGGGCAAAGGTTTAGATGAGGAGAAAGAGAATGGCGACACTTAGCCATGTCCCATGGAGGTACAAATATATAGTTTTGTAGCAGTTTTCCTCTGAATTTATATCCGAGAAATAAAGTTCAACATGCTAGGGTAGGGAGTATGTCACGCCCCGCTTCCCAGTGTACGGCGAAGTGGACGCGATACGTATGTACTCAGAAATACATACGCTAAGCGTAACTAAGCAATATAAAATAATCACAAGAGACCAAAGATGGAAAATAACAGCAACTTTTATTAATAACATTCTTTTTACAATGCATGAAATGGAAAATACAACTGGAATGAAAAGCGATGCCTAAACAGTGGCATAACAGGAAAAGGAAAGTACTGAAAAGAAAAGTGTACAATGAAATTATACTGCTAGGTCGTCGGCAAATTGCTCCAAGTCTTCTTCTGTTGCCTCTATTTCTGCCGGGTCCAAGTCACCTGACGATATTCAAAGAAGAGAGAACAGAATGTCGTCAGCGAACAGATCGCTCGGTAAATCCCAAAGGTAAGGGGATAAATAGAATAGACAGAGAGTAAGAGAGAGAGGAAGAGGGTGGTTTTTACAGTTATATTATATTGTTATATTATTGTAGTATGGTGTTAACGCTGTTGTTATAGCTTGGTACAGAAGAATGCCGGTGTATACGAGAGGGGTCTCAGTATGCTAGAGACCAGGGCAAATGGAAGTACAAGGCTCCGTTATACAACCCGGAACAACGGCAATTGGATTCAGGTTAGGTGTCTTAATCTTACCATCTCGTGCCACCTTTAACACCTTCCGTACCAATCTACCCCTTAAACCCCGCGATGTCTTGTTTGTATTGTTATCTTGTAAAATTTGTAATGATTGCATGATTGACTTGATTGACTGACCGAAACCATGATATCAGGAAACGGTTATAACCGTAGAGTCATGTAAATGGAATACTGGGAAACATGTAGAAGGAATATCCATGGTTCGGTTCAGTCAAGTTATATAGATTGTTAACTGGATTCAGGGATTCATGTATTCATCTTGAGTTGGAATATGAAAGAATATGGATTGACTTGAATCATATTCAAGTCAGAAATAGTCAGGCTCTAACCCGAGTCAGACTAAAAGAAAGTGAGTTGAAGTTCAATAATTTTTAGAGGCCTTATTGTAATTTATAAAACTTGAGGGGTTTTTATATAAAAAATACTTTTGTATAGATTTCAAAATACACCTCAAGTATTTAATTATCGTCTTTATGTACATACAACAATTTAATGATCGAGATAAATATGTATACATATTCGAATAGCAGGAAATGAGTCAAGTATATTATTCGAGTAACTACCATAAACAATGCTGTAAAGAAATATTATGTACGACTAATTAATCAAGTTGAACGAATGCGGAATATAAACAGAAATATGGCTCTAAATGTTTTGCATGTGTGAGTTCCAGTTTCACCTAAATACGACTACCGGTTTGAGAGATATATACGTTTCGTATCGTTGCGTAAAACAGATCAGAATCTGTTCAGCACCGTCACATATTTTTAAAACACAGTTTGAGTTAATTTCCATCAGGTTTCAGGTTACGAAGATTTCTAGAAAATTGTAGGTATTTCGATGAACTTATCGAAAACACCAATATTCACATGATTTGGATTTCTGAAGCTCTAGTTATGATCATTTTAATATCAGCGTTTAAAACAGAAATTCAGATTTCTGGACAGCAACTATATCTTCTATTGCAAAGCCTATATCAGGTTGTTTCATGCATTTCTAAGTAATCAAGTATGCATAAAATTATAGTTCTATCAATTTTGCATCTACACATCTAAATTTTGTCACGAACGGATATCGGGAGTTTGAGTTATGTCTAATTTAAAAACAGTGTGCGAATCAGGACAGATTCTGTCCAGATTCGTCGCTTAATATTGTAACGCAGTTTTCTATATTTTACGTCGGTTTTCAGTAAAAATATAAAACTAAGTAAATCTAGATCATTCGATGTAGATATCAAAAACACCTGAGTTTTCTCAATTTGGATACCGGTATACCAAGTTATATGTCCTAGAAATTGATCGATAACTGCAGTTTTCTGTTTTACGATCAGTGAATAAATACGATGTAATTCCTAAACCGTTATGCGGATCGATCTAAAATTTTTACAGCATGTATAAAATAATATAATCTATCATATGTAAATTCCATGAAATTTTCAGAAGTAAAAATTAATTTCTAAAAATTATTTTAAAGCTAAAGGTATTGATGTGTATACTAAAATCGGCAGAAAGATTAACTAGTATTTTATGCAGGCTTCTATTTTTCTTTTAATAAACAAACCGATTTCATGTGACATTATAGATATATTGTGGCATGAAATTTGTGTTCTCACAACTTGTAATAAACATTCCTAGTCATGAACAAAGAATTAAAAATACTTTAATTTGAACAAGAGATAATAAGATATTATTAAACCATATAGAATCATATATATCTAAACTTATGTATATGTATATGTATATGTTTATGTGTATCTTTTCTTAAGGATTACGATATGAAAAGAATAGGGGGTTCACGATCCATGACAAGAGGAAAATAAGAGGTGGGGGAAAAGGAGAGAGAAGGGACTTACATGCACAAGCCGGTATTGTCACCGGGCTTGTCTATCCGCCGATAGCCTCGCGTTAGTAGCGAGACCTTCTTGAAGACTTCTTCATGTTCTTCTTCTTGGACTCTAGATGAAGAGAAAGAAGTGAGAGATAGAAAAATGTGAGGAAGGAAAAGATAGAGGAGGACAATAAAGATGGTGTAATGGTGAATTATGTATAATAATATATGCATTCAACATGAGAATTAAAAGAGAAAATGAAAGGTCACCATTCATTTTGGAAATGAAAGGTCTCATTTGTAGGTTATGAGAAGAATAAAAAATGATAAAAATAATTGCAAGAATGGGGATTTGAACATGCGACTTATGGAATAACAATGCAAGGACTTAACCAATGAGCTATAAGGTTGTTCATGCATATATTTAATTAGAATTAAATATATGATGTTGCTTAAAAAGAAAATGGGCTTTTTAGATGGGCTGTAGAAAATAAGAATAATGGATTTGGGTTAAATATTTATGAAAGGAAAAAAATAAGAATGAGAAGTTAAAAACTTAAATATAAGAAAAAGAAATTGTACCTAGAAAAATATACATAATAGATTGAGAAATAAATAATAATAAATTTAATAGAAGAAGGAAAATACCAAGTACAAATAAATACGGTATATTATTGAAGAGGGATAATACAAATGTATAAAGATTTTGGGGTCATTACAGAGTATAAGAAAACAGCTCAAGCTATCGGCGGCGAGAAATCTTCATCAATTGACCGTAACAAAATTCTAATATATACACTCTCTTCTTTGACCGGACATGGGCACGACACTTAACCAATAAACCTTTTGTTTCTACTTTTTAATGTAGCAAAATTAAATGACACATAAATGAAGCCTGAGGTAATATCAAAATTTCCAACAACCTAACACCATTATTCGAGATCATGCATACTAAATACTAGCGGATAAGAGTGTAGCAAAAATTCTTCCCTGAATTTCATTTGATGTGGAAGATACATGTGCACGCATCCCATTCATCTACTCCGGTGTCTTTAAACTATATAGAGTATCAAAATTTTGGAGGCTTGTTCTTTAGTTGAATTGCATGACCTAAACAAGAACTAGGTGGACTCCTTTGACACTGAATTTCCCACTGAAATGACACCTGTGCCCTCCCCCCGCCCAGGCGCGCGCGGAGAGAGAGAGAGGCTGTTGGTTTCTTGTAAATGGAGTTGTGTCAAAATTATTCATAAAGTAGAGTTTAAAGTTAGAGCAGATGGTCCAACTACAGAACTTCTTGTGTAACCCATTTTATATTTTATACCATGTGTTTCTTTTGTTGTTTCCAATATGAAACTATCTTTAAAGTCCCATCATTTGGCCTTTTTTACTTTCAACCCTCACATGCAACCATCACTTTTTTTCTTAGGTGTAGTTGTTACATGGAAAGTATAACACTTAGTAGTATTGTCGAGTCGAGTTTGGGTCGAGCCATTGGCTCCGATACCATGTCAAAGTTATTTTTAAAGTAGAGTAGAATTTAAAGTTGGTGTGATGGGCTTTTACACATGAGCTTTTAATGATAAGTGGGTTCCATAAGCCTTATTGAGGTGTGACCCATTTTATATTTTATACCCATGTATTTCTTTTGTTGTTTCAAATATGGGACTATCTTTAAAGTCCTATCATTTTTTATTTTTTTTTCAACAAGTTGCATGCAACATTTGTTGCAAAAATTCTACATTCCAAGTTCAATTAGCAACAACTTTATTTGGATTTAGAAATGCACTTGCAAAATTGAACCAATTTCTTGCGGCAAAAATGGTTGCAACAAACGTTGCGACTTTGGGAAATGTGTCCATGGCAATTATTAAAGATGCCTCATATTGTATGCACATAAGCAATTTTGCAACATATGTTGCAGTGTTCTTTTAGTCACCAAACACAGAGGTAGTTGGAGTTGAAGATCCAACAACAAAAATTGAAAACACCTAAACAATGGATTTAAGTGTTTTTATTTGCAACAAATATTGCTTGTTGCATTTGTTGCATGCAACAAATGTTGCACCTATTGTTGCAAACCAAACACCCCCTTACTGAGATTAGCACACATATACAAGCCATAACTACCTATAGCATTAACAAAAATGACCAATTTTGATACAGAAGCAGAAAAAAGATGTATCACATTGATTGGTTCATAATTTATTGAATGTTGAAAGGGGTTTTGTAGAGAGTGGATATCAGTGATGCTTATTCATAGCCAATCCAAAAGGATTAATCTAACAGCATGAACTAATAGTTGACCATCAACATAAACATTCAATAAATTATTTATAATTGAAAAGGTTTAGCGAGATACTTACCTGTATGCAAAGTGATTAGTATTTGAGCACAATTATCAAAAGGTAAAGGATGTATACATATCGAGAGAGGCTAATTTACTCCCTGGGTGTAACTAAGTAAATTACACCTTTGTAAAATAACCCAATACACGACTTTTTGTGCATGATCGGCTCCGTCCATTTTTTATCTCCATCATCTAAAGTATGGTTACACCAAGTTTTATGCGATTTAAAAAAAATTGTCCATGCATCAAGTGGTTGCAAAATGAATGGTTTTCCGACAATAGAACATTTTATAACCCAAGATCAATGTGAATAACATCCAAGTCACATGAAACTTGGTGTACCCAAAATTCAGATAATGGAGATCAGGACGGACGGTAAAAAAAAGTCTAAATTGGCCTTTTTCATATCTGTATGTGTTACAAATTAAGAAATAGAATGGGGCTGTTGTGTTGTAAAAGCAAATTCTTTTAAAAAAATAGCATAAATCATACATAATTTTTTGAACATGCCTAGCAATTGAGAAAACATTATAGGAGAACAATCTGTATTTTACAAATTATGAACACAATTCAGATCAAAGAAAGGCACGATGTTGGCATTTTATGTAGTCTTAAAATTGAAATTGGTTAAGCATACTAATAAGGCAAAGCATTCATGCCCTACCTGCCCTATGAATGCTTCCTTATATGCTTACATGTCAACTCCACCTATGGATTAGATGGAGTTTGCATAATCAGAATAAATTCATGATGCCAGGGCTTTGCATTTCTCAATAATTAAGAGCCATATCCCAAAAGTAGACCCAAGTTAGACAAATCCCAGAAGCAAATGAAAATAGCAATATAGACAAAACAATAGAATTTATACACTATTCAATGATGGATCCAGGCCAACACCCAAACTGCAGTTAGGTAGGGAAATGATCCACAATAATTAGGGCCTGTTTGGGAATGGAGTCAAGTTTTGTAAATTGTGGTTTCATAAAGTCAGCAAAAGTTAACTCCAAAATACTAACTTTGGCTTGTTTGGCAACCATTTTGGAGTTGAGATAACTACATTTTTTCAGCCTTAAACTGCATAAACTGCAGTTATCTCAACTCTAATCTCATCAAGTTTACTAAACTCCATTATTGGAGTTTGGGGCTTGCAAACCATAGTTTGCATGCCTCCTACCTCCACTTTAAAATAAACCATGGTTATCCTAACTTTGTATTCAAACAGTGCCTTGAAGTTTAGATTCAGAACTAGTTCACCCACCGCAGAAGGATCCAAGAAGATACAAGATAAATAAATTGCAAGTTCTCATCACACCTATATGACAATCTCAATTTCTCCAAGCCATAAATTCATAAATGTTGATTTTAATCATGAGTGAGAAAGATGTTTCATAACCTCGAAACAAATATTTAAAATTTAATAACAGCTGATATGTGTATAGTTTTAAAAAAAAGTTTTCTAGCACCTTCAAACTGACTTGAAATTGACTGTACATGTAACCTTAAGCTTCCTATTCTAGAAACGAATGACAAACAATTTTAAACAGGTCTGCTGAAATTATATGAGATAAAAATCTATTCTCCAAGACTTAAATCCTTAAAAGCTGCTTTTAATCAAAAGTGAGGACGATATTTGATACCCTTGAAACAAATATTTCAGATGCTGTAAACCATCTGATCAGCACATAATTTGAAGAACATTTTCTAGCACATGCAAACTGACTTAAATTTGAGTGTGTAACATTAAGCTTTCTATTCTAGGACACGAATAATAAACAATCATAAACAGGTTTAAATGAAAATTAATGTAGGAATAAAAATCAGCAGTTAAGGGAACAATGCATTTAAATTCCGCAAAATTTACAGCATAGCACAGAGTTCCATGAGGTTAACATCAAAACGCATATTAACCAAACCCCCCAAAATTACTTGAAACAAAAAACTACATAACAATGTAAATTAGAAACTAACATGTCAATCATCCTTCTAAAAATAACCACTGAATACCTCAGCATGTATACCTCTACCACCATTCCATTTACTTATGAAGGATGAGAGGATTCATCCTAGATATGTCAGTCAGATATTTAAACGTGAATTTTAAATAAGCACCTCACTATGATATGTACACAAGCATTATACTGTGAAAATATTGTGATAAGTTCAAATAGCCACCCACATATGCTAATCAACAAAGCAATTTTTACTGTTTTCTATTGAAAACTCACCACCTTGGAGAGGCACCAACCTCAGAAGGGGGATTGATTTCCTAAAGTCCTGAGCCCACCATTCCGCTCCTGAGGTGAGAATTTAGAAGGAAGCATAAAAGTTAATGTTTGCATACTGATCTATTAAATAACTATTAATTTTAAAGTACAAGAGTTTACACGCTTTAATCTATGAAACTCCAGCAACCTACCGACAAAAAATGTTAAGAAATGGCACACATAGATCAGCATGAGACCTTCGGTTGGGCCATTTACTATAGGGAGAATAAGGACTTTGGTAAAGAAGCTGTATAGATGACAAAAACAGTCAGTATACATGCACTAAAAGAAATTCTCAGCAAAATGATCTTCAAGATGGAGGTTTTAAATGGTTATGTCTGTGAGAGATAGCAGAGAACATAAAATTATTTATTAAATTTAATTTAAGCATAACTAAAATTAGCCTAACTTTCAGCAATGGAAGATTAAATAGTGAATTGAGGACACGCATATGGAAAAAGTAAATCGTAAAAGAACTTACTATTCCCATGTCGCGAAATAAAATGGGGTAGCTGAAATTACCCAAAACCAAAAGGTTGCACTTCCACACATAGCAGTGCTTCCAAAAGCTAAGAATACAAACTGGTAACAGAAAGAAATAATATTTCAAGCTTGAGAAACAGAAATAGGCACTGAGAAAAAATGCTGCTCGAATAAAGATATGCTGCCTACCGCACATCCAAGTGCATCACAACCTGCGGGAAATATATCCTGAAAGGATCAGAAAATAAATTCATTGATATACATATCAAATACGATAGAATTTAAGGAGAAGGAACACTACCATGATCAAAAAGCTCTCCTAGTGGACTAGATGAATTGGTACGACGTGCTTGCTTGACATCAACAGCATCAAATGTCTAGCAGACACAACATTAAAATACAATAGATCGATAAGTTAAGATTGAAACCACCCCTTCAAATAAGAAATGAATATAGAGAAAAGAATACTAGTTTCGCATCATATAGTCAGATTCGTGAAGGGTGGATTTGCCCCTAATGGACCTGAAAACTTAGCTATTAAAGCAAGGGGCATATAGAATACCATGACCCATAAATGATAATCATCAGATGAAATGAAAAGCCCTCTATCTAATTTAAATCAAATCCAAATAAAACGAACTATGATGGATGGTATGAAATTTATGCAATACTCATTTGTACACAGTCTAATATAAGTAAATATGTGAATTTAATTGCCATATGATTGGGAAAAGATGCATACAACATGAAGATTAAATAATTATAAGAATGATTATTGGGACAGATCAAAAATGATATGGGAAATTTTTTAATGTAAACCAACTAGGCTTCGGAGCCCTGCACTGGTAAGAAAAGTGGTAACAAGTCGGCAATCACCACTAAAAATACAAATACTTTTACATCACACGCGGGGCGGGGGGTGCTAAATATCAAACCCAGCGGCCAGGTATTATTAAATAATTCTTCAATGAGATTTTAACGTGTGAACAAACACTGCTGTAAGGAAAAGCCTAGAAGAACTTTAATAGATCATAGCCTTCACAACGAAACTTCTAGTATTGGATCTGTAAGAGAGAAGAGATATAGTGGGTAGGAAGGGAGAAAAAAAGCATCTTCCTCCATTGTAAACAATATTCTAAAAATCATTTCACACACACACACACACACACACACACACGGAAAGGGATTTTTCACTATCAAACTCAAAGTTCTAATTCATATTTCTATGTTGTGCGCATCTTACAGCATTCATATCAAGCGGATCTCTTGAATCTACACATTTACGGATCACACACAAGCACTGAAGCACAACACACACAGTATTTTTCCTGAAAAGAGCATGCAGCCATTATAAGACATCTTAGTAAACAAGCTAATTTGGAAAATGAAGAAAACTGACCATAACAAGTAAACCAAACTTTTTCTTTCTCTGGCTACATAAAATGAATCCACTATTTCACTTTGTATTTAAGCAAATTTTCTCTTTAGTTGTCCACCCAATCTCCTGTCTAGTATATATGCAACCCAAACACATACACGTGTATCGCACGTGCAAAATACTAATGGTAAGAAACTACATCTTCTATTCTGCCACAGCATTCTCCATTATAAATTTAAATTTGATAACCCATGAAAACTCATTATGACCATGACTGAAATATGTCAAAATTTTGTTCAGTTTATATATAATATGTGATTTTCATCTATTATTAGGAGGAATTTTCGGTCAAAACTTGTGTGCAGGGGTGCCACCATTGACCAAAATTCTTGGATCCACGAGCATGCGCGCGTGCACGCAGAGAGAGGCAGTTTTCTTTTGAAGTCAAATTGAGACCAATTTGGCATAGCTCATTCCGAAAGAATTTCCTTTCCAAACTGAGAGGTGGCCGGTTTGATTACCGAAGGGGGTCACATAAAAAAAATCAAATTGAGCCTTTTCCAAGGTTAATAAGAAATGAAAATCGCTTTGCTTATTACTAAAATTGTATGACAGAATTCACCACAATAATATTTTATAGAAAATGCATCTATATGGAAAAGGAGGGCATAGTTCCTAGTCTCTTGAAAGCAAAAATTTCAACAAACCTGGTACAAGAAAAGGAACATTCCATGAGCTAAGTGCAACCATCTTGGAGGAGCTGTGTCTAAGTGAGGTGAATAAATCTGTAACGGAATAGAATAAATCAATTACAATGTTATAATGTCACAGAAGAAAACAAGCCAATTATCTAATTAGCAAATAAACAATGCAGGATGTAATTAGGTAGGAAGCTGCAAATAATGCACTGATTTTTATAATTTAAAAAAAAAAAGTGTGAATGCATAAGATGTTATAAATAACTTCTGCTTCTAGCAAGATCTTTCATGACAAAGGCAGAAAAAGGAGTATCGGAGAGAGGGCTCATGATGGATATACTGGAATAAAAAATTCAATAGCTTTGAGATAGAGATGGTACTTTTATGCCAACCACCATGTATAGCTAGACTCATTTGATATTCTAGATCTACAAACCAGTAAGTATTAACGGCGGAAAAACGGATTATTCTGCTTCGAATGCTAAATATAATTTATAAATGAACAGAATAAACAATTAAAGGCCATTACTACCAACTAATTTAATAGAATGATACAAATAAACTACTTAGCATTTTTATCCACACACAACCCACGCTTCTTCAGGAAGATTAAAACCCGCTTCTTAAGAGCTGAATTTTACTGCGGCAAGTTCCTCTTAAAGACAATAACACGCTTCTAAAAATTATTAGGCTCTAAAGTTTCTTCGATCATTTCAAATATTTAACATAAAACGATTATGAATAATGGAATCATATTTGTTTGAAGGAACTCAAGGAACTAAGAAGTAACTTAGACTTCAATAATAAATTATATGCGGCCAATACCATACAATGCAATCACATGATTGCATGAAAGCTGAAAGCGAATTAGATGCCTGCTCACCACACAACTTTGAATTACAAATGTTGCAGAAGGGTAACAAAAAAAATTAATGATGCACAATTTAAATTTAAATTGTACTCATACTTACATAGCCGAGAAGTGCTGATACAACTAAAAACATGAAGCCGATAAGAGTGATCTGAAAGCAAAAGAAATTAATCAATATGTATTGAAGCAAACATCAGTCCAAAAGATGGATTAAAAGAAGCGAAGGGGGGAAGTTCTCTCACCATGTTTGGTCTGCAAGTCCACATGATTCATGCACAAAGAAATAAACATAAATCGGCTAACAATATCAATTTTTGATAATTGGCAAGGAAAAAAAAACTCCATAAAGTATGGTCATTAAATTCAGATAACGATTCGGCACATCTGTGTATGCGTGTGCACGTAATCATAAATAGTGAGGATTGCACCATCTTAGTTAGAAGAGTCACAGATACCATGCACAATAACAAAGAAAGTGTGAGGATTGAATTTTTTAAAAAAACTAAGATGTTTGCATTAGAAAATGGTTCAGAATCTCACCTTTGACTTGTTTGCCTTCCTATCCTATGATGTACATAAAGCGTGATATTTCTAAACATTTAGAATTCCTGTTCACAATCACTACCAAATTCAAGTCTCTAACCAATAGCCGCAATTTTTACCAAAAATAATTAACGAGTCATCCAAGATAACAGCTTGGGAAAATCATAAATGTAAAGTAGTCGAACCTTCCCAATTACTGAGATCCAAATTCCTACATTATATTTAGGAGAATGCAGCACGCCAAAAAGGTAGAACCATATAAAAGGAGAATCTAATGGATTTGTAAAGAAACGTAGCCAAGAACGCTGTCAGGAATGAAAATTGAGATCTCTCTTCCATCTAGCTAAGCTGGCGATTTGAAATTGGCAAGCAGAGAAAAATCCATCAAAGTGGATATTTTTGGTAATGTAAAATCAGACCAATCATTGGTTTTTTCTTATGTTATGAAGGATATTTATCGGCTATGTCAAGGATAATGTTATTTCCATGTGGATTTCGTGTACGGTGTAAAAGTAAAACAACTAGAAAGTGGAATTATTTCACGTCATTAGTCCAAGGTGAACGGATATATCTTCTTGCTTGATTATTTGGTGTGCATGAGAACATTAGAAAGTGGGTTTTCAGTGCTTTGCTTCAACGTGTAGAGTTAAGTACAGATAACTCGAGTTTTTTACCAAAGATATCCAAACTTAAATCTGTTTGGCTTTATGTTTTTAGGTAGGAATAGGTAGAGTTATCTAAACCCAAACATTGAGGCGATTCGAATCATCAAAAATCCACTTCAACGTCGTTTATCTCAACTCCCAAACAGGAAGGCAACAACCCTTCTGAGTTGAGATAACTTGATAGCTAAACTAAATCTCCACTTACAAAACAACTATGACGACCATAATTCCAAAGGTACTCAAGCCCGAATGTGGGTAGGCATAGGAGAGGGTTTCTCTCCTATATTGGTCAAAATATCAACTTTCCACAGACTTTCATTGAATACTCAACATCGTGCATCTTGATCTTCATAGCCTAAAGTATATGTACACCAATTACCATGTGATTCTAATACTATTTGACTGTTGATTCGGTTATGGAAAACGTTCCACCATCGGTATGCAAGTGCAAGTAGCATCAAAATCACATAGTTCTGAGTGTTGATCAAGATGAACGGTGCGGATCATTTAAAAGGGTCATAGATTATCGACATTTTAACCAACTCAGAAGAGTTATTTTCTCCTATGCCTTACATGCAGTCTTAAGAATTGGGGATCACATCAGGAAACTTCAAACGATAAAAAAGCACTTACGCCATCCAAAGAGGGAAGATGGTGACGAATCGAGTCCAAAAGGGTTGCATGATATACTTCGACACAAGCGAGTGATCCACGCCACTATACTTGTGCTTGTAAAGCGCCGCAACGCCATGATGCCCAATGTATCCCATCTACAGAAATCCAACCAAATTAAAGCAAACCAAAACAAAAGATCACCAATCATCATCATCAGCAGCAGCAACAGCACCAACAACAAAAAACACAACCTTGAAACTAAAATCCATCGATCAAAGCACAATGTAGAGATCAGATCTTAAGAAAAAGGAAAGAGAGGGAAAGAAAAGTTCAGACCTTTTTGTTCGCCAATAAAGCAGGAGGTTCGAGGAGGCAAAGAAAAGGACACAACAAAACTGAGGTCGCGAGAGCGAAAGAGGGAGTCAATGTTTTTATTGTGTCGTCCGAAAAATAGCGGTTGTTTTGTTTCGGTCCGAAACGGTACGTGATGGGAAGGTGGTGTCACGTGAACCATTGGGTTTATTATACTCCATGTTATTCTGGATTGGACAACGTGCAACTAGCACGTAGAATATGTTGTTGAGCATTCTTTTCATGTGGTTTCAAACTTTTAGAAGTTGTTTTCAGATTGAACATGGGAAAAAATGACTTTCTTTTGGAAACTGGTGTAGAAGTGGGGTCTAGGGCTCAGCAATTTAGGTCCGAAACCGATCCAACCGACCCGGCCCGTCTAATTTTCGGCGGTTGCGAAGATGGCTCGGGTCGGCCCGACCCCAAAATCAGCAAAAAGTCGGTTGGATAATCGGAGTCGGTTTTAGATTTTCCACAACAGTTGATATCCGACCCAATCAACTCCGAATATAAGATGAAAACCATAGATCATTCATTCCCTCTTCTCGCTTCCCTTGTGTCGCAAAGCTCCTTTCTCTCTTCTCACTTTCTCTATTGCCTTTCCCTGCGGAGAAAAACGCTAGATATATGAAAAAATGAGTTCTCGGGCTCTTCTGTAACTTCCCCTCCTTCCTTGAATCTGGAAGTCTTAATTTTTAAGGGATCTCTGAAATCCATCTCGAGTGTAAAATTTGACCCTGTTTTTTTTAAGGAATCAATGCATCCTCTACTCTGTATTTGGCCGTGGGTCTGAATTTTCTCAAATCCTATTATTGTTGATTTTGGTGGATCAACTTCTTGTTGTTGAGAAATCTTATTGTTGTGCCCTGAGTTCTCATCCTGCTACAGCAGCTGGTAAACGTGTCTGAATCAGCTTCTTATTGTTGAGGAATCTTGTTATGTTTGTATCGCCATCTTGTTATCAAGAATTTTTTTTGCTGTTGTCTGAATTAAACTATCAAGCGCCTGGTTAACATGTCTGGATTAACTTCTTGTTATCAAGCAGGGAGGAAGCATGTCCGGATCAGATAATCATGATTTTGAGTCCTAAATTAACCCAGAACATCAGTTTATACATGCAATTTCGATTGAAGTGTTAATGAGAGTGAGAAGAGTGGTGGGAGAAGGTGAAATTCACAATAATGAGTGTGAAAAGTTGAGCACTACAATTAGTAGTATCATATGAGTATGAAGCCCATGCGTGGAACTTTTCCAAGTATTATTCCCAAAATATAAAGCATTCAATATGCAATGTGAGTGAAAATAGTACATAAGATCATTTTGCATAAAATGTAAGAAAACAGCTAATAAATATCAAGTTAAACTGTCACGCCCCGTTTCCCAAAATACGGAAAACGAGTGATGACTAGGCCAGCCATGCTCCTACGGTCAAGAAATAATCCCGCCGTAGTCACACTTCGGCTTCTAGTATTACATGGTAATCAGCAAACAAAGCACAGCAGTAAAGGAATTACATCACTAAATTATTACATTAAAATGCACTGTTCACAAATTACAAATAAACAAGAAGAGTTACTAACCAAGTCCAATTACACGATCTCTTTTATGGAAAGCAGAAAAGAAAGAAAAGCTCTCCAGACTAGATCTCCGTCAGCTCGAAAAGTAAATCCGTCTCCTGCACTGGTTCTTCTACGAGATCTAAGCATGCATACTCAGAGCGACACAATAGCAATTTATACAATAATGATATGAAACAGGTAATTACGGTGATAACAGTGAAAGTACAATGCGTGTAATCACTATGTCACTATATGATGCAAAGTATGATCTGTGTCCCTATCAGTCTCTTGGTCATATTTGAAATCGTATAGTGGAAAGGAGGATCATGTTTAACAGGAGTCTCGTACATACCCGAGACAACGGCCCACATACCCGGGACATAACCCTGTCAGCCGGATCGTTAGATCCTACCTAATATATATATCACTGCTCGAATGATCATCCTCTAAACCACGGTCCCGCTAAATACGATTCTCTTTCCACTTCGATTTCCCCTTTTTCCCCAGGTTCACACTATTTATGATTTTGATTTAGTCGTGTACAAGTATACCAATGGCACGGTTTTATCACTGTTCACTGTATCAATCACTGTCACGAATCATTCAATTTCCATTGGTGTACTCGACACTCCTAAACCAATATCATTCACGCACGATAATGCAATGTCCACTGAACACTAACACGCACTAACACTATGTATATGGCAAATGGGGTAAGATATGTGTATGTATGCCATTAACAAGCCATGTATATTATGAACCAATATGCACGTCATCAACTTACAAAATTTGCATAAATTCATATGTTCGGAATTCAACAAAATGATACAAATACGATAATAAGCACACTCTATCAGCAGTTCATCAAAATTAGTTTCAGTTCGATTGGGTTTCCGGTATTCAAGTTACAGCCGTTTCATTTTAAGTGCTCGCTGCAGGAAATTCAGTTTCTGAACTGAACGTCCGTTTCGCGACACGAATTTCACCCAGTTGGGTTCAGAATTTAGCAATGCTACAGTTGAATAAAACCTAGGGTTTTCAATAGGGTGTTCAACGCAATAGACGGATTCTCATTCGCGTCTGTACGTCGAAAGTTATACACTGTTTAACACTAGTTTGTCACTTCTGAATCTGTTATGGACTGTTATACGTCCTGTCCTTTTAATTTACCAATTAAATAGCAAACGACGATGAAACGGAATGAAACCACTGGTGTTATTTAGCTAACAGATTCACCTTTAATAAACTGCAGAGTTTCGCAACATACGAGTTCAGGAAACAAGATGGTACGCATTACGGGACAGTAAACAGTAACCAGAGTCGCTCTGGACTGCAGTCCAGAGCTGCACTCCGATCCAAACATCGTCACAATTTCAGTATAGAAACCATTAGAAACTTGCATAGGGTTATAGTTCGTCGAGTCGGCTTCGATTTAAGCCCTCGAACGCATCATTCCAGTATGTACATAATTTATGGTGATTTTAACAATTTTCAGATACGGGAAATTTCCATTTTTACGGGTATATTTGGGGGAAATCGTTTTAGTCATTAACAGTCGTAATTTCCAGTGAAATTTATACAGGATATTCATTATCACACGGGCCAGCATAGGAAATCCAATTCCGTCAAATTAGATGAATATTTTCATTGGGATCATGCATCGAACAGGTATGTCATATAATTTATCGGAAATTATAAATTTGTAATTTATACGATTTGAGTTTGTAACACTAATAGATTAGCATGTAGCATGTAAAATACTTGCCTGAAAATGTTTCGGGGATGCACGGAGGCCGCAACGTCACGAACGCGCGACGAACGGCGTGAATTGGTTTGCACGACCTTGGCTCGCGATACGGGTTTGACGTCGGAGCTACCCGGAGACGTCTTGTGCTTGCTGGAAGTGAAGGGGGTGCTCAGTGGTTCTCTGCGAGTGCGCTGGGGTCGACGACGGCCGGCGGCGGCGCTCCGGCGATGAGTAACAGTGAGGGTGCGTGGATCTTGGGTTTTAGGGTTTGAGAGAGAAAGAGAGAGAGAGGTAGTGGGCTCGGGTTGTGGGTAAAGATGATGCTGTTGAGGACGAAGGGAGTCGACGAGGGGTTTCAGGTGCAGTGGGGGCTTGCCGGTGTCGTGGGTGCCGGTGGTGGTCAAGCTCGGTGGCGAGTGGATTGGGTGTGCAGGGGAGCTCGGCAGAGGTGCTCGGTTGATGGAGGAGGTGGCTGCAGTAGTAGTGGTGTGGATAGGGGAAAAGAGAGGGAGGAGGATGAGGAGGTTTAGCCGGCGGCGGCGGTTTGCTCGAAGCGGCGAGGTATAGAGATGGCAGCGGGTCGGTGTTAGAGGGGAGAAGAGAGTTGAGAGTTTGAGAGTTTGAGAGAGCGTGAGGGATAGAGGAGTAAGAGTTAGGTTGAGGAGATCGCGAGGGGCGCGCGAGTCGTGGGAAACGGCCCGGCGACGTGGCCTCGAAGATGGGCGCGAAAAGTGGATCGGGGATAATAGAGACGTTGGGGAAGAAGAGGAAAGAGAGCGGGTCGGATCGGGTGAAGTGGGCGCGGGCTGGGCTTAGAAGCTTGGGCTTGGGGGAAACGGGCTGGGCCGAAGGTTTATTTGAATTCCCTTTTTCTTTTATTTAGGTTTAAATTCATAAGGAGGGGAGTGGGCTGAGGAATGAAATGGGACGACTAATGTAAATTATAGTTTGGGTTTTTATTTATTAATATATTTTTGGTTTTATTTTTGGTTTTAATTGGTTTTAAATTTTGGGTTTTGATTTTTTAGTTGGAAAATTCCCAATACTAATCTTAAGCAACCAATCACCTACAAAATTACGAGGGAGAAGGAAAGGAAAAACTCGGGGAAAACAGGAAAAATAGAAAACTTTTATTGAGATGGGAACGGGGATTTACATAAACAATGGTGATCAAAGAGAATATTTTTTACCTGCCTCATGATACTCATAAGTGGGAATTCCCCAGATCATGACACGTGGTAGATGACGTGTTCCGGGACTTACGGGACAGGAGCAAGCACGATACATTGAAGGCATTCTCCGGGCCTTCACCCCGAGGATTGACCCAACCTTCGACGGCCTCCCAAAACACTCCTATGCTCGCTTTACAAATAACCATCGGCTTGCCTCCGAACCCTCCTGCACGCTGAGCTTCATCGGCTCTCCCAGCTCTCCTCCGAGCTATCACAGAACCGAGCTTTCTCGGCCTCCCACTCGCCTCCGAGCCTCCTGCCGAGCTAAGCCTCCCCGGTTCTACCGAGCAACCAAGAACGCAGAGCTCGAGTGCCTCCGTCACGGCTCCGCGTATCTCGCCAGAAGCGAGATATCCGCCACCCAACATCCCGCGTTCCATGTCGTCGTATCCCCCCATTAACGAGCGTATCTCGTCATTAATGGAGAGATCCCGTCATTCACGTAGGCGTAACGTCAGGGCGTAACTGACGGCGAAGATCTTGCGCCAGCTCTCTCCATGCGACCACTATAAAAAACCCTCTCCCAGACGACTAAGGTAAGGCAATTTCAATCCACTAAGCCGCTACTCTGCTCAAATTCCTCGGCTAACTTAATCATCGGAGGGTCCTACGGTGGTCACCCACCCCGGGACTTCTTTGCAGGTAGCTCGGATTCACCTCAAAATTAACCCATTGAGATCCACACGTCCAAGGAGACAACCTTCAACACCAATCTCAACCCTTCATCAACGCTCGCAACAGATCGATGGAGAACAATATCTGAAGGATATCAGGACCTCAATCAGTTGGCGCCGTTTGTGGGAATCCAATTTTTTCCACCCATTGAAAGTTGATCTTCCGCTCTCGACTTCATGGCGAGGGAAAACCGTGACGATCCCAGCACAAGCCACCGCCTTCCCTACAACGGTGGCGCGGACGGATCTACTCCCCCTCCAAACGCCATCCATGCCTTCTCGGCAAGGATCAACAGGACCGCGTCCATAGTGGACGCCCTTGCCCGTGTCCAAACGGCGGGCCCAGCCACCCAGGTCGTCGTTCCCTCTCCCAGGGATCACGACCTCCGCAGAGGGGAAGATGACACCGCCCACGCTGGAACTGCCGAACATCGCCGTGCTCACTCTGGCGACCGCGGCTCCCCCGCGGCGACCGATTCAATGGCCCACTGAGCGCCACATGGCTCCACGCCACGGTCTCGTGAAAGAGCCCATCGACCCGAGGCCCGTCGTGTTCCCGTCCCTCCCGAGGAGGTATCGGTCAGCTCGCCTACTCCCCTGCATGACCGACACCCTCTCCCTCGACGGGATCGTGCGAATGGCACTCGCCGCGAAGACCCTCATCCGGGTTGGATGGGACTGGTTCCGAGGACTCACGCCACGCTCCATCTCTACTTTTGATGAGCCATCTGCCCAGTTCCTCGATCATTTCGTCGGAAATAGACGACAGAAGCGGACTGTCGATTACCTCTTCACCGTAAAGAGCGGGGACAAGGAATCCATTAAGGGATACGTTACTCGCTTCTACAACTCTCTTCTCGAGATTCCCGAGCACCGGGATGAAACTGTCATCACCTCCCTAAGGTCGGGTCTTAGGCAAAAAGAGTGGTTCCGCTCATTTGCATTAGCGCAATCTAAGACCATGGCCGAGGTAAAAACTTGGACCGAGTGAGAACTCGAGTCTGAGGTGAATGCCAACCTACCCCGAGACGACCAAACCGACCAAGAGAAGAGGGGCGGAGAAAAGAAGAATGTCGATCGGCCAAAACCATACTCCCCAAAGTTCCAGGAGTATACACCTCTCAACATCTCCCAGACCGAGCTGTTAGAGGAAGCGAAGGGCGAGCGATTCTTCAAGCTCTCGCCAGTCACCTATAGAGCGGCTAAACGAACTCGGGGCCCGTACTGCGCCTTCTATTGGTCGCAGGGCCATCCGACCGAGAACTATAAACAACTCCACGACTACATCGAGGAGTTGATCCGCTCTGGCCACCTGGCGAAGTACCTGCGGGATAAGCGATAGGCAGACAGGGAGCACGAGAACTAGCCCCCTCCCAGCGAATTAACGATCGGCCAAATCATGGTCATTTCCTCAGGGTCTGCCCGTGGAGCCGGCGTGACCCCTACCCATCGAGGGAACAAGCGACCCGCCCCAGAAGAAATGCAGGACCGCCGAGCCCATCATCTTCATTAATGAAGACCTCCACGGTATATCCTTGCCTCACAACAACCCTCTTGTGATTACGGCACGGGTCCAACGTTATGAGGTTCAGAGGATATTGGTCGATTCCGGAAGCTCGGCAGATATCTTCTTCTATGACTGCTTCCAGCGTATAGGGCTGGGGCCGTTTGACCTACGGCCAACCTCCCACGTCCTATTAGGGTTTACCAACCACTCCAAACCCGGCCGAGGGAGTGGTCACCCTCCTCCTCAACATTGGGGAAGCGAGCCTACGGGAACCAGCGAATCGCCAAGATTTGCTTCACCGCGACATCCACCACCGGAAAGCAAAGCGACGACCTCGAAGACGCAAATGATTTCCAGGGGTCCTTGGACACTCGCGATGAACAGAAAGAAATCCGAGGAGCCCCGGTGGAGGCACTAACAGAAGTCCCCCTCGTCGAGGGGAATGAGGGACGTGTTAGTTATATGTATGCCCTAGAGGCCACTATTATACATATGATGTATATTATAGTGGATGCTTGGACATATATAGGGAGGACTTTCTTGCTCGACATGATAGTACGCTATCTGGTTGCTCTTTATCTTAACATGTACACTTGATGTCTCTATGTTGCATGTTGATAAAGCCCTCAGGATGTGTACTTGACTACCAGGATTATGATAGAGATCATACTGGTGGGGTTTATGTAGTCTATGAGTACATCTTTTAATTGTTCATAGTCGAAGGAATATCGAGACAGGGCATCGATACTCCAGAGTAGACTAGCGTATACCTACTCGATCTATGTGATGGGTGATGGATGATCCCATATCCATTGGTGTTTGACATCAGAGATTGCATACGGGTTGTTCCTGCCAAAAAATTTTGTGCAGAAGAGTCCAAGGTATCAAATGGCAGCGATACGCTTAAAAAAATGCGAACCAGTATCTTCCGGCCTGTATTTTGATAAACTCCCGAAGGAGAAACTATTAAATTCTGATGGTATTGAAAGCATCTCGAAAAACCCTTCGATTTTATATATTATGGGCTTCATAATTCATTCGGGATCAAAAGTTATGAGCAAATATGCTATGCACTGTTCCCTGATTAAAAATCAGGAATTACCTCAATGAGGTGTCACGTGACCAATGGTCACGTGTTGACACGTGATAGTTAAAACATAAATAAAAACAAACGGCTGAAGAAGGACCCAATTGGGGGTCACGTGCTCACACGTGACCAATGGTCACGTGTTGACACGTGATAGTTAAAACAGAAATAAAAACAAATGGCTGAAGGAAATACCTCAATGAGGTATCACGTGCTCACACGTAACCAATGGTCACGTGTTGAAACGTGATGGTTAAAACTGAAGCATAAATAAACGCCGAGAAAAGGACTCAATTGGGGGTCACGTGCTCACACGTGACCAAGGGTCACGTGTCAGTACGTGACTGGCTTCAAGAGCCTTACAGTTTAATAGAATTAAATTCTAAAAGCTTCTAAATCTATCCAAATGGAAAAGAATTATGGGGACCGTTGGATTAAAAATCCAAGGGTGATTAAAAATCACCAATTTATGGAAAAATCTTAGACAAGGAAAGATTTCCCCTAAATCTCACCGAAAACAACAAACAGAATATCTTTGGATTTAAAATCCAACGGTGAATAAAATTCACTGAATGATCTAAAGGCTCATATTAAATATGAAAACAAATCAAATCTTTCAATGAGAGATTTGCTGAACAAATTGATTCTTTTCCTTCTCCTATAAATAGGAGCCAAGAAAAAAAGAGAAGGGATCTACTTTTTGGAGAGAAGAACAGAGAGAGGAGAATTTAATTCTCAACAAAGAAAACCCTAGGTGAGAAAAGAAAGGGAATCAAAACTTTAAACGGAGAATTTAATTCTCAATCCAAGAGTTTAACTCTTATACAAAAAAGAACTTAGTTCTTCTTCTGGTTAAAGATCTGCACAGAGCACATCTCCCCATAAGTTGAGAATTTAATTCTCATCTGGTCGAGATCCTGCCATGCAGATCCTAAACTTAGAAGGGGAATTGAGTTTTGAGAATCTAATTCTACTAAAACAAAACTAGGGTTTAACCCTCTATGAGAATTTGATTCTCCCAAACTCACAGGAATTTAATTCCTCCTAAAATGAAACTAGGGTTTAACCCTAATCAAGAATTTAATTCCTTTACATATCTGGGAATTTAATTCCTTTAAAAAGAAATTAGGGTTTTACCCTAAATAAGAATTTAATTCTTTCACAATAAAAATTTAATTCCTCCAAAAAAAAATTAGGGTTTAACCCTACAGAGAATTTAATTCTTAAAAAAGAGACTTGAAAGATCTCCATGTATGCAAAAGACCAAGGTCACGTGTCCCCACGTGACCCCTGAAGAAAAGAAACTTTGAGGCAATGCCTCACGTACTCCCACGTGACCTACAAAACACAGAAAGAAAAAGCAAAGGAAATATGAGCTTTGGGCGCTCTCACGTGTCCCCACGTGACCCCTTAGTGAGTGCTTTAATAGTCAGTGCATGAATCCCCATCACGTGCCAACACGTGATGCTCTAAAATAAAGAAGAAAAAGTGTTTAACACTTAATTGCAGAATGAAGAAAAGGGATCTGGTCCCCCCTTTGGGCGCTCTCACGTGACCCCTCTGTCGTTAGTGTTTAACACTAATTTGGGGATTATATTTCCAGTGTTTAATACTGATTGTTTCTAGTGTTTAACACTAAATTGGAGATTATATTTCCAGTGTTTAACATTGATTATCTTTTAGTGTTTAACACTAATTTGAGAGTTCTACCTCCAGTGTTTAACACTGTTGTTCTCTAGTGTTTAACACTACTTTTAGCCAAATTGGCTAATTTTCCAGAGGCAAAAGTCCCTCCTCCAAATGAAACTCAAAATTGAGGAAATCAAAGACAAAATGTTGTCAGAGCCCCCAAACCTATGTTTAGCACTGCTGAATGATGAGGGGCTGAACCTAGACAAATGTCTAATGGCCCAAAGGGCCAATATTTCAAACATAATTGGACTTAGCCTAAACTGGCCATAAGTCCTCAAATCATCTTGAACTGAGCACATCTGCTCTTTCAACCAACTCATTGGTTCAAGGGTACATCTCTGAACTCCTCTGATATTTGTCGTTGTAATCCTTCAACGTCTTCAGAGAGGTGATGGGTCCCGACAGCCATACATTTCAATGGACTACTATGTCCCTAAACTGGAAATGGACCACTATGTCCCTAAACTGGCACTGGACCACTATGTCCCTAAACTGGCAATGGACCACTATGTCCCTAAACTAGAACAATAGAGCCCCCAAATGCTCTTTTGTCGGATCTAAACGATCCCGTTAAGTTGATCTTAGTCTCAAATTAGACTAATGTATCCTTAACAAACGTTTAAGTTGATCTTAGCCTCAAATATGGCTAACGCATCCTTAAACCAAAACTTTCAAAACAGACTTTAGTCCCAAATTGGACTATAGATCTCCCAACCAACTTTGGTTCAAGGGTACATCTCTGAACTCCTCTGACATCTGTCGTTGTAATCCTTCAACGTCGTCAGAGAGATGATGGGTCCCGACGGCCATACATTCAGTGAACCACTGTGTCCCTAAACTGGAACAATAGAGCCCCCAAACGCTCTTTTGTTGGATCTAAACAATCCCGTTTGAGTTGATCTTAGCCTCAAATATGGCTAACGTATCCTCAAACCAAAACCCCAAACCCAAATCTAAGTAAATACGGATTTGGACTAATCCACGTCCTACGGGCGACGACATCAGTTAGTCTCCGTATACAATCCACGGGCAACCACAAACAAAACAAACACCCACGACACGAAGTGACCATCTGGAGAAGGAGAAAGTTGTTACCGCGATGCGGTAGCGTAATTAACTGCAGGGGCTTGCGCCTGCAGGGAAGAGCGTCCCCACAATCAAAAACCCCTCAAACGAGGCGGAATCTGACGAAGTCTGCTACATCGGCCGCATCCGTTTAAACCTTCGATACATGGTGCCATAAATCAACTTGGCATCTTCGGAGAGGTGGACGGATAGCACCGATTAGCATCTGCCCCGAATCTCAGGAAAGACGTTCCGTCTTGCTCGTCTTTCGGAGGGGAACAGATTCTGGCACGCCCGGTGGGACCTCTTCCTCTTTCCACTCCACACTTCGTGTGTCGTGTTCGCGAACGAATCGCGATTTACTGTGGTTGCCTGTGGATTCGAGGTACTAAGATTTGCTGTCTTGCTCCGTGCAGAAAACAGAAGATCAATGGCTTCAAACTGCACTACCTGCAACTGCAACTCTCGCTCCGTCCTTGCTGGAGGAGTGATTTATGGGCCCCAAGCGGCCTCCCTTTTCAAGATGCCAGCGGTGCAGGTAACTCAAGCCACTGCTGGACTATTCTTCGGGACCATGCTCCCACTGATGAACTTCAATGCCCCAATGACATCGCAGGAAGCTCCAAAGAAGCCGGTCTTTGAGCGACTTACCACTGCCGCGACCCCTCTCAACGGGTTGCCCAACTTCAATACCTCAGTTTTTAACAGACTGGGCCAGAATGTCTACAAGCCCGCGATACCCGAAGCTGCCATCCCAAAGCGGATATCCATCCCGGCTCAAGCGGACGAAATCATTGGAAAGGCTCCTCCTTCCAAGAAGTCAGTTTTTACAAGGCTGGCCATCCCGGTTGCTGCTCCAGGCGAGGTCCTCAAAGCTGCTTCCCCTGCCCAGAGGTCTGTCTTTGACAGATTAGACATTGCTTCTCAACGGATGTCAGTCTTCGACAGGCTAGCACCAATAACAGTCTCTCCTCAAAGCAGGGGGCATGAAGAATCTTATCCAACAACGAAGGTGATCTCATCCGCACGACATGCTCGACGTCGCCACTGGCGTCGAGTAAGGAAAGCTGGGGGCAATTCCCCTTCTGGACTGACTCCACCGGCTCCAGCGATGGAAGTTGACGTTGCTGTACCAACCGGGAACAGCTTTGAACTACTTAACAAGGTGCGCAGGAATTCACCAACTGCTGTGCTGAAAAGATCTCCTCCACCTAAGGAGAAGTCCCCAAAGGCGAAGCTGGAGCAGCCCCCTCAACGGCTATCCTCTGAAATTTACAAAGTTTGGCAACGTGTCCAAGAGTCAGTGATCGATCAAGACTATCTCCGCCGACAGAAAAAGATGAAGGTTCAGCAGGAGAAGGACTGCTCAAGGCCACAGAAAGTGACAGCTGGCTGGATGCCCGCTGCAACGGCTCCCTCAACGTCAATCACTCAAAAGAAAAGGAGGCCGCAAAAAGCCCCTGTGAACATGGCGAACCGTAAAAGCGCTGAACGCAAACGCCCCAAGTCTGGGGGTATGGTGGTGCATACTGTTTATATGGCTTCCGGAAAGGAGGAAGGCCGCGCTTCGACGGGTCACCAACCGCTCACCCGATCCGTGACAAAAGCCCAGGAGCAGCAACAGAAGCTTCAGGAGATGATGATTGCAATGGCCGGACTCACCGGGCCAAAAGAAAGCCCAGAGGCATCATCAGAGCAGCGTCACGAACAAGAAACTGATGCTGACTTCTTACGCAGAGTCCTCGAAAAGAAGGACAGAGAAGCCGCAGAGCAAGCGACTAACATAAAGCAAATGACGCTCCTCTTCCAAGATATGGTAGGGATGATGCTACAGCCGGACCCTCCAATTGAAGACCCTCCGATCATTACTGAAGACGATAGAGGAGAGACATCTAATCCTCCTCCGACTCTTTCAACAGCCAAGGAAGAAACCATTTCCAAGGCCGCCCTAGATGATTATATCGCTCAGCAGATACGAATTCATCAGGCGAATGAAGCGGTTGGGCAAATCGTTAGAACCGGATGACCCTACCCGGGCTGGTATGACCAAACCAGTTACCCGCCGGGATATACGATCCCTAAATTCCATGTGTACAAGGGGACAGAGAATCCACATCAGCATGTCGCTCAATTCAGGGCCTTATGCGGCAACACTGGAGGCGATGACAAACTGTTGCTTCGACAATTCGTCGGCAGCTTAGCGGAAACGGCATTTGAATGGTACTCCGAGCTTCCGAACGACTCTGTCAAAATATTTGCGGAGATGGAGCTGCTGTTTACACAAAGATTTGCCAGCGCCAGCGAGCGCACCCCGATAACAACACTGATCAACGCCAGGATAAGGCCAGGCGAAACGTGGGTCCAATACGCAGTACGATGGCGAAACTTATGGTCGAAGTGCGAACAGCGGATCGAAGAAGCACCAGCGGTGGGCATGTTCGTGGGCACCTTAGATCCTCATGCAACTATTTCACAGTTCATGATGTTCTTTAAGCCGACCACCTTCTAGTCCTTGATTGACAAGCTGGCCCAAATGGACCAGATGGGCCATAGGCCTTCCTCTTCAAAGACAGAGCCTTGGAATGAAAAGGGCAAAGAGAAAGCAACTCTCGTTGCCAATACTCAACAACAGCCGAGCAACTTAAAGCCGGTTACTCGCCAAGACAACGTGCGTCCACGCCCATCCCTCGAGGAGAGGCTGGGACTTCCTTACTCATTTCCTCAGAATAAAATAAGGAAACTGTTTGAGCTGGCAGTGCGCAACAGATTCGTCAATCTGCCGAGTCCGAAACGTCCGCTACAGCCGGACGATGTCAACGATCCTAATTACTGCCCCTACCATCGAGCAGTAAGTCATCCGATCAAAGATTGCTTCGTCTTCAAAAACTGGGTTGAAGACCAATACCAACAAGGCAAACTCGCGCTGTCCGAAAACTGGAAGGTGGGCCCGCCACAACCACATGCTCCGAGAAAGATGGATATGCCGGGGGCATCATGCTCATTCATAGGGAAAGCCTCATAGACCGAAACTTCGTTAAACTAACAATGGACCACTATGTCCTAAAACTGGCTGAATACCGAAACGTCCTTAAACTAACGACGGACCACTACGTCCTAAAACTAGCTGATGACTGAAACGTCGTTAAACTACTACCAACCCGCGACATCCCCAGGCTGACGTGGTGTTAAAAAAACAAAAAAAACGGTATGTCCATAAGCAAAATGGGCATGGATGAAAACCCGAAAGGGCTCCATGAGTAAAAACAGCAGGTCTACCGGCGAGTGTTTGTGAAAACCCGAAAGGGCGCAACCTCGTTAGAAAAAAGAATTAAAAGAATTAAAAAAAACAGTATGTCCATAAGCAAAATGGGCACGGATGAAAACCCGAAAGGGCTCCGTGAGTAAAAACAGCAGGGCTATCGGCGAGTGTTTGTGAAAACCCGAAAGGGCGCAACCTCGTTAAAAGGCACTTGCAGGGTCCTCTCGACCTTGTAAGAAGAAACCACCTGCGTGAGATCCTTACGACTCACAGGGAAGCAACACACTTAGGGATCCTCACGATTCCTAAGGAGAAATTACACTTGCGAGATCCTCACGACTCGTAAGGAGAACTCTCTTATGGGACCCTCACGGCTCATAAGATTTGAAAGTCTTAAGTTACAGAGACCTGAACCTGTTCTTAAGCAACCCCCACAATCATCGATATTGCCCTACAAGCGGCTCCATACTGACCCTTGTATACAATCCACGGGCGCGAATAAACATTTCCCTAACCAAGTCCCACCCGTGGCTAGGGATATGTCCATATGGTGAACAACCCTTATAAGTCCTCTCGACTTATAAGGAAAAAATGCTTTTGTAAGATCCTTATGACTTACGGGGGAGCATACACTTAGGAATCATCACGATCCCTAAGGAGAAAACACACCTACGAGATCCTCACGACTTGTAGGGAGAAATACCTTTATGAGACCCTTACGGCTCATGAAGTCAAAAGCCTTAGTCGACGGGATCCTAACCCTGTTCGCTAAGCCACCTTTGTTCGACATCGACAGAGGCAAATGATGATTCGCCCCTGGCAATATCCCAGTGGTAGCGATGCTGATGCCTAAAACGGTATCAAATTCCAAGTCCTTTTACGGCAAATGATGATTCGCTCCTGGCAATATTCCAGTCGCAGCGATGTTGATGCCAAGATTGGTATCAGATCCCAAATCCCCTACCCGCGAAAAAAAAATCAGCGAGCCAAAAAAAATGCATATGAAATAGCCGAAATGATGGGGCAACTTGCAACAAAATCAGCAAGTAAAAATGTATGCATACAAAAACAGCCGAAATGATTGGGCAACTCGCAATAAAAAGTAGCGAGTAAAAAGAAAAATAGCCGAAATGATTGGGCACCGCGAAAAATAGCCGAAATGATTGGGCAATCGCGATTTTCGCGATATAAAAAGCTGAAATGATAGAGCATCGCGGAAAGAATAAAAAAATGATGAAAGAATGAAACTTTTTGCCCTACAGGTGAGATCACATCGATCCATGTATACAATCCAGGGGCACAAACAAAAAGGGAACCATACCTTCCCAACAGGCTCCATCAGAAAGCGAAGCAAAATCTCGATGGTTCATAGACAACCCAAAGACAACCTCGACATTTGTCGCAATATTGCAGACATAATGTCAACAGACGAAGCAAAAAGAAGATCCCTAGCTTCAGGGTCTCAACGTCGATATCGACAACTTAGAGATCACCAACGGCGTTTCTCCTCATTCCAACCAGATGCAGACATGGCGTCAGCAACCGACCTCAGAGTCGCAACGAAACGGAGCCACGGCATAGTCCCTAGTTCCAAATCTTAACGACAATATCTACAGCCTAAGAGTCAACAACGGCGTTCCTTCACAGTCCAGCAGGATGCAGATGCAACGTCAACAAGAGACCCCATGGTCGAAACAATGCAGAGTGACGGCAAAATCCCAACTCCACCTCAGCATTCGTCTCATTACAGCAGACGCAATGTCAACAACGGCGTTCCTTCGCAGTCCAGCAGGATGTAGATGCAACGTCAACAGAAGACCCCATGGTCAGTAAAGCGGAGTGACGACAAAATCCCAGCTCCACCTCAGCATTCGTCTCGATACAGCAGATGAAATGTCACCCCAGCGTTCTTCCCCCAGCAGGATTCGGACGCGCCAAAGCAAATGAAGCAAAGGCCAAATTCCTAGCTTCAGGGTCTTGACGGCAACTCATATAAAGCCTGAAAGACAATCGGAGATCATCTCGCACCAGCGCAGAGTGGTCACCACCTCGACGATTGTCTCGATACAGCAGATGAAATGTCACCCCGACGTTCTTCCCCCAGCAGGATTCGGACGCGCCAAAGCAAATGAAGCAAAAGGCCAAATTCCTAGCTTCAGGGTCTTGATGGCAAGTCATATAAGGCCTGAAAGACAATCGGAGATCATCTCGCACCAGTGCGGAGTGGTCACCACCTCGACGTTCGTCTCGACACAGCAGACGCAACGCCAAAGCAAATGAAGGAAAGGCCAAATTCCTAGCTTCATGGTCTTGACGGCAACTCATATAAAGCCTGAAAGACAATCGTAGATCATCTCGCACCAGCGCGGAGTGGTCACCACCTCGACGATCGTATTGATACAGCAGATGAAATATCACCCCAACGCTCTTCCCCCAGCAGGATTTGGACGCGCCAAAGCAAACGAAGCGAAGGCCAAATTCCTAGCTTCAGGGTCTTAACGGCAAGTCATATAAAGCCTGAAAGACAATCAGAGAACATCTCGAACCAGTGCGGAGTGGTCACCACCTCGACGTTCGTCCCGATACAGCAGACGCAACATCACTAAAAGGAACCACGGCAAAATCCCTAGTTCCAAACCTCGACGGTTCACCAGCAACCTAGAGACAACTACGACATTCGTCTCGATATAGAGGACGCAATGCCAGCAAACGAAGCAAAGGCCAAATTCCTAGCTTCAGGGTCTTAACGGCAAGTCATATAAAGCCTGAAAGACTATCGGAGATCATCCCACACCAGCGCGGAGTGGTTATGACTCATCGGGGCTCTCCAAAATGAGCATAACCTCAAGTAAAAAGCGGCATGGCAAAATTCCTAACGCTTGCTCTTCCGACGGTCAAACTGCCTAGGAGGATTGCTTGAAGACGTCTTGTCCAGCCCCCGAAGAGATCAAAGACACGACATGTTGCAAGGCTACTCGAACAACAAGATTGCCTATCGAGGGATACATCAGCCAACGTGACGGTACGACGGGCAAAACCCTAGTACCACAGACCTTAACGGACCTTTGTCGTAAAGAGCAGAGGTTAACTGTGACGTTAGGATATTCTTGCGAGAAATGCTCGATTCGTCTCGACTCGTGAGGAAATTAGTGTCTTTGCGAGAAATGATCGATTCGTCTCGACTCGTGAGGAAAAGCCTTAGGCAGCGGGGATTAAAAAACATGTTTCCTAAGCACTGAGGCCCTGCAAGGCGATCCAAAACGGTCTCTTGCATACTATCCACGGGTCACACTCTCCAAAGTCGAATCTCGACAAGAAGGGAAACAACCGCTTACGGGTCCTCTCGACTCGTAAGAGGGAAAATTCTCTTATAAGATCCTTACGACTTATGAGAGAAAACACACTTAGGAGTCCTCACGACCCCTAAGGAGAAAATACACCTACGAGATTCTCTCGATCCGTAGGGAGAAAAGTCTTTGTGAGACCCTTACGGCTCATAAAGTTGAAAAGTCTTAGGCTACAAGGACCCTAAACTTGTCTCCTAAGCCCTCAATTCGGTGACCATGCATAACTTCGCACTACTTCATCCACGTACATACTTAAGTGGACAAAGTAGTGAGGGGCATTTGTTCCCGCCAAAAAATTTTGCGCAGAAGAGTCCAAGGTATCAAATGGCAGCGATACGCTTAAGGAAATGCGAAACAGTATCTTCCGGCCTGTATTTTGATAAACTCCCAAAGGAGGAACTATTAAATTCTGATGGTATTGGAAGTATCTCGAAAAACCCTTCGATTTGATATATTATGGGCTTCATAATTCATTCGGAATCAAAAGTTATGAGCAAATATGCTATCAGGAATTACCTCAATGAGGTGTCACGTGCTCACACGTGACCAATGGTCACGTGTTGACACGTGAAAGTTAAAACATGAATAAAAACAAACGGCTGAAGAAGGACCCAATTGGGGGTCACGTGCTCACACGTGACGAATGGTCACGTGTTGACACGTGATAGTTAAAACAGAAATAAAAACAAATGGCTGAAGGAAATACCTCAATGAGGTATCACGTGCTCACACGTGGCCAATGGTCACGTGTTGACACGTGATGGTTAAAACTGAAGCATAAATAAACGCTGAGAAAAGGACTCAATTGGGGGTCACGTGCTCACACGTGACCACAAGGGTCACGTGTCAGCACGTGACTGGCTTCGAGAGCCTTACAGTTTAATAGAATTAAATTCTAAAAGCTTCTAAATCTTTCCAAATGGAAAAGGATTATGGGGACCGTTGGATTAAAAATCTAAGGGTGATTAAAAATCACCAATTTATGGAAAATAAACAAGGAAAGATTTCCCCTAAATCTCACCGAAAACAACAAACAGAATATCTTTGGATTTAAAATCTAACGGTGAATAAAATTCACTGAATGATCTAAAGGCTTATATTAAATATGAAAACAAATCAAACCTTTCAATGAGATATTTGCTGAACAAATTGATTCTTTTCCTTCTCCTATAAATAGGAGCCAAGAAAAGAAGAGAATGGATCTACTTTTTGGAGAGAAGAACAGAGAGAGGAGAATTTAATTCTCAACAAAGAAAACCCTAGGTGAGAAAAGAAAGGGAATCAAAACTTTAAACAGAGAATTTAATTCTCAATCCAAGAGTTTAACTCTTATACAAAAAAGAACTTAGTTCTTCTTCTGGTTGAAGATCTGCACAGAGCACATCTCCCTATAAGTTGAGAATTTAATTCTCATCGGGTCGAGATCCTGCCATGCAGATCCTAAACTTAGAAGGGGAATTGAGTTTTGAGAATTTAATTCTCCTAAAACAAAACTAGGGTTTAACCCTCTATGAGAATTTGATTCTCCCAAACTCACAGGAATTTAATTCCTCCTAAAATGAAACTAGGGTTTAACCCTAATCAAGAATTTAATTCTTTTACATATCTGGGAATTTAATTCCTTTAAAAAGAAATTAGGGTTTTACCCTAAATAAGAATTTAATTCTTTCACAATATGAATTTAATTCCTCCAAAACAAAATTAGGGTTTAACCCTACAGAGAATTTAATTCTTAAAAAAGAGACTTGAAAGATCTCCATGCATGCAAAAGACCAAGGTCACGTGTCCCCACGTGACCCCTGAAGAGATCCCTGAAGAAAAGAAGCTTTGAGGCAATGCCTCACGTGCTCCCACGTGACCTACAAAACACAGAAAGAAAAAGCAAAGGAAATATGAGCTTTGGGCGCTCTCACGTGTCCCCACGTGATCCCTTAGCGTGTGCTTTAATAGTCAGTGCATGAATCCCCATCACGTGCCAACACATGATGCTCTAAAGTAAAGATGAAAAAGTGTTTAACACTTAATTGCAGAATGAAGAAAAGGGATCTGGTCCGCCCTTTGGGCGCTCTCACGTGTCCGCACGTGACCCCCTCTGTCTATAGTGTTTAACACTAATTTGGGCATTATATTTCCAGTGTTTAACACTGATTGTTTCTAGTGTTTAACACTAAATTGAAGATTATATTTCCAGTGTTTAACACTGATTATCTTTTAGTGTTTAACACTAATTTGAGAGTTCTACCTCCAGTGTTTAACACTGTTGTTCTCTAGTGTTTAACACTACTTTTAGCCAAATTGGCTAATTTTCCAGAGGCAAAAGTCCATCCTCCAAATGAATCTCAAAATTAAGGAAATCAAAGACAAAATGTTGTCAGAGCCCCCAAACCTATGTTTAGCACTGCTGAATGATGAGGGGCTGAACCCAGACAAATGTCTAATGGCCCAAAGGGCTAATATTTCAAACATAATTGGACTTAGCCCAAACTGGCCATAAGTCCTCAAATCATCTTGAACTGAGCACATCTGCTCTTTCAACCAACTCATTGGTTCAAGGATATATCTCTGAACTCCTCTGATATTTGTCGTTGTAATCCTTCAACGTCTTCAGAGAGGTGATGGGTCCCGACAGCCATACATTTCAATGGACCACTATGTCCCTAAACTGGAAATGGACCACTATGTCTCTAAACTGGCAATGGACCACTATGTCCCTAAACTAGAACAATAGAGCCCCCAAATGCTCTTTTGTCGGATCTAAACGATCCCATTAAGTTGATCTTAGTCTCAAATTAGACTAACGTATCCTTAACAAACGTTTAAGTTGATCTTAGCCTCAAAAATGGCTAACGCGTCCTTAAACCAAAACTTTCAAAACAGATTTTAGTCCCAAATTGGACTATAGATCTCCCAACCAATTTTGGTTCAAGGGTACATCTCTGAACTCCTCTGACATCTGTCGTTGTAATCCTTCAACGTCGTCAGAGAGATGATGGGTCCCGATGGCCATACATTCAGTGGACCACTATGTCCCTAAACTGGAACAATAGAGCCCCCAAACGCTCTTTTGTTGGATCTAAACGATCCCGTTTGAGTTGATCTTAGCCTCAAATATGGATAACGTATCCTCAAACCAAAACCCCAAACCCAAATCTAAGTAAATACGGATTTAGACTAATCCACGTCCTACGGGCGACGACATCACTTAGTCTCCGTATACAATCCACGGGCAACCACAAACAAAACAAACACCCACGACACGAAGTGACCATCTGGAGAAGGAGAAAGTTGTTACCGCGATGCGGTAGCGTAATTAACTGCAGGGGCTTGCGCCTGCAGGGAAGAGCGTCCCCACAATCAAAAACCCCTCAAACGAGGGGGAATCTGACGAAATCTGCTACATCGGCTGCATCAGTTTAAACCTTCGATACATGGTGCCATAAATCAACTTGGCATCTTCGGAGAGATGGACGGATAGCACCAATTAGCATCTGCCCCGAATCTCGGGAAAGACGTTCTGTCGCGCCGTTTTTCGGAGGGGAACACGGGTGCTCAGTGAAGACTGGGTACACTGAACGAACTCGCCGAGAACTCCTAGATGGTATTATACCTCACGTCAGATAGTAGTTCTCTGATGACACTGGTACAGATTAGTCTGTCGACCCGAGATCGTCATAAAGTCTTGTATGTCTCTCACTGTGCTTTGATTTCCACCCTACCACTGCTCTATTGAGTCATGCAAACAGGTGGGTTTTGGGTACAGTCCCGAGTTACATGGAGGCAATGAGCGATAGGATGGGATCCATCTATCCTGGTATTGGGGGTTGATGTTGCGCTATGCTCGATTGGCCATAACAGGAAATTCCTGGCCAGGGTTGCAGAGATTTACTGGTAAGTGTTATCAGTAGTTTTTCGAACCGTTATGGACCTTACATCGGCATGACTTATCAAGTTACCGGGGTCTGACGTTTACCACCCCTACACTAGATCTGCGACATATCAGATGAATAGACCGGACCGTACGGTAGTGTTACTGATTGGATTCGCAGGAGTATGAGCAGGCTTACTTGTTGATCTTCTGATGGCTCAATATCCCGGTGGCCGTTACGTTTAGCAGACCGCTTGCGGCTTGTGGGTGACTGATATGATCACCACCTACTGCCGGCGTATTGACGAGTCTTTATAGTCCTACACAGTGGTTTCCTGGCTCAAGCGAAACGAAGTAGGAGCACATATGTGATATGTGCGGGACCGAGAGTAATACGACATGTGATACCGTATTCTATTCTCGCGATATGTGACATTGGTCGGTTATATATGATATAGCCGGGATATCGAATCAAGTGTTGATTCGATAAGTTGTTGCATTTAATATTAGTCGGTTATATGTAATATAGCCGGATCATTAAATCAAGTGTTGATTTAATAATTTAATGTATAATTATATATTTGATATATGAATTTACATTTAACTAATATTGCTCACTTGACCATTTCTTTTTCTCATTTTGCATACATGTTATATATGTGATATATATATTATGTATCATGCTTGGTTACATATGCAACTTGTGTGTATGAGACTCACACCATGAACATGATTATGTTTGGGTTTTATTTATTTTAAGTAATTCAAATTTGTGAGAAAATTTATCATGGCTAGAAGCTTGGAGAAGCTCATTCTATCTATTGACTAAGTCCACCAACTTTGTTTTACTTTAAGATATTTGTTAACCCAACCATAATCACATAGCCATGGTTAAGTCTTTACAATGATTAGTGTATGACACTAACTCACCTAAGGTTGCAAATCTAACCTCATTCCATTCTCTTGTGAATTCTCTTGTTCATTTTCTTCTTCATCTCTTCAAGCTCTCTAGGGTTTTAAGAGATGATGAATCCAAGTGAGAAAATCAAATCCAAAATGAGCAAAATTCCTACTTCACCATCCTCTACTACTTGCCATTTAGTTTAGGGTGTTCTCTTCTCTAATCTACCAATTAATGAAGAGGTAGCTTGAGCTTGAGTTCTCTCGACGTAGATCATCTTCGACCTCGAAGACTTCTAGCATGCTTGTACATATCGCTTGGTGGAGCCTATCTTGAGTCCGGAAGATCGATGCTTGGAGCGAAGAGACGACTACACAGAGCTTTAGAAATGAAGGACCAATCTACAAAGGTTGTATTTCTTATTCACTTCTTATGTAATGTTTGATTACATGTGTTTGTTACCCTAATTTTCTAGTTCGATTCCTAGGATGTTTTCTTAGCACCTCCTAAATTTTTTTGTTGTGGCATGTTTGATGCTTGCAAACCCTAGGCATGGTGCTAAAGAATCCCTACAGTAGTATCAGATCCAAACTAGAAACTTAGACGATGTTAGATTAATACGAAACCGAAACAAATCCGTAAAATACGATTTCTGAAACCCTACTGAAATGCTCTCTGTCGAATTTTCAAAGGTCTGTAAAAATTATTTCAACAACTACAGAAGCATGTATGTGATATATGTAGAGCACAGAACAAGTTTGAGACCCATTGCTCGGATTTAACCCGAGCACATTGCTCATTTTCCCGAGGAGGCCGGCTTGGATTGCTCAGAATTGTCTCGATTTTGTTCTGTGCTCTGGTCTGTAGGATTTGGGGTTTCAGGTATTGTTTGTTTTGTCCAAAATTTCATGTGATGTTAATTTTGGTATAGGGCTAATACGGAGTGTTTCGTAGTCGTATATTTTAATATTGTAATGGTAACCTAGATGATGTTTAACACTTCGAACGAGCTTCGAACACTGCATCATGATCCCCTCTGAAGTTTTCCAAGAGTTGGAATTTTCTAAGTTGAGTATATTCAATGGCCGTGCAAGTAAGTCTATGGACCCTCTAGAAGAACAAGACCTTAACTCGATTCTATGCCCACGGAACCGCGATCGAACCCTAGGGTTTGCCGTAGTTCCGCGGTGCCATAGGTGAGGTATTGGTTGACCCTTCTACGGCTGGTCCATAGGTACTGTGGACGTTTTGGGTATTTCAACTTTGCTCAAGTATTGAGTTCTTAGAGAGATGTGGGTGTTTGTTGATTTGATCGAAATGTTTAACATCGTCTTGTTGATTATGATACAATATTTGGAATCCACAATTATTATTTATGTGATAACTAATTTAAATTTTATAAATCTAGCAATTTAGTCTCATTTGATCGGTTGCCACGGAATTTTAATATGGATCAAAAGTCCGTCGCAATCACGTAGTGTACGCGGATACTTACCGGGTAACCTTACTAGATAGCCACGTCCCATACCCCCGACCAAGTGACTGTAGGAGAACCCCGTCGCCAAAAGCATCCGTTCGGGTGCTCGCGGCTGCGGTGTTCCGCCTAAGTGCACTTCGTCGACGGCATCAGGGGTGCGGCCGTCTACTAAAGTTTCCGATGAGCATTGGATTAGGATGTCGGGAATCTTGTTGAATTGCCCGAGTTATTGGAAAGTGTTTTCGATAACGAGACTAAAATGCGGGGTTTATAATTGTTAGGCATATGATGTCTAAGGAATTCATATTGTTAGGCATGAAATCTAAAGTATGAGATACATTGGGTTTATGATGTCTAAAGTGGTTGCGAATTCCAACTGTTGTGGTTTTTTACATTCTTTTCTGCGACCGTAAGTGTAATATGTAGGGTATCGCCGGTTTCGTTACTATATGTCAACGACAATTGGGATACGCATATTTACTTACGTTGATGACATGTGATGTTATGTGTTGTTGTGATATGTTATATTGGATCGTCGTGTTTGAATAGCCGGAGGGTTTTATGTGAGATGAGGGTTTTTCATTTTCATTCATGTAAAATTCAATGTATGTAATATTATTTTATTGGGGCACTTCCGGGTTGAAGATGATGTCACCATTGATGTATATTATTTACTTTTCCGCATTAGGATAGACCCAAGATGGGGAGCACAAGTAACCGGGTTCTAGGGTCCAGTGGGAGGCCATCTCGAGGAGTTGAGACCGGGTCTCCTAACCCTAGAATTGGGAGGGTTACTTGCCGCTCTCGTAGGGGTTTAGGGATGTGGGTTTGGTTATTCATCACGAATGTGGAATCCGTGTTTTTTATTGGCTTGATAAAAAACACAGAAATCCTAGTATATCCAATATTTCATATGTTCTTTTCCGCTGCTGATATCTGTGATGTGATCATTTGATATATTGAGACGAATGCTTATATTATATATATATGTGATATATATTAAATATTGATACTTTCGTTTCTTCTGTAATGCTTAGGAAGCATATATGATGGGACTTCATTAATAAGATTAATGAAAGAAAATAAACCTAAAGATGTTATAGAATCGAATTTGTAACCCACTCGGCTTTTTACAAAAAAGCAAAGTTTCAAAAAGCGGAGCTTAAGCCACTCCTTTTAAAACTATTTTATTCTGCAACGCGATCAAGTTCAAATCGTTAAAGGTTTCTTAAAAACCATCCGCAACCCTCCGTCATTTTAGGAAGTAGAGTACTTAGTATTCGTGCTACGTATGTCGACCATAGTTGAGGCGTGGTGTACGGTAGCTAAGTGATGTCTTCCTACACAACATATGATGTGATTAGTTAGGACAGTCTTGTGATTATGTCGACCATAGTTGAGGGTCATATGAGTGGGTCTAATTAATCATGAAATGACGGGTAGAACTTGACTCGTGCTTATGATATGTTGACCATAGTTAAGGTCATAAGTGCTAGGGGTAAAATCCATTATCGGGAGTTTCAAGTGTTGAAACTTGTAATGAGATTGCATACCTTCTATGAGATAGTTGGATCATGATATCCACTGCGAGTAATTGTTACTCCTGGGAGAGTTTTGCATTTTACAATTAGTCGATTAAGTAGGTGTCTAGAAAGGTGTCAACGGGGTTACGCCCCTGGGAAAACGAGGTTTATTTTAATTAGGTCCGTGCGAAAGCACGGGAACTTCCCTCAAAGTACCGGCACTGGCCTGGATGAAAGATTGGCGAACTTATAGGGTGTAATTAATCCCGGCTAGTCTTTCCTTTTAGGCTTTGAAGAAAGATTTGATAAAAATAATGGGAGCCATCCTGATTAAACAAAATATATAATCAATCAAATCTTACAAGAGCGCACGCAGAGTGTTTTCTTCTCTCTCTCTCTCCAGGTAGCGACCATGGCAGGCCTTAATCAAGATAATAATATGGATGTATTGATCGAACCCACTTATTATACTGAGCTGGGGAACATTGGTCCCACTCCAACTTGTAATTGTTATAAGACCAAGCAGGAAATAGAGGAATACCAGGATTCCCGTGCCGCCCAAACGAAGAAAGTGCATGATGATGCATCTTCTTCGGGTGTGTTCATTACCGAGAACTGTTTTTTAGTATCCTCTACGTCCTAGGTATGAGATACCAGATCAGGATCCCACATATGTAATCGGTTACATGGGCTATAGATAGGTAGAGAACTGGGAATGGGTGATAAGTTTTAAGAGTTGGAAACGGTGAAATTGTTGCAAGCCAAGAAGTTGGCAGTTATCATCCTGTATTACCAAATACATTGATTCTGAACGAATGTTATTAGATACCGAATATGATATACAACATCATATCAGTCTCTTTATTTAGAAAAGAAGGATATAATTTTGTATTGTTGGATAATGTTTTGAACATTTCCTATATCAAGAGTTGATCGGTTCAGGCACGTTATCTAAAAGCATATACATTCTAAATCAAACAACAGTTCTTAACGTATACAACACACACAAGCGGAAGAGTTCAGAAATGAACGAATCCTTCTTGAGGCATTGTAGACTATGTCATATCAATGCGACCCGACTAGCTAAGTTACATTAAGATTCATATTTAAATCAGTTTGAATTTATATCTTGTGAAACTTGCCAGTCAAGTCACAAAGATAAAATGACCATAGCTCCGTTTACTGGAACAAAGAAAGAGTTAATGAACTCTTGAGATTGATACATGATGATGTATAAGGTCCACTGTCTACATATGCTACAACTGGTTCTTTGTACTTCATTACATTCACTGATGATCTTTCAAGATTCAGACATATGTTCCTGTTGAAACACACGTCTGAACCTTTTGAGAAATTCATAGAATATAAGTCAGAAGTAGAGAACCAAAACGGGTATAAGTATTATATCCTATGATGTGATCAGGGAGGAGAATACTTGAGCACGGATTTTCCGAACTATTCTAAAGGAGATTGAGAATCTCTCTCAGCATTACTCCTTCGTATATACCACAGCACAACGGTGTATCGGGACAGAGCAATCGCACCCTATTAGATATGGTACGCTCTATGATGAGTACTACTGAGTTGCCTATTTCCTTTGGGGAATATGCACCTGAGGAAGCTGCATACTTATTGAATTGGGTTCCAACCAAATCAGGTGCATACCACTCCATATGAGATATGGAATGGGAAGAGCCCATATCTTAAGCAAGTTAAGATTTGGGGTTGTCCGGCCTATGTCAAAAGCAAAATCCGGACAAACTCGAGACAAGATCAGTTCTGTGGAAGTTTATTGGATATCCCAAGCATTCGCAATGGAATATCTTCTACCGCACCGAGGAACAAAAGGTGTTTTATTTCTCGGCATACCACCTTTTTGGAAAAAGGAATTTTTATGGAAAGAAATTTGTGGTCATGAGGTAGAACTGGAATCAGTTCCAGCTATACAAACTACAGCTGATGATTTGGTAGAACCGGTGAATTCAATAGCTCCTGACGAACCTCAGCGTCTCCGCCGATCTGGTAGGGTTCCTCATCCGCCTGAGAGATACTACGGTTTCCTCTATGACAGTAGGAGCGAGGATTGCATCATGAGATGATGACCCAACTAGTTTCGAGCAGGCCATCAAGAGTGGGGACTCTGTAAGAATGGCTGGATGCTAAGCGATCTGAGATGGAATCCATGTACACCAACAAAGTATGGAATTTGTATGCTACGTCTGAAAGGCCCCATCAGGAGCAAGTATATCTTGAGAAGATTACTTGGTGTAGATGGAAAAGTTGAGACTTTCAATGCTAGACTTGTTGTAAAAGATTCTCGTCATTGACCAGGTATGGATTATGATGAAACCTTTTCTCCAATAGCTATGCGTAAGTCCGTCCAGATCCTACTTGCCATTGCTCCATACCATGACTATGATATTTGGCGGTTGGGTGTCATGACTGTTTTTCTAGATATTGATTTAGAAGAGAGCGTCTATAAGTACACAGCCAGAGGGCTTCGTAGACAGTGGGAGCAGCGGAAACGTGTGCAGGTTGCTTTACAGGTTAAAGCAGGTATCGCGGAGTTGGAACATCTGTTTTGATGTGGTAGTCAAAGCGTTTGACTTTATCAAAATGGTAGATGGACCTTGTATATACAAAAAGGTAGTAGAGAGTAAGGTGGTCTTCCTCGTATAGTACGTGCATGACATACTCTTGATAAGGAAGGTGTTTCTTATGCTACACTCGGTCAATCTCCTCTTATCACATTGATTCTCCATGTAGGATCAAGGTGATACCTCCTAAATCTTGGGTTTTGATCTATATGATAGATCTAGATGGATGTTAGGATTCTCACTGGGTGTAGTGAGATGGTATCAAATGATCCTAGGGAAAATCACTGGATAGCTTATAAGAACCTTCTTAAGTACTTGTGAAGCACTAAAGAAGTGTTCTTGGAGTTTGGTAACGGAGAACTCCAGTGGGATTCCTTTACTAACTCAAGCTTATAGAGTAATAAGGTTGACTGTCAGACAGTCACATGCTTTGTATTTACCCCAGAAGTGGGGCGGTATGTTGGAAGAGTTCCAAGCTAGATACCGGGGCAGACTAGACGATAAAGGCTGGATACATCACTACCAAAGATGCTACCGAAGAGGTAGTCTGGGTGTATATTTGTTCATGACATGAACAAGGTTCCTACCATTGTGTGATAATGGAGCTGTGGCTTTGGCCTAGGAACCCCCGTCCCGTCAGTGACCCAGACATATTCTAAGGCAGTATCACATGATCATGGAGATGGTTGATCTCCAGGGAGATCGAGATTAGAAGAGTAGACTCAGAGGACAACACGGCGGATCCACTCACAGATGCCTTTTTCCCAAGAGAGACTATTATGGGATGGTTGAGTATGTGATACTATAACCACTGCTGATTGTTGGGTATTGGATACTACAACATATGGCCCTAGTGCAAGTGGGAGATTTTTAGTTATATGTATGCCGTAGAGGCCATTATTGTACATATGATGTATATTATAGTGGATGCTTGGACATATATAGGGAGGACTTTCTTGCTCGACATGATAGTACGCTATCTGGTTGCTCTTTATGTTAACATGTACACTTGATGTCTCTATGTTACATGTTGATAAATCCCTTAGGATGTGTACTTGACTACCAGGATTATGATAGAGATCATACTAGTGGGGTTTGGGTAGTCTATGAGTACATCCTTAAATTGTTCCTAGTCGAGGGAATATCGAGACATGGTATCGATACTCCAGAGTAGACTAATGTATACCTTCTCGACCTATGTGATGGGCAATGGATGATCCCATATCCATTAGTGTTTGACATCAGAGATGGTATACGGGTGCTCAGTGAAGACTAGGTACACTGAACGGACTCGTCGAGAACTCCTAGATGGTATTATACCTCACGTCAGATAGCAGTTCTCCGGTGACACTGGTACAGGTTAGTCTGTCGATCCGAGATCGTCATAGAGTCTTGTGTGTCTCCCACTGTGCTTTGATTTACATCCTACCACGGCTCTACTGATTCGTACAAACAGGTGATTTTTGGGTACAGTCCCGAGTCACATGGAGGCAATGAGCGATAGGAGGGGTTTCGTCTCTCCCGGTATTGGGGGTTGATGCTGCGCTATGCTCGATTGGCCATAACAGGAAATCCTTGGCCAGCGTTGCAGAGATCTACTGGTAAGTGTTATCAGTAGTTTCTCGAACCGTTATGGACCTTACATCGGCATGACTTATCAAGTTACTGGGTTCTAAAATTTACCACCCCTAGACTAGATATGTGACATATAAGATGAAGAGACCGGACTATTTACCACCCCTAGACTAGATATATGACATATAAGATGAAGAGACCGGACTATACGGTAGTGTTACTGATTGGATTCGCGGGAGTATGAGCAGGCTTGCTTATTGATCTTCTGATCGCTCAATACCCGGGTGGCCGTTATGTTTAGCAGACCGCTTGCGGCTTGTGGGTGACTGATATGATCACCACCTACTGCCGGCTTATTGATGAGTCTTTAAAGTCCTACACAGAGGTTTCCTGGTTCAAGCGAAATGAAGTAGGAGCACATATGTGATATGTGTGGGACCGAGAGTAATACGATATGTGATACCGTATTCTATTCCCGCGATATGTGACATTGGTTGGTTATATGTGATATAGCCGGGATATCGAATCAAGTGTTGATTCGATAAGTTGTTGCATTTAATATTAGTCGGTTATATGTAATATAGCCGGATCATTAAATCAAGTGTTGATTTAATGATTTAATGTATAATTATATATTTGATATATGAATTTACATTTAACTAATATTGCTCACTTGACCATTTCTTTTTCTCATTTTGCATACATGTTATATATGTGATATATATATATTATGTATCATGCTTGGTTACATATGCAACTTGTGTGTATGAGACTCACACCATGAACATGATTATGTTTGGGTTTTATTTATTTTAAGTAATTCAAATTTGTGAGAAAATTTATCATGGCTAGAAGCTTGGAGAAGCTCATTCTATCGATTGACTAAGTCCACCAACTTTGTTTTATTTTAAGATATTTGTTAACCCAACCATAATCACATAGCCATGGTTAAGTCTCTAAAATGGTTAGTGTATGACAGTAACTCACCTAAGGTTGCAAATCTAACCTCATTCCATTCTCTTGTGAATTCTCTTGTTCATTTTCTTCTTCATCTCTTCAAGCTCTTTAGGGTTTTGAGAGATGATGAATCCAAGTGAGAAAATCAAATCCAAAGTGAGCAAAATTCCTACTTCACCATCCTCTACCACTTGCCATTTAGTTTAGGGTGTTCTCTTCTCTAATCTACCAATTAGTGAAGAGGTAGCTTGTGCTTGAGTTCCCTCGACGTAGATCATCTTCGACCTCGAAGACTTCTAGCATGCTTGTTCGTATTGCTTGGTGGAGCCTTTCTTGAGTCCGGAAGATCGATGCTTGGAGCGAAGGGATGACTGCACGGAGCTTTAGAAATGAAGGACCGATCTACAAAGGTTGTATTTCTTATTCACTTCTTATGTAATGTTTGATTACATGTGTTTGTTACCCTAATTTTCTAGTTCGATTCCTAGGATGTTTGCTTAGCACCTACAATTTTTTTGTTGTTGTAGCATGTTTGATGCTTGCAAACCCTAGGCATAGTGCTAAGGAATCCCTACAGGATGAACCGTCTAGATCAGATCCTTTTTAACGGGAGCCTGGTGCCAAGACTTGATCCACTTTCTCCGAGGGAACTCGGACATGTTCGGCTGGGCGCCTGCTGACATGCCCGAGATTGACCCTAAAGTAATCTCGCACAAGCTCGGGGTCAGCCCGAAGGCCCGACCCGTCAGACAAAAGAAGAAAAGTTTCACGCCGATCAAGCAAAAGGCAATTGAGGACGAGGTCGATAGATTGCTCATAGCTAACTTCATTCGAAATGTTGACTAATCGGATTGGCCGGCGAATGTAGTCATGGTTAAAAAGACGAACGGAAAGTGGCGCATGTACGTCGACTTTACAGACCTGAACAAGGCCTGCCCGAAAGACAACTATTCCCTCCCTCGGATAGACCAGCTAGTAGACAGCTCGGCAGGCCACGAATTGCTCACCTTCATGGACACTTTCTCCGGCTACAACCAAATCCGTATGAACCTAGCAGATGAAGAACTTACCACGTTCACCATGGACCGGGGGGTATACTGCTACAAAGTGATGCCTTTCGGCCTCAAAAATGCTGGGGCTACATATCAGCGCCTAGTTAACAAAATGTTCAAACCGCAGATCGGGAAGAACATGGAGGTTTACGTCGACGACATGCTCGTGAAATCAACCTCATCAGACGAGCACACCAAAGATCTTGGCGAGACATTCGACATCCTCCGCAAGTACAAAATGAAGCTGAATCCAACCAAGTACGCATTCGGAGTTATTAGCGGGAAATTCCTCGGGTTCATGGTTACCCACCGAGGAATCGAAGCTAACCTGGAAAAGATCAGCGCCATTCTCAACATGGCCACACCACAGAGCAATCACGGGGAGTATAACAACTTCAATTTTAGTGTACATAAAATTCATTTAAAGTTAATGTATACTTGGGGTATTTACAATTCCTGTGAGTACTATAAGAATTTGATTTACTTTTGAACAGTAAGCAAGAACTTGTAGCTCACTAGTAAGACCTTGCACTGCTGAACCAAAGCACCAGAGTTCAAATCCCATCAGCCACAATATCTTTTTATTTAAATTTTTTTTAATCTTTTAGAAACCCAAGAGTCTACACGAGCACAACACGTAAACTGAAGGGTCACACATAAAAAAAAAGAGTGCACTGCAGTATACCAACCGACCCCAACACGTGGCCCCAATACGAGCCCCCAACTCATGACTCGGGCCGGTAAGATGGCGACTCGGGTTGGCGCCGCCGGTCCAACTCGGACAAAACCCAATTTTTTTTAACTCTGGCGACTCTTGGACTTCCTCCATAACTCCAGTATTATTTGTTTTCCTGCACATTTACAGAGCACAATAAAACTTACATTTAATCCATTTTATTACAAATTTTAATACACCCTTTCACTACCTTAAACCCTAGATTTTTCCTATAAATACCACCCCTCAAATCATCCCTCCCCACTCACAAATCCCTGCCCAAATTCTCAAGAAAATTCTAAGATCCTTTTGTGTGCAAGTGGAGTTAGCAAAGGGCGAAGCTCCGAAGAACTTCCGGCGACAACTCAAGAAGTTTCCGACGACGAAATGACGCACCGGAAACTCCCATCTCTTCCTCTTTCTTTCCTTTAGCAAATCATCCAGTAAGTCCCTGCTTCTCCTTCTTTTCTCTATTCTAAAAACATTCAAAACTAAAATCCAACGGAAGCGGAGTTAGCCCGATTTCCGATTCGGTTTTCTTTAAAAACTATACTTTTCTTTAACGAAATAAAACCATATCCTTATATGTTGATTAATAAACATTAACAAACTTAATAAAACAAGTTGCACATCAAACTAATCATCTTTGTAGCTTTTATTATACTTTTTCAGAAAAATACCATATAGTTTAGTTTCGACATAAACCATCATAATTCCTTGTTATACCTATAGATAGTTCACAAGGTAATGACCTACCTCCTCACAACACACATATATAATATAGCACGATGAATTTTGGGATAATAGAATACAGGAAAAACGACCTTGCAAATAAATCCCTTTAACTTATAAAACTGTTTTCTTTAAAAGATGTATAAAAACATTCCCATGCAGTTGCGCCTATACAACCCATTTTGGGGAACCCCATTTGGGATGGTGTGAATTATCGCAAATTATCGGCTTAGTAGAGCGAAATGCAGACCTCCGCAAGGAGCATTCGGTCTCGATGGAATTTTATACATTTTTCTTTAGAAAATGAGATTTTTACAAGAAAATAAATAAAATTATTTTCATTAAATATATATATAGATAATTATTATCAAAATACTTATTTTAAATGTATATAATATTCCATGTTTCCAAAACTCAAGAAAAGAATTCCAATATTACATAAAACTACCATGATAATTCAAAACAATATTCATATTACAAATAAATACCATATATTATAAAATTAGGTTTTATTCACTAGAAATGTCACATTTATAAAAATATACATCAATGAAAACCCTAAAGACGATAATTAAATGATTGAGGTGTATTTTTTGAAAATTATACAAAATTATTTTTACATAAAACCCCCTCAAGTTATGCTAAATTATAATAAGGACCCTAGTAAACATAGGTTCAGTTCTTTCCTTTAGGTTTTGAATCTTCATGACAAAATCTCTCCGATAAGAATTAAATTCTCAACTTGTGGGGAGATCTGCTTCTGCAGATCTTAACCAGAGGAAGAACTAAGTTCTTCGAGAAGAGTTAAACTCTTGATTTGAGAATTAAATTATCTTTTTATGGGAGCTTTTGGGAGGGGTTCCTCTTCTTTAGAGAATTAAATTCTCACTCTATTTTTTTCCCCTCTCCCTCTGTGTCCTTTTTTCCTCCTCTTCTTACTCCTATTTATATGATAAGAAAAAGAATCAATTTGTTAAGAGAATCCCTCATTGAGAGATCATGATTGATTTCATGATCTTTTAGATCAATCGGTGAATTTTATTCACCGTTGGATTTTTAATCCAAAGGCTCTCTGTTCAACAGAGAAGATTTCTTGTTTGTTTAATAATATAATGAATATCTTGTTAGTTTTGACAAGATTAGAATTTTATTTTATCATATCTTTTTAGTTTAACAAGATCAGAAATATATTTTCTTAATATAGAATTTAATTCTATCATATAGATATCTCGTTAGTTTAATAAGATTAGAATTTTATTCTAACATAGAATTCTGATCATATGAATATCTTGTTAATTTAACAAGATTAGAAATATATTATCCCATGATAGAACTTTATTCTACCAGATGATCAGTGTTGGATCTTTGATCCAAAGGTTCTCTGTTTAACAGAGAAGATCTTTTTAGTTTGAGAAAGATCGGGAAAATATTTCCCAAAATAGAATTTAATTCTAGAATTTGATAGGAGCATTTTAAATTGGGACGCTCACATGCTTTGCATATGAGAGGCAATAGAACTCATGTGTTTAACATGTGACTCTTGTTGTGGGTTTTAGCCTGTTTATGTTCAGCGCTCATATGCTTTCACGTGTTTTACATGTGATGCATGTTTGGCCATTGGTGACTTATGTTTAGCGCTTATATACTTCGCATATGAGCGCTCACGTATTTTACACGTGAGGCCTGTTTGTCCCTTTAAGTTTATTTTATTCAGCGCTCATATGATTTGCATAGAGCGCTCACGTGTTTAACACGTGATGCCTGTTTGGCCCTTAATTGATTTATTCAGCGCTCATACGCTTTGCATATGAGCACTTACTTGTTTTACACGTGAGGCCAAATTTTGAGGACTCTCCCCCTTTTTTATAAGGGAACAAGTAGCTCTTGACCGAAAATTTTGGCGGGAACAAGGGATGAGTTATGCAACTCTCCGACCAAATGATAATGATAGACCAAAACGTCCCTAAACTAGTGTGTCACCTCAAACACGGTGCGTCGCCTCAAATACGGCGATAATGGACCGAAATGTCCTTAAACTAGAGCGTCGCCTCAAAAACGGCGATATTGGACCGAAACGTTCATAAAATAGTGTGTCGCCTAAAAATTGGCGATAATGGACCGGAAAGTCCCTAAACTAGCGCATCGCCCTAAATACGGCGATATTCTCCTTTGAGATCTATATTGCAATCAAAGTCCTACCGGCAAAAGTTGCAACCCAAGTCCCACTAGCTACACAGCTACTCCAGCGATGAAGTCACCCCCAAATCCCACCGGCAAACAGATGGGTCACCTGCGACGAAACTACTTTCGAGAGTTTCACCGTTCGCAAAAAAAAGGTATATCCACAAACGAAATGGGCACGGATGAAAACACGAAAAGGCGTCGTGAGTAAAAACAGCAGGGCTATCGGCGAGCTTATGAAAATCCAGAAGGGCACAAACTCATTAAAATTAAAAATATAAAAAAAAGGTATGTCCACAAGTAAAATGGGCACGGATGAAAACCCGAAAGGACGCCGTGAGTAAAAACAGTAGTACTACCGGCGAGCTTGTGAAAACCCAGAAGGGCGCAATATCGTAAAAAAATAATAAATAAAAAATAAAATACACTTGCAGGGTCCTTTCGATCTTGTGAGGAGAAAATACCTGCGTGATATCATTACGACCCACAAAGGAGCAACACACTTAGAAATCCACACGATTTCTAAGAAGAAAATACACCTACGAGATCCTCTCGACTCGTAGGGAGAAATCCCTTTATGGGACCCTTACGGCTTATAAAGCAAAAAACCTTAGATGACGGGATCCTAACCCTGTTCTCTAAGGCACCTTTGTTCAAATCAACAAAGGCAAATGATAATCTACTTCTGGCAATATTTCAGTTGCAGCGATGTTGATGCTTAAATAGGTGTCAAACTCCAAGTCCTTCCACGGCAAATGACGATTCGCCCCTAACAATATTCTAGTCGTAGCGATACTGATACCAAGGTTGGTATCAGATTCCAAATTCTCAACTCTCAATAAAAAAATCAGCGGGTAGCAAAAAAATGCATATGAAATAACTGAAATGATGGGGCAACACGCAATAAAAATCAGCGAGCAAAAAATATGCATATAAAAACAGCCGAAATATTTGGGCAACTCGCAATAAAAAGCAGCGAGTAAAAATATAAAAAAAAATAGCCGAAATGATTGGGCACCGCGGATAAAAAGCCGAAATGATTGGGCAATCACGACTTTCGCGATATGAAAAGTTAAAAAGATAAAGCATCGCGGAAATAAAAAATAAAATAAAATAAAATTTTCTCTGCCCTGCAAGTAGGTTCATATTGACTCTTGTATACGATCCATGGGCACAAATGAAAGAAAGGGAACCATATTTTCCCTCCGCGCTTTGTTAAAAGGAGCTCAAAGTCTTGACGGTACATATACAATATAGAGACCACCCCGGCGTTTCTTCTCATTTCAGCAAGATGCATACGCAACGTCGACAAAAACTTAAGGGTTAAATAAAAGTGGAGAAATGGCATATTCCTAGTTCTGGATCTCAATGGCGACATCTACAGCCTAGAGATCAACTCGATGTGCTTCTCATGCCAGCAGAATGCAGACGCGACGTTAATCAACACTCAAGGGTCAAATATAATCAGAGTGATGGCATATCCCTAGCTCCCGAACTCGATGGCAATACACACAGCATAGAGGTCATACGAATGTCTGCCCTACTTCAGCAAACAATTGGCGCGACATCATCAAAGCAAAAACGAAGTGACAGCATATTCCTAATTTTGGGTCTTGACAGCAATACATACAAAGCCTAAAAACCATTGGAGATCATCCCACCCCAGAAGGGTGCGGTTATGACTCATCGGGGCTCCAAATTGAGCCTAACCTCAAGTAAAAAGCGTCATGGAAAATACCTAAGGCTTGTTCTTCCAACGGTAATATGACCTAAAAAGATTACTTCAAGACGTCTTGTCCAGCCCCAGAAGGGATTAGAGACACGACAGTCGCGGGGCTACTCGAACAGCGGCTTAAAGACTACATATTGAGGAATATATCAGCCAACGCGACGGTACCACGAACTAAAATCCTAGTACCACAAACCTAACGGACCTCTATAAAAAAATGGTTATCTATATTTCACGTTAGGATACACCTGCGAGATCCTCTCGACTCGTAAGGAAAAACATCTTTATGAAACCCTCATGGCTCATAAAGGTGAAAAGTCTTAGGCGACAGGGATATCAACCTGTTTCCTAAGCACCGTGGCCCTACAAATAAGTCCAAATTGACTCTTGTATACTATCCACGGGCCACATTCTCCAAAATCGCATACCGATGAGGAGGAGAAATCACTTACAGGTTCTCTCGACTCGTAAGAGGAAAATTCTCTTGTGAGATCCTTATGACTCTCAAGAGAAAATGCACTTAGGAGTCCTCACGACTTCTAAGGAGAAAATACACCTACGAGATCCTCTCGACTCGTAGGAGAAACATCTTTATGAGACCCTCACGGCTCATAAAGTTGAAAAGCCTTAGGCGACAGATCTAAACATGGTGCCTAAGCCATCGCTGCTCTGTAACGAGGTCAAGATTGACTCTTGTATACTATCCATGGGCCACATTCGCCAAAGTTACCTGCCAATGAAATGAAGAAGCTACTTACGGGTCCTCACGACTCGTAAGGAAAAAATACCCGAATGGGATTCTTACGACTCACGGAGGCGATGAACACTTAGGAATTCTCACGATTTCTAAAGAGAATATACACCTATGAGATCCTCAAGACCCATAGGGAGAAAAACCTTTTTGAGACTCTTACGGCTCATGAAGATCAAAAAAGTCTTGGGTTATAAGGATTCTAAACTTGTCTCTTAAACCATCAATTCTATGACCATGCATAACTTTGCACTACTTCAACCACGTACATATATACGTGGGCAAAATAGTGGGGGCATTTTTTCCGCCAATTTTTTTGTCCAAGAGCTATTTGTTCCCTTATAAAAAGGGGAGAGAAGAAAGAGGAAAAGAATTCCCACAGTTTGGCATCACGTGTTAAACACGTGAGCGCTTATAAGCATATAAGCGCTGAAAGAAAATAACAAAAAGGCTAAACAGGTCTCACATGTTAAACACGTAAGCGTTCATATATAAATCATATGAGCGCTGAACATAAATAACCAAAGGCCAAACATGCCTCACATGTTAAACACGTGAGCGCTCATATGCGAAGCATATAAGCGCTAAAAATAAACAGGCTAAAACACATAGTAGGGGTCACGTGTTAAACACGTGAGTTCTCTTTACGCATTCTTTGACAGCACTCACATGCAAAGCATGTGAGCGCCCCAATTTAAAATGCTCCAATCTGATAGACTTAAAATCTATCTGATAGAATTAAAATCTACATGATGGAATTAAATTCTATTTGGGAAATATTTTCCCTGATCTTTATAATACGGAAAGATCTTTCTCTAATAGAGAATCTTGGATTTAAAATACAATTGTGATAAAATATCATCAATTAAACCATCTGATAGAATTAAATTCTATGTGAGAAATATTTCCCTAATCTTTCTCAAATTAGAAAGATCTTCTCTGTTAAACAGAGAACCCTTGAATTAAAAATCTAACGGTGATTATAAACATCGATCATCCGATAGAATAAAATTCTATCTTAGGAAAATATTTTCCTAATCTTGATAAACAAACAATAATGATCTTCTCTATTAGATAGAATAAAATTCTATATTATATCTTTCTAATCTCGTGATAGAATAAAATTATATATTAGGAAAATATTTTCCTAATCTTGTTAAACTAGCAAGATACTCATATAACAAAATTAAATTCTATGTTAGGGAAATATCTTCCTAATCTTGTTAAATTAACAATATATTCATATGATAGAATAAAATTCTATCTTAGAAAAATATTTTCCTAATTTTATTAAAACAAATAAGAAATCTTTTCTGTTAAATAGAGAGCCTTTGGATTAAAAATCCAACGATGAATAAAATTCACCGGTTGATCTAAAAGATCAATTGGATTGATTATCAAATCAATCACGATCTCAATGAGAGATTTTCGCAACAAATTGATTCTTTTCCTTCTCCTATAAATAGATGCAAAGAGATGAAAAGAATGGGATGACTCGATATAAAAAAGAGGAGATCCCCATAAGCTTCTATACAGAAGGCTCACCAAAAGCTCCCACAAATCAATAGAGAATTTAATTCTCAAAGAAAATCTTCCTTCTCAAAACCCTAGATAAAGAAAAAAGCAAAGATTAAATTATCGCATTTACCTATCTAAGAATTTAACCCTTTTAAAAACACTTAGTTCTTTCTCTGGATCTGAGATTCACAAGACAAGTCTTCCACAAGTTGAGAATTTAATTCTCATCGGGAAGATCTTGTTCTTGAGAATCAAAGATTCAGGGAAGAATAAGATTGAAAAGAAAGAAGACGGGGTTCATAATACTCCAGGAACTTTGTTCCATCAAATCAAAAACTTAGTTCTTAAAGAACCCGATCCAAGATCCTTAAAATAGTGATCTTGGTGATCGAAAATGGTCAAAATACCATTAACAGAGATTTAACCTCTCTGAAAATATGAACAGAAAAACATGGATAAAAGAACATGGAGAACATAGAGTCCATAATACTTCAAGAACTTAGTTCTTTCAAATCAAGAATTTAGTTCTTAAAGAACCAGATCCAAGATCCTCAAAAAAGTGATCTTGGTGATCGTTAATGGTCAAAATACCATTAACAGAGATTTAAATTCTCTAGAAATATCAGTAATGATTAAATCTCCAAAAGAACTCAACACCTCACGTGAAAAGCACGTAGGCACCCAATGCCAAGTTATATAGCGTCTCATGTGAAACACACGTGAGCACTGGGAAAAGTTAGTGCTTAGCTCTATTTAAGTGCCTCACGTGAAATATACGTGAGCGCTATAAAAGTTAGTACTTTGCACTATTGAAGCGCCTCACGTGATATACACGTGAGCACTATATGCAGCTGAGTGCTTAGCACTACTGGGTGTTATAAAAACCCAATCTTAGCTCAAATTGGCTAAACCTATATTCATGATATCCAAACTGATATTTAAGGTGTCTAACGGGCCGGGCTGCCCGCGGGCTGGCCCGGCCTGGACGCCACGTGGTGGGCTCGGGCCGAGCCGTTGGCGGCCCGACGACCCGGACCTGCCAAATTCAAATTCAAATTTGGCCTTAGGGGGTTTGGGGAGAGAGGGGAGGGGGCGGTCAAATTCTTGGGATGGGTTTTTTTTTGAATGGGGGTGGGTTTTTTAATAAAGGGGGAAATTTGAATTAAAACGGGGTTTATAAAATTATCTAAACCCCTCTAACTCAAAATTATACATTTCTATACCCCTAATCCAAAAATTTATAAATACCTATCTACACTTCTCATTTTTCTCACAATCCACATCAACCAAATTTTTAATCTCCCAATCACTCTTTTTAATTTTCGAGAAGTTTACTGTTAAAATTGGAATCACGCAATCTTCATTTCACAGTCTCAATCTTCACTTCAGTTTCACTAATTTGATTCTGCTATTTGGAATCAGTTTTTTTTATTGATTATATATTTTTCTCGTATATTTTTTATCATCTCTCTTTCTCTGTTACTAATATTTTTAATTAAGAATGTCAGGCTCATCTTCACAAGGTAATAGGGATGCTTCATCGTCATGGAGACGTTTATTTCAAATCGATATGGATTCACAAGAGAGACATAGATTAACCAATATACTGCAAACTAATTTTGATTCTTATTCTCCTAATTATGAATCTTCTGATTATGAGATCCCTGCTGCTTTACAAAGTAATGACCCTGAAAAAGTTCTTGCTCCTACCATTCTGGAAGCAAGAACTTCTGCCTCTAAAGATAAAAGAGCTAAAACTTCTGATGTTTGGAAACATTTTGTAGTACAAACGGTTGCAGGTAAAGGCGAGCGGGCAGTTTACACTCATTGCCAAGCAGATTTTATTTGTGTCACTTCAGATGGAACTATCCATCTAAAAAGACATTTAATCAAACACGAAAAAGCTGATTCTCGGCAGACGACTCTAAGTATGTCGTCTAACTATTTAACTAGTTTTTCTTATTCGCAAGATAATAATAGAAGAGAATTTGCAAGATATGTCATACATGCTGAATAACCATTTGGTTTTGCAGAAAACGAAAAATTTGATAGATTGGTAAAAAATATGTATAATCCAACATTTTAAAGAGTACCCAGAACAACACTTAGAAGTGATGTTTTAAAAAAAAATCATGATGGTAAAACCAATTTGATTGATATTTTTGCAAATCTTAAGAGTAAAATTGCAATAACTTCTGATCTTTGGACTACACAAATGGGGTATGAGTTATATTTATGTTACTGCATATTTCATTGATAATGATTGGTTTTACATAAAAGAATTATTGGTTTTTCAAAAATTGAGCATCCACATAGTGGAAATAATATTAGTAATTGTATTTTGACTACTGTACGTGAATATAATATTCAAAATAAAAAAATTTCTGTTAGTTTTGATAATGCTACTAATAATAATTTTGCTATAGCAATTTAAAAAAATAATTTAAATCATGTTTTGAATGGAGAATTATTTCATCAAAGATGTGCATGCCATGTGTTAAATTTAATTGTACATGATGGTTTTACTATAATCGATCCGTATTTAGCGAAACTTAAAGATGCAATGATATTTATTGAAACCTCTAGACCCCGAAAACATATTTTTAAGCAAATTTGTACCCAATTAAATTTAAAATTTAGATTTTTCAAATTCAACATTTCGACTAGATTGAATTCCACTTATGAGATATTGAAATGTGTTTTAAAATATCGGGATCCCATTACTTTATTTTATGAGGAACAAATGCCCAATAATAATTTAGAGGATTATAATTGGTTTGTTTGTGAATATGTTTTGAAATTTTCAGAAATATTTTACAATGGAACTAATTATTTATCTGGTGTTTATTATCCTACTACATATTTAGCAGTAGAACCGTTATTTTATATTAGTAAGATTATTAATGAGCATGTAATTGATCCTGAAAGTGCATTTGCTAGAATGTTACATAGCATGCTTACGAAATTGAATAAATATTGGCGAAAAGTTCCTGCATTGTTTTGTTTAGCAACTGTTTTTTATCCTAGACTTAAAAAAGATAATTTATTTTTTTATGATATGGATACCATGAAAACTTAGGTACTGATATAGAAGATTATAAAAATGTTTTAGATTCTTATTTACATGAATTGTATGCCATATATGATGCATAGTACGGTCAAAACAGAATTTCTTCTTTATCTTCCTCTTCACAACAAACTTCCAAAAAAGGAATATTTCAGTTTTTGCAGCAGAAAAAACAAAGAACGACCATTTTTACTTTTTATACTTATAATGAGCTTACACTGTATTTGCAAACTGATTTCAGTAATTTTCTTATCGTGGATCAAATAGATAATCTTGATATTTTGGATTTGTGGTAAACACATGGACATATGTATCCTGTGCTTTCTGCCATGGCTCGTGATTTACTAACAACTCCGGTGTCCACAGTAGTCTCGGAATTTGCTTTTAGTGCAGGTAACAGAGTTCTGAACAACAAAAGAACGAGACTGGCGGAAGACGCATTGGAGATCGCAGTGTGCCAAAAATATTGGTTCGATGCAGAAACTAGACAACAACACGTTAAGAGTATTGAAGACTCCGACAATGATGAAGAGTAAAAACCGATAGAATCTAACTAGTTAGTTTTTTTCCATTGAATTGTATTTTTTTTGCAATTTTATGAGAGGTCAGCTTTGCCAACTTATGTCCCCCCCTTAAAATATTTTTTAATTAATAAAATATTTAGGTCTGTCCCGGCACCTACACGAAGTTCGGGTTAAAAAAAATTCCAACTTTTTTTAATAAAAATAAAATTGTACTTTGAATTTTTTTTAACAAGATCAAAATTTTTAAACGGGCTGGCTCGTTTTGGCCGACCCGACGGCCCAAGCTAAGCCATGGGCCGGGCCGGGCTCGGGTTGTGGGGATTCGGGTCGGGCCGACGCGGCCCGGCCCGATAGACACCTTGAACTGATATCCAAATTGATCTTAGTCTCAAACATAACTAATGATCTCTCATTAATGATATCCAAAACGATCTTCATCTCATATCTCCTAAGATAATTTTAGTTTAAAAAAAGACTAATGATTCTTAGATGATCCACCATGATCTTTTCTCTCAAATACGGGATTTGGTTTAAGGGTACATTTCTCCACACCTCTGATATATGTCATTGTAAATTTTCAGCGTCTTCAAAGAGGTGGCGGGTCCCGACAATCAACAACCCCTTTCATCCCATATTGATGCACTTCCAAATTAATGTGCATACCTCAAATCAGACCGCACGCCAAATTGGATTCATTTTATATCACCATTGTTCACTCCGTCGTGTAACAAATGTACGCGAGCGTAAGATGAACGATGAACCGAAATGTACTTAAACTGATATTCGCCCCAGAATACGGCGATAATGGACCGAAATATACTTAAACTAATATTCGTATCAAACACGACGATAATGGACCGAAACATTCTTAAACTAATATTCGCTCCAAACATGGCGATGTTGGACCGTGATGCCCTTAAACTAATATGATTGAGCTCATATGCTCACTTGTTTCTAAATTGATTTTAGTCTCAAAAATGACTAACGATGTTTAGATCAAACTCAAAATCTTATGAACGGGCGGACCTCACAAATGTGAGAAATGCGTTCTAAGTTCATTCCCGTTGGCAAACCAATTCACTAACGTGGACTCTATCATGCAAATTCTTGACCCAAAACCAAATCTTAAATATACGGATTTGGACTAATCCGCGCTCTACGGGCGACGACATAAATTAGTCTCCGTATACAATCTACGGGCAATCCAAAATAAAACAAACACAACACGGCACGAAGTGAACCACAGGAGAAGGTGAAAGTGGTTATCGCAACGCGATAACGTAATTAACTGCAGAGTCTTGCGCCTGCAGGGAAGAGTGTCCTCACAATCAAAAACCCTTCGCAAACGAGGGGGAATCTGATAAAGCCTGCTGCAGCGGTCGTATGTGTCTAAGCCTCCGATATATAGTGTCATAAATCAACTTGGTATTTTCGGAGAGATGGATGGAGAAGTCAAGATAGTATCTGTCTCCAAATTCAGGTTAGACGTCCCAACATCTCAGTCCGGTCTTTCGGCGGTAAACAGGAAAGAGTTAGCGAAGGTGGTGGTATTAATAAAGTAAAATGAGAGAGTGTGAAATAAAAATGAATTAGAAATAGATTTAATGGTGTTAATGGAGAAATTGAAGGGTCTCTGTTTGAAATAAGATAAATCAAACTATAAAATGGAGTAGAGGGGAGTCAAAAAGACACACGGGCAAAGAATGGAGGCATTTGGGGCTGATCGAACCGCCGGTAACGGTTTTGGGCTTCATTCTGACGTTCGGATCTCAGCCATGTGTCTCGAGACTCGTGCCAAGCGTTTTAATCAGTTTTAACTCCTCATTTATCTTGATTGATTTCTCTGAAACTTCTCGTTTATCTGTGTATTGCACGTGCAACTCTTGGATTTCCGAAAATTTTAAAACGAAAAAATATAAAAATAATTGGAACTGATGTGATTCAAACACGCAGGCTATGACACAGCAGTAAAGAGTACTAACAACTGAGCTATAAGTTTGTTCTTGATTTTATTGAACAAAATTACCTTATAACTCCTAATCAGGCTAAAAGACCCTTTTTATATATTGAACAAGTTATATTTGTACCGGGATTTCAAAGTCGTTGCAGCTTTTTTAAGTAGCGGTTAAATATAAGGGTTTATATTTAACATATACTTAAAGCAGCGGTTAAAATAAAAAAAAGACTCCAACAAATCATAACCGCTACTTAAAATAGCGGTTAACATTAATGTTGGATGAAAAAAGAATCCAACAAATCAAAAGCGCAAATCAGAACTGCGACTTAAAGTAGCATTTAACATCAACGTTGGATGAAAAAGAATCCAACAAATTATAACCGCTACTTGAAGTAGCGGTTAACATCAACGTTGGATGAAAAAAATCCAACAAATCATAACCGCTACTTTAATAGCGGTTAAAATAAAAAAAAAATCCAACAAATCAGAACCGCTAGCTAAAGCAGTTGTTAACATCAACGTTAGAAGAAAAAAGAAGAAGAAGAAGAAATAGTACCGTAAGCAAACAAAGAAACAATAGAACTCATTGATTTATATTATAAAATCGATCCATTAAATATGAGAATACTTAGCAACAATTGCAATTTAAATCACAGGAAAAAAGCTTCAATTTATATTTGAAAACCTTAACAAATACCCTCTCCCAAAACAACAAACTCTTTACTAATTAAAGTAATTAATTCACTTTATGAAATCGATCCAAGAATATTGGAAATACGCAGCAAGAATCGCAGTTCAAATTATATCAAAAATCGTCCAATTTGGATCTTAAAATTCTCAACCGCTGAAACTGTTCGGACGGTTTCCTTTTTATATAATATGAACCGCCATTTTAAATAGCAGTTAAATATTTTAATTTATTTTTAATGTAGCGGTTAAACATTATAACGGTTCAGTTTTATTGGATAAATCCAAAGTCTTATACGGTTATACCGTTCCTTATCCAAGTTTTAAAATCAAATTTGTCAAAACGACCATTATTCTTTCAAAATCTACGCATAAAAAAACTCTTCTCTCCCCACGATCGTACAGCAGTTTACAGTGGTCTACCCCGCCGCATTGATATCCGTGCATCAATCCCTCAGGAAAAAAAAAATCCCTCATTCCTTGCTCCGATCAAGAAAACCCCCATTATAATTCTGCTGTCACCCACCCCTCATTTCCTTTCATAAATCCCCAAATCCGCTCTCCCCTCTCTCTCTCTAATAGTCGTCGACAATGGACGCAAAGATCGACTCGGAGGTGGCGAGCCTGGCGCCCTCCTCCCCCCCTCGCTCCCCCGCCGCCAGATCTACTACGTGATGAGCCCCTCCCACGCCGACGCCGAGAAGATCTCCCTCGGCGGCTCCACCAACCCCGGCGTCACCTCCCCCATCCACCACCACCACTGCTACGTCAGCTCTCCGATCCACCACCCGCTTCTCCGCCTCCCTCAAGCACCACGGAGGCAACTCCTGGCGCAGGCTCGCCGATCTCCGCCACCAGGCCCCCACCGGCGACGACATGGACGAGGACGACGAGGACGAGGATCGGAGAGTGCGCGTGCGATGCTACATGATTTTGTTCGTTTTGGGGTTCTTTTTTCTGTTCACGACCTTCTCGCTGACCTTGTGGGGGGCGAGCAAAGCGTACAAGCCTGACGTCTCTGTTAAGGTATTGAAAGAAAGAATGTGTTTTTGTCTTATTTATTTATTTATCTATTTATTGATTGAGTGAATTACATTAAAATACCCTTGGCTTAGCTATGATGGCTTTTTTCACTGAACTACGTGAAGAGCGTGGTGTTCGAGTTTACAACGTGCAGGCTGGAATGGATCTCACCGGGGTTCCAACGAAGATACTGTCAATCAATTCGACGGCCAGGATCTGGTTCCGGAACACGGCTACGTTCTTCGGGGTGCACGTGACTTCCACGCCGTTGGAGCTCTACTTCTCAGATCTCATGGTTGCGTCGGAACAGGTTTGCGATTTTCTTGCATTGCTAATTAGGAGTTTTAATCTAGTTTGGGTTCCATTTCATGCATTAGAAGTCATAGCGCCGCTATAGCATAACCGTAAAATCTCTCTTGCAGTATATGGCAAGAGACTGTTTGGGGTTCAAACAGCGCCTGAATCAGGCTTGAATTAGGCTTACGACTAATTATACTTTAGGAAAAAGAACAAGTGAACCAAGTATAAACTGACACCACATTGACAGCTTTTAAAATCAACGGTCGCTCAATTTGAAACAGTCCATCTTGATCATCTTGTGTTTTACTTGTGTTCGGTAATTTTCATATGGATTGAATTCAATTTGTGTTTGAGTCAAACGAATTGCTAAATTATCAGTTTTTTTTATACCACCACATTTAATTGTGCCAAATAAATGAGAATCCAGACGAAGATAAATAAAAAAATTTGGTCTATCCAAAGTTTAGGACTCAGAGATAGATATAGGGTGCTGGTCGTCTAAAAAGAACAAGGGAAAAATGTGTCTGATTTCCTGGGTTCAGAAACCAATAGGAAAAACTCTCCATGTAAAAATGTCCAGTGAAAAACTCCCCAAATAAAAAAAAGTTATAGCTTTAAGTCCCTATAGTATAACCTACTTTTTACTTTTAAATATTCAAATACTAACCCTTATCAGCTTCTGGTAAATAACTGCTACATTTGGCATGTACATTGCTTCATTTGATGCGGTTATCTGTTAAGTGTAGCAGTTATGTAAACTGTTGCTTCTGATAAATACTGGAGTTATCTGCTAAATGTAGCAGTTTACATACTAAATGTTATCCGTCAGAAGTTAAGAGTAATATTGGAATATTTAAAAGTAAAAAAAGGTTGGTTGTACTGTAGGGATTTAAGCCTATATTTTTTTGGATCTATGGAGTTTTTCACGGATTTTTTTAGCCGGGGTTTTCCTATTGATTTTCAAGCACAGGGAGGTACATACATTTTTCCCGAGGAACAGTGAATGAATGATTTTTCAAGCCAGCAGTATAATAAATTTTCTGCCATGTCAAAGGAGAGAAATAACCCAAAAAAATTATGCACCAAAAGGGCGTTAAAAGAGTAAAATTGCATTTAAAGTTGCAGCTTGCTTTTAGCCTTGGGGTGTGATGGGGTCCATACCCCTACGCCAAGGTGAGACAGGCACACCCATGTCTGTCCCCAGCCACATTAAAATCTAATCTTTGTCAGGGTCCCACCGCATCCAAACTATTGTTTCTATTCATTGCAAATAAGCAGTCAATGGTGGTTTAGTTACTAAGTGGTCTATACCTCCGTTGGTACCAATTTACTCTTATATCTTTAATATAAGAGGCCTCATGTTCAATCAAAAGGGTTGATTGCAAGAAAAATAAAAAAAAGGCTTGATTCCAAAAAAATCACAACCTTTTAGCTGAACTATAATAACCCCTAAAATCTTTCAAAATTATGAGAAACTGTCATTGTGTAAATCTTCTATTTGTATTTTTTGCGCTTTCATGCAATTTATTACCAATGTGGCATCTTATTTACTATAGTTTTTCCGTAGATTTTGAAAGTTTTTAAAAGTTTTGTGGTAGTTTCTTGTGTATTTTGAATGTTGTGGTTGTTTATGTATTTTGAAAGTTTTTGGGTGTTTCCTGTAATTTAGCTAAAATGTTGGGTTTCTTTTTGAATTATGCCACAAAAAAATCCACGTTTAGGTTTAGCCAAAGATAAGACTTATGTTTTGCATTTTAAAAAAAAAAATTAATAAACAATTGTTGCAGAAAAATAAAAAGAGAAAGATAAGTTGTTAGTGATGAGGTCAATCTTCAATCAGTAGTTTTCCTATCTAATCTAAGTGTGTCTGATTTTGTTGAGGCCTAAACTCATGAAATATAGAAATTAGCTTGACCTTCTTCATAACTTCCGTTGAAGGATTTTTGGGCCAAAACTTGTATAACGGTATTTTTAATTTAAATTAATCCGCCGTTAAAGATGTGGCTGGTTTGGCTGCGCTGCATGTTAAAAGTTCAGTGCATATATTTCTAACAGCTAACTTTGAAAGGTTAAGACTAAAGGGGTGCTTAATTAACTAAATTGTACGAGTGTTACAGATGAAGGAATTCTACGAGCCAAGGAAAACGGGTCGAATAGTACCAGTATCAATAGCGGGAACCCAAGTCCCTTTATATGGCGGCGGCTCGAACCTAAACGGCGGGGCCAACGGGATCGTGCCAGCTGTCGTCCCATTTGACCTGGCCTTCGTGGTCCGGGCCAGGGCCCACGTGTTGGGCAGCTTGGTCAAGTCCAAGTTCTATCGTCACGTCCGCTGCTCCCTTGTTCTACGCGAGAAGCGCCTTGGCAAGCGTATCGTCAACCTCGTAAAGGCGTGTGAATATCGTGACTGAGGGAATGGAGAATTGGGCTGTGGGCCCAGTTGCAGGGAATCTTGTCAGCAAAAATTAATGGGTCGAATGTGAAGGGGTATGGGAAGAAAGTGTAGGGAATTTTTTTTTTCGCTTTTTATGTCGGGAGAAAAAAAGTACATTTTGGTTGATGAAAGATAGATGCATGTGAATTTACAGGAAATTTGGGTCTTTTTTGTCTTCAGATTTTGTGTGAAATTTCTTGCTTGTTAAGAAGCTGTTTTAGGTTTCTGTTTAGATATTCTTTCTCTGATAACAAATTTTAATAACTCGTATCATACACCATGGACGGTAGATAATCAGATATCAGCACCATCCTTTCCTATTTACTATTTTATTATGGCTAACCCACGCCAAACTTATTAGGCCTTTCCCTTTTATTATTTGGCCCGAGGAATCAAAAATTGAGATTGGGGTATTGCTCAACATTCCCATTATTCTTGTCTGCTTGGAATGCATATTCCTTTGTATGATATGTATTATGTTTCAAATAGGGATATGTTGTATTATATATTTTTTTAGAGTTGATCATAAAACCAAGCAAATTTTAAAAAGAGAGAATTTGCCAGCGCGTTTTTGGGAACTGGCCAATTTCTACGGGCCGTTTGTTTGGCCAGAAATGCCAAAAGAAATGGGAATTGGGGGCACAAGATACTATCCACAAAAACGAAAAAGTGATGGAATTGTCATTTCGTTGTTTGTTTGTAAATAATGGAAATCTCAACTTTTGGAAATTGACATTAGCTTTTTGGCAATTGAAGGTCAGCATTTTGGCAATTGAGGTCAGCATTTTGGCAATTAAAATTCCGATCTATTTTGAGAGGAATTGGCTATTCCCAAAAGACACTTAGGATTTGGAAATTTAATTATTGAAAAATAGGTTACGGTCCTTTTAATCATGTTTTACTTTTTAAACCCATGACTCTATACCAATTTCCAAAATCCAATACCTACTTTATTTTGAAGCAACCAAACTAAGTGATCGAATCATGGGACAAAACGTAACACAATTTCTTGCAAACAAACAATGATATGGTGATGGAGGTTGAGATCTCATTCAGATGTTGTCCTCCGTCGATCTGGTAGCAAGCGGTTTTTAGCGGCGAGATTTGGTTTGGGAGTTGTTGAGCGTGTGGATCTTAATGGATTGTTGGAAGTTGTTGAGGCCGAGCTACCTGCAAGGAAAGTCCCGGGGGTGGGAAACCACCGTAGGACCCTCCGACGATCAAATTAGTATCGGGGAATTAGAGCAGCGTAGTGGCCTATTGGAATGAGTTCCAGTTACCTGAGTCGTCTGAACGAGAGGTTTATATAGTGGTCACGTGGAGCGAGCGGCGCGAGATCCTCGCCGTCAGTTACGCCCCTGCGTTATCCCCGCATTAATGGCGGGATACTCCCATTAATAGGGGACGGCCAGCGTGAGATGCGGAACGGGGAGCGGTGGATATCTCGTCATGGTGAGATACGCGGAGCCGTTGCGAGGGCGTTTGGGCTCCGCGCTTTCGGTTGATTGGAGGAGTCGAGAAAGCTCGGCCTGTCAGGAAGCTCGGAGATGAGCCGGAAGGCCGAGGAAACTCGGTCTGTTGGATGGCTCGGAGGCGAGCCGGGAGTCCGAGGAAGCTCAGGCCTGTCGGATGGCTCGGAAGCGAGCCGGGAGGCCGAGGAAGCTCAGGCCTTGCAACAGCTCGGAGATGAGCAGGGAGGACGAGGAAGCTCGGTTGTAGCATTGCTCGAAGGTGAGTTGATGACTGTTTGCTAGGTGAGTATGGAAGTTACTCAGGAAGGTCTCCGAAAGGTCGGATGCATCCTTGGAGACGAAGTCCCGAGGAACGTCCCCAATGCAATTTATTTATTCCACCCCCGTAACTCCCCGGACACGTCATCCGCCACGTGTCGTAATATGAGGAATTCCTACTTGTGAGCATCATCATTAGCCCCATAATCTCGTTCCGACCTGTTTATGGGTCGGGTCGAGTGTGGCTCGCTAGGTTTTCTCTGCTCATCTTGGTGCCGAGAATTCTTTGTGGTTGATTGTCCGAGAACGACATGGCTTTTGGCGGTTACGTCATTGCGATCTTTGAGTCCACACGGCGTCTCACCGTGCATCTAAGTTTTCTTGCGTATCCCTGATGACGTCAGTGGATCGGTGAAATGATTGTGCTTTAAAGAGGGGGCGTCGTTTCACTCGATGTCAGTTGGGCTACGGGCCACATGTACGACGTCGGTTGGCGAGCGCGACAAGCTGTCTCTAACTCCTGCAATGAAGCGACGTCCCCAATGGTCGACTGCAACGCGGAGCCTTGACGGCCGCTAGGCGCGGCGGGAATCGATCTGGGCCGTAAGATGCTTTCATTGGGGTGTATAAATAGGAGGGGACCATCCTAGGGCCAACACTTTGCCTTAATTCTCTTTCTTTATTGAAATTTCTCGGCGCACCCCCGCTTAGATCGGATCTTCTGTTGAATTTTTCTCGGCGAGCCCCTTTCTTTGAATCAGGTTAGATATCTTCCTCCGAGGTGTTTGTAGATGTGGTAGGGGTAGAGTCGGGCGATGAGGCTTCAGTTGCTGGGGCCGAGTCCGGTGGGTCTTCCTCCTCTTCGGCTTCAGATAGCCGAGAAGGTTCTTCTTCTTCTGCGTTTTCTGCATCGGGCACGCCCTCTAGAGTCAGGGCCGCCCTTGTCACTCGCCGTCGGGCGGCAACAATGGCTCCCAAGGTGCGCATCGGGAATACCCGCAATGCGCCCTCCGTCTTGAATCGTCTGGACGAGCTTTCCGACATCCGGATTCGATTCCATATCCCCTCTAGCTATTCACTCCGTTTAGCCAGAGAGGGTGAGCGGGCAGACCAGGTGCGGGGAAAGGAGATTGCTCTGTATCTGGAAGCATCCTGGACAGGAATGCGTCTGCCCTTCTCACCCGATATTTGTGCGGTGCTTCATTGTTTTCGTCTTGCCCCGGGCCAGCTAGTGCCGAACTCGTCGAGGATCCTCCTCGGGTTTTTGGTCCGGTTAAAATTTGATCGGATCCCCTTCAGTTTGACCCTCCTCTTGTCTTTTCTTTGTTAGAAAAATCACCTTGGTACCAGTAAGGAAGAGCTGAGCCGAGTGTACTTTTCGTTTAAAAAACGTAAGGGTGGGACGGCCGGGTCGGGGGTAGTGGTCGTCTCTTCTTCCATCCAGGAATGGAAGGAGAAGTACGTCTTCGTAGGGCCATCGGAGGGCGAGGATTGGCCTATGCCCACACAGTGGCACATGGCCGACTGCCCGAGGGAGAATTAGTCGACCTCCCCCGAGGCGAGGGTGGTGTCCTAGTGGAAACCGATCCAGCGGGCTGATGTCCTACTTTCCGAGTAGGTACTGAGCTGGGCTGGTGTAATACCCAGTTCCTTTTAAATAATTTCCGTATTTTTAAAACAAAAATTACTAATTTTTGTTAACTTGAATATTTCTATTTCCTAAACCCAAACCCTTACCCTAACCCTTTCCATAGCCCCCATAACCCGACCCGACCCGAAATCCCCCACTCCGTTCTTCGATTTCTCCTCCTCCTTTTCTTTCCCGCCTTTCTCCCCCGTCTCCTCCTTCCTCACGCTAGCGGCCGCGAGACCCGCGCCCACCTCCGCGCGACTCATTCTTCCTCCCTCGCAACTGCTCGCACGACTACTCGGTCCTACGTCCGCGTCTCCCTCCAACGACCCCGAGATCCGCGCCAACAACCTTCTCTCTCTCTCTAACTCTCCTCCTCTCTCTTTCCCTCCCAAACTCCCTCCTTCCTCACCGAGGTCACCGCTGTCGTCAAACCATCTCCTCCCAACCTTAACCACTGCTTACCTCCTCTCACCGACCTTTCCTATTGCCACTGAAGCCCACCTTTCTGAAGCACCGGCCACCGCCACGACTTCACCACCACCTCCCCCTCCCGAGCCTCTTCTCCTCTCAAGCCCGCACCCACCACTATGCCCATCGCCTTGACCCACTACAGTCGCCCCCTCTTCAATCAACTCCATAACCAAGCCCTCAACCATCGACTTCACAATCGCCATCGCCTTCGACCCCTCTCATCGGCGACTCTCCCTCGACCACACCTTCGCCTCCTCCTCAAAACTGAAGCCGAGCTCTCTTCTCTTCCATGTCCTGCTCTACCCCTTGGCCGTGCACATCGCCGACAACACCCCTTCGCTGCCCTCTCTTGGCCGGCCATCCCTCTCACCCAGGCCACCCCTCTTCTCCCTTGGTCGAGAGCTTCACCGACCGCCGCTGCCCAGCCTCCGACCGAGTCCTTTGTCTCCGACCAACCATGACCATCTCCCTCACTACCTCCATCGCCGGCGGGACCTCGTCTCCTCGCCTAGACCCAGCCAACGTACCCAAGCACCACGTCCCACACTAGAGCTTCGCCTCCGACCACCTCCTCCCTTGTCGTCAACAGCCACCACTACCTAGCTCTCCCTCACCTCTACACACAAACCTGAGCCTCTGTCTCTCTCTCTCTCTTCCCCGACTCCATGGCCACAACCCTTAGCACCTTCTCTCACCGCCGAAGCGACTCCTTACCTCACTATCGTCTGCAGCGATCCCCAACACGTCGCCGACAAAGACCAAGCATCTCCAAGTCAAACCATCTAACCGGGCCCCGAGCACTTCGAACCCTAGCTGTTGCTGTTGCCATGCTATTGCCGCCGAGAAGTGCGTGAACTGTTGTTATTTCTGTTGCGGTTTCTGTTGCTGTGTTGCTGTTGTCGCATCGTTGCCGGGGTCGCTGTCGTGATCGTAAATTCTTCTTCAGGCAAGTGAACCCCTCACTTGCTCTGCATGCTATAAGTTATTAGTTTGTCAAATTATAGTTATATTGATATTATATTTACATTATAATTATTCTTACATTCTAATGTGTGACCGTCGTTATTTAATCATATTGAGTGGAACACATTCGGATTTAATATTACCTTTCTAGTACCGTGTATAACTTGTAGTGATTAAATCACACTTTAATTAATTGGGTAAAACCGATATTTCAATTGTGACATGTATATAATGCAAGAGTGTTCAATGCGAATCCTAAACCAAAATCTGAATGAAAATAGCTAAACTTATGATCGATAAAATCCCTTTACTGTTTATAATTATCGTGTAAAATTTGAATGCAAAATAACGTTGTTTCGCACAAGAAACGACGCCCCCAAAAGGCGACGTTGAATCTAGAATTCACCGCACATGCCATGTTCTAAAATCTATATTAAATTGAATACAACTCGCAACTTAATATTTTAGAGCTCGTATCGAAGCCAACAGATAAACCTACAGTATCCCATAGTTGATCTCTGAATTTTAATAAGTTGTAACGACGAAAAATGAGGCGATTCATGGCTCTTAACTGCAGTCCGGGGCAAGAATCTCCGCCTTTGCTTGTTTTAGAACGTACATATCTCACTGTTTAAATGCACAAGTGTACAGAACCATAAATGGAAACGTAGAGGATTGAATTATCCTTCCAACGACACTGGTCTCATTGCATTCCAGCGTCGTTTGATATTCATAACACTTTTTAAACCGTCGGTGTGTTCTGCAGTTTCATGCAGGAACAGAATGATTACCTTAACCTTAGACAGTGCATATCTCACTGCGTATAGAGGATATTATTGATCCGTCTAATAAGTTGGAAACAAAATAAATAAATCTAAATATCATCTAACTGTAGCGTCGCCTAATTATACTCCCAACATGGAGAAAAATGTGTTATGAAACGGACTTCCATTTCAGAAATTGGATTTTCAGCTGTATACACTTAAAATGGAATGACCATAACTCACAAATGTGAAATCTGATTGACTTGAAACCAATTTTAATGCTTAGATAAACAAGTATAATTCATATGCCTTTTATATTGTTTCATCAAATTATGCATGTGTGATTTTATATGATTTTTCTAATCCAACCAACACCGGTTGCTCATATGTATTCAGTAGTGCATTTACTGTATCCCCATCATTTTGCATGACTGTTATACCTTTGTAATTAGTGTTCATCTGCATCAATATCCTAGTGACCATGTTACATTACCAAGTGATAAATATTAGAGATTGAATTGTGGTAAGTACGTTAGTGTAAAAGAGTGATTGAATAGTGAAAGTGACACGTACTTGTACACAATCAGTGTAACCAATTAGTTATTACATTGTCGATGCCTATGGGACATATATAAGTGTAACTATAACTCATATGAGACGGGTATGGAAGCACTTATATTAGTGTCATAGGTAAGATATCGAGCACTGTCCATTTATCTTGAATACCAGTCGAGACATGCTTGATGGAGACCCTGTTTCCAGTTCTCGTGTAGACTTGTCATGGAGCAACTGGTATTTAGATTCACAGTCGGTGTTTGATGTAGACCGTGGGGTGTGGGATAGTTTTAGTGTGAGTTCGATCAACGGAATCTCAGGAGTCCCACTGCCCGCATATGTAGTGATTTCGGGTGTTGTACTGATAGTGTTTCTGATTCTTACTGATAGTGATTCGGGCCCGTGTTCCCTTTCCCCTGAGGTTTACCCTTAGGTTGGGGATACTTCTGTGGTGGTTGACGCTGACATTTGGACTAACGATAAGTTTAGTGACTTGGATATTGAGACTTAGAGATTGATTGCTTTAGTGACATGGACATGGCATTGATTACTGATCTGATACACCTGCTTTATCCTTACATGTTCCGGTTATTTTATGCTCACGTCATTACTCTATGTTACTGCTTCATATTTATCATCATTGCATATATTAAATATTTATATATATTTCTATTGTGTTGCTCTGACGACCTGAGTATGCATGCTCAGAATGAGAAGTGGACTTAGTTCGGATCAGGATCTGCCTTACCTTGAGGATACTGCGGACATCTAGATTAGCGATGCCAGTGCTGTCTTTTCCGTTGATTCTATCTGGTTAGTTTTACATATGTTTGATAGAATTAGTGACCGCATCTCTCATTACTTGTGCAATGATTACTGATTACCACGTAATGCTAGAAGTCGAAGTATGACTACGGCTGGATATTTCCTTGACTGTAGGAGCATGGCTGGCCTTGTCACCCTTCGTATTCCGTATTTTAAGAAGCAGGGCGTAACATGGTTTTGTTGGTATCAGAGCCATGTTGACTTGGAATGAGATTACAGTTTCTGACTAGGGATTGACAATTTAAGTCGTCCATTCTGTCTAGATTGTAAACTGGTTATTCTTGACTAGAATCCATATGGTTTGTCAAGCTACATTTTTTACTCCATCCGCTAGAGTTTTTGGTGACTTGGTAGAGTTATGTGATTGTAACTATGAACTGCAACATAGTTACAAGGCATCACTCTGCTTCAGTGACTTGGAATTCTACATTTGATTTCCGCTCGATTGAGTTTCATCTCACCACATATTCTTGTTTCGTTGTCAATTTTATATCTTATTTTGATTCTTGAATTTTAAACTGTCATCCGAAAATTTGTTATTTCGGAATCATGACTTCCCACGACTCTCTTTCCACTTCCGCTTTTCAGGATCACCCCGCCGAGATTTTGGATGTACTGCAAGGACTGAGAGAAGCCTAGGAGAGGACGAACGATCTTTTAGCTGAGGAGTTAAGGAAGCAGCTAGTTCGAGTACCAGGAAGAGCCTCGATCGTGAGGAAATCCCTGTCAGTAAAAGAGGAGGTGTACAGATGAAGAGCCTATTTGCCCCTCAGCTTGAGGAGCAGCAGAGGACCCAAGTATGCGGTTATTGCAAGAGACTGGGGCACTTTTGGAGAGACCGTCGCTGGGACAAGGGGCAGTGCTTGATTTGTGGGTCCAGCAAGTATCCGGTCAATGGTTGCCCTAGAAGGAAAGAGCTGCAAGGAGGAGATTCATCAACGCCCTCCACATCTGCTTGAGCGATTTGGTTGTTTTCATACTTTGAATTACGAGGACGGCACGGACCCAGCAAAGGATTCAAACTTGCCTTACTAGATCACAGGGATTTAGATATCGACACAGATTTATCACTTTTCTTGCTTTCCATAAAGACGTTATTTTATTGGATTAGTTGTTTCTTTTCGTTCAAATCTTGCATCCGTTGAACTCCTTGGTTTAAATACAAACAAAAAAAATTGTGAATTGTGACTAAGCACTTTTGTTTTCCTCACCTTCTCTAAGTACTCTACTATTTTCAAATTTTCATAGTTCTAATCTACATTGCATATTTTATTTTCTAGTCAGTTTTCCTACTATTGCTTTCCATGCTATCGTACTTTTATTATGAAGTTCCATTCTTCGTGCCTTTTGTTTTGATTTTTATCCGCTTTAATTACAGGATGTCATTTTGAGTCATTTGCTACTTTATATTTCTTTAATGTTTTATTGTTTATTATACTGTTATCTTTCATATTCATTTTGCTTGTTGGTGTTCTTTCGATTAACTTTCAAAATTCATATTATTAGCAGTTTGAGTTTTCTTTAAAATGAGTTTCCTATTTATTTTTTATACAGTATTCCCTTTACTTTGTTCATATGTATGCTAACTATCTTTTATTTTCGTATTTACGTTTACTTACGTATACTTGTGCTCCAATCGATTTAAATTTTCTATTTACTGTAATATAAATTATGGTTGTATTGTGTGCTAATACATTTTATTTACTTGTATATATATCATTATCTCGGTATTATCTTAGTTTCTTTCGTATTGTATTATCTCCGCACTTTTGCAAATATAGTTAGTCTTGGTCTTTACGTTAATTATTGAAATCTAGTTGTTTACTAGTCACCTATGTTTTCATTTTATTTTTCTTCTGTATTTTACCGTATGAGTATTCTCAATTTATTATATAATTGCTTGATTGGTAGTTTTATTAAGATAGTTTTGGTTTTTAAGGCCTATCAGCCAATCCTTCATTATTATTTATTGTTGTCACCCTATTTTAATTGTATTTGTATATATATAGTTTATCACTATTAATAGTTATGTCCTTATGTATGACTGTTCCTTTTAACTGCTCTTCTTATATATATATATATATATATATATATATATATATATATATATATATATAAATATTTGATTTTCATCTAGTCGCTTTTGCGTAAATCACTATGTAGTAGTGTTTGACCTTGTTGCTTTTCGCATGGCATCTTATAGCTTATCGTTTATTTTAAATTTCAAAGACGAAATTTTATATAACTGGGGTATGATGTAATACCCAGTTCCTTTTAAATAATTTCCGTATTTTTAAAACAAAAATTACTAATTTTTATTAACTTAAATATTTCTATTTCCTAAACCCAAACGCTTACCCTAGCCCCCTTAACCCGATCCGACACCCGACCCGAACTCCCCCTTCTCCTCCTTTTCTTTCCCGCCTCTCTCCCCTGTCTCCTATTTCCTTACGCCCGCGCCCGCGAGACCCGCTCCCAACTCCGCGCGACTCGTTCCTCCTCCTTCGCAACTGCCCGCACGACTACTCGCTCCTATGTCCGTGTCTCCCTCCAGCAACCCCGAGTCCGTGCCAAAAACCTCCTCTCTCTCTCTCCCCCTCTTTCTTTCCCTCCCAAACTCCTTCCTTCCTGTAACACCCGAGCCCAATACTACTATTTCTGCTACTGGTTGAGTGTTAGATAATACCCATTACATTTATCTTGCTTGTTTGGGTCTTACTGCAAAATTTTAACTGGCTAAGTCATTTTTGCATATAACAAATTTTAGCACCTAAAACAAAATTAAAAATATCTATCTTGGCCTACTCGTCACCCCTAGCCGCGTGGTAGCGTCCGTGCGTCGAGTTCTCATCCCGTTCGGTGAAACGGGTGAGTTTGGACGACTACGCGCGCGTACAGGTGTCCGACTTGGGGGCATGCTTTTTAATCATAAAACATTTCATTTTAAAATTTGGAACCCGCTTAAAATCCTACTAATTGAATTTCGAATTTTTGGACCCAACCCGGGCGCGATTTGGAAATATTTCATTTAGCGCCAAAATCACAAATCAATAAAATATTCTAAACCATAATATATTCATAATATTTTTTTACTGTTCGTTTAAAACTTCTGAAATCTTTTAAAATTTTTTCCTTTTCCACACCGTGGCCAATCACGGGGTTCTTAACCCCCGTGGGCCCCGCCTCTCTCTCTCTCTCTCTCTAATCTCTATCTCCCTCTCTCTCCTCTATATATATATTACCTCCTCTCCTTCTTCAAAACCACACGCAGAAGAAAACCCACGCGAGAACCCTAGCCGCCGCCTCCTCCGTCTCCACCAGAGCCCCAGCGCCGGCGCTAGCACCGCCGGGATCCCTGCCTCCTCAACCTCGCCACCTCCTTCCTCCTTCCCCACGTTCCCGTGCACCCTACGCCTAGCGCGGCCACCTGCACCCATCGCTGCTCGCCCGTCGCCGCCGCAACTCGTCGCCGACGACACCAGCACCTGCGCTACCGCCACCGCCGACCACCTCCTCTTCACCTGCGCACCAGACCCGACCACCTCCTCTCCCTCCTCACCTTCTTCCCTCCTCCAGCAACTGTAGCCCTAGCCTACCGCCGCAGCTTCCTCGCCGGCGTCCCACCGCCGTCGACCCCATCGCTGTCGCAACCTTTGCAATCCCGGTAAGCTTTCCTTCACATTCCTCCTTCCTTTTCCCCCTCTGGTTTGTCTATTGGCTGTACATGGGTTTCTAAACTTTTGTCGCTGTTTTGCATCTCGCCGGAATCCGACCGTGCCGACGACTTGACCCGACATTCCAGCGAGGTACCCAGATCCGCGTGGTCCCACTGTTCGTTGTTTGGGTTCGATCCGTGAACCGTGCGTCCGTCACGTGTTTTCCCGCCGACGTTGCGTTCCGTTTTCGTGTTCGTCGTTCCGTCGAGGCAAGTATCACTTGCTACATGCTATACTATACAATTATATATGTTTTGACTCGTAAAACCTGCAAAACTTAACTCGGAATAGTTATTTTCTCATTTGGTCGCAATATGACATATATCATATCACGGTTAACCTAAAATTACAATTTGCCACTTAAACCCTAATAATGAAGTTTACCCGTTAACCACATTTTACTGTTTATGGATGATAGCCTTTACACCGGTAGTTCTATTACAGTCAGATATGGAAGTAACGGTATTGCACTATTGTGATTAAATGAACTGCTTGTTGTTGTTTAGTTTATTACTTATTTCCTGCTGTTAATCCATGTTCGATTATACATCTGTTGTGAGCACACCCACGATATTGTTACATCTTGACCTTGCTTCACATGATATATATATACCGATGCACCTGACATGGTACCCTTTACTATCGACTTGACCTGATGTACCATGACCTGACCTGTTACCTGATCTCATGCCTAATGCCAACAAACCTGACATGGAGTCCTCATGGACCAAGCTTGTTGTCTATCCAAACAAACCTACTATTACCTGAACTTGTGTTGGCATTAGTTCTTGACCACTGAATACCTGACCTGACACCTATAACCTGTGGGTATGGGGAAATCAAAAGGGTAATTTAAAGTGTAACTTAAAAGGGTATTACTTGATCCGTGGTCCCGGGGGGTAACGGGACAGAGCCATTCGTGACTCTTACATTTTCCTGATCCGTGGTCCCGGGGGGCAACGGGACAGAACTATTATTGGTTCCCATCTTCCTGATCCGTGGTCCCTGGGGGTAACGGGACATATCCTTTGAGTTACATGGAGGATTACTCGAATTGATTTCAAAGACTTTAGGATAGAAAACCCGATAAGACAGTTTAGTTACCCACTGCACACTACCCTGCACTGCTTGTTTCATACTATTGCTTTATTCATGTTTATTTATGCATTGCCTATTACACTGTTCATATTATATTATTGGTTGACTTGACGCGCTGACGTCTGGGTTTTGCATGGCCCAGATCCTTTACCACTGTCGCTGTCCGAGCAGGAGTACTTCAGCCAGCAGGCTGAGTTGTGAGTCTTGTAGTGGTTAGTTTTATTTCCCGCATTTTATTTCCCGATATGAGCCCGCATTATGGGACATACTTTTCTATTATTGTATTGGATCATTTGCTTCCGCATTTATTTATCATCGACTCTTGTTATTCTGGATTTGGACATGTGTTTTAGATAGTTTTATCTTGTTCTTGATATCTCTACAGCCGTAATGTGACCGTGGATGGATACTTCCTACCCACAGGTAGCATGGTTGGCTATGTCACGTGCCCAATCTTGCGTACTCTGGGAAGCGGGGTGTGACATGGTTCTTTTGGTATCAGAGACATAGGTTAGTTGGGTTGATTCTTTTGTAGTTGGGTATTGTACCCGATACACGAATCAGAATACCCGTGCTTAGGAAACATGTCCTACCACCTTGACCGTTTACCATTCTTGAATCACATTCTTCCTGATTATATCGACGTGCAAACTTACTTTGCATGTCGACTCGAAAACCTGGTTTCTTGTTATCTCTAGGACTTAGGCGACTTGGGTGGAGTTAAGTAATTGTGGCTATGATACCGCGGCATAGTTACAATGCGGTACTCTATTTAAGTATCTTGGAGTTCTAGCCTTGATTTACATATTGAATCTATCATCATGCTAATGTTGGGTGTTTTGATTTCAGGAAAATGGCAGATAAGAATTTCAAGACGTATCAGAGGCGCGTGGATGAAGCCGCCATGTTGGGAGTGATACGTGGAATGTTGGAAAATCAAAAGAGGCATACTGAACTGATCCAGCAGCAGGCAGATTCATTTCAGGAAGGTTTGCAGGCCATTCGGCAGTCTGTAAACAACGCTGGAGCTAAACCAGTTGATCGGGTAGGGACCGTGGCAGATTTCAGACGTTTGGGTCCTACTACTTTCACTGGTCTGGAGGAGCCGTTGCCAGCCGAGCAGTGGCTAATTGACACGGAGAATTTGCTGATTGCGGCACAGATCCCAGAGGACAAAAGAGTTGATGTGGTGCGCATTCAACTAGTGGATTACGCCCGAGAGTGGTGGCTTGTGGAGGAGACCCGCTTGCCCAAACCGATCAAATGGGCGGATTTTTCTAAGAGTTTCCTGGAGAAATTCTTCCCGCGGACTGCACGGGAGGAAATGGAAGAGAAATTTATTGGGCTGAGGCAAAATGGAGCACCCGTGGATGTGCATGCAGCGGAATGGACGAGACTCAGCAGATTCGCTGGACCTTTAGTTGCCAACGATGCAGACAGGGCACGGAGGTTCATGCGCAGTTTGGATGTGGACATCCAGAGGCAGATTGTCTCCCTGGGTTTGACCACTTTCTCACAGGTTCTTACGGCAGCCCGGGAGCAACAGAGTTTATCGGGAATGAAAGGGAACCTGCAGCAGACAGCAGTTGCGGCCAGGAAGCCCGCATTCGTACCTAACCGAGATCAGGGGCGCAGAGGTATTCCAGTGGACCGTCGTGGTGTAGCACCCATGAAAAAGCCTGTGGTCGTTGATCGAAGAAAGAGCGTAATTTGTGACTACTGCCGTTTACCTGGGCACATGCAGAAGGATTGTCGAAGGAAGCTGGGACTTTGTTTGGTTTGTGGAGCGGCTGATCACGCAGTTGGTGCCTGTCCGTCGAAGCTTCGCACGAGAGATGATATACAGAAGCCTCCGCAGAGACCGTTCCAAGGGCAGAAACAGCTGACTCAGGGACCTAATCAGGCTCGAGCTTTCACCTTGACAGCTGAGGAAGCTAAGGCATCAGGAGAAGTGGTTTCAGGTACTTTACTCGTTCATGGTTTTCCCGCATTGGCATTATTTGATTCCGGTGCATCCCATTGCTTTATGTCATCCAAGTTTATAACTACACACTCGATTGCCTGCACGACCCTGTCCAGTTTTTGGGACATACACACTGGGAATGGGAAAATCATAGCTAGTAGGGAATGTAAAGATTGTACAGTTGTTGTGTGCGGACGGGAACTCTTTGCAGATTTCTTGGTAATAGATACGGGCAGCTATGAAGTTGTCTTGGGAATGGATTTTCTTGGCACTTTCCACGCCCACATTGACTGTAGGGCAAGGAAGGTAATTTTCCAGATTCCCGGACATCCTGAGTTTACTTTCACTGGGGGAAGCAGTTCTGTCGGGCCAGTCGAGTTTAGGGCTAGGCCGACAAACAGTGTTCTTGCAGCTATGGAAGTTAGTAGTAATGAAGAGCCGGCAGTTGTTCGCGACATTATAGACGTATTTGAAGATATCTCGGGCTTACCGCCGAAGCGAGACGTGGAGTTCGCGATTGACCTTATTCCTGGCGCAGCGCCAGTATCTAAAGCTTATTATCCAATGGCACCAGTGGAATTGGAAGAAGTTAAGAAGCAAGTCGCTGAATTGCTTGAAAAGGGTTGGATTCGAAGCAGCAACTCGCCTTGGGGAGCTCCAGTTCTTCTAGTAAAGAAGAAGGATGGCACTAGAAGGATGTGCATCGATTATAGAGAATTAAACCGGGTGACTATTAAGAACAAGTACCCGATCCCTCGTATTGGAGAACTTTTTGAGCAACTTAGTGGCGCAAGGGTATTCTCGAAACTGGATTTGCGATCCGGATATCATCAGGTCCGAGTGAAAGCAGAAGATATTTGCAAGACGGCGTTTCGAACTCGGTATGGACACTACGAGTATCTAGTGATGCCCTTCGGAGTAACTAACGCGCCGGCAATATTCATGGATTTGATGAACCGAATCTTTTCACCATTCTTGGACTAGTTTATTGTGGTATTCATTGACGATATTCTGGTTTACTCGAAGAGTTCGGAGGAGCATGCTGAGCATTTGAAGATCGCACTGCAGACATTGAGACAGGAGAAATTGTATGCGAAGATGAGTAAGTGCGAATTTTGGCTGGAAGAAGTGAAGTTTCTGGGGTATGTTGTGTCGGGCGACGGAATCGCCGTCGATCCCGAAAAGATTGCAGCAGTTCGAGATTGGCCTATTCCAAGAAATGTGGCTGAGATAAGAAGTTTCCTTGGTTTAGCCGGATACTACAGGAGATTTGTGGAGAACTTCGCTCGTTTAGCAGAACCGTTGACCAAGCTGACGCGCAAGGAAGTACCTTTTGTATGGACGGACAAATGTGCATTGGCTTTCGAGACATTGAAGCAGAAGTTGATAACCGCCCCTATCCTGACCGTACCAGACAATTCCGGAGGACTGGTGATTCACAGCGACGCATCTGGAAAAGGATTGGGATGTGTTTTGATGCAGAATGGGAAGGTTGTAGCGTATGCATCGAGACAATTAAAGACCCATGAGAAGAATTACCCGACTCATGACTTGGAGCTTGCGGCTGTGATCTTCGCCTTGAAGATTTGGAGACACTACCTTTTGGGTGAGAGAGTCGAAGGTTTTACAGATCACAAGAGTTTGAAGTATGTGTTCACTCAGAAAGAGTTGAACATGAGGCAACGTAGATGGTTGGAGCTGATGGTCGACTACGACCTTGATCTTAAGTACCATCCGGGAAAAGTTAACGTCGTGCCGGATGCGCTTAGTCGGTTACCAGCGATTCAGGTATTGACTTCGCAGAGGGAGATCATTGCGGATTTTCGAAGATTTGACTTGGAGGTTGTGCTACCACATTCTACGGGACAGTTGATGCAGTTGCAAGTACAGTCGTCCTTAGTTGAGAAGATTAAAGCGGCACAATCGCAGGACACTAGACTGCAAAAGTTTCGAGAGCAGGTTGAAGCCGGACTACGAACAGATTTACTGGTCCACGAAGATGGTTCGTTGAGGTATGGTAGCCGTGTGTGTGTGCCAAAGGGAGATGTGCGTGAAGAGCTTATGAAGGAGGCACACAGTTCAGCTTACTCTGTACATCCAGGAGGTACAAAGATGTACCGAGATATTCGACAGCATTTCTGGTAGGAAGGCATGAAACGGGAGATTGCTCGCTTCGTGGCTAAGTGCTTGGTATGTCAGCAAGTCAAGGCTGAACACCAAAGGGTTGCTGGTTTATTGCAACCACTTCCGATTCCTCAGTGGAAGTGGGAACATATAACCATGGATTTCGTGATGGCTTTACCGCGGAGTCTAAAAGGCAACAATGCGGTATGGGTAATTGTGGATCGGTTGACCAAGGCAGCTCACTTTATTCCTTTCCGGGTTGGTCAATCAACGGAGACTTTGGCAGAACGGTACATGCAGGAGATTGTAAGATTGCATGGCGTACCGATGAGTATTGTGTCCAATCGGGACACTCGGTTCTTATCACACTTCTGGAGGAGCTTACAGGAAAGTTTGGGGACTCGATTGAAGTTTAGCACAGCTTATCATCCTCAAACTGATGGTCAGTCAGAGAGAACGATCCAAACTCTTGAAGACATGTTGAGAGCATGCATGTTGGACTTCAAGGGTTCATGGGAGGATCATCTACACTTGGTGGAGTTTTCTTACAACAATAGTTTCCAAGCGACTATTCAGATGGCTCCGTTTGAAGCTTTGTATGGTCGTAAGTGCCGTTCACCCGTTTGTTGGGATGATGTTGGTGAACGAAGATTATTGGGACCAGATTTGGTGGTACAGACAGTTGAGAAAGTGAATACAATCAGAAAGCATATGAAGGCAGCCCAAGACAGACAGAAAAGTTGGGCTGACACGTCAAGAAGACCTCTAGAGTTCGCCATGGGTGATTTGGTATTCTTGAAGATATCACCGACTAGAGGAGTGATTCGTTTTGGGAGTCGAGGGAAGCTTAGTCCTCGATTCGTTGGACCCTTCGAGATATTGGAGCGTGTTGGAGAGGTAGCGTACCGTTTGGCGTTACCGCAGTCCTTGGCAGGTGTGCACGATGTGTTTCATGTATCTCAACTACGAAGGTATGTTCGAGATGAAACACACGTCTTGGATCATTCGGAGTTAACTGTACGGGAGGACCTAACTTTTGAGGAGCGACCGGTTGAAATCATGGATCGAAGGGAAAAGGTTCTTAAGAACAAGGTTATCCCCCTTGTACTAGTTTCTTGGGGTAATCGATCACATGGAGAATCCACGTGGGAGCGAGAAGACGAGATCCGGCAGAAGTTTCCTCACCTTTTCCCGTAGTTTTCTATCTTGTATTCTTGGAATTTCGAGGACGAAATTCTTTTGTAGTTGGGTATAATGTAACACCCGAGCCCAATACTACTATTTCTGCTACTGGTTGAGTGTTAGATATTACCCATTACATTTATCTTGCTTGTTTGGGTCTTACTGGAAAATTTTAACTGGCTAAGTCATTTTTGCATATAACAAATTTTAGCCCCTAAAACAAAATTAAAAATATCTATCTTGGCCTACTCGTCACCCCTAGCAGCGTGGTAGCGTCCGTGCGTCGAGTTCTCATCCCGTTCGGTGAAACGGGCGAGTTTGGACGACTACGCGCGCGTACAGGTGTCCGACTTGGGGGCATGCTTTTTAATCATAAAACATTTCATTTTAAAATTTGGAACCCGCTTAAAATCCTACTAATTGAATTTCGAATTTTTGGACCCAACCCGGGCGCGATTTGGAAATGTTTCATTTAGCGCCAAAATCACAAATCAATAAAATATTCTAAACCATAATATATTCATAATATTTTTTTACTGTTCGTTTAAAACTTCTGAAATCTTTTAAATTTTTTTCCTTTTCCACGCCCTGGCCAATCATGGGGTTCTTAACCCCCGTGGGCCCCGCCTCTCTTTCTCTCTCTCTAATCTCTATCTCTCTCTCTCTCTCTAATCTCTATCTCCCTCTCTCTCCTCTATATATATATTACCTCCTCTCCTTCTTCAAAACCACGCGCAGAAGAAAACCCACGCGAGAACCCTAGCCGCCGCCTCCTCCGTCGCCACTGGAGCCCCAGCGCCGGCGCTAGCACCGCCGGGATCCTTGCCTCCTCAACCTCGCCACCTCCTTCCTCCTTCCCCACGTCCCCGTGCACCCTACGCCTAGCCGCGGCCACCTGCACCCATCGCTGCTCGCCCGTCGCCGCCGCAACTCGTCGCCGACGACACCAGCACCTTCACCTGCGCCACCGCCGACCACCTCCTCTTCACCTGCGCACCAGACCCGACCACCTCCTCTCCCTCCTCACCTTCTTCCCTCCTCCAGCAACCGCAACCCTAGCCTACCGCCGCAGCTTCCTCGCCGGCGCCCCACCGCCGTCGACCCCATCGCTGTCGCAACCTTTGCAATCCCGGTAAGCTTTCCTTCACATTCCTCCTTCCTTTTCCCCCTCTGGTTTGTCTATTGGCTGTACATGGGTTTCTAAACTTTTGTCGCTGTTTTGCATCTCGCCGGAATCCGACCGTGCCGACGACTTGACCCGACATTCCAGCGAGGTACCCAGATCCGCGTGGTCCCACTGTTCGTTGTTTGGGTTCGATCCGTGAACCGTGCGTCCGTCACGTGTTTTCCCGCCGACGTTGCGTTCCGTTTTCGTGTTCGTCGTTCCGTCGAGGCAAGTATCACTTGCTACATGCTATACTATACAATTATATATGTTTTGACTCGTAAAACCTGCAAAACTTAACTCGGAATAGTTATTTTCTCATTTCGTCGCAATATGACATATATCATATCACGGTTAACCTAAAATTACAATTTGCCACTTAAACCCTAATAACGAAGTTTACCCGTTAACCACATTTTACTGTTTATGGATGATAGCCTTTACACCGGTAGTTCTATTACAGTCAGATATGGAAGTAACGGTATTGCACTATTGTGATTAAATGAACTGCTTATTGTTGTTTAGTTTATTACTTATTTCCTGCTGTTAATCCATGTTCGATTATACATCTGTTGTGAGCACACCCACGATATTGTTACATCTTGACCTTGCTTCACATGATATATATATACCGATGCACCTGACATGGTACCCTTTACTATCGACTTGACCTGATGTACCATGACCTGACTTGTTACCTGATCTCATGCCTAATGCCAACAAACCTGACATGGAGTCCTCATGGACCAAGCTTGTTGTCTATCCAGCGTAGTATCGAGTCTTTAGAGTCTCACACAGAGGGTTTCTTTGTATCAGGCAAAAGATGTAGAGGCCGTAAGGTTTTGCGGCAGGGTTTCGATCACATACGTGTACTTGTGCACGTATGATGTTCGGGCGGATAATACTAGTGGGCTTTGGTTTAAGCCGGATCTTAGTATTATATTGATGGATTATTTTCGTCTCTTTGTATTCGTATTTTTCGGAATACGGATATGGGTATGTATATACAGTGAGGGGTATTCTTGTAATTTGCTCAAGTATACTTCTAGAAGAAGACGCCTCATTTTGTATTTAATCTTTTGATTACAAGATAAATGAGGTGGATGTATGAGGTGGAGATTTACATTAAATGAAGCATGGATCTTAGGTGACTCATGAGGGTGACTCACCATGTGACTATTCAAGTATGCTTGATATTTTGCTTATGCATTATTGGATGCTTGAGATATTCACAGCTCTTAGCCATCTTCATTCTAATGTTCATTCTACACTTTCACTTCCTCAAGCTCCCCTTCTTCTTCCTATAACCCTAAATCTCTCATGTGTTGAGAATCCTAGGGTACTTAGAGGCATACTAATCCATCTACACTCTTTACATCATCTAGGACATCTAGTTTAGCGAACTAGATGCCGATGTTACCTCGGATTTGAGGTTAAAGCTCGGACTATAAACTTCCGGATGGATCGTCTTTGACTCGAGAAGGCCGACGAGGAGGTATCGGTCCAAACGATCCTTGGAGCTTATGACGAGGAGAAGGACATCGACAAGAAGACCCGAAGGACATGGTAACATGAGGTATAACTTCATCCGAGTAGTTAACCTCATACAATTTAGATAGTTAGGGTTTAGTATCGATCCTGGAGTTTAAGTCGGTGTTGTGAATCCCGTAAAAATCGTTTTTTACGTATTCCGCTTTCCTGCGAACCCGTGGGGTGCGCGACATTGACTTACAGTGGTATCAGAGCCTTCTAAACCTTTACTAGCTAGTTAGCAAGTAGTTAGAACTTCGATTGTTGGGAAAACACGAAAACGTAACTCTGAAACCCTCACTTGCTGTCGATTTTTAAAACTGTCAGAAATTTTTTTTCAGAGGCATGAAAATTGCAAGCAGGGTATTTTAAGAACACTGAAGAAAAACGAGTCACTGACTCGCCAAGACCACCGCGGAACCGCGGCGAATCGGTGCGATTCGCCGCCGTTCCACGGCCAAGTTGGTTTATTTTTCTTCCATGATTCTTATTATTGGTGTTATGTTTTCTGGTATATTTGGTTTCTACCCAGTATTATTTGTGTGTTGGTTTGTACTTGGGGTAGACACGGAAAATATATGTCGATCGAAATTCTAAAGTTATTAGCTATCGGGTTTTCTGTGTTTGGATATATGTGTTCGTAAACTTCCGCTAATTGCTATATGTCGGTTAGTTGAGGGTTACACATATCTGTGATGTTGATTTGTATATATGGATATGTTGGATCGTCGTGGATGAATAGCCAGGGATGTGAGAAGAGAGTTTCTTTCATTCAATGTAAATTGTAAAGTGATGCAATATTATTTTGCGGGGCACATCCGGGTTGAGGTTGTAGCCACCGTTGTATTATTTCTTTTACTGTTTTTGCTCCTAAGATAGACCCAAGGCGTGGTGCACAAACTACTGGGTTCTTTGAAGTGCCTAGTGGCCTAATCATTTTACTGAGGAAGGCTGCTTCACTTCGGGAATTTGGCGGGTAGTTTGCCGCACCCGTAGGGGTCTAGGGTAGGGTTGGCCATTCGTTACGACCGTGGAATCTGTCTTTCGTTACAGGTTTAAACGAAATGCGGAATTCCTGGTATATCTAATATGTTCATCTGTGATCTGAAATGCCTATTATTGCGTGAGACGAATGGATATATTATATATGTTATATAATAGACGTTGCTTATGTTTTGCATCAGCGCTAGTTCAGCCCCTGCTCTGGCATTAGTTAAGTAACCTACGGTGTTAGACAGGGCCCAGTGGCGAATACGGATGGCATAAGCGTGCGTGGTGTTTTCGTTTCTTTCTGCAATCGTAGGTGTAAATGATGCGACTGCATTATATGATTAATGCAAAGCAAATAAACCAAAGCTGAATCGTTGGAATAATTTCAAAACCACTCGGATTTTTCAAAATACAAACTTTTAAATGAGGAGCTTAAACTACTCCTTTAAAAGCTATCACGGTTCCTTCGATTAAATCAAGTTCATTACGTTTACGGTTTCGCCAAAACCATTCGTAGCCCTCTGTCATTTCATTTGGGTATTTGGTAGTATTCATGCTACGTATTTTGACATTCGCCAGGGCATAGTGATTGGTAGCTGTTGAATACTCATCTGTAGTATAGATATATGCGTTGGTTTGGGACAGTCGTACTACTATTTTGGCCTTCGTCAAGGGTGTTCCCACCAAAATTTCTGTGCAAAAGAACCCAAAGTATCAAATGGCAGCGATACGCTTAAGAAAATGCGAACCGGTATTTTACGGGCCATATTTTGACAAACTCCCAAATGAGAAATATCTAAATTCTGATGGTATCGAAAGCAACTCGAAAAATCCTTCGATTTGATATATTATGGGCTTCATAATTCATCCGAGATAAAAAGTTATGAGCAAATATGCTATGCATGTGTAATCTAAGGAAGAAAATGCGAACCAGTATTTTCCGGGCTATATATTGACAAACTCCCGAATGTGAAATAGTTAAATTCTGATGGTATCGAAAGTGTCTCGAAAAATCCTTCGATTTGATATATTATGGGTTTCATAATTCATCCGGGATCAAAAGTTATGAGACATCACGTGCCCACACGTGACCGGGAATCACGTGTCCATACGTGATCGGGCATCACGTGCAGACATGCGACCATTTACAGGCAAAGCCTGTAAGCACTGAATAAAATAAATAATTGAAAATACTTAATCAGTGGGGTCACGTGCCAACACGTGATAGGCCTTTAAATCCCCTGAAAAGAATTAAAAATATAAAACAGCAAGGAAAAACCCCAATGAGCCATCACGTGCTGACACGTGATGATTCCTGAGTTCTTTAAAGCAACATAATTAAATTCTGGTTAAAAAGCTTAAACAGTGGGGTCACGTGCCCACACGTGATAGGCATTTAAACCTTCTGAACTAATAGAATTAAATTCTAAATTAAACGAAATCAAAAACCCTAATATTTCCCTAGATCTTTCAAAACAAAAAGATTGTGCTCTGTAAAATGGAGCACCGTTGGATTAAAAATCCAAGGGTGATTAAAAATCACCAATTTATAGAAAGATTCTATACAAGAAAATATTTCCCTGAAATTTGCCAGGAATAACAGATAAAAGAACTTTTGGATTGAAAATCCAATGGTGAATAAAATTCACTGAGTGATCTAAAAGATCAGGTTGGTTACAAAAACAACCAAAATCTTTCAATGAAAGATTGACTAAACAAACTGATCCTTTTCTTTCTCCTATAAATAGGAGCCAAGAAGAGAAGAGGAGGGATTTTTTTTCTGGGGAGATAACAACAACAGAGAGAAAAAAGAGAGGAGAATTTAATTCTCAAGAGAGAAAAGAAGATCTCTTCAGAGAAAAGAAACCCTAGGTGAGAAAGGGGAAAGAGATCTAAGTTCCATAAAACAAAGAGAATTTAATTCTCAATTTAAGAGTTTAACTCTTCTGAATAAGAACTTAGTTCTTCCTTTGGTTGAAGATCTGCAGAAACAGATCTCCCCATAAGTTGAGAATTTAATTCTCATCGGGGAGATTCTACCATGCAGATCCAAAACTTAGAGGGAGAATTGAGTTTAAGGAATTTAATTCCCCCAAATTCATAGGAATTTAATTCCTCCAAATGAAACTAGGGTTTAACCCTATATGAGAATTTAATTCTCCCAAATTCATAGGAATTCAATTCCTCCAAATAAAACTAGGGTTTAACCCTACATAAGAATTTAATTCTTCCATATACATAGGAATTTAATTCCTCTAAACAAAATTAGGGTTTAACCCTACCAAAGAATTTAATTCTTAAAACAAGGGGCTTAAAACTCTCCATACACGTAAAGAAATCAGTAACCAACCTGGTCACGTGGCAACACGTGACCCTCCCTCTGAATGATCAAAAGAGAATGAACAAGACTAGATCACGTACCCCCACGTGCCCTTAAACAGACTCCTCAAAATGAGAAAGAACAAGTCTGGAGGAAATGCCTCACGTGCTCCTACGTGACCCCTAAACAGACTCCTCAAAATGACAAAGAAAAAGCTTAGAGGCAATGCCTCACGTGCTCCCATGTGACCCTCAAAATAAAAGAGAATAAAGCCAAAGGCAGTACTGATCTAGGGCGCCTCACATGTCCCCACGTGACCCCTGACAAACACCCATTTTCAAAAGAATAAAATAGGGGAAGACAGAGGAATTGATGCCCAACGCAGAGGCATTGTCACGTGTCCACACGTGATAATTTCAAAGACTAAAAGTGTTTAAACTTATTTGCAGATTTGAGGGTAAAATAAAGGAGGTTTGGCTCAATCCTCAGGCGCCTCACGTGACCCCACGTGACCACCCCATTTTTAGTATTTAACACTATTTTGAGCATTTTGTCCCCAGTGTTTAACATTGTTTTAAAGCGCATCACGTGGGAACACGTGATTGCCAAATATCTTCTAGTATTTAACACTATTTTAAAACTAATCTAGCCCAAATTGGCTAAATCTTCCAGAGGCAAGACTTCCCTTTGATTGAGCCTCAAATATATCCTTATCTTCCAAGATTGATCATCTAATATTACATATGAGTGCTCAGCACTCAATAAAAGATAAAGACATGGTAAGAACCCAGACTCATGTTTAGCATTGCTAAATAATGGGGGGTTGAACCCAGACAAATGTTCAACAGTCCAAACAAAGGTCCAACATCTTAAACCTAATTGGACTTAGCCCAACTTGGCCATAAGTCCTCAATTCAGATTTAACTGAGCCCATGTGCTCATAATCTAATTAATTGATCTTAGGCCCAAATTGGACTACAGATTTTCTAATCGGCATTGGTTCAAGGGTACATCTCTTCACTCCTTTGATATTTGTCGTTGTAATCCTTCAACGTCTTCAAAGAGGTGACGGGTCCCGATAACCAATCATTCCATGGACTATGGGTCCTTCAACTCATGAACTATGATGTCCTTAAACTTTATAGATTATGACGTTTTTAAACTACGGACTGTGGGGTCCTTAAGCCCATGGACTATGATGTCCTTAATCTCGGACTATGAGGTCTTTTAAACCCATGGACTATGATGTCCTTAAGCTTGGACCACCATGTCCTTAAACTGGTAATTGACCGCAAAGTCCCTAAACTAAAACAATAGAGCCCAAATGCTTTTTTGTTGGATCTAAATAATCATGTTAAGTAGATCTTAGTCTAAAATTAGACTAACGTATCCTTAACAAATGGTTAAGTTGACCTTAGTCTAAAATTAGACTAACGTGTCCTTAACAAACTGTTAAGTTGATCTTAGTCTAAAATTAGACTAAGGTATCCTTAACAAACTGTTGAGTAGATCTTAGTCTAAAATTAGACTAACGTATCCTCAACAAACGTTTAAGTCGATCTTAGTCTCAAATTAGATTAACGATCCTAAAACCCAAAACCAAATCTAAGAAGAATACGGATTTGGACTAATCTACGCTCTACGGGCGACGATATAAATTAGTCTCCGGATATAATCCACGGGCAACCAAAAACAAAACAAACACCCACTACACGAAGTGACCATCTGGAGAAGGAGAAAGTGGTTACCGCGATGCGGTAGCGTAATTAACTGCTGCAGGGAAGAGTGTCCCCACAATAAAAAACCCCTCAATTGAGGGGGAATATGACGAAGTCTGCTACATCGGTCGCATCCGTTTAAACCTTAGATACACGGTATCATAAATCAACTTGACATATTCGGAGAGGTGGACGGATAGCACCAATTAGCATCTGCCCCGAATTCAGGAAAGACGGACCTACGCGGTCGCGTCTCTGTGTTCGGCGGGGAACAGATTCTGGCACGCCCGGTGGGACCTTTTCCTCTTTCCACTCCATACTTCGTGTGTCGTGTTTGCGAATGAATCGCGGTTTGCTATGGTTGCCTGTGGATTCGAGGTACTAAGATTTGGTGTCTTGCTCCGTGCAGAAAATAGAAGATCAATGGTTTCAAACTGCACTAACTGTAACTGCAACTCTCGCTCCGTCCCGTCCTGAGGAGTGACTTACGAGCCCCAAGCGGCCTCCCTTTTCACAATGCCAGTGGAGTAAGTAACTCAAGACACCACCGTGCTATTCTTTGGGACTATTATCCTACCGATGAGCTTCAATTCCCCGCTGCTGTCGCAAGAATCCCCAAAGAAATCGGTCTTTGATCGACTTACCTCTACCGCGGCCCCTCTCAACGGGTCGCCCAACTCCACTGCCTCAGTTTTAAACAGACTGGTCCAAAGCTCCAACGGGCCCATGAAGAAGCCCGCAATACCAGAAGGGGTTATCCCGAAAAAGATATCTGTTCCTGGTTCTGAAGTCGTCATAGCGGCTTCTCCTGCCAAAGGGCCGGTCTTCACAAGACTGGCCGTTTCAACTCCGACTCCATGTGAACTCATGAGGGATGTTTCCCCTGTTCGAAAGTTAGCCTTCGCAAGACTGACTGCCCCATCTCAGCGAGCATCTGTCTTTGACAGGATGGCGCCAACAACAGACTCTCATCAGAACAGGGGGCACGGAAAAGCTGATCCAACAGCGGAGGTGATCCCATCCGCACGACATGCTCGACCTCGCCACTGGCGCCGAGTGAGGAAAGCTGGAGGAAATTCCCATTCTGGACTGACTCCGCCGGCTCCAATGGTGGAAGTTGATGCTGCTGTTCCAACTGGGAACAACTTTGAACCACTAAGGAGGGTGCGTAAGAACTCTCCGACTGCTGTGCTGAAAAGATCTCCTCCACCAATGGAGAACGTTACAAAGGAGAAGCCGGAGCAGCCCCCTCAGCGGCTGTCCTCTAAAATTTATAAAGTTTGGCGATAGGTCCAGGACTCCGTGATAGATCAAGACTATCCCCGCCGACAGAAAAAGATGAAGGTTTGGTAAGAAGAGAACCACCCTGTCAAGCCTCAGAAGGTGACAGCTACTTGGGTGCCTACTTCAATGGCCCCCTCAACTTTGACCGCTCATAAGAGGAGAAAGCTGGAGAAGATTCCCGTGTCTGCGACAAATGTCAAAGGCACTGAGCCTAAACGCCCTAAGTCCGGGGGCATGGTGGTTCATACCGTCTATATGGCATCCGGAAAAGAGGATAGTCGTATCTCCACAGGTCATCGACCGCTTACGCGATCAGTAACAAGGGCCCGGGAGCAACAACAGAAGCTCCAGGAAATGTTGACGCAGATAGCCGTACTAACAGGGCCAAAAGAAAGATCGGAAACGTCATCAGAGCAGCGCCGTGAGCAGGAAACTGATGCCGAATTCCTTCGGAGAATGCTTGAGAAGAAGGACAAGGAGGCCGCGGAACAAGCGGACAATATAAAGCAAATGACCCTTCTATTCCATGATATGGTCGGGATGATATTACAGCCGGATCCTCCAGCTGAAGATCCTCCGATTATCCTCGAAGACGACCGAGCGGAGACATCAAACCCTCTTTCGGCTTGTTCAGCAGCCAAAGAGGAGACCATCTCAAAAGTTGCCTTAGATGATTACATCGCTCAGTAGATACGAGTCCATCAGGCGAATGAAGCGGCTGGGCAAATTGTTAAGACTGGACGACCCTATCCGGGCTGGTATGACCAAATAAGGTACCCGCCGGGATATACGATCCCTAAATTCCATGTATATAAAGGGACGGGCAATCCCCACCAGCATGTCGCCCAGTTCAGGGCTCTATATAGCAACACTGGAGGTGACGATAAACTGCTACTTCGCCAGTTCATCGGCAGCTTGTCGGAGACAGTGTTTGAATGGTACTCTGAACTCCCGAATGACTTTATCACGACATTTGCAGAGATGGAGTTGCTATTCACCCAGCGTTTTGCAAGCGCTAGCGAACGCACCCCAATCACGGCATTGATCAATGCCAGGGTGAAGCCGGGAGAAAATTGGGTCCAGTACGCGATACAGTGGCGGAATCTATGGTCGAAGTGCGAACAACGCATCGAAGAGACACCTGCGGTAGGCATGTTCGTGGGTACTCTCGACCCTCATGCGACCATATCCCAATTCATGATGTTCTTCAAGCCGACAACCTGCTAGGCCTTGATTGAAAAGCTGGCCCAAATGGACCAGATGGGCCATAGGCCTTCCTCTTCAAAGACGGAGCCTTGGAATGAAAAGGGCAAAGGGAAAGCAACCTTCGTCGCCAACGCTCAACAACAACCGAGTGGCCCGAGACCGGTTGTTCGCCAAAGCAACAAGCGGCAATCCCTCGATGAGAAGTTGAGACGTCCTTACTCATTTCCCTAGGATAAAACAAGGAAACTGTTTGAACTGGCAGTGCGCAATTGGCTCATCACTCTACAGGAGTCGAGACACCCAATGCGACCGAACGACGTCAACGATCCTAATTACTGCCCCTACCACCGAGTATTGGGCCATCCGATCGAAAACTGCTACGTCTTCAAAAACTGGGTTGAAGACCAATTCCAATAGGGTAAGTTCGTGCTATCCGAAAACTGGAAGGTGAATCCGCCACAACAGCATACTCCTAAAAGGGTGGACACACCGGGGGCATCGTGGTCTTTTACAGAAGAATCTCCATGTGAGGTCGCTTTTTCAGTCAAAACTAAAAGAATGCTGAAAGATCTTCAAATATGTCCGGCGGTCAGGTGGAAAAACCCGCAAGAGCCGGAGATCATCGACGGGATGCTGAAACCACGCCCAACATCGGGAATTAATACCAATGGGCAAAACACCCAGGCACATCCGTCACAGTCTTCGAAGAAAAAGAAGAAGATCAAAAAGCCCGCACAGTCTAACGACAAGCACACGGATCTGCAAAAGCATATTGACGCGCTGGAAGAATACAACCAGAGGGCGCGAACCCCAGTCACGCTTCAAGAGTTTCTCAATCACATCCTTGAGAATGAAGATAACGACAATGATGAGGGAGACGACTTTTCAGAAGAATCCGAAGATTATGTGGCAAGTTGCCACATGATCGCTCATTTGTCGCTAAGTAACAAAGCAGCTCACTCGGCATTAGAAGATAACGTAGAAGAGCTGGGGGCAGGAGCGGTGCCAAAACCCTTGGATTATGTGACAAGGTCTATCAAGGAGAAACCTACTTGTTCATAAAGCATCCGGTGAAACTTTTCCTCAAAGCTACAGCGGACCGAAACGTCCCTAAACTAACGATGGACCACTATGTCCTAAAAATGGCTAATGATCGAAATGTCTCTAAACTACTACAAACCCGCGGCATCCCCAGGCTGACATGGTAAAAAAAAGGGTACGTCCATAAGCGAAATGGGAAAGATGAAAACCCGAAAGGGGTCCGTGACTAAAAACAGCAGGTCTACCGGCGAGTTTTGTGAAAACCTGAAAGGGCGCAATCTCGTCAAAAGAAACTTTCAAGGTCCTCTCGACCTTGTGAGGAGAAATACGTGCGTGAGATCCTTACGACTCACAAGGGAGCAACACACTTAGGGATCCCCACAATTCCTAAGGAGAAATTACACTTGCTAGATCCTCACGACTTATAAGGAGAACCTCTTATGAGACCCTCACGGCTTATAAGATTCAAAAGCCTTAAGCTACAAGGATCTGAACCTGTTCTTAAGCCATCACAACATTCAGCATTGTCTTACAAGCGGTTCAATATTGACCCTTGTATACAATCCACGGGCACGAATGAACATTTCCCTAACAGAGTCCTACCAGCGACTGGGGATATACTCATACGGTGAACGACCCTTGTAAGTCCTCTCGACTTATAAGGAGAAAACACTCTTGTAAGATTCTTACGACTTGTAAGAGAACACTGTCATGCCCCGCTTCCCAGAGTACGCTAAGATGGGCACGTGACATAGCCAACCATGCTACCCGTGGATAGGAAAAATCCCTCCACAGTCACATTACGGCTGTAGAGATATCAATAACAGGAAAGTAAACTAAACTATCTAGTACATGTCCATAAGACAGAATAAATAAGTCAAGAAATAATATAATATGCGGAAGCAAAAGATCAAATAAACACCTGGAAAGTAAGACTGGATACCAACAGGATCCTCACTGCTCGGTCTAGCAGCGGCAGTACTCCTAATCAGCCTACGACAAAGGTAGAGGATCTGGGCCATGCAAAACCCAGACGTCAACGCGTCATAACATCAAGCAATAATATAAAAACAGGGTAGCGAGATATGCAAGTATGATCATAAATGGTAAAGCAGGTGTAACAGCAATATAAATCAGGGCAGTAAAGGGTAGTGTGCAGTGAGTAATCTAAACTGGTCTAATGGTTTAACTACTCTCAAGTCTTTGAAATCAATTCGATGAATCATTGATGTAACTCAATAGTATCCCGTGCGTGCCCGGGATCACGGTGAAGATTCTCGGGCTGAAACCGAGACATGCCGCTAGGCACTAAAAATGAAAAGGGGTAATGATGAATGATGTCCATGGCATCATCCCAAGGCTGGCCTAGCCTCTAAAAAGGTAGTGGATAACGATGGATGATGTCAGCAGTATCATCCCAAGGCTGGCCTAACCTCTAAAACTGATCAGTAAAGGTAGAGAACTATCGAGTTACAAGTCAGGTTTCATCATTGATTTCCCCATACCCCCAAGTCATATGTGTTCAAGTCAGGTATTAAATAATCTGGAGCCAATGCCAACACAGAATCAGGAAGGTACAGGTTTGTCTGGATAGACAACAGGAACTGTCCGTAAGGACAACAGGTCAGGTTTGTTGGCATTAGACACAAGATCAAGTAACAGGTAAAGGCATGGTACATCAGGTCAGGTCAAGTAATGTATATAGGTATCATGTCATGTCAAGAGTTGCACGGTACCATGCCGTGTCAAGTAATAGGTGTAACAAGTCATGTCAGGGTGTACAAGATGTCATCTGGGTGCTCATAATCAAACTAGCATAAGCATGGGTATACAAAACAAGCATGTGTACTAATAGAACAATAAACTGGAACATGTAATATGATATGCAAATAGGTACAGATTAAACTATATGGATGTATGGTTATCGATTAGGGTTAGGGTTATGGTTCCAACTTAAGTATCATACACTTAAATGAATATGGAATTGTTAAAAATCTCGTTATCATGGGTTAAATGATCTGGAAATGCAATTATATCTAAAATAGGTTACATGAATGCAAACGGGTGTCCGGTGGGGTAAAACTATTTAAAGGTACTATGGGCTATGCAGATAATTATTAAGTAATTTAAACACGGATGTGGGAACTATGTATGGTAAACTAAAATGCAACGGGTATATTTCAAGTTTTAAATCTAAAAGATATAAACGGAACATCGAACTGTTAAATTGGAACACGTGACTTTAGATTCGATCTATAGGTTTAATATGCAAATAAATAGTTATAAAATCATATAGATAGCATGTATCAAGTTTTACTTGCCTTGATCGGATCACGATACGGGATGCGCACACAACGTCCAATGTCGGCAAATGTTGTAACATCCACACGCGCACACGGGAAGGTCCAGGCACCTCAAGAAGTTAACCACGCACATAGGGGACGTCCACAGAGTCGCCCGGATCAGCGGCCGCGAGCACGGCTCCGGCGACGGTCGGAAACCGAGAATGTAGAAAGAGAAGAAGAAGTTGTAGGAGAAGAAGAAGAAGAATGGAGGGTTTGGGGTTGTGGTTTTGGCTTGGTTTGGTTCTGGGACAGAGGATAAGACAACGAGGTCAGGGTAATCATTTGCGATGAGGGGTGCCGGCGTCGGGGTGTAACGACAAGGCGGCAGGATTCTTGGGTTGTGGGTGTTGGGCTTGTAGGGTGTTCTCGTGTCTGCAGAGGTTTGTGGGCAGGTCGAGAGAGTTGAAAGGGGAGGCGAGGAGACGGAGGTGGTGACGACGGCGAGTTGCCTGCGATCAGCGGTGAAGGAGATGGATGTAATGGGTTTCTTGGGTTAGCTCGGGTCGTCGGTGATTGGAGAGAGGTGAGGGAGATGAAGAAGGTGAGTGTGTGGAGATGGTGAGGGGAGGTCGTCGACGAGGCTAGGGCTCAGGCGTAGGTAGGGTTTCTGTGGGTTCTCGGGTGATGGGTTCGTCGGGGCTGCAGGTGTAGGTGATGGTGGTGTCGGGGTTGGAAAGAGGTGAGGAGAAGGAAGAGGTTGAGGCTAAGACGTCGGGGTGATGGGGATGAAGGCGAGGAGGTCGGCGGCATGAGGCGAGAGAAGGTCGGCGCGTGGGTTAGGGCGGCAGCGAAAAGAAGAAGAAGAAGACGGAGAGAGAGAGAGACGTGCTGATTTTGAGAGGTTAGGATTTTTAGGGTTTAATATTAAAAATAAATATATACATATAGGTGTGCAGAGAGAGAGAGACGTGCTGATTTGTAAATATAAAATATATTTTTTCGTTTAAAAATCTTATATAAACAGTTATATATGAATTAGAATATTTTTTTGGTTAAAGAAACTTTAAAATGAAATAAAGATTATAAAATTATAATATTAGTCCGTTTTAAGATTTTGGCAAATACAAACTTACTCCAAAATATGCTCGGGTCGGGTCTAAAAATTCAGATTTAAAATATTAAAAATATATGCGACTTCCAAATTTCAAAATGAAAGCCCAGTTAAAGAAAATTCATACCCCCAAGAACGGATGCACGTACGTGCGCGTAGCCATCTAAACACGTCCGTTTCACTGAACGAGACGAGAACAAGACGCGCGGAAGCCACCACGGGTTAGGGGTATCATGCAGGCTATGAAATGCAATTTTAATTTATTTTACAAGACCTAAAATGTTATATGATAAAAGATGCGATACTAGATAAATTACCAGTATGTACTAAACATGAGACGCACGTGTCCATGCAACAAGTCAAGGTAATCTATAAATAAGAATCAAACAGGTTCAAGCAAGCGGGTCGGGTCGAATGCAATGTAAAGTGTAAAATACCATTCGCACCCAAACACGAAAGATCAATAAAATGCCACAGATAAAGAAATACGGGAACTGAAATCGGTATAAATGAACTAGGGTGTTACAAACACATACTTAGGAATCCTCACGATTCCTAAGGAGAAAATGCACCTACGAGATCCTCACGACTCGTAGAGAGAAACACCTTTATGAGAACCTTACGGCTCGTAAAGTTAAAAGCTTTAGTCGACAGGATCCTAATCCTGTTTACTAAGCCACCTTTGTTCGACATCGACAAAGGCAAATGATGATTCACACCTGGCAATATTCCAGTTATAGCGATGCTGATGCCTAAATCGGTATCAAATCCCAAAACTCGCAGCGAAAAGCCATCGAGCCACAAATGCATATGAAATAGCCGAAATGATGGGGCAACTTGCAACAAAATCAGCAAGTAAAAATGTATGCATACAAAATAGCCGAAATGGTTGGGTAACTCGCAATAAAAAGCAGCGAGTAAATAAAAACAAATAGCCGAAATGATTGGGCACTGCGAAAAATAGCCGAAATGATTGGGCAATCGCGACTTTCGCCATATAAAAAGTTGAAATGATAGAGCATCGCGGAAAGAAAAATATAAAAAATGAAACTTTTGGCCCTGCAGATGAGGTCACATTGACCCCTGTATACAATCCATGGGCACAAACAATAAGGGAACCATATCGTCCCACCAGGCTTCGTCGAAGCGAAGCCAAATCTCGACGGTTTATAGACAACCTAGAGGCAATCTTGACATTCGTCGCAATATTGCAGACACAATGTCAATAAACGAAGCGAAGGAAGATCCCTAGCTTCAGGGCCTCGACGTCAACTTCGACAACTTAGAGATCAACACCGGCGTTCTTCCTCCCTCCAATCGGATACAGACGCAACGTCAACAAATGGAGCCATGGCAAAGTCCCTAGTTCCAAATCTTGACGGTTCACAGACAACCTAGAGACTACCCTGAAACCATGGCAAAGTCCCCTAGTTCCAAATCTCGATGGTTCACAAACAGCCTAGAGATCACCAACGGCGTTTCTCCTGACTCAAACCAGATGCAGACATGACGTCAACAACCGACCTCAGAGTCGCAACGAAGCGGAGCCATGGCAAAGTCCCTAGTTCAAAATCTCAATGGCCACATCTACGGCCCGAAGACCAACAACGGTGTGCTTCCTCATTCCAGCAGGACACAGATGCGACACCAACAACGGAGCCATGGCAGAGTCCCTAGTTCCAGGTCCCAACGGTTCACCAACAACCTAGAGACTACCTCGACGTTCGTCTCGATACAGCAGACGCGATGTCACCCCAGCATTCTTCTTCCAACAAGATGCAGACGCGACACCAACAGCGGAGCCATGGCAAAGTCCCTAGTTCCAAGCCTCGACGGTTCACCAACATCCTAGAGACAACCGTGACATTCGTCTCGATACAGCAGACGCAATGCCAGTAAACGAAGTAAAGGCAATATTCCTAGCTTCAGGGTCTTGATGGAAACTCATATAAAACCTGAAATACTATCGGAGATCATCCCACACCAGCGCGGAGTGGTTATGACTCGTCGGGGCTCCCAAACTGAGCCTAACCTCAAGTAGAAAGCGACATGGAATATCCTTAACGCTTGCCCTTTCGATGGAATATTACCTGGAAGATTGCTTGAAGATATCTTGTCCAGCTCCCGAAGGGATCAGAGACACGACGGTCGCAAGGCTACTCAAACAGCAAAATTGTGCATCGAGGAATACACCAGCCAACGCGACGGTGCGACGGGTAGAAAACCCTAGTACCACAGACCCTAACAGACTTCTATTAGCAGGAGTTAACTGTGACATTAGAAAACCCTTGCGATAACTTCTTGATTCTTCTCAACCCCAGGGAAATCAGTGTCCTTGGCAAATACCTCGATTCAGGGAAATCAACGTCCTTGACGAGAGCATCTCGATTCGCATCGACCCGCAGAGAAATCAGTGTCTTTGCAGAAATACTTCAATTCGTTTCAACCCCAGGGAAATCAGTGTCCTTGGCAACCTCCTCGATCAGGGAAATCAGCGTCCTTGACGAGAGAATCTCGATTCTCATCGACTCGCAGAGAAATCAGCGTCTTTGCAGGAATACCTCGATTCGTCTCAACCCCAAGGGAAATCAGTGTCCTTGGCAAAAACCTCGATTCAGGGAAATCAACGTCCTTGACGAGAGAATCTCGATTTGCATCGACCCGTAGAGAAATCAGCGTCTTTGCAGGAATACCTCGATTCGTTTCAACTCCGAGGAAATCAGTGTCCTTGGCGAAAACCTCGTTTTAGGGAAATCAGCGTCCTTGACGAGAGCATCTCGATTCGCATTGACCCGCAGAGAAATCAGCGTCTTTGCAGGAATACCCCGATTCGTTTCAACTCTGAGGAAATCAGTGTCCTTAGCAAAAACCTCGATTCAGGGAAATCAGCGTCCTTGACGAGAGCATCTCGATTCGCATCGCCCCGCAGAGAAATCAACGTCTTTGCAGGAATACCTCGATTCGTTTCAACTCCGAGGAAACCAGTGTCTTTGGCAAAAACCTTGATTCAGGGAAATCAGCGTCCTTGACGAGAGCATCTCGATTCGCGTCAAACCACAAGGAAATCAGCATCTTTGCAGGAATATCTCGATTCGTTTCAACTCCGTGGAAATCAATGTCCTTGGCAAAACCTCGATTCAGGGAAATCGGCGTCCTTGACGAGAGCATCTCGATTCGCATCGACCTGCAGAGAAATCAACGTCTTTGCAGGAATACCTCGATTCGTTTCAACTCCGAAGAAATCAGTTTCCTTAGCAAAAACCTCGATTCAGGGAAATCAGCGTCCTTGACTAGAGCATTTCGATTCACATCGACCCGTAGAGAAATCAGCGTCTTTGCAGGAATACCTCGATTCGTTTCAAATCCAAGGAAATCAGTGTCCTTGGCAAAAACCTCGATTCAGGGAAATCAGCGTCCTTGACGAGAGCATCTCGATTCGCGTCGACCCGTAAGAAAATCAGCGTCTTTGCAGGAATACCTTGATTCGTTTCAACTCCGAAGAAATCAGTGTCTTTGGCAAAAACCTCGATTCAGGGAAATCAGCGTCCTTGGTGAGAGCATCTCGATTCGCGTCGACCCGCAAGGAAACCGGTGTCTTTGCAGGAATACCTCGATTCGTCCTAACTCCGAGGAAATCTGTGTCCTTGGCAAAACCTCTATTCAGGGAAATCAACATCCTTGACGAGAGCACCTCGATTCGCTTCGACCCGCAGAGAAATCAGCGTCTTTGCACGAATACATCGATTTATTTCAACTCCGAGGAAATCAGTGTCCTTGACAAAAATCTCGATTCATGAAAATCAGCGTCCTTGACGAGAGCATCTCGATTCGCATCGACCCACAGAGAAATCAGCGTCTTTGCAGGAATACCTCGATTCGTTTCAACTCCGAGGAAATCAGTGTGCTTGGAAAAAACCTCGATTCAGAAAAATCAGCGTCCTTGACGAGAGCACCTCGATTAGCGTCGACCCGCAAAGAAATCAGTGCCTTTGCAGGAATATCTCGATTCGTTTCGACTCCAGGGAAATCAGTGTCCTTAGCAGAACCTCGATTCAGGGAAATCAGCGTCCTTGGCGAGAGCATTTCGATTTGCGTCGACCCGCAAGGAAATCAGTGTCTTTGCAGGAATACCTCGATTCGTTTCAACTCCGAGGAAATCAGTGTTCTTGGCAAAAACCTCGATTCAGGCAAATCAGCGTCCTTGACGAGAGCATCTCGATTCGCGTCGACCCACAGAGAAATCAGCGTCTTTGCAGAAATACCTTGATTTGTCTCAACCCTAGGGAAATCAGTGTCCTTGGCAAAAACCTCGATTCAAGAAAATCAGCGTCCTTGACGAGAGCATCTCGATTCGCGTCAACCCGCAGAGAAATCAGTGTTTTTGCAGGAATACATTGATTCGTCACAACTCCGAGGAAATCAGTGTCCTTGGGAAAAACCTCGATTCAGGGAAATCAGCGTCCTTGACGAGAGCATCTCGATTTGCGTCGACCCGCAGAGAAATCACCGTCCTTGCAGGAATACCTCGATTCGTTTCAACTCCGAGGAAATTAGTGTCCTTGGCAAAAACCTCGATTCAGGGAAATCAACGTCCTTGACGAGAGCACCTCGATTCGCGTCGACACGCAGAGAAATCAGCGTCTTTGCAGGAATATCTCGATTCGTCTCAACTCTGAGGAAATCAGTGTCCTTGGCAAATACCTCGATTCAGGGAAATTAGCGTCCTTGACGAGAACATCTCGATTCGCGCCGACCCGCAGAGAAATCAGTGTCTCTGCAGGAATATACAATGTCAACAAAGCGGAGCCACGACAAAGTTCCCAGTTCCATGACTCGGCGGTGCACAGACAGCCTAAAATCAACCCTCGACCTCCCTGTTGAAGCAATGCTTTGACTCGGGAGTAGGTAACTCATCAATCAGTTACGAGTCCTCTCGACTTGTAAGGAAGAAAATTCTCTTGTGAGATCCTTACAACTCTCAAAAGAAAACACACTTAGGAATTCTCACGATTCCTAAGGAGAAAATACACCTACGAGATCCTCTCGACTCGTAGAGAGAAAAAAAATTTAGGAGACCCTCACGGCTCATAAAGTTGAAAAGTCTTAGGTAGCAGATCTGAACCTGTTTCCTAAGTCATCGCTTCTTATCTCGATTCAGGGAAATCAACGTCCTTGGCGAGAACCTCTCGATTCGTTTTGACCTGCAAGGAAATCAGTGTCTTTGCGAGAATCTCTCGATTCGTCTCAACTTGCGGGGAAATTAGTGTCCCTACGCATAAAGAAAATTCTCTTTTGGGATCCTTACGATTCTCAAGAGAAAACGCACTTATGAGTCCTCACGACTCCTAAGGAGAAAAGACACCTACGAGATCCTCACGACTCGCAGGGAGAAAAGCCTTTGTGAGACCCTCACGGCTCATAAAATTGGAAAATCTTAGGCAACAGATCCTAACCCTGTTTCCTAAACCATTGCTACCTTATAAAGAGTTCAAGATGAACTGTTATCTACCATATATGGGCCACACTTGCCAAAGCTACATGCCACTGAAATGGGGAAGTTACTCATGAGCATATAAACTACTTCATTCCAGAGTAAAACATAAAGAAATAGAAGGGTGCGGCTCATGGAGCTGAGCGTTTAGAACTATATCCCTCAAGAGTCAAAATTTGAGTCAATGATAAATGACGACGCTTGTTTCCGCTCGTGATCTTTTCAGATCAAGATTCTGAAAATTATATACCAACCCGAAACTGGTCATACGCTATGAATAACTCTGCACTACTTCATCCACATACATACTTATGTTGGCAAAGTAGTGGGGGGCATTTGTTCCCGCCAAAAATTTCCGCGCAAAAGAGCCCAAGGTATCAAATGGCAGCGATACGCTTAAGAAAATGCGAACCAGTATTTTACGGGCTATATTTTGACAAACTTCCGAACGAGAAACAGCTAAATTCTGATGGTATCGAAAGCACCTCGAAAACTCCTTCGATTTGATATATTATGGGCCTCATAATTCATCCGGAATCAAAAGTTATGAGTAAATATAATATGCACGTGTAATCTAAGAAAGAAAATGCCAACCAGTATTTTCCGGGCTATATGTTGACAAACTCCCGAATGTGAAACAGCTAAATTCTAATGGTATTGAAAGTGCCTCAAAAAATCCTTCGATTTGATATATTATGGGCCTCATAACTCATCCGGGATCAAAAATTATGAGATATCACGTGCCCACACGTGACCGAGCATCACGTGCAGACACGTGACCATTTACAGGCAAAACCTGTAGGCGCTGAATAAAATAAATAATTGAAAATAATTAATTATTAGGGTCACGTGCCAACACGTGATGGGCCTTTAAACCCCCTGAAAAGAATTAAAATATAATAAAACAGCTAGGAAAAACCCCAATGGGACATCACGTGCTGACACGTGATGATTCCTGAGTTCTTTAAAACAACAGAATTAAATTCTGGTTAAAAAGCTTAAACAGTGGGGTCACGTGCCCACACATGATAGGCATTTAAGCCTTCTGAACCAATAGAATTAAATTCTAAATTAAAGGAAATCAAAAACCCTAATATTTTCCTAAATCTTTCCTAACAAAAAGATTGTGCTCTGTAAAATGGAGCACCGTTGGATTAAAAATCTAATGGTGATTAAAATTTACCAATGTATAGAAAGATTCTATACAAGGAAAGATTTCCCTGAAATTTGCCAGGAATAACAGATAAAAGATCTTTTAGATTAAAAATCCAACGGTGAATAAAATTCACTAAGTGATCTAAAAGATCAGGTTGGTTACAAAAACAACCAAAATCTTTCAATGAAAGATTGACTAAACAAACCGATCCTTTTCTTTCTCCTATAAATAGGAGCCAAGAAGAGAAGATGATGGATTTTTTTTCTGGGGAGATAACAACAACAGAGAGAGAAAAGAGAGAAGAATTTAATTCTCAAGAGAGAAAAGAAGATCTCTTCAGAGAAAAGAAACCCTAGGTGAGAAAGGGAAAAGAGATCCAAGTTCCATAAAACTAACATAATTTAATTCTCAATTTAAGAGTTTAACTATTCTGAATAAGAACTTAGTTCTTCTTTTGGTTGAAGATCTGCAGAAATAGATCTCCCCACAAGTTGAGAATTTAATTCTTATCGGGAAGATTCTGCTATGCAGATCCAAAACTTAGAGGGAAAATTGAGTTTAAGGAATTTAATTCCCCAAAATTCATAGGAATTTAAATCCTCCAAATGAAGCTAGGGTTTAACCCTATATGAGAATTTAATTCTCCCAAATTCATAGGAATTCAATTCCTCCAAATAAAACTAGGGTTTAATCCTACATAAGAATTTAATTCTTCCATATACATAGGAATTTAATTTCTCTAAATAAAATTAGGGTTTAACCCTACCAAAGAATTTAATTCTTAAAATAAGGGACTTAAAACTCTCCATAGACGTAAAGAAATCAGTACCCAACCTGGTCATGTGGCAACACGTGACCCTTCCTCTGAATGATCAAAAGAGATCGAACAAGACTAGGTCACGTGCCCCCACGTGACCCTTAAACAAACTCCTCAAAATGAGAAAGAACAAGTCTGGAGGCAATGTCTCACGTGCTCCCACGTGACCCCTAAACAGACTCCTCAAAATGAGAAAGAAAAAGCTTAGAGGCAATGCCTCACGTGCTCCCACGTGACCCTCAAAATAAAAGAGAATAAAGCCAAAGACAGTTTGATCTAGGGCGCCTCACATGTCCCCACGTGACCCCTGACAAGCACCCCTTTTTCAAAAGAATAAAATAGGGGAAGACAGAGGAATTGATGCCCAACGCAGAGGCATTGCCACGTGTCCACACGTAATAATTTCAAAGACTAAAAGTGTTTAACACTTATTTGCAGATTTGAGGGTAAAATAAAGGAGGTTTGGCCCAATTCTCAGGTGCCTCACGTGACCCATGTGACCACCCCATTTTTAGTGTTTAACTCTATTTTGAGCATTTTGTCCTCAGTGTTTAACACTGTTTTAAAGCGCATCACGTGGGAACACGTGATCGCCAAATATCTTCTAGTGTTTAACGCTATTTTAAAACCAATCTAGCCCAAATTGGCTAAATCTTCCAGAGGCAAGACTTCCCTTTGATCGAGCCTCAAATATATCCCTGTCTTCCAAGATTGATCATCTCATATGGCATATGAGTGCCCAACACTCAATAAAAGATAAAGACATGGTAAGAATCCAGACTCATATTTACCTTTGCTAAATAATGGGGGGTTGAACCCAGACAGATGTTCAACAGTCCAAACAAAGGTCCAACATCTTAAACCTAATTGGACTTAACCCAATTTGGCCATAAGTCCTCAATTCAGATTTAACTGAGCTCATGTGCTCATAATCTAATTAATTGATCTTAGTCCCAAATTGGACTACAGATTTCCTGATCAGCATTGGTTCAAGGGTACATCTCTTCACTCCTTTAATATTTGTCGTTGTAATCCTTCAACGTCTTCAAAGAGGTGACGTGTCCCGATGACTAATCATTCTATGGACTGTTGGGTCCTTAAACTCATGGACTATGATGTCCTTAAACTTTATAGACCATGACGTCTTTAAACTACGGACTGTGGGGTTCTTAAGCCCATGGACTATGATGTCCTTAACCTCGGACTGTGGGGTCCTTTAAACCCATGGACTATGATGTCCTTAACCTTGGACCACCATGTCCTTAAACTGGTAATTGACCGCAAAGTCCCTAAACTAAAACAATAGAGCCCAAATACTCTTTTGTTGGATCTAAATGATCCTGTTAAGTAGATCTTAGTCTAAAATTAGACTAACGTATCCTTAACAAATGGTTAAGTTGACCTAAGTCTAAAATTAGACTAACGTGTCCTTAACAAACTGTTGAGTAGATCTTAGTCTAAAATTAGACTAACGTATCCTCAACAAACGTTTAAGTCGATCTTAGTCTTAAATGAGATTAACGATCCTTAAACCCAACCCCAAATCCAAATCTAAGAAGAATACGGATTTGGACTAATCCACGCCCTACCGGCGAAGACATAAATTAGTCTCCGTATACAATCCACGGGCAACCAAAAACAAAACAAACACCCACGACACGAAGTGACCATCTGGAGAAGGAGAAAGTGGTTACCGCGATGCGGTAGCGCAATTAACTGCAGGGGATTGTGCATGTAGGGAATAGCGTCCCCACAATCAAAACCCCCTCAAGTGAAGGGGAATCTGACGAAGTCTTCTACATCGGTCGCATCTGTTTAAACCTTCGATACACGGTATCATAAATCAACTTGACATCTTCGGAGAGGTGGATGGATAACACCAATTAGCATCTGCCCCAAATTCAGGCAAGACGGACCTACGCGGTCGCGTCTCTGTGTTCGGCGGGGAACAAAGGGTATGTACGGGTGGGTTCAAATTAACCTGGACAATGTCGGGTAGAACTTGACTTGCGACTTATGATATGTTGTCCTTCGTCAAGGTCATAAGAGATTGGGGAAAAAATTCACATCGGGTGTTTCTAAAAAAACTGAAAGTTGCTAGTGTTGTATCCATTTGGAGTGTGATAATTTTGGTAGGATTCCTTCAGGATTATCACATAATGATATTTGGATCCCGATCCTACTGTGAGTATCCGCTACTTCTCGAATTTTTACTAAACAATCAATGCTATAAACCAAGTAGGTGTCGAGAACGGTGTTAGCGGGGCTATGCCTCCAGGGAAAAGAGGTTATGTAATTAAGGAACTTCGCGAAAGCGTTGGAAAACCTCCCTTGAAGTACCAACACCAGCCCGGCCGAAAGGTTAAGCAAGTATTGTAAGAGTGAGATTAATCCAGACTAATTCTTCTTTTATGGTTTGTGCAAGAATTCGAGATACAGTGGGAGCCATTCTGTTTAGATAAACTAAAACCCAATCTAAACTTGCAAGAGCATCATGCTGAGTGTTCTTTCTCTCTCTAAATTGGAGCGACCAGGTGACCAAACTTAGGTTACAGCTAGATAATAAATTGACTGAGTCAGACTATATTGATAGGCAAATGTTTGTCCAGATGTCCATTACCTATGACAAGCTGGGTCACCTCCTTACTGCTAAAGCCCCCGCCGTCCCATATCCAATTTCCACCGTCGCGGATGATGATATCCATAAGACATTAGAAAAAGACAGTGCGAATGCCAAGTGCCTCATGTTGGCCTCAGTAGATGGTGTAGACAAGAGACAGCATAAGAAGATGGATTTAGCTTCAATCTTCCTCCATAACAAATTTTTATATGGAGAGCAATCTCGTATCGTAAGATATGAGATCTCGAAAGAATTGCTTCAAGCGAGGTTGGCTGTCGGGTCATCTGCAGGGGACCACGTCCCTACAATGATCAGCTGTATTAAACATGTCACAGACCTGGGGACTACGTTGGAGAACGAGTCATATGCTAACTTAATTCTACAGTCCCTACCTTCTACTTACACCCTGAAGGAAACCAAGGACACACCTGCTTTGCTTATTGGGGAATCTTCCTCTTCTGGATCCAAGACGAAAGCCAAGGGTGAGAAGAAGAAGACCTCCACAAAGCCGATAGGCAGTGTCAGTAAGGTAGAGGGAAATGGCAGGTAGTTTCGGGGCTAACAGTAGGGAAGTGGGGTTGTTCTTATTATCATGGGAAAGGGCATTGGTAGAAGGAATGCAGGGCTTGGAAAGCCAGAATCTAGGATCCGAAGCACGTTGTGGTTTCGACTTCGGGTGTGTTTATGATTGAAAACTGTATGCCAATTAACTCTACTTCCTGGCTACTAGATACCGAATCAGGATCTCATATCTGTAATTCATTATAGGCTTTGAGAAACCGTAGAATTATCATGGCAGGTGATATGACTCTTAGGGTTGCTAACGGAATGAGCGTGGATGCTGTATCCGTAGGGGAATATCACTTAGGATTGACAAGTGGGTTGATATTGATTTTACGTAACTGTTTGTGTGTACCTTGTCTAGCTTGTAATATCATATCTGTATTTTTACTTTTTAAGGAAGGATATCTATCCCAACTCTTTCAGTTCAGGTGCAGTTGACGAAGGAAGAAGCCAGAAAGATTTTACATTTGTAAACGATGTGGTCCACATCCACCTAAATCAAGTTTTGATTGGGTCGGGTACACTAGATAATGGTATATACATATTAAATCAAGCTCAGATTTTCAACGTCCAAAACACACTTAAAAGAAAGTCTCCAGAATTAAATAAGGCTTTGTTGTAGTATTGTAAGCTGGGTCACACCAATGAAACACGGTTGACGAAGTTACATAGAGAGGGATATTTGGATCCGTTCGAATACCAGTCTTATGCAACTTGTCAATCTTGTCTCATAGGAAAGATGACAAAGACTCCGTTCACTGGACACGAAGTAAGAGCGAGCTCGCTCTTGGGACTCATACACAGCGATGTGTGTGGTCCAATGTCTACACATGCACGAAGTGGTTATACCTATTTCATTACTTTTACGGATGATTTCTCTAGATATGGACATGTATTCTTGATGAAATATAAATCCGAGACCTTTGAGAAATTCCGGGAATATAAGAATGAAGTGGAAAAGCAAACAAGCAAAAGTATCAAGACACTGAGATCTGATCGAGATGGTGAATACTTAAGTGCCGGATTTCTGGGTTACTTAAAAGAGAATGGAATTCTCTCTCAGCTTACTCCTCCATAAACACCTCAAAACAACGGGGTATTGGAAAGGAGGAACAGAACCCTATTGAATATGGTACGTTCGATGATGAGTAACGCTGAGTTACCGCGATCATTCTGGCGTTATGCACTAGAATCAGCTGCATATCTTTTGAACAAGGTTTCTCCCAAGACTGTGCCTACCACACCATAACAGATGTGGAGTGGGAAGAAACCCTATTTTCAGTATCTGAAAATATGGGGATGTCCAGCTTTTGTAAAAAAGCAGTATGCGAACAAGCTCGAGACACGCTCAGTGCTGTGTAAGTTTGTGGGATACCCAAAGAACTCCAGGAAGTATATTTTCTATTACGTAGGGGAACAAAAGGTTTTTGTTTCTCGTCATGCCCACTTTTTGAAAAATAAATTTTTGGAAAAAGAAACTAGTGGGAGCGCAATAGAACTGGAAGAAATTCCATAACCACAAGCTATTACTGAAAGCATGGTAGAACTAGAGATTTCGAAAGAATAGGACATCACCGTGCCACTCCGAATGACTAGTAGGCAGTCTCATCCGCCCGAGAGATATTACAGTTTTCTCATAGACAGAGATAGAGAGGATTGCATCATTGACAATGATGAGCCAACTAGCTTCCAGCAAGCCATCAGAGCGGTGACTCGGTAAAATGGTTGGATGCAATACGGACCGAGATGGAGTCCATGTACACCAACAAAGTATGGACTTTGGACATTGCTCCAGAAGGGGTAGAACCCGTAGGCTGCAAATGGATCTTCAGAAAGAAAATTGGTGTAGATGGACAGGTTGAAACGTATAAGGCTAGACTTGTTGCAAAAGGTTTTCGTCAAAGACCTGGTTTAGACTATGATGAAACCTTTTCTCCAGTGGCTATACTCAAATCCATTCGGATCCTTCTTACCATTGCTGCCTTCCACGATTATGAGATTTGGCAGATGGATGTAAAGACCGCTTTTCTAAATGGTAATTTGGAAAAGTGTGTCTATATAGATCAGCCAGAGGGTTTCATTTAGAGTGGGAGCAGCGGGAAAGTGTGCAAGTTGTTTAAATCCATTTATGGACTAAAGCAGGCATCGCGGAGTTAGAACATCTGTTTTGATGAGACGGTCAAAGAATTTGACTTTATCAAAAATCTAGATGAACCATGCATCTATAGTAAGATTATAGCGAGAATTGTGGTATTTCTCATCTTGTACATGGATGACATTCTCTTGATAGGAAATGACATTCCTATGCTACAATCAGACAAAGGATTCTTGTCACAGAGGTTCTCCATGAAAGACTTGGGTGATGCCTCCTACATTCTAAGGATCCAGATCTATCGTGATAGATCTAATAGGATGTTGGGATTTTCGCAGTCCAAGTACATCGACACTATACTAAAGAGATTTAGTATGGAAGATTCAAAGCGCGGTAATCTACCGGCTTGTCACGGAATCACCCTCTTCAAAGAGATGTCTCTCAAGAATGATTTGGAAAGGGCCTGCATGTCAATTATACCCTACGCTTCTGCGGTAGGATCTATAATATATGCGATGTTGCGTACCAGACCATATGTTGCTTATGCATTTAACGTGGTAAGCCGGTATCAGTCAAACCCAGGAGATAACTACTGGATAGAAGTAAAGAATATTCTCATGTACCTGAGAAGGACCAAGGAAATGTTCTTGGTGTATGGCGGAAAAGACCTCCAGATCGAGGCCTTTACTGACTCCAGCTTCCAGAGTGACAAGGATGACTCTAAGTCCATATCAGGTTTTGTCTTTACCCTCAATGGAGGGGTGGTCTGTTGGAAGAGCTCCAAGCAGGACACCGTTGCTGATTCAACGATGGAAGCGGAGTATATAGCTGCTTGTGATGCCGCGAAAGAAGCAGTCTGGATGAGGAAGTTCCTAACAGAACTTCAGGTGGTTCCGTCCATTGTAGATCCAATTCCTCTGTATTGTGACAACAACGGCGCTATAGCTTTAACGAAGGAACCCTGGTCCCATCATAAGTCCATAAATATCTTGAGGCGGTACCACCTGATCAGGGAGATCGTTGATCACCGGGAGATCGAGGTGCGAAGAGTTGATTCAGAGAACAACACTGCAGATTCACTCACAGAAGCCATCCCTCACACATATTTCGAGAGGCTAATCGAGATGATAGGTCTGCAATATGCCAATACATGGCCTTAGTGCAAATGGGAGATTGTTGGTGATATATGCCCTAGAGGCCATTATTGTATCGTACTAGTTTGTATATTACATATTGGAAGCTTGGGATATACACGGATATAGTAACAGTCTTGCTCGAAATGGTAGTATGCTACCTGGTTTGTTTCTATCTCAATATGTGGATATGTTTCTTTTAGCATATCTCTTATACATATTGGTAGAGCCCTTAGGATCTTTTGCTTGATTACCAGAATTGTGATGGCAGTCATACTAGTGGGGCCTGGATAGTCTATAAGCACATCCTTATACAGGTCCCTAGTCGTAGGATTATCGAGACGGGGCATCGATACTCTAGAGTAGACTAGTGTATACGCTTCTCATCCCAGCAGGAGAGATGGTTTGTCTCAGAGCCATTAGTACGCCGTACTGGAGATAGTATGCAGGTGCTCATTGGTTTATGAATACACTAGACAGGATTCGTAGGGAGCTGCTGGTGGGTATTATACCTGTCGTCGGGTAGAAGTTCCCAGGTGACATGGATACAGCTTAGTTCGTCGACTTGACACTGCTACTTCGTCTCGAGTGTGTTCTCACTGTTCTTAGATTACTACCCTACCACGGCTCAAATGAGTCGTGCAAACAGGTAGTAGTTGGGTGCAGTCTCGAAGCACTTGGAGGCAGTAGCGGTTAGATAGGATTCGTCTCTCCCGGTATTGGGGGTTGATATCGCGCTGTGTTCGGAAAGCTATTACACAAAGTCCTTGACCAGGGCAAGCGAGATTTACTGATAGGTACTCCAGAAGTTTCTCAGGGTGTTTTGGGCTAAACTCCGGCACGACTTATTGCACTATTAGGGGTCTGACGGCTACCGCCCCCTAGGCCCAATATGCGATACTCTTAGACGAACAGACCGGACTGTACGGAGATTGTCACAGATAGGTTTAGTAGGAGTTCGAATGAGTTTGCTCATCGGCCTTCTTATCGACAGATACCTGTGTAGTCTTTATGTGCAGCTAGTACCGCTGACGTGCTTGTGGTTAAACCCACTGCCAGCGTAGTGTCGAGTCTTTAGAATCCCACACAGAGGGTTTCCCTGCATCGGTCAAAAGATGTTGAGGCCGTATGGTTTTACGGCAGGGCTTCGATTATATACGTGTACTTGTGTACATATGATGTTCGGGCGGATAATACTAGTGGGCTTTGGTTTAAGCCGGATCCTAGTATTATATTGATGGATTATTTTTGTCTCTTTGTATTCATATTTTTCGGAATACGGATACGGGTATATATATACGATGAGGGATATTCTTGTAATTTGCTCAAGTGTACTTCTAGAAGAAAACACCTCATTTTGTATTTAATCTTTTGATTAAAAGATAGATGAGGTGGATGTATGAGGTAGAGATTTACATTAAATGAAGTATGGCTCTTAGGTGACTCATGAGGGTGACTCACCATGTGACTATTCAAGTATGCTTGATATTTTGGTTATGCATTATTAGATGCTTGAGATATTCACAACTCTTAGCCATCTTCATACTAATGTTCATTCTACCCCCTCACTTCCTCAAGCTCCCCTCTTTCTTCCTCTAACCCTAAATCTCTCATGTGTTGAGAATCCTGGGGTACTTAGAAACATACTAATCCATCTACACTCTCTACATCATCTAGTTTAGCGAACTAGATGCCGTAGTTATTTCGGATTTGAGGTTGGTGCTCGAACTATAGACTCCCGGATGGATCGTCTTTGACTCGAGAAGGCCGACGAGGAGGAATCGATCCAAACGATCCTTGGAGCTTATGACGAGGAGGAGGACAGCGACAAGAAGACCCGAAGGACATGGTAATGTGAGGTATAACTTCTTATCCGAGTAGTTAACCTTATACAATTTGACAAGAAGACTCGAAGGACATGGTAACGTGAGGTATAACTTCCTATCCGAGTAGTTAACCTCATACAATTTAGCTAGTTAGGGTTTAGTATCGATCCTTGAGTTCAAGTCGGTGTTGTGAAGCCCGTAAAAATTGTTTTTACGTATTTTGCCTCCCCGCGAACCTGCGGGGTGCGCGACATCAACTTACAGGTGACGATCGTTCATCGAGTAGATAGCCAAGTGTAGGAAGGTCGGTATCCTCGCTTTCCCTAGAGTCGAGGTGGCGATCGCGCATCGAGTATGAATCGAACGATAGCCAAGTTTGAATAGGCCGGCGTCATTCGATTCTACTTGGCCGCTTCATGGTGAGGGATTTGGATCTACAACGTCGTTGGGCAGGAAGCTACCCGCTGCGGATGGGCCGAGTAGGAATCTGCCTAGCCACATCGTGGTGAGGGCTTTGGATCCACAGCGTTTGTTGGGCAGGAAGCTACCAGCTATGGATAGACCGAGAAGGAATCTACTCGGTGGCTTCGCGATAAGGGCTTTTGATCCACAGCGTTGTTGGGCAGAAAGCTACCAGCTGTGGATGGACCGAACAGAAATCTACCCGGTGGCCTCGTGAGGAGGTATTTGGATCCACAGCGTTGTTGGGTAGGAAGCTACCCGCTGTGGATGGACCGAGCAGGAATCTACTCGGTGGCCTTGCGAGGAGGGCTTTAGATCCACAACGTTTGTTGGGCAGAAAGCTACCCGCTGTGGATGGGCTGAGCAAGAATCTGCTCGGCGGCCTCGTGATGAGGGCTTTGGATCCACAGCGTTGTTGGGCAGGAAGCTACCTGCTGCGGATGGGCTGAGCAGGAATATGCTCAGCCGTCTCGTGATGAGGGCTTTGGACAGCGTTGTTGGGCAGGAAGCTACCCGCTGCGGATGGGCTGAGCAGGAATTTGCTCGGCGGCCTCGTGATGAGGGCTTTGGATCCACAATGTTGTTGGACAGGAAGCTACCCGCTGTGGATGGGCCGAGCAGGAATCTGCTTGGCGGCCTCATGATGAGGGCCTTAGATCCAAAGTATTTGTTGGGCAGGAAGCTACCTGCTGCTAATGGGCTGAGCAAGAATTTGCTCAGTGGCCTCGTGATGAGGGCTTTATAATCTCTCTAGTATCTCCTTGGGGCGTCGTTCAACCTTCCGTGGCCCATATAGGCAGGAATGGAGACCGCCGCGTATGACATGTGGCAACACCACATCAGGAAAGTGCGATATTCCGTGATTTGCGTCGCTGTGTGAGTAAATCTCGGCCGTTGGAAGATTTTTGCTGAGGCTATAAATACCGAAGGCATATTGGTTTCTTCCTAGTCTTGCATTCCCCGAAGGTGATCGGCCACGTGTATACCATCAGGGAGATCGTTTCTCATGACGATGTATACTTTTATAATCTCGATCGTTCTGAGGAGACGTACGAGACGGTGATAGGCTGCCTAGAGGGCCACCATGGGCGCCTGCTTCCCCAGAGATTTCCTCTCCTTCAGGTGCTAATTTATGCGATATGGAGGACTTCTCCGGGTCTGTACAACAACCTATCTCCGCAGTTGATGGATGAGGCATTCGACAAAATGCACAATGTCCACGGGCAGGGTCTGATCTCAAAGAGTGGGCGGGATCGCTCGGTGGACCTCCTTCTTGAGAGTTTTCAGCAAAGGTTGGTCGTCGCATCTTTCTCGGCGGACGGGGATCCCAGAGTGTCCGTGGATTTTAGGGTCCGTGAGTACCATCGGAGGGAGCGGGTCGAGGCTGCTTGGGCTCGGCTGGAGGAGCTTTCTTCGGTATATCACCGACAATGTTTCCTTAATCCTCGCCTTCCTTTATTGTAATTGTTGTAAGGCTGGGAAGCCCATAATACCTCTTAATAAATAAATTTCTCCTTTGTTGAGGTGCATTGTCTCTTTTTACCCCCTCGGTACATTTTATACTTTTTCTTAAAAAACCTTAGAGTCTCGGAACCGAGAAAAGAAACAAAGGGCTGGAGCCCCATGGCGATGTAAAAGGTCTCTTCTGTGAGAGGACTTAGCTCAGGAGACTTAATTAAATGCCAATAGGAATTACATTATTTCAAAAGAGGGTACATGTTTATTTATACAACTTAAGTTTTTCGGCGTTATAAGGCCGAAGAATATTACGCCCCCCGGCGTCCTGCAGGTGGTATGCTCCATCGATGCACCTCTTACGGTGTGGATTGCTTACACCTTCGACTGCTAGGAGGCGGTGGTTCTCCCCATTTTCCCGAGCTTGATCCGAGGTAACGACCATGATCTGCCCAATCGTTAATTTCCCGGGAGGAGTTTGGTCCTTTTTCTCCCGCTCCGCCTGCCGCTTGTCCCGTAAGTATTTCGCCAGGTGGCCAGAGCGGATCAACTCCTCGATGTAGTCACAGAGTTGTTTGCGGTTCTTAGTCGGATGACCCTGTGACCTATAGAAGGCGCAATACGGGCCGCGGAGACGCTTGCCCGCTCTTTGGGTAACTGGCGGGAGCTTAAAGAACCTCTCGTCCTTAGCTTCCTCCAGCAGCTCGGTCTGGGAAATGTTTAGAGGAGTGTACTCCTAGAACTTCGGAAAGTAAGGTTCCGGACTGTTGACTTTATTTTTCTCCTCCATATACCTTTTCTTTTAGTCCGTTTGGTCAGCTCGGGGCAAATTTGAGTTCACCTCCGACTCGAGTTGGATCTCTCGCTCAGTCCAGGCTTTTACTTCGGCCATGGTCTTAGGTTGCGCCAATGCAAAAGATCAGATCCACTCTTTGTGCCTAAGACCCGACCTCAGCGCGGTGATAACTGTTTTGTCGCAGTGCTCAGGTACCTCCAGGAGGGCATTGTAGAAGCGAGTGACATACCCTTTGAAAGATTCCTTGTCTCCTCTCTTGACAGTGAACAAGTAGTTGACCATCCTTTTCTGTCGTTGGTTTCCGACGAAATGACTAAGGAATTGGATAGCCAGCTCGTCGAAGGTCGAGATGGAGCATGGCGCAAGCCCCGGAACCAGTCTCGGCCAGCCTGGATTAGGGTAGTCGGGAATGCTTGGCATTGAGCCGCGTCCGAGTTATCTTGGAAGCTCATGCCCGTCGTAAATGCGTCTAAGTGGTCCTTCGAGTCAGACTTCCCGTCGAAGAGTGCAACTTTGGGCTGCTTGTTCCTTGATGAGACGTGCTCGGCCAGTAGCTCTTCTGTAAAGGGTTTTATGAGCAAATTGGTGGAATACCTGGCCCCTTCGCCGGACATGTGGTCATCTCATCGTATGCCTTCGAATTTTTTTTCGAGAGCTTCAAGCCGGTGGTGGTACCCCGAGGATTCGGCACAGTCGGAATGGTGGCTACCTCTGCTCCTGGTCTACGCGATGGTGCGGCTTCGATTCCGCTCTATCAAATCTCTTAAATCCGCGAGCGAGACCCTTCTTGAGTAATCCCAACAATCGCCGTTTGCGCGGCCTAGGCGAGAGTGGGGGCGTCGGTCATTCCTGAAAGTAGGCGAACTGAACGATATCTCCTCAGGAGGTGAGAGCGCGCGGCGGGCGTCGGCGCGACGGCTGAAAGTCTACCTTAACACCACCATGAGGTTCTAGAGGTATCAAGCATGCCGAATTTTAATTTTTATTAGGTGCTAACTTAGACTAACAAGATCTTCACTAGATTATTAGGGTTTGCCTTTCTGATGTGATGAACTAAGGAGAAGAAAAGAGCATACAATCTTTGTAGTTTGAGTCCTTCTCTTCAATAGCTCCGGGTTGTGGTCCACGCGACTCCACTAGGCTCCTATTCGAGTTGAATGAACATCCTTCGTGATCTTCGCGCCAAAGACGATCTATCCGAAGTCCACAAGCTCAAACTAACCATTCACTAATCTCATTAGTGAAGGCAACACTCCACATCAAATTGCTAATCCAATGTGTGATGGTGAAGTAGGGGTTTAATTTGCTCACTAGGGTTTTCACAAGTTCAATGATTCACATCACATGTGAGGGTTTGAACTTGAAAGCGAGGTGAAGAAAATTGTAGAGAGTAAGAGGAAGCAAGAGCTTAAGCAAAAAAATAGCTAAGGCATGAAGAGAATGAAAAATGATGAGAGTAAACTCAAATGTCTCTCTCTTTTTCCTCACTCATTCAGGCATGGAATATAATTGCAATTCTAAATTGCAACCATGCTTGAATAGTGAGTCAAGACTAATATACAAATAATAAAACCCATGCCTTACCCATTCCATAAATATCTCCACAATTTACACATTTTTCTATTTTCTAAAAATAGAAAAACATGTTATGCTTTATATATATATATAAAGCAATTAGTGAGCTAATGATATTAGTTAAGATATAATTATATCACATATAATATATATCACATTATTAAATCAACACTTGATCTAATAATCCGGTTATATCATATATAACCGACTAATATCATTAATCTGAATATCACATTATCAAACCAACACTTGATTCGATAATCCGGTTATATCACATATAACCTGACCGACATCAGATAACTGCCAGATTATAATACGGTATCGCATACTCATATTTAATCAAGCCCACGCACATATCAACATATGTGCCCTACTTCGTTTCGCTCGAAGCAGGAAACTTCTGTGTGGGACTCTAAAGACTCGTCATTACGCCAGCAGTAGGTGATGATCACATCAATCACCTGCAAGCCGTCAGCGGTACTAGCTGGACGTAACGGCTACCCACGTATTGAGCGATATGAAGATCAACATGCAAGCTCATCCATACTCTCCATGAAGCCTATCAGTAACACTACCGTACAATCCGGTCTCTTCGTCTGATATGTCGCATATCATGTCTAGGGGCGGTAAACGTCAGGCCCCAGTAACGTGATAAGTCATGCCGATGTCTGGCCTATAACGGTTTGAGAAACTACTGATAACTCTTATCAGTAAATCTCAGCAGCAGCCCTGGCGAGGAACTTCCAGTTATAGCCAATCGAGCATAGCGCAATATCAACCCCCAATACCGGGCGAGACGAAACCCCTCGTATCGCTCATTGCCTCCATGTGACTCGGGACTGTACCCAAAATCCACCTGTTTGCACGACTCATTTGAGCCGTGGTAGGGAAGAAGTCAAAGTACAGTGAGAACCACACAAGACTCTATGATGATCTCGGGTCTACAGACTAACCTGTACCAGTATCACCAGAGGGCTGTTATCTGATGATAGGTATACTACCACATAAGAGTCATCGGCGAGTCCTATTCGGTGTACCCATTCTCCAATGAGCACATGTGTACAATCTTTGATGTCACACACCAATGGTTGTGGAATCAACCATCACCCTCTAAGGGATAAGAAACGTACAAACTAGTCTACTCTGGAATATCGATTCCCTAGCCTCGATATTCCCTTGGCTAGGAACTGATTAAAGGATGTACTTTTGGACCACCCATGCCCCACTAGTATGATCTCATCATAATCCTAGTAGTCAAGTACATATCCTAAGGGCTTTATCAGCATGTGAGAGTAAGACAGTAAAGAATACCAGCCAATATGTTAAGATAAAGAGTAACCAGATAGCATACTATCTGTAGGGTTCCGAGGCATTCTAATGAAGTCTCACAAGGCATCAACCATGCCAATTTCAATTTTTGCAAGTGCCGAGAAACTCTAATACGGATCGTTAACTAGAATTTTAGGCGAAACAGTAAACTAGTTAACAACTTAACTAAAGATAAGAAGCTACAACCTTTGTAGATCCGGTTATCCACTTCCTTAGCTCCACGTAGACGTCCTCTCGCTGTCCAAGTCGGATCTCGGACTCTAGCATCGGCTTCATCGGAGAAATGAACGGACTAGTCGTCGGCTACGATGCCGAAGATGATCTAGCTCCAACTTCACCAAGTTGTGAAACTTGTGAAGAAAACACCCTATACTACTTGGCAAGAGGTATAGAGTGAAGAAATAGGAGGTGGGTTCACTTTAGAATTGGATTTCTCACACTTTTACTCAAGAAGCCATTGATGGTGGCTTGTTTTCTTTTTTTAAGATCAAGAAGAAGAAGAAGATAGAATATGATAAGTATTGTTTTAATAGAAATAAAATGAATACTTATCATCTTCTAACTATGGTTATGTGTAGAGATTAGACCATAGTTATTTGGAATGGTTAGGGTTAAGCATGAAGACAAAATGGTCACATTGGTCAAACCTTCATGAAGCTTCAACAAGCTTCATGATAGAATGAAACCATTTTATTTTCTTTTATTTATTTGTCAAAAGAAATGGATAAATAAATAAGTGAATAAATCAAAACCCTAACCATTATCATAACCATGGTATAAGTCTTAACACAAAGCCAAATTACATGCATCATCAAACATGACACAATGTAGTGCACAAAAGTATATCACATATACAACTTGTGAACTACAAGTGAGAAAATCCATTTAAAGTGAACCAATACTAGTTAATGCAAAGTAATATACCATATATATAATTATACATTAAATCATTAAATCAACACTTGATTCAATGATCCAGTCATGTCGCACATAACCGACTAGTATACAATGTATCGATTTATCGAATCAATCTTCGATTCGATAACTAGGTTATATCGCATACAACCAATCGAAACATTCATCGCGAGAATGAAATACGGTATCACATACACGCATTATTCTCGGTCCCGCACATATCTCATATGCGCTCCTATTTCGTTTCGCTTGAGCCAGGAAACCTCTGTGTAGGACTCTAAAGACTCGTCAATACGCCGGCAGCAGATGATGATCATATCAAGCACCCATAAGCCGCAAGCGGTCTGCTAAACGTAACGGCCACCCGGGTATTGAGCGATCAGAAGATCGACGAGCTGGCCCGCTCACACTCCTGTGAATCCAACCAGTAACACTTACCGTACAGTCCGGTCTGTTCGTCTGATATGTCGCATATTAAGTCTAGGGGTGGTAAACGTCAGACCCCAATAACCGATAAGTCGTGCCGATGTGAGGCTCATAACGGGTCGAGAAACTACTGGTAACACTTACCAGCAAATCTCTGATCAGCCCTGGCCAGGGACTTCCCTGTTACGGCCAATCGAGCACAACGCAACATCAACCCCTAATACCGGGTGAGACGAAACCCCTCCTATCGCTCATTGCCTCCATGTGACTCGGGACTGTACCCAAAAACTACCGTTTTGCACGCCCTCATGGACGTGGTAAGGTGGATATCAAAGCACAGTGGGAATCACACAAGACTCTATGACGATCTCGGGTCTACAGACTAACCTGCACAAGTGTCACCTGAGAACTGCCATCTGACGTGAGGTATAATACCATCTGGGAGTTCTCGGCGAGTCCGTCCAGTGTACTCAGTCTCTACTGAGCACCCGTATACCATCTCTGATGTCAAACACCAATGGATATGGGATCATCCATCGCCTATCTCATGGGTCGAGAAGCGCATACGCTAGTCTACACTGGTATATCGATGTCCCGTCTCGATACACCCACGACTAGGGACCTTGAAGGATGTACTTATGGACTACCATGTCCCCACTAGTATGATCTGCATCATAGTCCAGGTAGTCAAGTACACATCCTAAGGGCTTTACCAACATGTAACTATAAGACAGATTAAAGAGACTAGTATACATGTTAAGATAAAGAGTAACTAGATAGCATACTATCATATCGAGCAAGAAAGTCATCTCTATATATGTCCAAGCATCCAATATAATATACATCATCTGTACAATACTGGCCTCTAGGGCATACATACACCTAACACTATCATGTCGAGCAAGAAAGTCCTATATATATATGTGTGTGTGTGTATGTGTGTGTGTGTGTGTGTGTCCAAGCATCCACTATAATATACATCACATGTACAATAATGGCCTCTACGGCATACATATAACTAACAATGGCCTAGTCTCCCCTGAGATCGAGGTGTGGAGCTGTCCGGCGCCCAGCGGGTCATGGAATCATTCACCGCATGCGGTTCATGATTGCCGGAGTCGGCACGCCGATGCTCGGTGACGCTGAGATGAGCGTGAGCGAGATCGAGGGCCTGGGCTTTCCTATCTGTCCTTCTGCGGACGTCGTTATCCCGGGGACGGGGAATTGTTGCTTGATGGGTAGGGCCCGCCGTTTGAACGCGGACGAGCGCATCCACCATAGCCGTGAATCTGTCGATTCGAGCGGATAAGACGCCGATGACGTTAGGAGGGGGAGGAGAACAGCTCCCGCCTCCGTTATGGATGGTGGGGTGGCTCGTATTGGGATCGTCGCGGTTGTCTCTCGCCATCGGGTCGAGGGCGGAAGATCAAATTTGTGGGTGGAGAAGCTTCTGAAACGTTCCTACATACGGCGTCATTTGATAGAGGTTAAGATCTCCCTCGGATGTTGTCCTCCATCGATCTGGTAGCGAACGGTTTTTAGCGGCTGAGATTTGGTTTGGGAGTTGTTGAGCGTGTGGATCTCAATGGGTTGTTGGAAGTTGCTGAGGCCGAGCTACCTGTAAGAGAAGTTCCAGGGTGGAAAACCACCGTATGACCCTTCGACGATCAAGTTAGTACCGGAAAATTAGAGCAGCGTAGCGGCCTATTGGAATGAGTTCCAGTTAGCTGAGTCATCTGAACAAGGGGTTCATATAGTGGTCACGTGGAGCGAGCCGGCATGAGATCCTCGCCGTCAGTTACGCCCCTGTGTTATTCCCGCATTAATGGCAGGATACGCCTATTAATGGGAGGACGTGCCAGCGTGGGATGCGGAACGTGGGGCGGCAGATATCTCGTCTTGACGAGATACGTAGAGCCGTTGCAGGGGCACTTGGGCTCCGCGCTCTCGGTTGATCGGAGAAGCCGAGAAAGCTCGGCCTGTCAAGAGGCTCGGAGACGAGCCGGGAGGCCGAGGAAGCTCGGCCTGTCGGATGGTTCGGAGGCGAGCCGGGAGACCGAGGAAGCTCAGGCCTTGCAGCAACTCGGAGACGAGCATGGAGGCCGAGGAAGATCGGTTGTAGCATTGCTCGAAGGTGAGCTGATGGCTGTTTGCTAGGTGAAAATGGAAGGTACTCAGGGAGGTCTCCGAAAGGTCGGATACATTCTCGGAGACGAAGTCCCTAGGAACGTCTCCATTGCATCTTATTTATTCCACCTCCGTAGCCTTCGGGACACGTCATCCTCCACGTGTCGTAATCTGAGGAATTTCTACTTGTGAGCATCATTAAGTGGTAATTTTAATGGACAATAAAAAAAACATTTTTGGACACAAAAACACCATTCCCATTTTCTAATTTCAAGACCCAAACAACCCCTAAGGGCATGTTTGTAAGATAGTAGAATGTGGAATCGGTTTTGGAAACTGGAGTGACAAGGAGTCGTTTATGAGGTTGGAAAGTTGAAATTCCTAATCTTTTGTCTGTTGAGAGGAATTGGAATTGGTGTTTCTGGGTATTGACGTCATCAGGCATCATCAATTTTGGAAATTCCAATTCCCTGCTTTAATTTTTTTAAGGAATTTTCCTATTCTCAAAGATACATGAGAAAGCCTATATATTGGTTTATTTATTTTTGTCTTATGGTTACCCTTTTTTTCTTTTCTTTTCTTTTCTTTTCTTTTCTCTGTTCTTCTTTATTTTGTCTTTTAGTGGGTAACCAAAACTTAAAATGTCACTTCATTCCCCCATTCCCAAAACCAATTCTCATTTTTCCTTCGAATAACTGAACAACATAATTCAGCTTAAATAAATAAGAAACGAAAATTCAAAACAGACAAGAAAAATGAGAATAATTCCCATTTTCCGATTGCAGGACGACCCCTGAAAGAATTAATCTCATTTCCTGTCTTCTCAATATTTCTCAAACAAACAAAGGAACGAGAATTTCAAGATCGAACAGCATTCCAATGAACAGTGTTTGTCCTTCCAATTCCCAAAACCAATCGCCATTCATATCAACCAAAATACCACGTAACAAGAATGTTATTTGAATTTTTGACGTTTATTTTTGAGTTCTACCGGCAGTTTTTTTTTTATATAATGAATTTGGTATGGTTGCGCTCAACCATAGCGAATTCATTCTGATAATCACAACCAATATGGGTCCGCCTCGATCGAGCAGAGTCTCATGAAACTCTTTTCTCATGCAGAAATTGTGTGTGGGCGCCATAGCTGTGACAAGAATACAGGCCTCACTTTTGGTCCGTCTGTATTTGGGCAGTTTCCTTGATCCGTTCAGCAAAAGGCCTGTCAATTATTTCTAAAAAACCTACGGACCTTTCCATTGGGCTAAAAGCTTACTGGCATAGGTTAAGTAGCTGGCCTTTGAGGGATCCTTTTAGTATTCGGACTAAAATAGGAGGCAAGGTAACATTTCGCAAAAGTATTGCTTATATCAAAGGCTAAAATTTTTCCATGCATTTTCCTTGAAAAATTAGCGAATTTAAATCTCTGCTAATATAAAAGTTTATGCATAGCTTCGTTGTGGAAATTTTGGTTTGTTGCATAAATTTTCTTTCTTTCTTATTTTTCTTATTTTAGCTGTAATTCAGAATCATCGATTTACTACCTATCACGTCATGATACATTTGCAGAAGTGGTTGTCCAAAACAAATGAGTGGCAAGTTGGGCAAAGCAAAATGCTTGAATTCGAGCTGGAACAAACAACAATAATTTAATGCCCAAGAACAAACAAAGAAAGAAAGATTAAGATACAATTATGTTTTCATACCTTTTAATGCTTCACACGGTGGATCTAATGTCATGAAAAGCAGAATTGGAATAAATTGGAAAAGTAAAAATCTGTTAAGCTTAATTTGTTCTATAATCTAGGATGCGGACTTCTTGCAAGGAGGATGTAAACGGATACGAACAATCCGAATAGAACCCATATACCTATCTGATTTTTGTCGAATACGGATATTGATTTCATATCCGATGACTATCCTTGTCCGTTTTCGTATCCGTTAATGATAAACGAATACGACATAGATTTCTTCCATATCCGTATCCAATTTAATATCCGACATTTTATACCATGCATAAACATAATTTAAAAATATTCGTTTTATATCCGTATCCAATATGATTTTTTTTTCAAATACGGACAGGGCTTTATCGGTATTTCCATCCACCTTCCGTTACAGAATACGGATATGATTATACTTATTTCCGATCGGTTTACCTCCTAGCTTGTAAGCCATTGAAGCTGGATCGATATGATTATACTTATTTCCGATCGGCCTCCTGGCTTGTAAGCCATTGAAGCTGGATAATGGCTATATCTTATTTCATGCTAAAAATAAACTTATCAATCAGCCATATCCTTCGCACTCTTCCAAAATTTGTTCATTTAGTGCCATGTACATCCCAACAACAACAACAACAACTACTACTGAGCCTTTTATCTCAAGTATATGGGGTAGGCTATATGAACCAACTTAAGAATCATGTCAGGTCCCATACATGAATCCTCCGCTTCCACTTACTCCTATCGAACAATATACTTTCATTGATGTCTTTGGCAACTATATCGTTTCGTATCACCTTCATCCATGTTTTATTCGGTCTCCCTTTTACCCTTTTGTCATTGCCCATATCGAGCGTATATATTCGTCGAACCGGTGTTTCCATTGGTCCGCGTCGTACATGACCAAACTATCTTAGCCGGTTTTCCCGCGTCTTCTCCTCCACATTTGCTACACCAACTTTTGCACGAATATACTCATTTCGCACCTTTATCTTTTCTAGTGTTACCGCACATCCAACGAAGTATACGCATCTTCGCTACATGCATTTTCTGTGTAAGATATTTCTTAGGAGCCCACCATTCTGTACCATATAATAATGCAGGCCAAATAACGCTCCGATAAAACTTCTCTTTCAATTTTAACGGAAAGTTACGATCACACAAAATCCATGTTGCACACCTCCATTTCAACCAACCAGCTTGGATCATTTGATTAACATCACTATCAATCTCCCCATCCTTTGGGATGATGGAACCTAGATATCTAAACTGATTGCTCGGTGATATCTCTTGTCCTTCCGATATTATACCAATATGATTTTGACTTCTCTGTTTACTAAATTTGCAATACATATATGCTGTCTTGGACCTGTTCAATCTGAATCCTCGAGATTCCAACATTTGCCTCCATAATTCCAATTTGGCATTAACCCCTGCTTTCGTCTCATTTACTAGAACAATATTATCCGCGAATAGCATACACCAAGATATCTCATCTTGGATAGTTCTAGTAAGCTCATCCATCTAAATAGGAATGGACTTAATGCAGATCCTTGATTTAAACCAATTGTAATCGGAAAATCATTCGTTAGGCCGCCGCAAGTTCTGACATTTGCCACTACTCCATCATACATATCCTTGATTATGTCAATATACTTGACGGGGACCCCCTTCTTCATCATTGTCACCCATAATACCTCTCTAGGTATCTTATCGTACGCTTTCTCTAAATCAATAAAAAATATATTCTCTTCTTTCGAAAACGTTCGACAAGTTGACGAAGCAAATGAACAATCTCTGTCGTCGATCGTCCACGCATGAACCCAAACTGGTTCTCTGTTATCTTAATATCCTTGCTCAGCCTGTGTTCAATCACTCCCTGACACATAAGTTTTATTCCACGGTAGTTTGAGCAAATTTTGAATGTACAAGGATATTTTTCATGCCATGTACATCCCAATTGCTTGGAATTATTATAAAGCCCAAGGGCAGTATTGGAAACAGAAGGAAGCTGGATTTATTGCCTATCTTTGTCGTTTCGCTTTCTACATAGATAGATAGACATGACATGAAGTAAATATAATCACAACACCATATTAATCATATACCACTCCACAATAAAAAAAAAAAATTACATGAACGCCACCCATCCATCTCCAGCTCTCATCATTTTAAAACACAAAATGATGGTCGACACAAAAATTAAGCAAACCCCATACACATATCCATGCTCAACTTACTAAACACAACCCGAACAAATCAAAACACAACAATAACAACCAGAAGAGTACTCACTCAACACAGACAACATTCAAAGCATGCATACACGAACAGCAACACATGACCGACCTGTTGTAACTAATGAGCCTTCTCAGTCTCCTTGTCCTCCTTATGATACCCTGGTATCTTGTCCATGATCTTTCCGAAAATGCCCTTCTTCTCCCCTCCTAATTCTTCATGACTGGCACTCTCCTTCGCTGCCGGCGCCGCCGCGGGCGCCTCGCCTTCGGTGGTGGCAGCAGTCTCTTTCTTGTGGTGGCCGGGGAGCTTCCCTTTGATCTTCTCAAGAAACCCTTTCTTCTCTTCCTCTGCCGCCGACGCCGCCTCGATTTTCTCCACGACGACGGTCGTGTCTTCAGGTTCGGCGGCCGCAGGCGTGGCCGCTGCGATGACCACGGCTTGTTCGGTTACGACGGCGGTGGGTGTGCCTTCCTTCTTGTCGCCGCCGCCGAGCTTTTCCTTGATCTTCTCCTTTATTCCCTTCTTCTTCTTCTTCTTCTCGCCGTCTTCGCCCACTTCCTCTTCGTCGCTGGACTGTATAGCACACAAAAATTATGACAATTAGGTTCATTTGTTGGATAAAGTTATCTCATATATAATAATATCCCTCAAATTTATCATGTTTATCACATATGTTTGCTAGATGCACTTCTTTCTGGCCTGGCCGCGTCCATCCGGTATATCAAATAATTTCTTGATTACAGCCAGAATTGTTAAAATATTTCAAAAATGAGATCACAACCGTTTATCAAAAAAGAAAAAAGAAAAGAAAAACTCACAGAGCTAGAGCTGGAGCTATGAGATCGATGCAATTTATCAAGAAGCCCCTCCTTCTTAGCTTCTTCTTGTTTCTTATCCTCAACTTTCAAGCTCTCGACCCCCGCGACGAGAACCTCCTCTTGGCTCGTCTCCACTTTCTCTTCCTTCTTCCCAATGATATCAAAAAACCCTCGGTCACTCACCTCCACATTCTCACTCTTGTTCTCCTCTGCCATTTTTTTTCTTCTCCCTTCTTTTTTTTGGGATGAAAAGCAAGCTAAGTTTAACTTCTTCTTCTTTCTTTTCTCAACACAAAAATTGATGAAGAGATAAGCTAGACGTTTTGATGTTATATAGGCTACTAATCTCTTGGTGGCCCCCAGCAATTATGACGACGTGGCTACGCGTTACTAACGCTGCTAAGGAAATGGAGCAGCAGCCGACATAATTATATCGGGGTTTTTTTCCTTCTCTATGGAACTCCCAGACTTTTTTAATATTTCTAAATACGTCCCTAAATTTCTTAACAAGTTCATTTTAGCCACCTGTTAGTTTTTCGATCCGTCTTGTCTTTGTTATATCACCGAGCGGCCGATCCTGCTCGCTGCTATCATTCATCGGTCTCTCTTCAGCTTCGATTTCTTAATACGAAATCTCCCATTGGGTTCTTGAGAGATAAACTTCGGAGGGATAAGGGATGGTTGTGGAAAGGAAAACTAGAGTTTTAGTAACGCAAACTGCTTAGGCCTTCTTTGGCAACGGAGTTACAGTTTCTGAAACCATAGTTTCGTAGGGTTTCGATGCTAAACTTCAAAAGTTATAACCCAAGGCTCGTTTGGCAACTGCATTGAAGTTTTTAAACAAGCAATTTTGAAAGATTCGATCTAGGGTTACTACCTCTTTCTTAAATTCTTAAAAAGACTAGAACTTTGCATGGTTTTAAACCGTACATTATTTAAACTCTGCTTTTAAGCGAAACCGTAATTTCAGGACTGTGTTGCGAAACGATCCTAAATTTTATGAAACCATATTTTACAAAAAACACTATCTGCATTCATACAATTCCTTGGTTTCCCAAAACCTTGTTGCTAAAGTAGTTCTTGACCATGAAGGAGTAACCGGCAACTGAAGGGTGCATTTCGGGTGGGGGGGGGACTCGTTTAGAAATATGGACTCATGAAGGTCTTAAGTACAAAAACACAAGAAAAATCTTACTCACAGTAGGGTGCAATTTTGGGTGTTAATAAGGTAAGAAGAAAAGATAATAATAAAGTAAGTAAGAATTATTAAAGGGAAAGAGAGGGGTGTCCTCGTCTTGGCCTGTAGCCAGTAACATCATGACACGTGTAAGGATACGATGGGCTGAAGTGGGAGTGGGGCCCACATGGTGTCAGACACCAATGGACGGTTGTGGGAAGTCGGTGAGGGGACTGGGGCCCACGTGTAACGCTTATCGAGGTTTCATAGAGATTCTGGGTGCGCTCACTCGCGGAGAAGTTTTACCACAAGATTAATGAAAATTAATTATGCTTTGATTGCTATTTTAGCTAGTCTTCGTATTTCCATTTTTTGAATTTTGGGTAACGTTCGGAAAGAGGCAAGTGTCGGTCAAGTGCCGGTCTATTTCCTTTTGTGCTTCCATGTCACTCTTGGAATTTTGACAGTGTTTTTTTTATTTATTTTTGACCGTAAGGAATCTGGTGCCCCTTTTTAAAGTACAAAATGGAAGATCCCAGGTTATATCTCGGTTCTCCCTCCACAAACTCCTGTTGTCCATCACTGAGCTGTGTGTCTTGCACAACTTTGATATCGGATTGCTTATAAAAGAACTAACAGTATTTATAATCGTCTGAGAAGGTTCACGTTAAATAGCCTGCAGCCTGTGTAAACTAGAAGACATAATACTAATAAATATTAAAAAAACTGCTTACATTGCCAGCCTACGAAATCAAGATAGAGTGTTGCGTTTTCTTTGTGTGGTTATAAATAAAGTTTTGTGTTCATCCAAATTACGTAGGGCTGTGAAGTTATGATGATAACAACTTAAAGTGTTTTTTATAGCTTTGATTCTTCCTGCTTTTGGCTTGAAATAAAGCTGGACATCTGACTTTCAAAACCATGTAAAATTAGAAGTTATATATGAATTGGAGTTAAATTTTGAAAGATTTTGGAAAGAGAAATCGGGCTACACATCGGCGGTTAACATATTGCTCATTGATGCATATGTAGATTTATTTTGCAAACACAAGAAACTTTAAGCTTATAATTGAAAAACGTAAAAAAAAAAAAGCATGGAGAATCAACAACATACTGCCACGTCTCCTGTTTTCGTACAGTTCCACTGTATAGTTATTCTAAGTTTTACTCTAAAACCGACTTCAATATCTATTTTGAGTGGAATAATGATTTTGTCGTGTTGATTGTAAATATATAGTTTAACAGTGTGAAATCAAGTAATTTACAATTGTAAATTATATAGGCAACCGAGGTTAATGTTATCTTGATTTACGTTTAACCCATTAATGAATTCGATCTGAGATTTGGACATTTGCGCATCTTACGAACAGTTGTTTAGATTATTTTGAAAACAAATTAACCACTCTCGCCATCTAAGTTTTAATCATCTCTAATGTTTTGAAAGCAAATTAAAATAATCAAACATGATTTTTATTTGCACAGCGCATGCATACGCCTCACATGCAAAATACAAGTTTTAATTAACTGCGATTTAGGGTTTTCATAAATGGGAGGCACATACGCGACACACTCGTACCACAAACGGGCAAAATCAATGATGCAAAAGAGAACAAGGCAATATTTTAATAGAAAGATACTCTATCTATCTATATGGATCGAGTATTCATGGACGATGATGTGACACAATGTCGACGGCAAAAAAAAATTCATTCCTCACAATGATAACAATATCTGATGCATGTGAATATATTATCAAATGTTAATAAAGATTAGACAAGTATTATTTTGCACTTAAAAGATGGACTATAATAATTTTACTTCCTATTTTCGTTTAGGAGAGTATTATAGATTTAACAAATTACTTACAAATGCCGATGATATAGCAAGTAAAAAGGCTGTTATGTCTCGGTCTCTTCTTCGCCTCTGCTTTTATAATGCAAACATCAAAGGATTTGCCATCTCTCTTTATTTTTTCTTATCATGCTTTTAGAGGTCACCCTAAGATTTCGATAGCGAATTAAGGATTTTATGAAAAAACCGTTTGACTTTTTTGGTTTGGCTATGTTTATGGTTAGAATTACTTTAAGAAATATAAATGACTTCATAGATTTTTAACAAGGTGTAAACAATGATCTCTGTCAAATATAGATAGTAATTTTTATATTCGATACTTATCTATATCCGTATGCGCATCTACCAAAAGTAACCTATATTCATTCCACGTCCGATATTAAAAAACTAGTAATGTTCATGCGACAACCAAAATAGATAATGTAACATGTATATTCGACTACTATCCGACCTGCATTTACATCCCTAGCTAGGTTCAACGCTTATATCATGACTTTATCTTACATTATTATTGCAGTTGTTTGGCTTCGAATTTGAGATGTATATAACATGTCTTAACCATCAAAAGAATGTTTGTTTCAGAATTTTGATGATAATTAAGTTAAGAGCACCGAGTTTTTGATAAATTTGATGACCTGACTTTCCCCAACTTTTTGATGCCTCGCTCATAAAAACTAAAACAACAACCACTTTAAGTAGAAAGTTTTACCGTAAGAGCTTATTATAGAAAAGAAAATCAGGGGTATTTTAAAGTGAATTATTAATAGTAGTAAATCATGTGAGTTAGTAACTCAATTTAAAACCAATTAACGTTAGCTTAGTCTGTATGGACACTTCCCCTCTTGAGGAGTGTGCTGGGTTCGAACCCCATGAACCCCAAGAGGAGGGAAGTGGCCACAAATTAGCGTTTTTGGGGCAAATTCGTAGTCCTCTGGATGCATGTGAGAAGGAGTCTATGGATGTGGTCTGCGTGTTGTATGTGTTGTAGGTTAGGACTTACGGGATAAAGCCAAAAAAAATAAAAATTAACTCAGTTTAAAGACATCTTGATCTCCGCTTGATATGAATGAATTAGATTTGGGTATTTGTGATAGAACGGATAATTAACTTTTGGAGGGAGGCAACACTATTTGCTCTCTCGTGGGCAATTGTACCTTGTGCTTGAATCGAACGAGAAATGAAGTAAATAGGAAGTCACACAATATTATGGAATGCATTTCTATGGTACTTGAATTTTTAGAGTTTGATACATTATTCCCTTTGCCTACAATTGCCAAACATAGTGGTACCAACAAGTCTCGGTATTAGCAAATATGAAATTTTCTCTGGTGACAAATAACAAGCAACTTCCAAGAACCCACCGAGAAAAAAGAGTTTTTGCATGAGGGATTCCTGCACAGTCCCTACACGACATGATTAAAATGGAGAACGGGCCCGTCCATGTAAATAGGACCCCCAATACCCTGTTGCGTGGTGATGATGTTCATAAGTGGAAATTTTCCAGATCACGACACATAGCGGATAGCGTGTCATTCATGTAAGCCCGCTACATTTTTGGGGGCTACGGAGCTGGAATAAGTATGATACATTGGGGACATTTCTCGGCACCTCGTTTCCGAGATTGCATCCGACCTTTTGGAGACCTCCCCGGAGTACCTTTCATATTCGCCTAGCAACCAGCCAACAGCCCACCTCCGAGCAATCCTACAACCGAGCTTCCACAGCCTCCTTACTCGTCTCCGAACTGTTACAGAGCTGAGCTTTCTCGGCCTCCCTGCTCGTTTCCGAGCCATCCACTGAGCTGAGCTTTCTCGGCTTTCCCGATCAACCGAAAGCGTGGAGCCCAAACGCCCCTGCCACGGCTCCATATATCTCGCCAAAATGAGATATCCGCCGTCCCACGTTCCGCGTCCCACGCTAGCGCGTCCGTCCATTAATGAGCGTATCCCGTCATTAATGGACGGATCTCGCTATCGACGCGGGCGTAACGCAGGGGCGTAACGAACGGCGAGGATCTCGCGCTGGCTCGCTCCATGCGACAGCTATATAAACCCCCTTTTCAGACGACTCAGATAATTGTAACTCATTCTAATACGCTGCTACCCTTCTGTTATTCCACGGTGCTAACTTGATCGTCGGAGGGTCCTACGGCGGTTTCCCATCCCGGAACTTCCCTTGTAGGTAGCTCGGCGTCGACAACATCCAACAACCCATTGAGATCCACATAATAATTATCATATCCAACCTCAACCACTCAAAACCGCTCGCAACCAGATCGACGGAGGACAACATATGAGGGAAATTCCGACCTCCATTAGTCAGCGTCGTCTGTGGGAACGCTAGATATTTCTCCAACTATAAAGTTGATCTTCCGCTCTCGATCCGATGGCGAGCGACAACCGTGACAATCCTAATACGGCCGCCCCACCCTCCATAACGGAGGCGTGAGCGTTTCTACTCCCCCTCCTAACGTCATCAACACTTTATCCGTTCGGATCGACAGACTCACAGCGATGGTGGATGCGCTCGTCCGCGTTCCAGCGGCGGGCCCTACCACCAGACCACAGTTCCCCCTCCCCGGGATGACGACATCCGCAAGAGGATGGATGGGCACGCTCAGGCCCTCGATCTCGCTCATCTGGGCGTTACCAAACGCCGGTGTACTGATTCTGGCAACCATGACCCGCATGCGGCGAATGATTCCATGACCCGTTGGACGCCGGACAGCTCCACACCCCGATCTCAGGGAAGACTAGGCAGTCACTCCGACGCCCGCCGCACGCTCTCACCCCCTAAAGAGGTGTCGGTCAATTATATTATTCAGAAAGCCCTCGACAAGAGGCAGCCGAGTAGATTCCTACTTGGCTTATCCGTTGAGGGCAGCTTCCTGTCTGGACAATCCACGGATCCAAAGCCCTCATCATGAGGCCATCGAGCAGATTCCTGCTTGGTCCATCAACAACAGGTAGCTTCCTGCCCTACAAAGAAGTGGATCCGAAGCCCTCATCGCGAGGCCACCGAGCTGATTCCTGCTCGATTCATCTACAACGGGTAGCTTCTCGCCCTATAAAGAAGTGGATCCGAAGTCCTCATCATGAGGCCATCGAGTAGATTCTTACTCAGTCCATCCATAACGGGTAGCTTCCTGCCCTACAAAGAAGTGGATTCGAAGCCCTCCTCATGAGCCCACCGATTCCTGCTCGGCTCATCCACAATGGGTAATTTCCTGTCCAACGAAGACGTGGATCTAAAACCCTCATCACGAGACTATCAAGTAGATTCATGCTTGTTCCATCCATAACGGGTAGCTTCCTGCCCTACGAAGAAGTGGATCCAAAGCCCTCATCATGATGCCACAGAGTAGATTCCTGCTCGGTCTATCCACAACGGGTTGCTTCCTGCCCTACGAAGAAGTGGATCCAAAGCCCTTATTGCGAGGCCACCGAGTAGATTCTTGCTCGGTCTATCCACAACGGGTAGCTTCCTGCCCTACGAAGAGTGGATCCAAAGCCCTCATCGCGAGGCCACCGAGTAGGTTCGTGCTCGTTTCATCTACAACAGGTAGCTTCCTACCCTACGAAGAAGTGGATCCAAAGCCCTCATCTCGAGGCACCGAGCAGATTCCTGCTCGGTCCATCCACATTGGGTAGCTTCCTTCCTTAGTAAGAAGTGGATCCGAAGCCCTCATAACGAGGCCGCCGATTAGATTCTTGCTCGGTCTATCCACAACGGGTAGCTTCCTGCCCTACGAAGAAGTGGATCCGAAGCCCTCATCGCGAGGCCACCGAGCAGATTCTTGTTCGGTCCATCCACAACGGGTAGTTTCCTGCCCTACGAAGAAGTGGATCCGAAGCCCTAATCACGAGGTCGTCGGGTGGGTTCTTACTTGGCCCATCAACCGCGGGTGGCTTCCTGCCCAACGAAGACGTGGATCTAAAGCCCTCATCACGAGGCGACTGGATAGCTTCTTGCTCGGCTCATCCACAGTGGGTAGCTTCCTGCCCAACGAAGACATGGATCCAAAGCCCTCATCACGAGGCGGCCGGGTAGCTTCCTGCTCGGCCTATCCACCGCGGGTAGCTTCCTGCCCAATGAAGACGTGGATCTAAAGCCCTCATCACGAGGCGGCTGGGTAGCTTCCTGCTCGGCTCATTCACGGTGGGCAGCTTCCTACCCAACGAAGACGCGTGGATCCAAAGCCCTCATCACGAGGCGGCTGGGTAGCTTCCTGCTCGGCCTATTCACCGCGGGTAGCTTCCTGCCCGGCTCATCCACAGTGGGTAGCTTCCTGCCCAACGTAGACGTGGATCCAAAGCCCTCATCACGAAGCAACCGAGTAGATTCCTGCTCGGTCGATCCACAACGGATAACTTCCTGCCCTATGAAGAAGTGGATCCGAAGCCCTCATCGTGAGGCCATGAAGCAGATTCTTACTCGGTCCATCCACAACGGGTAGCTTCCTGCCCTACGAAGAAGTGGATTCGAAGTCCTTATCACGAGGAGGTCGGGTAGCTTCCAGCTCGGCCCATCCACCGTGGGTAGCTTCCTACCCAACGAAGACGTGGATCTAAAGCCCTCATCACGAGACGGCTGGGTAGCTTCCTGCTCAGCTCATCCACAGTGGGTAGCTTCCTGCCCAATGAAGACGTGGATCCTAAGCCCTCATCATGAGGCGGCCGGGTAGCTTCCTGCCCGGCCTATCCACCGCGGGCAGCTTCTTGCCCAACGAACACGTGGATCTAAAGCCCTCATCACGAGGCGGCTGGGTAGCTTCCTGCTCGGCTCATCCACAGTGGGTAGCGTCCTGCCCAACGAAGACGCGTGGATCTAAAGCCCTCATCACGAGGCGGCCGGGTAGCTTCCTGCTCGGCCAATTCACCGCGGGTAGCTTTCTGCCCGGCTCATCCACAGTGGGTAGCTTCCTGCCCAACGTAGACGTGGATCCAAAGCCCTCATGGCGAGGTCACCGAGCAGATTCCTTGTAATACCCAGTTACATTAAATAATTTCCGTATTTTTAAAAAAACAAAATTTTCAAAATTTTAATAATTGAAATATTTTATTTTCCTAACCCTAACTATTAATTTCTTAAAACCTTAATTCTTTTAACTTTTTCTCTAACCTTTAATTAATTAATTTTTACCTAACCTAAATCCTAGCCAAGCCCATCCCACTTCCCCCTTCCCCGGACCGACCCAAGCAAACCCGACCCGACCCGAACACTCACACCCTACTTCCACTTCTTCCCCTTCTCGTTCACTTTCCCGCGCGAACCCCTCTTCCTTCCTCGCACCCCTCCCCCGCACGACTCGTCCCTCCCTCGCAACTTCCTCCGCTCAACCCGCTCCTCCCGCGACCTTGTCCTCGTCCTAACTTCCCCCGCGTCAAGCTCCCCCTCGTGCTCCTCGAGATCCGTGCCCACTTCCTCAACCATCGCATCTCCATCTCTCTCCCCACGTCTCTCTCTCTCTCTATTCTCACTCACTTTCTCTTTTCTCTCTCCCTCACTCAGTTTTCCTTCCCTTCTTCTCCCCCTCATAACTCCACCTCGAGCCCTTCCTCTCTCCCACTTCCTCTGCTGACTCCTGTCACCGCGACCAGCCATCGGCCACCGCACCCTCGCACCTCCATCACCGCCACTTGAGCACCCACCGCCGCTTCCTCCTCCGTCGAAGAGCTTGAGCCCAACTTCCTCCTTACCTCCACTTAACTACCGCACGATCCACCTTCGGCCACCACGACCCGCCCTAACCTCTGACGAGTACCGCTACCTGAGCTCCTCCTCCTTGTCACCACAGCAGCCTCCTCTCCGTCGCCGACGAGGCCACTGCCGCCGGCTACCTCTCCTTTCACCCCATCTTCTTCCTCAACCCCGCGACAACCCAACCCCGAGCCCATCTCACCACCGCGCCAGAACCCACGCGAGGACCCATGCTCGCGCTCACATCGTCACCGTCACTGACTCCTCTCAAACCCACAGCCCCTCCAACTTTCACCACCGACAGCTCCTCACTCCCACCGACGACCTCACCTCCCCGCTCTCTTCCACCAACACCGTTGGCGACACCTAGAGCCACCTCCTCGCACCCATGAACCCGAACCCCATCACCACCGCTACCTATCACCGTCGACCCCCCTACTCCACGACGATGTCAGAAGCCACCTGAGCAGCCACCGAACTCCATCAGGGCTCCGAATCTAGCCACCTCCGTTCACTACCGCTCCCCATCGCCGATGAGTATTAGCCACCACGAACCCATCGCCACATCGCCACCCCTTAACTTCCAGCGGCCAACTCGAACCCCGCTACAACCAGCACCCCACTGGCAAGCCCCGAGCACCGCCACCGAGTTCCAACTTCTTCGAGCACCTCCTCGTCTCCAAGTTCTCGTCGCCCGCTGCCTCGTGCCGTCGCCACGCCACTGCTATCTGTCGAGCCAAGCCTCAAGAGTTGCTGCTGCTCGTACTATTGCTGCTATAGTTCATCGTTGTAGCTGTCGTGCCATGCAAATCGCCGTCATCGTTGCCGCCAGTGCCATGATCGTGCCGTCCGTTTCGCCGTCGTCATTACTATCATCTTGAGGCAAGTGAAACCTTCACTTATTTTACATGCTATCACGACATTGTTGGTCGATTATTTAATTTTAATTATATTGATATACATATATACATTGCTTTTGTCGTTGCATTTTAATGTACGACCGTCGTAAATTGATCGTTTTGGAGAGAACGCATTCGAGCCTTATGTTACGCCTTAATACCAGATAGAACTTGTAGTGATTATACCTTGCGTTGATTAGTTGAGGAAAACCGATGTTTCGACGATAGTGTATATACACACACACATGCACGCGCGCTAGGTGTTCGATGTGTTTCCTCAATCAAAATCTTATCAAAAGTCCACAAATATTTTATCAATGAATTTATTCGCTATTAATGAGGAAATTGTAGAGATTTAGCCATAAAAATAACGACGTTAGATCATGAAACGACACCCCCAAAAGGCGACATCGAATCTAGAATTCACCGTACGTGCCACGTTCTAAAATCCATATTAAAATGAATACAACGCGCAACTTAATGTTATAGGGCTCATATCGAAGCCAACAGATAAATATACAGCACCCCATAGTTCAAATTTTCATTTTGATAAGTTATAACAACGAATACTGAGACGATTCACGGCCCTGAACTGCAGTCCGGGGCAGCGTTTCGTTTTGGATGCCTGGATTTGGAACACTTGTATACCCGGTTTTGGAACACCTGTATACCCTTTCTTTAAACTGAAAATGCATGGAGTCCCATATGGTCGCGTAGATAATTTAGTTAGTTAACACCTGAATCTGGTCCCGTGCTGTTTCACCATCATTTGATATTTAATTTGCATTTTAACGCACCTAGGTGTCCCGCAGTTTCTGCAGTGACTCCTTTTGCATAGCTATACTAGGTAGGACATAAATTTTAATACAGAACTGCTATTGGTAATCCGTTTGATGCGTTGGGAACATGACAAAAAAATATACACATTTTTTAACTGTATAGTTGCCTAATTATGCTCTCAAGTGGGAGTAAAACGTGTTACGAAACGGACTTCCGGTTCAGAAATTGGATTTCCAGCAGTAAACACTTAAAATGAAATGGCTATAACTAGCGAACCTGAAATACGATTGAAGCAAAACCAATTTTGATGGATAGATAATTAAACATACTGCTTACCCCTTTTATATTGTTTTGCTTAATTCTCTACGTATGATTTATAGTAAATTTTGCAAATGGTTTGACACTGGCTGCTATGTTATATTCGCATTATAATTAATTGCATTCTCATCATATCATGTAGCGGTTATATCCTCATTGAATAATGGTTATGAAGCATTGATAACCTAATAATCGTGTACATTACCAGTGATAGATATTAGTGATTAGATTGTGGCAAGTACGTCAATGTTAAAGCGTGAGTGAATAAGTGAAGTGACACGTACTTGTACACAATCAGCGGACCCAGTTAATTTATTGCTTTGTCGACGTCTATGAGACATATATAAGTGTAACTATAACTGGAATGGGACGGTTATGGAGCACTTATATTAGCGTCATAGGTAAGCTGTCAAACACTGTCCATTTATCTTGGGTACTAGTCGAGACATGCTTGATGGAGACCCTGTCTCCCGTTCTCGTGTAGACTTGTCATGGACCGACTAGTATTTAGGTTTATGGTCGGTATTTGATGCAGACCGTGGGTGTGGGGTAGTTTGAGTGTGAGTTCAACGGAATCTCGGGAGTCCCATTGCCGACATATACAACGATTTTGGGAGTCATATGGGTGATATTACTGATTATTCGTGAGTGTGATTCGGGCCCGTGTTCCCTTGCCCCTGGGGCCCTACCCTTAGGTTGGGGATACTCCTGCGTGGTTGACGATCACACTTGGACCGACGATAGGTTTAGCGGCCTGAACAGTGAGATTTAGAGACTGATAGGTTTAGTAACATGGACATGCATTGATTACTGATTCGATATACCTGCTTTACTGTTTACCTGTACCGGTTACTTCATGCTCATGTCATCACTCCATGCTTACTGTTTCATATTCATCATTATTGCAGGTGTTTACATATGTATTTATATTTATTGCTATTGTGTCGCTCTGACGACCTGAGTATGCATGCTCAGAGTGAGAAGTGGACTTAGCTTGGATCGGGATCTGTCGTATCTCGAGGACATTGCGAACATCTAGATCAGCGACGTCAGCGCTATCTTTCCTTTAACTGTCTGGTTAGTTTTATATCTGTTTTGATTTAGTGACTGCATTTCTCATTACCTGTGCATTGATTACTGATTACCACATAAAGTTAGAAGCCGAAATGTGACTACGGCAGGATATTTCCTTGACCGTAGGAGCATGGCTGGCCTTATCACCCCTTGTATTCCATATTTTGGGAAGTGGGGTGTGACATAGTTTTGTTGGTATCAGAACCAGGTTTGCTATGATTAGGGATTGCAGTTTCCGAGTAGGGCTTGACAATTTAAGTCGCTGCTTCGGTCCAGATTGTGAACTTGTTATCCTTGACTAAAATCCCTAATGTTCGTTAAGCTATATTTTGACTCCATCCGCTAGAGTTTTGGGTGACTTAGTGGAGTTATGTGGTTGTAATTATCAACTGCAGTATAGTTACAATACTGTACTCTGTTTGAGGAACTCGGGGTTCTACATTCGATTTCTTTCTCGATTGAATATTACTGTATCACATAATCTTGTTTTGATCATCAAATCTCTATCTCCGTTTATACCTTATATCATTCCCGAGTTTTCAGTTCTATTTTACATTTTCATCCTTATACTTTTCCTATTGATCCTACACCTGCTTGCGTTTCTTATCGGACTCGTTGCATTCTCATGTCTTCGTTTCTTCAAAATTATCGTATCGCATTGCATATTTTAAGTTCCTATCAGAGTGGCGCTGCGGAAGCTAAAATCTGGCTTCCAATGACTCTTCTTCCGCCTCTACTCTCCGGAGTCAGGCTGCCGAGATTTTGGATGCATTGCAAGAATTAATGGAAGCCCAGGAGCGAACAAATGATCTTATAACTGAAGGACTAAGAAGGCAAATGGCTCGAGCACTACCGGGAGCCCCAAATCGTAAGGAAATCCCTGATAGACGAAGAGGTGGTGTGCGGATGAAGCGCTCCTTTGTTTCTCAGCAACAGAAGCAGCGGAGAACCCAACGTTGTGGTTATTGCAAGAGACCATGACACTTTCAGAGAGATTGTCATAAGGCTAAAGGGTAGTGCCTGATTTGTGGATCCGACGAGCATCTTATCGATGGTTGCCCTCGAAGGAAAGAGCTACAAGGAGGAGATTCGTCAACGCTCTCCACGTCGGCTTGAGTAACTTGGTTATTTCGTAGTTCGAGTTTGAGAATGGTACGGACCCAACACAGGATTCAAACTCGCTTGACGAGATCGCAGAGATTTAGACATCGACGCGAAGTTATCACCTTCCCTGCTTCCGACAAACATATCCCTTTTCAGTTGTTCCTTTCCGTTTAACTCTTGTATTTGTTGAACTCCTTGGTTTATATGCCAAAAAAAATACGTTTGTTTTCCTCATCTTTTCTAAGTACTCCACTATTTTCAAATCTTTCATAGTTCTACCTTACACTGCATATTTATTTTCTAGTTTGTTTTCCTACTAATGCTTTTCATACTATTGTCATCTTATTATGAAGTTCCATTATTCGTGCCTTTTTGTCTTGATCTTTGTATCTACTTTAAGTACATGATGTCATTTTGAGCTATTTGTTACTTAATATTTATTTTAATATTTTATTGTTTGTCATACTGGTGTCATCCATAATCATTTTGTTATTGATTGACTTTTAAAATTTATAGTATTAGCAGTTTGAGTTTTCTTTAAAATGGATTCCATATTGATTTTTTATATAGTATTTCCTTTTCTTTGTTCATATGAATGCTAACTATCTTCTGTTTTCGTATTTATGTTTACCTACGTATTTTTGTGCTCCAATCAATTTTAATTTTCTATTTACTAAAATATAAATTATGGTTAACTTGTATGCTAATACATTTTAATTACTTGTACGTATATCATCATTATTTCGGTATTATCTTAATTTCCTTTGTATTGTAATATCTTCACACTTTTGCAAAAATAGTTTAGTCTTGGCCTTTACGTTGTTTGTTTACTAGTCACCTATGTTTTCATTTATTTTCTCCTATATTTTATCGTATGAGTACCCTCAACTAATTATATAGTTGCTTGATTTGTAATTTTATTAATATAGTTTTGGTTCTTAAGGCCTATGAGCCAATCCTTCCTTATTGTTTATTATTGTCATTTTGTATATATATAATTTATCACTATTAATAGTTATGTCCTTATGTGTGACTGTTCCTTTTAACTGCTTTATTTCTTATATATATAAACATTTGATTTTCAACTAGTTGCTTTTGCGGAAATCTCTATATGGTAGTATCTGATTTTGCTTGGCATTTTATATCTTACCGTTTATTTTAAATTTCGAGAACAAAATTTTATATAAGTGGGGTATGATGTAATACCCAGTTACTTTAAATAATTTCCGTATTTTTAAAAAACAAAAATTTCAAAATTTTATTAACTTAAAAATTTTATTTTCCTAACCCTAACTATTAATTTCTTAAAACCCTAATTCTTTTAACTTTTACTCTAACCTTTAATTAATTAATTTTTACCTAACCCAAACCCCAGCCAAGCCCAGCCCACTTCCCCTTTCCCCGGACCGACCCAAGCAAACCCGACCCGACCCGAACACTCACACCCCCACTTCCTCTTCTTCCCCTTGTCGTTCTCTTTCCCGCATGAATCCCCTCCTCCTTCTTCGTGCCCCTCCCCCGCACAACTCGCCCCTCCTCACAACTTCCTCCGCTCAACCCGCTCCCCCCACGACCTCGTCCTCGTCCCCATCCCAACTTCCCCCGCGTCGAGCTCTCCTTCATGCTCCTTGAGACCTGCGCCCACTTCCCCAACCGCCGTGTCTCCATCTCTCTCCCTATGTCTCTCACTCTCTATTCTCACTCACTTTCTCTTTTCTCTCTCCCTCACTCATTTTTCCTTCCCTTCTTCTCCCCCTTATAACGCCATCCCGAGCCCTTCCTCTCTCCCACTTCTTCTGCCGACTCCCGTCACCGCGACCAGCTACCGGCCACCGCACCCTCGCACCTCCATCACCGCCACCTGAGCACCCATCGCCGCTTCCTCCTCCATCGAAGAGCTCGAGCCCAACTTCCCCCTTGCCTCCACTAAACTACCCCACGATCCACCTTCGGCTACCGCGACCCGGCCTAACCTCCGACGAGCACCGCTACCTGAGCTCCTCCTCCTTGCCACCACAGCAGCCTCCTCTCCGTCACCGATGAGGCCATTGCTGCCGGCTACCTCTCCTCTCATCCCATCTTCTTCCTCAACCCCGCGACAACCCAACCCCGAGCCCATCTCACCACCGCGCTCGAACTCACGCGAGGACCCACACTCGCGCTCGCATCGTCGCCGTCGCCGACTCCTCTCAAACCCACAGCCCCTCCAACCTTCACCGCCGACAGCTCCTCACTCCCACCGACGACCTCACCTCCCTGCTCTCTTCCACCAACACTGTTGGCGACACCCAGAGCCACCTCCTCGCACCCATGAACCCGAACCCCATCACCATCGAACCCTCCTGCTCCACCGACGATGTCAGAAGCCACCTGAGCATCCGCCGAACTCCATCAGGACTTCGATTCTAGCCACCTCCGTTCACTACCACTCCCCATCGTTGATGAGTATTCGCCACCATGACCCATCGCCACATCTCCACCCCCTTAACTTCCAACGGCCAACTCAAACCCCGCTACAACCACCACCCCACTGGCGAGCCCTGAGCACCGCCACCGAGTTCCAACTTCTTCGAGCACCTCCCCGTCTCCAAGTTCTCGTCGCCTGCTGCCCTGTGCCGTCGCCATGCCACTGCCATCTGTCGAGCCAAGCCTCAAGAGTTGCTGCTGCTCGTACTATTGCCGCTATAGTTCATCGTTGTAGCTGTCGTGCCATGCAAATCGCCGTCATAGTTGCCGCCAGTGCCATGATCGTGCCGTCCGTGTCGCCGTCTTCATTACTGTCATCTTGAGGCAAGTGAAACCTTCACTTACTTTACATGCTATCACGATATTGTTGGTCGATTATTTAATTTTAATTATATTGATATACATATATACATTGCTTTTGTCATTGCATTTTAATGTACTACCGTCGTAAATTGATCGTTTTGGAGAGAACGCATTCGAGCCTTATGTTACGCCTTAATACCAGGTAGAACTTGTAGTGATTATACCTTGCGCTGATTAGTTGAGGAAAATCGATGTTTCGATGATGGTGTATATACACACACGCATGCACGTGCGCTAGGTGTTCGATGTGTTTTCCTCAATCAAAATCTTATCAAAAGTCCACAAATGTTTTATCAATGAATTTATTCGCTGTTAATGAGGAAATTGTAGAGATTTAGCCATAAAAATAACGACATTAGATCATGAAACGACGCCCCCAAAAGGCGACATCGAATCTGGAATTCACCACACGTGCCACGTTTTAAAATCCATATTAAATTGAATACAACGCGCAACTTAATGTTCTAAGGCTCATATCGAAGCCAGCATATAAATCTACAGCACCTCATAGTTCAAATTTGCATTTTGATAAGTTATAACAACGAATACTGAGACGATTCGCGGCCCTGAACTGCAGTCCAGGGCAGCGTTTGGTTTTGGATATCTGGCTTTGGAACACCTATATACCCCTTCTTTAAACTAAAAATATGCGGAACCCCATATGGTCGCGTAGATAATTTAGTTAGCTAACACCTGAATCTGGTCCCGTGCTGTTTCACTGTTATTTGATATTTAATTTGCATTTTAACGTACCTAGGTGTCCTGCAGTTTCTGCAGTGACTCCTCTTGCATAGCCATACTAGGCATGACATAACTTTTAATACAGAACTGCTATTGTTAATCCGTTTGATGCGTTGGGAACATGACAGAAAAATCTACACATTTTTTAACTATAGAGTTGCCTAATTATGCTCCCAACTGGGAGTAAAACGTACTATGAAACGGACTTCCTGTTCTGAAATTGTAGCGGTCAGATAGGATTAGTCTCTCCCGGTATTGGGGGTTGATATCGCGTAATGTTCGGAAAACCATTATACAAAGTTCCTGGCCAAGACAGTCTAGAAATAATGGTAGGCACTCCAGTATTTTCTCAGGGTGTATTAGGCTCTCCTCTGGCACGACTTATTGGGCTGTTAGGGGTTTGACGTTTACCATCCCCCTAGGCACGATATGTGAGTATTTTAGAGGAATAGACCAGACTGTTCGGAGATTGTCACAGATAAGCTCAGTAGGAGTTCGGATGAGTTTGCTCATCGACCTTCTTATCAACAGATACCTGGGTAGCCGTTACGTGCAGCTAGTACCGCTGACGTGCTTATGGTTAAACCCACTGTCAGCATACTGTCGAGTCTTTAGAATCCTACACAGGGGGGTTCCCTGCTTCGGGCAAAAGATGTAGAGGCCGTATGGTTTTACGACAGAGTTACGATCACATACGTGTACTTGTACATGGATGATGTTCGGGTGGACAATACTAGCGGGCTTTGGTTTAAGCCGGATCCTAGTATTGTATTACTGGATTGTTATCGTCTCGGTGTATTCGTATTTTTCGAAATATGGATACGGGTATGTATATACGGTGATGGGTATTCTTGTAATTTTCTCAAGAATGTTTCTAGAAGAAGTCACCTCATTATTTGGTATTATCCATTTTCTTAATTGGATTAATGAGGTGGAAATGGAAGAGACTTTTGTGGTATGGTGTGAGGAATGGCTTAAGCATTTGTTTATTAGTTTGGATGCACTATTGAAGTATGTCTATTATTTTCTATATGAAAATAATGGTTACTTCATTTATTGAATGTCTTGAGCCATTCTCTACACTATACAACCCTAGCTCATTTCTCATTTTGCTTTCTCTCTCCTAAGTTTCCTCTCATTCTTCCTCTAACCCTTACACTCACATGTGTTCTAAAACAAAGGGTTTAGTGAGATAATACAATCCATTAGACATTCTCTACATCATCTAGGCTACTTGGATTAGTGAACCATTTACCCTAGTTACCTCGGTTTAGAGGTTGGAGCTCAAAGCACATGCTCTCGGATGGATCATCTTTGACGCGAGGAGGCCGACGTCGCAAGGTTGATCCATCCTTCTAGGAGCGAAGGAGAGGAGGAAAAGAAGACCTGAAGGACTAGTACACAGAGGTATAACACTCTTACTGAGTAGCTAAACCTCATAGTAGTTTAGTTAGTTAAGGTTTTCGAATAGATCCTGGAGTTTAGCCGGTGTTGCTAGCTTCGTATAAATCGTTTTTGAAAATTCCGCCTCCCCGCGACCCCGTGGGGTGCGCGACATCGGCTTACACTTCCCACCCTATGAATAAGTAGACCCGAAGCCCTCCTCGTGAGGCCGCCGAGTAGATTCCTGCTCGTCTCATCTACCGCGGGTAACTTCCTGCCCAACGAAAACGTGGATCTAAATCCCTCATCACGAGGTGACTGGGTAGTTTCCTGCTCGGCCCATCTACTATGGGTAGCTTCCTCCCTAAAAATACCGTGAATCCTAAGCTCTCGTCACGAGGCCGCCGGATATCTTCCTGCTGGGCCTCAACGGTAGATCCTTAAGCCTCGCATTAAACCAGCAGGTAGGCCTCTTCCCGGTGCACGTACCCGAAGTAGGCAAACTACTAACATGGCCTAAGTAAATAAAGCTCAAGTTCGGTCGATAGCCGGTCTGAACAGACGAAGCGACGTCTCCATTATGGCGGCGCCCTTCCAGTGATCCACTGACGTCATCGAGGATACGCGTGAAAATTAAGGCGCACAGTGAGACGCCACGTGGACTCGAAGATCGAAAAGACGCAACCGCCAAATGCTATGTCATTCCCGGACAATCCACCATGAAGAATTCTCGGTACCAAGCTGAGCAGAGAAAACCAAGCGGACCACTCTCGATCTGACCCATAAATAGGTCAAAACGAGAATGGGGGCTAATTATGATGCTCATAAGTGTGAATTCCCCAGATCACGGCACGTAGCGGATGACGTGTCATCCACGTAAGCCCGCTATATTTCTAGGGGCTACGGAGCTGGAATAAGTATGATGCATTGGGGACATTCCTCGGCACCTCGTCTTCGAGGTTGCATCCTGTTAGTTATATGTATGTCCTAGAGTCCATTATTGTACATGTGATGTATATTATAGTGGATGCTTGGATATATATAGAGAGGACTTTCTTGATCGACATGATAGTATGCTATCTGGTTGCTCTTTGTCTTAACATGTTGACTTGTATAAGAGATATTGTCTTGCTCTCACATGTTGATGAAGCCCTTAGGATGTGTACTTGACTATCAGGACTATGATGGAGATCATACTAGTAGGGCCAAGGGTAGTCCACAGGTACACCTTAAAATTGTTCCTAGTCGAGTGTGTATCGAGACAGAGCATCGATATTCCGGAGTAGACTAGCGTGTACGCATCTTGACCCATATGATGGGCGATGGATGATCCCATATCCATTGGTGTTTGACATCAAAGATGGTATACGGGTGCTCAGTGGAGACTGGGTATACTGAACGGACTCGCCAAGAACTCCTAGTTGGTATTATAGCTATCGTCAGATAGCAGTTCTCTGGTGACACTGATACAGGTTAGTCTGTAGACCCGAGATCGTTATGGTGTCTTGTGTGATTCCCACTGTGCTTTGATTTCCACCTTACCACGTTAAAGAGAACATGCGAAACGGTGGCTTTTGAGTACAGTCCCGAATCACATGGAGGCAATGAGCGATAGGAGGGGATTCGTCTCTCTCGGTATAGGGGAATGATGTTGCGCTGTGCTCGATTGGTCATAACGATTAGTCCCTGGACAGGGCTGTTACGGAGATTTACTGATAAGTGTTATTAGTAGTTTCTCGACCCGTTATGTGCCTTACATCGGCACGACTTATTGGTTAGCGGGGTCTGACGTTTACCATCCCTAGACTAGATATGCGATATATCAGACGAAGAGACCGGACTGTACGGTAGTGTTACTGGTAGGCTTTTCAGGAGTAGGAGCATGCTTGCTTGTTGATCTTCTGATTGCTCATTACTCGAGTAGAAATTACGTCCAGCTAGTACCGCTGACAGCTTGTGGGTGTTTGGTATGATCATCACCTACTGCCGGCGTATTGACGAGTTTTTAGAGTCCTACACAGAGGTTTCACTGGCTCGGGCAAAATGAAGTAGGAGCACATATGTGATATGTGCGAGACCGAGATTAATACGAGTATGAGATACCGTATTCTATTCTCGCGATATAAGGTATCGATCGGTTATATGAGATATAGCCGGGTTATCGAATCAAGTGTTAATTCGATAAGTCGATACTGTATCGGTCGGTTATATGAGATATATAACCGAGTTATCGAATCAAGTGTTGATTCGATAAGTTGATACAAATAATATTAGTTGGTCATATGATATATAGCCGGATTATTAAATCAAGAGTTGATTTAATGATTTACTGTATAATTATATATTTGATATATTAATTTACATTAACTAATATTAGCTCACTTAAGCATTTCCTTTTCTCACATGTACACACTTAATATATATGTGATATATATTAATTGTGTTTTATTTATGTGTCATGGTTGATACCACATGCAACATGGGTGTATGAGACTTACAACATACTAATGATAATGAAGGGTTTATTTATTTAGTGTAAGCTTGTAGAAACTTGGAGATCCATTGAATAGTCTGCTAGTTTTGTCTTATACTAGATATTTATTAACCCAACCATTATCTAAACTTATGGTTAAATCTCTACATGAGTGATATTAGATATTTTGTCACCCATGGTTGCCATTCACTCTCTCATCTATTATTTGCTTCATCTTCCTCAAGCAAAAGAGAGAGCTCTCTAGGTTTATGAGAGGTAAGGAAAATTAGTGAGAAAATTAATTCTAAAGTGGACAAAAATCCTACTTCATCATCCTCTACTAGATTAGCAATTTAGTTTAGGGTGTTGGCTTCATTAATCTCACATTAGTGAAGAGGGTAGCTTGGGTTAGTGTCTCCTCGACGTAGATCATCTTCGGTCTCGAAGACTTCAAGCAAGTATGCATCATTTATCTTGTGGAGCCTCTCAAGAGTCCGGGAGTTCATTCATCACAGCAAAATGGACCACTACAAGGAGATATATAAGTGAAGGACCGTACTACAAAGGTTGTAATCCCTACTCACTTAGATTTAAAGTAGTTTACACATCGTGCCAAGCAATCCTACGGTGGTATCAGAGCCAAGATAGAGATTTAGATGATATTTGTAGAATTACGAAACCGAAACAACTCCAAAACAACCGATACACAAATCCAGTTTCTGTCAAAATTTTCAAGTTGTAGAAATTTTTTTAAACAACTGCAGAATGTTGCATACGATGTAACATGAGCACTGAACCAAGACCAACCCATTTGGCCGGTTTTTGGCCGACCAGACATGCAAAAATTCCGAGCAGGCCTGTCCAAAAGATGATTCTGGGGTTCTTCTTGGTTTGGTGCTTCAGGTTCTGGGTTTTGGCGTTTCCGGTGTTGTTTGTTTTTGCTAAATTAGCATGTGATGTTAACTTTTTGCAAAGGCAATTCAAAGTGTTTCGTAGTCATAATTCTAACTATATTTCGGGTTATTTAGATGGTGTTAAAAAGTTTGAACGGATATCAAATACCCACTTTAACCCTTGACGGAAAATTTTCCAAGAGTTGGATTTTTTCCGAGTTAAAGAACATTCAAATAACATGCAAGTGATGCGATGGACCCTCTAGAAGAACAAAACCTTAACTCGATTCTATAACCGTAAGAACCGCCGCTAAACCCTAGGGTTTACGGTAGTTCTGCAGCGTCATAGGTGAGGCAAGGGTTGACCCTTCTACGGTTGGTCCATTGATACTGAGGCATGTTCTGAGTATTTTAAACTGGGCTCAAGTGTTGTGCTTTTTGGGAAATTTTGGGTGTTTATTGATTCGATCGGAGTGTTTAACGTCGTCTAGCTATTTGTGGAATGTGATACAATATGTGGAATTCATATAGTTAGGCATGAAATCCGAAGTATGTGATATTTCGGGTTTATGATGTCTAAGGTGATTATGGATTCCAAATATTGTAGTTTGACATTTTCTTTTCTGCGACCGTAAGTGTAATATATGGTGCATCACCGTTTTCATTACTATATGTCAACGACAATTGTGATACGCATATTTACTTACGTTGATGACATGTGATGTTATGTGTTGCGGTGATATGTTATATTGGATCGTCGTGTTTTGAATAGCCGGGGGTTTTATGTGAGATGAGAGTTTTTATTTTCATTCATGTAAAATTCATTGTATGTAATATTCTTTTATTGGGGAACTTTCGGTTTGAGAATGATGTCACCATTGTTGTATATTATTTACTTTTCCGCATTAGGATAGTCCCAAGGAGGGGAGCACAAGTAACCCGGTTCTAGAGTCCAGTAGGAGTCCATCTCGAGAAGTCGAGTCCGGGTTTCCTAACTCTAGAATTGATAGGGTTGCTTTCCGCTCTTGTAGGGGTCTAGGGATGTGGGTTTGGATATTCCTCACGACCGTGGAATCCGTGTTTTATACTGGTTTAAATTAAAACACGGAATTCTTATTATATCCAATATTTCATATGTTATCTTCTACCGCTGATATTCTATGATGTGATCGCTTTATATGCGTGAGACGAATGCTTTATTATTGTATATATGATATATAATAAATGTTGCTTATGTTTTGCACCCGCACTAGTCCCGCCCCACTATGCAGTTAGTTAAGTAACCTAACGGTGCATAACGGGACACTGTGGCGAATGCGGATGGCATAAGCGTACGTTGTATTTTCGTTTCTTATATGATGCTTAGGAAGCATAAATGATGGGACTTCATTAATGAGATTAATGAAAAAGAAAAGAAACCTAAAAGATGTTATAGAATCAAATTTTCAAAAAGGGTAGCTCTAGTTTTTGCTTTGCATAGCGGTATTCCTTGTAGAATATCCAGCACCTTATTCGATAAGGAAAGAGCTGAGATCCCTTCACCATGAGTGACCTATTTAGCAAATTCTAGCAGATACTACAACCAACTCAGTTTTGTCTTTTGATTGCTTCTTTTAGTTCTTGCTTTGCATAGAGGTATTTATGAAATATCCTGCACCTTATTCGATAAGGAAAGAGTCGAGATCCCTTCACCGGGAGTGACCTCTTTAGCAAAACTAGTAAAAAGCCTCAAAAACATTCCTTTTCAAAAATCACTTGTTTCTACAACGATATCAAGTTCATTACGCAAAAGGTTTTCTTAAAAACATATCGTAGCTCTCCGTCATTTCAGATAAGTCCTACGTAGTATTCGTGCTACGTTTGTTGACCTTAGCCAAGGCGTAGTGTGCGGTGGCTAATTAGTACTTATCTGCTAAAGCATGAGATGCGATTGGATTAGGGTGGTCGTACGACTTTGTTGACTTTAGCCAAGGGTCATACGGGTGGGTTTAATTCAATCAGGAAATGACGAGCTAAACTTGGTTGTCGCTTATCATTTGTTGACCGTAGCCAAGGTCATAAGTTGCTAGGGGCAAAAGATTATCGGGAATTTCAAGTGTTGCAATTTGCAATGAGATTGCATACCTTCTATGAGATAGTTAGATCCCGATACCCACTGCGAGTAAGAGTTACTCTTGGGAGAGTTTTACATATTACAATTAGCCGATTAAGTAGGTGTCTAGAAAGGTGTTAACGGGGTTACGCCCCTGGGAAAACGAGGTTTATTTTAATTAGGTTCGTGCGAAAGCACGGGGAACCTCCCTCAAAGTACCAACATTGGCCTGACCGAAAAATTGGCGAACTTGTAAGGTGTAATTAATCCTGATCTGTCTTACCTTTTAGGGTTTGAAGGAAGATTAGATAAAAACAGTGGGAGCCATCCTGATTAGATAAGATAATAAACCAATTTAATTTTTCAAGAGCATACGCTAAAGTGTTTTCTTATCTCTCTCTCCAGATAGCGACCATGTCAGGACTTAATCAAGATAATAATATGGATGTATTGACCGGACCCGCTTATTATGTTGAGCAAGAAAACGTTGGTTCCTCTCCAACTTATAATTGTTATAAGTCCAAGCAGGAAATATGAAAATATCCGGATTTCCACGCCACCCAAACGAAGAATGAGAATGTTGATGCATCTTCTTCGGGTGTGTTAGTCACCCAGAACTGTTTCTCAGTACACTCTACGTCCTGGGTATTAGATACTGGATCGAGATCCCACATATGTAATATGTTACATGGGCTAAGGAAAGGTAGAGAACTGGGAACATGTGATCATTCCGTACTAGTAGGGAATGGTGTAAATGTTGCAGCCAAAGTAGTTGGCGAATATCACCTTGTATTACCATTTGGTAATATATTGATTCTGAACGAATGCTATTACATACCGACCCTGATATGCAATCTTATATCAGTCTCTTTATTAAGTAAAGAAGGATATAATTTTGTAGTACAGGATAATGTTATGAACATCTTCTTGAATCAAAAGTTGATTGGATCATGTTCGCTAAATAATGGCATATACATTCTAAATCAAACCACAGTTCTTAACATACAAAACACACACAAGAGGAAGAGTTCAGAAATGAACGAATCCTTCTTGTGGCATTGTAGACCAGGTCATATCAATGCGACACTACTTGCTAAGTTATATAAAGATGGATATCTGATCCGTTCGAATTATCATCTTATGAAACTTGCCAGTCATGTCTCAAAAGCAAAATGATCAAAACTCCGTTTACTGGACACAGAGAAAGAGTTATGGAACTCTTGGGACTGATACATAGTGATGTATGCGGTCCCATGTCTACATATGCCAGGAATGGTTTCTCGTACTTCATTACATTCACTGACGATCTCTTAAGATACGGACATGTGTTCCTGTTGAAACACAAGTCTGAAGCTTTTAAGAAATTCAAAGAATATAAGCATGAAGTCGAGAACCAAACGGGTAAAAGTATTAAAATCCCGCGATCCGATCGGGGAGGATAATACTTGAGCACAGAATTCCGTGACTATCTAAAAGAGAATGGGATTCTCTCTCAGCTTACTCCTCCATATACACCACAGCACAACGGTGTATCGGAACGGAGGAATCGCAACCTATTAGATATGGTGCGCTCTATGATGAGCACCGCTGAGTTACCTATTTCCTTTTAGGGTTATACGCTGGAAACAACCGCATACCTATTGAATAGAGTTCCAACCAAATCGGTGCCTACCACTCCATATGAGATAAGGAATGGGAAGAAACCATCTCTTAAATGAGTTAAGATATGGGGTTGTCCGGCCTATGTTAAAATGCAAAATCCGGACAAGCTCGAGGCAAGATCAGTTCTTTGCAAGTTTATGGGATATCCAAACAATTCGTATGGATATCAATTCTATCTTAGTGAGGAACAAAAAGTGTTTGTTGCTCAACATGCCAACTTTTTAGAAAAGGAATTTCTTGTAAAAGAAATTAGTGGCGAAGAGGCAGAGCTAGAAGAAGTTCCAGCAGCACAAACTGCAACTGATGATTTATTGGAACCAGAGGATTCAGTAGTGCCCAACGAATCTCAGCCTCTCCGCCGATTTAGTAAGGTTCCTCATCCACCTGAGAGATACTACGGATTTCTCATTGAAGGTGAGAGCGAGGATTGCATCATGGTAGATGATGACCCAACTAGCTTCGAGCAGGCCATTACGAGTGGGGACTCTGTGAAATGACTGGATGCAATGCGATCTGAGATGAAATCCATGTACACCAACATAGTATGGACTTTGGAAGTTTCTCCTGAAGAGGTAAAACCTATCGGGAGCAAATGGATCTTTAAGAAGAAACCTGGTGTAGATGGAAAAGTTGAGACTTTTAAAGCTATACATGTTGCAAAAGGTTTTCGTTAAAGACCAGGTGTGGACTATGATGAAACCTTTACTCCAGTGGCCATGCTTAAGTTCATTGGGATCCTGCTTGCCATCGCTGCCTACCATGACTACGAAATCTGGAAAATGGATGTTAAGACTGCCTTTCTACATGGTGATTTAGAAGAGTGCGTGTACATGACTCAGCCAGAGGGCTTCGTGGACAGTGGCAGCAGCGGAAATGTGTGCAAGCTGCTTAAATCCATCTACGGGTTAAAGCAGACATCACGGAGTTTGAACATCTGTTTTGATGTGGTAGTCAAAGAGTTTGACTTCATCAAAAATGTAGACGAACCTTGTATATACAAGAAGGTGGCAGAGCGTAAGGTTGTTTTCCTCGTCTTGTACGTGGATGACATACTCTTGATAGGAAATGATGTTCCTATACTGCAATCGATCAAGCTCTTCTTATCACAAAGATTCTCAATTAAAGATCTAGGTGGGGATTAACATCTATAGAGATAGATCTAAACGGATACTGGAATTGTCCCAATCCAGGTACATTGACACCATACTAAATAGGTTTAGTATGGAAGAATCCAAGCGTGAGAATTTACCCACGATCACAGGACTCACTCTCTCCAAAGAGATGTCTCCCAAGACTGATTTAGAGAGAGTTCGCATGCAAGTGATACCCTATGCTTCGCAGTAGGCTCTATCATGTACGTGATGTTATGTACCAGACCCGATGTAGCATACTCACTAAGTGTAGTGAGTAGGTGATTGATCATCTTCGTGTGTATTTGGAAAAGTTTTAATCACAATCAAAGAAATTTATACCGCAATCAATTAACGGTGTCGATGTAGCGCGTTAATGAATACGGATCGTCCACTGAGATGTGTGTTTTGATCGATCTTGTTTTAGATGATTCGAAATGAAAAGATAAAAGAAAATACAAGAAAATTGATTCAAGATTTGTGAGTTTTAATTTCAAGAAACATAAAGAAAAATAAAGATCTAGAATCAAGAATCAAGAAATCTCCCAATCAATTTAGTTATCAAGATTTGTAGATTGGCTTGTAGGAATCGATCAAATTGGTAGCCATGATGAATACTAATTATAACTAATTTTATCTATTGAGGGATTGTAGCTAGAAAGATGATGATGAATGAAGATTAGGGATCTATTGAAGAAACTAGGGTTTCTCCTTTTATCCCTTGTCTTTTCACAGATCATCATTTAAGTCTAACCTCTAGAAAAGAAAATCTTCAATTGTTCATCTCTAATTTGCAACGAAGTTATCACGAAAGTGATATCGCTCCAATTAGGTTTTCGATGATTCATTTTTCTAGAGTTAACAATTCTCATAAGACTTAAAATTAGTAAAAGGATATCATTACCATTAGATCTACCTATTCTCTCGATTCCTCCACAAGCGGAGACTTACTCATGCATCATGAAAATTAATGAATCAAGAATCAAAAAGTTTCATAACGCAAGAATGTAAAGAAAGCAAGAATTACAATTATCACCTTTATTAAATCGATGACTAATTACACATTCCCTCAATTCGAGGTTACAAGATGTTGCTCTCGATCGCTCCTTTTGAAGAGGTAACTAGATCCGTCGAAGTTCGCTCCGCTTGATATCCGTGAGACTTGGATCGTCGTGGATCTCGCGCTCTTGATGAAGATTGGCTTCGCGGATAAAGGATCGATGATTGCTCTCTTGATTTTCTTCTTAATGGATCTTGATTTGGCTTTGGATTTGGATTTGGGTTAGGGTTTGGATTGGATCACAAGTTGTGTCACTCCACTTGTGTATGAAATTATTGAACCCCTAATTGATGAACTAATGAACAACCTCAACCCTAGATCTAGATCTCCTTTTATAAATTCAAATTCAAATTTCCCTCCAAAAGCTAGGTTGTTAGAGAGAGCCTTCTAGAATAAGATTGTTGGAGAGAGCCTTCTAGAATAAGGTTGTTACAAAGAGTCTTCTAGAAGAAGGTTGTTATAAGGAGCCTTATAGAAGAAGATTGTTATGCGGGGAAGTTTCCAGAAGAAGTCTGTTACACTGGAGCGTCTAAGGTAAGCGAGGTTGTTAAAATGAAGCTTCTGGAGAGACACGTCACCCTAATCCCTCAACTCGGCCACGGAACCGCGGCAACTCGGCCGGCTCGGCCGCGGATCCGCGGCCAATTAATGAGATCTCCGCATCATTTTTCTGTGCTCTTCTTCTGTTGATGTTGGGGACTTCTTCTGATATCTGGAATATTTTTATCTCTTCTGAATATCTGCCAGATTTTGATTGCTGCATTTTATCGGCAAATTTTTCAATTCTAGTTCTTTGACCTGAATAATTTTCTGCACACAATCTCAATGAAAAGTGTTTGAGATAAACAATATCGCGCGTGCAGTAATAAACACACAATTTCCTATAAAGAATGTTGAATATATATACAGCACGTGGTATTTAGTATTTTCCAGACAAACTGGTAATATGTGTTATATTTATATCAACCATCCTTAAATGATCAGAATAATGAGGAATTGATGTGTTACAAAATGCATTATTTTCGACTGAACAAATTCCCCCAAACTTCATTTTGATCGTCTCGAGCAAACATATTTTATTTAAGAGAAGGAAAAATTTTTATTAAGAAAAAGAAAAACTAACTAGCACACTTTCGTAGGCAAACACGATTGCACTGAGCACGTGCACCAAGCCTTTAAACCTCTAGGTGTCCCTAGTAGGACGAGTGTTGTCTCCTGAGGGTTTTCAGCGGATTGCACCCACAAAATCCAATAATAAAAGGAACACTGTGAAAGTTACATGTAAAGATAAGAATTGTAAAAGAAAGACTTTGAAAATTAGAGTTTCCAACTATACTAGCTTTTCGGTTGTCATGAGCCCTATCTTAATAGTCATGAAAAGATATTAGAAATCACATCATCCCTCAATAAAACATCGCCTTTATTCTTTATCCCTACCTTTCTTCCAAACACCGATCATATATCCCTATGTGTGTGTAAAAGACATCCCTACACTCGGAGAATTCAATTCAAGCTATCATACTCTTGTCCATCTAACTCAGTACTTTTTAATCGGTGAATATTTAGATGGATTTGCTCACACATTTTTTTTATGCGACCGTTAATACTTCTTGAGGTACTAACTGACCGATTTCTCATGTGCTTGCTTATTAGGCGTATTAGTATTTTCCCCGTCTTGCAATACCTAAGACTTAGCAGTGACTCCCGAACCGGTTGATCTAAGGCACTAGGTGATGAAGCACCCTCGCTATATTTTTTTATTGTTGCCTTGGTGATTACAAAACCAGTGTTCATTTTTCTACACCATTTTATATTTTTATTCTCCATTCATTATTTCCTTCATATTTTGGATTTTAGACAAGGGCATTTCAAGGTATCCTCCCGAGTTTCAAGACGTGTGTAAGTGCGTATAGTAGGGTATCAACATTCAAATGTTTGGCTTTCAGAATAGGAACTATTTTTCAGACTTATTTTTATCCTCAGATTAGTGACTTCCTTCATCTTACTAATTCTTGGGACAACGGCTCATAACTACTTATCACTAGTTTCGTTTAAAAAAACTTCTAACTTTCTAGGTTTACTTAAAATTTTCCAATATTTTGGATGTAATTTTTCACTTTCTAATCTTTTATTATCTTATTTATGTACACATTTTTTTTCTTTTTTTTATTATATGTTTTGTGCTTAGGCAAAGTATGATGCAAAGTGATGCGTAAATAAGCACAAACCTCCCTCAAACTTGTTTAGAACAGTGTCCTCACTGTTGCCATCTGTTAAATCTCAAAAACCTGTAGGCTTAGGAGAAAAATTTATTAACGGGGTCAAAGAATATATGGATATGAAAATCTCCCCCAATTTTTTTTTTGGCTCACAATTTTGAGGACAACTTTTATTTTCAAGAGCCAAATATAACCCCCCCTAAACGTGAGTTAAACAATGTTAATATTTTAAAATCATAAGAGGGGATAAAGTTACTGGTCAATGCAAAGCCTTACAAAGACCGAAAGTCAACACCAACCATTCGAAGATTTTATCAGTGTAACAAACTGGTTTGTGGAAGAACATGTTGTTGAGAGCCAGGAAAAAGTGGGGAAGAAACAAGAGGTGGGATGGAATGGATTTGCGTCTCAAATTGGAGAGACGGCACCGTGATGATGATGATGGATTACTCGCATTCTCATGATTGTCAAGAAGAAGGGGTGGAGGTTCAATTTCTTTGTTTTGGAGATGATTCACCTCAACACCCGTGTTTGCTAAAAATGCAAGTTCATCAGCGAAGTTTTCATCGACATCCCGAAGAATAATGTCATTGGCAAGAATGGGATGATACCCAGACTCCATGAAAAATTCAGAATAAGTGTTAGATGTTGACCCGGATAACTCAAAAGAAGGGTCCGCATGTGTATAATACATCTCTGGGTCAAACAACAACGTACAAAGGAAGTCTGGATCAGTATCGTGAAGCTGTTCATGTTCGCTGCTGTCGACATCCATTAATTCGACAGAACACACATGAGCATAAGGTTCGGAGGCTTTGACTTCCCAACTTGTAAAGGTTAAGTTCAATTGACCTATTCCCAAAGGATAGGGTCATAGAACCGTTTCGACAATTGATTACAGCGTTGGAAGTCGCAAGAAAAGGTCGACCCAAAATCACCGGAATTTGGTTCCGTGGGTTTGCTACAGGTTGTGTATCTATAACAATAAAGTCCACAGGGAAGATAAACTCCCCGACTTTTATCAACACATCCTGAAGCTCACCCCTAGGTTTGGTGATAGATCGGTCTGCCATCTGGAGAGTTGTGTTCGAGGGTTTTAACTCTCTGATACCTAATTGCTCATAGACTGAATAAGAAAGCAAGTTCACATTAGCGCCTAAATCGAGTAAAGCACGATTGATATTCTTACCCCCAATAGAAATAGAAATTATAGGACATCCAGGGTCCTTACGTTTCCTTGGTAATTGTTGGGAAAAGCTGTGTTTACAGTACTCGACATGAAAACTTTTTTAGGCACTTGAGTCTTCCTCTTTCTAATGCACAAGTTCTTAAGAATTTTCGCATAAGACGGAACTTGTTGGATAGCATCTAGAAGAGGGATATTGATGTTAACTTGCTTAAACATGTCCACAATTTTCTCCATTTGTGCATTAGGTTTGTTAGCCCTCAATCTGTTTGGAAATGGAGCTCTATCAATAAGTGTTGGGTCCAATATTTGTGGAGAAGTTTGTCGGGGTGGGAAGGATGAAGTGGGTGGAGGGTTCGAGCCTTGGGGAAAACGGAGAATAGGCTCAGAAGAAGAAGGTAAATTAGACGAAATAGGGTAAGAAGTAGAAGTGGGAATGGAAGTGGAAGTGGAAGCCGGGGTGTTATTGATCAATTCATCATTATCAATTTGTTCACCCACATGATTGTCTAGCACTCTTGCAGATCTCAACGTGGTAATAGCACTCACATCATTATAATGCGAGGGTCCAGGATCAGGTGGGGGTTGAGCTGGAAGATTCCCTTTTTCTCTAGCACTCATCGCGGCTGTTAACTGTGTAATTTGTGCTTCTATCGCTTTAATACTCTCACCGTGGAAGACAGTGTTTTGCACTAACGTTTGGATAGAAGATATTAAAATGTCATTCGTTTGCATGGACTGTGCAATGAACATGTCGAGTGCAGAGGGTGTAGCAATACCAGCAAAAGATGGATCAAAGTTGTTGGCCAGGTTTTGAAAATTTTGTGGTTGAAAGGGGTGCTGACTCAGTTGTGGTGGTTGCTGTTGTGGAGGGACCCTTTGAAAGTCATTCTGGTTTGGAACCGTGTTTTGAGTTTGGTATTGGTTCCAAGCAAAATCAGGGTGATTCCTCCAACCTTGATTATATGTGGAAGAAGAATGATCGTTTCTAGGTTGTTGCTGAAATATAGCATTAGTGTGACCTTGAAACGGTACATTCAAAGGACATTCTTCCGTTAATTGTGATGGGTTGGAACAACAACCACACACAGTTTTGGGAAGTGTGTATTGGTTTAGGGAGGTGTTCATATCAGATTTTTGCATTTTCATACCGCCCAATTTTTGTCACATTGCATATCGGTAGATACTCTTGAGCCGTGTTTGCTAGTCAATTGCAGGATACAGGTTCTCGGTTCTAAAACGGTAAAATTCATGGAAAACACAACAAAATCCAGGTTCCTGCCAACCACCGAGAAAACACGATCTCCGCTCTTCATCCGTATGTTGCCAGATACCAGTTAGGAAGACAAAACATCAAATCAATGTCACTCTCATGCACAAGGCTCAATGGTAGCACAAAATCCAAGAGATCTACGCGGAGCTCGAGGCAATCATGACAAAATCTTGACAAAAAGTCCACCTTTCCCTCAACAGAAATTCTGGAAAAATTGGGGAGCCAAATTGAGAAAATACATATGCCAGAATAATGTACACATCAAACCAGGGAAGCCCAAGAAATATGAAAGCCCAATTCAACAATAAGGCCGCGGATCCGCGGCAAAAGGTGGGTCCAGGCCGCGGATCCGCGGCCGTTTAGGCGCCAAGCCTGCAGATTTTTGGGGGGTGTTTTGGTATTTTTGTTTAGGTTCTGGTGGTTGCCCTAGGGTTTCATTTTCTGGCCTATAAATAGCCCAGAACTTTGTGAAGGAAGGGGTCAATTTTTGTATTCTCATTTTGCCTAGTTTTAGTGTTGTTCTTCTTCCTCTTCTCACCTCTTCTCCATTAAACTTGTAGTGAGCTTTTGAGTGAAGAGTGATGAATAAAGAAGACCATTTTTATTATCATGCTTGTCTCTTTCTTTACTTGTTGTAATGTGTTGTAATTTTAATTGCTAAGTAGTTGTTGTTATTTGCTTAATTGTTTCTTTCTTCTCTCTTTTTCTTTATCATTCATACGACAATGATACTTACGCTCGATCCTCGCCAAGGTGAGGTCGCAAATAGTTAGTCGTATTCTTCTAGTCTCCTTCTTTCTATCTTCCTCTTTTGTTTGTTTTATTTTTCCGTATTATGAAGTGTGAGTAGTTTTATACTTGTTAGGGTAGGATAAGGGAAGTTTGAGAGAAGGAAATCTCTCTCACTCTTTCCTTGCCCAACAACTTAAATCGACTCCCGTTAATTGAACCACAATCCGCTCCTTACGGCACCCTATCCTACATGATAGCGGCGATTCCGTAGTGAGACCGGTTGTGGTTGAATTAACCGGAGGTTATGGATAAGAGCCAAGAACGGACAGACAAGCACCAAAAGGAAGGACTATGCGTTGGAAAGCCTAGCTTATACTCGCAAGTTCCTTCCTAGTCGTGCTAATCCCCGTTGTTGCCGATTACCGTAACACCGATATTAAGTGGGGCAACGAAAGATGTGGAGACTCCTAACTCAAACTAACCTAATCCTAACCCTAACAAGCTCTCTTTAAATATCAACTCAACACTTAGATAGTTACAAACAAAATCTGAACTTTCGGACTTAACTCGTTAAAACACTTTGAAAAAGACTCCCATCTCCCTGCGGACGACCCGTACTCAACCGGCTAGCTACAAGCGAAACCGTCTTGATTGCGGTATTTAAACTAGAACTTGAACACACACGTATCCAACCAATCAAATGGCGCCGTTGCCGGGGAGACGGTAGTTTATTTCCTTGTGTAATTTCAGGTTAATTTGTAAGTATAAAAAAAAAAACGAAAAAAAATATACTTTGTAAAAGAAACCATCTTGTTATTCTTGATTAGTTTTTGTGCAAGTGTGCAGGAAATACGAAGCTCAAGATCGACGCCAAAGACGTTGGAAATACGGAGTTCAAGTACAGTGCCAAAGACGTGAGAAGATAGACCCACATTTTCGCGGCTACACCGCGACGGACAAAACGAAGCATCCGGTCTACTGTACAAATCTGGAGCAAATACAGTGAGCAAATCAAGATTCAGTACATCCAGACAAGCAGAGGACACCCAACAGAGAACACCCAAATTTTTCAGAGCCCCAATTTCCCTACATAGCCGCGGATCCGCGGCCATTGCATGCGTTTGGCCGCGGAAACGCGGCCACTTGGTGGCTTCAGAGTGCCAAACTCTCTGTAAGTGTTCCTCTCCTCTCTCCCACTCCTCTGAGCTCCAATAAACTGTGTTTTCTGCAGCCTTCTTTGCGCAAATTCTTCTCCCCTTCCAATAAACTGTTCTTGTGCAGGATTCTTTGCGCCGCAAATAAAAATTGTTTGCAGTTGATTTGTTACTGCTTTGCATTTCTTTAATACGGACTTAAGGGGCTTGAAACCAATCCAGATTGGGTGGGGATTTCATCACCCTTCCCAGGACCCCAAAAATCACTAAAGCATATGCATTGTCCATTGTAAATTAAAAAATACTAGACTTCAGCCCTAAGGACTTCGCGCTCATTAGGAGAAGATAAACCATGTTTAGAACCTCGCTTAACCGTATATTGATTACGGGGTGTCTAGGAAAGTGTTAAAGGCGCAACCGCCGAAAGAGAAAGGGTTATTTAATTAAGGAACTTCGCGAAAGCGTTGGACAACCTCCCCTTATCTCTGCACTTACCTGGCCCCGTGATCGGTGTATTTTTAAGCCTGTTTCTCGACACTGTTTAACTTCGAAAATCAAGTTCAGGAGCAGGTCTAGTAGACCTAGGTTACCCTAGATCTATGTGTGATTGTGCATATCTTGTTTGTGATTGTTTAAGCCGTATTTCCGTTCATATTTCTGTAAATCTCTTTCTAAAAACAAAAAAGAAAAAAAAAAGAAAAAAATCAAAAACTTTTATAAAAACTTGCCCTTTTGTCGCCAAATCCATTTTCACCCACCACCCATCGCCTTTATCCATTGACGTTTTCTTACCCTCACCTTCTCCGCTTTGACTATACTAAACTCGTTTAGTGTATGTCCGCTTGGACTCGGGACACTAGCGCCCGTCTAGTCCGCGTTACGTTAGTCGCGACCGACTACGCGATCGACTCCGAAGTCGATACTCCGTCCACTCCTCTTTCACCCCTTCCTTTGCCGGCCAACTCCGACGTTGACCGGAATTCTGTTCATACATCTTCACCTTCACCTGCACCTTCACCAACCTCTTCTTCCGCGATGTAGGGATTTAATCCGAACATCTCTTTGACCACTGTTGGATTGGCTCCACCTCCTACGGAGACCAATCTTCCACCACCTCCGCCTGTTGTAGCGCCACAGCGAATCGCGCTCCAGGATCGTTTCTACCCCACCCGTTCTGCACTTCCCACCTGCCTTTCTCTTCCTCCGGCCAATGGGGACAACTTTGAAATTAAGCCCCATTTCATCAACATGCTTCCACGTTTTCATGGGCTTGAATCTGAAGATGCCTATATCTTCATCAATAAATTTCAAAATGTCTGTGCCATGATGAAAACAACCCAGCTGTCGGACGATGCTATACGTCTACGGGTCATTCCGTTCACTTTATGCGATCTCGCTGAAAAATGGCTGTATAGCACCGCTTCCCACTCAATTACCAGCTGGGACGAGTTTGTTAAAGCGTTTCTGAAAAAATTCTATCCGAATCATAAGACCGCAAGGATTCGAAATGAAATCAACCAATTCTCCCAGCTTCCTTCTGAACCCTTCTGGAAGTGCTTTGACCGATACAAAGACCTTCTTGTTCAGTGTCCTCACCACGGTATAGAGAAATGGCAACTCTGCCAAACCTTATACGAGGGACTGAACCCAGCAACGAAGCAGTTGCTGGAAACCATCTGTCAGGGCCACTTCCTATCAAAATCTGACGAGGAAGCGTGGCAGTTCTTTGACGACCTTGCGGAGCAAACGCTACAGTGGGAGAGCACCAGACCGACTTCTTCTTCTTCTTCTACCTCCACTTCTACCGGTCAGTCTAGGGTAGGAATTCACCAGCTTGATGTCTCTATTGCGATGAGAGCTGAAATGGCTGCAATAACAAAAAAGCTTGAAGCAATAGAGAGCAAATTTTCTTCTCCTACTCCTGCCCCTGTTCTCCCCCTTCGTACCATCTGCGCTTGTTGTTCCGATCCTTCTCACTTGACCGAAGAGTGTCCTTACAATCCACCATCGCAAGGACAGGATCAGGTTAATGCATTCCAGCAAAGACCGAGGAATGATCCATACTCTTCCACCTACAATCCCGGTTGGAGGAACCATCCCAATTTCGCCTGGAATCAGAATCAGAATCAATTCCAAGGCAACAATTTCCAAAGGGCCCCTCCGCCGCAACAACAAGCGCAACAACAAACTCAGTATCAGCAGCCCTTCCAACCCCAATCTTTCCAAAACCAGACGAACAACTTTGCACCCAACAACTCTTTTCCACCAAACAACTTTGTTCCGTCGAACAACGATAAGGTTTCCTCGCTCGAGCGAAGTCTGGAGGCGTTTGTTAAACAATCGACTCAATCCACCGCCAACATCCAGTCTTCGATTCAATCTTTAGTGCAACACACCGCCACACACGGGCAAAGCATCAAGACCATCGAGGCCCAGATTGCACAGCTGAACGCGGCCTTGAGCGAGCGAGAGAAGGGGAAGCTCCCGTCCCAGCCACTTCCAAATCCCGGTCACCCACATAATGCACATGTTGCTCTTGAACAACAAAACCATAATGTGAGTGCCGTGACTACCTTGAGATCGGGAAGGATGCTGCAAAACAACATTGGCAAGCGAATCAACGATGACACCCCGGCCGCTGCTTCTTCTTCTTCTTCGTCTTCCGAGCCTATTCTCCGTTTTTCAACAGGCTCTCCTTCCTCTTCTTCTGCTCTGAACGGACCCACTTCTCACTCCACGAAAACACCTATTCTGGGATCCGTTCCAACTCCAAAATCTCCTCCTCCAGCATTAGACTCAACCAATTTTCAAAATGTTCCATTTCCAAACCGGTTGAGGTCTAACAAACAAAATCCACAAATGGAGAAGATTCTGGAGTTATTCAAGCAGGTTAACATTAACATTCCTCTTTTAGATGCTGTCCAACAAGTCCCGTCCTACGCGAAAATCTTAAAGGACTTGTGCACGAAAAAGAGGAAGTCTCAGGTACCCAAGAAAGTTTTCTTGGCTAGTGCTGTGAGTGATGCCCTTACCCAATCTTTACCACAAAAACGGAAGGACCCTGGCTGTCCTATGATTTCAATTACCATTGGGGATAAGAACATCAACCGCGCACTATTAGATCTTGGTTCCAGTGTTAACCTGCTTCCGTATTCAGTATACGAGCAATTAGGCGTCGGAGAGTTGAAACCCACACACTGCACTCTCCAAATGGCCGACCGATCGATCACCCATCCTAGGGGTGAGCTAGAGGATGTGTTGATAAGAGTCGGGGACTTCATATTCCCCGTTGACTTCATTGTATTAGATACACAGCCTGTAGCTAACCCCCGGAATCAAATTCCGGTGATACTCGGTCGCCCATTTCTCGCAACCTCAAATGCTGTGATCAATTGTCGCAACGGTTCGATGAACCTCTCTTTTGGAAATATGACGATTGAACTCAACATTTTTAGGTTGGGGAATCAGCCCGCCGAACCTAATGCTCATATACTGGACGTCTGCTCGGTCCAGGAGATCACACCAGAAGAGTGTGAATTCGAGGAGTTTCTGTTTGATCACGATAATCTTGACGCCACTAGTGCGTTTCTCTTCGAACCTGCTGCTGTTTCTGCGCCCGATAACGAATACGAGTGTTTCACGTTCTCGAACGATCTTAGCCGTGCACAACCCGAGTTTGAATCCTTCGACTTTCCGGATGAGTTACCTGAACCATCCGACTCGGTTGCCTACACTCGTTTTGAACCTTTGCTGGAGTCCTTTGAGTTCGAGACCTTTGCACCAGTCTTGCCTTCCATCATTTCACCTCCAACGCTCGAACTCAAGCCGTTGCCATCTCACCTTAAGTATGCGTACTTAGGTGAGAACGAGACCCTCCCTGTCATCATTTCGGCTTCTCTAGCTCCCGAGCAAGAGAAAGCCCTTCTCGCGGTCTTGCACAGCAACAGGCAAGCTTTTGGCTGGTCCATGGCGGACATCAAGGGGATTAGTCCCCTCATCGTTGAGCATCACATTCATCTGATGGATGATGCCAAACCAGCCCGGGATCCACAAAGACGTCTTAATCCAGTCATGAAGGAGGCTGTAAAGAAGGAGATCGTCAAATGTCTAGATAGTGGTATCATTTACCCTATCTCTGATAGCCAGTGGGTTAGCCCCATTCACGTTGTCCCCAAGAAGTCGGGCATCACAGTCATAACCAGTGAGGCGAATGAGTTAATCCCTACTCGCACCCAAACTGGGTGGCGAGTTTGCATTGATTACAGAAAACTCAACGCCGCAACGCGGAAAGACCACTTTCCGCTACCTTTCATTGACCAGATGCTGGAACGATTGGCCGGACATGAGTACTATTGTTTTCTTGATGGCTACTCTGGCTATAATCAAATTCCCATCGCCGAAAAAGACCAGGACAAGACCACTTTCACTTGTCCTTTCGGCACGTTTGCATATCGACGCATGCCCTTTGGGTTATGCAATGCGCCCGCTACCTTCCAGCGGTGTATGATGGGTATTTTCTCAGACATGGTGGAAAAATTTCTGGAGATTTTCATGGATGACTTCTCCATCTTCGGCGACTCCTTTGACGAGTGTTTGCTGCATCTTGACGCTGTCCTTACCCGATGTAAGGACAAGAATCTCACTTTGAACTGGGAGAAATGCCACTTCATGGTGCGCGAAGGTATTGTCTTAGGACATATCATCTCGCAAAATGGCATAGAGGTTGACAAAGCAAAGATTGAGGTCATTTCCAATCTGCCTCCTCCCCGATGCGTCAGAGATATCCGAGCCTTCCTTGGCCATGCCGGTTTCTATAGACGGTTTATCAAGGACTTTAGCAAGATTGCTAGGCCCTTGACGCTTTTGCTGGCCAAGGACACGCCTTTCGACTTCAACTCGAGCTGTGTGACTGCATTCGAGTCACTGAAACGCTCACTCACTTCTGCTCCCGTTATTTCTTCACCTGACTGGACGCACCCATTCGAGATTATGTGCGATGCATCCGACTTTGCCATCGGTGCTGTCCTTGGACAGCACATCAACAAGATGCCGCACGTAATCTATTACGCGAACCGAACCCTGAACGACGCCCAACTTAACTATACAACAACTGAGAAGGAATTCTTAGCTGTTGTATTTGCTTTAGAAAAGTTCAGGCCCTACCTCATCGGCTCTCCAGTCATTGTCTACACGGACCATTCAGCTCTGCGCCATCTTTTTGCGAAGAAAGATGCCAAGTCTCGGTTAATACGTTGGATCTTCTTGCTTCAAGAGTTTGACCTTGTCATTAAGGACAAACGAGGATGTGAAAACGTAGTTGCCGACCATCTCTCACGACTTCCTTCTTCGCCTTCGCTTCCAATTCCAATTAACGACGTTTTTCCGGATGAACAACTCTTGACAGTATCGTGCGAACCCTGGTTCGCAGATATTGTGAACTATTTGGCCACGGGATTACTACCGACTGAATGGACGAGTCAGGACAGACTTCGCTTCTTATCCCAAGTAAAACACTTTTACTGGGGCGAACCCTACTTGTTCAAGTACTGTCCCGACCAGATTATTCGTCGGTGTGTCCCTGATGAGGAATTCAAGAGTGTGCTGTCATTTTGCCACGATCAAGCGTGTGGCGGGCATTTTGGGCCCAGAAAGACAGCTGAGAAGATCTTGCAATGTGGTTTCTACTGGACACAACTTTTCAAAGACGCTCACGACTATTGCAAGACTTGCTCCCGGTGCCAACACATGGGCCGGATATCCCGGAGGAACGAGATGCCGCTCCAACCGATCTTGGTTGTAGAGATTTTCGATGTTTGGGGAATAGACTTCATGGGGCCATTTCCCAGCTCTTTTGGGAACTTGTACATCCTTCTAGCTGTTGATTACGTCTCTAAATGGGTCGAGGCTGTGCCCAGCCGAACTAATGACAACAAGGTTGTCGTTAGGTTCCTTAAATAAAACATTTTCTCACGGTTTGGGCACCCCCGAGCGATCATTAGCGACAATGGAAGTCATTTCTGCAATAAAACTTTCGAAGCCTTGATGCGGAAATACTCCATTAATCATAAGCTTTCTACGCCCTACCACCCCCAAACCTGCGGGCAGGCCGAAGTTTCAAATCGGCAAATCAAGCAGATACTGGAGAAGACCAAGAACCGTAAGGATTGGTCTCTGAAACTCACTGATGCCCTTTGGGCATTTAGAACCGCTTATAAGACCGACCTTGGCATGTCTCCCTATCGTCTTGTGTACGGAAAAGCCTGCCACCTACCTGTCGAAATCGAGCATCGCGCATTTTGGGCGATAAAGCAGCTGAATCTGTCTCTTGAGGACGCGGGCAGCCATCGGAAGCTGCAGTTGAACGAACTGAACGAGCTTAGGGATGAGGCTTACGATAACGCGGTTGTCGTTAAGAATCGAACGAAGGTGTTTCATGATAAACACCTTTTGCGCAAAACCTTCGTACCTGGTCAGCAGGTACTGCTTTACGACACCCGACTTCACTTCCATCCAGGAAAGCTCAGATCTCGCTGGAAAGGGCCGTATTTTGTGCGGAATGTGTATCCGCAGGACGCTGTTGATTTGGAGAATCCAAAGGACGGTTCAATTTTCAAAGTGAACGGACACCGATGCAAACCGTACCTTAGCGCCGAACCAACAGAGGAGCTCCTGTTCTTACAGGAGCCGGTTTACCCTGAATGATCTTCCTCTGCCTACCTCCAAACTTCGGTTATCCAGCCAAGAACAGTGGACACTGTTCCAAATAGGTTTGGGGGTATGTACAAACCATTTTGTTTATATTTGTGTATATTCTTTTTCTTTTCTTTAAAAACAAAAACAAATAAAAATTGTGTATCACTAACCGACAATTTTGAACCTTCCAACTGCTCTCTTCATGCCACGACAGTGAGGACACTGTCCAGTTTAAGTTTGGGGGTACGCTCGGTACGCATTTCTTACCTTCGCATTCATATGTATATTTTGCATCTGCATAAAAATCCATAAAATCCATAAAAATCGGAAAATTTTCTAAAAAACATAAAAACTTTTTTGTCAAGTTAGCTTGTGGAAGAACTTTGATTCAACATTTCGACGGTTTTTGTTTGAAAAAATAGGAATAACTAGATCTTATGTTTGGATTTTGAAAACCTGAAAGATAACTCTCCTTTGAAGTTAACTATAGCGGATATACGTCTTTACATCACACTACACGTGTCGTAAGATTTTGGGAATTAGATGACAAGTCTTTCATGTTTAAACTTTTAAACAGATAAATGATTTTCTGAGGATCAAATAGGTTTGTTCTGAAATAAGTAATGTCAAGAATAGTTTATGAAGTAAAGCGAATATGAAGGAATGTTATTGATGCCGTAATTGGAGCTAAGTCTGAAAAATAACCCATCTAAAACTTGATTGGAATGATTACACACCAAACACACCAAACACGTCTTTTATCCAAAAAATATTTGAACTGCCAGTTATATCTCCGTTCGTATTAAATCATCTGATTTTCACGCCAAACTGTCTTTTGTTTTTGGACCTAGGTAACTTGAGTAATTAAGTCCGCTGGGATGTTTCTACACCTAATGCCCTAAAATCAACTGGTTTGGGTGCATTGACCCAAAGCTCGCTAAGAAGCCTAGAAAGTCCAGTTTAAAACAAAGTCAAGCAAGTGTTCTTTCCGAGTTAAAATTCCTAACGGTTCTTTGTGTGAGAATAATCTTGATAAAAGACAGGCTTTTAAAATTTTTTTAACGGAGATATGAAGGTTTTACTCTTTGATAAAGACTATTGCACGTTCACAGAGGTGTGTATGAAATGAAAACTAGAAAAAGGTGGAGTGAAAAATACAACTTAGTTTCCTGTTAAGGAAGATAGAAATTCTGATGTTGAAACCTTACTGGAAAACGAAACTTGAAAAAATGCTTAACTCTTTATAAAACTTATGTGATCCTTTTAAAATTGTTATCTGGGCTTTATTGTGCGACATGATGACTTTAATCGATCATTCTGGAACTTAACGACACTATTTGCACTGCACGTAAAGACATATAAAATCTGTACTTAAATAAGATGCGAGGTGTGAAAAATAAAGGTTCGATGGTCTAGACTTAGGATTATAGAATTGTTATTTTCTAAAACAAAACTTTAGGGTTTGAATCTTAGTTATTTTACAAACCAACTTGACCGGATTTTGTGGGTAGTATCCGCTGAAAACCCTCAGGAGACAACACTCCTCCTACTAGGGACACCTAGAGGTTTAACGGCTTGTTGCACATGCTCAGTGCAATCGCGTTCCCTGCGAAAGTGAGGTTAGGAATATTTTTGTGAATAAATGGGCTTTGCTCGGGACGAGCAAATGATAAGTTTGGGGGTATTTGTTCATATCAGATTTTTGCATTTTCATACCGCCCAATTTTTGTCACATTGCATATCGGTAGATACTCTTGAGCCGTGTTTGCTAGTCAATTGCAGGATACAGGTTCTCGGTTCTAAAATGGTAAAATTCATGGAAAACACAACAAAATCCGGGTTCCTGCCAACCACTGAGAAAACACGGTCTCCGCTCTTCATCCGTATGTTGCCAGATACCAGTTAGGAAGACAAAACGTCAAATCAATGTCACTCTCATGCACAAGGCTCAATGGTAGCACAAAATCCAAGAGATCTACGCGGAGGTCGAGGCAATCATGACAAAATCTTGACAAAAAGTCCACCTTTCCCTTAACAGAAATTCTGGAAAAATCGGGGAGCCAAATTGAGAAAATACATATGCCAGAATAATGTACACATCAAACCAGGGAAGCCCAAGAAAGATGAAAGCCCAATTCAACAATAAGGCCGCGGATCCGCGGCAAAAGGTGGGTCCAGGCCGCGGATCCGCGGCCGTTTAGGCGCCAAGCCTGCAGATTTTTGGGGGGTGTTTTGGTATTTTTGTTTAGGTTCTGGTGGTTGCCCTAGGGTTTCATTTTCTGGCCTATAAATAGCCCAGAACTTTGTGAAGGAATGGGTCAATTTTTGTATTCTCATTTTGCCTAGTTTTAGTGTTGTTCTTCTTCCTCTTCTCACCTCTTCTCCATTAAACTTGTAGTGAGCTTTTGAGTGAAGAGTGATGAATAAAGAAGACCATTTTTATTATCATGCTTGTCTCTTTCTTTACTTGTTGTAATGTGTTGTAATTTTAATTGCTAAGTAGTTGTTGTTATTTGCTTAATTGTTTCTTTCTTCTCTCTTTTTCTTTATCATTCATACGACAATGATACTTACGCTCGATCCTCGCCAAGGTGAGGTCGCAAATAGTTAGTCGTATTCTTCTAGTCTCCTTCTTTCTATCTTCCTCTTTTGTTTGTTTTATTTTTCCGTATTATGAAGTGTGAGTAGTTTTATACTTTTTAGGGTAGGATAAGGGAAGTTTGAGAGAAGGAAATCTCTCTCACTCTTTCCTAGCCCAACAACTTAAATCGACTCCCGTTAATTGAACCACAATCCGCTCCTTACGGCACCCTATCCTACATGATAGCGGTGATTCCGTAGTGAGACCGGTTGTGGTTGAATTAACCGGAGGTTATGGATAAGAGCCAAGAACGGACGGACAAGCACCAAAAGGAAGGACTATGCGTTGGAAAGCCTAGCTTATACTCGCAAGTTCCTTCCTAGTCGTGCTAATCCCCGTTGTTGCCGATTACCGTAACACCGATATTAAGTGGGGCAACGAAAGATGTGGAGACTCCTAACTCAAACTAACCTAATCCTAACCCTAACAAGCTCTCTTTAAATATCAACTCAACACTTAGATAGTTACAAACAAAATCTGAACTTTCGGACTTAACTCGTTAAAACACTTTGAAAAAGACTCCCATCTCCCTGCGGACGACCCGTACTCAACCGGCTAGCTACAAGCGAAACCGTCTTGATTGCGGTATTTAAACTAGAACTTGAACACGCACGTATCCAACCAATCAGGAGGCTGAAGAGATTCTGTTTTCTTTAGCGTCGAGTTTCCTTTGTGTTGCGGCCATTTCGGCTCTCATTGTGACGGAAACATCGAGCTGATTGATATCTTCCCTAGGTGATGGCGGTCTAACACTTTCCCATTGTAATGTGTTTTGAGCTAAATCTTCTAGATATTTCCAAGCTTCACCATCATCTTTAGACATGAATTAACAATGTCACATGGTTTCAAGCACCTGTTTAGTTGTGAGATCAATACCCTCATAGATAACTCGACACGGATCCCATCTATGAATTCCGTGATGAGGGTATTGTAAATGAAGATCCTTGAACCGTTCAAAGCATTTCCAAAAATGGTTCATTGGGAAGTTGGGTAAATTTGAAGATTTCGCTCTGAACACGGGCGGTCTTATGATTGGGATAAAATTTCTTAAGGAATGCTGCAACGAACGCGTCCCATGTTGAAATAGAATGTGCGGTTGTGTTGTAAAGCCACTTCTCGGCTAAATCGCACAAAGTGAATGAGAGAAGACATAAGCGCATAGCATCCACAGACAGTTGTGAATTACCCATCAAAGTACATACGTTTTCGAATTTGGTGATAAAAATGTATGCGTCTTCAGACTCGAGCCCGTGAAATTTGGGTAAAAGTTTGATGAAATGGGGTTTAATTTCGAAATTGTCCCCATTGGCTGGTGGTATAGAAAGACAGGTGGGAAGGGGAACACGTGCAGGATAGCATTTCTCTTGGAGAGAAATGCGCGAAGAACTCTACGCACCTGCGGGCGGTGGCAGGGTGGTGTTAAAGTTTGATGGAAATCCGTCCATCGCAGTCGTGGTGGGTGGTGGGAAAGAAGACGAAGAATTACCGACTCTGGGGTCGATAAAAGAAACGCGGACAAGACGGGAAATAGAATCCCGTGTCCAGCCTAACATGTGCTAAATGGTTGTAGCACAAGTGGTAGCGTTGGTGATAATTAGAAGAAAAGTTGGTTGGTGTTTGTTTTTGAAAAAAGACGGATATTTGAAAAATCACACAAAAAATGCACAAGCAACCCTAGATCTAATGGTCACCTAGGTCAAATCTCTAGACCGCTCCTAGACTTCCAGAAGACAAATCGCAGGATAAATCCTCTACCGCCTCTTTATCCCTTCTGTGGCCAGGTAAGTGCTAGGTAAGTGGGAGGTTCTCCACCACGTAAGTAGTGAGCCTAATTAAGTAACCACTTGCCTTAGACACATTTGCCAAGACACCACAAAAGAAACGTGGATAAACAGTAGATTACCCACAACCTTCTTCTGTCCTTATTGAACGCGACGGTCCTTAGAGTCTTGTCTAGATATTTTTTTAATTAATGAGGGTGATGCGGATGCAAGTTTGTGATTTTTGGGGCTTAGGAAGGGTAATGAAATCCCCACCTTATCTGAATTTGGTCTTTGCCCCTTAATTTCCGTGTTAAAATATGCAAACAAACAAGATCAAACACGCAACAATTTTTTCTTTTCTTTTTGCGGTGCTACGAATTTTGCAAAGAATCCTGCAAAAAATGGTTATTGTAGAAGATCAGAGAGAAGAGGAGAGTACAGAGAGTAGACCTGAGAAATTTGGCACAGTGAACACCCTAAACGGTGGCGGTTCCGCCGTAAAAACACCTCTTTGGCCGCGGTTCCGCGGCTTGATGGGGGAATTTGGGTTTGAAAATTTTTCCTCAGCTGTCCGTGCTTCCCTGAACTTCGTAAAACATCTCTGAATCTTGAGATCCCTTCTACAGTGATGCCGGATTCCCTCGCAAAAATTCAAACACTATCTTTAAGCACTTGATGCGATTTTGATCTAAAAAATTCTGATGGAATAATAATTTTTCAACTCAAATAACAAAAACGAACAAAATAGCACACATCCCTGGCAACGGCGCCATTTGATTGATCATCTTCGTGTGTATTTGGAAAAGTTTTAATCACAACCAAAGAAATTTATACCGCAATCAATTAACGGTGTCGATGTAGCGCGTTAATGAATACGGATCGTCCACTGAGATGTGTGTTTTGATCGTTCTTGTTTTAGATGAGTTGAAATGAAAAGATAAAAGAAAATGCAAGAAAATTGATTCAAGATTTATGAGTTTTAATTTCAAGAAACATAAAGAAAAATAAATATCTAGAATCAAGAATCAAGAAATCTCCCAATCAATTTAGTTATCAAGATTTGTAGAATGGCTTGTAGGAATCGATCAAATTGGTAGCCATGATGAATACTAATTATAACTAATTTTATCTATTGAGGGATTGTAGCTAGAAAGATGATGATGAATGGAGATTAGGGATCTATTGAGGAAACTAGGGTTTCTCCTTCTATCCCTTGTCTTTTCATAGATCATCATTCAAGTCTAACCTCTAGAAAAGAAAATCATCAATTGTTCATCTCTAATTTGCAACGAAGTTATCACGAAAGTGATCTCGCTCCAATTAGGTCATCGATGATTCATTTCCCTAGAGTTAACAATTCTCATAAGACTTAAAATTAGTAAAAGGATTTCATCACCTTTAGATCTACCTATTCTTTCGATTCCTCCACAAGCGGAGACTTACTCAAGCATCATGAAAATTAATGAATCAAGAATCAAGAAGTTTCATAACGCAAGAATATAAAGAAAGCAAGAATTATAATTATCACCTTTATTAAATCGACGACTAATTACACATTCCCTCAATTCGAGGTTACAAGATGTTGCACTCGATCGCTCCTTTTGAAGAGGTACTAGATCCGTCGAAGTTCGCTCCGCTTGATCTTCGTGAGACTTGGATCGTCGTGGATCTCGCACTCTTGATGAATATTGGCTTCGCAGATAAAGGATCGATGATTGCTCGCTTGATTTGCTTCTCAATGGATCTTGATTTGGCTTTGGATTTGGATTTGGGTTAGGGTTTGGATTGGATCACAAGTTGTGTCACTCCACTTGTGTATGAAATTATTAAACCCCCAATTGATGAACTAATGAACAACCTCAATCCCAGATCTAGATCTCCTTTTATAAATTCAAATTCAAATTTCTTTCCAAAAGCTAGGTTGTTGGAGAGAGCCTTCTAGAATATAGTTGTTGGAGAGAGCCTTCTAGAATAAGGTTGTTACAAGGAGCCTTCTAGAAGAAGATTGTTATAAGGAGCCTTCTAGAAGAAGATTGTTATGCAGAGAAGTTTCCAGAAGAAGTCTGTTATACTGGAGCGTCTAAGGTAAGCGAGGTTGTTAGAATGAAGCTTCTGGAGAGACAAGTCACCCTAATCTCTCAAGTCGGCCGCGGAACCGCGGCAACTTGGCCGACTCGACCGCGATTCCGCGGCCAATTAATGTGATCTCTGCATCATTTCTCTGTGCTCTTCTTCTATTGATGTTGGGGTCTTCTTCTGATATCTGGAATATTTTTATCTCTTCTGAATATCTGCCAGATTTTTGTTGCTGCATTTTATCGATAAATTTTGCAATTTCAGTTCTTTGACCTGAATAATTTTCTGCACACAATCTCAATGAAAAGTGTTGAGATAAACAATATCATGCGTGCAGTAATAAACACACAATTTCCTATAAATAATGTTGAATATTTATAAAACACGTGGCATTATGTATTTTCCAGACAAACTGGTAATATGTGTTATATTTATATCAGCTATCCTTAAATAATCAGAATAATGAGGAAATTGATGTGTTACAAAATGCATTATTTTCGACTGAACAGTAGGTATCAAGCAGATCCAGGAGAGTGTCACTGGACATCTGTGAAGAATATTCTCAAGTACTTGAGAAGAACTAAAGAGATGTTCTTGGTGTATGGTAACGGAGCACTCCAAGTGGAGTCCTCTATCGATTTGAGCTTCCAGAGTGATAATAAAGACTCTAAGTCGGTCTCGGGATTTTTCTTTACCCTCAATGGAGGGGCGGTTTGTTGGAAGAGTTCCAAACAGGAAACCGTGGCAGACTCGACGATCTAGGCTGAATACATCGCTGCCAACGATGCTGCCAAAGATGCTGTCTGGATGAAGAAGTTCATAACTGAACTTGGTGTGGTTCCATGCATTGAGCGTCCAATATCTTTTTATTGCGATATCAATGGAGCAGTGGCTTTGGCCAAGGAACCCAGGTCCCATCAGCGATCCAGGCATATTTTGAGACGGTATCACCTGATCCGGGAGATAGTTGATCGCCGCGAGATCGAGGTCAGGAGAGTTGACACGAAGGACAACACACCGAATCCACTTACAAAGGCCATACCCCAGATACAATTTGAGAGACTATTCGAGATGTCGGTTATATGAGATATATAACCGAGTTATCGAATCAAGTGTTGATTCGATAAGTTGATACAAATAATATTAGTCGGTCATATGATATATAGCCGGATTATTAAATCAAGAGTTGATTTAATGATTTAATGTATAATTATATATTTGATAAATTAATTTACATTAACTAATATTAGCTCACTTAAGCATTTCTTTTTCTCACATATGCACACTTAATATATATGTGATATATATTAATTGTGTTTTATTTATGTGTCATAATTGATGCCACATGCAACATGGGTGTATGAGACTTACACCATACTAATGATAATGAAGGATTTATTTATTTAGTGTAAATCAATTATTAGTTGGATAATGGTCACATGGCATAAAACTTGTAAAATCTTGGAGATCCATTGACTAGTCTACTAGTTTTGTCTTATACTAGATATTTATTAACCCAACCATTATCTAAACCTATGGTTAAATCTCTACATGAGTGATATTAGATATTTTCTCACCCATGATTGTCATTCACTCTCTCATCCATTATTTTCTACATCTTTCTCAAGCAAAAGAGAGAGCTCTCTAGGTTTATGAGAGGTAAGGAAAATTTGTGAGAAAAGTAATTCTAAAGTGAGCAAAAATCCTACTTCATCAGCCTCTACTAGATTAGCAATTTAGTTTAGGGTGTTAACTTCACTAATCCAACATTAGTGAAGAGGGTAGTTTGGGTTAGTGTCTTCTCGACGTAGATCATCTTCGGCCTCGAAGACTTCAAGAAATTATGTATGTTTCACCTTGTGGAGCCTCTCAAGAGTCCGAGAGTGACGCAGTGCGGATCACGTTAAGATGTTACCTTCCGTTGATCTGCCGTTAGCGATGATGGATGGCCGAGATTTGAGTTGGAGGATAGCTCCTGAAGTGTGTGGATCTCAATGGGTTTGAGGTTGTTGGGGCCAAGCTACCTGCAAGGAAGTCCTGGGGTGGTTGTACCACCGAAGGCCCTCCGACGATCAAGTTAGACAGGATATCCAAGCAGAGTAACGGCCTAGTGAGTGGAAAATGACTTACTTGAACCGTCTGAAGGAGGGGTTTATATAGCGGCGGCGGCAGGCAGGCAGGTGCGAGAATCACGCCGGCCGTTACGCCCCCGACGTCACTCCCGCGTGATGGGCGGGATCTCCCATTAGTGGCGAGACATGCTCGTTAATGGGGATCGTGATGGCATGGAATGCGGGATCGTGGGCAGCGGATATCTCACGCATGGCGAGATTCGCGGAGGCGAGGCAGAAGCACCTGCGAATGACGCCGTCGGTCGGTCGAAGGGACCGAGGAAGATGAGCTTGGCGGGAGCTCGGGACAGAGCGGAAGGCCGAGCTATCTTGTTTCTGTGGTAGCCCGGAGGCGAGCTGAGAGGGCCGAGGAGGCCAAGTGTGCAGGAGGCTCGGAGGCGAGCCAACAGTTGTTTGCAAGGCGGGCAAAGGAGTGGTGTGGACGGCCCAGAAGGTCGGCCACGACCATGGGTCGTAGACCCGGGTGTTCCTCCGACGTGCTGTCCTTGGTCCTTCCTTGCCGTCTTCGGGACACGTCATCAGCCACGTGTCACGATCGGGTAGATCACCGATATCGAGCATCATCATTTGCCCCCCACTCTCGTCCCGACCTGTTTACGGGCCGGGTCGAGGGTGGTCTACCGGGTCACCCGTGGTGAACTCCTCGTCGTAGATATCATGAGCATGTGTTCCTGGGCAATCAACTATATTTTCTTGGTGATGTCAGTGGATCAGGGGACATATCTCGTATAAAAGAGGGTGCGCCGGATCGTGCGTACGTTCACTGAAGCGACAACCCATGTGTCGAACGCTGGTTGGCTGACGCGTCGGGCCACAGACTTCTGGCGTCTGATGGGATACGGCCAATGTGCGTGCGACAGGTGGAGCGATCGTGGCCGTCGAATGCACTGAGCCGTTTCGGCGGGAGATCACAGTCGCCGTAGGATGTGTACGCCGGCAGCTATAAAAAGAGGTGGGGTCCCCATCAAGGCCCATACCTCTACAAATTTTCCTCGTCCTGAGTCTTGTTAGCTCCGCGCTCTTCTTTTTAGGTCGGATCTCTGCGTTTTCCCTTCCGATGGCCCATCCTCTTAATCAGGTTAGATGTCTTCTTCTGAAGAATTTGTAGAAATATATCGGGTAGGGTCTAGGGATCCCCTTGTAAATTCTTCTTCTTCCTCTGCTTCTTCTTCCACTGAGTCGGAGTCTTCTGTTCACACCATAATATTGTATTATTATATTCCCCATTCTTATTCTTTTTATAAATAAACAGGTGCTTTTGACGCATGTCTGCTACACATTACAGGTTACAGGTTCTTGGAGCGAAAACAGTGAAAAAGACAAAAGACGACACAAAAAAGGGACTTTGACCAACAAATAGAAGGATCTTAATCAAGCCTACACAAAAGATCAGTACAAGACAACGCAAGGTCTAAGATTACAAAGCAAACGGTTAAAAGTCCACTGCAATTGTTCACTGGAGATCTGGAAGAAATAGAGAAGCCAAATTGAATAAAGATCCAAAGAAATAAAAAGCCCAAGAAGCCCAGAATCAGTTCCAAAATTTCCAGACATAAAATTTTAACAAAGCTAGGAAGTCTACTTTGACTAGGTCTTCCTAAGAATATTTTAGTAAATGTAGACATGCGAATCAATTGTAACCTAGGGTTTCTATCTCCTATAAATAGAAGCCCAAATCATTATATTCTTTTCATGCCTCCCTATGCCTCTTTTTATGAATAAAATTTAGAATTCTTTTGGAGAGCATCGATGCCTCTTTTCATATCATGAATTCAGATCTGACAACCCTGTGTTGATGTTTGGAGAGAGCCATCTGTAAAATAAGTAGGTAATTTCAATTCTTGCCCCAGTTTAGATTTCAATTCCTGCCCTAGGTAATTTTCATTCTCTGCCCTAGATAAATGTATTTTAATTCCATAATGAGTGAGTAGTCTCCTCGCTTGTTAAGGTTAGATCTGGGGAAGGTTTGAGAGACGAAGATCTCTCATCCCCTTTCTTGCCCATCATATATTTTCATAGGACTCTATGCATACATGCACATACCGCTCCCTACGGCACCCTATCCATCGAGGTAGCGGTGATACCGTAGTATAAAGGCCCGGTTGTGATTGTTTTCCATGGAGGTTAGGGTAAGGATTGATAAAGGAAGGACAAGAACCTAGAGGAAGAAACATCTTTCCAAATGGTTCTAATCACTTTTATTAATAATTACCATAACACCTAATTAGATCTTCATATGGGTATAGAAAGCGGTGAGATTTATAGACTTTCCAAACTTAACCTAGACCTAACCCTAGCAAGATTTAGATATAGATTAATTTAGTTTTTAGATTTAATAATCAATCCGAACACCCATCGGAATTAACTCGTTTGTGCGAATAGGAAATTCACAACATCCCTGTGGACCGACCCGTACTCACCGGCTAGTTGCACGCGACGCCGTTCTTGATTGTGGTTAACAAATATTTTTGATTCATATCTTTTAAAAGCGCAAGCACGCTAAATCATTAAATCAAATGGCGCCGTTGCCGGGGATGGCGTAGTAATTTCCTTTTTGCAATTTCAGGTTAATCAAAATTCAAAAAATCATAAAAATTTGAAAAATCACAAAAAATATAAAAATTCATCATTTTGTTATTTTGTGAAGGGTATCTTTTTTTGAATTTTGCTGGATCTACAATCAAGTTCGGATCTGAAAATCTCCAGAGATCAAAACAGAAAATATCAAATCTGAACAAACAGAAGATCATAACAACTGAGGAACAGAAGAACTTTGGAGGACCGAGTCTACAAGGCAACCGCGGCGATCTGGTGCAAAAAAAAAAGCGCCGGTGGCCCTATTCCGGCCGCGGAACCGCCGCGGGACACCCCTTCTGGCCGCGGAACCGCCGCGGCCTGGTCGATTCAGGGCGGAAAAAAAAGGTCAGAAGCGCAGTTAAAAAAAACAAAACTGTAAGTATTCTGATCTTCTCCTCTGAAATCTCTTCTGAAAAATCTCCTGCAGGATTTCTTTGCGCTTAAAAATCTTCCCCCTTCCAAATAACAAATCTTGTGCAGGATTCTTTGCGCGCGCTTAAAATAATAATTGATTGCAAGTGATCTTTTCTGATTTGCATATCCTTAATCTTTTTGCTAAAAATATCTTTCCAAATAAAGAGCAAGCAGAAAAAGGAAAATTTTAATTAGAAAACTTACAAACCTTGAAATTCATAAAAAAGATTTGATTGCAAGTGATTTACTGTTTTGCATATCTTTAATCGGATTTTAAGGGCCTTTTGACCAATTCAGATTGGCTGGGGATTTCATCACCCTTTCCAGGACCCCAGAAATCACATAAAGCATTTGCATCGACCAATTTTTAATTAAAAAATACTAGACTCAGCCCTAAGGACTTCGAGCTCAATAGGACAGAGGACTAGTTATAGGCATCGACCGTTTATTCTAACCTGACTTTGCGGTGTCTAGACAAGTGTGTCTAAGGCAAGTGGTTACTTAATTAGGACCGATACTTGTAGCGGGGAGCTTCCCACTTACCTGGCACTTACCTGGCCGCAATTGGCGGTGAAGAGGCGATTTGAGGTCCTATTTCTAGCCCTTTGGAACAGTTAGGAGCTGTCTAGCTGACCTATGTGACCCTAGATATAGGACTGATTGTGCATTTCTGGTTATTTGCATTTGTGTCTTAGCCCTTTATCGAAAATTTTTGCAAAACAAATAAAAAAGAATAATAAGAGGATTTTTTTTTATAAAAAGACTTGCAACTTTTGTCGCTGAGAAATCCTTGCACCACCTACCTTCTTCATCTTCTCTTTCTTTTATCATGGGTACCCCACATAATAAATCACTTGCCGAACTTTGGTATCCCGAACTTAATTTTGCGTTGTTCGTCAATTTGTTCGGTCAATTTAAAGACGATCCTTCATTGCCTAAAATATCATTGAAAGATCAAATAGAGGCGTCTAGGAGAAACAGTTTGACTTTTCAACCCACTTTGTGTCAACCAAGTCAACCTTTACCACCTCCATATGTTGACACCATTTTTTCGAGTCCTTCTGTCACTCCTAAGCCGATGTCCATTGCTGAGCATATTGCTCAATCTCGCAGCCGATCTTTCACCCCTCTCCACTCATCTAGTTCTAGGGATCCGCATGATTATTCACCGTTTTATCCACATGTTGACCCTACACCTGCCCAACCACCCACTTCCTACCAGTTCTACCCGACCTTCCCACCTTCACTAGACACTGCTTCTACACAGCCTTTTTGGAGTTTCACATACTCAAACAATTTCGAATCTTTTGCCGAAACCCCCTTACCACCAAAGTCTAGTTTGGAAGAGTCGTTGGAAACTTATATTGCTGCAACAAACAAAATGGTTAGGAATGTGGAAGCGTCCGTGGCCACCCTTATGCAACTTGCTGAACCGGTAGCTAGTTTCCAACTAGCTCCAAATTTTCCAATGTATGAGGAGGCAGTTGGACAGAGTGAGAATTTGAGAGGATTTCCAAATCAAACCTACCCATACCCAATTCCAGCCTACAACTCCGATTTTCCATCGATTGTCCAAAATAGTTCAACAATTGAAAATAAAAACGAGTTGTGTGAATTTGTAGTGCTTGATTTGCCAAATTGTGAGGAACCCCTTTCGAGTGAAACCACACCTAATCCTTTTGACCTTTACACCTCCACTTTAGAACCTAAATCGATAAATATCCATGCTTTTGATGAGGTGTTAGAAAAAATTGATTTTCACTTGATTGAGGATATAGACGCCGGGAATATTTTGGATGATGAACCAGTCGATTTGATTAAAATTTTATGTCCCATTCATCATCCCGAGTCATTAGATGTTTCTCCCGAACTTCATATGCGTCTTGATTTTGATGATAATGGCATGAATGAGTTAACTATTGAGAAGACTTATGAGGATAGTATTGAGAAGAGTCTTGAGGATAGTATTGAGGTTGAACCATTTTTGTTTGATGTGTCGGATTTTCCAATTCACCCTCTTGAACCTTTAACTAAATCACCCCCCTCCTTTCCATCGTTCCGTCCACGCCTAATATCACGCTTGAAGACTGTGAGCTTGAAAAATTTTCCTTTGAATCTGACACAGTTCTCACAGCCGATAACACGTACGAGTGTTTCACTTTTTCGGACGATGTTGAAGACTCACCGCCCGAGTTTGAGTCCTTTACATTTTCAGATGAGTTAGTTGAACCATCAGACACGGTTGCATACAGTCGTTTCGAACCATTAATGGAATCTTTCAAGTTCGCGACAGTTTACTACGGTGAGAATGAGACTATCCCTAATTCCTTTCCTTTCGTCCTTCCTATCGTTCCGACCTTACAAGAGACCGTTACGCTTTCATCTCCAATACCAAGTTCGGCGTACCCATGCCTTCTTGCAAATCTTGAGGGATTTGACCCCATTTCACGACGAGTTGATAGATTAGCACAATCATTTTTAACACTTCGGTCATCACAAATTGCGCTAATTTACTCACTCGAGTTACACCCTCAAGATCGTACTCCACTTCTTTCTCTTTTCCGCCATTCTTCTCCTCCGCCGAGACCATTTTCCACTCTTCTTCCCATTCAGTCTCGTGTGCTTCTCATTTCTTTTCTTTCCACTCCATTCTTTTACCAACTCGACCATTACCACGATAAGATTTTTGAATGGTTGGTGCTAACCTTTGGGTTGTGTAAGGCCAAGCTTAAGTTTGCGGAGAATCTTGTTGAATATATGTATATATATTTTTTGTTTTCTTTTTCTATAAAAAATAAAAAAAAATTTCAAAAAAATTTGCAAATAAATAAACAGGGGAGTGTCGGCATTTTGACCCTCTTGGTTTAGCATGACAGTGAGGACACTGTCAAGTTTAAGTTTGGGGGTATGCTCGGTAAGTCTTCTTCCTTCGCATTCATATGTATATTTTTGTATTTGCATATTTATTTGAAAACCCATAAAAATTGAAAATTTTCAAAAATTATAAAAATTATTGTATTCAATTTTGGCTTATTTGACTAGAGTTTGATAGATAGGTTAACTAGCTAGGAACAACTAGATCTTTGACGTAGTAAATTAAAAACCCTAAAAATAACCTCCCTTAAAGTTTAACGGCAGAGAGTATATATCTTTGTAGTTTATTTAGAAATAGGAAAATTTTGAGTTCACTTCTTGGGCTAAGTCGAAGCAAAGGAAAAGTATTGATATTTTTATTAGAGTATAAGTTTGAAAAATAGTTCCTGGTTTAAGTTTAGATTCTGAAAATGTATACCCTACAATTTGCACAATCACGCACCTTGAAACTTGGAATAGTAGAGGAGACCTTGAAATGCTCTTGTCTGAAGTCCTTAGTACGAAGAAAATGAAAAAAAAAATACAAGTGTGAATATAGAAAAAAATGAACACTGGTTTTTGTAATTACTTGAGGCTGCAAAAATAGAAAAAAATATTTAGCGAGGGTGCTTCATCACCTAGTGCCTTAGACCAACTGGTTTGGGAGTCACTGCTAAAAGCCTTGGGTGTTGCAAGACTAGGAATTACGCTTTAATGTGCAAACACATCTTGTAATCGATTGTTGGTACCTCAAGAAGTATTAACAGTCGCATGAAGGATGTGTAAGCAAAATTGAATTAAAAATTCACCTACTAATAAGTACTTTGGACAACGGACAAGGGTATGATTGCTTGATTTGAATTTCCAAGTGTAGGAATGATTTATACACACACGTGGGGATATATGATTGGAGTTTAGATAAGAGAAAGGAGTGAAGAATAAAACTTGTATCTTTAGCAGAGTTGATAGAAAATCCTAATTGGAGATGGAACCGTAGAAGGAAAACTTAAGAGATGCTGAAAGCTAAGTAAGTCTATAGAACATATATAATTTTAAGTTAAATGATGAGGAAGTGTGAAGAATATGGGTGGGTAGTTTACGGGTTGACGATAATAGAATTCCTTGTTAGAAAACTTAATTGGAGAACAAAAGTCGAAAAGCTGAATTGATAGGATTTTGTGGGTAGTATTCGCTGAAAACCCTCAGGAGACAACACTCCTCCTACTAGGGACACCTAGAGGTTTAAAGGCTTGTTGCACGTGCTCAGTGCAATCGCGTTTCCCTGCGAAAGTGCGGTTAGGTTTTTTGTAGAGAATAAAAATAAGTTTGCTCGAGGACGAGCAAAAGATAAGTTTGGGGGTATTTGTTCACACCATAATATTGTATTATTATATTCCCCATTCTTATTCTTTTTATAAATAAACAGGTGCTTTTGACGCATGTCTGCTACATATTACAGGTTACAGGTTCTTGGAGCGAAAACAGTGAAAAAGACAAAAGACGACACAAAAAAGGGACTTTGACCAACAAATAGAAGGATCTTAATCAAGCCTACACAAAAGATCAGTACAAGGCAACGCAAGGTCCAAGATTACAAAGCAAACGGTTAAAAGTCCACTGCAATTGTTCACTGGAGATCTGGAAGAAATAGAGAAGCCAAATTGAATAAAGATCCAAAGAAATAAAAAGCCCAAGAAGCCCAGAATTAGTTCCAAAATTTCCAGACATAAAATTTTACCAAAGCTTGGAAGTCTACTTTGACTAGGTCTTCCTAAGGATATTTTGGTAAATATAGACATGCGAATCAATTGTAACCTACGGTTTCTATCTTCTATAAATAGAAGCCCAAATCATTGTATTCTTTTCATGCCTCCCTATGCCTCTTTTTATGAATAAAATTTAGAATTCTTTTGGAGAGCATCGATGCCTCTTTTCATATCATGAATTCAGATCTGACAACCCTGTGTTGATGTTTGGAGAGAGCCATCTGTAAAGTAAGTAGGTAATTTCAATTCTTGCCCTAGTTTAGATTTCAATTCCTGCCCTAGGTAATTTTCATTCTCTGCCCTAGATAAATGTATTTTAATTCCCTAATGAGTGAGTAGTCTCCTTGCTTGTTAGGGTTAGATCTGGGGAAGGTTTGAGAGACGAAGATCTCTCATCCCCTTTCTTGCCCATCATATATTTTCATAGGACTCTATGCATACATGCACATACCGCTCCCTACGGCACCCTATCCATCGAGGTAGCGGTGATACCGTAGTATAAAGGTCCGGTTGTGATTGTTTTCCATGGAGGTTAGGGTAAGGATTGATAAAGGAAGGACAAGAACCTAGAGGAAGAAACATCTTTCTAAATGGTTCTAATCCCTTTTATTAATAATTACCATAACACCTAATTAGATCTTCATATGGGTATAGAAAGCGGTGAGATTTATAGACTTTCCAAACTTAACCTAGACCTAACCCTAGCAAGATTTAGATATAGATTAATTTAGTTTTTAGATTTAATAATCAATCCGAACACCCATCGGAATTAACTCGTTTGAGCGAATAGGAAATTCACAACATCCCTGTGGACCGACCCGTACTCACCGGCTAGCTGCACGTGACGCCGTTCTTGATTGCGGTTAACAAATATTTTTGATTCATATCTTTTAAAAGCGCAAGTACGGTAAATCATTCAATCATCTTCCCGGGAAGTTAGGGTCAGATACCCTTTTCGGGGCCGCGAGATGGGGGTGGTTCCCAAAGCGGATGTCATGGACGCCCCTGGTGTGTCATCCATAATGAGGTACGTGGAAGAGCTTGCCACCGCTCGAGCTCGTTTCCATATTCCTCCCGGCTATACGCTATGTTTGGCCGAGGACGGAGAGAGGGAAGATCAGGTACGAGGTAAAGAGACTGCCTTGTACCTGAAAGCCTTTTCGGCCGGAATGCGCCTGCCTTTCTCTCCCGAGGTTGTTAGAGCGCTGAATAATTTTGGATAGCTCCGGGCCAGCTAGTGCCGAACTCCTGGAGGATTCTCCTTAGGTTCTTGGTCCGTCTGAAGTTGCAGTCGATCCCTTTCAGACTGTCCACCCATGCCCCTTCTCTCATTTACGAAAGCCACCCTGGCACTCGCGCGGGCGAGCCGAGGTAGGTATACCTCTTATTTAGAAAGCAGCAGGGAAGTGCTCCCGGATCGGGGGTTGTCGTCGTGCCTTCATCCATCCACGATTGAAAGAAGAAGTTTTTCTTTGTTGGGCCGCCCGAGGGTGAGGACTGGTCCATGCTCACCCAGTGGTCTAGGGATAGGTGTCGGCGAGAGGGCCAATCGAGCGATCCC